>CM039690.1:6426924-7676924 GCA_022530915.1 Paspalum notatum | reverse complement strand
CCTTTTCATACCTAAGTAATCCTTATCTCCTTGGACTCTTCTGGAAGAGACGTGGTAGAAAAGGGAACACAAGACGGTGCCTGAAGGGGCGCGGTCGGCTGACTTAGAGGGGGTAGGGTCGGCCGACCCGACCTTTCCTTTCGCCCGGTTGTTTCCATCTTTCGCGGAGACGTTGCTTGATGCCTAAGTAATGTTCATGCGGGGCCTTTTGGACTCTTGGGCTTCTGAAATCTTCGATATGGGCCGAGATCTGACGAAGTCTTCTAGTCTTTGACATATTTGATGATTTTATTGAATAATTATCTCGAATTCTTTGTAGTTCTTCACACCTTCCTAAAGTTTCCGATAAGAAAACCTTGATTAATACAGGGAGAGGCATGAATTAACCAAGCCTTCCTCGATCATCATCTTCAATGAATGTCGTCTTAGAGGTCTTTTCTTACTCGTCGTAGACCGTGGTGAATTTCGCGAAAAATAGGTCAAAAACCTGTAAAACTCACATATAGCATATTTCCAAGACAATGTTGCAAAATCCACAATAATCGGTGATAATTCTTAGTAAAAGATATAGTTGACGCATAAAAACAGTGAAAAACCATATAAAATGATGCAAAATATTCGTACATAAGCCGCGTCAACAACATCCCCACTCTTAAACTTTGCTCGTCCTCGAGTAAGTCAGGAATCAGTGTTGCCCTTCATTAACTTTTTCATACCTTAATCTTAATTAATCAAACTAACAGACTCTCTCAAAATTTTAAGTTTGAAACAGCAAATTATGAAAGAAAAGATATTCAGCTAAGCTCATCCCACAATAAAAGAATTAGCAAGAGTTCAAATTTATCAAAGACACATCTCCTCATTTTAACAATAAGTTTTTGAAAAAGATAATCAAACATTAAGAGATAAATTCTTGCAAAGCCAAAGAAACACACTCAACTCTCCAGTCTCTCGATATCTAAATGGTACTCAATAAACATATATATATAAGTGGAAGCTTATCTGGAGCTTGGTATGAATCCTAAACAAAACTTGTTTTCAAAATATTATCAACCAAGAAAGAAATCTGCTGGTTTTACTAAGACTTGTCAAAAAGGTCATGGAATAAAATAATGTTGAGAGAGAAAGGAAGGAACACACACATTTAGAAGGGTGGACATGTGCAAGTGTCAATGGATGATCTCAAGGCACAAATGAAGTCCTTGCTATCGGATTGCACATGGTTGGAACATTTTCTGGAATATATATATTTACAGGATATCCCTTGATAAACAAAAACTAAATATAAAACTCTCTAAAAAAACTTAGAAGATTATTGAGGGGCAACTCTCTCTTTTTTTTCTTTTTTTTTCTTCTTTTGGGCGACCACTTGGTCTCTTTTTTTTTTGCTTTTTTTTTTTGCTTTTGCCCCCTCAAAAATCTCTCTTTATAAATAAAATCACATAGCGTATAACAGGTAGCTCTCTGCTGGCGGTCGATAAAACCCATTTCGACCACCAACATTTCATGTTTTAGAGTATACTTTACCAAGTTTTCACTAATCTCTAACTAGTTGCACGAGTTGTGCATAAACGTTGTATGCAGGAGCTTTACATTGTCAAAACCACATGAAAATGGATAAGACAAAGGCAATGAAGCAAAGGAGAGCTATGGGCCAGAAAACTAGGCCGGCCGACCACCATCACAGGTCGGCCGAGACCTGAGGCCCACCAGCTCCAGGGGCCAAGTCGACCGACCACAGGCCTAGGTCGGCCGACCTCCCCCCTGGTCGCCCGACCTTGCCACGTTGCCAATTTCGACCTGCATGCAAAGAAACACAAAAGATGTTAAATGCAACCGTTGGATCAAGAATCCAATGCATCCAAGGGCCAAAAGGACTTCGCACAAGGGATCGATGACGTCAGCAATCCGAGGGAGAGAACATGCAGCCAATCAGAGGTCGCTCAACCTTATCCCAAGGTCGGCCGACCTAGTACCGACCTCGTTTTGCACGTGCCTCAACTGCCACAACCACCAACCGACATTCAGAGCAAATCACAACCGAAGGATAAAGGAAGGCGGTGCATCGGGTGGCCGCCCGACCCCCCGGGCTGGTCGGCGGGTCGGCCGACCTACCCCCCAGGTCGGCCGACCACCGACCTATGCCCAAGCGACCTTGCACACCTACAAATACCCCCCTCGTCCATCCAGGCTATAAATACCCCCTGGGAGGTCATTTGCAAGGTGTGATGGATCAAAATAACACTAGTCTGGTTGTGTAGTTGAGTGTAGAGTATAGTAGTGAAGCCACGCTTGCCATTGTAGAAAGAGCCAAGTTGTATCAAGAGTAAGTAGTGAGTTGTAGAGTGAAGGATTCAGAATTCTCTTTGGTCTTCTATTTCCGAGCTCTTATTCTTAGAGGAATTATTACTCTATTTTCAGGATACAGTAAAGTTCCTTGCTCCCTTCTTTATTTATTTCATACTTACTTTATTTACATACTCAGTGCTTTGCTTAGTAGTTTACGGGTGCCAAGTATGCTCTGTGTAGTTTAGCTATACAGTTGTGCTTGCTCTCAGGCTTTAAACCTGTGTAGTAGTAAACTCGGTTGTGTAGATGTAGTGTCTAGACTAGAGTTTGCCTTGGAAGGTGTCTTGTCCCATGCAGCTTTGGTGGTAGGTCCGCTTGGTGACAACGAGCGTGTACGCTATGTACTCCACCCCGTCGTTCGGATAAGTAGTCATCGACGCATAGCTGAGTTCTGTAGTACCCGCCTTTTTCGTCTGGGTTATCAGCACTCTGGTGCCCAGAAGTGGTTCTATAGGCTTAGTGTCCAAGTAAACCTGCTGAGTAGAACACTAGTTTGTTTAGTAAAGATAAGTTGTTTTATCTAAAGTAGTGAACCTGCTCTACTCTGTCTTTTATCTCTACAATTGCTAGCTTTATTGTTCGTTCCTACCTGTTTTACGTTGAGTTACTCCTCGTTCCTCGTGGATTTCGATACCCTAGAATACTCTTGGATGAAAAGCTACAACGTGTTTCCGTGCGCTTGCGGATCTATATCAGTAGGCTAAGAAACGCCAACAAGCTTTTCTGGCGCCGTTGCCGGGGAACGGTAGCTAACTCAACTAGAACCTAGGATCGTCCATACTCACACCATACACAACCACCACATATATCCCCACCAAATACCACATACCATCTACCATATGGATTCCACGCCTATCTTTCAACTCGCCGCTCCACCATCATCCGCACCCATCACCGTAGAAGGCTATCAACTACGTCCCGGCTTGATAGCCATGGTTCAGGACAAATTATTCGGAGGACACGAATCAGAATGTCTCTACACACACCTCCGGGAGTTCGAGCAGCTATGAAGCTGCCTGGTCATCCCGGGTATGTCTGGCGACACACTTCGATGGTTGCTTTTCCCATTCTCACTCATAGGGGAGGCAAAAATCTGGTGCAAGCAGACAGTAGGTTAAGTAGAAGGGAGTTGGAAGGACTTGAGAAACAGTTTTTGTCTCCGTTTCTTTTCGCCAAATAAGGTTATCGACCTCCGCTGCGAAGTATTCAACTTCCGACAGCGTGAGAGAGAATCCTTGGGGGCATCTTGGGAATGCTTCAATCGTCTGGCCTTCTCAGGGCCGGATTTGGATATTTCTAAGGCATGGTTGCTACAACACTTCGTTCGGGGCTTTACACCCGGAGCAGATCTTTGTCTCTACCTAGCCTTAGGAGGGTCGTTCTACCACTTGACACCATCCGAGGGAAGAAGAGTTCTCGACAAAATCCGCGAAAGCTTCTGACCTCGGTACATTTGAAGAACCACCTCCACAGAAGCCACCCAAGACATTCGAAACCGAAAAGAGACAAACATTATATACCCCATCTCCGCCATTACCCCTCCGAATCAAGGAAATCCTAGAACCATCGTCCAGGCAAACTGAGAGGGTCAGTTTAGCCTTGATGGTTCCTCCGTCGGCACCTCCGTTCTCTTTTGAGGACGAACTCTTCATGGATTTTGGTGATGCCTCTCGGTTACCAAAACAAGACCGATGCTTCACTAGGACCTCCAAACCAACATACGTGCTACCAGATCATAAAATGCATATGAAGGAGGACCTACTCTGGCTTTCAGCAGCAATCAATCGGGATTGGCTAGAGGAGAGTCGATTGGACACGAACACAGTCAAATTTTATCCAGACCCCAGCGTTGTCCTAGGCCAAGTATCAAGGCTTCAACCGCAAGATATTACATATGACCCAAGGGTAGAAATCAATATAATCCCTAAGCACGTAATGAACGAGTACTACCCAACACAACCGCTATCAAGATCTGCCATGCGTCTACAATGGACAAAGGGCAGCTATTTGAGATGCGAGGGTGTTCTGAGGGTAATTCCAACAACCTTGCGGGATACGCAGGTGTTCTTAGACTTTCACGTCTTTGACATCCCCGAGGGGTCTCGACCATTAATCATGGTTGGGTCCCAATCGCCGCCCTCACCAGCTTAGATATATACAGAGGGAGATTGCAGCTTCAGCTCGGCAATGAAGAAATCAATGTCAATATCGATAGGTCGCTCAATGCCAAGACTGAAGCAAAGCCAGAGATTGACCCCATGGAAGAAGTGATGAGCCTTGCACTTGAGGAAATGGGTCAAGATAGCCTAGAGGAAGAGGCTGTTAGCGACTTTAGTACGGTAGAGGAGGGATGGAAGTTCGAAGAACCTGGTGAATCCTTACGGCCCGAAGCTCCAAAGATAGAACTAAAGCAACTACCGCCTAGCCTGAAGTACGCCTTCCTCAACGGGAATGAGGACACACCGGTGATCATCAGCGACAAGCTGACAGAGAGTGAGAACCGGCAATTACTTTCAGCTCTGGAGAAGTATAGATCTGTGCTTGGATACTCTCTTCAAGACCTGAAAGGAATCAGTCCCAACCTATGCACTCATCGTATCCCTATGGAGGCCGAGCACAAGCGAACCAGGGAGTCGCAGCGTCGACTTAACAATGCAATGAGAGAGGTGGTCAAGAAGGAAGTTCTAAAACTACTCCATGCGGGAATCATATACCCCGTGAGTGAAAGCGAATGGGTCAGTCTAGTACAAGTTGTGCCAAAGAAAGGAGGGATGACAGTTGTCAAGAACCAGAATAATGAGCTCATACCAGAGAGAACTGTCACAGGATGGCGGATGTGCATTGACTATAGAAAGCTTAATGCCGCCACCAGGAAAGATCACTTTCCTCTTCCTTTCATTAATGAAATGTTGGAGAGACTGGCAAAACACTCCTTCTTCTGGTACCTCGACGGCTACTCTGGATACCACCAGATTCCGATTCACCCGGAGGACCAGAGTAAGACGACCTTCACATGCCCTTATGGAACCTTCGCTTACAGGCAAATGTCGTTCGGATTGTGCAATGCTCCAGCATCATTCCAGCGGTGTATGATGGCAATATTCTCTGATTTCATCGAAGATATCATGGAAGTATTTATGGATGATTTCTCAGTATATGGCAAGAGCTTTGACGGATGTTTACAGAACCTTGAAAAAAGTTCTCAAAAGATGCCAAGAAGTTGATCTTGTCCTAAACTGAGAGAAATGCCACTTCATGGTCAGAGAAGGAATCGTTCTAGGACACGGAATTTCGAAAAGAGGCATAGAGGTAGATTGTGCAAAGATCGAGGTCATTGAACAACTACCTCCACCCACCGGCCATCCGAAGCTTCCTAGGCCATGCAGGGTTTTATAGGAGATTCATCAAAAATTTCTCCCATATAGCCCGGCCTCTGACCAACTTGTTGGCTAAGGATGTCCCCTTTATGTTAGACAAAGAACGTCTCGAGGCCTTTCACACGCTCAAGAAGGCTCTGGTCTCAGCCTCAATCATTCAGCCACCCGACTGGAACCTACCTTTTGAAATCATGTGTGATGCAAGCGACTTCGCTGTTGGAGCAGTATTGGGTCAGAGCAAGGATAAAAAGCATCATGCTATCTCCTATGCAAGCAAAACGTTCACTGGCCCATAACTGAATTACTCAACCACCAAGAAAGAACTATTGGCAGTGGTCTTTGCAATCGACAAGTTCAGATCATACTTGGTAGGATCGAAAGTCATCATCTACACAGATCATGCAGCTCTCAAATACCTCCTAACCAAGAAAGATGCAAAGCCACGATTAATTCGGTGGGTGCTGCTACTCTAGGAATTTGATATCGAAATCCGAGACAAAAAGGGAGTAGATAATTCAGTTGCCGATCATCTCTCACGAATGAAATTTGAAGAAACATCACCCTTGCCGATCGATGACTACATGAGAGATGATCAGCTTCTAAAGGTGACAACAGCCCAACCTTGGTATGCTAATCTGGTGAATTACATCGTTACTGGCTATGTCCCTGAAGGAACAAACAAGAGGAAATTGGTCCACGACAGCCGATTCTATCTCTGGGATGACCCCTACCTATAAACTCTGCGCAGACGGACTCCTTCGTCGCTGCATTCCAGCTTGTGAAGCACCGCAAGTCCTTGATAGATGCCATGCATCCTCCTATGGAGGTCACTATGGGGCTTATCGGACTCATGCAAAAATCTGGCAAAGTGGGTTCTACTGGCCCACTATGTACGAGGATGCAAAAGAGTTCGTGCGACGGTGTCCAAGATGCCAGTGCCAAGGGAATATAAATCCAAGAGATGCTATGCCACTCACAAGCAATCTCCAGCTTGATATATTCGACGTGTGGGGCATAGATTTCATGGGACCTTTTCCCAAGAATAGAGACAAAGAGTATATTCTGGTCACAATTGATTATCTATCAAAATGGGTAAAGGCAATGCCGTGTCCTGCAGCGGACTCAAGACACTCCATTAAGATGTTCTAGGAAACAATCTTTCCTCGTTTTGGAGTACCGCGGGTCATCATCAGTGATGGGGGCAGCTACTTCATTGACAAGCGCTTCAGGAAGTGTCTCGCTGAACTCGGTGTGGACCACCGTGTTG
This sequence comes from Paspalum notatum, assembly GCA_022530915.1. Classification (NCBI taxonomy): domain Eukaryota; kingdom Viridiplantae; phylum Streptophyta; class Magnoliopsida; order Poales; family Poaceae; genus Paspalum; species Paspalum notatum. The sequence goes on along the minus strand of CM039690.1, from coordinate 7,669,931 downwards.
CTACCCCTTACCATCCGCAGACAAGTGGCCAAGTCGAGACGTCAAACAAACAAATCAAGAACATATTGCAAAACACGGTCAAGGCTATGGGAAAAGAATGGGTATCCAAGCTACCCGATGCTCTCTAGGCATATCGCACTGCATATAAGACTCCCATTGGCATGACACCATACCAATTGGTGTATGGCAAGACTTGTCATCTTCCAGTGGAACTTGAATTCAAATCTCACTAGGCGGTCAAGAGGTGGAACATGGATCTCCAGTCGGCAGGCGTACGAAGGCAAATGCAACTGGTTGAGCTAGAGGAATGGAGGGAGAAGGCATACCACAGTACCAAGCTATACAAGGAGCGCACCAAAAGATGGCACGATAAGCGGATCAAGATCAAATCATTCAAAGCGGGAGATAAGGTACTACTCTTTAACTCTCGCATTCGTTTATTTGGTCATGGTAAGCTTAGGAGTAAGTGGGAAAGACCCTTCAAGGTCCTTGAGGCCGCCGATCATGGCGCCATCACCCTCCAGGACGATGACAGAAATGTCTTTAAGGCGAATGGGCAACGCCTTGAAATATTTCTCGAGCCCGAAATGCCGCAGCTCGAAGAAGTGGACGTCTTCGAGCTGCACGAGGTAATATGATCACACGTCCATGGTTGAGCTCAGACCTAAAAAGAAGCCATGTACACTACTTGCTTTCTCTCCCTTAAAACTCTTCTAATATCACCTTTTGCTTTAAAATCTCAATAGAACCAATGTCCAACACATGTTTTTGGGTAAAGGCCACCAAATGGGGATAATCCCAACTCTTGGTACGTCCAGCCAAGGGTTGGCGTGGCTGGCCGACCTCAGGGTCAGGTCACCCGACCCCTTGGTGCAGCAGCCAGGCCACCAGGCGCGAGGCCGGGTCAGCCAACCTAGGGCACGGGTTGCCCAACCCTAGTGTCAGGTCGCCCGACCTGAGGGTCAGGTCGCCCGACCTCCAAACCAGGTCGCCCAACTGCCAAAATTTGATTTTCAGATTTTGGAGCGCTTTCCCCAGCCTTTCCGGTTCTGTTGAGTGGATGAGATCGGGATTCCGACGTTTTAAGGTGAAGGAGGCCATCTTCTTCCTCCCACATCACATTCCCATCTCATTCCATCTAGAACTCAGCAATGGCACCACCTCCACGCAACAATGGCAAGGCCATCGTCTCCATCACCTCGGACATCACCGCCATGTACACCCCGGCATCCGAGGACTCACCACAACTTCTCCAGTCCATCCCGCGGGAGGAGAGCCCAGAGAGACTCGTACGGAGGTCACCCTGGCCGACGGGACGAGGTCCCCAGGGTCGGCCGACCTTTGGTCAGGGTCACCCGACCCTTGATGTAGGTCGCCCGACCATGGGTGATAGTCCCCGTGGCCGGCCAGCCACCCGTGCAGGTCGCCCGGACTCCCCCCGACGCTCCCACAGTGTGGACAGGCCCCTTGCGGTCTGTCCCCCACCAAGGCCATTGCCAAGAAGGTGGCGTGCCCGTCGCCACGTCCTACCATGGGGACCATCGCCCCTCTGAAGTGCGTCAAGAGCCTCTTCTAGGAGGAGGCCGCTGGACCATCTAGGGAACCAGTCTTCCCTAGTCACTCCACCCATACCCTCCGTGGGATGAAAACTCCCACAGGTGGGTATGCTAAGGTGTTTGTGCCAAGGGTAGCCATCCCGGATTCATCCATAGATGAGTCCATTGATTCGCGTAGGACGGTGAATAGTGTGGCTGTACCACCTCCCATCTGAGGGCCTCCTAGGAAATTTGAAGACTGATCTGGTGATGAAGACACGGTGGCCTCTCTTAGAGAGGAAAACATAGCGCTCAGAGCCAAACTGCAGAATCTAGAGGAGCGCTGTGCTGAAGGTGAACTTTGGCGGATAGAGATTAATGATAAGATTGATGTCCTTAGGAAGGGACTGTCCGCCAAGGTCCGCCGCCTTGCGGAAGCAATGGGGTATCAAGAACTTTATGACCCACCTCAGCCATAGATGCCCTTGCTTCTAGTTATCTTAGGCGCATTAGTTTTAGGTTGAATAAGTTTTTGTTTGTTTAAATTTCCCTTTTTTTGTAACATGCGCCTCCATTTTGATTGAATTCAATAAAAGTAGGATAGTTTCTTTGTTCCAATAAAGTTTGGGTGGAATGGCCAAAGCCATTCGACCTCCTGTCACTAATCCTGCAGAAACCACGCAAGAAAACACCTTATGCAGGAATAACAACGCTACTCAGAAAAAATTCAGGGAAGACGGCAATAATGCAGGTCGGCCAACCTAGGTCCAGGCCGCCCGACCTACTGGTCAGGCCGCCCGACCAACTGACCTGGTCGCCCGACCTTAGTCAAGGTTGGCCAACCGCGCGACTTGCACAAAAATACGTATACCGCGTTGTCACGTCTCCCCAAGTCTCTCTCAGCCGAAACAAACAAGCGCACGGGTCAAACCACGAAAGAGGAGGCCGCCCGACCTAGCCCATGGCCACCCGACCTGGTGACAGGGTCGACCAAACCTTGGCTTTGAGCTAGCCGGCCCACTCCCATCTCAAACCCGCATTTGGAGGTCAGGTTTGCACATTTTATTATTTGTACTTCTCAAATTTTGCGTTTGTTTTACATGAAACCTTGGTAAATGATGCTCTACATGATCATGATGTCACATCTTACTTGTGCTTGCACCATGTTATTCCTTATAATAGAGTAATCTTGCCTTTGAATACTTTTATGAACAGCGAACCACTTATGTTTAGTTTGTTGAGTCATGAGAGATAACATAATTGGATTTAACTAAAGAAACCTTCCACATGAATTAAGAGTTTTATTTGCAAAATAAAAAGAGGGTTCCATCTTGGATGATCTCAATTTCCAATCCCATCTCACCAATGCCACATATGAAAAAGAGAATTTGTACATTTATGCTTCTTTGATTGCTTTGAGTCCTATCAAGTCTTGTGCCATTAAAAGAGTTCGAATCATTTGAGAATTTTGGCCTTCACATCACTGTTCGCCTAAACGGTCGTTTAGCCCATTTAAACAGCCCATTTAAACACCATTTAAACGCTAAACAGTGGCTGACCATTTCTGTTTAATTGGTCATTTTCACCGTTTAAACCCGTTTAAACGACCGTTTAGCACTGAATAATGGCTAAACAGTAGGTGACCGACTGTTTACCGTTTACCGTTTAGGCTAGCATTGCTTCACATACACGTTCCATGAAATAAAGTCTCTCAAAAAGGTGTGCAATAAAATGTCAATAGAGAAAAGTATGAGGAAAGAAAAATAATGAAAAAAAAAGAGAAATAGACTCCATGCTCTCTACTCAAACATAGGATTTAAAACAAGCACCTACAAGAGACAAATCCCTACATCGCACTTGCACTTGGCCAATTCTCACTTGATTATGAATTATTTCTTGACACTTGATTTGATTCGACAACATAAGCATGACAAGATAGCACCATTCGTTTAACTACCAAAAGCTCCACAAAAACCTCAGTAGTATAGAATGCGAGGAATACAAAACTCTTACAAGGACACCTTGTCTTATGAGTGACTGAGAGCTGAACTTGAGATCAGAAAAGTTGGCATGCCCTGTTTTGAAAATCTTAAAAACCTCTCTACTCATGTCGTGTGGAAACCTGAAGTTAATTCTAATATATTCTTGTTCCATGTCTCAACATTTCAAAACTTAAGTATTGTAACACCCTAAATTTTGCCACAAATAAAATCTTTGGAACCAATTTAATTTGTTCATATTGTTTGATCATGCATGACACCCATTTGATTTTTTATGTGATTTCAAAATAATTAATTAAAAAGAATCATAGGAATCACATGTTTGAACCCTCATGTCCTTGCATATTTTTATTGGGTGATTTGCAGTGTTCAAAGTTTGAATTTATACTCTTTTGCATCTCTCCAAAATTTCTCAAAATTTCAAACAACCCAGGAAAATTTCTTTTTCCTTCTCTTCCTCTCTTTGGGCCCAAACCGCCACCGGCCCAACTCCCCTCCTCCTTTTTCTCTTCCCTGCGCAGCCCACCTCCCCGCGCGGCCCAGTGGCCAGGTCGGCCCAGCCCTTTCCCTTCCCCATCCTTCTTCTCTTTTTCACCCCGCGGCCCAGCCCAGTCGGCCCCGCTCCCCCTCCCCTTCGCTCCCGCGTCGGCCCAGCACGCCCCGCGCGGCCCAGTCCCGGCAGGCTGCCCTCCCCCGCGCGCTCTCTCCCTCCTCTCTCTCTCACTGGACAGCGGGCCCCGCCTGTCATCGCCCTCCTCTCTCCCTTTCTTTTCTCGGTCCAACGCCGGCGAGACGAGCTCGAGCCGCGCCTGCGCCGAGGCTTCGGTCCCGCCCCCGCACCCGACCTCGCCCGAGGATCCCGCACCGTTTCCCCTTTCCTTCCTTGCCCGCGTCTTTCCCCTTTCCTTTCCCCGCGCGCGCCGGACGCAGAGTCCGAGCGGGACTCTACCTCGCGCCGTGCCTTCCCTTTTCCCCTCCGCAAGCTTCGGCATCCGGACTATAAAGGCTGCCACCCCGAGGCCCTAGCCATCGAACGCCCAAGCCCTAGACCGCCAACGTTGCCCACCGCGCCACCGCCGGTCCACGTAGAGAGCCGCGGACGCCGCCGCACGTCGCCGACCGCCGTTGCCGCCTCGCCGTGGTCCACACCTACACCAGCGCCTTCGCATTGAGGTATGGAAGCTAACTAACCCAATCCCGTCCTCAATAGCACCCTACACCTACGGCAATTTCTCGCCGGAGTCGCTCCACCACCCCGCTTCGTCACGCGCCGCCTCCGGTCGATGCCCCGCCACCGCGACTGCTCCGGCCGCTTCGCACCGCCGCCCGCTCTCCCGTGCACCTTTTCCCGCTAACCCTAGGCCCAGAACCGCGGATTCCGCGGTACTCCGGCGAGTCTCCGCCGCGCCCGAAGGTCACCGCCGGTCGACCCCGTCGCCGGTCTCTTTTCCCCACCGCTCGATCTTTTCCCTGCCGTCCGATCGAGATCCAACGGTTGTAAGTGAGATGCGGTCCCGGTCAATACCGGTCAGCGCCGCATTCTTGCTAAAGAGTCCCTGGGGTTTTTGAGAATTAACCCGCAGTCCAGATTTATTAGATCTAGGTCCCTGGCTTTACGGTTTAGACCCTGAGCTTTTGGAAAATCAACCCGCGGTCCTGGTCAATCCCGGTCAGCGTGAGGTTTTGCAAAAGAAACCTTGTGCTTCTTCTAAATCAACCCGCGGTCCTATTTATTTACGGATAGGTCCAGGTTTTCACAGTTTAGCCCTGGAATTTCAAATTCTCTTTATTTTAAGCCCTTAATCTTATTTTATCCATATCTTTTGCGTTTTAACTCCGATTTGAACGATTCTTGAACCTACGGAATCGTAATAAAGTGTAGATCAATTCTAAAACCTTTTTAACCTCTGTTTATGATGTTTGGTGTACTGTTTTAGTCAAGTAATGCTCATTGCTTGTGTGTATGCAACGTGTAGCCGACGTTCCGTCCGAGTTTGTCGAGAATCCATCTTGGGAAGTTCCTGAGCAAGTTTTTGCTGAGTAAGGCAAGTATTCTTTGACCTATGTCCTATTTACTTTAATCACATGATCTAGAGCCTAATTTGAATGCTCAACCTAAGGATGACTAGCCACTTATTTTTCCGTCAATGTTTTATCCTATGGGAGGGCTGTGATGTTGCAAATTAATTGCTACCGCTCAACTTACTTTACTCATGTTGTTAATCTTGTTTAATTAATGACGAGTTTGATGATAAACATATGATTTTGGCTACATGGGGATTTGAGCATGTTTTGTGGGTTTGCTCGATGGCCTCACCCTAAGGATCGGTTCGCCGAGCGACCACCCAGGAAAACAGTACAACCACAAGACTCACATGGGCACTGGGCTTGACTGATTAATTAGATGAACTAGAGTTTTGGCTTACTTTCCTGAAACATGGCGTATGAGGGGTCTGGGGGATATGGGACTTTGCCCTTTGCCAATGTGGTGCAGTTTGTTGTTAGTCACCCTTTGGAACGGAACTCTCATATCTTTAGTTAACTGGAGTAACCTGTAACGAGTGGGCCATAACTCTAGGAATTCTTTGTAAAGGTCTCGTAATGAAACCCTGCCGATTCATCCAAGGTAATGAATATATGGGGTCTGATCCACCCTTAGGCATATGGGAATCATGACTTGTGGGTAAAGATGTACAACCTCTCGAGAGTGTTTAAAACTGATATATCAGCCGTGCTCACGGTTAAGAGCGGCCTGGACCCTCACAGATTAGAGTTTCAGCTTCAAGGTGAATGACTCATGGTGATCATGGTAATGATGATGGATATGGTTATGGTTCATGCTTATCTTTTAAATATGTTTAAATGTCTTTTTAATGAAGGGATGGGTTATGCTAATCATTGCTAGTAATTAAAAACTTGACTAACTAAAAGCAATTGCTTGCCTAACCACTATAAAGCCAGTCCACTTTTATCCTAAACGGAATACTTGCTGAGTGCGTTATGTACTCATTCTTGCTTGTTTTATACCACGTTGCATCCATTGCAACCGCTGCTCAGATTCGGAAGGGAAAGGTGATGAATCCTAATCAGGAGTTCCAAGACTACGACGAGTTCTAGGCTGGTGTGTCATCCGTCAGTTGCCTGTGGATCCCGGTCGTCTTCCGCTGTCGTTTAGTTAACTCGTTTTCGTTCAGATACTCGGTTTCGTTAAAGACATTTATGGTCTGTAATAATGGTAATTACTTTTAAGTAAAGTACTGGTTGTGCTATTTACTTTTGATTATGCTGTGTATGTGGTTAAACTGATCCTGGCACATACATGGTTAGCACTTGGTTTTGTTTCTAGAACCGGGTGTGACAAAAGTGGTATCAGAGCCGTGCTGACCATAGGACGCAAGCCTAGAATAGAACTGGTCGTTTTTAAGGATTTTACTCACCTTTTCTTGCTTTCTCCCTTCAAATACTTGCAATATATGCTATTTTGGATATCTATGCTTGTCTATTTCAAGTATGACTTTCTATATCTACTTATCTATCCCATAATAGAACTGTTTTTTTTCCGTTGTGGGCCTGTAGATGTCGAGCTTTAAGCGTGGAGCTCGCATGCGTGTTGGTGGACGCATTGGTAGACTTGACAAGACCAGGCTGCCAACACCGACCCCACCATCCCCTCCACCACAAGAGTGGGAAGACCTGAACGACACTGAAGAGGAGGACCCCGAAGAACTAGTGCCAGATTCGTCAGATGAGGAACAGTCAGAAGAGCCTGAAGTGCAGCCGGAAGTGCCACCTGCTGTTCCAGAAGACCAAACCGCAGCTCAAGGTCAAGACGGAGGACAAGCCCAACAACAACAAAACGAGAATGAAGATCGCTGGAACGAGAGCGTCCACCGTTGGTTCGACTACCCACTGCCGTTTCCTCGGATGTTGCGGGAAGCGTTAGTGAGGCTCCGACTTGGCCACGCGTGGGTCACGTATGTGGGAACTCGCTATCGTCACCGTATCTATCAAGAAGAGTGGGCAATGGCAGTACAGATCAGCGTTTTGGATGAGTATGGAGCACGTCGGGACATCGCCCTCAGCTACGCCCCTGCCCTTCGCCACAACTATGAAGCCGCCATCAGTGATGCAGCTCAGGAAGCCCTGACGACCCTATGCTACTCTTGCCACAGCCAGTTAGCCGATGGTACGCTGCGTTACCTTCCCCGCCGTCAGCCTGGAGGACTCGACGCGTGGATCGTTACTCCTACCACAGAGAAGAACCCGCGCCTTGAAGCTATTGTCGACTACCTTGTTGCGCTCAACACCGATTACAATGCCCTTGCTGAGGAGTTGTGCACGGCAAAGCTGGAAATTTCCAGATTGCGCGCTCAAATCACACCAAGCATGCCATTGTTCAACCCTGTCTACTACCCACCAAGGAAGAGGGTCCGTTACAATGATCCAACAGCAAGGACCTACATTCGGCATCCTTAGGAGAGTTACCATTGTAATAGGGTCCATTAGCATCGTCTAGTTTAGTTAGATCGGATAGACTTAGATCGTTTAACAGTGTGCACGTTTGCTTGTGATGGTGTCATATGGGTGATTTGGTTCTTTGTAATGAGTGATTAAGTTGTGGGGTAATATCCACAATTTAGTCTTTTGGTTGGATGTTTAAAAGGTTTAATAAAGATAGCTAGTTTGGGAAAAGCCTTGCTCTATCTATGATTAGGTCTTTATCTTATCTATCTTGGTTACCAATGTTGAATGCAACCAATGATCTAGGATAAGTGCTAATGATATACTTGGCCAAATCAGATGAGTACGGGACGTGGTCGTGGTCGTGGTCGTGGAGGTAGAGGAGGTCGCGGAGACGGAGGACTCCCAAATCCACCACCGCCAATGACTATGGAACAACTGATCATGAACCAGACCCAAGTGATACAAGCTCTCGGTCAAGCAGTGGCAGCCATGCACCAGGCGCAGCAGCAACCACCCCCGCCACCACCGCCTCAACCGCGAGACAGACGCGCGGATTTTCTGAAAGGACACCCACCGGTATTTACTCACTCCGCCGACCCCATGGATGCAGAAGACTGGCTCCGCGCAATAGAACGGGAGCTAGACGTCGCTCAGTGCACCGACCAGGAGAAAGTCCTCTACGGCCCTCACCAGTTACGGGGTGCCGCTCAACAATGGTGGGAGTCGTACCGCCTTGCTCATAACAACCCCAACACTATCACCTGGCAAGAATTTACAGAGAGATTCAGAGCACACCACGTTCCAGCTGGTGTGATGTCATTGAAGAAAGAGGAGTTTCTAGCACTCACTCAGGGTGCTATGTCTGTCAGTGAGTATCGGGATAAATTCCTACAGCTGTCCCGCTACTGTCCAGAGGAAGTTGATACCGATCCCAAGAAGCAGTACCGTTTCCTCAAAGGCTTGGTCGATCCACTCAGGTACCAGCTCATGAACCACACTTTCCCTAACTGCCAGCATTTAATAGACCGAGCCATTGTGACGGAAAATACTCGTCGCGAGATGGAAGAGAAGAAGCGTAAGAAAAAGGCGCAACAATCTAGCAACAACACCCGACCTAAGTACTCTGGATCAACCTATTACCAGGACCACCCTACACAGAGCACCGGACAACAAGGCAATGGTCAAGTACAGCATTCCAACAATCAAGCGCAGCATCATCAGACCCCTATTAGCACTCCTGTGAAAGCCGGCACGCCAGTACAGTCAGGAAGTAACAATTGCTTCAAATGTGGTGGAACCGGTCATTGGTCCCAGCAGTGCCCGCAGAAAAATACACCGCAACAAAACCCAAGAGGAGGCTCCACCACTCCGGCTTCTGGCCAGCAGCGCAGTACAACTGGACAAGTGAACTATGTGTCAGCCGAGGCTATGCAAGGAACTCCCAACATAATGCTAGGTACGTTCTTCGTAGATTTGGCACCCTGCCTTGATCCTTTTTGATTCCAGTGCCTCGCGTTCATTTATTACTGTCCAATATGGGAGCCATCATAAAATACCAGTAGCAACCATTGAAGGTCCCATGTTAGTAAGTTCACCAGGAGAAAGAATGAAGATAGGCAGTGATTGTCCGAGTACCAAAATTTTTTTTTAAGGGGGGTAGACTTTCCTGCCGACCTTATAGCTTTGGAAACAAGTGGAATAGATGACAATTTTGGAATGAATTGGTTGCAAAATTTCAATAGAATCATATATATGCAGAGAGGAAGGTGACTTTGACTACTCCATCCGGGGAACACCTAGAAGTTTTGATGTACATACCCCAGGCAGGAGAATTTAAGGGTACCGGAGAAGCAGCTACCAAAAGATGACTCTATAGTAGAATTCCTGAAACTCTTTGCTGGCCAACCCAAAATCTCGGGACGAGATTTCTTAAGGGGGGTAGATTTGTAACACCCTAAATTTTGCCACAAATAAAATCTTTGGAACCAATTTAATTTGTTCATATTGTTTGATCATGCATGACACCCATTTGATTTTTTATGTGATTTCAAAATAATTAATTAAAAAGAATCATAGGAATCACATGTTTGAACCCTCATGTCCTTGCATATTTTTATTGGGTGATTTGCAGTGTTCAAAGTTTGAATTTATACTCTTTTGCATCTCTCCAAAATTTCTCAAAATTTCAAACAACCCAGGAAAATTTCTTTTTCCTTCTCTTCCTCTCTTTGGGCCCAAACCGCCACCGGCCCAACTCCCCTCCTCCTTTTTCTCTTCCCTGCGCAGCCCACCTCCCCGCGCGGCCCAGTGGCCAGGTCGGCCCAGCCCTTTCCCTTCCCCCTCCTTCTTCTCTTTTTCACCCCGCGGCCCAGCCCAGTCGGCCCCGCTCCCCCTCCCCTTCGCTCCCGCGTCGGCCCAGCACGCCCCGCGCGGCCCAGTCCCGGCAGGCCGCCCTCCCCCGCGCGCTCTCTCCCTCCTCTCTCTCTCACTGGACAGCGGGCCCCGCCTGTCATCGCCCTCCTCTCTCCCTTTCTTTTCTCGGTCCAACGCCGGCGAGACGAGCTCGAGCCGCGCCTGCGCCGAGGCTTCGGTCCCGCCCCCGCACCCGACCTCGCCCGAGGATCCCGCACCGTTTCCCCTTTCCTTCCTTGCCCGCGTCTTTCCCCTTTCCTTTCCCCGCGCGCGCCGGACGCAGAGTCCGAGCGGGACTCTACCTCGCGCCGTGCCTTCCCTTTTCCCCTCCGCAAGCTTCGGCATCCGGACTATAAAGGCTGCCACCCCGAGGCCCTAGCCATCGAACGCCCAAGCCCTAGACCGCCAACGTTGCCCACCGCGCCACCGCCGGTCCACGTAGAGAGCCGCGGACGCCGCCGCACGTCGCCGACCGCCGTTGCCGCCTCGCCGTGGTCCACACCTACACCAGCGCCTTCGCATTGAGGTATGGAAGCTAACTAACCCAATCCCGTCCTCAATAGCACCCTACACCTACGGCAATTTCTCGCCGGAGTCGCTCCACCACCCCGCTTCGTCACGCGCCGCCTCCGGTCGATGCCCCGCCACCGCGACTGCTCCGGCCGCTTCGCACCGCCGCCCGCTCTCCCGTGCACCTTTTCCCGCTAACCCTAGGCCCAGAACCGCGGATTCCGCGGTACTCCGGCGAGTCTCCGCCGCGCCCGAAGGTCACCGCCGGTCGACCCCGTCGCCGGTCTCTTTTCCCCACCGCTCGATCTTTTCCCTGCCGTCCGATCGAGATCCAACGGTTGTAAGTGAGATGCGGTCCCGGTCAATACCGGTCAGCGCCGCATTCTTGCTAAAGAGTCCCTGGGGTTTTTGAGAATTAACCCGCAGTCCAGATTTATTAGATCTAGGTCCCTGGCTTTACGGTTTAGACCCTGAGCTTTTGGAAAATCAACCCGCGGTCCTGGTCAATCCCGGTCAGCGTGAGGTTTTGCAAAAGAAACCTTGTGCTTCTTCTAAATCAACCCGCGGTCCTATTTATTTACGGATAGGTCCAGGTTTTCACAGTTTAGCCCTGGAATTTCAAATTCTCTTTATTTTAAGCCCTTAATCTTATTTTATCCATATCTTTTGCGTTTTAACTCCGATTTGAACGATTCTTGAACCTACGGAATCGTAATAAAGTGTAGATCAATTCTAAAACCTTTTTAACCTCTGTTTATGATGTTTGGTGTACTGTTTTAGTCAAGCAATGCTCATTGCTTGTGTGTATGCAACGTGTAGCCGACGTTCCGTCCGAGTTTGTCGAGAATCCATCTTGGGAAGTTCCTGAGCAAGTTTTTGCTGAGTAAGGCAAGTATTCTTTGACCTATGTCCTATTTACTTTAATCACATGATCTAGAGCCTAATTTGAATGCTCAACCTAAGGATGACTAGCCACTTATTTTTCCGTCAATGTTTTATCCTATGGGAGGGCTGTGATGTTGCAAATTAATTGCTACCGCTCAACTTACTTTACTCATGTTGTTAATCTTGTTTAATTAATGACGAGTTTGATGATAAACATATGATTTTGGCTACATGGGGATTTGAGCATGTTTTGTGGGTTTGCTCGATGGCCTCACCCTAAGGATCGGTTCGCCGAGCGACCACCCAGGAAAACAGTACAACCACAAGACTCACATGGGCACTGGGCTTGACTGATTAATTAGATGAACTAGAGTTTTGGCTTACTTTCCTGAAACATGGCGTATGAGGGGTCTGGGGGATATGGGACTTTGCCCTTTGCCAATGTGGTGCAGTTTGTTGTTAGTCACCCTTTGGAACGGAACTCTCATATCTTTAGTTAACTGGAGTAACCTGTAACGAGTGGGCCATAACTCTAGGAATTCTTTGTAAAGGTCTCGTAATGAAACCCTGCCGATTCATCCAAGGTAATGAATATATGGGGTCTGATCCACCCTTAGGCATATGGGAATCATGACTTGTGGGTAAAGATGTACAACCTCTCGAGAGTGTTTAAAACTGATATATCAGCCGTGCTCACGGTTAAGAGCGGCCTGGACCCTCACAGATTAGAGTTTCAGCTTCAAGGTGAATGACTCATGGTGATCATGGTAATGATGATGGATATGGTTATGGTTCATGCTTATCTTTTAAATATGTTTAAATGTCTTTTTAATGAAGGGATGGGTTATGCTAATCATTGCTAGTAATTAAAAACTTGACTAACTAAAAGCAATTGCTTGCCTAACCACTATAAAGCCAGTACACTTTTATCCTAAACGGAATACTTGCTGAGTGCGTTATGTACTCATTCTTGCTTGTTTTATACCACGTTGCATCCATTGCAACCGCTGCTCAGATTCGGAAGGGAAAGGTGATGAATCCTAATCAGGAGTTCCAAGACTACGACGAGTTCTAGGCTGGTGTGTCATCCGTCAGTTGCCTGTGGATCCCGGTCGTCTTCCGCTGTCGTTTAGTTAACTCGTTTTCGTTCAGATACTCGGTTTCGTTAAAGACATTTATGGTCTGTAATAATGGTTATTACTTTTAAGTAAAGTACTGGTTGTGCTATTTACTTTTGATTATGCTGTGTATGTGGTTAAACTGATCCTGGCACATACATGGTTAGCACTTGGTTTTGTTTCTAGAACCGGGTGTGACAAGTATAGACACCATTGAAATCGTAGGCAAGATGAAATAGTCAGGAGTAACCTTGTGCATGCTATGGTGGTTGTTGATGTTATGCCCTGTCCACTTGCGCTTAACTCTCTTGTTTGCTCGAGGACGAGCAAAGGTTTAAGTGTAGGGGGTGTTGGCGGTCGATAAAACCCATTTCAACCACCAACATTTCATGTTTTAGAGTATACTTTATCAAGTTTTCACTAATATCTAACTAGTTCCACGAGTTGTGCATAAAGGTTGTATGCAGGAGCTTTATATTGTCAAAACCACATGAAAATGGATAAGACAAAGGCAATGAAGCAAAGGAGAGCTATGGGCCAGAAAACCAGGCCGGCCGACCACCATCACAGGTCGGCCGACCTGGGTGTGGCCGGCCGAGACCTGAGGCCCACCAGTTCCAGGGGCCAAGTCGACCGACCACTGGCCCAGGTCGACCGACCACAGGCCTAGGTCGACCGACCTCCCCCCTGATCGCTCGACCTTGCCACGTTGCCAATTTCGACCTGCATGCAAAGAAACACAAAAGATGTTAAATGCAACCGTTGGATCAAGAATCCAATGCATCCAAGGGCCAAAAGGACTTCGCACAAGGGATCGATGACGTCAGCAATCCGAGGGAGAGAACTTGCAGCCAATCAGAGGTCGCCCAACCTTATCCCAAGGTCGGCAGACCTAGTACCGACCTCGTTTTGCATGTGCCTCAACCGCCACAACCGCCAACTGACATTCAGAGCAAATCACAGCCGAAGTATCAAGGAAGGCGGTGCATCGGGTGGCCACCCGACCCCCCGGGCTGGTTGGCCGACCTACCCCAGGGTCAGCTGACCTACCCCCTAGGTCAGCTGACCACCGACCTATGCCCAACCGACCTTGCCCACCTTTGCAAATTCTAATGTCTTCAAATCCTTGCTAAAACTTTGTATCAATCATCATGAATTTGTCTTGTACTCTTTCACACATTGTTCTCATTGTTTCAAATGAAGTGTGAATTTCTCTCCATGGTTAGCTCATAGTGCATACATATATATAATATAATAGCATCATGGCAATGATTAAAGATAAAACTAAAGTCACATGGTTGATTGGTTTAAACAAACATTTGATTCATGAATCAAAAACAACTATAATTCAAATTGAAATCACATAGCAAAATACTAAGGCATATATAGATGATTCATAAAATCAAATAAGAGATAAACAAGACAATGTGTTTCTAATGATTTTGGCCAAATTAGAGAGATAATTTTGAAAGAAATAAAATAAAATTAGACTTAGATAAAAATTCTAAAAAAGGGTTCTTTTTCAGAGAGACCAAACGTTTTGAAATTTTAAAATTTCGAAGATAATATTGTGCACAAATAATAAATCATGATAAACATGCACATGTTCATGTTTAAAATTTTAAAAACAATTTGCACAAAAATTAAACCTGGATCGAACCACTTACAGAGGAATAAGCGGTTGGTCCCATTCTACTTTTGCACAAACCTTGCTTCTTTTTTTTATTTGTATCCAACCTTAAACTTGAGAATCGACTAACTAGCAAAGCTTAACCATCTCTATGTATGAGTAAATTCAATCAACTAGTTAAAGTAAAAGGATCTACTAGAAGAACACGAAGATATCTAAATGTCGGCCGACAAAACATTAAGCATTGCAAAGATATGGATCAAAGTTTATGTATAAACAAGAAGCCAGTATAAAGACAAACTTTATTGATCGATATTCAAGATATGGATTAAGGGAACAAAAGTTTCAACAAAAGGCTAAAAACAAAACACAAGAAAGGATAAGAGGATAACAATCAACCAAACAACATTTTAATGATCATTATGAAACATCTCTAATCAAAAATAGGTAAACTTTAATTATATTTACGAATAAAATAAGAATTACCTTAATCTCGAAGAAGTGAAGTTCAAATCTTAACTTCATGGTGGCTTCATCTTCTTCCTTGGAATGCCATGATTTGCATGCACCATCAAGTGTTGGAGAGGAATACTTTTGTCTTTCCCGAAATTCAGCTTTCCTTGCTCTGCACCTTGAGTAATTCGACCATAACTTCCTCATCTGAAGTCCAAATAATGCAAATTCGGACTCTATCCTATAGAGCTCAAAAACATCTACTATTTTGGTATTCGGACTTTCTTCGCTTGACATGGTTAAGGTCTTCAAATTGGCTCCACAAGGTGTTGCTGTTCTGAATTCCGAGAGTATCTCGAGATTTGGTTGGAGCATGGATTGGTCTTGAGATAAACCTTCCATACCTTCATCTTTCTTGTACTCAAGCAATTCTTAACTTTCAAAACCTTCTCGGCTAATCATCTTTGCTTCCATTATCTATAGCTTAGAACAAACAAACTTCAAAGAACATTAGTCTTAAAAACTTAATTGATACAGCAGACATATCTTTATGAGCATAGTTACTCCTTCGTGATAGTTGTAGAAAAACTCAATAACAGATCATAGGTCACTAACAGCGTTAGCACCTACTATTAAAGAGTTTCAAACCTAGCTTTTTTTTATTGGTCCGAAACCCATTTTTTCTATAATGATAGTCAAATAAAAATATACAAAGAGAAACTATATTCTAATAGAGTTTGTAAAAAAATTAAACTAATAGAAGAGCTAAATTTATTCTAAACAAAACTGTCTAATTAAAAAATTAAATGCAAAAAAGTAAATAAAGTAGAGTAAACTAAAAATAAAATAAAAGGCTAAATTAAGAAAAACACAAAAACAAAAATCTAATGACAGCGAAGTTGCTAGGTTTATCTAAACTATGAATAAACATAAGTACGAACGCGAGAAGAACATAATTAGAGAATAAGATTAGAACACGAAGACTAAACACAAAGTAGAGAATTATAACACATTAACTAATTAGAACACAATTAGAAAAACTAATTAGCACACAATTAGCAAACACAAATTAACTATTAAAACTAGTAGTAAAAGACAAAAATAAATCTACACTATAAAAGAGCGAGTTTTCTAAAAATCTTTTTTACCTACAAAGGCATAGATATACCCCTCACGCAGATCCCACTGCGCAGTTTGGAAAAGGTTGGAAAGGGGTGGAAAGGCCCAAAACTCATAGATGCAAAATGTGTCATCCACTTTTTCTCTTTATTTCTCACCTCATTTTATACCCATACCCACCTGTTACTTTCCTTCTCTCCGTTTTAATGTGAAAGGAATGATGCTAATCAATCAGCACTCTTTCCTTTTAATTTTATTTTCTTTTTTTCTTCCTATTGTCTGCTTGATTATCTCACAACACGTGCATGTTGCACGTACATATATGCTAGTATATACATAAACTCAAGTTAATTATGACTCAACTAATTAGTTCCCCAGCAACGGCGCCAGAAAAGCTCGTTGACGGCACTTAAGCATGGCAAACCTTATACTGCAAGCAACAGTATCGTGTGTAGCTTTTTCCCAGGATGAATATCTTGCGTTTTGTCAATCCAGAAAACGAACTAATTGAGAACTAATTAACAAGAGTTTATGGTAAACTAAGGGTATAAAACTAGGCTCTAATCTACCTCTAAACTATATCTAATCTACGTCTAAACTATACTAATACTATAAGATAATAAGCAATTAGAACAGAACTAGAACACTAATCAAAGTGTATTGACTAGAGTCTAATCAAGCTCTAATTGGATCCAAAAAAAGCATGATAAAGGGCGCTACAACAAGATTAAAGCAGCGAGATAACTAGCAGCTCAAGGTAGACAAGCATGATCAAACATATTCATCATAGCATGATTAAATCAAGATCAATCAACCTAACCCTCTAGATCGAGTTTAACCTTTCCCCGGGCTCTACTATCACTAGTAACCAGGTAATCGACGAGAAACTCTCAACAGGCATACATAATTAGAGAATGCACTTCTAATTACTTCACATAGTCTAATAACATAATTAGCACAACTAGAACATCTATTCACCATGATCAAAAGAACTAGATATACAACTATATTAAGCTAGATCAACGATCAAGAACGCTTGATGAATATAACCCTTAAAGACATGCTCTAATCAACATGCATCTAGATCTAAAGTTAATTAGAGCTAGAAGAAGAATAATTAGAACAAGAACATGATAATTAGACAAGAACAATGCTTCATTAATAAATTGTATCATACTTCAACCATAGCCATACCTTCCCTTGATGATACAATTAGACCTCTGGAGCTAGGTAATTAGAGCACCATGCAATGGCTCTAATCACCTCTAGGAACTAGAAGAACTCTAATCCTAGACTAGAAACTCGACCCTCTACTCTCCTCTAGTTGTAGTCTCTCTACATTGCGTCTTGATAATGAATTGAAATGAATTAGATGGTTTTGGGGGTCTCATGGGGGTTTGTATTTATACCCCGGAGGTGCCTTAGGGCGCCCCCACCTTCCTCTTACTTAGAGTTGGAGTAGGACTCTTGTTTCCTCCGAAATCGGACTTTTTTGTTTTCTGCACCTTTCGTATTTCGACCATATCTCTGTCATCCGGAGTCCAAATAAAGCAAACGCGGACTCTAAATGGTAGAGCTCGAAGAGATCTACACCTTTGGTATTCAAACTTTCTCCATTTGATGTCGTTTAGGTATCCGAATTGAGCCCGCAAAGTGCTGCTGTCCTGGAATCCGAGAATATCTCGAGATTTAATTTGAGCTTGGTTGGATCTCGAAATAAACCTTCCTTATCTTCAATTCCTTCATACCAAAGTAATCCTTATCTCCTTGGACTCATCTGGAAGAGGCGTGGTAGAAAAGGGAACACAAGAAGGTGCCTGAAGGGGGGCGGTCGGCCGACTTAGAGGGGTAGTGTCGGCCGACCCGACCTTTCCGTTCGCCCGGTTGTTTCCATCTTTCGCGGAGACGTTGCTTGATGTCTAAGTAATGTTCATGCGGGCCTTTTGGACTCTTAGGCTTCTGGAATCTTCGATATGGGCTGAGATTTGACGATGTCTTCTAGTCTTTGACATATTTGATGATTTTATTGAATAATTATCTCCAATTTCTTGTAGCTCTTGACACCTTCTTGAAGTTTCTGATCAGAAAACCTTGATTAATACAGGGAGAGGCACGAATTAACCAAGCCTTCCTCGATCATCATCTTCAATGAACGTCGTCTTAGAGGTATTTTCTTACTCGTCGTAGATCGTGGTGAATTTTGCGAAAATTAGGTCAAAAACCTGTAAAAATCACATATAGCATATTTCCAAGACAGTGTTGCAAAATCCACAATAATCGATGATAATTGTTAGTAAAAGATATAGTTGACACATAAAAACAGTGAAAAACCATATAAAATGATGCAAAATACTCGTACATAAGCCGCGTCAACAGCAACCATCCCCTAGTTTTGACGGTGGACCCAGGAAACGATCTTGGGCCCCAGTTTTGATGCTCGAACCGGGAAATGATTGTTGGGCCTCCACTTGAGTGATTTTACAGCTCACGACACCGTCCCGCACCCACGGTCACACATGTGGGCCGAGCCTAACTTGGCCCTCCACCCAAGCCACCTGCCAGTCCACTCGGCAGGGCTTTTGTCACGCCAAGTCCACTCTAGCGCCGCCTCTCTGTCCACTCGAGAGGGCTTCTCCTCCAGCTCACACTTAGGAGGTTCTTGCTCATCCATCCGCAAGTTTTCGGTGTTGACAAGCTCTCATCACAGCCAGGACGAAAGACTAGACTCGGTACACTTGAGTCCCTCAATCTCCCCTTTGATGAGTGCCTTGTCAACACCCTCACCAACCACATGAAATCATAGATAAAGCTCAGACACAGTTGGCCAAAAGAGCATGCTAGAGCTCCAACTCCCCCTGCATTACAGCCCATCTCACAATGCATCTCTCCCCCTGGGGTTGTGCTCCCCCTGGAATGTAGCTCTCCCTGAAACTCTGATCCCCTTGTAGGGTTGTGCTCCCCCTGGAATGCAGCTCTCCCCTGAAACTCTGATCCCCTTTTACAAGGTCTCTCTCCCTTTGTCCAAGGTTGGTGAAATCTATCCCCCTTGTTGACAATGCACGCATCAAGGTATCTCTTACCCAAAACATGAAGTGCAAATGGCACAAGTGAACAAAATGAGCTCATCAGGGATGAAAAACTAGTAATCACAAGTTTTAGCACACAGAGCATGTGAGGGCTACGGGGCATGCAACAAGCTCGAATGAACCTATCTTACACAATTCAGAAGCAAAGCATGATTTCAGATTTGGTTTAAAAGAAAGCATCACCAACAAGAATAGCATCTAGCAAGGTAGGCATGAACAACAAAATGCTAACAATGCATACAAGGTGTGCTAATCCTAACCAAAGCATATATATATACACCAAGCCATAAGCAATTTAGAGACTTGCAATTTCATATCCAAGTAATTTTTCAATACAAGCAAGCTTCACATAAGTGCCTGGGGTTATTTGAATGGAGGGGTCTCTTTTGGTCAACCAATGAGCACTATATATAGTCTTTTTCCTTCATGTCATGAACTCATTAGTAACAAGATTAAGTTGTCATTAATCACCGAAACCTCTACCTCTTAGGGTCATGTTTCTCACAATCTCCCCTTTTTTGGTGATTGATGACAACACAAGAGTAGAGTGTTATATAAATCCGCAAGCGCACGGAAACATGTTGTAGCCTTTCACCCAAGAGTATTCCAGGGTATCGCAATCCACGAGGAACAAGGAGTAACACAACATAGAACAGGTAGAACCGAACAATAAAGAAGCAATTATAGGGATGAAACACAGAGCAGAGTAGGTTCACTACTTTAAATAAAACAACTTAACTTTACTAAATAAACTAGTATTCTACTCAGCAGGTTTACTTGGACACTAAAGCTATAGAATCACTTCCGGGCACCAGAGTGCTGATAACCCAGACGAGAAGACGGGCACTACAGAACTCAGCTATGCGTCGATGACTGCTTATTCGAACGACGGGGTTGGACTACACAGGACACACACCCGCTGTCACAAGGTGGGACTACCAACCAAAACTGTGTGGGACAAGACACCTTCCAAGGCAAACTCTAGTCTAGACACCACATCTACATAACCGAGTTTACTACTTCCCTGTTCGAAGTCAGAGAGCAAACTCAACTATATCGCTAAACTACACAGAGCACACTTGGCACCCATAAACTACTGAGCAAAGCACTGAGTATGTAAATAAAGTAAGTATGAAATAAATAAAGAAGGGAACAAGGAACTTTATTGTATCCTAGAAATAGAATAATAATTCCTTTTGAGTATAAGAGCTCGGGAACAGAAGACCAAAGAGGATCCCACTCCTTCACTTCTACACTCACTACTCACTCTTGATACAACTTGGCTCTCTCTACAATGCCAAGGGTGGCTTCACTACAATACAATACGCTCAACTACACAACCAAACTAGTGTTATCTTGATCCACCACACCTTGCAAGTGACCTCCCGGGGGTATTTATAGCTTGGATGGCCGAGGGGGTTACTTGTAGGTGTGCTAGGTCTGTAGTAGAGGTAGGTCGGTGGCCGGCCGACCAGGCCGTTGGCTGACCGACCCTAGGGGAGGTCGACCGACCTCCAGGGTGGTCAGGCGGCTGTCCGATAAACCTCCTTTGTAGATCATGCGGCTGTGATGCACTCCATGCATCGGTTGATAGTTGTGGCTGTTGAAACACGTGCAAAACGGGGTCGGTGCATGGTCAGCCGACCTTGGTGTGTGGTTGGGCGGCCACCTGATTGGCTGCATGTTGTTCTCCTCGGATTGCTGATGTCATGAATCCTTTATGTGATGGCCTTCCGACGCTTGGATACATTGGATACTCGATCCAACTGTTGTGTTTGACATGTTTTGTGTTTCTTTGCATGCAGGTAAAAATTGGCAACGTGGCAGGGTCTGGCGACCATGGGCAATAGTCGGGCGACCATGCCTCCTGGGCCTTGGGCTGCTTAGCTCTTCTAATGGTCGGGCGGCCTAGGGGTGTGGTCGGCCGACCCTGGAGCTGGTCGGCCGGCCATCGGTTTTGGCCTATTTCTTCTCCCTTTGCCTCATTGTCTTTATTTTGTTCAATCCTCAATTATTTTGAATATGAGAAGCTCCTGCATACAACTTTTATGCACAACTCGTAGAACTAGTTAGAATAAATGAAAATTTGGTAAAGCATACTCTAAAACATGAAATGTTGGTGGTCGAAGTGGGTTTTATCGACCACCAACATAGAGCTCAAAAGTAAATGTGAGAAAGTACAAAGCTCAAAGTAAATGACATGAATATAAACATACAATCATCCACAACAAGAGATCTATAGTCGCGATAAACATCAATCATACATCAAAAGCTATCACTCTCAAACTCCCCTAACATAACTAGCTCCCCTAGCTCTACTCACTCCCCCTAAAGCATATCTCCCCCTTTGGCGTCAACCACCAAAAGGGAAGTCCCTAAGAACTCGACGAAGGCGGAGCACCAAGAAGAAAGCCCATCGTGGCGGCACGGATATGGAAGTCCAGATCGGTGTCATCGGGGGACTCTGCTGCTGCCTCGTCAACTGCCTGCTCCATCTCTGAAGGTGAAGTTCTGCTGGGAGGAGTAAGCGGTGTGGAGATGGTCTGAGTAGCTGTTGTCGTCGTCACAGGGGTGGTGGCCGCCGTCGTCGATCCAGTCATAGAAACTGTGTGGGAGCTCGAATCTATCGATGGTGTGTCTGCGGGACTCTGCACAAGCCCTGTGGCGGACAACTTTGGCATCGCGGAGCTGGGAGCTACAGCTGAGCTGTGGGAGGCTGGCCGAAGGTGATGTCCTTGTTGACGCGAGATATTGACTTAATTTATGCTCTATTTTTATATGATTTTATATCTTTTCAGGAGCTAATCTTATGATTTAGTCTTGTTTTGCTAACAAATAACCCTGTTTTCGAGAATGCTCTTTGGTTTTGTGCAATATTGATTTTTGTAGGAAAATAGGGTATAATTGTGATAATTTTGAGGATTTCTCTAATCAAGGATTTATGCTACAAGTCCAGGGAGGACAATTAAAGCCCAAAAAGAAGGCCCAAGCCCATTATGGAGAAGGTTCCGGAGGCTAAGGATTTTTTAAATATGAAGAATATGAAGACAAGGAAGGTTTATTAAGAGTTCAATCCAACCCCCAATTAAATCTCGAGATGTTCTCGGATTCCAGGACAGCAGCAACTTGTGGGCCAAATTCGGAGATCTTAACGACATCAAATGAAGAAAGTTTGAATACCAAAGTTGTAAGATCTACAATTTAGAGTCTGAGTTTGCCTTATTTGTACTTCGGATGAGGGAGTTATGGTCGAAATAAAGGCTGCAGAATATGGAAAGCTGATTTCGGGAAGGAATAGGACAAAGACTTCATCTCCAAGCAAGGAAGCTTCATGGACGCCCAAGAACCTTCAAGACTCTTGTATATACATAGAAATAGGTGTTTTAGGTGTCTTAAGACTCTTATAACCGACCTATTAGATTTTATGTATAGGGGACTCTCCGGGGTATAAATATATGGCCTCCCAAGGGGAGAGGCACCATTGTCCACCGCAAATTCATGTAAGTCGGGAGTCTAGGGCAGAGGTTGGGGGCCAAAGGCGTTCAACTCGGCGAGAAGGACATCTCGGCGAAAGGAGGAAGCGAGAGGAAGCAGGATCCAGGGGGTTGGCCGACCCCTAGGGGGTCTGGTCGGCCGACCCCTGGCATCCCGAGGGAGAATTGAGTTCATCTTCTGTCGAGTTTTTCGTCGAATCCATCTCGACGACTATGCTTCAAGTTCATGATGTATCTCGAGTAATTTCTCGTACTTCTTATGTTACTTTGATAAACCCTTGATGATTTGATCAATAAAGCTTGTCATTTAGTCTTAGCTTCTTGTTTATGCATAGTTTATGATCCATATCTTTGCAATGCTTAATGCCAACATGATTTATCTGGCCAGATTTAAACGTTTTCATGTTCTTTTAGTAGATCTTTTTATTTTAATTAATTGATTGAATCTACTCATGCCCAGAGATGGTTGGGGTTTACTAGTTCATCGATTAACTGGTTCTAGTGACAGTAGGGCTGGAGAAAGGTTCGAGTAAGCCTTTGACATTCATGCTTATGCTTAACCTTTGTTTAATGATTAGATCTTATCTCAAAGTGGTTCTTAGTACATAGGTTGTTTGTCTCATATCTCTTGTGGATCCTTTTGCCATGTTAAACCATATCTATCTCGTTTAGCTTAATACGTGTTCTATCATTTTATGCTATTGTTTAGATCTTTTTTAGACCGTAATTAGAGTATAATTAGAGTACAATTAGAATAGTCCTTAATCCTTTTTAAGCTTGTTTTAGATCTATTAGAACTAGCTAGTAATTAAGTTAATATTAGATTAACAATAGCCTAAGCATAATTATCCTTGGATTGACAAAACCCAAGATACTCATCCAAGGAAAAAGCTACCACGATACTGTGCGCTTGCAGTATAAGGTTTGGCGTGATTAAGTGCCGTCAACAGTCCTGAACATCCGCTGCAGGAACTGAGGGAGCAGGAGCTGAGGCGGCAGGAAGCTCTGGTAGAGCCGGGGTGTCTGGTCAAACTCAAGGCTGCGCGCCGGCATCTGACTCATTTCCATCCTGAAAGCACTCCCAAGCAACTCCGTACTGAAACTGCATGGGGGACGTGCTGAGGGTGCCCAGGGTGCAGAAAGCACTCTCGTGGCTCCTCCTGTCGGTAGGAGGCAACTGCGTCTATGAGGTAGAAGGCAACTGGGGAGCCTAAACCTGCTGACATAGAGTGTCAAGTTGCCTCTGTGTGTCGGTCCGGAGCTCAGCCACGAGAGTATGTACGGTCTCGAGGATCCGTGCATGCGACTCTGTCAGCTGCTACAACATCTGGGCAAACCTATCGTCGTCGTTGCGCTGCTGCTACTGAATCTGTGTCAAAGCTTATTTGTAGCATAGTTTATTGGAAAGGCATATATACATTAGCATAAAAAAATGATGTAAAGGCAGAAACCTTTGAACTATACTATGGGCAGCGGGTGAGTGCTTGAGGGTGAAGAAGAAGAGAAAACTATAGAAAAAAATGCAATGTAAAATACAGTAACTAATTGTGGTGGTAGCTGTGCCATCAACCAAAACCACCGAGGGGTCATTTGTCCATCTTTTCAAAGTCTCGAAGTCTGGTTTAAAGATTGGAGGGTGAATTGAACGCAATAGTATACATTATGTTGTTATGTGAACTTTTTTCCTATGCTTTTCTATGTATGGCATAGCTTTGTGAGTCACACCTCTAAAAAACTATGTAGTATTTATGTCGTTGTTTAGTGGATCGTATCTGCTATCAAACATTTCAAATGAATGACCAGTAGCACAAGAGGAGAAGACCGTGAAGACCGCCTACAAGACTCAAACATTGGTGCTCCAACACGACAGTCCCACAAGCCAGTCAACATGCTAGTGTTTTTGGAGCACCGGGCACCAGCCATGGCCCAAAGAATTGAAGGCCCAGCTTGAGAATGAGATACGAAACTAGCAGCTATAACAGACGCATTTCAGGGGAATAAAGTTCTATTTTTTGCAGAACTAAACAAGGATTTCATCATTTTTCACTACAGGAAACTGGACAAAGTTCGTCGGTTTTGATAAGTTCGTCGGCCAGGAGGAGGCCGACGAACTTACTGCTACTAAGTTCGTCGGTTCCCACAACCAAACCGATGAACTTAGTTAAGTTCGTCGGTTTCTTCGCCAACCGACGAACTTATCCCTGCCTAGATCCGGATCGGGATCGATTGCTTCTTCTTTCTCTCCCACGCACTCCACTGCGCCGCCGCCTTCGTCCTCCGCCCAACACGCCGTGTCGCCGCCTTCGTCGTCCGCCCCATGTCGAGCCGCCGCCTGCCCCTCGCCGCGCCGCCCCACGCCGCGCTGCCGCCGCCGCCTGCCCCTCGCCGCGCCGCCCCACTCCGCGCCGCCCCACGCCGCACCGCCGCCTGCCTCTCCCCCACTGCGCTGGCCGGGTGCCTCCCCCCACATACTGCCCATGGCCGACGCCGCCCTGCAGGCCGCGGCCGACGCCGCCGCCCTGCGGTCCTGCTCCCCCACCGCCCACGCCGCGCCGCCGCCACCGCCTGCCTCTCCCCCACTGCGCCGGCCCGCTGCCTCTCCCCCACGTACTGCCCACGGCCGACGCCGCCCCGCGGTCCTGCTCCACCACTGCCCACGGCCTTGGCAGCCGGCTGCCTCGCCCCTCGACATCTCAGTGAAGTGTCCTCGACATCCCCGTGGCCCTGCTCCCCTCGAGCGCGAAGGTGATATATATAGTATTGGCTTAAATTCATCGGTTTTATGCATGTTACTCAATAAATTCATGGGTTACTTTGCGTCACTTTGAGAACAATTGTTAACTGTGCTTTGAACCACTGCTTAGGCCTTGCTTATAGTTGTAATTTAAGTTTTAATTTGGTTTGTCAGTTTTTATTAAACAATTGTTTATATAATGAGTATGAATAAGGTTATAAGCATTTATGTACTGCTAATTGCTCATATAGTGAGTATGAATAAGGTTTTTTTTGTAGGTTTCATCCAATTGCCAATATGCATGATGTACTGTTAGTAGTGTTAAATATATGTTGGTGATTTATTTTATGTTTACTAATTGAATAGATGTTGCTTACTTAGGTATATTTGATGTCTTTTTATATTCATCATCATATATGTGACTTGTTTTATGTCTAATTCGTATGTCAAACAGTAGCGAGCCTAGGCGTCACCTGTTCCGGAACAACGTATATCACATTTGGTTGTGACATGCGTGGTTCTAGAATTGTCCCAGCGTATATTTTGGGACAGCCGAATAATGGAGATTTCGGTTGCATAACCCCAGTTGTTCTCCAATGCACCATGATCAGGCGTGCGTTTGGAGAACAGTGGGGTTATGCTGCTGAAATTTCGTTCCGACCATATCTCACGTCATAGGTCATATGCAACAACATACATTATTGGGTGGGTTTAGGACACATCTTTCCTATTAGGGTCTGTCACCTAAGCCACGGTCGTTGACAACAATTAATTTTTTAGCTTTGCATAGTGGGTGAGGATCGAAGGGCGATGTATGACGGATGGAGAAGTGATGGTGCACACTCAAAGGAATGGGCTCAGATAGCAAATGCTTTCTTGAATCATGCATTCGCGGGGCCAGCTCGCATAGTATTGTGTCCGTGTTGTGAATGTGGAAACCTTATCTACCATCGTAAGGAATAAGTACAATAACACCTTTGTAAGAATGGGTTCATGCCTGACTATATAGTGTGGAGCAAGCATGGAGAAGGCAGAGAGCGGCCCATTGAGAGAGATAGCAACAACAACAACAACAATCATGACAGGATACATGAGATGTTGAATGACCTTGGTAGGCAATTTGATGTTGGTCCTGAAGCTGAGGAGAGATCAACCATACCGAAGGAGGTGGAAGATTTCTATAGGTTGCTCGCCGCAGCTGATGAGGTACTGCATGAATCAACTAAAGTTACTGTGTTGGAGGCGGTGACACGTCTTATGTCTGGGAAGGCCAAGTTTAACTTTTCAAATGAATGCTACAACTTCATAGTCAAACTGATAGATGATATTCTTCCGCAGAACCATAAGATGCCAAAGGACATGTACAAGGCAAAAAAATGTTGAAGGGTCTCAGAATGAGCTACGACAAGATCGACGCGTGTGAGAATAATTGCATGTTGTTCAGGAAGAATGGTGATGAAAAGTTGAGTCATTGCAAACGTTGTGGCAAGTCGAGATATGTCGAGGTGTTAAACGAGGAGGGAGAATCAGTGACTACCAAAGAATTAGTGATTACCACAGTTTCGGTTAAACAACTCCGTCGCATGCCCATAGCTGACAGGTTCAAACAGTTGTACCTGTCCAACGCCACAGCACATCCTATGAGGTGGTCGAAGGAGAGAAAACGCGAGCATGATGACGATATAATGATACACCTTGGACCGCTTTGATCCAGAATTTGCAAGTGACCCTAGGAGTATTCGCTTTGGGTTGTCGACGGACGGTTTCACTCCTTTTAGTATCGGTGCTGCTCTATACTCGTGTTGGCCAGTTTTCATCGTGCCATACAATCTGCCTCCCCATTTGTGCATGAAAGAGGGGTTTGTATTTCTTGCCATGGTTATTCTAGGTCCTAAACATCCAGGGAAGAATCTCAATGTCTTCCTGGAACCCTTAATTGAAGAACTACAAGAGTTATGAATAGGGGTGGAGGCATATGATGTTGTTGCTAACGAAAAATTTATGTTACGTGCCGCATATCTGTTTTCATTCCATGATTTGCTGGCATATGGAATTTGGGCTGGCTGGTGTGTCCATGACTGCATGTGTTGTCCCATATGTATGGCAGACACTGATGCATTCATTCTAAAACACGGTGGCAAAGTATCTTTCTTTGATTGCCATCGACGGGAGCTTCTATCTCGGCATGAGTATAGATCTGATACAGTTTTTTTTCGAAAGGGCAAGGCCATTACGAAACGACAACCATCAAAGAGATTGAAAGGAGAATAAATAGTGGAATGGCTTGATTAGCTCGTAGATGACGATGATGATGGGTTCTTGGGTTACGGTGAAGAGCACAACTGGACTCATATGTCTTGCTTTTGGGAGCTCCCTTATGCAAAAGTATTGGTTCTACCTTACAACATCGATGTGATGCACTAGGAGCGTAATGTTGATGAACACATTATAAGTATGGTTTTTGACACTGATAAAACAAAAGACAATGTGAAGGCTAGAAAAGACTTGGCTGAGATATGTGATAGGCCTTGGCGAGAGATCCAAATTAATTCAAATGGAAAGGAAAGTAGGCCACGAGCTCCATACTGTCTAAAGCCGGAAGATAGAAAACAAATATTGAAGTGGTTGCAAACTTTGAAATTTCCTTATCGCTATGCAGCCAACATAAAACGGGCAGTAAATGTCAGCACTGGAAAGCTCAATGGGTTAAAAAGCCATGATTATCATATTCTCATGGAGAGGCTTTTACCAGTAATATTTTGTGGCTATTTTGATGATGAGTTGTGGAAACTGTTCACAGAACTGAGTTACTTCTACAGGCAGTTATGTGCAAAGGTAATATCAAAGAAGTTGATGCGTGAGTTAGAAAAGGGAATTCCGGTTCTTCTATGCAAAAAGGAAAAAAAAATTCACCTGGTTTCTTGTCACACCCGGTTTTAGAAACAAAACCAAGTGCTAACCATGTATGTGCCAGGATCAGTTTAACCACATACACAGCATAAACAAAAGTAAATAGCACAACCAGTACTTTACTTAAGAGTAATAACCATTATTACAGACCATAAATGTCTTTAACGAAACCGAGTATCTGAACGAAAACGAGTTAACTAAACGACAGCGGAAGACGACCGTGATCCACAGGCAACTGACGGATGGCACACCAGCCTAGAACTCGTCGTAGTCTTGGAACTCCTGATTAGGATTCATCACCTTTCCCTTCCGGATCTGAGCAGCGGTTGCAATGGATGCAACGTGGTATAAAACAAGCAAGGATGAGTACATAACGCACTCAGCAAGTATTCCGTTTAGGATAAAAGTGGACTGGCTTTATAGTGGTTAGGCATAGCAATTGCTTTTAGTTAGTCAAGTTTTAATTACTAGCAATGATTAGCATAACCCATCCCTTTATTATAAAGACAGTAAAACATATTAAAAAGATAAGCATGAACCATAACCATATCCATCATCATTACCATGATCACCATGAGTCATTCACCTTGAAGCTGAAACTCTAATCTGTGAGGGTCCAGGCCGCTCTTAACCGTGAGCACGGCTGATATATCAGTTTTTAAACACTCTCGAGAGGTTGTACAACTTTACCCACAAGTCATGATTCCCATTGTGCCCGAGGTTTGCAAAGCCCCATTTATTCATACCTTAGATGAATCGGCAGGGTTTCATTACGAGACCTTTACAAAGAATTCCTAGAGTTGTGGCCCACTCGTTACAGGTTACTCCAGTTAACTAAAGATATGAGAGTTCCGTTCCAAAGGGTGACAGATAAAACTGCACCACATTGGCAAAGGGCAAAGTCCCATATCCCCCAGACCCCTCATACGCCATGTTTCAGGAAAGTAAGCCAAAACTCTAGTTCATCTAATTAATCAGTCAAGCCCAGTGCCCATGTGAGTCTTGTGGTTGTACTGTTTTCCTGGGTGGTCGCTCGGCGAACCGATCCTTAGGGCGAAGCACTTGAGCAAAACCAACAAAACATGCTCAAGCCTCCATGATGTTAAAACCAAACTTTTATCATCAGGTTCATCATTACTCGACCATCATTAACAACATAAGTAAAGTGAGTTGAGCGGAAGCAATTAATTTACAACATCACAGCCCTCCCAGGTTATAAAACATGTAAAGGTATATGAGGCTAGTCATCCTTATTAGGAGCATGCAACATTAGGCTCTAGATCATGTGATTAAAGTAAATAGGACATAGGTCAAAGAATACTTGCCTTCTTCAGCAAAAACTTGCTCAGGAACTTCCCAAGATGGATTCTCGACAAACTCGGACGGAACGTCGGCTACACGTCGCATACAAACAAACAATGAGCATAAACTGACTAAAACAGTACACCAAACATCATAAACAGAGGTTAAAAAGGTTTTAGAATTAATCTACACTTTATTACGATTCCGTAGGTTCAAGAATCGTTCAAAACGGAGTTAAAACGCAAAAGATATGAAGAAAACAAGTTTAAAGGCTTAAAATAGAAAGAATTTGAAATTCCAGGGGCTAAACTGCGAAAACCAGGGGTTTAAAAGAAATAACTTGGACGGCGGGTTGATTCAGAAGAAGCACAGGGTCTCTTTTGCAAAACTCCGCGCTGACCGGGATTGACCAGGACCGCGGGTTGATTAACAAAAAGATCGGGGTCCAAACCGTAAAAACCAGGGACCTAACGGTGAAGATCTGGACTGCGGGTTAATTTGCGAAAAGCGGAGGGACTCTTTAGCAAGAATGCGGCCGCTGACCGGTATTGACCCGGGTCGCGTCTCACGGTGGCCGTTGGATCTGGATCGGACGGCTCTGGTTAGATCGGGGAAAAGAGAGGGGCGACGGCGACGGGTTCCACCGGCGGCGACCCTCGGGCGCGGCGGAGACCTGCCGGAGCACCGCGGAATCCGCGGTTCCGGGGCCTAGGGCTAGAGGGACCGGACGCAGGGGCGAGCATGCGGTGGTGCGAAGCGGGCGAAGGGGTTCGGGAGACGGCGCATCGACCGGAGGCGGCGGGCGACGGAGCGGGGTGGTGGAGGAGCTCCGGCGAGCGATTCCCGCCGATGTAGGGCGCGGCTAGGGACTAGAGCTAGCTCGAAAGTTTCCTCACCTCACGGCGAACCTTCGGGTATAGAAGTGGTCGACGGTGAAGCGGCAATGGCGGTCGGCGACGTGCGGCGACGTTCGCGGGAGCTCTGCGTAGAACGACGGCGGCGCGGTGGGCAACGAAGGCGGCCTAGGGCTTGGGCGTTTGATGGCTAGGGCCTCGGGGTGGCAGCCTTTATAGCCCGGATGCCGAGGCTTGCGGAGGGGGAAAGGGAAAGCACGGCGCGGCAAGGAAGGTCCGGACTTCGGACTCTGTCCGTGTCCGCACTGCGCACGGCGCGGGCGAGGACCGGAAAAGGAAAGTGCGGGCGCGGGAAAGGAAGGCGGAGGCGGCGCGTGAACCCTCGGGCGAGGTCGGGACGCAGGCGCGGGGCGCGGAACCGAGGCCACGGCGCGGGCACTTGCCTCCGTCGGCGTCGGACCGAGAAAGGAAAGGAGAGGGAATGAAGAAGATGACCGGCGGGGCCGGGCTGTCAGCGAGATAGAGGGAGAGAGAGCGCGCGGGGGGAGAAAGGGCGCGGCGGCCTGCTGGGCCCTTCGGCTGGCGGGCCGCGCGGGGGGCGCGCCGGGCCGAGGCGACGAGAAGGAGGAGGGGGCGGAAAGCTGGGCCGGCTGGGGGAGTGGGCCGCGCGGGAGGGAAGAAGGAGAAGGGTGAGGGAGCTGGGCCGAGGGGGCGCGCTGGGCCGACTCGGGCCAAAAGAGAGAAGGAGAAGGAAAGGAGGAAAAAGAAATTTTCCTGAATTGTTTGAAATTTGAGAAATTTTGGAGAGATGCAAAAGAGTTTGAATTCAAACTTTGAACACTGCAAATCACCCAATAAAAATATGCAAAGGCATGAGGGTTCAAACATGTGATTCCTATGATTCTTTTTAATTAATTATTTTGAACTCACATAAAATCAAATAGGTGTCATGTATGATCAAACAATATGAACAAATTAAATTGGTTCCAAAGATTTTATTTGTGGCAAAATTTAGGGTGTTACAAATCTACCCCCCTTAAAGAAATCTCGTCCCGAGATTTTGGGTTGGCCAGCAAAGAGTTTCAGGAATTCTACTATAGAGTCATCTTTTGGTAGCTGCTTCTCCGGTACCCTTAAATTCTCCTGCCTGGGATATGTACATCAAAACTTCTAGGTGTTCCCCGGATGGAGTAGTCAAAGTCACCTTCCTCTCTGCATATATATGATTCTATTGAAATTTTGCAACCAATTCATTCCAAAATTGTCATCTATTCCACTTGTTTCCAAAGCTATAAGGTCGGCAGGAAAGTCTACCCCCCTTAAATTAATTTTTGGTACTCGGACAATCACTGCCTATCTTCATTCTTCCTCCTGGTGAACTTACTAACATGGGACCTTCAATGGTTGCTACTGGTATTTTATGATGGCTCCCATATTGGACAGTAATAAATGAACGCGAGGCACTGGAATCAAAAAAAAGATCAAGGCAGGGTGCCAAATCTACGAAGAACGTACCTAGCATTATGTTGGGAGTTCCTTGCATAGCCTCGGCTGACACATAGTTCACTTGTCCAGTTGTACTGCGCTGCTGGCCAGAAGCCGGAGTGGTGGAGCCTCCTCTTGGGTTTTGTTGCGGTGTATTTTTCTGCGGGCACTGCTGGGACCAATGACCGGTTCCACCACATTTGAAGCAATTGTTACTTCCTGACTGTACTGGCGTGCCGGCTTTCACAGGAGTGCTAATAGGGGTCTGATGATGCTGCGCTTGATTGTTGGAGTGCTGTACTTGACCATTGCCTTGTTGTCCGGTGCTCTGTGTAGGGTGGTTCTGGTAATAGGTTGATCCAGAGTACTTAGGTCGGGTGTTGTTGCTAGATTGTTGCGCCTTTTTCTTACGCTTCTTCTCTTCCATCTCGCGACGAGTATTTTCCGTCACAATGGCTCGGTCTATTAAATGCTGGCAGTTAGGGAAAGTGTGGTTCATGAGCTGGTACCTGAGTGGATCGACCAAGCCTTTGAGGAAACGGTACTGCTTCTTGGGATCGGTATCAACTTCCTCTGGACAGTAGCGGGACAGCTGTAGGAATTTATCCCGATACTCACTGACAGACATAGCACCCTGAGTGAGTGCTAGAAACTCCTCTTTCTTCAATGACATCACACCAGCTGGAACGTGGTGTGCTCTGAATCTCTCTGTAAATTCTTGCCAGGTGATAGTGTTGGGGTTGTTATGAGCAAGGCGGTACGACTCCCACCATTGTTGAGCGGCACCCCGTAACTGGTGAGGGTCGTAGAGGACTTTCTCCTGGTCGGTGCACTGAGCGACGTCCAGCTCCCGTTCTATTGCGCGGAGCCAGTCTTCTGCATCCATGGGGTCGGCGGAGTGAGTAAATACCGGTGGGTGTCCTTTCAGAAAATCCGCGCGTCTGTCTCGCGGTTGAGGCGGTGGTGGCGGGGGTGGTTGCTGCTGCGCCTGGTGCATGGCTGCCACTGCTTGTCCAAGAGCTTGTATCACTTGGGTCTGGTTCATGATCAGTTGTTCCATAGTCATTGGCGGTGGTGGATTTGGGAGTCCTCCGTCTCCGCGACCTCCTCTACCTCCACGACCACGACCACGACCACGTCCCGTACTCATCTGATTTGGCCAAGTATATCATTAGCACTTATCCTAGATCATTGGTTGCATTCAACATTGGTAACCAAGATAGATAAGATAAAGACCTAATCATAGATAGAGCAAGGCTTTTCCCAAACTAGCTATCTTTATTAAACCTTTTAAACATCCAACCAAAAGACTAAATTGTGGATATTACCCCACAACTTAAGCACTCATTACAAAGAACCAAATCACCCATATGACACCATCACAAGCAAACGTGCACACTGTTAAACGATCTAAGTCTATCCGATCTAACTAAACTAGACGATGCTAATGGACCCTATTACAATGGTAACTCTCCTAAGGATGCCGAATGTAGGTCCTTGCTGTTGGATCATTGTAACGGACCCTCTTCCTTGGTGGGTAGTAGACAGGGTTGAACAATGGCATGCTTGGTGTGATTCGAGCGCGCAATCTGGAAATTTCCAGCTTTGCCGTGCACAACTCCTCAGCAAGGGCATTGTAATCGGTGTTGAGCGCAACAAGGTAGTCGACAATAGCTTCAAGGCGCGGGTTCTTCTCTGCGGTAGGAGTAACGACCCACGCGTCGAGTCCTCCAGGCTGACGGCGGAGAAGGTAACGCAGCGTACCATCGGCTAACTGGCTGTGGCAAGAGTAGCATAGGGTCGTCAGGGCTTCCTGAGCTCCATCACTGATGGCGGCTTCATAGTTGTGGCGAAGGGCAGGGGCGTAGCTGAGGGCGATGTCCCGACGTGCTCCATACTCATCCAAAACGCTGATCTGTACTGCCATTGCCCACTCTTCTTGATAGATACGGTGACGATAGCGAGTTCCCACATACGTGACCCACGCGTGGCCAAGTCGGAGCCTCACTAACGCTTCCCGCAACATCCGAGGAAACGGCAGTGGGTAGTCGAACCAACGGTGGACGCTCTCGTTCCAGCGATCTTCATTCTCGTTTTGTTGTTGTTGGGCTTGTCCTCCGTCTTGACCTTGAGCTGCGGCTTGGTCTTCTGGAACAGCAGGTGGCACTTCCGGCTGCACTTCAGGCTCTTCTGACTGTTCCTCATCTGACGAATCTGGCACTAGTTCTTCGGGGTCCTCCTCTTCAGTGTCGTTCAGGTCTTCCCACTCTTGTGGCGGAGGGGATGGTGGGGTTGGTGTTGGCAGCCTGGTCTTGTCAAGTCTACCAATGCGTCCACCAACACGCATGCGAGCTCCACGCTTAAAGCTCGACATCTACAGGCCCACAACGAAAAAAAACAGTTCTATTATGGGATAGATAAGTAGATATGGAAAGTCATACTTGAAATAGACAAGCATAGATATCCAAAATAGCATATATTGCAAGTATTTGAAGGGAGAAAGCAAGAAAAGGTGAGTAAAATCCTTAAAAACGACCAGTTCTATTCTAGGCTTGCGTCCTACGGTCAGCACGGCTCTGATACCACTTTTGTCACACCCGGTTTTAGAAACAAAACCAAGTGCTAACCATGTATGTGCCAGGATCAGTTTAACCACATACACAGCATAAACAAAAGTAAATAGCACAACCAGTACTTTACTTAAGAGTAATAACCATTATTACAGACCATAAATGTCTTTAACGAAACCGAGTATCTGAACGAAAACGAGTTAACTAAACGACAGCGGAAGACGACCGTGATCCACAGGCAACTGACGGATGGCACACCAGCCTAGAACTCGTCGTAGTCTTGGAACTCCTGATTAGGATTCATCACCTTTCCCTTCCGGATCTGAGCAGCGGTTGCAATGGATGCAACGTGGTATAAAACAAGCAAGGATGAGTACATAACGCACTCAGCAAGTATTCCGTTTAGGATAAAAGTGGACTGGCTTTATAGTGGTTAGGCATAGCAATTGCTTTTAGTTAGTCAAGTTTTAATTACTAGCAATGATTAGCATAACCCATCCCTTTATTATAAAGACAGTAAAACATATTAAAAAGATAAGCATGAACCATAACCATATCCATCATCATTACCATGATCACCATGAGTCATTCACCTTGAAGCTGAAACTCTAATCTGTGAGGGTCCAGGCCGCTCTTAACCGTGAGCACGGCTGATATATCAGTTTTTAAACACTCTCGAGAGGTTGTACAACTTTACCCACAAGTCATGATTCCCATTGTGCCCGAGGTTTGCAAAGCCCCATTTATTCATACCTTAGATGAATCGGCAGGGTTTCATTACGAGACCTTTACAAAGAATTCCTAGAGTTGTGGCCCACTCGTTACAGGTTACTCCAGTTAACTAAAGATATGAGAGTTCCGTTCCAAAGGGTGACAGATAAAACTGCACCACATTGGCAAAGGGCAAAGTCCCATATCCCCCAGACCCCTCATACGCCATGTTTCAGGAAAGTAAGCCAAAACTCTAGTTCATCTAATTAATCAGTCAAGCCCAGTGCCCATGTGAGTCTTGTGGTTGTACTGTTTTCCTGGGTGGTCGCTCGGCGAACCGATCCTTAGGGCGAAGCACTTGAGCAAAACCAACAAAACATGCTCAAGCCTCCATGATGTTAAAACCAAACTTTTATCATCAGGTTCATCATTACTCGACCATCATTAACAACATAAGTAAAGTGAGTTGAGCGGAAGCAATTAATTTACAACATCACAGCCCTCCCAGGTTATAAAACATGTAAAGGTATATGAGGCTAGTCATCCTTATTAGGAGCATGCAACATTAGGCTCTAGATCATGTGATTAAAGTAAATAGGACATAGGTCAAAGAATACTTGCCTTCCTCAGCAAAAACTTGCTCAGGAACTTCCCAAGATGGATTCTCGACAAACTCGGACGGAACGTCGGCTACACGTCGCATACAAACAAACAATGAGCATAAACTGACTAAAACAGTACACCAAACATCATAAACAGAGGTTAAAAAGGTTTTAGAATTAATCTACACTTTATTACGATTCCGTAGGTTCAAGAATCGTTCAAAACGGAGTTAAAACGCAAAAGATATGAAGAAAACAAGTTTAAAGGCTTAAAATAGAAAGAATTTGAAATTCCAGGGGCTAAACTGCGAAAACCAGGGGTTTAAAAGAAATAACTTGGACGGCGGGTTGATTCAGAAGAAGCACAGGGTCTCTTTTGCAAAACTCCGCGCTGACCGGGATTGACCAGGACCGCGGGTTGATTAACAAAAAGATCGGGGTCCAAACCGTAAAAACCAGGGACCTAACGGTGAAGATCTGGACTGCGGGTTAATTTGCGAAAAGCGGAGGGACTCTTTAGCAAGAATGCGGCCGCTGACCGGTATTGACCCGGGTCGCGTCTCACGGTGGCCGTTGGATCTGGATCGGACGGCTCTGGTTAGATCGGGGAAAAGAGAGGGGCGACGGCGACGGGTTCCACCGGCGGCGACCCTCGGGCGCGGCGGAGACCTGCCGGAGCACCGCGGAATCCGCGGTTCCGGGGCCTAGGGCTAGAGGGACCGGACGCAGGGGCGAGCATGCGGTGGTGCGAAGCGGGCGAAGGGGTTCGGGAGACGGCGCATCGACCGGAGGCGGCGGGCGACGGAGCGGGGTGGTGGAGGAGCTCCGGCGAGCGATTCCCGCCGATGTAGGGCGCGGCTAGGGACTAGAGCTAGCTCGAAAGTTTCCTCACCTCACGGCGAACCTTCGGGTATAGAAGTGGTCGACGGTGAAGCGGCAATGGCGGTCGGCGACGTGTGGCGACGTTCGCGGGAGCTCTGCGTAGAACGACGGCGGCGCGGTGGGCAACGAAGGCGGCCTAGGGCTTGGGCGTTTGATGGCTAGGGCCTCGGGGTGGCAGCCTTTATAGCCCGGATGCCGAGGCTTGCGGAGGGGGAAAGGGAAAGCACGGCGCGGCAAGGAAGGTCCGGACTTCGGACTCTGTCCGTGTCCGCACTGCGCACGGCGCGGGCGAGGACCGGAAAAGGAAAGTGCGGGCGCGGGAAAGGAAAGCGGAGGCGGCGCGTGAACCCTCGGGCGAGGTCGGGACGCAGGCGCGGGGCGCGGAACCGAGGCCACGGCGCGGGCACTTGCCTCCGTCGGCGTCGGACCGAGAAAGGAAAGGAGAGGGAATGAAGAAGATGACCGGCGGGGCCGGGCTGTCAGCGAGATAGAGAGAGAGAGAGCGCGCGGGGGGAGAAAGGGCGCGGCGGCCTGCTGGGCCCTTCGGCTGGCGGGCCGCGCGGGGGCGCGCCGGGCCGAGGCGACGAGAAGGAGGAGGGGGCGGAAAGCTGGGCCGGCTGGGGGAGTGGGCCGCGCGGGAGGGAAGAAGGAGAAGGGTGAGGGAGCTGGGCCGAGGGGGCGCGCTGGGCCGACTCGGGCCAAAAGAGAGAAGGAGAAGGAAAGGAGGAAAAAGAAATTTTCCTGAATTGTTTGAAATTTGAGAAATTTTGGAGAGATGCAAAAGAGTTTGAATTCAAACTTTGAACACTGCAAATCACCCAATAAAAATATGCAAAGGCATGAGGGTTCAAACATGTGATTCCTATGATTCTTTTTAATTAATTATTTTGAACTCACATAAAATCAAATAGGTGTCATGTATGATCAAACAATATGAACAAATTAAATTGGTTCCAAAGATTTTATTTGTGGCAAAATTTAGGGTGTTACATTTCTTCAATGTGATAGAGCATCTGCTAGTGCATTTGCCATGAGAGGCGTTGGTTGCAGGGCCTGTCCAATTCAGGTGGATGTATCCTGCTGAAAGAGAATTGAAAAAGCTTAGGCCAATGGTACGCAATAAGGCAAGGGTAGAAGCCTGCATCGTTGAGACATTTGCAATTAAAGATATACCCAATTTCACAAGCAGATATACAGCGGAGAAACATAATGTGAATGCGCCCTCAATGCGGTACCATACAGTTTCGGAAGCACCCAATAGTGACCTCGAGATCTTCAAATGGAAGGGTAAAAGTGTTGGGGCTTCAACTCATCGTCACGTGGACTACGCCGAGCGCAACTCGACAATGTTATATATGTTCACCAACATGGAAGAAGTGCAGTCATATTTTCCGTAAGTGATGATGTCAATGTATTAGGATTTCCACAATTCAGTAAAGTATGTATTATAACATAGCAAACAAATGATGCAGGATATTCGACAATGAATACTGGAAATCTTCTAGGCAATCTACACAAAAGCAACTTGATAACCTTCGTCTTAGTGGGTCAAAAGATGTGCCATGCTTCGTACAGTGGCTTTACCAATATGTAATTTCCAACTCCCATCTCTTATAAGATGTTGACTTACATCAAAATACTCCTAATAGTGATTCATATACCTTGCACATACTTTAAATGTAGGCCATGAACCGTGAAGAAATACCACATGATCTACGATAACTATCATGTGGTGACGTGACGGCTAAGAACTTCAGTCGGTATGATATCAATGGATTTTGTTTTCGAACAGCGAAATTAGAAGCGAGCCGTCCACTTGCCGCCACTTGCAACAGTGGAGTAATCACTACAGCGTCCGATGCAAATGACAACACTCTTGAATACTACGGTGTGATCCAAAACATAATTGAGTACACCTTTGGAGGCCCAAAAGTACTTAAGGTTGTATTCTTCGATTGTCTATGGTTTGATCCACGCAATGGCACACGCGTTGATGAATTCGGGATAGTGGATGTGAAGCACAACTCTCGGCTTCAAGGACAATACAGTAACATTGTGCTTGCACATCAGGTGGAGCAAGTGTACTACATGCCATATCCACACCCTAGTACGAAGTCTTGGTGGGTTGCATGTAAAGTTAACCCTCAATTTATATCCTCCCGATGATGTCAATGAGCTCCAAAGCAATACAAGAGATGATGTTGCGGATGTGTATCAAGAAGAAGATGTAGGAGATGCCTTTCCAATATCTGATGAGGCAGGTCTCAATCAATTGGGTTCAGATGTCATGGAGCTATTAAATGAAGAGCCAGGTCCTTCTAGTACAAAATGTAGAAGGTCTCTAAGGATTCAACAGATTCAAGAGCGTCTTAATGCAGTTCGAGTCAACAGATTCAATAGGTTCATTGGCAAAGAACAACGCATGGTATGTATGCATGTTACCACCTTAAAATTTGATATAAGTCAATGTCACTAACTTTGCATTGCAGGAGGCAAAAAGTGGCATTAAGCCAAGCTTTGTGAACGTTTATATTGAGGGGCACAAAGGCTCAGATCCCAAGAATCCAGAGGTTTTGTGCGGTGAGCAAGCAACCGAGAAGCTTGTAAGTATTAAATATAGTGAATATCGACTGACAACTGCATATACATTAAAGACTAGGGTACTGAAGACTCTGTTTTGCAGGCGAAGTACAAAGAGAATGTAATTCAACGCCATGGACCAGAGTTTGATTGGAGGACGGCCGCACCAGACGTTGAAGCCATATACTACGCTGGCGATGGGTTACCCCATGGCCGGTATGTAAACCTCAAAATTTGAAGATATTTCACTATCTTTTGTCACTAGTTGTAGAATCATTGCCGACTAATGTTCATAGATGGGGGTTGGGTGATGGTGCCTTGGTGTACGATCGTATTCCAAGGCCGCAAAGGACAAGCCAAGGGAGCTCTTCTCGCCGGCCGTCGAAAGCCCAGCAAGAAGCTCAACAGGAGGAAACTCGAAGACTTCAAGAGAAAACTCGTAGACTTCAAGAAGACAATGATTACATGATGACGTATCTTGCGGTAACTCGTAGACTTCGAGAAGACAATGATTACATGATGACGTATCTTGCGGTACGAACTATAACTCATTCATATTTGTAGACAATGCTATACAATTTTACATTTCATTGTGATCTAAGTAATAAATCTTGAACAGACATTGTCTCAGAAGTTTGGCGGAAATATTCCAAAGTTTCGACCTCCACAACCTTATCCACAGGTAAACTCTGGTTGTATCAATTAGTGCCTTTGAACCAACTAATCTATTGATATACATGTTTTGTAGGTGCCGTCTAACTACTTCAGCAGTCCTATCACCCAAGGACCACTACTTGGAGATGCTCAGGGTTGGCTTGGATCCAATGCTCCAGAGTTTCGACCTACACAACCTTTCCCACAGGTAAACTCTGCTTGTATCAATTAGTGTCTCACCCAACTAATCTATTCCAACTAATCTATTGATATACATATTTTGCAGGTTCCACCTAACTACTTCAGCACTCCTAGCGATCAAGGATCACCACTTGGAGATGCTCAGGGTTCTCAGCCTCCTCCTAACCAGAAAATACCATCTGGCCAGCTAAATAATTCGCTTAATTTGAGTTACTATGACGTAATCGACCTATTTTGGGTTTTTAAATATATATGTCATATCTATTTGTTTGAGTTGCAGGGATCCGAGCCTCAACAATGGATCTATCCTACCCAAGGACCGCCCTTTGGAGATGCAAGCCAGGTCACTATGTTTTCATTTTTCTCTTAGGAAATAAAACATGCATATTCAATCTAAGTAATATGTATCATACTATACAAACAGTCACAGCCGCCTCCTCAGTGGGTGTACCCTGGTCAACCGATGATGATGTATCGTGGGCAGCAGCCGATGTTCTACCCCGCTAGCCAGCCACCCTACTACATGCCATGGCGTTCCACAGCTCCACCGATGACACCGCTGGTACGTAAACATATCCAAATCATCCAATTGGAAACCAACAAACATAGAAAACTCTATATATGTGTCATAGTGAACAGGTTCAAATTATCTTCAACAACATAGTTGAATTTAGATTAAGTTTGCAATATTCACAAAATTTAGTTAAGTTTTACTCATATGCAGATATAGTTCAAATTTAGGTTAATTCTGCCACTTAGAATCAAATTTAGATTAAATTTGCCATTCTCGCCAAATTTAGGTTAAGTTTGACCTATATATAGATATAGGTCAATTTCATAATAACTTTCTCTTTTTAAGTCAAATAGAGATTAAATATGCCATTTTAAGCCAAATTTAGGTTTAGTTTGCTATATACGTAAATTTTGCAATTTTAAGCAAACTTGACATACACTTGTAGGGTTCTACTTTCCGAGCACCGTGACAAAATCCTGACGACATGGATGCGTTCCTAAACCAGTCCGGCGCTGGCGCCACAGGAGGTAGCGGCCAAAACTCAAACCATCCAAATGAATAAGTCTATGTTTCTATGTCTCGGACTTTGCACATGTGAGATAGGTGCGATGTAATATGGACTTTTCAATATGTATGTCTCGGACTTTATAATATGGACTTTGCATGCATGTATGTCGGATTTTGTATAATATGGACTTTCTCTGTACTTT
The DNA here is from genome assembly GCA_022530915.1 of Paspalum notatum. Taxonomy (NCBI): domain Eukaryota; kingdom Viridiplantae; phylum Streptophyta; class Magnoliopsida; order Poales; family Poaceae; genus Paspalum; species Paspalum notatum. Next base: position 7,628,516 of record CM039690.1, on the reverse strand, counting down.
GTGATGGATTCTGATGGATTGCGATATGGTTTGGGATGGAATATAACTGCCTGTGATGGACTGAATTTATTTGAAATATTCTGTGATTTCTGTTGCAGGGCAGGCCGTAGTGTAGGGGTAATATAAAAAAAGTTAAGTTCGTCGGCCAAAGGGGACCGATGAACTTAACTGGCCCATGGACTAAGTTCGTCGGTACCCGTTGGCCGACGAACTTAAGCCGGGACCGGTTAATTTCGTCGGCCATTTTGAGCCGACGAACTTACTATAAGTTCGTCAGTTTCCACGTGGCCGACGAACTTAAGCCGGGGACGCATTAAGTTCGTCGGTTTGGATGGAAAACCGATGAACTTACCCGATGAACTTATCCGTATAAATTCGTGGAGTTAAAAGCGACGAATAAGTTCGTCGGTTGGCCGACGAACTTACTATAAGTTCATGGGTTTAGGCCTAAGTTCGTGGGTTTTTGGCCCACGAACTTTCTCTGGTTTCCTGTAGTGTTTATAATAACAAGTATAATAAGTAAATAACCAAGACAAGCTTCACCAGAAAACACCGGTACAGCAAAGATCGGATGGAACCATTGAAGCTATATGCGCGCCGCTCGTCCGCCGTCGCCGCCTGTGTGCTCGACTGCGCATCGTCAGAGCCATCTCATGCGTGCATGTCCGCAGGCGAGGGACGCCGCCACCGGACATGGGACGAAGGAGCTCTCAGTGACATGTGCGGCGAGGCGGAGCTTTGGGAGCTGACTTGGAGGAGCACGCCATTGCCGAGTGCCGACGGAGACGAGCCATCCGCAGCTGCATGCGTCTCCTGCCATCGGCAGCCCACGCGAGCCTCCGCCAGCCCCTCCGTGCGGCGTGCGCTCCTCCACCAGTTCACGTGTGCCGCAGCAACCTAGACCATTGAGGTACCATGACTTGAGCCGCCGCTGTTGGCGTAGTTACCGTTTACTACATGCAAGCCCTGCTGCCCATGCTGTTGCGGCCTCGCAGCAGCGCCGCCGTCATCCTACCATGGAGAAAGCTGGAAGCCTACCACGGCGAATGACAGCAGCGCACAGCGCGCGAAGCAGGCAGCGGCCGCGCACGGGGTTGACGCGGCGGACGACGGCGGACGATGGACGACGACTAGGTTTATGAGGAAACAAGCAAAGGCCATCAAAACTTTTGCCTAGGAGGGATCCTGTCAGGATGCATGCATCATCGAGAGTTTCCCTAGGTCGGCTGGCGCCACTTTGGTTGACGAATCAGAAAATGAATAACATATTGATGTTTGGAAGAGAGACTGACCGTCAATTGGCCATGGCACTTCATATTTGCTTAGGCTGAATCCAATGGTAACCCATTTTGGTGTCCCAAAATTAAATGCTGCACTATAACCAAAGTATTTGGAATAGTGATGAGCATAGGGGATGGAGGTGTTGTTGGGTTTAGCCTTACTACGTATACATACATACTTCGCCATGCCTGCAAAAGGCATGGCAGTGCAAACAGGTAGGCGCACATAGGACTGTTGGTAGCCAAGAGTTCCCCACGATTGTTCATCTCGATCGAGCATAGTTTCCATCACAGAGTCAAGGGACGAGTTGGCCGGAACCAGATGATTTGAGGCATTGGGATTTGGGAATGGCGGCAGGGCGTTAGGCTGGGGGCAGTGTGTGGGTCATCACCTCGTCGACGGTCGCAGCAGCAGTGGACAAAGCAAGTAACTAATAATGTGTTTGGTTGGTGGGATGAGAAAGGATGGGATAGGATGATCACACTTTTTGTGTTGTTTGGTTGGAGTCAAAGTGGGGTAGCGACGTCCTCATCCCTCAAAACGTGGGATGGCGTCGTCCCACAAAATCGAGGGGACGACGCCGTCGCCTCTCCGTCTCCCCCTCGCGCTCGCCCACCCGCGTCCGCTACTCGGTCGCGCCACGCCCGCCGGCGGTGAGGCCGCCGCCCGGCCCGGCCCCGCCCCTTCGCCGTGTCCTGGCCGCACCTCCTTCGCGACCAGCCGGCCCCGTCCGCCCCTCGGACTAGAGCTAACGCCGGCGAGGCGAAGAAGGAAGTGGCGCGGTGCGACGCGGCGGAGGCAGAGTGCCGTGGGGAGCCGGAGAGGGCCGTCGTGCCACGGCGAGGCGGAGGTGCCGCGGGGAGCCGGATTGGGGACGGGACGAAGTGCCCTTTCTCCCAGCCATGGCAAGCCCAAGATCCGCCCTCCTCGTCCTTGCGGCCATGGCTTGAGGTGGAGACGGCGACGTAGGACTGTGCGCGGCTCGAGGTGGAGATGACGACATGGGAGGCGGTGCGAGGCGGCGCGTCGCCTAAGCTGGAGCTAGGCAGCGTGGCCCGCTGGAGGTGAAGACGGCGGCGCGGGGTGCTCACTGCTTGGAGGTGCGGAAAAGAAGTAGCAGAAGAGGAACAGAGACCAGACAGGATGGAACCATCCCCAAAATCAGGGATGGGACAGTCCCATCCCTTGCTGCCCCTCAACCAAACGCTACCTAAAGCGCTCATGGAACAGCGGAGGAACACGACGGAGTGCGGAAAGAAAGACAAGATATAGCTCTACAAGAGAGCCACCTGACACATAAATGGTGTTTGGCTGACAGACGGGCACTACTGCAACTATGGCTTCCAGAGCCAGTATGGACTATCACATATAAAAAAACCAGTGGAAGGTGTTTTTTCTAGTTTATAGAAGCTGAAGTTTTTTTTTTCCTAGTTTATAGAAGTTTAAGTATACAATATTCGGTTCGTTTTTATAATTCAAGGATTATATGTCCAACCCTCAATATATATACTTTTACCATAAACAAAACTTTCTCATAAAGAAAATAAACAAATCCTTCTCACACAAAGATAAACGAAGCCTGGAAATTATGCGCTAGAAAGACAGTACAGAAGCTTCCACTATGTTTGTTTTCAAGCCAAACCATTCAACTATTCTAGTTTTCCTCTGACACCAAGTCTCACACACATGTTCTACCAAGCACCACAAGATTCATTGTCTCCACAAAATAAAACTTAAAATAAACCATTTTTGCTAGGCAAAATGTTATTTCATTTCTGCCTCATGCGGTCATGCTATACCTGCAAAATCAAACTAAAGGCAATGTGCATTGGGCAACATTTTTTTTTTTTTTCGAAAAACGCAAGAGAGCGCATTGGGCAACATAGTAAAAACAAAAAAAGAGGAGACAAATAAAATGAAGAGGAGACGCTCAGACAATCTAGGTGAGAAGTTTTGTCTGGTCGCTGAAAGTCATCCTGTCCACCCATGCCTTGTGGTCCAAAACAGCCTATGGAGATCACAGCAACTCAGCACAAGAGAAATCGTTCTAGGCGACACCAGAAGCTTAGGCGACCAAGAACAACTAGAGACTAGAGAAGCAGAGGGCAGACCAAGGAAGAATCACAGAGGTCTCGTCTCACACACAGATCTTTCAGAGATGAGCAGCACGACTGTGCTGTTCTCACCGAGCTCCTCCTTGTACCTCGCCAAACCTTCCCCCATCACCAAGGGCAGGACGGCGGTGGCAGCTGTGAGGTGCAGCAAAGGGCCCGCACTGTCAGTGACAAATGAGGAGGAGGGGCAGGGGGGAGGGGTAGCAATGGTGGGAAGGCGGCGTGCTTTGGCTTCTGCAGCTGCTGCTGTCTGTGGAGCCTCAGTGCTTGGGCTTCCAGGCTAGCGGCCACTCAGGGGTTGCTGGCAGGGAGGATTCCAGGCTTGGCTGAACCTGAGGAAAATGGTAAATTCTTCTTCGTCTTCTTTCATTTGTGTTGTTGAAGTTGGTTTGTTTGTTTCGGAATTATAGGAATAGTTCAGAACTTCTGAGTTTTAGAGACAAACAGATGCTCTGAAATTATTTCTCTTGAGTGGTTTTCATGATGCTGATTGTTCAGACTGGTTGGAGAACATACCGCAGGCCAGACGACAAGTCCGGCGGCCACGGAGTTGGCTGGAGCCCCATCATCCCCTCTACAGCTTCAGAGTTCCTGATGGCTGGGATGAGGTAAGACCTGAAGCTGCTGACAGAACTTCAGTTTCACAGAACCTGGTCCCTTGCTTTCTGATGCAAAACTCTTGCTGTTACCATGGCTCCCATTTAGGTCCCGGTGTCGATTGCTGATCTTGGTGGCACGGAGATCGACCTGCGCTTTGCAAACCCAAAGGAGGGCCGATTGTTCGTCATCGTAGCCCCGGTTCGCAGGTTTGCAGGTAGGGAACTGACACCCTGAAGAAAATGCTGATTTCTGGGATCTTCCGAGGGTTTATATGCAGCTTTGTGATGTACTCTGCCCATGTGATGTTCACTGCCACTTCTGTCCCACAGATAATCTTGATGATGCAACCATCGAAAAGATTGGCAATCCGGAGAAGGTGATCAACGCCTTCGGTCCAGAGGTCATCGGAGAGAACGTGGAAGGGAAGGTGCTGTCCTCAGTGACAGCAGAGCATTCAGGAAGAACTTACTACCAGTTTGAGCTGGAGCCGCCCCATGTGTTCATTACAGCTACTGCTGCTGGAAACAGGCTCTACCTGTTCAGTGTAACTGCAAGCGGCAGAACCATTGTTCCTAATCATAGAAACTTAGTACATTCCATTGGAATTTTTTTTGCGCTGAACATTGGCTGTGATTATTTTCTTTTGGCAGGTCTGCAATGGAAGAGGCATAACAAGGATCTGAAACAAATAGCAGAATCATTTCGTGTCGTGTAGGCTTTTTATGATTTTTTACTGCTGCAGTTGCCTTTGTTAATATGATTAGAGGACATGAGGGATGCTATTATATAGAGAGGATGACTGAACATCAGCTTTGATGATCAGTTAAAATTAGAAAGGTGAAGCTGTTCAATAGTACGTGTACGCATCATCTTTAAAGGCAAAATGCTTGTTACTACAAAATTTTCCAAATACTGCCTCAAAGGCAACAGGTCCTTCTAAACCCATATATCACACGTTGTTCTAGCTGCATCCTACATATCAAATCTCTCAAATTTGTTGGCACGAACCATTCATGTACAGTTGCTTGGTTACAGTGGCCAGTCGCCAGCCCTCCATCCGAGCCAACAAGATCATTGGATGTTGATCACTGGAAGGAAGACAACCTTCAATGACTTGTGTCATAGAGCAATGCACTTCAGCAGCCAATCAGTGCTTCCCAGTCAGACAAATGCACTCAGGTAGTGGATTTTCATAAAATGATTACTCGGTCCTAAGCCGGGCTCTGCCCTTGCTTCCTGGCAAGGAGCCATATCAATTCCATGAGATCCCCTCTTTCCAGCAAATCAAAGATTTCCACTAATCCTCTCCTGCAGATAAAAGAGATTAAATTTGAATGTGGGAATTAAACAAGCACTTTGTGACATGGTGAAGATTTTTTTTATTGTCTCACCCTCCAAGTACAAGATGTAGTATCTGAACTCACGCACAACGCACACCACATACACGCCCAACCACCACACACACCTACCCTATGCACGAGCTAGACCTACAACATATACCCAAGGATACACACGGCTGAGAGATCTGACAGTTGTGGCACATCTGCGGGAGGCAATTGGATTTATTTGGGAACCTACTGTTCCTGGGTGAGACACGGCGCCGAGCGGGGCTCAAACACGCGTGGGCAGGGAGCGAACAACATGCTCCTGCCATCCGAGATAGACCAGAATAGCAAGAAAAAAATGCAAAGATGCAATAAAACTAAAGGGCCAAAAGATATTGGGCTCTAAGAAATACTCCCTTCATCTCAAAAAATTAGGCCTATAGATTTTTGAAGTCAGCCTTTTAAATCTTTCGCTAATAATTCATTCAAATCCATAAATTTTTAATGTATGCATGTTATATATTTGAAAGAACTTTAATATGATGATAATTCTGTATTTGTTGCTGACATATTTTGAAAAAAAAAATAAATGGTCAAAGTTCCACTTTAGAGGCTGTCAAAAATCTTATAGGCATAAGATTGGAGGGAGTATTTCTCCTGGTTAGTGCACGCTTATTTACATGAAAGACTTGTTTTTGGAAAAAAATGGAAATTAGGCAAAGTCAGAATCAGAGTACTAAGATTGGATAAAATAAAACAGGCTCAAGAAAAGACCCATGTTACCTATCAGGAGTGAGAGTTCTGCGATGCCCCAGAAATCGACGATGGCCTTCTACAACTTTTGCCATATTGCCAGAATGTGATGGAACAAACACATCGCTTTCAAATGCAATTATGTAATCAAGAGCTGCAACTTGAGAAGCATGATTTTTGAATTTCCCATGTTCCTCCTTTGTCTCTAGCATCTCCTGCAAAACTGAAAGATTAGTAGCTTAGGTAGGAAGTGGCTTATACGATCAACAAAACAGGCAAAGTGTAAATACCTTGCTAACCAAATTCGGGAAGTACGATCTCAATTTTGATAAATATTTATCACCACCATAAATTTCACCTGCTGCAAGGTATAGCCATGTGGATTCAGGATAGCCCATTGAGCGCAGAAAGATACCCACTTCATTTGGTGTCAGTGGACAGTTGCCTTCAGATCTCTGTTCAGTTGAGTTTATGTCCTTCAATTTCCAGTGGCTTGTTCTCTCTCTATTGAAAATAGAATGCAAATTAATACAACCAGCATGCATAAATAGAATTGTATGAATGTGATTATGTTGTTCTACCTCAAAATTCTCAACTCGTTTGCTTCTGAATCACTCAGACCATAAGTGCATCCTGTAAATGCTAGCATATCCTTTTCATATCGTAGATGAAGAGCGATAAAGTTTCCACGAGACCTTAGACGCTCCACTAGCTTCTGTTGTGTAAGTGTTACGTTGGCTCAGAACCTAGTTTAGAGACTGCCATAAATTTCTAACTGCAACTGAAGACTGTATGTTCCGAGTTAAAGAAATGTACACTTTATGAAGAGTATTCATGCCTTTCCTAGGTCCTCAATTAGATCTGAAAAACACAGTGATTGGTAAAGACAGTGGCATCTCAATCTTTGGATATCAATTGGAAGACCATTGTTAGCAAGACGCGAGTCAGATTTCGGGATGTGAACTACCTGCAAAATATAGTGAGTTGAGATCATATAATGAGTTTCAGACTTCAGATCCAGGCTAAAGTAGTGCTTTTACATCAACATAGATAATGGTTGCAGCTTAGTTTGCACAAGTAAAAGATTAACTATAGTAAAAAAAAACAAGAACAATCATTGTTGACTGTCCAGTTGCTGGCACTGGTAGATTAGGCCACAGACTCACTGGGCAGCATACCAGGTAGGGTATTATGTAACTAGCCATCTTCATTTGACAACTATTCATAGGAATGGCTGGTAAGTAACTTGTTGCAAGGTAGATCAAGGGACATGGGAAGGGGGAGGCAGCACCATGGGAGGAAATGATATGTGAGGACATAAGGGAGGGAGGTTAGTGAAACAATGCTAGGAAGAAGAGGGAGCAACAGAGGCTTATAGTTCCTACAACAAATTCACTCTTGGGCCAATTGAGTTGATGGTTTTCTTGGAGGGAAGAAACATGGCAGGGGATCCAAATATTAAAGACTCTTACCCCCGGAGCCGTGCCATGTCTACCTCATCATGCTACAGGCTCCCTCCATCCATGTGCGTAGGGTTCCAATATCCTCTTTCCTTTATTCTACCTCCCATCATCCTCCCTCCATGTGCCAGAGTCATCACCAATTTGGCAAGCCATCCCTCATTCCCTTGATGACTCAATTTGACATTATGGATGCTCTCAGAATTTATATCAATTATATCACAAAACACCATATCAAGACCAGCCATGTCTGAACTCTGCAGCATAGAAAATTCTAACAAGTCCACGAGAAAATGTAATGTGAAACTGCATACAGGCAACGTCCATATAGTGTTATTCTCTCCCTATACATAAGGCAATTATTGCAACTGCTACTACTGTAAAATTCTCAACTCACGTCGCATCGCACCCACTAGGACCTCCATATCATATCATTTAAGTTCAACATAATAAACAATAAGCAGCAAAAAGATAATCTCCTAATTTGGATGGTTTTATAGAACAGAAAGCTGAGTGTTTATTTCAAAGAAAATGAGATTATTATGCACAACTACTGCGAACCATCTGCGCAATTTAATTGAACTACCTTCTGATTCTTCCAGAGTTCTTTCAATTCCTCATAATAACTTGCACCAGACCATGAGGTAAAGTGTTTCCGGGCTCTTGGGGCAGATTGCAAGCTTGCAGGCAGCTTGCAGGCAAGTCACTTACAATGCGTACATCTCTTTCCAGAGCTTTAATAAAATGTGCCTCATCAAAGATATCTTTAAATGTACTGTAGACAGTGGTGCAAGTTGTTAAAAATTGGGGCAATCAGACAGAATACATAACAATTGCCCAACAATAACCGAAAAATCAGCACCTGGTATCTTGCCAGAAGGATCGCTTATCTAACTGAGGGATAACAAGTGTTGCATTCACCAAACGGGCAGCTGCAACCATATCACAGATCTGCAGAGGGAAGATTAGGCTAAATTAAATATAGGGAACCATTTTTTTGAAAATTGCATATAGAAATTATAGATAACACAATAATAAATGTGCGATAAACATAACATCACAGATTAATTAGAAGACACCAGCAAAAAAAAAGAAGCTATTATTTGAACAAGAACAACTATATAATTATAGATGAGGAAGCATGCTCACATAAGATAGACAAAAATGAAAGCTAAATCAATTTGGACTTACTCCAGTGCGCATTTGGTTCAGTCCTCCATTACTTCTAACAGACATATAACGATCTGACTCGCCTGGAGCTGATAATACAAAGGCATTCTTAGAGCAGTCGAAAAAATAATGACAATGACAAAACCATTATCACAAATACCACATGCACACATATGATATATGTGCATCAGTTTTCCATGAATATTGTTTCTACACCAGATTGCATATAAACAAAGAAGGATAGGGGCATTTGACTAAGGAAAGAACAACTACAAGAATGAGTTGCAATTTGCTCGGTGTCGTGTTGCCCCTATGTTCCTGAACAGATTGAGTACATACACATTAATTTTTAAGAAAGTAGGAAATTGTTAAATTGAACCTTCTTGTTAAATATACAAGCTTGTACAATCAAAGCCAATAAAACCAACGAATATGTTATAATTATCTCATAAAATGAGACAAAGAAAAAACTGGAGTAAGTTGGTGTGAAACTTTCAAAAAGAAGAGCTTGACTCTTCATTAAATTGTACCCTAAAATCAACTGCAGCTAAGATGTAACATTTGATCTTATTGAAACCTTGAGCATCGCCTTAATAAAATGAAAAGGGAACTGTCACAACTTTGATATTAAAAGAAAAAAAAAAACTTGTGCAACAAAGAAAAGAAATTTACCCTTATATCTAGATGTTGGCGTGATACAAGCATGATAACCATAGCTATTAGAAGCTCACAGTTGCTCATTTGACACCTGTAACACAAACTACTGCTTCAATTCAATGCCAATTGTATTTGTAATAGTAGCAGTATCGTGTCAAAAAAATAGTAGTAGTATCATTACCCTTCTTTTGTTTTACAGGAATGCAAGCATGTAAAGTAACTTTAGATGTCTAATATCCAGACATGTACAAGCTTGTACTGGTATTTTGTGAGTGTTTTATGGCACATGTTGGTGCACAAAAAAAAAACACTAATACTCTAATAGCACAAGAAAATTCGTTAGAAAAAAGCAAGTGTTTGCGATCATGCCCTTCTGAAGTTTCTCAAGCTTAACATTTCTTATACGCCTCCCTAGTTGCAATATTTGACATTCCCTTAGCAACAGCATTCAGCATTGGCATATTATTAGCCCCAGGAGTCAAGATGTTGCCATGCTGTGAATGCTAGTCAACCCTTGTCTCCTACAACTAGTGTTATATACTGATATTACTGCAGTTCCAATCTAAGAACTAACAGTTTGGCCTCCAGCTAGTACCAGTTTCGCGAAGGTCCGTAGCTAATGCTCTAAGCTGTTGCATCAACAACATGCAAAGTTTGGAATCGAGACATGTGCACAAAGTCACAGACAGAAATAAATGATAAACTTTAGCACCAACATGAGAGCAGACAAGGCAAACTCAGGCATTAAACAGCGGCATTGCGCCAAGAACCGACACTTAACGCACCAATTCGTGTGGTGAAACAGCAACATGCTAACAGTAACAGCGACGAAATGGAGAGTAAGGGATAGCGAAACGGGCCTCGCGGGGCGGATCCGGGCGGGATAGGTCGACCCGGGCGACCTGGCGCAGAGCGGAGAGGAGGAGGAGCGCGGCGAAGGCGAGGAGCAGGCAGGCGCAGCGCGAGACCGGCGAGCGCGGGAGCCGCCGGAGGCGGGGGTGGGGCAGCGGTGGCGCCCCGCGGGGGTTCGCCATGGCCGCCAGCAGCGAGCGCGAGAGAGAGGGGATGCGAGATGAGGAGATCGGTCCGGCCCAGTGGCGAACCATAGGCTTTGAGATTTCTTATTGGGCCAACCGGTTGGGCTTGCCTTTCCTTTATGTACTTTTAAAGAAGTAGGCTTAGCTTTCTTAGGACAGATCAATGGGCTTAAGCTGAGACGAGATTTTTACCGTTTAAATTCAAACTTCTACCATCCATTTTAAGTTCAAATCCATTTCGTACCATGGACATCCATCAGTATCCATTTTGTACTATGGATAAGGACATCCATCTATTGAAAACAGCCTTACGTCCTCAGAAGGACATGAAAAAAGGAGAAAAACATACATGTGACACGCCTAGGCACACTGGAAATCGACAGCGTACCTCGGTTGCCTGGGCTAGGGGCTAGTTATTTTTGACGTCCATCCAAACGCACCAAAGTCCTCCGCGGGTCCATGTTACAGTTTTGCAGAGGTGGGTGAGCCGAGGACTACTACCTAGAAATGATCTTAGTTCTTAGGACACCAAACTCTGGGCCAATAATTCGTCACACCAAGAATACCTAGCTCACCCTCTGCTTTCTCGGTGGAAATGAGTCTTATGTTGGATTGGATTTTTTTTTCTCTGTTTGATTTGGAACGGCTTTTAGGTCGGGGGCTCTCGATAACTATGATGTGAATTTGGTGGCATTCTATGTAACCATTTCAATCCCTAACCAAGCTGTTCTTTCTGCAATAGCCGTTGGTTCCAGTCATTCTAGTAGCATGTACTGCAACTTGCCAAACTAAATAAAATGGAACTATTTATAATTATAGGATAGATGGTTGTCGTGGGAGAGAAGCAAAGAAGAGAGGGGATTGTAGGAGATAGTTTGGTCTTTTCATCTTTTTTATTTCATTTTTACTCTGTTTTTTAGATTTTCAAAATTATGACATGCGTACATCAACGAAGTTGTCACACCCGGTTTTAGAAACAAAACCAGATGACACCATATGTATGCCCAGAATCTATTTCCCACACATATAGCCGACTTCGTTAGTGAATATCAGCAGACATTGCATTATATGAGCGTATAAAACTTACATTTGATACAAAGGCCAATATATCAGAGTATAGCGAAACTTCTATCTCGTAGCGGAACTCCATCTTCACAGGAAGATTGACTGAGGGCACATACGTCTAAGCGCTTGGTAGACTTCTGGATACACTTCGTCTTCAGAGCATCATCAACTTGATAGAGCAGAGCTATATTTTGGGGATACCAAGGGTGAGCACATGGCGTACTCAGCGAGAATTCATAAACACAATTGAATACCAACATTTAGCATTATACCCGACGTTAATTATCATACATAGGAGGGTTCAAGCCGCTCTTAACCGTGAGCACGGCTGATATATCAGTTTTGAACACTTTCGAGATGTTGCACATCTTTACCCACAAATCATAATTCTCATATGCCTAAAGGTGGATCAGACCCCATATATTCATTACCTTAGATGAATCGGCAGGGTTTCATTACGAGACCTTTCCAAAGAATCCCTGGAGTTATGGCCTACCCGTTATAGGATACTCCAGTCATCTAAAGATATAGGAGTTCTATTTCAAAGGGTGACTAACAAAATATCAAATAAACCAAACCGCACCACCTTGACAAAGGGCAAAGTCCCATATCCCCCGGACCTCTCATACGCCATATTTCAGAGAAGCGGGCCAAAACTCTAGTTCATCTAATTAATCAGTCAAAGACGTTCCATTCCATCCCTTGTGATTGTACTGTTTTCTTAGGTGGTCGCTGTATATTCAAATTAAAATCACGTACGCAACCAAATAGGTAAAACAACATATTTAAGAAAACTTGCCTGTATTCCAAGATATATATAGCCACTCAAAAGAATCAACGGTAGAACTTGGCGAAACTTGCTCTTCGCTAACCACGGTCACTGTAGCTCTTGTATTGGTCTCTAAAGGCCGTATACTGCTCTCGTTTCATACGCAACAAGCATCCAAAATAAACAACGTGCAAGTAGACAAACACACATGCATAAAAACAATACACCAATCATAGAAAAAGCTTTATAAACCGTGCTAAAAGAGAGGTCTCGTTGTTGTGGTTACGTGAACGAAAGAGACACTGAAAACGGATCTACGGTTGAAAAGAGACAACTAATGGAAAACTTGCATTATGGATCAACAAAGAAAATACTATAACGAGCATTTATTTATAATTACTAAAACAACGTCAATGGTTATTGCGAAATAACCGCATCACAATTAATCCAAAATATTTTTTAGTAAAAAAAATTGTATTCAAAACTAAGCATATTTTATTTATAAATGTTTCATAGGAATTATACTATTTAAACAATTATCTAATCGATTCAGCATATACCATGGTACGACTAAGTGAATTGTAGTTCAAAACACATTATTGTTACTATTAATTAAATTATCATAACTTTATAAAAATCATGGTATAAACCTATACATATTTTAATTAGAAAACAATTACATAATCATTAATCAAGTTAACATGCATTTAATGCAAAGCCATGTTTACACCTAAATAGGTTTAAATTAGAAAAGTATCGAAATAAACATTAATCAATTTAACATGTGTTTAGGAAAAATTGAGATTAAACCCTAAATTGTTTTTATTTACAAAAAATAATAGGAGTAGCATTAAACCAATTAGTATCTTAATTTTTAAAAAAACACGAACACATAATATGATTAACATGAACACTAAAAGTGTAAGTTTAATCGTTACCAACCTAACGGAAAAGTGTCAGCATAAAACTGATCTAAAACGGAGAAGACATATAAATTAAAGATCCTAGAGCATGAACGCGATTAACCTTATATCTTCGGGGCTAGAAGACAAGATTGACGAGACTCAATGAACAGTACTCGTGAATTGAACAAGGATCGATCAAGGTTAAATAGAGCCGGCAACTTCTCCAAGAGACGATTCTGGCTGTTCTGTTCATCTCCTGCTTATGGGTTTCATATGCAGGTTTGTCCTGGCAAGTCGAGAGCAAGGCCTGCTTGCAAAATCTGCATCATGAACTAATCGTGAAAGCTGGTTGCTGCTGATTCTGCTCCACGGGGACGAATCTTCACCTGACCAGCACTGCTATTCCTCACGTCGTGTGGGAATTTCGGCTCCTGTCCTGCTGGCTCGCAGGGAAAGCAGCTCGGCGACTTGGTAACGGATGACGGTGGCTGTAGCAGATCATCGGCTTTTGGCGCAGTGGAAGGCAGGACGCCGTGGTCTCGGTTGTACGGCTGGCCGACGGGCGACGCGAGGCGTGCTCAACAGAAAAGGCTATTGGTGCAGATTTAATAAGGAAAAAAAGTCTCTCCTTCTCTTTTTCTTTTCATGTTTTGACACAGGACAGACTTAGGCCCGTTTGGCATGGGAGCCAGGGGCTCCGGCTCTTCCCCAACCACGCCTGCCCGCGGCCAACAGCCCCTGCCCGAAGCTTTCGGCTCCTCCCCGCCTGTGATTTGCGCTCTCACAAAGCCGTTTCGTTCACCAGGAGCCGGTGGAGAGGAGCTTCGCCTGGCTCTGTTAGTGTAGAACGAGGAGCTGGAGCCGAAGCCCGGAGGAGCCCGGCCAAACAGGGCTTTAAAGTTACCAAGCATAAGCCAGCTGGATATCAATGTATGTTCATCTGTATATGCAGAATGAGAAAAAAAATCAGGCATGCAGTTGCAGCTGTGAGCAAGGTCTACGTCAACCAAGAACAACAGGAGCAAAAAATTATCAGAACAAGCAGGCACAGAAACAAAGTTAACTCGTCAGGCAGTATCCCTAGTCATAGGCTACACTTATTCTAGCCACTGCACTTAATTCCACCTACTTTGATAAAAGAGAAAGGAAACCAACAACTTATGGAGCCTACCACACTCGTGAAAAGAATGAACAATACCTGATATTATCAATGGCTGGGGATTTATAAATGATACCAACAACCCAAAGTGAAACAACAAATACGGAAAGTAAGCATGCAAGCCAGCTGACATATTAGCTGATTCTTTATTCAACTATTCATGTCTGATGCCCAATTTCGCATGACTTATGAGACCAGTAATAGCATTTTCCATACCTTAGTCATAGATCGCACCTGCATTCTTTGCAGCCTAGGGTTTACTGGAGTAAATAACCATAGCTCAATAGATCTCTATAAGGATTTTATTTGCTCCAGCAAGATGATAATTGGACAAACTATATTAACCCAAGTTAACTCAAAATCTGAGTCATATGATCTATTACAAAATAACTTTATTTTGGTATGCTTGACTTAGAAAATGTCAATTCTTTTCCTTCTGTGACTCAAAGGTAGCTAGGTGACTCATAATTCTAAACTGCTTAGAACATAGCACACTCTAAGGCATGTTTGTGGTTATTATGGAATGGTTAGGGAACTGAATCTGTTCAGGAAGTCATCCTAATTCCAATAATATTTCATATTTTCATTGTTAGTTGTTATGGCTTCCAAAGAGAACTTTTCAACTAACTGCTACATCCAAGAATAAATATGTGCTTTTATGTTGCCGTGTTAGACTAGGAGCCTTAGACTTACGAAGAAATTTAATAGGGTTGGAAAGGACCATTGAAGACCTTATTCTCATTGACATATCATTTCAAAAGAATAAAAATTTGATCTATGTGATATCAAATGTTCTCATAGACTATGGCCTAATGTTTTGATCCATGCAAATTATAGCATGCCTTGAGTTGCCCTAAAGGAAAAAAAGGTTAAATGTAGCTTGTATTCAATAAAAACAAATAATATAAACATACAAAAATTATCGCCGCATATGAGTCATGTACAAAATAGTCCAATCCAAGAAAATAAAATGTCCCAATAGTTTTCTGTTTCAAAATAAGAGAACATCCACTGAAGGACAAATGACAGTAGCAGCATATGAGTCATAATGGGAGAAGACATCCCATGGAACATTAAGGGTAGAGTAGTAGACTATATTTCAAGGTCTACGAGAATAAAAACTGCGATAGTATGTTACCTACAAGCTAGAGCATTAGAATGATTACTGAGATTTCACTACGCATGTAGAAAAAAATAATCAAATAGTTATTGCTCTTGCTCAAGAAAAGTTAAGATAGGAACATGATCCTGTGTATCAATTATATCACCTGAACAAAACTTTTTTTTTTCTCGAACACGTAGGAGAGCTGCGCATCTTTTTATATATAAGAGAAAAGAGGGGGGAAAAGAGCCCCGTACAAAACAACCACTCTAATCCTCCACGAGGAAGAATGGTTGGACTCGAATAGTTGTTTTGTATGTAAAAAGATATAAAAAGATGCGCAGCTCTCCTGCGTGTTCGAGAAAAGAGCCCCGTACAAAACAACTATTTGGTGACACCAATAGACGTGCATGCTTCAGGAATGCATCCAATGGGTATCATTTGAGAGTCCAGAACTGAGAAAAATCCTGTCCTTAGCCTAGGTTGTGGAGTCAACAGTTTTTTATCACCTGTATAACACAGGAATCACCACTTGAAAAATCATAAGAATGGAGAAACAGCCAATTCAACTGCAATTGTTTAGGCAAGGAGTTGAATATGGTTGCTGTGGCTTTCTCATTGCCTAATTGGGTGCATGCCAAACATTAGATTTGTACATACTAGTATTCTCAAAGAAAGAAACATCTCATCAAGAGGTTAGCCATGAAACAGAATGGCATATCGGCATGCCAATGCAGCAGTGAGCAAGAAGCAATGTCATATATCAAGCTTCCCTTGCCAAATGCAGAGCACAACCGATCATATAATATTACATAAGAAAAAAAGTGATTACTATAACATGGCTAGCTGCTGGAATGGTTGACAGTACTGGCAGCTACTTGTTTAAGAAAAACAAGGACTAAACAGACAGTCAATCTAAGAGCCAGATGCACTGCAATTTGATGTGCCATCAACGGAAGTCTATGTTCATGCAATCATGCTAACATGCTTCTGTTCAGAAAGAATATGTAGAGACCTTTAGGTCATCAGAAGTAATGGCAGTCACAGGTAACTGACCTGACAGTGTTAAGAACCGAACTTGCTTCTGAGGGGAGTCAGGATTGACCTTGACACATTGGGAGTTCTGGAATACATCAAGCCTCCCCAAATATATTTTGAAAAATCGTGATATAAGTATAGTGGTGAGTACATAGCTAAAGTATTAAATGAATAGGATCAAGGATCACATGCAGAAGAGGCTTGAAAAATAACTGAAACAGTTAGACATCCATGAATCAAACAATGCGTCACATTTCATAACTGAAGCACTGACTACAGATGAATAGCCGCATCCCTAAGATTTTTTGAGTACCCAGTTTAGAATTTCGATAGGCGAAACCAAAAAAATTTCTGTTGTCTGATTACATCACATTGTCACTGAAAACAAAGCAATGGCTTGGTGAACTGCAAGGCATGGTTCCACATCCACATTCTCACTAAAAATCACAATTGTAGCGACATGATTTTGCATCAGGCTATCAGTGACAAACTCGATACTGTATATGCAAGAACGCAGTCGTCACAGTTTCACTTCACTCCGAGGGGCAAGATATTCAGTTCTGTAATTCTGTTTGCGGGGAAGGGAAGCTTGATACAAGCCTACAGGCTACAGCAAACAACAGCCTGAAGAACGCAAGCCACGGACGGAATGCCATACGCGAATGGCTTCTGAGAGAGGTCAGACGCGACGAGACGAGACGAGACCAGACCGGGTCTGCTCGGCTTGAGAGGGCGCAGATAGCGGGCGGGAAGGCGAGACTACGAGAGTCGAGAGAGCAATCGCGCGTACCGCGTCAGCGGCGGCCGGGGCGCCGTCGAAGTTGGGGATGCGGTGGTGGACGGGGCGCGGGTCCCGCGCGACACCATCGGCCTCGAGCGCGTCCCACACCCGCTTACGTATCGTCCACTTCCAGGCCCGCGGGTCCGCCCCCGCGGCGGCGGCGGCGGCCTCCATCCCGGCCCGCGCCGCGGCGTCCAGGCGGAGCCGCTCGGCCTCGAACGCGGCCGCGTCGAACGAGGCCGAGGAGGAGGAGGAGCCCCTGTACGCGGACGCCGCCACGGCGGCCGTCGCGCGGCGGCAGGCGACGCACCGCGGCGCGGCGGGGAAGAGCTGCGGCGGCATCGCTTGGCTGGCTTGGGTGCACGCTGCCCACTCGCGCGCCAGGGACAGGGACTCAGCGAGCAACGGACGGACCAACTGCCTCCTCCCTTCCCAATAGTGGAACAAGAATTATGTATAGAAACTGTTCAATCTTACCCCATTGCATTATCAGATTTCGATTAACCATAACGCTACTTTTCCATTGTTCTTCGAGGTTATATGTACGGGTAGATAAGTTCTCTATGCCATTGTAACGTTCTTGGGGTTTTGACGTTCGTACCCTCATTTTAGAGTCAAATGGTGATTTTTATCCTCATTTTTCTGACTTTGTGAATTTATCTCTGTATTTTCAAAACGAAGGCAAATTTACCCCTGATTACTTAACGGTTTTTAACGGTGTCGATTTCCACGTCAAAAGACCAATGCAATTTTGCCCCTGTTTTGGCCACCGGTGGTGGTCGGGAGCCATGCTGGCTAGCTCGCTGTCGCACTGAGAGAGTAGCGCCGCCAGTTGGGAGAGGCCGCGCCACCGGGGGAGGGAAGACGCGCCGCCGTGGGAGGACAATGGGGCCACGCTGTTGTCTGCCTCACGAGGCCACGCTGTGGGGGTCGTGCTGCTGCTTCCTCCCCTCGTGCGCCGGACGCCGGCCCCGACGCAGGGCTGCACCGCTCGGATGCGCGCCCCTTGCTGCTGGCCCGCGCCGTCTGCCTCGGTGCCTCCTCCCTGCGCTGCCTGGCTGCGCCACTCGGCGCTCCGCCGCACCACCTGAATCCTTGGACATGCCGCTGGCCGCTGCCTGATGGTTGCCGTCGAGGATTGGGGACTGACCAAGGAGTGAGAGCCAAAAGATGAGCATGAATGGATAAGGGGTGGAGATGTCTTTTTCCATAGATTTGTATGACTTTTTCTCTTTTCAAATTCGTTTAATGTATCAGCATCTAACAGACATCCAAACTAAAGGCAAACGGTGCGTTCATTTTCAAATCGCGAGGATAAAAATCACAAAGTAAAAAAACAAAGTAAAATCACTATTAGAGTTCGAGATAGAGGTAGAATCACCAATCTCCCAATAATCTTTACCTGATAGAAGTGCAAAGTGCGGTAGAGATTTGGAGTTTCTAACTTTTCACTGCTTTGTAGTTTGATAGGGATCTCTAGTTGTTGGGTATGTGTGTGCCTTCAACGGGCACAGATCTCTAGTTGTTGTAGACAAGCTATATAATAATATAATAATAGACATTTGTAAATATCTGTGGCACGGATATTACAAGCTGATGCAATCAATTTTCTTCATATTATTTGCTCTAAATTCACCGATCGTAAAATATAAGACACATAAAAAATGTTGTGCAGATTGTGCAGTACGTATTCAAATTTTAGAAGAGAAATGGTTAAACATTTGTCACTGGATCATGCATTGATATTTGATGCAAAATTATGTGGAGATAGATGTCGCTACATATCACCTTGAGTGCATCGATCAGCGGATGACTTTGATGGTCGGAGTTCGGAGTAAACCAACAACCGGCGCCGCAAAACAAATCGCAGCTGGAAAGAGGGGACCATGTCGATCAACAGTTATTTGGGAGAAAATATTATAACTGTTGGAGGACTCGTTGTTTTCCATGCCCAAAAACATTTGGGGAGACCTCAATCAAAAGACACTGTGAATTCAAATATTAGGAGCGGTTGCAGGTCCTCTTGTATAGGAGTATATATTTTTGTTTAAAAAAAACCCTCTCCCATGCCAACGTCGTCGGTACCCCACCACTCAGTCCCCACTCCCTCCTCCAAGCTTCCCCCGTGCGGTCGCCGGCCCGCCGCCTCCTCCTTCCCCCGCGCAGTTGCCGTTCCTCCGTCTCCTCCGCCCGCTGCCTCCTTCGCCTCACACGGCTCTCTCGATCCGCCGTCTCCAATCATCTGCGTCGTCGCCGGGGCCGCTGCCTCCAGTCCAAACACCAATGGGGAACCATCTGCGCCTCCTCCCGCTTCTTTGGCTCGCCCTCTCCGTCACCGCCACCGCCTCCACCGGTTTCCGCGCCGTCCTTAACCACCCCTACGCCGCCGTCGGCGGCGGCGGCAGCTCCTCCATCTCCAACGGCGAAATGCTGCGGCGCTCCGCCGCTGCGAGCAGAGCTCGGATGTGGAGGCTCCATGCCCGCCTCGTCGCCAACAACGCCTCCATGCCCGTCGCCGCGCTTACCGACCAGGGGTACACAGTAACCGTCGGCATTGGCACGCCGCCTCAGCCGCAGACCCTCATCCTCGACACGGCCAGCGACCTCTGCTGGACCCTCTTCCGGGGCACCGCCAGGCAGCGGGGGCCGCTCTACGACCCCGCCAGGTCGTCTTCGTTCGCCTCCCTTCCCTGCAGCGACGGTTTGTGCCAGAAGAACTATCCCCAAACTGCTTGCTCCAAGTCTGACTCCAACAACACCAGTCTGTGCGCATACGACTACATATACGGCAGCGCGGCGTCAAAGGGCCTTATTGTCTCTGATGCCTTCGATTTCCGCGGGGACAAGGACACGCCGAGGCCGAGCCTTACCTTTGGGTGCGGCCTAATCACCAAAGGCGACTTCTTCGGCGCCTCCGGCATTATGGGCCTCGATTCGATGAGTTTCTCCGTGCTCTCTCAGCTGAACATGACAATGTTTTCTTATTGCTTCACGCCGTTTGCCGAGCGCAAGGCGGGCCACCTCTTTCTTGGTGCTACTGCAATGGAAAAACTGCAGGAGCACAGCAAAAGCGGGGCAATCCAGAGTACACCGTTGCTGAGGTTCAGTGCATCGCCGTCCCCTTACTACTGCGTCCAGCTGGTTGGTCTGTCACTCGGGGCCAAACGGCTGGCCGTGCCGGCCGCCACTTTCGCAAGGTATCCAACCATTGTGGACTCTGGCAGCACGATAGCCTACCTCGTGCATATGGCGTTCAGGGTCCTGAAGGAAGCGATTCTGGAGACGGTGAAGCTTCCCGTGGCTAACAGAACGGTGGAAGACTACGAGCTGTGCTTCTTTCTGCCGAGAGGTGTGGCAATGGGTGCAGTGCAGGCTCCGCCGCTGGTGCTCCACTTCGACGGTGGTGCCGCGATGGTCCTTCCCAGAGACAGTTACTTCCAGGAGCCGAGGGTCGGGCTGATGTGTCTGGCCGTGGGCAGCACCCAGCGCTTGTCCATCATCGGCAACGTGCAGCAACAGAACATGCATGTGCTCTTCGATGTCCACAACAGCAGGCTATTCTTTGCGCCCACGCAATGTGACAACATGTAAACAATGCACGAGTGTGCCAAAGCCTTGATTGGAATTGGGTGTGTGTAGACTAGAGAGACGGCCGGCAGTTTGCATTGGGTAGATTAGTTAATTTGAGGAAGAACACAACGGAGTTCAGACTTCAGAGTGTGTTCTAGAAGTCTGTCTAGCTGAGGTTTAGGTGTTTTATTTGCTGACCTGATTGTTTTCTGTAGCAAAACCATGTGAGTATGGTCTGGCAAAAGAATCGGGTCTGTTCTTGCTTGCTCTGCTCTTCTCCATTTGTTGCTGATTAGTGAATGACAGAGTACAATGTTCTCTGAATTGAGTGTTTTATTTGGTGATTTTGGCTTGTTTCCTCAGGACCCAAGTGAGGCGGAGCTTGTTCTTCTACAGGTTTAATTTCAGTTCCGATTTATGGGTTTGTGTCTAGGCAAAACACATGAACATGATGACTGATATGCAATTGATTGGGTCATTTAAGTTTGAAGATGAATACAAATATAAAGATGGATTAAGAAGCATATCTTTGGAGCCGAACCAAATATAAAGATGGATTAAGAAGCATATCTTTGGAGCCGAACCAATAGAAGCAAAAGAATAGATTGGTTGAATCTTGTGTCATTGAATGTCATGCTTATTATCTCTTGGATACTAATTATTGAATATGTAGACTGAACTTTTGTCTCTTTTGGATTGCAGCATGGTCATCAGCCCTTTCAAAGGTTGCCGTACATGGAAGAATTGGATTAGGAGCTGATTTATCGATTTACTACACACCCATTTGTTCAATGTTTTTTCTGTAGGTCTCATTGCCGCCAAAGAATTGGTGTAATTGTTCCACATCGTTGCTTTCTCCATGATGCTGGTAATTTGATCTTGGTTTTGTAATTCTGGTGTGTTGGCTTTTCAGAGAAAAATTCTAGAATTCTTTCCAAGGTGTTCCTGAATATGTTGTCAATATCTTGGTAGGATAACTGAATTGTTTGTCTAGCTAATCAATAAGAAGTAATAAACCCCATGAATATTTAATTTGCTCTTTAAAAAATATGCATCCATTGATGTGATGAAATTATATTATTTGAACTTTCTGTAGGGATAGATTTTTTTTCCAATTGAAATTAAATGGATCATTTTGCTTTCTTATCTTTTTATCTAAGGAGGCTTGTTATTCAAAGTATTAAATGGATACCCAATTTAGTTTGATGCTAATGGCACTTGATTACTGATGCTGCATGCTGACATAGCAGTGTAGGAGAGTGTTAGGACCATTACCAGTAGCTACTCAATCTGCCGAGTGGGAGTACCAGGTCCTGACCCATCCCTATATCGCTAATGTATTTTCTTGAAATGATTTGACAAGTTCCTGTTAATTTAGTGCGATGTAACTTTCTCACTGGTTGTCAAGGAATTGGTTGGTGATGGGACTACTACTGTGGTGCTTCTTGCTGTTGAATTCTTAAAGGAAGCAAAGCCTTATATTGATCATGGCATGCAGCCTCATAGTCTAAATCGTAGTTATAACACTGTTGGCCATTTGATTAGTATCATAGTATGCTTACCAGCATTTCCATCTTGAACGTATATACACTGGTTTAGTGTCAGTTTTCAAATTTAATGTTCTAATCCACATGATCTTCTGATCAGGCAATAGAGAGTCAAAGAGCCGCCGGTCAGCGTAGAAGAAAAAAGTCTTGAGGAAAAGAAATCACTGTTAGCCAAATACGCTGCAACGACGCTCTCATTTAAGTTAATAGGGCGTGAGAAAGAATTGCAATGAGCAACGACACTCTCATTGGTGAAAGTAACCCCCTGTATCTTATAAGTAGAAAATATTTCAGAATAGAGATGATGTGATTTTTTACCACTTGATTTTGTGCACATGTATGATCTTTGATGTTTTATTCCTGACTCATGTATGACCTTTTTCTTCAATCCTGTGCATTTTTAATTTGATTCGTGATATAGGGTTTTGGGCCATGGAAATTTCTGCTTGCTGTTGCATCACCATGAATCCCCTGCAGCCCCGCACCATCCATCGCTTCCCAACTTGCAGGTAAATCTCTCTCTCACACTCACACACCGCATCAAATCATCAGCCCATGACCACGGTTAGACCTGATATGTAATGTTGCTCTAATCACTCATCTGTATTTCTTTTACTTGCTGAATCTATTGATTTATCTAGCAATTTCTAGACATTTAAACAAATATAGTAATCCTGTAATGAATTTCTGAAGGCACTTGCTTTCTTACTTGTTGAATTTGTTGTTTTTATTTGAAAAAAATAGAAGGTTATTTACTTTCTTGTTGAACAGATTATGGAATTGCAAATGGAGTGTTAGATATCTGATTGTTTGCTGCTGCCAACAAGTTGCTTAAATTGGTGGTTAAATAATGAGATTGACACCATGTCTTCAGTACCTTTTGTTTGTATGCAGTCCTTTTTCTTTGAAAAAAACTATGTCATCTTCTATGCAGTCAATATGATTGGTGAAATTCCCATGAAGCTACTTCTTTTGTTTTTTTTCTAAGATCTGATGTGCATATGGATACTATTTGTATGTGTGTTCAGGGAACTTCCGATGTCAAAATAGATTTGTTTATTATGTGGCTGACCCTTGAGCACCTTGTCAGGCTTATGCTCAGCGAAGGATGAAGGGTACTCTGCTGCAGCTTCTTTCAAACTGCTTTGATCAGATCTACAGAGTAACACTATACTGATTGATGCTTTTTATTTCGCAAGCCACTGGCTTGGTGTGATTTTGGAGGAAACAACTCCAGAGGAGCTCCGGGTAGGCTGTATTGATGTTGAATTGCTGTTGGAGGAAACAACTCCAGAGGAGCTTTAGGTAGGCTGTATTGATGTTGAATTGCTAAAACGAAATCACTTTGTAGTGTTAATGAATATATTTTTTCTTGCAGAACCATGTCACAGTGAGGCCTTCTGCTGTGGAGGTTTTCCTAGACACTGCAAACTTAATTGCATTAACGCAGGCCTTTTTCACTGTATTCTGCACGACGAATACGGTTGCCGTTCCACCGTTGCCTTCATGGACACAGGCCATCTTTGCCTCCTCCACCTTCAAAGCCACCAAGCTCACCAACCTCTTCGAGGTCCGCCTCCATCTCCCTCCATCTTGCAACCCCTTAGCTTGGCCCACGAATCTTGACACTATACGCATTGATTGCTCAGACCTTTCGTGCCATTAAACAGTGGCTTGCAAATATCACATATCTTTGCATATTGTTTCTGCTCATGCCTCTCTGTTGCTGAAACATCGTTTGTTTACGCAAAAAGTTTGCTCATTTGCCGCACGGTCACTGAAAAGTGTGTGCTCATGACAGAGGTCCTGGTGGACAGCGTGAAGGTGTAACCGGACGAGGCTGATTGGGGAATCTGTAGTACTGTTCCTGTGAAGACCTTCTTCACCCTATATGTTTCCCTCCGGTCACCTAACACTCTACCTGAAATCTTGGTGAGTCCTCACCCCTTTGCCCCTGCTAGCTTATAATGTATTTGCCATAAAAGCTTTCATATATTTTTAATCTGTGAGTGTATTATGGTTTATGAATGCTTTTGAAATACGGGTCGGCAAGCTGCATAGATCTCTTGATTTAACATGATTTCGTTGATGTTTAGTGTGGGCATAGTGTATATTGTGATATTTGCACCATGTTTATAACTACATCTGCATTATCTAAAATTAACTAGCTAACAAAGTTTATAAAAGGAAGTGGAATTGCTTTGTTACTTGCATTAAAACAAATATTTTAGGTTATGAAAGAGCAGTTTTGGCTCAGGGAAGATTGCATTTGGCTCATGGTCATGGACGACTGGTTTTGGTTTCTGAAAGAGTGTTTTTAGATCATTGTAGAGTAATTTTGGCTCATGGAATTAATCTCTCTCCAATGTAGATTATATTGATTTGTATAGGAAGAGTGAGATGATCCCGCAACAAAACACACGCATCATGTGAAGGCTGGCTGATATGGGATTGAGATAGGGAGTGGAGATGTTCCATGTGATTTCCGTATATTTTCCCGTTTTAGAACTGAACAACTAATATTCGGACCTCCTACTTCCTTCCTCCATGTCTTCTGTAATGGCCTGCAGGACGCAGCTCTGGGCTCCAGCATGGTCCAGCGGCAGCTCCTTCTCCTCACTGGTTGCAGAGCCGGAGCCATCCGGCCGCCACCGCCGCCGGCTCTGGATGCTACATCGTGTGCCAGATCCTCGATGTTGACGGCTGATCTTTGTCACTGATTATTTCATTCTGCAATTTTCTAGGTTCCTTCATGGTTGGATTCACAAAGTAGTAACGCACGTGAAATACACAGATGAACTTCTTGCTGCGTCATGACTGATTATTAATAACCAGTCAATCAACCCGTGCTTTCGCACGGATTAGAGACTTAAATGTATTATGCGTGACTGTACAACAAATATAAATCTATTTTTATACTTAGATTTTTATAATAGCTTATCTTACTACTTTACATGTATGCTTAATTGATTTAGATAATCTTTGATCGATAGCAAAAATAGGTGTTTTTAATATAATTTTGAGGGGTTACTTTCATTATATTATCAGTCATAATAACTAAGGTGAACAATTCAAATATAAATTAAAAGAGATATTTGGTATTATCCTATCAAAAGCAAATGTGAGCAATTAGATATAAATTTAGGGTGTTATTTTATATTTTCTTTTATATTGGCAGAGTGGGTAATTAATATGTAGTTTTAGAGATTATTTAATATTATTTTGATAATAGCAAAGGTGGGAGATTACATAATTAGAAAACAGATCTAATGGCTATTAAGATTCCAACCTATCAATGTTAGAGTATTGTTTTTATTATTGTGAGAATTTTTATGATTTTATTTTTTTCTAGCGCATCTCGTGAGGATTGACAGGGAAATTTCAAAAAGAGTCTACAAAATATCTGTTTCATGAAAAGATTTATAGCATCTTTAATGGAAAAAAGACAAAAACTAAAGGTAAATTTGAAAATGAAAAAAATCTAAAAAAAGATATTTGCTTTTGTTGAGAATTGAGCTCAAGATCTTTCGTAATGTCAGAGGTGGGTAATTACTTAGAAAATATATATAATGAAAAAAAAGAAGATATTTGCTTTCGTTGAGAGTTGAACTCAAAATCTTTCATAATGGCAGAGGTGGGTAATTTACTTAGAAAACAAATCTAATGGCTATTAATATTCCAATCTGCCAATTGATGGTCGGATGTTTCTGATTATTGTGAGAATTTCTAGGATTTATTTTTTTTAGGGCGCTTTGAAATTGGTGCAATTTTTAGAACTTTTAATTAGTAATAGTAAGATTTTTTTCTTAATTACATCCTTTTCTTTAGATATAATTGGTATGTGAAGGCATCTTAAACTTCAGGCGTCATGACTGATTATTAATAATTTCCTTTTTTTTTCTTAATTACATCCTTTTCTTTAGATATAATTGGTATGTGAAGGCATCTTAAACTTCAGGTGACTACCTAAATCAAATTCTACTGATCCTTGACATCCCAGCAATACAACAATAACAAAGCCTTTTAATTCCAACCAAGTTGGGATAGGCTAGAGTTGAAACCCAAACCAAACCGCTAGAAAGTGGAAAGTTTTTTTTTATGAAAAATTTGCTTTGAATCAAGAAAACAAATGTTTTAAAAGACTTCGGAAAGAAGCACAAGGAAGAGCCTAATCAAGGCTTAGTCACGTGGATAGTTGTTTTCCAAGCAGCACTATCTAGGCTAACTCTCTTATTATATTCTAATCTTTTAGATCTCTCTTAACTGTCTTCTCCCATATCAAATTTGGTCAGCCCCTATCTCTCTTCACATCATTGTTCCGCCTTATGATGCCGCTATGCACTGGTGCCTCTAGAGGTCTCCGTTGCACATACCCAAACCATCTTAATCGGTGTTGCACAAACTTTTCTTCAATTGGAGCTGCTCCTAGACGATTGATGAGGTCTCATTTTTTAAATTGAAGATGCTACCATCCAATTCCAAAGTTCACAAGCTATAATTCTGTCTCGTCAAATTAGGAATTTTCTGTTTTCTGGAATTTCTAACTGATGTACTTGATATGCTCATCAAATTAGCAATAACTAGAAACATTCTGTTTGTCTGAATTTCTGACTGATTCGGCACAATGTATATGCTTGCCTACTAAAGTAATCCAATGTTGATTTTTCTCCATTATGTTGTCGACGCCTTTGTGGGCCGTAAAGCCCAAAAGTGGCTAAGATGGCCGGCATTAGTGGGCTGGACGTGGAGAGATTTAAGTTAGGGTTAATTAAAGAGATTAGTATGCCAATTGGGCCTTAGAGTTGATCAGTTGGTTCCTGCATCAGTTATATAAGATGCAGAGGTAGTTTGTATCTAGGGCATCGAAGGAAATAAACTCTTCCGTTTTCACGGTGGGGTTTCTCCTTCGGCGCTGGCGAGGAACCACACATTATTTGGAGGCAGTCCTCCTTTTTTTATGTTAGTGAAGTTTAAATACATCTTATCTCTTAGTTTTCAATCCGTTATTCCTTTCCGCCTTCTAAAATTAACGCAGGCACCAACAAGGAAATTTGCAAGTGATCTGCTAAATGGTAACGTACTATCTATCGGGTGCGATATTTGCCTTTGCTGAATGGCTGATTCAAAATAGATCAATTTTGGATGGAAGATGAGTCCTTGAGTTCAAAAGGTATGAATGATGCACGCTTTGAATGTACCGTCGTTGTTCTAGCTGTCCTGATCAATCAATAGATGTTGATTGCTATATCTAAACCTGTGGCCATAGTTATTGTGGAGAACTCCTGGGAACAACAGGTAGGTTAGGTTGGAACTGAAGCTGCTGAGATACGGCATCGAAGGGCCATGGTGCTACTGAACTTTCCTGTAGTTATAATGTAGTGGTTTATGCTACATTGATGTTCTTGCCGAGGAACTAAGAAGAAAATGAGGCATGTTACCTTAACCTGTGTTGGTTTATGCTAGCATGTTGCATATGCTTGTTTGTTTCGTTTGAGACACCCAGTTGGGGAGCATTTATGTGTTTATCTTGTGAAATCGAACCTCCTGGAGTACATGGTTTGCTCAACTTATCCGCTATCAGATATGGTCGATGGTATTTGTTGCCATAGTCTGAGATATGTGTTGCTGATTAATGTAAATGGCATGGAAATCTTCCTATATATATATATATATTCTATTTGAGAAATATTTAGTGAATCTTAGTTATTTTAAACGTACTTAGAGAACAATTATCTTGAGATTAATTGAATTTTGTTAATCAGTCGATTATGTACAAAAAGTTGACTTAACAAATTATATACTTGTACCTAAATCTAAAGATTTTTTTTGGATAATTCGCACATGTGCATGGCTACTAGTCTATGTTAAACAAGATAGTCGCGCAAACAAGCCATCAATGCAATCGTCCAGCTTCGTGACTGCCTCGACGACCTCGATCGTTTAGCGCAGAATCTTGTGGAACTCTCTTAGGGCTGATTTGTTACTGATTAGTTCATAATAACAGGGGTCATTAGCGAGTTTCGCTCGCATGGGCTAGGCGGCTAGCTGAGGGGAAGATCAGTGGAGGACCTTAAGGCTATCCACAATGGAATGTTTATATGCATTATCTACACACCGTAGATAGGAAGATATGTAGTTAGAATAGTGGATAAGCAAAACTTTTAAACATAGTGCAAAATCTTCACGGACCATAAGGTAGATGGAGAGGGATGGGTTGTTTGCACGTACGCTAGTTGCTGCCCACATGCTGCTCGCACGCTAGTTTAATTCGATACTAACCCCTCTCATGGTTTTGCTGAATGATTAATTTAATTAATCTCCATGAAAAGAACGTTGCGTTTTTTTTTTTTGAGAGAGAGACACACACCCAAACACACTTGGAGCAAAAAAATTAATGATAGATACGGAGTAACGCATCACACAATTTTGACTCTAAATTAACAAACTGATTATTTTACTATTTAGGATAATCCAACAAACTTTTATTTTAACATATATAGCCAGCGATGCGCATCAGTCCGATGTCCGATATATGCAGCGATGCTTTACCGTTTGACCCCCCCAACAGTCAACGACACTTATTTGTAATGGCAGTTAGCCGCACACGTCTCCTTTGTCTTGTAAGAACAAGGATTCGAACTATCCAAGAACGGGCAGCAGTAGCAAGTTCCACCACCGTCTTTGCATGTGGACGCCAGGCACACCATCATTTTCTCGCTCTTATTATTTCCCTCATCATCTAGTGACGACGCGAAGTTGGTGATAGTGTCGACGATGGACCTCCTGTCGTCGTTGTCGCCATCGGCAGATAGCTGGGGACGACCTGCATGCATGCATGCATGCGGAATTTTAATTTATTTTTACTGCTCATCAATACACACCCAATGCTTTGCCCACTATCTGATCTCAGCGCGCGCGCATATATATACATATATGTATGTATGTACGGTGTATATATATTGTATATAGCATATTACGAGATCAATGGTACCACAAACGCAGGATCGGCGTGTACTTACATTGTATTGCTTGCAGTGCTAGGGATCCAAAAAGCAGATAGCACAAGAGCGCGGTCATCACGCTGTCGTTGTGCCTCATACTGCAATCGATCGTCGGTAGTCACGGGCAAGGCCCCAAGTTAGCAATGAGGAGAGAAAGAGAGAGAGTCAGAGAGGAGAGTCGATCTCAGGTTGGACTTTGAGCAAATGCAGATGAATTCCTCGCTCCTCGCCCTTATATAGAGGTAGTATAGAAAATGCATGCCCCTCTGATCCGGCGCTGATTAATTAGCGCATCACATCTAATTACAACTGATTCGATTCAGATGTTTTACCATTGATTTCCGTCGGTCTCTGTTGCATGCGTACGTCGTTGCGTGATCTCTTCTATACAAGCAATAATATGCGCAACAAAATCATAACTATAATATATATAATAATAATATTTCCAAATATGGAGGATCCGATACTATACTGACAACATTTGCATTTCGTAAAGATTGTTATTGCTGGTTGAAAATTCAGGTGCTTCAATCTTCAAATGAGAGTGCGCCTTATATCGGAGGCACTACCAGGCCGATTGCTTTTGTCATGGTATAATTAGTGCATCTCGAATTGATGATCCGTACATTTTTTTAAAACTAAACAAAACTGTTTTCACAATTTATTTCAAAAATATTAACCACAGCACAGCACGAAAAACAGTCTGGCAACAGCGAATTGATGATGGCGCATGATTTGATAAGATTAATTCCGAAAATAAGATGATTGACAATACAACATGCATATTGCAAGATATGCAAACTTTTTAGGTCTATCTTTGACCGAGCAGTTTTTTTCCCGATGACCCATGGACATCAGCATGCAATGGCAGCGCAGCTGTCACTCCCGTGCATGCCGCCATGAGCATCGTCACTCCCGTGCATGCCGCCATGAGCATCGCACAGCTGCGGTAGGAGAGGGAGTGTAGCCGCCAACACAGCGTCACGCGACTGTCTTGCATCATCATCGTCCACATCCCGAGTCCCGACGGCCATTCTCGGACATAACACATGTTGTTTGGGTAAAAAAATTTTCCGACAATCAGTGCATGATTACCCAAACTGGACGGTAAATCGCCAATTATCGAATAATATTGATGGCATGACCGGTTTAGTATTCAACAACAACGGTTTTCAGCATTTTTAGCGGTTTGCCTGGGATGATATACAGTTGTAAACACAATTTTCAACATTATTATCACTAATTATACTGCTTTATGTTGGTAAGGGTTGCTTTCATAAACCCTATGTGTCATCCTTAGCTGCCCCGTAGCCACAACAAGCACATACCTGCTCGAGCATCTCTATTTTGTTTCATTGAAGTCGTCCTCTCAAAACCGTCGCCACATGTGCAAGATATGGAGGATATGGGAAGCAGAGCAGGGTAGAGGACTAGAGGGAATGGGAGGAAGTATAGGGAAGGGGAGGAGGGTGCGTGTGGGTTCGAGTCACATTTTAGGGGTTGTCTAGATCATCGAGCTAAAATTTAGCTCCTGTCACATTGAATGTTTAGACACTAATTAGAAGTATTAAATATACTCTAATTAGAAAACTAATTACACAGATGAGGACTAAACAGCGGGACGAATTTTTTAAGCATAATTAATTCATAATCAACAAATGTAATGCTACAGTAACCATTCGTTAATCATGTATTAATCGGCTTAATAAATTCGTCTCGCCGTTTAGTTCTCGTTCGTGTAATTAGTTTTCTAATTAAATCATATTTAATACTTCTAACTAGCATCCAAATATTCGATGTGATGTGGGCTAAAGTTTAGTCCTGGATCCAAACACCCCCTTAGTCGTGGTGTGGTTTGCTTTGGAATTGTTCTGAACACAATACTACTGCAAACCCATTCTTTTAGGTGTGCCCTATGTTTGTTTCCAATGCCAAAACCGAAGCCAACTTGCTATTTCACATGGGCCCCGCCAAATCACTACTCCGAATAGAGGGAAGCGATGTTGCCACTTTTCTGCGGAAAAATTGTTTTCTAAGAGCAGGCCATGTTATTGCCCGCCTGTGGAAACTAATAGAACCTCTTAGCTTAAAAAATCATCGTTCCCCTTGCGTACCGGAAAAATATTGGGTGCAAACCACGTCTCATCCGGAGAAAACGTGAAAACACTCTCAAATAATATACTTTGATGCTTCCAAAAATTTTAAAACTTTGCTCATCTATCGTTCACCCATAGATGTATCAAGTTGCAAAAGTTGAGATTCAAACTCATTGTATAAACATTTAGACGAATTTACAAAGTTCATAAGCAAAGTACACTAGAGGACAGATTTTTGTCCTATAGTGCAATTTGCTCATAAACTTTGTTATTTCTGTATAAATTTTTCTTGATTGAGTTTGGATCATTCCTCGAAAACTCTCCCAGATCAAGTCGAGTAGTCGACTATGGAAGTTCAACATGCTTTTGTAAACAAGTCGAGTATCTCATTCTGTTATTGCCGCTGTTGTCGTTTTTATTGTGCTGCAGACATGGCATTATTATTGTTGCTTTTGTGCAAAGCAGAGCAAACATTTTGCCATATCCTAGTCCTAGAAACGACAAGACATGTTGGTGGTACCTGGATTTCATCACTGGATAAGAAAAAGGAGTGTCATGTCTTTGTTCACACAAAGTTGTCTTGGCTTCCTTAAAATGCACAACTATATATGTATGTGTTGAGGGGTGAGGATTTCAAGAAATTGTATATGAAATGAATGAAAAAAAATATATCATTGCAATCTCGAAGGAAGCAAGCACGCCTAGTCTTTTTTTTTTTTTTGGTCCGCTTGTCTCCAACAGTTGACATTGTTCAATATTGATCCCATCAAGTTCTATCGGTTTTTTTTTTTTATGATGAGTTAATGTGTTAGCCATGAGCCATGAATGTTATCTTAAGCCTTTTTAAAATCCCACGGCAACGCGTGCCTGACTTCATCTAAATTTGATTGAAAATGTCAAACCGTGGAGCGTGGATAGAGCATATGCACCGGACCGGCCGGTTCGCCGCGCGGTCTATCCCCGACCCCGACCCGACCCGTCGTTCCCCGTCTCCGCTCTCGCCTGGTCGCCCCTTTCCCCCAACAAACCCTAGGCTGCCGCCACACCATGGACGCCGCCCCTCTCCTCCCGCAAGCGGCGCCCCCGGGCTTCCTGTCCTCCTCCCTGACACCGTCGCCGCCAGCGCTCAAGGATCGACGGGGAGAAGCTCGCCTCTCGCCGCCGTGAGGACTGAGGACGGGCGGGCCCCGTCGCTCCAGCCAAGTGTCGCCGCCGGCCTTCCCTTCTCCTCCCTCCCGCTCTCTCGGTTGGAGTTGGACCCCAACCCCCAAGCTCGCTCTACGAGGCCTCCCTCGCTCGGGCTGCTTCTGATCCCCATCCTCCACTCCGATTGAGCAGGTACCGGTGCCACTTCTTTGTTCCCTTGATTTGCTAAATTTGTTTGCAGTGTAACCTATTTTCCCGCTGGTTGACAGTCCACGGAACTGGTTGTGTGCCTCAAATTTTTTGTTCCCTTGCACATATATGTTTTGACGCGTTTATGAAAATTTCTGCACTGCTCTCCCATAAGCGATGAAATCACAACCACGCACGGTTTCTTAGGCTACTTGACCTGTTCACCATTGCAGACCCATGGCTGAATTTGACCCACATTGACCATCTGGATTTTTTCAGAGGTTAATTGATTATGTCCATTCCTAAGTATTGTCTGGTGATACATGACTGTACAGTATGCTTGTTACACACTGTGATCAATCTATATCGGTTCTCGGGGGGTCTTCCCCATGAAAACATATGCATTTGGTTTTTAAAGTTTGCTTGAGAGTGATTTTAATCTCCAGCATGTGAAGTGTCGGAAAAATTCAGTTTCATTTTCGATTTGCAGGCCACTAGTCTATTTCAGCAATATGTTTTTTTATAAGTATTTCAGCAGTATGTTAGATTAAACAACATGGTAATCAGTTCTTTTTTTACATTTTATTTTCAGACTTGCTCACCCTGGCTCCAGGTGGCGGCCGCCGTTCTGGCGGAAGAGATCAGGGGCCACATCATCCAGCTCAGGATGGTGCAGTGGCGGCAGCACAGATGGCGCCTTCTTCCTATCCCCAAGTTCATTCTTGCCGTCAACGTCAACATCTCCACTCCCCAAGCACTACTGTTCAACTCCCACATCACCAACGCCGTATCGACCCCGTCACTCTGCCTCCTCGACCAGCTTCACCCTCAAACCCTCCACCTGAGCCCATGCCCCAGTCGCCTGTCAGGTATGCCATGCTGGATGTGTTGTTTCCAGATCTCACTGCTTTCCTTATAGCGCAATGTCACAACCATCGTATTGTTCTGGTTAAATGCAGCGCGTCGCGGGCTAATTGGACTCAGGAGCTCACCGATGTCTTCCTGAGTGCATTGATTGATGAGTGCCGTGGGGGCAATAGGCCACATAAAACCCTGAACCGGATTGGGAAGGCTAATGTTGTGCAGCGTATGAGATACCACACTGGCTGTGATTGGACCTGGGACACATGCAAACATAAGTGGGATGAGTTGAGGAAGAAATGGTCTTGCTGGAAGCAGCTCACTAAATCAACTGATGTTAAATTTCATCCACGTACTGGTTTGATTGACATGCCAGAAGACTGGTGGGACGCTCAGATCGCTGTAAGCACCTCAATCCATACCTGCACTTCACCTCACATCTTCTATGGAAAAAAAAAGTAATAATCCTCCTCCTCATGTCATCTCCGTGCAGGCTAATAAACAAGCAAAAGCGTTTAGGCAGTGCCGGCTTGAAAATGAGGAGCAACTCGATTATATTTTTGCCAAGATGGAACCGGCCAATGCCTCCGTTCTTTCTAGCGGCTGCGGTGCCTCTGGGTTCCATGAACAAGGTTCGCTGGAATCCGACGCTCTTCGATTTCTGAAATGGAAGGCGCTCCCGAGACCAAATCACTATCCGCGTCTGTGTTCCCCTCCGCAGCCGCTCAAAAGAGCCCGAACCAGTGCCGGTCCCAATGAAGTGGGTGGCCATAAGGCAGGGCGAGCCGAAGTCCCAACCCATGAGGTGAAGAGCGACCCCGAGTATGAGACATTCATGCGGGAGCTGCTAGACGGAGGGGTCGACCCAGAATCTGATGAGTATTTCATGGCCTCAGAAGTGCTCCTGGACATTCCTCGTCGGGGTGCTTACCGCCCCTTGCCTACTGTTAAAGCAAAGATTGCTTGGATCAAAAGAGTTTACCGTAGTATGATAGGACAACCACTGTCTTTGTAGCTCCCAGTGACCTCACGATATTGTGGCTTTCATGTACTTCCATGCGTTACCTTTCTCTGTCCCTGGGGTTGACACTTCTCTAGCAGTCTCCCTTATGAATGAAGTTATGATTGTTGTACCCTCCATTCGGTACTCGACATGGTCCTTGCTGTTGGATTGCATGCCAAAATTTTAAGGAATTCCCTCGGCTCAAAGACTGTCAATCGTTATGCGTTGCCGATGCTAATGTATCTAATCATACATTCATATGTACTTGCAATGCAAATCAGATTGTGGAGGAAGGCATCGTGACGCCACATCACATTCACGATGTAGCAAAGGTTCTTTCCACGATCATCAACGTGCTCGTACATTATCGGGATACAGTTTCCTGGTCCAAATGTTGACAATGACAAATAACGTAACCTGATAAGGTTTCGGCAGCTGGACAGTACACGAACTTTCCTGGTTGCTTGTGGCTACAACGCTTTGAACAGAGTACGTGTTGGTGTTGCTTAGCCGTGGGTTGCCTGCCTATAAATACGTCTACCAGCCACATCCACCAAACACACAAGAAGAGACACCAACAAGATCGCCTTTACATCCTGTGGCAAGCATGCCGCACCTTCTGGTTTTTATCATTTACATTTGCGAAGAGATACAGAAGTCACTTAATTATTAACAAATGCGCAGAAAATCACATCTACAGGTTTTTGTGTTGGAGAAACTACAGCGAATTGAAGAAGAGGATGAGCTCAACACCAGCTGATGGCAAGGGGTGCGGTGCTCCTGCTCCCAAGACGGAGTGGCCTGAGCTCAAAGGAAGCACCATCAAGGAGGCGACGGAGAAGATCAACGCAGAGCGGCCGGACCTCCATGTCCAGCCTGTTACTGTTGGCACCATCGTCACCGACGAGTTCGACCCCACTCGCGTCCATCTCTGGGTTGATATCGTGTCTGAGATCCCCAAGATTAGCTAGCTAATGCTAATGCACCAAATTATGATCCTGATCCCTATATGCATGCATTCACTCGCATGTACCAAATAAGTAGATAAATAAATAAAGCACGTCTGTGATGGACTGCCATGTGTTTATATGTGCTATTATGTTATACATTGTTTTCTCGTTAATTATAATGTACATTGTTTTCTCATTGATTATAATGTAAGTGAGGTTTAAACGAATTATATATCGATATTATGTTGGCGGGTGAAGTTTTGGAGTTGATATATTACCGAGTGCTTTTTAAAGGCCAAATATATTTGTTATGCGGTTGTATCACCCGCTGGTATACATAGATTTGAAAATGATCTATTTACACGTGCCTTTATAAATCCTTCAGATGCAAATGCTTCAAGACACCCAACAAGGCAACAAATGGCACAAAATTAAAGCCTCCATGTTCATGAATGTCATGCCTATACCTCACCGTGGCCACGGGGCCAAGCTCCTTGCCATTTGCCAATCTGTCGCAATCCTCGCAATGTCTCATCTGTGAGAGAGATAGAGCGGAGGGCTTTGATGCTGGCATGTTTGTAATAGGGCCGCACCATCTCACAATACCTTGCCGAGAGAAATGAGAGGAGAGACACGCCTCATAAGGTCCCACACCTCTAAAAATTAATTATAGAGACGGTTTTTATAAGCATCTATATCTCTCTAAACAATTTCTAGAGGCGGTCCTTGACCATATAGGGCACATCTGATGATTTCTATATACATATTTTCTTTAATGGACTACATGCCCACCTCTACAGACTACAGTAAATAGGTTGGCGGCACATTTTGTTATAGTGAATCGCGTTCACAACTAAATCAAACAAGGGCACATAATTAACACTAAAAATTAATACAAATTTAAACTCAATTTAACCAATCTTTGGCAGTCATTGATCATGCTAATGTTCCTTAGTGGTCAAGATCGAAGAGTCGGTAAGGTGTCTTTGTGCAAAGAAAAAGATCAATCGGCATCCAGTATTATTTATGCCCCTTTTAGTTTATTAGCTAAAAATTATGTGTTAAATATTAGCTAACATTAGATGCATCCAACACCGGTTAATGAGTGCTCATGGATTACTTCCTATTAGCTAATTTATTAGTCAGACATATTTAAATCCAAACTATCTAATTTCTCATATTTTTTATAACTAATAACTGAAAAAACAAACCAGCTAATTTTCTATCATTTTCTATAGCTAATAATAAGTTTGGTGCATCCAAAGAAGGCCTAAAAAAACACCGAGAAACGGTTCTTTTTTTTAAAGTTAGGCTATTGGTCCTCTTGCCTTATCCAACAAACGAAACATGTGGATAGCAAGAAATCTTAGACAATGACATCCGAACATTATGTCAAACAAACAAATACACAGTAATATATAAGTTTCTTTAAACCTAAGCTTAAATCCTTCTCTAAATAAAACTAAATATACATATCATATCTAGTTAATTTCCTAGGAGAAGTTACACACACTTGCTTATATTACCCACCACTAAATCTTTAAGTTGTTATTACTGAGGGATTGAAATGCACTTGAAAAACAAAATGTTACATTTCTGTTCTTGTTGAAAGAAAACGTTATATTTCTGTGATTTTTTACGATGCTTGAGAGGAACTCAGTTTCGGATCTATATATTTTTAGTTCCGTGTCCATAAGTTTAGTGAGACAACTGGAGAAAGCATTGGTTCCGGTCCACATGATTTAGGTTTCGGTCCACAATTTTGGTTCCTTTTAATTGGTTCCTCCTAAGTTTTAGCCATTAGATTGGAGCCAATGAATGGCTACAATTAATTCCAAGCACTGTAATAAACCTCTGTATTTCTGTTCCATTTTTCTCTTACCAAGTTACCAGCGATTTTGCGCCATGAAGAAATGACTGGACTGGTCACGGAACTGTTTCCCACGAATCAAACGTGCTCGTCGGCGATGACTTTTTTTTTTTCTGGTCCAAAATGTCGGCACCGACATGTACTTTGTACTGGTTATCAGCTGATAGGATAAGGATGCCTCGTCATCAAGGGGCTCAAGCCTCAAGGTGCATGAGCTTTTGCTCGGTCCTCTTTGCACACGTGCTCCCATCCTCTCGGCATTGCCTATATAAGTAGGGTCCTATACTTACTTCTACGATATCCACAGCTACAAGCATAAAGAAGAAAAACTATAGAAGATTAGAATCAGCGCTTAATTGCATCTGGTGGTAAGTTGCAGTAGTGCCAATTAATTTCCATTTCTTCTTCCTTTGGTTTCGGCCACTCTACATTACACCCTTGTTGGGGATACATACAGGTGTTTGCTTCTGGGCTGTTATTGTGAAGATGAGCTCACCGGCGGCTGAGAGCAAGGCTGCGTGCGGCGGTGCTCCGCTCAAGACGGAATGGCCGGAGCTTGTGGGGTGCACCATCAAAGAGGCAACAGAGAGGATCAAGGCGGAGCGGCCGGAGCTCAACATTGTGCCCATCACCGTCGGCAGTGTCACCGACAAAATGTACAACACAAGCCGGGTTCGTCTCTGGGTCGACACCGTCGCCGAGATTCCAAGGGTTGGATAGATACTTATATATGTCGACTCTCCATCAGTCGATTTCCAATGCATCGTGTGTGCTAAATAAAGAGGGAGCCAAGTAACTAAATAAGAGAGCATGCATGCTCTACTCTATGGTATCCACATTATGTTTGGTTTGGAGTGTATAATAAATGTGTGCGTGCCACTTGTGTGATTGTGTCTAGTACTAATTACTACATGCTTCGTCGTCGTCCGTCAATTATTTATAAGTGATCTGATAATTATGGAATTGTCCGTCTGCAAAACCGCTTGTCATCAGATTCATGTTCTTCTCTTGCTCATTCGATCAGAAAACACGATGCTAGCTCACATAAGTCCGCTACTCCACTTTAGCTTTCAACGCCAGGCAGGGCCAAAATTGGTTTGCATACGTAATTTACCACATCGTTACTTCAGATGTGAATGCTTTAAGGCACCCGCATGTGCAAATCATTTCCAAAAGTTTAAAAAAGACAAATGGCTCAAGAGCCTCCGTACTCGTGAATGCCATGGCTATGACTCGCTGTGCCATGGGGCCAAGCCAAAAAGAGAAATTCAAGAGAGAGAGAGGCGGTTCTCATAAACACCAATACCTCTAAAAATGAATTACTAGTAAAATAGGGTCATCAGGGTAAACCATTTGTGAAAATGAACCCTGTTCACAAATCAAAACGAGGGCCCATGCATGATTTCTTTTAAAAACAAAAATAGATTCGGACCTAGCTAATTTACCTTATCATCATTAGCTGAACTACATAGAAACAGTAATCAACGTATAGTGACAAAATTGAGCACAGCTGCATGCCACTTAACAATGTTTTCTAGATCACCAAATCACACTAACTTGTACTAAAATTATTTTGGCACTCCTTGATCATGCTAATGATCCTTAGTGGTCATGATGAAACAACAGCTATATAAGATGTCTTTGTGCGAGAAAAAGGGTCAACCCACATCCAGAATTTTAGAAAGAACCACACCATGAAACACAAGTTCCTTTTTAAGGGTATCGGTCCTTTTTACTTTATCCAACCAACGAGACACGTGTGTGGCCAAAAATCCTAGAAAATAGCACCATCCGATGCCGTCATCATATCTATTCTAATATTCTATAGTAGGTTCGAAAGAAACCCATCGGTACTTAGACGGTACCACTCTTTTTAATTTTTTGGCTGAATTATTAAATAATTAAAATTAATAAGCAAAATGTATTGGTATTGGTCCCACCATTTTAGATACCAGATCTATCTATTTGGTACCGGTACCATGGTATTTTTAAACTGACCGTTGGATTTCGCTCGATGAACGACTCATTATTTTCAACCACCATAAAACTTGTAGTCAGACAAATAGATACATGCTAATATAAGTTTCGCTAAAATAAAATTAAATTCTAGTCCAAATAAAACTAAACATACATATATTGTTCGGCTAAACGGTCGTTTAGCCCATTTAAACACTGTTTAAACGCTAAACAGCAGCTGACCGTTTTTGTTTAATTGGTCATTTCCACCGTTAACACCGAATAATAATGGCTAAACAGTAGGTGACCGACCGTTTACCGTTTAGGCTAACACTGCATACATAACATATTCAGTTAATTTTCGAGGAGATCCAGAGGTTATACTTGTTTATATTGCCCCACCACTCTATCTTTAAGTTGCTATCTCTCAGAGATTGGAATGTGTTAATACAAAAAACAAAGTTACATTTCTGCTCCGCTTTTTTTTGTTCCTCTCACCAACAATTTATGCCATGAAGAAATGATTGGATTGACTACGGAACTGTTCCCCACGCATCAAACGCGTTCGTCTCTCCGATCCGGTGATGATTTTTTGTGGTCCAAAGTGTTGGCACCAAGCCACCAACGTGTATGGAGTTCTGGTTATTAGCTGAGCCTGATAGGATCAGGAGGCCACGTCATCGAGGGGCTCAAGGCGCGTGCATGTCCAAAGTGTTGGCACCAAGCCACCAACGTGTATGGAGTTCTGGTTATTAGCTGAGCCTGATAGGATCAGGAGGCCACGTCATCGAGGGGCTCAAGGCGCGTGCATGAACTTTGCCCGGTCCTCTTTGCACACATGTTTTATTTGAACATACACGTGCTCCCTTCCTCTTGGCACTACCTATATAAGCAGGGTCCGACTCACACCCACCATATCCATCAGCTAGCTGCAAGCATAAGAAACACACACAAACGCGCACACACTATAGAAGCAGTGGTTACATCTGGTGGTAATTATTGTCTTTTCCTTGCTTCTTCCTTTGGTTTTAGATGCTTACATTACATCCTTGGGGATATATATATATATATAAAAATTTCTTTCTACATGCGCATGTAGCTACACTCGCCTATGTATCTCATGATTGAGGATGTATTTGGCTAAACGGAAGGTATGTATACGGAGTATGTAATGATACTAGACCATCCGTGGTGGTATATACATGAGGTATGTGAGTATACCTGAGGTATATGAACATACCCCGTTATATGTACTAATACGAAGGTATTATCATAATATATTAAAAAGATGGGCTGTTTTGTAATTTTTTCGGGTGGTGACATTTGAGGTATCTTAAAATAAGTATGTGAACATACTCAAACTGATAAATGAGTATGCGAACATACCCTTATTGGTTTATTGAAGGTGAGTGTAGCTACATGCGCATATAGATAAAACTCTTCCTATATATATATCACACGGCTATTCGGAGCTCAGGACTTCCAATAGTTATGGAAAGCCCGAGCCAACCAGCTGCACCATCCAGACGTGACAGGTGCTCCTCTCTCCTCGTTCCATCGGGAGCATAGAAACCTGTATTTCCTCTTCAATAGAAAGTAACAATGAACAGACACTTACATATTCCTGCCACCTGACGCAATCATGCAGTGCAACTACATTACATTCGTTTTTTCACGATAATTCTTCGGTCAAGCATCCAATTCACAAATGGTTTTCACTGCTAGATTGGTGACATTTTTTTACACATTTTGACATCCATTATGAATATTTTTTTATATTTTTTTTGCAAATTCAAAACTGGTGGACATAGAAACCTATACTTGTGAGCATAGAACATTCAATTTAAAATTTGAACCCACGCTTCCTCTTCCATGAGCATATAAATTGGGTGAACCATCGTATATAACTGATTTGTATCATATATGTATCATGGATGGAAAGTTGCAAGGGACGGGCTGATACGTCCTGTCACATGAGGTCCGAGGTCGGAATGTAGTTCAAAAAATATATTGCGTTCGTTTTTTTCACGGTAATTCTTCGTTCAAGCATCCAATTTACAAACGGTTTTCACTATTAGATTGGTGACATTTTTTTACACATTTTGGCATCCATTATAAATATTTTTTTATATTTTTGTTGCAAATTCAAAACCAGTGGGCATAGAAACCTATACTTCTAAGCATAGAACATTCAATTCAAAATTTGAACCCACGCTTCCTCCCCCGTGAGCATATAAATTGGGTGAACCATCATATATAACTCGTTTGTATTATATATACTAGTCAATCAATCCATGCTTTCGCACGGGTTACAGTCTTAAATGTGTTATATGCGTAACCGTACAACATATATAGATCTACTTTTATACTTAGCTTTTTATAATAACATATCTTGCTACTTTATATGCATGCTTAATTATTTAGATAATCTTTAATCGATTGCAAAAATAGATGATTTTAATATAATTTTGAGGGGTTATTTCCATCATATTATCAGTCATAATAATTAAGGTGAACAATTCAAATATAAATTAAAGGGGATATTTGGTATTATTCTATCAAAATAGCAAATGTGAGCAATTAGATAAAAATTTAGAGTGTTATTTCATATTTTCCTTTATATTGGCAGAGTCGGTAATTAATATGTAGTTTTAGGGGTTATTTAATATTATTTTGATAATGGCAAAGGTGGGTGATTACTTAATTAGAAAACAGATCTAATAGCTATTAAGATTCCAATATGTTAATTGATGATAGAGTATTTTTTTATTATTGTGAGAATTTCTATAATTTTTTTTAGCGCATCTTGTGAGGATTGACATGAAAATTTCAAAAAGTCTACAAAATATCTGTTCCATAGAATGGTTTCTAGCATCTTTAATGGAAAAAAGACAAAAACTGAAGGTAAATTTAAAATTGGAAAAAATCTAAAAAAAGAAAAAAATATTTGCTTTCGTTGAGAATTGAACTCAAGATCTTTTATAATGGCAGACGTGGATAATTACTTAGAATATATATAATATATAATGAAAAAAAGAGAATATTTGCTTTCATTGAAAGTTGAACTTAAGACCTTTCATAATGGCAGAGGCGGGTAATTACTTAGAAAATAGATCTAATGGCTATTAATATTCTAATCTGCCAATTGATGGTCGGATGTTTCTGATTATTGTGAGAATTTCTTGAATTTCTTTTTTTTTTCTAGCGCGATTTGAAATTGGTGCAACTTTTAGAATCTCAAATTAGTAATAGTAAGATATCATATAAAGCTCGTGGATGGAAAGTTGCAAGGAACGGACTGATACGGCTTGTCACGTAAGGTCGGAGGTCACAATGTAGTTCAAAAATATATTGCGTTTCAAGATAATTATTCGCTCGAACATCCGATTCGCAAACCGTTTTCACTAGTATATTGTTGACATTTTTGTGCACAGTTTGAATATTTTATCAACTTCTTTAAATGTTAAAAATATATATTGGGCATGTGGACAGCCCCAAGCATATCAACCTCACGGTGGGCATAGCTCCCTCCTTTCCCTAGAGATCATTGAATGTTACCTTTTAGGATCATGATTGTAAGCATAGAAACCTGTGTGCGCAAGCATAGATTGATTTGTTAAGATGCGTAGAAATCTGTATGTGCAAGCATATAAATTTGTATTTGAAATTTGAACCTACTGGTTTATGTGGCTTTATTTGATAGAATTGTGATCATAAATATTATGTCGTCGAATCATATAAACTATGCGAGAAAAGCATAGAAATTATATGGACTTTACTTTGAATATTTTAGATTTTTTTGAAAATTATGTAAACCAGGTACAAGCATAGAAACATGTAACTACAAACATAGAAACATGTCTCTCTCTCCTCGTTTCGTCTTGAGTATATAAACCGACGAGTACAAACATATAAATGGTTTCTATGCTCGTATCTTGGTTTCTATGATTGTATATGGAGCATAGAAACATGTACCTACAAGCATAGAAACACGTCCCTCTCTACTCGTTTCGTTTTGAGCATATAAACCGTTGAGTACTAGCATATAAACAGTTTCTATCTTCGTTTCGTTCTGACGTGGTAACTGGTTGGTTCGGTGATTTCTTCTATAAAATTTTGAATTTGACTAGGTAATGTAATTTTGTTTGACATTCAGAAATCATATAATCATATTGTTGATGTCATAGAAGCAAAGTTCGTATTTTTTTTTAATAAACGTCATAGAAACATGCAACTACGGGGAGTATAATCCTTCTCCAAGAATCATATCCGTTGAATGCTCAATGAGAATGTCATAGAAACATGCAACCGCGGGAGTATAATCCTTCACCACAAATCATAAAATCCTACTATTTATGTCATAGAAGCAGTTAGCCTACATAATAAGACTTTTAGAAACCCACCGAGAAAAAAAACTGTTCATTAGTTTCTTTTCCATAAACTCTTCATAAAAAAATGATCATTTAGATACATTGCATACAACAATTGCACGAAGGCATAGAAACAGTGAGGGAAGCGTAAAAATCCAAAATTGCCTTCATGAATAGAAAAATCTAAGTAAAAATCAAACAAACAAGATCTAAGCAATCAATTTTCTTTGACTTGGCCATTCCACTGGATCCTTGCT
This sequence comes from Paspalum notatum, assembly GCA_022530915.1. Taxonomy (NCBI): domain Eukaryota; kingdom Viridiplantae; phylum Streptophyta; class Magnoliopsida; order Poales; family Poaceae; genus Paspalum; species Paspalum notatum. Next base: position 7,584,484 of record CM039690.1, on the reverse strand, counting down.
TCCTGCGACGATAGGCATAAATAGTTCATAGAAAGATCAAAGAAAGACATAGATAGCAAGTGATCTAGCATATACACAGTGAGCATCAACACGAACAGATAGATACTAGCGTTTTGCCTGCATAGCACATGGGCGCACAAAAATTCCATCAGTGCAATATCAATCGATAGGCAAGTCAAGTTCAGAGAACGAGCAGATAAATAACTGAGGTCATTAACCTAGGTTTCAAGGACTATTAGTCCCTTACTATATTACAGGACATTCTACTAAAGGCCGATTCGTGTGATGGATGCTATAAACCATATTTATGTATTCAACAGAGCAATTCAAAAAAAAAGAATTAACCTTTGCCGATAATTTCTCAATGAAAGGAGAGAACAGAGCTTTACCCTTTTGCTCTGCCTGCTTCATGGCAAATCTAGGTGGTGGCGAGGATGCGTGGTGCTGGTCCTACACGGGTGAGTGCAAGATTGGGGGAAGATTGAAGAGCCGCACTGCCGCTTGCTAGGAGTTGCAGCCACCGCTTGCCAGGAGTTGCAGCCGCCACTCTCCTGGATCCGCCGCCGCAGCCATCAACTTGGAGGCTGGAGCAGCAGCCATCGCCGCTCGCCTGGAGCCGCGCCTGCCGCCCGCCACACGAGCAGCCGGGGGAGACTGGCCGCGCCACCACCGTCGGAGGCTGGCCGTTGTCACGTTCGGTTTCAACGAACAAAACCGTGCAACATATATATATGCGCCAGGAAACGTCTCGTATATACACGACAAATTACAAAGTACCACAACACATGCCAAAGATAAAAACGTACATAACATTAAATATATCATTATTACACTGTGACACAAGTGTTTAACTCAGAGTATGACGTAGCATAGCGAAAGCATAAAACATAAACATAACGGGCGCCACAGGGACGTCAACTGGTGAACGAAACGCCTAATACTCATCGTAGTCTTGCACATAGTCTTCATTACCTCCGTCATCTGAGCAGCGGTTGGATTTTCCCCCAACAAAAAATAAAATTAAAGAAACAAGCGTGAGTACAGAATACCCAACAAATATAACATAAACCATGAGGCTCTATGATTAGCTGACAGCTGCATAAGCTTTTTATTCAAAACTTTTATTTAAAGCCTAATTACTATAAATTAATGACAAGACCATTAACCCAAAAGATATTGCATAAAAATTAAATAAGATTAAACAGATATAACCATTATCAAAACCATAACCAAACTAAGAAACCTCAGCCAAGGGTCCTTCTAACCACTGGAAAGGGTCTGGGCCGCTCATAACCGTGAGCACGGCTAACGTGTTAGTTTTACACTCTCGAGAGGTTGTACATCTTTACCCACAAGTCGTGAGCTACGCTATGAATTCATCACATTACCAGAGATGAGATGACTAGCAAGCGCACTACGAAATCTTTACAAAGATCACGTTGGTAAGGTGTAACTGCTAAGGTTTCAGGTTCCGCAACCGTGGGGCAAGCCTCAAGGGGAGAAGCACATACATATAACATAAAGCACACTCAACCCAAGCAGCGCGAGTGCCACAGAAGCTCACCTCTCCTCTTGCCCCGCAGGTAAATTACTCCCAAACCAAAACAACCTAATTAATCAGCTAAGTCTGTCCCATTCCAGCCTTGTGGTAGCACTGTTGTCCCAGGTGGTCGCTTTGTGATTCGGTCCTTAGGGAGAGAACTAGCAAAAGCACACGAGCACATTGCTCAAGCTCACTAAACCATGTTGCTAAAAAGCCACTTTTACAAGAGACATGAACCACTCAAGCACAAATCACAGAGGGTCAAGCTCAAATTAATTACATGGAACCATTAGCCAAAGTTAATTAACATAAATGTATGTATTCGCGCAGCACCTAGCACAAATTAACCATATGCATCCCAAAAGGTAAATATACAAGGGTAAAAGTAGCTAGGTAAAACCTTACAGGTAGACAAAATTAAAATGCACATACAGTAAATAAAAAGGTTATTAGATGTTGTTTATGTTATACTTACTTTTCTTAAAATTTATTCCTTACTGCTGCTCAGAGACTTCTGGAGGTTGCTCTTTGAATTCAACAGGCGGATCAACGTCTACGCACGATACACGGCACCAAACAACCATACACATGATCACACATGCAAGCAAACAAATTCAAACGGTAAGAAACAGTACATCATTACATAAAACAGAAGGTAAAACGTATATAAAATTATTCTACACATTGCTACGGTCGCGTGGGCGTGAGAATCGCCGAAAACGGATTTAAAACGAAGAAGTTATGGCCTTTTGAAAGTTGTTAGGACTGAAATGTAAATACTCTTCAAAACCAGGGAGTAAAAACATTAAAACAGGGGCTTTTTCACTACGGCTTGGACTGCGGGTTTATTTCATCCAAATGGAGGGTCTCTTTCACGAAACTACAGCTGCTGACCGGCGGTTTGACCCGTTGACCGGTCGCCGGCGAATCTTGGCCGTTGGATTGGGCGCGGATGGCTAGGAATAGAGAGGGAGGGAACCGGTCGGTGGCGACCTCCAGGGGCGGCGGAGCCCGCCCGGCTGCGGCGGCAGCTCGCCGAAGATCCGGCGCTAGGGCGTTCCAGGTCATGGCGCGCGACTAGAGTGGGCAGGGGAGAGAGAGAAGGCGAAGGGGAGTCTCACCGCGGGCTTGTATCGGGCGGAGGATGACCGGCGAACGGTCGGCGACGAGCAGATGCGGCGAGGCGGCTTCGGTCTTCGCGGAGAGGCGGGAAGGAGGTGGCTGCTCTTGCCAAGAACTCGCGGGACAGGCTCGGGGTGCTCCTGCGATGGTGGAACTACGGTCAATTTGGCCGGAAGAGACACGAAAATGGCGAATTTTGGCGGCGGCGGCTCACCTTGGAGCTCTGGCGGCGGAAATTGAAGACGGCGCTTGGCACTAGGGCTTGGGCGAGCGAGATTGAGGGCGAAAGAGATGCGGCGGCGGGGATTAGAACCCTTTTATAGGGCGGCGCAGCGGTTAGGAAGGGTGGTGCAAGAACGACGCGTCGGGCTCGACCAGGACTCGGGTTCTTGGCGTGCGAGGTGAGGTCCGGCTTGGACTTGCGTCCGCAGCGGGCGGCGTCAGGCGTGAGACACAGGTGGAAAGGAGGCGCCGGCGAGTGGGCCGCGAGCGCAGAGAAGGCAGGCGCACGGGTCCATGGCGCAGAGAGCGCGGCACGAGAGGGGCGGTCCACCGGCAACGAGAGGGAGCGGGGAGGAAGAAGCCCCTGTCCGACGGGTCCCGCGCGTCGGTGGCTCATGGATGGAGGCCCACCGGTCAGTGGGGAAGAGAGGGAGAAGGGGGCGCGCGGCTGGGCTTGCTCGGCCTGGCGAGCTGGTGGGCTGGCCTAGGCGGGCGCGCGCCGGCAGGCTGGAAAAGGCTGGCTGGGCCGGGCCGGCCGGCTGGCTTGGCCTGCCCGCCCCTCTTTTTTTTCCCTTTTTTCCTTTTAAAACCAAGGTTAAAAACAAACAAATCTAGGATTCAAATAAATTTGAATTTCAAACCTTAGTCCATACAAGGAATAAAACTATGCATCGGCATGATTGTACAACAAAAGTTGACCTATGATTAATTTTAATTATTGTAGATAAAATAAATCATTAAATGCATGGCTAAGCATATAAAATCCTAGAATATTAAATAAACCATATTAAATTTATTGCAAAATACTGAAATTAAAATTAGGGTGTTACAGCCGTGCCTGCCGCCGCGTTGGGCCGTGGGGGGGAGGCCGGCGGTGTACCCCGCGCCGCCGCTCGCCCGAAGCCCTCCTCCCGGTCAGATCTGGACGACGAGGAGAGAGAAAGAGTGGATTCAAAATGAGAGGAAGAGAAAATGTGCTCCACCCTGTGTATATATATATATCCATAAAATTTATGACCATAGGGAACATTATATGATTGGACCGATTGGCTGGAAAAGTTGGTTCGGTGGAACCAGCTAGCGGTGGGTTAGGTTCGGGCTCCCCTTCCTTATTGGGAGCCCAGAGCTCCTAATATACTTACTATATATATGTGTGTGCGCTTCCAATAAGTAAAATAAGCCCCGGTCGAATGATGCACTCTGGTCCAACCCTACCACCCGAGCCCGAACCCATCGCTGCCCACCCCCGATCCAGGTCAGGTCAACCACGTCGTACCCCCCTCCAGGCAGTCACAACCCTATCCGTTTCTACGATTCCACCGCCGCCCCTCAAGCTACGGTTCCGTCGCCGCCCCCTACCCGCCGTCGTCCGCTTCCAGAGAGGCGGCTCCCCTGCCGCCGCACCCACCCCCGCCGCCGGCCACCATCCTCCACACCCCGCTTCCAGCCCCAATCGGCGGACGATTCAGCTGCCGCCCCCTCCCCGTTTTCGGCGGCGCGGCGGACGACCCAGGCTTCGACGGCGCGGCCAGATTCTGGCAGTAATCCACGGAGAGAGCCCGGTACTCCACCCTCCGGCATGGCCTTGACGGCCACCGATCTGCCACGACGTGGAATAGGTGTGCCCCTCTCCGCGCGTGATCAGCCATGGATCTCTGCGTACTGGGGCGGGCGTAGGTGGTTACGACGGCAACCCAGTGATGGTCCATTCCCTCTTCGAGACGGCAGTTGGATATGGCGGCTGGCGTTGGCATAATATCCTGGCGGCAGACCATGGAGAGACCCGACCAAATCTGCACATGACCATCCCCATCGGGGCCAGCATGGATGCAGGATCGTCAGGTGAGCCTGTGATTCAAATCTGCACCCCAATCAACCTTGATTTGATCCCATTTAGTTATAATTGCTGCTTCACCTTACTTGTTTTTTTTCGTTTTTAGCATTTTTCTAATTCTGATTAGTCGTACGAAATTGGGAGTTCGTATTGTAGGTAGATCCGAGGAATGCCAAATTTTCAACAGATCCGAGGTTGCTAGTTGACGAAGCTTGTGCGATTCGTTAGAACTTTTTATGCCTTCAAGCCTAGTTTTTATGGTCCTTGCTAGTCAGGCGTATGTCCCTTGCAACTTTCCATTCGTGAGCTTTATATGATACAAATGAATTTATATATGATAGCAGCAATATGATTCTATAATTTGTGGAGAAGGATTATACTCTCTGCGGTTGCACGTATCTATGACCGTCTCCTAAGAACGCACATTTTCTATGACATATCACTGCTATATTGTACAAGCTAGGTTTCTATGATTTCCCTCACAGTTTTGTATGTCTTTTTGTTGCAAAGTTGGGTGGTGGGAATGGAACCAGAAAAAGCACAGAAGACATCTTGAAATGCATGGAAACATAGAAGCACAAAATCTATGATTGTACTCATAGCTTTATATGACTTGTATACGCAGTTTTAATATTTATACGATCTTTATGATGCAGAATGCTATCAATTTCGACATCAAAATAATAAAACATTGCTTCTATGACATCAACAGTAGGATTCTATGGTTTCTAGAGAATGATTATACTCTCGCGGTTGCATGTTTCTATGATTGTTCACGCAATTTATATGCTCACGTGGGAAAGAAGTTTGGGTTCAAATTTTGAATTAAAAAAAAAATTAAAGCCACCGAACATTTATATGCTTTAATAACCTAATATTTATGATCAAAACACCATTGAACTAAGTCATATAAACATATGCTTGTACTCACCGGGCTTCCAATAGTTATGCTCGAAATTACATGACCTCATGTTTAAGACCGCCTCATTGAACATTGAACAAAATTACATGACCTAGTCAAATTCAAAATTTTATAGAAGAAGTCACCGAACCAACCAGCTACCATGTCAGAACGAAACGAGGATAGAAACTGTTTATATGCTCGTACTCACCGATTTATATCCTCAAAACGAAACGAGGAGAGAGGGACGTGTTTCTATGCTTGTAGGTACATGTTTCTATTATCCACATGCAATCATAGAAACCAATATTTGAGCATAGAAACCATTATATATTTGTATTCACCGGTTTATATACTCAAGACGAAACGAAAAGAGAGTGATTGCTCACCCAATTTATATATGATTGCTCACCCAATTTATATGCTCACGCGGGAGAAAGCGTGGGTTTAAATTTTGAATTGAATGTTCTATGCTCAGAAGGATATGTTTCTATGCTCAGAAATCAAACTACAGTATGCTTGTACTCACTGCTTTATATGCTCACAGCTTGGTTTATATGATCGTAGATGGTTCAAATATTTTTTCGAAAAAAATAAAAATATTCAAATTTGATGTCAAATTGTGCACAAAAACATCAGCAATCTTGTGGCGAAAACCGTTTGTGAATTGGATGTTCGAGTAAGGAATTATCGCGAAAAAACTGAATGCAATCTAAATGGGTGGGTGCATGCATACTTGCGTCAGGTGGCAGGGATGTGTCAGGTGGCACTTCTCTGTGTGTCAGGTTTATATGCTCATCCGTTAGCTTTATACGATCATTAGCCTCGCGTCGATGCGCGCGTAGCTGGCTGGCTCGGACCGGTCTGCTAGGTGGTTCAGGCTTCCCGTGACTATTGGAAGCCCTGGGCTCCGAATAGCCCTGGGATATATATATATATATATATGTGTGTGTGTGTGTTTGTTCGTTCTAACGGTATTATCTAAAAAGAACCATATATGTTCTCTCTGGTTTGGCATTTCATTTCTGGTGCACTACATTTGTATGTGAAAATAAAGCGGCATTGGGTCATGATTATTGCCCTTAATTATCTTCTATCCTAACCAATATATATTGGGGCAAATACCAATCTAAATAACTTTATCTCATAAGAAACCAAACACTCTTCATTCTCAGTCTTTTTGTATCACAAGACAATTTCATTATCATTCTCTATCTTATATTATTGGATAGCGCGCATTATCTAGATTTTTGAAAATCTCATAAAATCTAAACACTCCCGTTGTATGCAGAGCTGGTAGCTGAAGGTGTCTGCTTCATTCAGGGCTGCTGTGAAGATGAGCTCACTAGCCGATAGCAATGCGTGCGGCAGTGCTCCGCCCAAGACGGAATGGCCGGAGCTTGTGGGGTGCACCATCAAGGAGGCAATAGAGAGGATCAAAGCGGAGCGGCCGGAGCTCAACGTTGTGCCTATCACCGTCGGCAGTGCCACTGACAAACTGTACGACCCAAGCCGTGTTCGTCTCTGGGTTGACACCGTCGCCGAGGTTCCAAGGGTTGGATAGATACATATGGACCCTCTCTAGTGGATCTCCAAGTGTACCGTATGTACGCGCTAAATAAAAAGGCAGGCAATAACCAAATAATGCGGTCTCTGCACCTCCCGTGTTTGGAGTGTGTGAATGTGTATGTGCAAATTGTGTCTGGCGTGACGTGATTTGTCGCCCGTCAATCATTATATATAAGTGAGCTCATTATAAATAAAGGTTGGCAATCCAATTAGATTATTGACCACATTCATCTATGAATCCACTAAATTTAAATGCATGTCACAACCCACTGTGATGTCTTCTAACAATTTTTCGTTGCTGATAGCATTCATGCATGCAAATACCACAATACAAAATCTCTACATCATAAACACATATAGGATCAATCTAATCATTTAAGAGTCGTCTCGAGTCTCGACCAAGATGAACATGCCATCAAATATAATCTCTTTGTAAAAAATGTTTTTTCAATCACATCATATTTCCACCTTTAAATTTTATTTTAAAAATTAGTTAAAGAACTCCCAAAGCAACGCGCGGGGCATCGCCTAGCAGTTAATTAAAGTTTTGAACTGGTCATCCCGTTGGCTAGTCTGTAGAAACTTAATGAGGTGCTAATAATCCATGAAGTATATATTTGAAAGCACGAACTGGAAGTACACAACGCCCAACCAGGTTACAGTGCAATGGGGTGCAACCAAACAATTCCAGCAGGGCCTGCCGACTCTTGCCGGCGCGTCCTTTTTTTATAACGTTCTGACGCTTTCATTAAGTAGAACAACAGAAAGGTAGTAGAACAAGAGAATGATACAACCACCAATCAAAACAAACAAAGACGAAAGCTTACAACAATCAACTAGAAAAGAAAAGACACTAGGAAAATTAAATAGGACCACTACAGGCCACAACACTCGTTGCTGCAATGCAATCCGGTTAGGTTCCCACCCACGTGACCAAACTAGTGGCGGTTTTTTTTAAGGAAAAATAGTCATCCAAATTTAGGTGCTTAGGTGGTGTGGTCATTTCTCCTACCTAACCAGTTGAGCTAGGCTCACTTCTATTCCGTATTTATTGAAAAGAAAATATTACATCTATGTTCCATTTTCTCTTTCCAACTATTTGTGCCGTGAGGAAATGTTTGGATTGGTTACGAACTGTTTCCCACGCATCATACGTGCTCGTCGGCGACGACTTTTTCCTGTCCGAAATGTCGGCACGAACATGGCAACATGTACGGAGTAGTACTGGTTATTAGCTTATTAGAATAAGGAGGCCTCGTCATCAAGGGGCTCAAGGACAGGTGCAAGAACTTTGATCGGTCCTCTTTGCACACATGACATACACGTACTCCCTTGGCTTCCTCTCGGCATTGCCTATATAAGTAGGGTCCTACTTACATCTATGATATCCATCAGCCAGCTCCGAGCAAAAAGAAGAAAACACACACGCTATAGAAGCAGTACTTACATCTGGTGGTAAGTATTGTACTTTCCCTTTCTTCTTCCTTTGGTTTTGGATTTTAGCCACTTACATTGCATCCTTGGGGATATATCTTCTAGCAGTATTATCCAAAAAGATTCATATGTATGTTATACAGACTGTATTTCAGTATGTGAAAATAAAGTTATATTGAGTCATGTTTGTTGGCCCTCTCCTCCTCTGTTTAACCAATATAAGGTGTTTGTTTGTGGGCGGCCGTGAAGACGATGAGCTCATCAATGGCGGCTGATAGCAAGGCGAGCGGCGGTGCTGGTGCTCCCAAGACGGAATGGCCAGAGCTTGTGGGGTGCACCATAAAGGAGGCAACTGAGAGGATCAAGGCCGAGCGGCCGGAGCTTAACGTTGTGCCCACCCCTGTCGGCAGCGCCACCGACAAAATGTACGACCCAAGTAGGGTTCGGCTCTGGGTTGATACCGTCGCAGAGGTTCCAAGGGTTGGATAGATATATCGTCGTATCAACTCTCTCCGGTTGATCTCCAAGCATACCGTGCTAAATAGAGAGGGAGCCAAGTAACAAATAAATTACTAAATAAGAGCATACATGCTATTGCTATCGTGTACACATTCCATGGAGTGTATGAATGTTTGCGAATTGCGTCTAGTGTTACATGTTTTGTTGGTGTCCATCAATATGTACAAGTGAGGTGATTATGAATAAAGGTTGGTAATCCAATTGGGCTATTGACTATAATTAATTCGGTGTGTCCATTTTAATTATGGAATTTTTTTTTGAGTGCAAAGAGAGATTTCCATTACTCAAACGATTAATTACAATCTAGAGCAATGTTTTGCAGAGATGCATGATTTCTTGAGTCGTGATGTTTAGATATATGGATGGCATGTTGGTTAATGGTGAGTGGCTTAGGACTAGCGAGGATAGGTATCGATGGACTGTGCTGTGGCGTTTGGATGATAAGGCTCGGACTCTATGCGGCGGTGAAAGGACGGCTAGGGCCAAAGGATGCTGTCCGTGGCCATGGATGTCCAGTCCAAGGAGTTGTTTCTATGGACGTTTAAACGAGTGTTTCTGTTGTAGTTTCCTAGCTGAGTCGTAGAGTGAGTAACATAAGCTTGTTTAATTAAGAGAAGCAATGATAACTGATAGCTGATGCCCCCTTGCCTACTATTGAAGCAAATGTTGCTTTAATCAAAAGCGTGTACCATCGTATGAAAAGGACAAAGCACTGTCTTTGTAGCTCCACTCGGCGTCAGACTATTGTGGCTTTCGTGCGCGCCATTCTCTGTGCATGGGTTTGCTACTTCTTGTGGCTGCCTTTGTATCTTACTTCTCGAGCAGTCTCCCTTATTATGCTTGCTGTGTACCCCTCTATTCGTACTTGACATGTTTCCTACTCCGTTGGTTTGCATGCCATAGTTTCAAGAATTCCCTCGGCTAAAAGATGAAAATCCTCTTTTCCAAAACAAAAAAAGATGAAAATTCTTATGTTGCAGCGAATGGTACGCTATCTGCTGTCTGTCATATGTACTTGCAATGTCAAATCAGATTGTGGTGGCAGGCATGGGTGACGCCATGTCATAGGTAATGAGCAGCACAATGAAGAAGCCCAAGTATCTGGCCCAACTGAACACAGGAGGCCCAAGCGCCAAGGCAGACCCAATGTGAGAATTATTGGCCCAGAATGGATGCAGACTGATGGCAGCCTGTCCAGCATCATTTCTCCAGGCGATAAGTAGGCGAGAGTTGGTGGGGGGGGGGAGACTTGGCGAAGAAGTAGAAGGAGGCCGGCTGCGTCCGGAGGCGGCGGCGAGCGAGTGGCTCGATGTATCTGGTGTTTGTCGTCAAATGTACTCTCTAAACTTCTTAAACTCGTGATCAATACTATCTAGTAGAAGGTTCCTAGTATCTTGCATAGCTGTGTTGTTACACGCCACATCGCCCGGGGCTGGGAGGGATATATATATCCTGCACATGCATCCACGATGGAGCAAAGTTCTCTCCATCCATGATCATCAACGCGCCCGTACATTATTGGGAGCTTCCACACGGTCCAATTGTTTGACAACGACAAACACCGTAATCTGATAAGGTTTCGGCCGCTGGACAATGCATGGACTTTCCTGCAGATTGCTTGTGGGCACAAGGCTTTGAACAGAGTATGTGTTGGTGTTGCTTAGCTCCTCTTAATTAGCCGGGGATGGGGATTTGCCTGCCTATAAATACGTCCACCACCAGCCACATCCATCAAACACACACACACAAGAAGAAACACCACCAATCAGATCACCTTTTCATCCTGTGGTAACTGGTAAGCATGCAGCAGTGCCTGCAATCTCATTTTGTCATTATTTGGCTTAATTTGCAACACTTATTCAACAAGTGGGCAGAAAATTAATCAAATCCACAGGTTTTTGTGTTGTTGGAGGGGAGCTGCTGCGAATTGAAGGAGAAGATGAGCTCATCCCCAGCTCCCAAGACGGAGTGGCCTGAGCTCAAAGGAAAAACCATCAAGGAGGCGACGGAGAAGATCAACGCAGAGCGGCCGGACCTCCGTGTGGAGCCCGTCACTGTTGGCACCATCGTCACCGACGAGTTCGACCCCACTCGCATCCGTCTCTGGGTTGATACCGTCTCCGAAGTCCCAAAGATTGGCTAATTTACCAAATAATGGCCCACATATACACGGATCAAATACATAAATAAAGCATGTTTGTGATGGACTGTCATGTGGTTTTATGTGATACTATGCATTAGTTTCTTTTCTCCTTAGTTATATTGTAAGTAAGGTTTGAAAGAATTATCGACAATATATATATATTGGTGAGTGAGGTTTTGGAGTTGATACCTTGGCGAGTGATTTTCGGAACGGTCCAAATCGATTTTCATAAATCCTCACTTTCAGATGTCAATACTTTCGCATTGTGCAAATCTTTTCCAAAATTGAAAAGGACAAATGACGCCAAAGCCTCTGTGCTCATGAATATCGTGCCCATGCCATGCCTAGCCGTCGCTTGTGAGAGAGATAGAGCAGAAGCAGAGGGCCATTGATGCTGACATGTTTGCAATGGGGCCACGCCTCATTTGAGAGAGATGGTTCTTATAAGCATTTATATACCTCCAAAAATCGAATTTTGTGGCATTTTTATTAGCATTTATATATCTCTAGAAATGATTTCAACTAGCCGTAAGTCCTCAACCAAGGGGCCATAAGATGATTTCTACAAACGAACTTTTATTTTTCATGGACCGTCTGCCCACCTTCACAGACTAGAAGTCTCGTAAAAGAGAAACCACTCGTGAGGATAAACCATTTTGTGATAGTGAACCGTGTCCATAAACCAAACGAGGGCACATGATTTGTGTTAAAGTCTAATCTTACTGTTACTAATCGAAGGTTTTAAAAAGCTGCACTAATTTCAAAACAAAAGCTGCACTAATTTCATACTATTACTGATTGAAGGTTTCAAAAGCTGCACTAATTTCAAAGCAAAAGCTATACTAATTTCAAAGCACGCTAGAAACATCCAACCATCTATTGACAGATTAGAATACTAATAGCCATTAGATTTGTTTTCTAAGTAATTACCCACCTCTGCAATTATGAAAAGTTTTGAGTTCAATTCTCAATGAAAGCATGTTTTTGCAGATTTTTCTCATTTCAATTTATTTTTAAGTAATTATCCACTTTTTCCATTATGAAAGGTTATGAGTTCAACTCTCAACGAAAGCAAATTTTTTTTTGGCAGATTTCTTCTATTTTCAATTTATTCTCAGTTTTTATCATTTTTTTCCATTTGCAAATTTACGTTATTAAATGATCCCGTAATTTTTTTATAATGACACTAATTTTTGTGTCTAATCTCGCTATTACTAATTGAAAATTTCTTTTGAAGCCTTTTTATTGATCATCACATAAGATGCGCTATATAAAAAATAAAATCATAGAAATTCTCATAACAATCAGAAACATCCTATCATCAACTGTAGATTAAATCTTCATAGCCATTAGATATGTTTTCTATGTAATTAACATCCCACTATCCATCATGTAGCTCTAATTATAGATCTGTCATCCGTCACGTAGCTCTAATAATAATAGTCATTATATCTATTATAATTTCTAAAAAAATACCCATTATGACATTATGAAAGATGAAATAAAATAATCCTCTAAATTTGTATATATAAAAATTGGTCATCATACCATTATGAAATATGAATTAAATAATCCTTTAAATTTGTATAAAAACTACCGACCATGCCATTATAAAATATAAATTAAATAACTATCTAAATTTGCATATAAATTACCCAATATGCCATCATAAAAGATAAATAAAAATAATTTCTAAACATTTTTAATCTTGCTAATTGGAGGTTCCTTTTGAAGTCTCTACGTTAATCCTCACCACACGCACTAGGAAAAAAAGATAAATACTAAAAATTCTCACAAAAATTAGAAACATCCAGCCGTACATCATATAGCTCTAATAATAGTAACCATTAGATCTATTATATTTTCTAAAAATTACACATAATGCCATTATAAAGATGTTATCAAATAACCCCTAAATATATATAAAAAATTACCCACCATATCATTATAGAATACAAATTAAAATAACCCCTAAATTTGCATAAAATTTATCCACCATACCATTATAAAGATAAATTAAAATCTGCCCTAAATGTGCATATAAATTAACCTATATGCTATCCTCAGGAAAAAATTAAAGTAATTTCTAAATTTGCACGTAAGTCACCCACTAGGCCATTACGAAAGGTGAATTAAAATAACCACTTCTAAACTTATACTAAGAATAAATTTATATCTCAATAAAACTCTCTCGCACGGGTTGATAGACTAGTTAATACAAATTTAAACCTAATTTATCTTAGCATCGTTAGCAGAACTATATACAAACAGTGATTAACATATAATGAAAGAATTCGGTACAGCTACATTTTACTTAACAATGTGTCTACATCAATAATCACTAGCTTGTGCTAAAAATATTTTGGCAGTCATTGATCATGATTGTGCCAATGTTCCTTGGTGGTCATGATAGAAGAGGCGGTAAGATGTCTTTGTGCAAGGAAAAAATATCAACCAGCATCCAGTGTTATTAAAGAGACACCATGAAACACAAGTCCTTTTTTTTTAGTAAAATGCACCAACGGTCCTCGAAGTTGGCAGCGTATGTCATCTAGGTCCCTGAACTTAGAAAACCAAAAATACAGTCCCTAAACTCAGATCTCATCGTGCCAAACAAAGGAAGTACCAGTACACAAAAATATAAGTTTATTTGAAAACTAAACATACACCACATATCTAGTTAATTTTCTAGCAGAAGAGGCAGAGGTTATAGACTTATTTATATTGCCCCCACCAGTATAACTTTAAATTGCTATTACTCAGCGAATTGAAATGTACTAGTCGTGCAAAAACAAACATTACATTTCTGTTCCATTTTTCTCCTCGATCTTACCAACGACTTGCGCCGTGAACAAAAAGCTTGGATTGGTTACGGAACTGTTCCCCACGCATGAAACGTGCTTGCCTCGTCGGCGACGATCGATACTTTTTTCTGGTCCAAAATGTCGGTACCAACATGTACGGAGAACTGGTTAGCTAGGAGTAGGTGATAGGATAAGGAGGCCACGTCATGGAGGAGCTCAACGCTCAAGGTGCATGAGCTTTGCTCGGTCTTCTCTTTGCGCACATGGCTTATTTGAACACACACGTGCTTCCTTTCCTCTCGGCATTGTCTATATAAGTAGGGTCCGACTCCGCATGGTATCCATCAGCCAGTTTCAAGCAATAAGAAGAAACACACACTCTACAGAAACAGTGTGGTAAGTTGGGACTTCTCCCCTGCATTCTTCTTATTTTGGTTTTGGCCGCTTACATTACATCCTTGCAGATATATACTATCTTCTAGCAGCATTAATTATGTAAGAGAGAATCATAATATATGTTGTGCCTGGTCTAGCATTCCATTTCTAATGTACACGCATTTGTATGTGAAAAGTTATATTCAGTCATCATGTTTATTGGCCATCCTCAATCTTTTATTTAACCAATACATATACTATATGCAGAGCTAGTAGCTGAAAGGTGTTTGCTTCATTCTGGTCTGCTGCGAAGATGAGCTCACCGGCGGCTGACAGCAAGGCGAGCGGCGGTGCTCCGCCCAAGACGGAATGGCCGGAGCTTGTGGGGTGCACCATCAAGGAGGCGACAGAGAAGATCAAGGCGGAACGGCCGGAGCTCAACGTTGTGCCCATCACCGTCGGCAGTGCCACCGACAAAATGTACAACCCAAGCCGTGTTCGTCTCTGGGTTGACACCATCGCCGAAGTTCCTAGGATTGGATAGATATATATCGACTCTCTCCGGTCTCTATCCAAGCGTACGTGCTAAATAAAGAGAGAGCCAAGTAACTAAATAAGAGAGCGTGCATGCTATGGTATGCACGCTCCAAATGTACGAATGTTTGTGATTTGTGTTTAGTGTAAAGTGCTTTGTCGTCGTCCCTCAATATATGTGAGGTGATCATGAATAAAGGATAGTGATCCAATTTGGTGAATTAATTGGTGGACTCGTTTTTAATTATGTAATTGTTCGTCTGGGAAACCACGCTTGGAATCAGATTCAGACTCTCGTCTGACGCATTGGATCGCAAAACACGATGCTCATAAAGATCACTTGTTTCAGCTGAGGCGATCGCCCTTAACAACAAGAAGGCTATATAGAGAGTGCTCTTAACACCAGGCAGGGCTATATAGACAGGGCTCTTAACAACATTCACTACTTACACATTCCACACACGAACATTATGTTTAATGGTTTAAAATTTCACTTGATAGACGGAACAAGGATTGTCTTGTATAATTTGTAACTAACGGGCCTGATTGGTTCGTGGCCAAAACATGCCATGATAAAATTCTGGTAGGTAAATTTGGCCTGCTAAAATTTTGGCATGGCACATTTGAGCATTGAACAAGCAAGCCCAAAATCTAACAGATGACTAGAGGGATGTTGGAGGTATGTCAAGCAACAACAAAGCATTAGTGCTTATACATTAAATCAGCCGGTCACCATGTTGCTAGTAGGGCTTCTTCACAAGCATTTCATTTCCCGTCTCTCTTGAGTTCCAGTTCTTCTTTGGTAGATGCTGCAGGCAGCAGCTTCACAGAAGGCCCACAGGGAAGCTTGGTTGCCGTTTCCTGCTCTATGCGTCCCTTCAGCTCTCTGAGAACTCGGATCTGGCCCAGTTTCTCTGGAGATAATTTTTCCCAGTAAATCCCTGCACACAGAGGCTCCTCTGAGAATAATTAGGTCATCTAAGGCGGCGTATTGGCAGGTAACAAAACAGGTGACACTAAATATCAGCCAGACCTTGTGGCTTCGGGATCGTAGTGTTGGTGAAGATGACCTGAGTTGGTGTGCAGATGATGTCAACAGGCACATCGTGGATTAGCAACTTCTCCACTGGGATGTCATCCACCAGCTGCGTGTCGTGGACTGTAGCAGTGTACACAGTTGACAGTTTATGTTAGCGCTTAGCAAAGGAACTTTCTTAATCGAATCAGGGATGGAAAACAGGCTAACATGTCAAGAAGAATTGAAGAAAGGTAGGCGAGCTTACTTATATGTGTTAACTCCTTTTTCTAAAAGAATGTTATGTGTTGGGGAAGAAAAACATACTACAGAATAGCTCTTTCCTCCTGCTCAAGAACACTAACATAGGTTCATAACATCAAGCATACTACATAAACACAACCCAAAACATGCCCATGTAAACGAAGGCTCAGCAGCTATAGCAATCAAAAACAAACTCACCAGTGGTTACTACCATGGTTGAATCATCTATAGCTCCCATATAGCGAAGCATCCCATATTCCAGCTCAGCAAATCCCTATACTTGATGTGCATATATAGAATCAAGGACAGTTAGGAGGAAGCAATTGGCTTTGCTGGGCAAAGCATAATTCGTATTTCTAAGGTGATGTAGACTACTCAGATTAGAATAAGTTTAATCTATTATATTTTCTGTTAAAGGAACAGGGGGGAAAATGCAGTTGAAAGCTTGTGTTGAATACTCTAACAGTTATCATTAATGTCCAAATTTAGAGCACAAATATCAGCTTTGACTTACCTCACCCTTCCCTAGCCGTGCTCCTGACTTTGGATCAACTGCAACCGACCCAAGCACAATCAAATCCACTTTAATCTTTTCATCTAGACCTATTGGTCTCCCATATTTGGCTGCACCGACAGGAGTGCATGCCTCAGGAATGCATCCAGCGGGTATCGTTTGAGAGTCCAGAACTGAGAAAAATTCTGTCGTCAGTCGAGGTTGTGGAGTCAGCAGTTTTTTATCACCTGGATGAGACAATAGGACCACTTGTAAGAATAACAGGCACAAGAAATGGAGAAGACATCATTGCTGATGCCCAGGCTGCCAGGCAAGGCATTCAGCATTGTTACTTGTCTGATTAAGCGTATGCAAAACATAAGTTCCTTTTTTAGTGTTAGTTTAGAAAAAGAATTGTCATCGTCATCGTTGTTGTTTAGGAAGAGTTTCACTTTGATGCAGCCAGCATACTTTAGCATGCAAAACGCAAGAAGTCAACAAGAGATCAACAGTCAGCAACTTAAGGAAGTTAATCTGGATTCTGAATGATCTATTACATAGGCTGTCTGTGTGGCACAGTGAGCATTCAGCAAGGACTAATCTAATATTTGATGCTTCACTGAGCCTGGAGTCAGAAGCCACTCAATTGTATAGTCCAGGAGAAACTGCTACAACAAACTGACTAGCTGCTCCAAAGATTGACAATGGCATCATGTGCTTATTTAAGAGAAGCAAGTATAGAACTGATAGCCAATGCAAGTGACATCCACGCATGCTTTCTTACTGTCAAGAATTAAAAGGCATGCTGAGGCAGCAACGATGGTCAGTACAAGTCGCAGACAGGTAACTGACCTGACAGTGTTAAGAACCGAACTTGCTTCTGAGGCGAATCAGGGCAGACCTTCACGCACTGGGCATTCTGAAACACTTGAAGCCTCCCCAACTGGTGACAGTGTCAGTCAATGTAAAAACAGTGAGCATTCCCGTGATGCCAGTAAGTACAGACAGGTAGTGCGTGAATGGAAGATTAAGGAGTCCAAGATTGCATCAATTCTTGAAGAACGCATGTGGAGATCATATACCAACAACTCGAACAAGTCGGTCGCGTGTGTCGCTTAAAGCTAACGCATAAACGAAGTCAACAGCACTGATAGTGACAAAGCGAGTGCTACAACTGAGTAGAAGTAAAGAATCGCAGTTCCGTAGAGTTGGATGTCTGCTCGAATGTTCGAAAGCAGCAATCGGCATCAGGGTTTGCTACAGCGAGAGGGAGGGGGCGCACCGAGTCGGCGGCGGCGGCGGCGGCGCCGTCGAAGTTGGGGATGCGGTGGTGGGGCGGGCGAGGGTCGCGCGCGACTCCCCCGGCCTCCAGCGCGTCCCACACCCGCCTCCGGATCGCCCATTTCCACGCCCCCTCGGCCGCCGCCCCGGCGGTGGACGCCATCCCTGTCGGACCACCGGAGACCGGACCAAGCCGGAGCAGAGTAGGGATGTGGCTTGGGATGATTTTTTTTTTTTTTTTTTTTGAACTCTGGAATTTTGGCTCTAAATGCCAACAAGTACCTTCCACTCTAAACTATATTTTTTAAGTTTGATCAACTTTGAAGAGTGCCAACGTCTCCAATACCAAATGTGTATATCATACGAATACAATTATATTTCAGGATGGGTCTAAGCCTGTCCACACTCGTGCACGCTATATAGGCTGCAGTCCCAATATAGCGTCCGCACGAGAGCTGCAGTGGGGGAGGGTACCAAGCGTGGTACCGTCGCGCGCCCCGCTTCCGGCGCCATATTGAGCGTCATACGGCCGCGACGCTATCCCTCTCTTCTCTCCTCCATGTCGGACGTGCCGCGACGTCTCCAACGACCGGGGGTTGGTGCCCGCACCAAGAAGCAGAGGCGCCCGAGGAGCTCAAGGGCGGCGTAGGACCTTGAGGCCGGCGGCACGAAGCCCGTCGGCGGGGAGGCGCGGCTCGGAGCCCGTCGGTGGAGAGGCGGCAGCGGACGGCGCGAGGGAGCTCCAGATCCGATGGCGGGCCATGGCGGAGACGTCGACCAAAGAGGGAGGCGCGGGGCCATGGCAGAGAGGCCTACCGCGGCGGTGGCGATCGCCGGTCTTGGAGGGCTAGTGCGGCGGGCGGAGCTCCAAATCCGGCGGGTGGGCGCACGACGGCCGAAGGGGGAGAGAAAGGGCGGGTGAGCGCGCGGCGGCCGGAGATGGAGAGGAAGGGCGAGTGAGCGCGCGGCGGCCGGAGATGGAGAGGAAGGTCGAGCGCGTGGCGGCGGAAGGGGAAAAGGAGAAGCAGTGCCCAAGGGTCGGTGGAGAGGAACGGCGCGAGGTATGGTGACAGAAGGACGAAGAGAGAATAGTGATGGGATGGGGTAAATATTAAAATAATATAATAGTTGGTATAGAGTTGTATGAGCTTGAATGATTGTCAATGAAATATTCTCTTTTAAGAGTGGAAAAATAGTCACATGTGTAGACAGCCTAAGAATTGTTTATTTTTGGAAGCGGAGGTGATAGTACGAAAATCATTTATAATGAGGAATGGGGACCGTTGCAAAAGCTCTAAATAAATGGTAACCTGTCTCCAACATCACGATTCCAACATGTTGCAAAACTCAGTTCAAAATTTTAATGATTCTAATCATCTGCAATGGATGCAGCTCAGTAGCAACACAAACATGTCGTCCGGATATCTCCAACAAAACTGAAGAAAATACAAACTGAACACTATTTGGTAAAGACATTTCCGTTTAGCTGACAGCAGTAGCAGTAGCTCAGTTCTTGGTCTTTCCGTAGAACTTCTGCTTCTCGTCTGTGGTCTGGAAGCGGCCGTGCCCAAACTTGGATGAGGTGTCGATGAACTTGAGCTTGATTTCCTCTAGCGCCAGCCGTGATGTCTGCCTCAGCAGGGATTGGCGGAGGGTCACCACCCTCTTCTTGGGTCCAACGCAGCACCCCTTAATCATGAGGTAGTCGCCCTTGACGATACCGTAGTGTGGGAAACCACCCATGGGAGTGACGTCCTTCTCAGTCCTTTAAATAGCCAGCATTCAGTCAGTAAAGAGTAACATCAGCAAATTCAAGATTGTGGATCAACATGCAACAGCAGGAAATCCATAAACAAAGTGTACCTGTCGAACTCTGTTGAGGCATCGTGGCTTTCCTGTCCAGCCTTGCCGATCTTGTAAACTTTTTTGTTCATCTCAGTACGGTGATGGTATCCATTCTGACCGGCACGGGCAACAGTGTAGGACACCCTAGCAGGATGCCAGGCACCGATACAGGCAACCTTTCGGAGACCCCTGTGGGTCTTGCGGGGAAGGCGGGTGACGCCCCAACGGGTGACCACACCTTCATACCCCTTACCCTTTGTCACACCAATGATGTCAATCATCTCATCCTTCTGGAACACAGCGTCAACAGGGACCTCCTTCTCAAAGAACTTGTAACCATAATCCACCTTGTCAGCGATAGTGCCACCGTTGACCTGGATCTCCATGAGGTGTGCCTTCTTCTGCTTCAAACCCTTCATCTTTCTAATCTGAAATCAGAAACAGTACAGCATGTGTGAGCGGAACACAATTAAAAAACTAAAATAACTGAGACAAATGACAGTGAATGGAAATCAACCTGAGTGTGAGCGATAACACGGACAACTGAAGCATACTTCTTCATCTTCTCAAGTTGCAACTGGATTTCTTTCTTGCCTGCGTCACTGTCAAACTTGAGGGCATACTTCGTGAAGGCCTTCTTCTTGCTCTTGCACCAATTTTTGTAGAACCGTCTCCTCACTTCTTCGCTAAGGTGCTGGGCCCAAACAGAGTTGAGGGTACGCAGACCACGAGGAGTCTTCACGTACGCCACGAGTCCAACAACGACAAGAGGAGGTGTCTCAATAATGGTCACAGCCTCGCAGGTTTCCTTCTTGTGGAGCTCTGCACAACATCACACATTGTGTTATTAATTCTCAGGTCAACCTTCTACATGATACAACAGGTCAATTTGATTTGGAAATGCTCTAAATGGCCAGATATGGATAGAATAATCAGGCAGCGTTTCTGAGTCTCATTATGTGATTTTATATTACCAATAAAAACAACACTAATTGATCCCTCAGAGAGATTTTACTTACTTGAGCCAGGCTTCTCGACCTCACGCACAATGTGCGTCATGCCAGCCTTGTAGCCAAGGAAGGCGGTGAAGTGGCAGGGCTTCTTCGGGTCATCCCTTGGGAAAGACTTCACTGCAAAAAAACAAGAATTGGAATCAGATACATATAATATGAGTATATGAGCAGGCATGGCCATTCGTTAAATTGTAGACACAACCTAAACAGATGAGGTCCCTCACCACCACTGACAATAGCTAGAATTTATCCAGTTACATGCAAACAAAAACTAGAAAAAAACATAGACACCCACTTTATTGTTTGTGGCACACAAACTACTCAGTTAAAGAAAAAAACTGCCACTGCACAGTCATACAATGCATATACAATGTGAACTGGAGCAGATCAACCATGCGACTAACGGTATAAATAACATAAATCCAGTTTACACAACGGGCAATCGCTAAAAAATCACCAAACGAACAATCGAATGGATATCATGTTGCAATCAGAGATGCACAGGTAACACCCATGATTCCCAAAGGCGCAGCCCAAGGCACAGTAGCAGTGTAGCACACAGCGCAGATCATCAACGACAAGGGATTGGAGAAACAGAAAGCAACCAGTCGAATGCATCGGCGTCACAGCACTTACCCTTTCCGCGGTGGCGGGAGGCGCGCTTCCTGGGGAGAAAGCCGAGGGAACCGTGCCTCGGATGCTCGAATTTACGGTGCGACATTCTCGACTGCCTCCTCCTTCCTTACCTGCAGCGATCGAAACCCATGAAACAAACAAATTAGATCTGCGATCAAGACAACGCCTGCGAGACTGGGAATTCAAGCAACGAGGACCAAACACTATCGAATCAAATCTTAGGTTGCAACTTGCAAGCGCCACACGTTCAAACAGCGTGGCTTGTTCAGTGTGACAATCCGAACTCGCAACACAGCAATTGAGAATTTTACGAACAAATATACGGCTCGTACGGATTCATGCAATGAAATGGCAGAAGGATAGTGGGCGAAATCCACATCGAAGCAAGAAATCAAGGGGGGAGGCTCTGCTTGGTTACCTGAGGGGGAGCGGCGGCGGCGGCGGCTCGGCAGAGGCGGGTCAAGTAAACCCTAGGGATGCGATTTATAGTTTGGCTGCGAATGGGGGAAGAGGGTTTGGTTGGGTCGGACGAAAACGCCCCTGGGCCGTAGCGGCTACGGCTTCGTGGATGCGTTGGGCCTGCATGGGTCAGCGTGGTCAAGTGCTGCCTCTTGGATCGCATGGGCTTCCGCTTGGATGGTCGGGCTAGAGCCCGGAACGATTTCCCCTTTTGCAAAAAAGGAAAGGCCCGTGTTGGCCTGGACTATTTTCTCGAGTTATTAATTTTCATCCTCGACTTCAATCAGTGTTTTCAAATTCGTTCTTGGGCAATACAGATTGAGAAGATGAATGTGAGCCCTCGGCATGTGGTGATAATGATTAAAAATAAGGGGGAATGCCTTTGAAACTCTTTAAAACGTAAAAGAGGCGATGTCCTTTCACAGCTCATTTGTTGGGTGGAGGTAATTGACACAATCACACAAGGGATTCGGGAATGTGAAATTGTAGATAAGAGTTTAGAAATCACTTGTTTGTTTGGTACGAATGGTTATTTTAGTGGGAGGATGAACAGGAGTTTAGGCTCCTGTCATTAGAGCGTGCAAAAAGACCTATAGAACAATATAGACGTTTAAAATATAAGGTGGGATAGAAGGTTTGACAATGATAGCCTTAGAGGGCCAACTTCTGCCGATCATTTGGATGGCAATTATGCTATAAATACATTACTGTTCATCATGACTTACGATGCGACTCCACACTTCAGTACCCATGAACCAAATAAAGAATGTGACTTGTCTCATGAATTCCCTCTTTTAATTCGCCCTACGAAACCAAACAATAGATTGACACTATAAAATAAATCAATTTCTCATCTTAATCATCTTCTTCAGCTACTATCACTAAGTATCCATTCCTCTTCCCACCTATTTGTTACACATACCATCAATGGTTAGCGTTAGACACAATAGTGGATGTTAATATCTTCATTTGCATCACTCTCCACTGAGCGACAGGGAAATGTGGAGACTGAGTTTCATCGATGAGTGAACCAAGATAGTGTTGGTGGGACAATGAAGAGAGAGTAGGTGTGTAGTGTAGATAGAGGAAAGATCTCTATATCTTTGCCAACGCGATCTCTAATGGCAACGAGGCTTTTAAAGGTGGAATGGCAAAAGCATAAAGAGATTGAGTGGCACGACGATTTATCAAATTGTGCAAGCATACATTTGACTATGAAAAAAAGCGAGGGCGATGTTGTCTCCAACAAGGATAGGCAAATTTGAAGACATATTTGTTTGTTTGGGACACAATAGTAAGGATAGACAAATTTGAATACATATTTGTTTGTTTGGGACACAATAGCATATCAAAGTAGAGATCTATTTCTTGTAATCTCCAACAGGTGACAATACACATAGTGATAAAGAACCAGTATATATTTATGGAAGTTTGTTTCTCATTCACATGTGCAGATTGGGCAAAGCAAGAAGGGAACCAACTTTTTTAAATCTCTTCTCACCTCAAACCCAAAACAGGTTTCTTGAATAGGTCTTCAGTTGGAGACTATTTTTTTTCTAAAAAGTGCTTTTGAATACCTAGTTTTTTGATAAGGGGATACATATTCGGATTTGGGTTCGTTCACATATCATCATATGGGTCATCCATTGGAGATAATCTAAGGAAGTGAAGGTTGGACCAAGGAAAAGCTAACATAAGATCAATCTATCTACACTATAAAAGAGCTATTTTTTAATTAAAAAACATTTTTTACCCCTCACATTGGTGGCACCACACAAATTGGAAAGGATCAAGGAGGGTTGAAAAAGGTGAAAAACAATACAAACAAAATGTACCTTCTTATTTTTCCACCTACTTTTGTACCCATACCTACCATATCCTTCCTTCATTTTTCCTTAATTCATGCATGCCTTGCCTTCCACCGGGTGAACCACACCATTCACACATGCATTATTGCCTTCTTTAATTCACGCATGCATGCTCGCCTTCGGGAGCAACCCAGCGACCTCCTTTCTTGCCCTTGATCTCTCCAAACTGTAAGCCAACGTCTCCTCTCTCTAGGGATGCAAACGGATCGGAGCGGATAATGCATTTTCCATATCCTAATCCTATTTCTCTTATTGGATTCGGAGTGTAGCGGATTTTACTTAGTTACGGATATGGACATGGATTTTTTAGGATATCGGAAATGGTACGGAATTGGAGCGGAAGCGGATTTGAAAAGATCGGATAGTACATGATTACATGTCGCTTTTTTACAATAATCAATAATTTATAAACCAAAGTATAATTGTTTACATCATAATTTACATATCAGTAATAGAAAATAATAGCGATGGTATTTTTGCCACGATTCAATCATCGTTGATTCTCGTGTACTTGCCAAACTAATCGGATATTATCCTATTATAAAAATCAGATAATCCGCGTTCAAATATCAGATACTCCATATCCGTCGGATTTTGGTGATACCATATCCTATCTCGCATCCACACGTAAATTGGATTCAGATTATCCATATCCACATGGATATAAAAACTTCTCCTCTATATATCCATACCACTTGCACATCTACCTCTCTCCATCAGCAGGCCGTTGCCTCTTCCCTCCATTACCAGCCGCCCGACGCTCTTTTTTGTTGTTCTTGCTGAAGCCCCAAGACATAGACCCTTCGTCTTGAGCGCGCTATGGATCTGCTCCCCTCCACCTGGTTGGCAACCACCGCCTGCAGTTGTAGGCCCGACACCGCATCTGCAGACCGTACCCTTCATCTTTGGTGAATATTCTTTCTCTTTACTCAGCAATAACTAGATCATCAGAACTAATTAGTCTTATCCTATATATATATATATATATATATATATATATATATATATATATATATATATATATATATATATATATATATATATATATATATATATATATATATATATATATATATATATATATATATATATATATATATATATATATGAAAGCCACTAAAGTCATTAATTGCTATAAAGTTGCTCCCACGTTGAGCCACGTCACCCCAAAAACCACAACCGTTGGATCACAAGGTCTTGGCCACATCTATTCATCCACGTGTCATAGCTATCGTCCCCACCAAATTGATTTTCGTGGCATGCATAGTTGCGTACACTGCCACCACCCAAACTGAGCCCACCAAAGAGTGCAACGCATGCATTGGCTACATAAATGCTAATTGCTATTACGGGTGAAACTGCCTCATTCACTAGCTTTGGGTAAAAGTCCATAGACTTCAAAAAATTATGTTCCAAAGATAACGTGTGACTGAACTTCTTAACTATCTTCTCGCAAAAGACCAAAACATGAACGGAAATTCCCACACCCCTCCTTCATGCATTTCCTCCAGGCCACTAGCCCTGCACCCATTAATACAAGAACATGCAACTGTCCCACAAACCAAGAAACTCAGAAGTCATGGTGTACATCTATTCTGCTTCCTTGAGAGCATAAAAGGGAACGGGGCTGCAGCCAACGTTCATTCATCTTTGTAATACTGCTATCATATCCTACTTGGAATCTCTCTCTACAAAACCAGCACGTACACTAACTACGGCCAATCAGCCAAATGACAATGGTATATGATACGTAGGATTCAGTTCCTTCATGTTGCTGCACAGTTCTCGGCTACAGAAATTCGATAGTTTTCAATTGTGCTCCCCCTATGTTCCTTTTGCTTCTTTAGTTTGGTCTCCTATTTTGTCATAGATTTCCCATTATGTATGTGTATTAGATTTTTTGCTTACAATTAATTTACTTGCATTGTGGTTATCCATAATTACAAATCCACATTCAATCCCAACTATGCATATTAGTGTTCCCAGAATATTACTACTAGCAGTAACAACATGAAGTTTCTTCGGAGGAAGATCTTACTGGCTGTTAGAAGCCAGATTGGTGAACATGAATCTTGCTCAAAAACAGGCCACCAGCTGGGCTTCCTGCTCACTGACATATTATTAGGGAGTACTTAATAGCCATCCGGAGTCGTAGATTGGTTAGTCTGTAATGGCTACTTTGATTTTGATTACTGTTACATTTGCCATTGTAATTACCAGCTGGTGTTCAACTTACACCACTGAATACAATGACTAATGTAATCTCTTCTTTTGGTAAGTGTGTAATAGCTACCTCAATTTGATTGGCGTTACCTTAGTCATTGTAATTCCTAGCGTTGTTCATTTTACACTACCAATTACAGTGGTTTGTTTAGTATCTTATGATCTTAATGAAATACAAGCTTAAGGATTCGATTTAAAAATGTAGCTAGATAGAGTCCTCAACACTCACTTTTATTCATTCATACATCATGCTAATTAGATTTCTTTTACAATCTGTTCTTTTAAAGAAATTAAAGTCATTTGAAATTACTTTTAAAATTCCGCAACAACACGCGAGGAATCACCTAGTTCATTCTTATACCTGCGTATTCACTTTTATGTTGTAAGTTTTTTTTTTAAAAAAGAGTAGATGTTCTAAAATTGCAATTTCAATCTAGTATAAAAGAAGCCATTGCAAGGAGAGCTAGAAGATCCGTGCCTTTCGGTTTTTCATGTGTAAATGTTGTTGAAATAATCGATTATATTTTAATTAATTAAAATTTATGCATCATTACGATCCATCTTCTCCACGGGGATGTTTCTACTCCTATAATTCTCACAGAACTAGCATTATTCTTTTTAACCCAATGCTCTCATAAATGGGAATTTCTTGAGAAATATATCTCTATATATGTCAAGCAGGCAGACATCAACTGATGAGGAGGTAAATTAAAAAATTGCAATGTCATGTTACTACAATCATGCTTGTTGGTGGTGTTCATCCTATCTTTAGGGTTTAAGCAACCAGTATAGAAATTTGCTGGAACATGGAAAATTTTTTAGGCTTCTCCTGTCTGTCTGATTTGTTTTCACCTATTCTGTCATTTTGTGGGGATCTGAATATCCAACCATAGCTTATGGCAGGAGTTCTTGCATGCATGCTAACCTTCCTGGTCAAGTGATTATAGGAAGTCCTTTATTTGGCTGTGTAGCTGTGGCTACACACCCAGTACAGTCAAATCAGCCAGCACTTCACATCCAGCAGAGTAGTCTCAGCAGTTCTGGTATTTTTTTTTCCCAACAGCAATAGACGGGCCGCCGATCGGCTAGGGGCCACAGCCAAATAAGCTGAATCAATCCCAACCCATCATCCCTAAAAAGATTTATATTTCAGATGTTAAATATTAGAAAGCTTACAGTAAATACTGGCCTGCGGATTCCATGTCAAGAATGGAAAGGTATTTCGGTGTTCAATGTTCTATAGCTGACACCACTTGGGCCGAGATAGCGAGATCACACTGGGAGGACGGGTGCTCCAGTAAAACCCAGTCCAAAGTCCAAGCCGGCCGTTTTGTCCGGCCTGAGCCCACGATTTCAATTCCATCCCGCTACCGCTTTTGGATGAGACTCGCCTGACTTCGGTCCCCCTGCAGTTGAGTCTCACGTGGGGCCCGCATGGCAGTGAGCCAAATGCATGGGATCAAAGTCAGGGATCAGCTTCCCCGCTTTTCGACCGTTGCAAAATCTCCCTCCCTCCACCAAAACCTAAGGAAAAATTGGCCACGAGACACGAAAAAAGGTAGCTTATGCTACAAGCCACTAAAAAATGTCTTTGCCGAAAGACGCTGTGATTCCATGTCAATTTGCAAGACACTACCCTCCATATAATAATATTTCATCAACCAATGGATAATAATATGACAAATATACCCCTCTCTCTCCCTCTCCATGCATCTCTCGGCCTCAACGTCCGGCCCCGCACACGCGGCCACGGCGCGCCCCTAGACGGCGGCACGGCTCCCTCCCCCCCTCCGCGCTTCATTTGGGGCACAAGGACTCGTAGCAGAGCTCCAGGGACATCTTTCCCCTTCTCCGTGGACGCGAAGCGCTGGAGCCGCGCTGCGGCAGGAGCAGGAGCAGCAGTGTCAGCGGCAGGACGAAAAGGACGAGTCGGTGCCAGCGGGGACTGGCCATGGTGCTCGTGCTGTGTGTTTGCGTGCTGCCCTGTTGAGTAAATTTCTCCTCCTTTTGCCTTTTTCTTCTTGCCTTGATCCATGAGATTCGGGGGTTGTTGCTGGCGTGTGCAGGAATGACACAGTTGTTGCCGCTGTACGCGGGGTCGTCGTGGCCGTGGCAGCCATGAGGGGCCGCCGTGCGCACCGCAGCCGTGGGAGAGCTCGCCGCGTGCTGGTGATGAAACATGGTAGGCAACGAAGCGTTCAGTTGGAAAAGAAGATAAGAACCAAGGGCAGAATGGTAAGTTATAATGACCACAGTGTTATACAGCAAATTACCGTGTTCCTACGGTGTCTGCAGCGAAAACCACTTTTTTTTAAGCGTCCATCAGCTAATTTTCCCAAAAACCCAAACGCCTCCGATCCCGCCCACCACGCTCGAACCGCCGCCGAGGAAACACAGCGGCGAGGAAGGCGGCTGAAAAATAGCAGATCAGCCACCCGCCTACCCCGTCGAGGACGGTGCGCGATGGTGTCGAGGACGCCCACGAAGCAGCCGCCGTCGCCGAGGCACAGCGCCGGCAGCGTCACCCCGTCGAAGCCGTCTCCCCGTGGCCGCCCTGCGCCGCCACGCTCTCCGCCGCCGCCAGTCCCCCGCCGCGACCAAGCGGCGCGGGGGACCGCTCAAGTCCCTCGCGTCCGCGCCCGCCGCCGTCGCCGCCTCCTTCGACCGCTCCTGCCGCCGCCTCCTCAAGCTCTTCGCGCGCCTCGCCGTCCTCGGCTCCCCGCGCAAGCGCCGCGCCGCCGCCGCGGGGTTCCAGCGCCTCCGCCGCTCCTCCCCGCCTTCGCAGAACTTCGCGGTGCGCGCCCAGTCCGCCGCGCTCCCGCCGCAGCCGTCGCCGGGGATGCGGACGCTGTTCCTGGATCTCGACGAGACGCTCGTCCACTCGCAGACGGACCCGCCGCCCGCGCGGTTCGACTTCACCGTGCGCCCCGTCATCGGCGGCCGCGCCGTCACCTTCTACGTCGCTAAACGCCCGGGCGTCGAGGCGTTCCTCCGCGCCGCGGCGGAGAGCTTCGAGGTCGTCGTCTTCACCGCCGGGATCCAGGAGTACGCCTCCCTCGTGCTCGACCACCTCGACCCCGACGGCAAGGTGTTCGCGCACCGCCTCTACCGCGGCGCGTGCCGCGACGCCGGCGACGGCACGCTCGTCAAGGATCTCGCCGCCACCGGCCGGGCGCTGGACCGTGCCGTCATCGTCGACGACAACCCCGACGCATACGCCCTGCAGCCGGAGAACGCCGTCCCTGTGACGCCGTTCGTTGATGACCACAACGATCTGGAGCTGCAGTGGGTGATGGCGTTCTTGCACGTCGCCGCGGGGTACGAAGACACCCGGGAGGCCATCAGATACCACAAGGATCTCCTCACGGCGAGCTGAGACGCCGGCCTGCCACCCCTGAGAAGGTGCCCCCTGTGCCTATCATTTCTTGACGCAGTTTCTGGTTTAAAGTGCGCACCTTTGTTCTCAGATTGGTGTTCTGGTTAACGGGGAATACATAATTGCAGCAGAACAGAAAAGGAAAAAGTCTACGTAACCCCCTAACTTTTGTATGGTTGTCTACTTTACATCCCAACTTTAATACCGGATTTTTAACACCCTAAACTATGTAAAACCGGTCAAATAACCCCCTAGGTGGTTTTGGTGAGTGGTTTTGAGAAACAAAGTCTATATAACCCCTGATGTATGCTGGTTAGTCTACTTCACCCTCTGGTATAGATTTTTTTTTGGTTTTGATGAAATTTAACATTTAGTGCCAATTACAGTAATCTAAAAACTTGAGTTGTTTGCATATTAATATCTAAATCATTTATGTCAAATAGAATAATTATTACTTTGAATAAACAAATTTTAAATATAACTTCCAGTATACAACAATATTAGTGCCATGAAATACTGGGGATGCGAATGGAGGGAGTGCCACAGTATTTCATGGCACCAATCTTGTTGTGTACTTGGGATGTAATATTTAATTCTACACATAATTTGTTTGTTCAAAGTACAAATTATTTTATTTGACATAAATGATTTTGATATTAATATGCAAACCACTCAAGTTTTTAGATTATTGTACTTGGTACAAAATGTTAAATTTCATCAAAATCGAGAAAAAAATCTACGTGGGGTGATATAAACTACTTAGCATATGTTAGGGGGTTATATAGACTTTGTTTCTCAAAACCATTCAAGTGGTTATTTGACCGGTTTTATATAGTTTAGGATGTTAAAAATCCGGTTTTAAAGTTGAGGGTGTGAAGTAGACAACCATACAAAAGTTAGGGGATTACGTAGACTTTTTCCAACAGGAAATGTACTAAAGTTTCGATTTTCCAAGATCTTCCTGAATCTAGATGCGTTAATATTAGAAACGACAGCGCGGCAGCCGCGCCCTTGCTTGAGCGCGTTGGTCTATTTTATAGTGAGATTTATATTATTTTGGTAGTGCAGCTTGGGGTTGGCATTTGGCACCAAACTATTTATTTGTAGAGATTCTTTGTGTTTTTTTAGATAGAGTTGAGATCATGGTCCTCCTTTAGCATTCATATCCAATGTTAGAGCTGTTGAAACTTATACCATTTGTCACATGCATGCATATAGTGGAAAACGGTTCACATCATCGAATTCGATTACAGAGTAGCAGTTAGTGCATAGTCCTACCAAGGCTAGCATTGATCTATGGGTTAGATTAGATATATGTACATCAAAGAGTGTGATAATGTGACCTCAATCCTTGGCCTACTCTACTCTCAAGTGGAAAAACAGTGGCTAAGATCTGCAACAAGGGTGACGTGCCAGCAAGTAGTGAAAGGTGGACCCAAATGTAGTGATGCAAAGAACCCCAAATGCTAGTGATGCAAAGAACAGAAGAGTAACAGCCACGGCCCAGCATGAGCTCTCTGGTGTTGGTCCCTACATTAAGCCTCACAACCATCCATCGCTGCACACACAGACACCACCATGTTGCATTCATCTGCATATCAGATTTTAGAGAAAAAGAAATAGCTTTAAGGATTTTTTTTATCAAACACATTACTTGCAGAGAAGCAAGGGTGGCCACCAACTGCGATGCAGGCAGCAGGTTGAATCCACTGAATGCAGCCATTGACGACATCAACTTAACGAATAACTGAGCCCATCAATGAATATTAGGCGTTCTCTTAACGACTGGGTAATATAACAAACAGTTGGTGCCAGTACAATTGTACAAGCCAAACTCAGGACAATCTCAAACCTGAAATTAATCTTGCCTAGATCGCCGAATCGCCCCTGTGCATCGCCTCTCTACTGACTAATCTGAATCATATCATTCGATGCCTTGATCTTAGGTCTTGTTCATCTTCCTTCTTGGAGCTGCAGGATCAGAGTAAGTGGAGAAATTCTCAAAAGGAAATCAACCAGAGAAAAAGAGAGAGAGAGAGAGAGCCATTTAAATTTTATTAGATGATGGCTTGGAACATTTAATCTTCACAGAATCATCACCACACACCCACTACTGAATGGATCAAAATGCCTATGCTCATCAGATCTTAAGGCTTTGCTCTGCGAACAAAATAGACTGTAAGACTAAAATTCCAGAGACAGAAGCTTGTGTAAAATTCCAAACACCATACTCAATTTTATACTTCATAGAATCACCACCATAAAAAAGCCAAAGGATCGCATTCATTTAATTAAAATTGCGTAGAGGAAAATATTGAAGGCAATAGATCAATTTATGGTCTCAGGTTGAATATTTTTAGTTGGAGAACAAACATTGTAGTAATATATGCAATGATAAAGGTAATAATTAAGAAACATGAATTTATGAAAGCATCGTACTGGTACAATTTATCATTGATAGGAAGAGGGAACATGTTTTCCATTTGAAGAACGTCTTTTGGAGTTTCCTCTGTAACAGGATAGCAATGCTTACAAATCACATGAAAGAAATTCTAAGAGAAAATATTTGTATTGCGGTTACAATGTGTAACAGGTATGATTTATGAGGAAGCTGAGGTACAGCCTTACAGGGTCCTGTTCCTCTCCCTTTGAAAGCAAACACAAAAGCTGCCTAAAGAACTCCTGAATGAAATTCTCGGTGAGTAGTTCAGCTTTTCTGGTTAGGTTCCAATAACTACATACAATGGTCAGGAAGGTGATTCTTGGTGAAGAAATTAAATATATATTTTAGATGCACAAATCTTCAACTAATCAAAGAAGCATCTATTAGTCTTTCTACTTGACCCTCTTTCAAAGGCCAACAGAAATGAATGTTCCACCAAACTTCTTAAACAGGATGTGATGATGCTGTTATTTCACACGCTAAGATATTTTTATGGGCATGCAAAGAAGTAGTGACAGAGTTGGTCTTAGATGTATGATGACAAGTTATCTTATAAGTAGTGACAGAGTTGGTCTTAGAAGTAGGCTATCCCCAATGGACTGTCTAAAAGGACTGCCTATACACTGTAGCGCTACTGTAGATAGAAAGAGAAGTAGTTGGAATAGTGGATGAACAGTGGATGGGCAAGATTTTTAAAGCAATCCATTGGGGATGGTCTAAAGACTTACACAATGCATATTCACTGTTCAATATGGAAATGAAAACTTAGCAACTATGAACACCTTTTTTTACTTTGTTTTGTTGATTGTCACCAACATTTTCATAGTTGATATCGTAGGAGAAATTAAGTTTTAGCTTTTAGAAATAATAGCAAGTAGCAAATACCATAAATTGCAAATGATAGATGTAAGATTGATTAGAATTTTCTACAATCATTCTTCATATGTTAAATTTAAATGTTTAGTCAGTTATCAGCTTAATATATAGGTTTATTGGTACAGGCAAGAAAACATATAGAATACCATCCTTTGTGTCTCCAAAAGTCCTTTTGTTTAAGATAGCAGTTCCATCTCAAATTCTTATAGTTAAGCGAATATAATAAGGTTCCAAAGCAAATGTTTCAAATAGAATCATTTGGAAGAGTATTTCATTGGCACAAGCAATTGGCATCATCATGACATGCTTTGAGAATCTAACCCAATAATACAGAAGGACCTATAAACAGCTACCAATTGTAGATATGTGCTGCCAGGTTAGGTTAGTTTAGCAAGGAGGAACAAGGAAGTATACATAGGCACAGGGGCTTAGAGTCATTATTGTAATTTGTGAAATATATGTGTTGCTCAGACAAGATATTTTGACTATTTCGATTATTTGGCGCCCACAAAACAACTGTGCACCAATGTTGATCTCAACAGTTTATCCTATAGATGTTACCTGCAGTAAGCACTTGGGCACGATATGCATTTGATAAGTGAACATGGACCAGCACATCCCTATACGTACAAGAGGCATCATATCCCAAACTACTTAGGCCTAATTTAAGTGTTCGCTATCCTTTAATGGAATAAACTGTTATCGTTGATTTGGTGGATATTATAGCAATTATAGCTAGGGATAAAATGGCGCCCAGGACGACGCGCGTGTCAGATATCTGAACCGTTGAGTGCAGTAGGTATGCAGTCATCTTAAGGCCCCACCGGCAAGCTCCGTTAGTCACGTAAGTTTCTATCTCATGGTAAAATCTGAGCTGATTAAAATACAAAAGATCATTTATCTCAGTCCTTGTGTTGCGCCGCTGGACTCGCATCACCGGCTGCAGCAGGGTTCCTCTTCCTCCACCGCTCTGCTCATGACCGCCGCGAGAGGGCTGCCCTATCCGGTAGCCGCCTTCACCTCCTCTCGTGGTCCGCCTCCCCATGCGCCACGGTGCCGCCCCAATCCTCCATGCCGGGGGCACCATCCAGCGCAGCCTCCACTTCCTACTGGGCCTCCGCCACCTATGTCTCCCTCTTCAGCAGCTGGAGCAGCATGGGCAACAGGAGCCACCTCTCTGTGCAAGCAGCCGAACCGAAGCAACATGGGCAACAACAGCCGCCAGTCCGCCACGCAGCACGGGCAGCCAGAGCAGCATGGTCCACAAGAGAGCCGCCTCACCGGAACAGGGCCCTGCTGCCAGCCGTCTTGTCAGGCAGCCAGAGCAGGCGACGCCGCCGGTCGCCTCGCCAGCATCCGGAGCAGGCGCCGTCCCTGGTCTCCTCGCAGCGCAGGCAGCCGGAGTAGGTGCCGCAGCTGGTCACCATGCCGCGCAGGCAGCCATAGCAGGCGCCGCTGGCCTGGTGATTTTGGGCACAGTTCGTCATGGGAGGGAGCAGGTCGACGGCCAGGTGGAAAGATGTGTATGTGGGGGGAGGGGGGCGGGGTTGGTGAGAGAACAGGGAGGGGCGGTCAGGTCATTCATTGGAGCGGGGCGGCGCCCATGGTGGAGATGGTGGCTGGGCTGGGAGTGGGAGAGGAAAGAGAACAGATAGGGAAAAGAAAGGCGTGGGCTGATAAAGAGGAGATGTCGCTTTCGCTGTATGGTAGAAATCCACCGGTTTAACACCGTTGCCTGCTAACGGCAGCACATATCTTACACCTAGACAGAAAGGACCCAGATAAGGTGGGCGCGCGTCCTCCTGGGCGCCAAACAATTATCGTTAACAGTCTCGCCCTTCCCGAAGGAGGCTCTGAGATTATAGATTAATCTTTGCTTAACCTTTCATTCAATCATGCAAAACTGTTATAGAGTTCGCCGGTTGTTCTAACAAAGTATTCTAACAACCTAGCTGACTTTCTACTTCCATCGAGCACCTAACTAAGGTAGGTGATTCTTAGTGAAGAAATCTTAAACATATCTTTTAGTTGCAGAACTTAATAAACTACTGTAAGATTTTAATAATTTGTGGAAACCTCCATGTTTCATATAAAAATTTTAGTACCATTGCCTTACAGCGGATATATGCAAAACATGCAAAGCAGATCAAATTCTCTACTAGTGCTTGATGGGCTGATTACGAAAAGCGAGAGACCAACCAGCAAAACAAATGTGCAATTGCAGATTTGTATATACCAATGAATTTATAATCACTTAAAAGCAAGGAAAGGAGTGCCTGAGTGGATGTACAGGCATAGTAGAGAAGAAGCAATGGAAGGTGATGTAGCTGACCTTCGATTGAATTTTTGGTCCATTGGAATGACAAAGGAAGATAAAGAATTGAAATTGTTGTTTAATTTTGGAGCAGAGATGGCTGGTGGCAGCTCGAATCAGATTTGGGGAGAAGCAATTGCAGGTCAAGGCATGGAGAAGTGTGCTTGTTCTGCACTTCATGGGGGGAGACGCACATCCACGAGGAAGAAGAACAGAGGGCAGATATGTAGGCCATCGATTGCACAGCTGTACAATAAGAGGGAGATGAGGTTCTGTCTCACCGCAGCCGTCGTTGCCTCACGAGGCCCACGCGGTGCTGCTGCTGTGCCGTCCACGCGCCCGCAGAGGAAAAAGAAGAGACAGAGCACACCGGCTGCTGCTGCATTGTCCTACCCATCGACGCTCCAGCTGCGAGCGACAGGCCGATAGCTTCGTCCTCCAAGAATCACCGACGGCGGTCGCCGTCGCCGTCGGTCTGCGGCTCGGCTCCAGAGCTGCAACAACGAGGACCCAGGCAGGACCGCGTCGGACGGGGGTGGCGGGGCGGCTCGGTGAGTAGCCTCGGGAGAGAGCTCAGAGGATGGCGGCCCGGTGGCTCCCCCGCACGCGCATGGGCATGGCAGCAGCTAGCCGGCCGAGGGAAGCAAGGGGCATGGTGTGGTGGCGCCCAGGAGATCCATGGGTGAGGTCGCGAGGGGAGGAGCCGAACTGCATCACCCGAGCGGGTTCGCGACGGTTCGCGAGAGGCGGGCTTGCGGCTTAACGGGTGGGACGCCCGCTCCTACCAACATCATACGGTCCAGACTGTTTGCTCGATAGATCTAACGGTTAGCGGGTTATTGGTTGATGTGGATATCATACCCGCAGAGCTTTGGGCGCTGAATTCGTTATAGGAGAATTATGATGTAGTTGAAACTTGAACAGATTTTGAAATTGGTACAGTACAATGTTGAGAAACTCTTGGAATTTCAAGAATTACTTTTGTTGAAGATGCAACTCAGTTTGAAGTAACATTTTTCACTATGCCATTTTGTTTGTGCCCATCACTTCTTGAAGCAGTTTCCGCTTCCAGGTTGAAAGGTATCCCCCTTTTCTTTGTCAGATTCGTGTATTGTTTGGTGGGAAGGGAAATCGCATGAGAATGGTGGAAATTGAGCTAAGCAGGCATCTTTCAGGGTCTTGCTGGATTTGGTTGCTAATGTAGTTGCAGGTCAAAACCAAATTCAGCTGCTACAGTAGAATATTCAGAAACTCAGAAATTACTGAATTTCAAAACTTTTTTTGTTTGAGATATAGTACATGATCAATGACTCCTATAACTGTCTGAATCAGTTTTCGGGAGCCATTAAAGAAGAATATGAGATGGTGATGAGCATCCAACTTTCAGAATTGTCCTGATTTTGTCTATGCTGCTGTAATCATATTGAAATTGTAGTACGTGTGAATGTTTTGAAATCCAACTTTCAGGATTCTTCCTGAATTTGGATCGAATACGTCTCCTTTTGTTATATATTATGGCAATGAATTTTGGCAGTTCATACCCCGTGGACAATTCATTTTCTGACTGACTCCCTATCTTTTTGTTTTCCTTCCTCTCATGATTTTAATAGCTGGTGTGATACCTCCGGTATCTTTATGACCTTTTCACATACACACAAAATTTGAATGTTTTAAACTCTGGAATTGGAGAGCCCTGCAAATAAATCCTAGTGTAGTTAAAAATCAAAAAGAATTTAGTGAGAACATCGAATATACAACATGCAGATAGTGTCCAGTAGAACAACTTCGTTATACAAAGTTTGTGCTTTGTTTTGGAATTATTGTCAAATCAAGTCAATTTCAAAAGAGATAATTTCACTAGCGGTCCTTGACTTGTCCCGAGGTTTCATCTAAGTCCCGGTGCTTGCAAAATGCACGTTTAAATCCTTAAACTTGTCACGAGGTTTTATCTAGGTCCCGGTACTCTCAGATTGCACATTTAAGTCCTCAAACTTGTTCGGAGGTTTCATCTAGGTCCCCCAAGTGTTTTTTCAGGGGCAGTTTTCCATTTTTAAAAATAATAAATACTATTTGATATTTAAAAAATCATAACTAATTCATTTTAAATCCGAAAATATGAAACTAGTATCAAAATTTTTCTAAAAATATAATCTATCAACTAGTGCTCTACTTAGAGTTATATGGATATCATTTATTATCTCTCCTAGAGTTATGGCTTCTCCTTTTTAGTGTAAATTGTCTCCTATTTTTAAGGGGCTTAATTGGTGAAGCCATTTATTTTTAACCCGTCTGGCGCAGTTTTACGAGAAGCTGGTAGAGAAGCCCTGCCAAAGAGGGCCTTAATGCTGCCATGCAGATTTTGTCCAACAATACATGCATAAACAAGTAGATATGCACTGTGGACCGACATATCTCAAAATAAACACACAGATGATTAGGACTGCGCGCATAGGACGACATGTTTTTTGGGATAAATCCTTAACCCTAGGATGACTTGATTTCTAGGACGGAGTAAGGACCAAGCATAAGCTTATATGACCATCAATTTGAACATTTGTTCTTTATAGATAAATATTCATTTTTTATTTTTTCTTACAAATTTGATGCCATTGAATAATTAAATCCAGTGTTTAAAAGGCGCCGCCTAGGCGTTCAAGCGGTGCCTGGTCGGTGGTCGCCATGAAATTTGGGCGCCTAGGTCCGCCTAGGCGTCCAGGCGGTGTCCGCTCGCCATGGCTCGCCTTACCGCCTTTAAAACCATGATTAAATCCTACTTTGAAGGGATGTGGTAATATGATCATCAACCCTAAACCCTAAATCCTAGTGTATATGAACAATAAAACGCTAGGAGGGTTAATAAATGAGATCCATGTAACTCTAAGTAGAACACTAGTGGATATATTACATTTTTTAGAAAAAATTTGGTACTAGTTTCATATTTTTTGGATTTAAAATAAATTAGTTATGATTTTTCAAATATTAAATACTTTTTATTATTTTTAAAAATGGAAAACCGCCCCTGAAAAACCACCTGGGGACCTAGATGAAACCTCCGAACAAGTTTGAGGATTTAAGTATGCAATCTGAGATTACCGAGACCTTAGATTAAACCTTGGGACTAGTTTAAGAATTTAAACGTGAATTTTGCAAGTACCGAGAGCTAGATGAAATCTCGAGACAAGTTCGAGGACCACTGGTGAAATTATCTCATTTCAAAATCTGGACAAAACTAACATTCTGTGGCAAACTGATAAATTGGTCTAACTTGAAAGTTGATTTGACTAAAACTTTGTATACCAAGGTCGTAGGACATAAAATGAGGGACAACTTTGTTTTAGAAATCATATCTAGAAAATGCTTATGCCCAAACACTATTCCAACTACGTTTCTCTCTGTCTATAGTAGCACTAAGTGTCGCTTTGAACTATAGGCAATAGGCAATTCATACAGACGATCCATTGAAGACGGTCTAAATGGAACCACATAATTTCTAAACTGCTAGTTTTCTCTGATCAAACCATAGGACGGTGAGTATTTTCAAATTTGGACATTTTAAATGGCGACAAATATAGAAGTTTTCTATACCAACATTGTACGGAATTAAGTTTTGAACAACTTTCGTCTTTTGATTTTCTGAAAACTCGGCCATTTTCATCCTCAAATCTCCACATTTTCGAAGCATGGTCCCTGGTCAAACCTCATTCTCGTTTTCTTTTATTTTCTTCATCTTCTGACACGTGGGGCTATCCCGTCAACCACCCAATGCCTTTTCCCTTTCGCTCCAGCGCCTGGTTTTCGAGAACCAGGGGCACCTGTACGAGCGCGACACTGAGCGTAACGGCTCCGCTCCTGGCCGCCTCAACGCCTCCGCCTCCTGCCGTCTCCCATGCCTATGGATCGCGCCTACCTCCTCTATCCCTCGCTCACTCGCCCTGACCAGAACTGGACGGGAGCGCCACGACGTGGTCATGCGGCGCGGCGCCTCTACCGCAGTCGGCTCCTCACTCCCCGCGCTCCCCTCACCTCGCTGTAGCGCGGGCCCGTGGATGGCCTTGTAACCTCCTGCTCGCCTTCATAAAGTCGAGAAGAGCCGTGCCTTTTATTTTTCTTTTCCATTCGCCGCACCGTCTGTCACTGGCGAGCTCGGTCTCGAGCTCGTCGCCGTCTCTCCATCCACTCCCTCACACCCCATCACCACCACATCGCTCGCCGCATTCCCCTTCACTGATTGCGCCCAACTTCATCGTCGTTCCGCCTCCGCATTGTTGTCGCGTCATGTGAGCAGCATACTTTGAGCTGGCTATAAGTGAGCAACCTGTTTTTTCTTTTTCTATTTCTTTTTCTTCTATCTCATCAAAAATCTAACGGGGCACTTGTTACAATCCGCTTATATCATAAGTTACAACCCGCTTATGTCACCTTATGATTCTTGCTCTCTTATGGCCCTCCTGTGAATCCTATTGGCTTTCATTCCCCATCCCCTGCAATACCACGACCCCCGCGGTTTTTTTTCGATCTAGCCTTTTTTTCGTACATTTTTTACGACCAGACCTTTGATAAAACTTATTCCAAAAATGAACTCAAAGCTCGGCGTTCTAAAACGAAACGCCGAGGTATAACTGGTTGGTGCCTTTTGATTTAGCGCCGAACTTGCCACATCAACGCCGACGTGGATATAGGGCCGAAGCTCAGCGCTCTATCAATTCACGCCGAGCTTAGCTACCTCCGCGTCGTGTTAATGAGCGCCGAGCTATAGTATCAAATTATATAGGAAAAAATAAAAAAATAATAAAAAAACTACCTCGGCCCTTGGTGCTTGGACGCCGAGCACTCAGACCTTGGCGTGTGTGCAGCCAGCGCCGAGCTCACGCGAAAGCAAGTGCACGGTACAAGCTAATAACAACCCATATGGATTGTTTATTCATGATCTACTAGGAATTATAGAAAAGTAAATACATATCCATTTATTCATGATTTTATGTCAAAATGAGATATTCATCCACTAAAGTGATATTGCAAATAAAAATGTTATAACGATCATAAGCTTAGTTTATTTTCTATAAACTGGTAATAATGATTTTATGTGAAATGGACAATCACACCTAATGAGAACTCTTACATGAAATGAAAACTCTAACCTTTAGAAACTATTTTAAATGAATGTACGCTATACATTGAACACAAACATGCACGGAAAAAACTTGAAGTAGCTTCGCTTGATTAGACGACATGTGAACACAACATAACACACCGGTGTTGTCCTTTTAGCTGAAATGAACACGACCAGACGATCTCAGTCACATCATGATAATATAGAAATGAATAAATTTATGAATACTTAGATGAATCCACACACTTATGTAATCTATAGGAGGACATTATGAGCTAAATCAAATTAACTAACCTTGTATTAATCGGATATATGATTATTTTTCTATGAATTAAAGAAATGCATACACAATTACCGGTATTTTTTATATGATTATTTTTCTAGAAATCTCAAGAGTTATTTTTTGAGTCTATGCATTTTTATCACGTAGAGGACAACATTAGGAATCCAATGAAGTTGATCTCATATCAATCGGATATATATTTCTTTTTTTACAATTTCCACAAAGTTTGAATGTTTGTGCAAGTAGAAACCTGCAATGCTACTAGCTTTTAGCTTCCCGTACCGTTTGAAGTGGTCGGCGCGCTTGCATGACGCGCCGAGCAGGTTAACATTGGCGTTAACTGCATGAGCGCTGAGGTTCGGCCATTTGGCCACGTTGATGCTGACGTGGTGATTTTGACGCTAGATCGAAGAGCACCGAGCTATGTTACCTCGGCGCGAAGTCTTTAAACGCCAAGGTTTGGGTCCATTTTTAGAATAGGTTTCGTGAGGGATCTATTTAAGAAAAAAGTTTTAAAAAAGGGTCAATTTGAAAAAAAGCCACTAACCGACGACGACTCACGAAGGCGCATCCCACCCAGGGCACACTAGCACACAGTGCATATCATAAACGATAAGGGATGATTGGAGAAACAGAGAGTATTTAAACAGTCGAACGCATCGGCGTTGCAACACTCACCCTTTCCGCCGCGGCGGGAGGCGCGCTTCATGGGGGAGGATCAGGAAGCCTAGGGAGCAGTGCCTCGGGTGCTCGAATTTACGGTGCGACATTCTCGACTGCCTCTGCAGGTTGCAGCCATCGACACAACCACAAAAGAAGTTAATCAGATCTGCAGTCAAGATCACGTTCAAACAGGGTGGCTAGTTCTCAGTTATGAACTTACGACGAATTGAACTTGCGGCACATCAATTGAGAATTTTTTTTTTTTTGAAGGGAACAGGAGGGGTTTCCCCTACTGAAATTTATTAAAAGATAAAAAAAGGGTAAGAGAGAGTTTAAGTACAAAAAAGAAGAAAGAGAAGGA
Source organism: Paspalum notatum (assembly GCA_022530915.1). Classification (NCBI taxonomy): domain Eukaryota; kingdom Viridiplantae; phylum Streptophyta; class Magnoliopsida; order Poales; family Poaceae; genus Paspalum; species Paspalum notatum. The sequence continues at coordinate 7,542,961 of CM039690.1, read as the reverse complement.
GAGAAGAGGGTTGAGGAGAGGTTACAAGGTCGCAGTGACCCAATTATCTAACGAGGGGGAATACTTTGTTTTTGCTCTATGCATTCATAGCTTGATCAGCTCAGTGAAGAATCTTTTGTTGTGTTGAATCTCTGGTCTAATGTCTCTGAAGATTTTGTCATTTCTAGCTGACCAGATCGACCAGCACATGATGATTATAAGCTCCATGAAGAAGGGCCGGGGTACTTGCTGCTTGATTTGTTCCAAACTCTGGAGGAAGTCTTGGTCCTGAACGATTTGCACATTGATTAAAGCCCAGCATTGTTGTGCATACCTGCATTGGATCAGCAGGTGTAACAAGGTTTCCTCGGTGTTGCTGGTGCAAAGGACACAATTAAATGAAGCTAGTTCCATTTGTTTTCTCTTGAGAAGATTTCTAGTGCTTAGTCTATCGTGTAAAGCAAGCCAAAAGAACACTTTATGCTTGTGCTGGCAAGAGGAGTTTCATAGCCATGTGAATGCTTGATGCGGCCTTCTGTGCCCCATGAGAATCAATTGAGAATTTTGCGAGCAAATATACGGCTCATATGGATGCATGCGATGAAATAGCAGAAGCATAATGCGAAATGCACATCAAAGCAAGAAATCAAGGGGAGGTACGCTGCTTGGTTACCTGAGGGGGGACGCGCGCGGGCTTCGCAGATGCAGGTCAGATAAACCCTAGGGGTGCAATTTATAGGTGGCTTCGAATGGGGGAGGAGGGTTGGGTTGGGTTGGACGAAAAGCCCCTGGAAGTAGCGGCTACGGTTTAGTGGATTTTTTTCAGGAACTCCTAGCTTTATTAGGCCTGTTTGGATCAACTAATTTGAGCTAAAAGTAGCTAGTAAAAATTAGCTACTCCCAACCAGCTAAGGGTGCTAATAGATTGCATACATATTAACTACTTCATTAGCTAGGCATGTTTGGACAAAAAACAGCTAATTTTTAGCAACTAATTATTAGTTGGGTGTATCCAAACGCCTCTTAATCAGTTAAGGAGTAGTGAGTACAGACACAATTCGGTGGATGAACAAGCCAAACATAGCGACCTAATGAAAAAATTGCTGAACTTCTAGCTAGCCTACGAGCATCCAATGTTGGAGGATCTTCTTTCATGGATAAACTTGCATTTTTGAAAATCATTTGCTTTGGCCTTGACCTCTTGCACAATGTGGCCATATGGCCCCGTGCCTTCTCCCTTGATGCAGGTCTTCAGAAGCCACTTTGACTCGTTGAAGAGCAAGATCGCTGGTTAGAGCCAGCTCTACCATACATGCTATTGCTTCAAGGGTTTCTGTGATGTCAGCCACCATAATCGATGGTGCTGAAGGTAGGACTGACGCCTAAGAGGGGAGGGGTGAATTAGGAATTCTAAAAACAAGGTTCACTAAAAACTACAACTACTAAGCAAAACCTATTCAAGTAAATCTAGCTATGTGCATTAAGGTTTTGCTAAGTGTTGCTATTTCTGCCGTGGTCAAGTCTTGCAACCTAGTTTCACCTAGAAACTAACTTATCAAGCTAGTCTAGGAATGTAAGCACATAATTTGCAAGAAAGTAAATGCGGAAGCTAAAGAGATGGGATAGAAAATGCAAACTCCCGATGACGATGATGGTAGCACATGGTGAAGACACGGAGATTTTTGCCGAGGTTCGGGGAGACTCACGGTCTCTGCCCCCTACGTCCTCGTTGGCGCTCCACTAAGCGCTTTGCTCTCGCGTAGTCCTCAAAGGAATACGGCCTCGCCCTTTGCAAGGGTGGAGGTTGGCAAAGTGACTTCCACGGAAGTCAAGCAACCACGGTCGGGTCTCCGGATATCCTCGGTACACACCCACCCGAGCCTATCTCTCGCGTAGTCCTCCACAGGCTACGGTCTCGCCCACGCAAGGGTAGAGGATGGATACGGCCGTCAGGGCCTTCCGAGTCCTTCTCGCAGAGCTGCCCCACCGTCTCCACTACAGGAAGCTTTGGCCAAAACGCCGAAGGCCTTCCTCCCTCTCACAAAGTGGTGGCGGCCACTCCACACTCCGGAGGGTCTCGCAAGACTTACAACCGCACACACACAAAAGGTGAACGTGCATGCAGGCACGGAGAATAGACAAGGTGGCCTAAGCAAGGATGCACTAAGCACTAGCTATGCTGGATGTGTCTAGTTTTGCTCTTGTAGTGGTTGGGCTCTCAAATGGTGTTGCTACACTTCAAATGGGCATGGAGAATGTCTATCAACACTTGTGCTAGCTCAGAATACTCCACCACACTGGGGAGGTCGGCCAAGGGGGCATATATAGGCCTCACCTCCAAAACTAACCGTTAGAGACAATTTTTCATATTTCTGCGTACCCACCGGACACACCACCGGACTGTCTGGTGCGTGTAATTTGCCCCTTCTTTGAGTCGACTGTTGCTCTGACAATGTGACCGTTGGAGCCACCGGACTGTCCGACGGTGAGTCACCGGACTGTCCGGTGCGTTGCAGCTTCGGATCTTTAACTTGGATTGTCCTCGGTCTATATCGTCCGGTGGCACCATCGGACTGTCCGGTGGTTAGCCACCGGACTGTCCGGCGGTAGGTTTTGCCCCGGACTTCGTCCCTTCCTTCTCAGCCTATATCGTCCGGTGGTGACCCACCGGACTGTCCCGTGCATGGAATTTTGCACCGGTTCTTCAGTTCTTGGCTTGGCTCCTGTAGGCACCGGACTGTCCGGTGCTGCACCACCAGACTGTCCGGTGCATGCATTTTCTTCTGTTCTTGAGCCAAAAAATCGGGTGCCCTGACTTGCAACTTGATGGCGGCTTGTGTCTTCTCTTGTGTCTTTTAGATCCTCCTTTGAGGTGTTATACCCCAAGTCCACCTTTTACACCCTGGGACTTTAGACAAAAACACTTGTGCACAAATATTAGTCTCATGACACGTGTTGTCAATTCAACCACTAAAACCACATATGGGAACTAAACACAAGGCTTATGGCCCATTTTCCTTACAGGTGCCCCTAAGAACATCCCTTCAGCGCTCCTTGCCACTGCAGATGCGACGCCTAGAGTTGCATTCTTAGAGATTCTTACATCCACATTAATTTTTGTTACTCCTAAAGAAGGGGGTATCCACCACGCACTCATGGTTGGAATTCGATTTTCAGACTATTGGTTAGGCGTTGAAACTTTGAGGTCCAAGATGAAAATGTGTCGACATTGGGATCTGGAATGTGTTAGTGTCACAGATAACAGTTCGCACCACCTCATCTTGGTTGATCAACTCACAAACATGTGTAAGCTTGAGTTTGGCATCGTGCTCGACGTGGGCGGATGCGCCGCTGGCTCAGCGTGGTGAACTGCATGCTGCCTCTTGGATTGCATGGGCTTGGGTCGGGCTAAGGACCGGAATTATTTCCCATTTGCAAAAAGAAAAGTTTCGTGTTGGTCCTAGACTATTTTATGTTAATATTTTCGTCCTCGACTTCAATCAATATTTTAAAATTCGTCCATGGACTATACAAATTGAGAGATGAATATGAGCCCTCGACATGTGGTGAAATTGATTAAAATATAAAGGGGAATGCCTTTGAAACTCTTTGAACGTAAAGAGGTGGTGTCCTTTCACAGCTCACTAGTGTAAGGCTGCGCGCGTTGCGCGCGCGTGCAGCATGAAGTTATATCTGGTGCTGGTTGATTTGGGGCCACACTGCTGGTAATAATATTGTACAGATATAGAAAATAAACATAAATACAATATTTGTTGGGCTAAGTATAGATTTAAGTCATGGAGCAATATATATTAGATTTGTAAGAGGCATATTAGAAAGAAATATTAGATATTCCAGAAACATAGCTCAGTTCATAGTTCAAGCAGGGGCAATGCTTTAGTAGGACAAACAATAAAAAAACAGATGGCACATAGTGCAAACTTAAGTCGAGGCAACAGTCTAAGAAGAAATATACAAGAATAAATCTAACTCTAAACTGAATGCACATCATAAAAGCGTAAAAGGAAACTCAGTTCCACATCTCCTGTCAACTGGAAGTATACATGAATTAAGATGCAGCAACCGCTGGAGCTATGAACAAAGTTGTCATCACCATGTTCTGGGCGTAGGATTGGAGTAATGGATATAGCACATGGCAAGACTGTTATATATGCACAATAGAACATTTGATATGTTAGTTTGGTACAGATAAGAACATAAGCACAAGAAAAATGCAACGATTCAACGAATATATACGTGTTGGCATTGTGAATCAGTATTTCACCAAGATTGCTTTCCTTTATTTTTGACTAATCAGCATTTCAATTTATTTTATGTCTATACATTCAACATGTAAACTTTGATATGGAGCCATGGCCTCACACACCATCTAGGGTTCAAATGTAGGTACAAAATGAACGTAAATAAATGTCAAGGGCCAAACGGGCTAAAGGGAACAAAAGCACATGTGTTATTTCTATATGCAATCCAAGCCCAATGGTTTAAACCGCGCATTGCAGAGCTACGGAGATCGATTAGCTAAACTGATCGATAGCAATAGGTGAAGATAGAAACTAAACCAACATTTGTAGTGCTGGAGCCTAAATCTGGGACCTAAACCTACAAAGGCACAATAAAATAAAGGTGTTGGAGAATATTATACTTTGTCTATAAGCAACAAACTAAAGAGTTTTGAACTCTAGTCAGCCAAACATGCAGGTAAGCGGCCATATTTATATAAATTTAAAAGCATACCTAGCAAGACACATTTTAATTCGAGCATCTCATCATCAGCATTTGGAGCCAACACCAAACCTTGCGACCAGACACACAGGCGTCCTTCTGCAAAGGATCTCTGTAAATATCGCAATAGAGTCAATGCATAGAGGACACAAGGTGCCAGCATGTATACCAACTGAATCTACTGAAGGAGAGCCTATAGAGTACAGAGCAGCAATATGGGTATAGGAAGAACACTATCCTTACCGATCAGAGGCATTCCCACACAAAGAGGCAGCTTGGTCTTGATCCACACTACCGCACGCGGGGGGCCAAATCATGTAGCAACTACACGGATCATGCAGAAATTGGCATGAAGTCCTTTGGTTTAGGCAGAGGAACTTTGAAGAATGATTCGTGCTTCAGAGCATCAGCTGCAAATATATGTTGCACAAAAGAAAATAATGAGTTCACACAGGTATAACATCTGAAAACATGGAAAAGGCCAGATTATCTGTAAATGGCTACCTTCTCACATAAACAATTTTTTTGCTCACAGACTGGTGATGCATAAGACTCAAGAAATAAGAGAGTGAGAAGGCACGCACATGCATTGCAAGCACCAACCCTTGTCAACCTAGCTGGCACAAGCTTCACCAGCAGACAAGAGACAGTATAACACAAGAAAGTTTCACTTTGATGTAAGAAAACAGTTTAGCTGGTTACTCAAAGAAATTTCATGCCCTGCGAAACTGACAACTCAACAGGCAAGGTCTATCATAACAATGCTTCTACCCGATTAGCAAGTAATAAGATATCTTGAAACATCATTTGGTATAGGACAGAAAACAGAAGACAGTATATCACTAACCACGCCAAGCAGTATAGGGAACAGATTTTAAACTACCTGGGCATCTATAGGGAACAGATTTTAAACTGAGAACTATGTACAACCAAACCAGAATCATGAAACAAATTAACAGGTGCATGCAGTTTCACATAGATAGTGCATTATGAGAGATGAGGATCACTATTGTGATAGATCATCTTTCGTAGCTAACCAAACAAGAAAAAGGAGCAGAAAGAGGGGTAATATTGTTTCATGTATCCGGCACACTGCTGTAGAAAATCATAAGCATGAAAATATATTGAACCGAACTCTGAAAATTATTGGCAATGTAACAAAACAGGGGCATGGGAAATTGTTGGCAAACCTGGTCTTGAACTCTAGGAACACACCTAGAAAGAAAGCAACAATGGTGAGCTTTAAGGAGGCCAAGGACCATGTATAGCAACTAACAAAGGTGAGGATGAACAAAGCTAGGTAAGCGGTAACTACCTAGAACATGGCAGAGATGGCGGCCAAAGAGACCTGCACTCAAGCTCTGCACACTGTAAGGAACATAGGAAATGTCATGTGCATTAGAAAGCCGAAAGAACACTGATGACTCACTGAGTAGTCAAGCAAGAAGAGGGAGGAAGCCTAAGACGTCCAGATCGGTGCCGCAGCACACCATTAGCGCCGTTTAGGTGGCTCAATAAGGGCATTCCTTTAAGCAGCACTGGCTAGAAGCTATATGAATTCAAATATCATCTTTCTTGATTCATGGAAAAAGCAAAGCAAAAATTACTCCAAATAAAATCAATCTGACATAAAAAGACATTTAAGTGTAAGGTGTTATCGTATTTTGTCGCTCAAGAAGTAAACCAATACTAATTCTAGGTCTAATTCTAGGTCTATGCTAAAACAAAATAATTTGGCTGGAATTAAAGAAGCTGATCTGGCATCATGGTTGTTTTAGGGCAGTGGCATTACCTGTATAACCACGAAAGAAACGATTGTAGGCATTGAGCCCTGTACAACCAGCAACAAGGCAGACATGAATGGATAAAGTGATTAAAAATGGTGAGCGTGAGTCACTTGTGCCTACCACTCTGAATGGAGCCTCACCAGTCCGCTCTTCCACAGCGTTGATGGTCACACAACGACACAACGTCAGCATGTGTGAACAAGCACTAATAATTTATGATAGTCTATGTACACAAGCTGCATCATTGGCAAAAGACATAAGCTCAGATCCAGAGTTCAGAACAATAGGCAAGAGACATGATAGGAATAATACAAATGACATGTCTGGTGCTAGGAAAATGTGAACACCATATCATGAAAACAGATTGTCAGCATCACAGCATGTCTTTTGCCTCAAATCTAAGAGTAGCATCAATTTGAAGTAAAACATCATAGGAAACTATTGTTGCCTCAGTTAATGAGCAAAGCATCAATTATAATTAAAACATCATCGCATATGCCTCTTGCCTCAGTCAAAGTGCAGGGAAAACAGTATATTCATCATAGTATATGTCCAAGTCTCAGTTGACAAGAGTATATAAGCAACAAAACTGGAGAAGTGCAAAGCCAAAAGAAATTACGACTGCACATGTCCACTGCATGAAGACCAGAAAAGGAAAACTGTAGTCAAATTAGAAGGGATCAAGAGCATCAAATTAGATTGCAGTGAAGGGAGCAAGAAGATGACCTTACTTCTTCTCATATTTATAAAGCTATTTTAACTATGGACTCTTGCTCCGATTAACAAAGACAATCTCATGTTCTTGAAATGAAAAGGCAGCCTGGACAAATACTCAGTTAAAAGGTTGCCACCATAAGTGCGCAAGAGATATCATATTAGTATCATAATCCTAGTTAGATCATCATAGAACTGGACATATGCTCAGAATTATCATGCATCTTTACGAAAACACACAACAGTGACATCTAGGGCACGCAAGATGCAAATCATGCAAGCATCAGACAAACCACCGCATCCTCATCCGGAGCACAGACGACGTAAATCACACAAGCATCAGAGGGACAAGATATGATGAGAAGGTTTCACATACTGCAAGCTCTTGGATCAAAGACACCAGCAGAGAGGTCAAAATGGGGGACCAGCAAGGAAGAGGGAAGGAGGCAGGAAGCTCTATTGCGGCGGGATCCGGCCCAGACCAGGAAGGAGGCGGCGGCAACTGCACAGGTGGGCCGGCCGGCCAAGCGGCACACCACACGCGTCGGCGGTGCCCTGCACAGCGACAGCCTGCCCGACCATCCCAGGACGGCAACGCCGGTCGTCTGTGCAGGCCGCTCGACCGACGCGCAGCGCACCACACGCGGCGGCGGCACCATGCGCAGTGACGGCCTAGCCTCTGGGGCGCCGCCGGCGGACGGAGGGAGAGGGAAGGACCGAGGACCGGCTGCAGCGGCAGACACCGGAAAAGAAGGAAGAAGCAGGTAGCCGGGCCACCAGATCTGGCCAGCGCTGGGCCGTCGCCGTCGCCGGAGCCAGGGCCGCAACCCCATCACCGCCGAGGCTTTATGCTGCTGCAGCGGCCGCTGTGCTCCCGACAGTCATCGATGCCACGCACCTGCCACGGCCGCCCGCCACTCAGAACCGCGGATTGGGGCTCCGCCTCCTGAAGATTTCTGCAAGAACACCAGATCTGGGTGAGGAACGGCACAACGTGCGGAGGAGGATGGGGAGGGAGAGGGGAGGCGATGCGACGAGGATGAGATGCGAAACAAGAGCGAGAGAGGGGGAACGCAGCGGCCGAGGGAGGTGGTACTGGCGCCCCTCCCCAACCACTCCGCTGTTGACATAGTGCGGGAGGACGAGGGCACTGTGCAAACAGCGCCGGGCGAGGACCGGCGCGACCGCGACGAGAGACGGCCGGGGGGCCCACGCCGGGCGGCTCTCCCACGACGACGAGACGACGCCACGGCAGCGCGGCCTGGCGCAGCGGACCCCACACCGCCACCCGTCGGCTGGTGACGGCCGGTCCACGGCGGCCGCGGCGGGCGCCGGCGACGGGGCCCCACAGGGAGCGGCTCCCAGGCGGAGCGACGTGCCGCCGCTCCCTCGCGCAGCGGCTCCCCGCGCAGCGCCGGCCGCACATCGCCGCATCGGGCGGCCGCCGGCGGGGAGCAGCCGGAGCGGCCCTCAGCGCCCGGAAGCCCCAGCCCCTTTCATGGTCTTTAAATTTGGGTGGATGGATTAGGGAATGTGAGATCATAGATAAGAGTTTAGAAATTGCTTGTTTGTTTGGAAGGAATGGTTGTTTTAGTGGGAGAAATGAATAGGAGTTTATGTTATTGTCACTATAGCGTGCAAAAAGACCTAAAAAGCACTGCAAACGTACTATGAAATGCACTATAGATAGAGGCACCGTTTCTTTGGCAGAGCGGGAGTGAAAAATTACTACCCAGGACCTGACCATCTTCATCCACGCTCATTCTTCGTATCTCACGGCACTCAACCCTGTACTGCACTGCGGGTGCAAAGATTCTGTTGTTGCTCTATCCAAAGGAACGGCACCAGAGTGGAGTTTAAAATATAAGAAAAAATGGAAGGTTTGGCATGGATAGCCTTAGAGGACCAACTTCCACCAATTATTTGGATGGGAATTATGTTATAAATACACGACCGTTCAACATGACTTACAAGGCAACTCCACACTTCAATACCCATGAACCAAACAAGAAACATGACTTGTCTCATGAATTCTCTCTTTTAATTCACCCTTGAAAACCAAACAATAGATTAACACTAAAAATCAACTTCTCATCTTAATTCCCTCCTTCAATTGTTGACACTAATTATGCATTTCTCTTCCCACCTATTTGTTAAACACACCATCAATGGTTAGCGTCATACAACAGTGGAGGTTAATACCTTCACCGACATCATTCTCTATTGAGCGATTGGGAAATTTGGATACTGATAGTTTTATTGATGAGTGGATCGATATAAGAGGACAAGAGGTGTTGGTGGGACAACGAAGAGACAATAGTTGTGTAGTGTAGGTAGAGGAAAGACCTATAGATATTGCTATAGATATTGCCAACGCTATCTCTGATGGCAACAAGGCTTTTAAAGGTGAGATGTCAAAACCATAAAGAGAGTGAGTGGCACGATGATTTATCAAAATTTGCAAGTGGACAGTAGATTATGAAAAAAAACAAGGGTGATGTTGTATCTAACAAGGATGGACAAACTTGAAGACTTATTTGTTTGTTTGGGTCACAATAGCATATAAGAGTAGAGATCATATTTCTTGTAGTCTCCAACAGTTGACCAATAACCATAGTGATAAAGAACTAGCATTTGTTAATAACATAGTAATTAATGGTCAAAGTTTCGCTTGAAATACCGTGTCAAAAATATATATGCCTTATTTTTTTGAGATAGAGGAAGTATTTCTTTGAAAAGGACAACATACTTTAAGTAGAGTTTCATTGATATAAGAGGACGGAAGGTGTTGGTGGGACAACGAAGAGATAGTAGGTGTGTAGTTTAGGCAGAGAAAAGACCTATAGATCTTGATATCACTGTCTCTGATGGCAGCAAGGCTTTTAAAGGTGGAATGGAAAAAACATAAAAAGAGTGAGTGGCATGGCATGATGATTTATCAAAATTTTCAAGCGGACATTAGATTATGAAAAAAACGAGGGTGATGTAGTATCTAACAAGGATAGACAAATATGAAGACTTATTTGTTTGTTTAGGTCACAATAGCATATAAAAGTAGAGATCTATTTCTTGTAGTCTCTAACGGTTGACCAATACCTATAGTGATGAAGAACTAGCATTTGTTAATAACATAGTAATTAATGGTCAAGTTTCGCTTGAAAGACCGTATCAAAAATCTATATGCCTTATTTTTTTTAGGCAAAGGGAATATTTTTTTGAAAAGGACAACATACTTCAACTAGAGCTTCATTTGCTAGCTAACCACCTTCTTCTCAGCTTCAAAGACGTGTTGCTCTACCGGCGGTGGTATGAAGGCTACATACTAGCCCTATGAGACTGCGACCAAATGACAAGATGTTTTGGCAGGCACCATCAGTGAATTGGCAGACCCAAGCTAGCTCCATAGTTGATACTACAAAGACATATCAGTGACTTGGCACACCCAAGCTACATATCAGTGACTTGGCAGACCCAAGCTAACTCCACAATTGATACTAGAAAGACATACAACCTATTGCTCTAGAGTCATTGGATGTCATTTGTTGTGGCGGAACCACCCTGCTTAATCCGGACTAAGCACACTTGCCACCTCTGACTCGCAGTGCACTTAGGCCAGACTAAACCCAGTAGTCCGTCGAGAGTACTTCGACTCTCGATAACACCAAATCCCAGAGGAACCGACATCAAACACATCCGACTCTCGACAGAGCCACAACAGTTACATCCTCACAAGCAGTTGAAATATAAGAGGGATAGACTTAGTTACAAACCATCATGTATGAAATCAAATACAAGTTCAAAATACAGCAGAAGCGATCGAGAAATACATATATAGCGGAAGCGTTTTCAAAACATCTCGCAGCGGAAATCATGATACTTAAGTAGTCTTCATGCAGCGATGAACAAGGCAAGTAGCACCGAGCCCACCGGTACTACCACCTCCAACACAGATGCCCAGATGTCGCCAGTACCTGTAATCCAAAAGTGGAGGCAAACGCTGAGTACTAATTACTCAGTAGGACTTAATGGACGGGGCTTACGGCTGACGCAAAGCTTGCTTACTAATCATGTGGATCCTTAACCATTGATTTTTATACAAGGTCATATTGACATAAGATAGCAGGATTTGACAGCTGCTATCCCTTAACCATGAAGATCCTTTACATCATAATATAAATACTTGCATGAAAGTAAAACATGAGTATCCATCAGTAACTTACATAATAGTATACCCTACACATCCAAGATATACCCCTCATCTCCACCTGTCCCGTCCCAAGATTCACAGCGCCCCCACCTAACCCCTGGGAGTAGCCGTCTCAGGAGCGATACCACGGCACGTCGGGTCAGCCCTCCCTCGACCTCAAAGCACCTCCCAAGTCCATCGGCCTCCTATCAGTGGATGGGCAGCACCATGAATAGTGGGACGGATCATACACATCCAAGCATGTTGTATTGAAAAGCGTGATTAGATAAACAACATGTTAAAGTTATTACTACGTTGCCCGACAGTGATATTTGGCACTCTCACATCTGGTGAGCATCAGCGATTCGAATCGATTTTTAATTTCTGGGAATAACTAAAAATGACAGGGGTATATCATATATGCTTACTAGCCATCGCGTTCCCACATATAGTCCCCATCTCCACTTGTCCCATCCCAAGTTCGATTCCAACCCTCCATTCCCTAGGTTTAGCCCCCATGGAGCGTTACCACGGCGCACCGGGTCCAGCCCTCCACGAGTCAAGCGCCCCTAGGCCCCATGGTAGGACCAGTCTCTGTTCTTCGGATGGCACAAGTAAGACTTTCACCAGACCCATGTCCTGGATAAGCACTCTAGCAATGTTATGCCAATCAGCAGACGAACAGCGAACGGACCTTATACGACTCGGGCGAAACCGGAGAACAACAACGCACACCCCAAAAATAAACTTACGCTCCGGCCGGTCTTCTTTTAACATCAACATAAATAATCATAGATTGCATCACAGTAAGATTTCTGAGATTTTGAAATATCACCTACGCGACGAATGACAGTGCTCACTCGTATCTACTCGTACCTAGCATTTCTATGCCCAGGGCGGTCAGGATGTCTAATGCAGTTGGTTCCAAACAACTCTTGATGCATATGCCTAATCATTTAGATATAAGATGTTTGCTGGGTATAGTATGGTCCTGTCTACCTTTGATTGTTCTTATGAAAACCAACAAACTAATCTAAGTTAGTTTGCCGGGTTGTTAGGCTTTGCCCTAGGCAACCCCTTGAAACCGGGACGGAGAATCAGCGACACGTAGTCTTCTTACTCTTGGAGCAATTCGTTGTCCAGCTTATCGATCAATAGCAGGTCCTATGTTGATCTTTTCTTCGCGGAATCTATATGCATGATATAATATGCAAGTGAGTGCAAGAGAATGCAAATACATGCATATGATACAGGTTATATGCATGACACAGTGCAATCATGAGTATGACGAATTGCAAATGTATACATGAGATGCGAGTGAAACATAACGCATGATCAAGCAGTTTGTGAAGAATTGACTCGAGTATTCTTAGTTTAAACACATCCCATAATAAGAAAACTAAATAATTTTACTAAGAAATCGTACAACCCATTATTTAAGAAATCGTACAACCAATTATAAAATATCATACAAACCATCATCTAAATTTAGTTTAACCCATCCTTCGTAACATCACAAGAACTTTTAGCAAGTATGGTGAAACAAGCAACATTACATTCCTATATACAATACACCTAGGTCCTTTATAATAATTTATCTATTCATTAGATCAAAGAACTCGTGTCAAGGACATACTGTTACACAACTCCAAATGAGCTTAACTATTTATCACATGTAGAAACATATCACCTAATGCCACTGTCAAAATTTCAGCTACAAGTTATAATTAACTTATTAAAATTACAACAAGTTCTAAACCCTACACATTGTCAGAATTTTCATAAATTATAGGAACGGTATCTGAGGGTGAAATTTTACCAATGAGCTATACTTAGCATGAAATGCCCGTACAAAAATTTACGAGTTAAAACTCCCAAGTTTGACGAGACATCTATTTTCTATATACTAATCTGGTGCGAATTTAAGATGTACATATGAACAGTGTAAATAGCATTCTCGAATATACTTTCTGGACTCTATGCATCAATATTAAGCCACTAAATTTTTTCAGAGAATTTTCCTAGCCATTTATGACCACTTTTTCTAATTATCATTTCCAACATGTAGCATTTTATCATTTTTAAATCACCATTAAAACTTAACATGCAGAGGCTCATATTTCACCGGTGATATTCACAAGCTATATAGGATATAAGAAAAATACTAGTGAGTCATATTTATCATACTTTATGTAGCTTCCATTTTCCAAGTCAAATAAATACACAAAACACATATATAGGGGCAAAACAGTAATTTACCAACTAATGCTAGGGCTACCAAAAATCACACAGTACCTAGATGCTATAACAAAGCTACTGTCCAAGTTTCATAATTTTAGGAGCTCATTTAGTCTATTTTTACCATTTATTTACCCTCAACATGCATACACTAAATCAGGGGCAAAATAGACTTTTCATACATCCACATCATACCTATCCTGTAGATCTACTCAAGAGGAGTCCATAGTCACTGAGTTTGTCCATTTTGGATTTTTTTGAATTGTTATGATTTTTCAAAGTTCACAGCCCAATATAATTGAAATAAATGGAAAAACCTTTAGATCGGGTCTTGAACGCAATTAACTGTAACCTCCAGGGGCTAGATCGTAAGATTACCAAGACTCAGTGCACAGCGCTCGGATTGGAACTTGAAATCATCAAATGCGGGGGTTAAAATGCAAAATTTTCATCTCCTTCTTCCATCTGCCGCCGGGGAGAGAAAAGGCGCCGGCGCGCAGCGCGCCGGCCTCGAGGGGCCCGGCGAGCTCGCCGGCGGGGGTCGGGGAGAGAGAGTGGAGTGCGGGGAATCCCATCATCTACCTTGATTCGGAAGAGGAGCGACGGAGGAGGCCGGCGATGGTGGGGACGAGGCGGCGGCCTTCGGCGGCGCGGTGTGCCGCGGTGGAGGGAAATTGGTGGCCTAGAGCTACGGCATACGATGGCGGGGCGGCTGAGGAGGCCTGGCGTGGTGATGGGGTGCCTCGGGAACGGTCGGAGGGGGCCGGCGACAGAGCTCCCGAGCGAGGAATGGACGGAGGCGTCCGGCGGCGAAATGCGGCACGGAGGAGGTGATACTGCAGCCTAGACCCAGGAAAACTGGTGGAGCGGAGGCATAGGAGGGACGGCACGGCAGTGTGGAGGAGCGGGGACGGCCGGAGCACGAGGAGCTCGAGCTCCATGCTCGGATTCAATGGTGGCCGGTTCGGCGGTGGAGAAAACGAGAGGTAAGGTGGGTGGGAGAGTGAGGGAGTGAGCAGGAGAGAGCAAGGGGCATCCTCCGCGTGCGCTTAAGGCCGAAGGAACCAGGGGCGCGGCGGGCGTCGGCCTCGGCCGGCGGCAGGCGGTGGTCGCCGCGTGGAGGCGTTCGAGCAGGGAGGAAGGGGGATGGCCGGTGCGTGGATGCAGTCCATAGACCGGCAGAGGCTAACCGGTGGGGCCGGGCTAGGATGGAGAAAGAATGGTCCATGGACCGAGTGCACGGAGGGGAAAAAGTGTGGGACCCATGGTCGGCGCGGTCCGCTCCCGTGAGCGGGAACCCGACGCGGTTCTTGCCGGTGGGGTCCACTGGTCAGAGACTCCAACCGCCTGAAATTTGAACGAAAAAATCGGAAAATAGAAAACCCCCCTTGACTGCTGAAACCACTGTTAAAAATTTCCATTTTTGAATAGGTTAGAGGCCGAATTTGAAAAGGACCCAATTGGATGCAATGTTTAAAATTTATTCCTCTATATTTGTCTTATAAACGTCCACACCATTTTATATTCAAAAATATGGTTTAAATTTGAATTTAAACTGCTGGCCAAGGGTTGACCAACAGAACCCTCTAGTTTAGAAATTCTAAAAGTCTACATTCTATCACTCAAATAGTTTTATACCAACGTGGTTCAGAATTTCAAGACCTACAACTTTCTCAATAAAAACATTGCAAGATTTTGGCTTTAAGATCAAGAAAATTTAAAATTACTAAACAGGTCATGTTTGGACAGAATTCACATACTGACAGAAAAAGCCCCAAAACTCTATGCAAACCTTCATGCATGTCAAAGCACTAATTACCAAATTTGTTTATCATTAAATTATCTACAAGTTTGGTATAGAAAGTTTTACCTACATCACAATAGAATTAAAGTTACGACTACAAACATAACAGAAAACAGGGTTTAGAAAATTTCGTTTTAATCAAGTTTTGCCATAGGGTTCAAATGCATGTCAAACTACGATGCATCATGATGAATGTTGCATGTATGTGAGATGAAAAGGCACTTGAGATGCCAGAGCATCACATTTGTATCGGGATATTAATCATACTACCATACGATGTATCGTTTAGCATGCGTATCAAGATAATAACAACTTTGATTCTAAACACGGTGGGCTCTAATAATGACTAAAAAGCAATATTAGCGTGAGCTAAAAGAACGACATATATTCTATTGTTTTCTCAAGTTGTTTGTTTTTTTTTTTTTTGAAACGAATCGGCAGAAGAGCTGCCTATTGTATTAATAAGAAGGAAAATCCTCCAAGAGATGAGAAGTTACAAGCGATTTACAATTGTACAAACGGAAAAGAAGAAAATTCCACAAACAAAGGATCAGTTTAGCAACACAGGGCCGCTATTGTTTTCTCAAATTGGTACCAGATGGAACACGCTGATTTCGTAAAATCAAGCCCTCTGGATTAGTTCCCCCTAGTCCTGCCATTTTTATTTATATGAATTTTTTTCAAAAAATACAGGGCTTGCTGTTCTTTTGGAGCCGCGCCCCTTCCCGTTTCCTCTCGCGCGGACTCGCCAGGCTCGGAATTTCGAATTTCAAAATTTAAACCCCGCGTCCTTCTCCAGGAAGCCTCCGCCTCCTGGCCTCCTGGCCCCACCGGTCAGCCTGCCAAACACCACCGCGCGCCTCCCGAGGGCCGAGGCACCGCGGCTCCGCACACTCCCCCCCCCTCCCTCCCGTGAGTCCCGCCGGCTTCCATTCCAGCATTCCTCATGCCCCCATGGCCCCCCGCCCCCTACCGGCGGCGGCTTCCGGATAAGACCAGGGGCATGGAGTTGGCGGCTATGAAGTGGAGGGACCTGCGGGAGCTCTGCCGGCAGCGCGGCCTCCCCATCCACGGCTGCAAAGCCGAGCTCGCCGCCAGGCTCGCGAGCGCGCTCTCGGTACGGCACCCAAAACTCCAGATTTCCTGACTCCCTTACGAGAGAGAGAAAAAATTATTTCCGAAAAAGAAATACCAAAACCCATTTTCACTTTTTTTTACATTCTTTTCACTCTTTTTAACAGTATAAGCCATGAGTCGCTCATAGTGTGTGGTTTATAGTTTCTGTCTGTATGCGCAATCCATCGCCTGTCAGGAAACAACTAAAAGGCGATGAGGTTAGCAGTAGTAGATTAGCGACCTGAAATGTTCTCCTTTCGTTTTTGCCTTTTTATTCTCATTTGATCAGCTTATGCTCTGCGGTTCCGAGTACCGGATGAAGAACAATCAGGGAATGGCCAAACCATGACAATATACGCAATATCTGTCACGCTAATAAGAAACGTTGCCAAGTTTGCTTCTCCATTTCATCCACATGTGAGATGCTGCCCTGGTGAAGCCAAAACAAAATTCTGTTTTTTATTCTCATCTTTCTGTTGATTTTGGGAATGGTTTTGGTTGCTTGGTTGGTTATTTTTGCTATGAAGGCCAAGTCATTTTCACTTCTCTCTCTATCTCTCTCTCTACATTAGGTCATGAGTCGATAGTGTGTCGATTATAGTCTCTGTTTGTATGCACAATCCATTGCTTATCAGAAAATAGCTATAAGCTGTTGCAGCGCAGCTAGTAGCTTAGCAACCTGAGGGATGGTTTTTCTTTTTTCTTTCTCATTGCATGCTTTGATGCTAATAATAAACTTACCAAGTTTGCTGCGCCATTCACATATATGGCATGCCGCCCTGAGCCAAACCAAACTTTTCTTCTGTTCTCATATTTTTGTTGATTTTGGGGTTGATTGTTTGTCTTTGCAGGGAGGTCCTGCTGCTGCAGAGAGTGTGGTTGCGGTGGCAGTGGGGAAGGGCTGTCTGAAGCAGCTGGGAGGTAGGGCTAGTGGTGGCACTTCTGGGGCTTCCAAGAAAGTGAGTTTTGCATTGGATGAAACCTCAGAGGCAAGGGGTAGACGACGGAGGTCTCAAGTGATTTTGCCACTGGTTGTTGCCAAGACAAAGGGGAGGCACAAGGCTAGGAAGGCTCCTACAGCAGTGAGCGGAAGGGGTCGGCGGCGGAGGCACAATTATGTTGGTGATTCTGCTCATGAAAGTGTTACTAGAGAGGTGGATCCAGATTCCTCACTGACACGGTCCAAGATGAAAACGACGTGTTCACATGACCGCAATGTGGTTAAAAGTCGGAATAATCCTGCAGAGGCTGAGGAAGGAGGAGAGGTGGTAGGAGCAGGTACTGATAGGAAGCGGAAGAGGCAGGAGAATGCCAAAGTTATTACTGTCAAAGCTCAAGCAGGAATTTCGCGTAGGATCACAAGGAGTTCAAGCCTGTCAGAGGCAGCAGTTTTGTTGTCTCCTGGTGTTGAGAAGATGAGAGGGGGAAGGAAGGCAAGAAATGATAAGGATGAACTTGGTGGCAAGGAGAAGGGTGTTGAACTTCAAGATTTGACTACTGCAGCATCACCAGTTGAGAGTAGGAGAAGTAGCAGGAGGGGAGAGGATTGTGTTCCTTCTGTGCAGAAGCCTTCTAAGGTTGTGGTATCGTGTAGGACCACAAGATCAAGCTCAGTAGCAGCTACTGTGATGTTGCCCACTGTCGTTGGAAATAAGAGGAGGAAGACAAGGGGTAGGCCCAAGTCTGGGGAGGCACTTCCTACCACAGCACTGGATGGAAGGGCTAGTCAACAGAAGTGTGATGTTGTTGGTGATTCTGTTGATCCTCGTGCTTTTGGAGACATGGGCACAGATGCTTCAGTGACACAACCCAGGACACAAGCAGTGAATTTGCATGCTGAAAGTGGAGTTGAAAGTCCAAATATTCCTGCTGAGGCTGAGGAAGAAGGGGGGCTTATAGGAGCACCTACTTATAGAAAGCGTAAGCAGAAGATCCAGAAGAATGCACAAGCTGGAATTTCTCACAGGAGCACGAGGAAGTCAAGATCATCCACAGCTGCTGTTCTCTTGTCTACTGTTGTTGAGAAGATGGAAGTAGGAGATGATAAGGATGAACTTGGTGTTAAGGAGCTAGCTGAAGTTAAAGTTTTGGCCACCGCACCACCACCAATTGTTGCTGAGAGCAGAAGTATGATGAAGGGAGAAGACTGCATTTCTGTACTGAAACCTGCCAAAGTGGAGGTATATGGCAGAAGCACAAGATCACGTTCTGTAGCTACTGCTGTGCCGTCACCCAGTGTCATTAGAAACAAAGTGAGGAAGGCAGAAGATGTGAACCCAAATGGACAGCTACCTACAAATTTGGAGGTTCTTCCAAATGATGTTCCTTCTACCAGGACCTTGAGGAACAGAATTGTTCAGGTTAACAACAGTGTGGTGGAAAAAACTCATGTACGCAAGAAGCCTGAAATCAAGAGGAGGGCCAAGGACTCGAAGATAGCTCATCAATTGACACGTAATACTGCTAAGATCAGCATGGAAGATTCTTCATCACTGGCAGAAAAAGAGCCAGGTTCAGCTAAGAGGGTCACAATGCACAGCAAGGATAATGCAGCTAGAAATGGTGGTGGTGTTTCATTGTCTGATGACAGTGGCAATAAGGTTTCAGCTGCAAAAACAAAATTAGGAGATGAAAGAGCCACAGGAATGCATGGAATTGTTAGTGGCGTGGAGTTTAAAAAAATGCCAAGGGTGGAGATGTGGGTAAGAAGCCAGCAGTAAGGGGACCAGTGGCTCTTAGGCGATCAGCACGAAAATGTGTTGTTGGCTAGATTTTATGACAGGCCTCTCCTGGATTGGATCCATATGTTCTACTGCTACACTACACCACCTGGAGCTCATGTAGGCGGGTGGCCTTTTGTTAGCCAGAGTGCTGCGGAAGCAAGATCGCAAGGTCAATCACATCTTGAATGGACCAATGCGCCGGCTTCCTCTTGAATTCTTTTGGTATATGCTCTCAGAAAGAAACAAATGTCTGAGAGTAAGTTCGAAATAGTAGTTCTCCTTTGGACCTTTGCTGCTGGAGAAATTAAAGGAAGTCCTTTTGCTTTGGAGGTGGAACTCTTAACATAGTACTTGATGATGTGAACTAGTAGTGTATTTATATGATCATGATTAATATTAACCATGGTAGTACCTACTTGGTTTGAGCCCCGCTTGCTTGAACTCTTAAATGTTACTGCCTCCTTTCTCGAATATTTATCACACGTTAGTTCATTTTTAAACTAAAATGCGACAAATAAAAAAAGAATGGAGGAAGTAATATATTTGCCAAGTTGATACTCGACAATTTTGGGCTCTGTAGCAGAAGTTATAGTCACGTTTTTTTTTCTCCTCTGTAATGCTATAGTAAAAAAATTATCCACAAGTAAGAGTGGATAATACCTTGATCGTTTGAACGATATTTATCGGTTATCATTGTGTGGGGGTTTGCTTCCTAGAAATGCCGAACATGCACGCAGCCACGCTGGAGATTTTCTTATGTTTTCTGATGTTTATTACTCCTTCTAAGACTGAGGTCACCATCTTTCTCATCCAACCACTATATTTTAAACTCTACTATTTACAATACGTATGCAATGTTATGCACATTAATATGCATGCTCTGGTGACATCAATCTGAACACACACACACAATGAAAATGCTTAGAGTGGTGCTTATGAAAAGCGAATTTTTTTTTTTCAGAACCAAATGAGAGTAGCGCCAGAACTTGTCCGCCGAAGTTTGTAAGACCGAATACAGCAATTTGTGCAAATAGTTGTGCATATGCATTTTAGACGACCAATTAGACAAGCAAGCATATTATGCATATGCATTCGTGCGAGCCGTGAGCGCACAAGAAATGAGGTGTAGGCTATGCAAAGTGGAGTGGATGCGCAACCTGCTCGATTCAGCCTAAATACATGCTCCTTTTCAGGTGGCCAACCAGATGAGAGACTTGCAACCACTATTACCAGCTGCACTTCCAGACCTCTGAAACCGCATACTCCCTCTGTCCCTAAAAGAGTGTCACCCGCCTCAATTTCAGTGCACGTTCCGGCACTCGTTTTATTCAAAATTTTGATTCAAAAATTTTAAAAAAATTATATAAAATATTTAAGGTTACATACGTAATCATGAAAAAATTAATGATATAAATTTTTTTGAATAAGACGAAGGATTGAAGGTAGTACACTGAAATCGAGGGCGACACTCTTTTAGGGACGGAGGGAGTAGTATTAAACTGAGCACAGCGGATTGTGCAAATAATTGTACATGTGTATTTTAGAGGATTGATTACTAGCTTATCATGCATGTGTAAATTGAGAACCGTGTGTGGAAAACAAAATATCAGTCTGTGAATTTTGTACAGGCAAATGCACAAGCCGTTGCACTAAAGTCTTTAGCAAAACACAGGCGCAGAGGTTCAGAGATTGCGTGAACTGTGTCGAAGAAGCACACACAACCATACCATGTTTAATTCAATTCCTTGAAAACGCACAAAGTGCATGCTTGCTGATTTGTAGAACTTGAGGAGAATCCATCTTAATCTAATCAACTGCAGGTCATTGCGATGAGTACTCGGATAGATGATTCCAAAAAATTTGAAACTTTACAATTTATAGCTTAATTCTATATGCACCATGTTAAAAAAGCTTCAAGCTGAGTATAGAAAAAACTTCTTTAAAAAACAATAAGGTTTGTATACAAAAGTGCACTAGGAAAAAATAATAGATCATTTTTGTCTATTACTTATAGGCTGTGTTCCATTCCGCGGTGCGGGGTGGAAAATCTCCGCCGCATAGTGTTTCACGCTGTTCTAGGCCATCGATTGTTTTGGATGAATGGATGTGATTTAGTGCCCAGCTCCGGCGCAGAACCACTCCTCCGAAGAGAACAGAGATATATCTTGCTTTGCTATTAGTTGGCATGGAAAATAAAGGCCAAACACAACTATAAACAATAACATAACGCATGTAAATGATCTCGGATACCCATTTATCATGGAACTTTTAGAGCAACTATCCTCAACGGAGATAATGCCTTTGTGTATCGAAGCGGAGGGATTTTGAACGACTCAATTCATATAGAACATTTTTCTTTAATATTTTTGGAACAAACGATTGAATCCTAACATTTATTAAAAGAACTATAGAATGGGTTATTCCATTGAATTTTTAGGAGAAAATTGCTTTGTGACTGGACTTTGTGCGTTTTATGATTTCTATTATAAATCTGTGCGTTTTTTTTTGCGATATAAATTTGTGTTCTAAATACATGCGCACTTCAATATTTGTTTTTCCCGAAGCTGGCCGGTGCCGACTGCCGAGGTAGGAGTATGTCCCCACGTTCAAATTCCGAACCGGATAAACTCTGCAACCCGGAGCGGGGCCCGCCACCCAGCCAGCAAAGCGTATCGGCTCGTGGAGAAGGCCGAAGCGTTACCGAGAGCTCAACCAAGCCGAGCAAATGACATGCGGGGCCGGTCGACCTGCCCCGTTTCGGGGCCCCACGCACCAGTGGGACAGCTCATCAACGCTACCACCATTCCACTCATCCAGGCCGCTCCCCTGCGCTCGGCGGGAACTCCCAGAACGGCAAAAGTTTCAAAACCCGCCGCCTCCTCCTTCCGCCGCAAGCTTCCGCTCCGGGCCCACCGTGGACCGCGCTCTCCAGCGTGGCCCCACCGATCAGCCTCCGAGCCACCACCGCTCTACCACCGGGAGCACGCGCCCGCCCGGCCCCACGCGTCTCCCGAGGCGCCACGCGTGACGCGCCCGCCCCCGCAACCCCGTTCCCACGAGTTCAATTCCCCAGCGCTCGAAGAGTCGGCGGAAGCCCGGCGGCCAACCAAGGCCAACCTAGAAAAGGCGCCGGCAGGCCGCCCTCCCCAAAATTTTCGAACGGAATTCGAACTCGGCAGGCAGAGAGAGACGGAGAGAGCCGCCGACGAGATGGCCGGCGCGGCGCGGTGAGTTTCGGCGAGTGGGTGCGGGACAGCGGGAGTGAGTGCGGGCGCGCGGGATGGATCTCGCGGGGATGAAGCGGCGGGAGCTGCAGGCGCTCTGCAAGCGCCACGGCCTCCCCGCCGGGGGCACCAACGCCGACCTGGTCGCGCGCCTCGACGCCGCGCTCTCGGTAAGGGGTACCTACCAAGCGCACGGCGCGCGCTCTCCCAGCAACCCTCGCCCCCGGTAGCCGTAGCCGTAGCCGCGCCGCGGATGTGCTCTACTGCTCTGCGCGTTCGATTTGTTTTGTGCAAATGGTTTGGGGGTTGCTGCTCCTTACAATGCCGCGGGGTTCGCTTGCTTGTTTTTGCAGGGGTGCGCTGGCGCGGAGGAGGAGGGGGAGGTGGTTGGAGCGGCGGCGAGGAAGGGGTGTCTGAAGCGGGCGTGCGGGGACGCGGGCGACGCGAAGAAGGTCACGTTCGCGGCGGAGGAGGCGAGGGCGAGGAGGCTGAGGTGCCGGGTCATCTGGTCGCCGGTGGTTGCCAAGCCGAGGGGGAGGCGCTCCGGTTCTGATTCTGCTGTGGAGGACGGCGGCGGTTCTGCGGAGGCCGGCGCGGGTGTTCCGGTGAGGCGGTCACGGAGGCACTCGATTGGTGCGGTGGAGTCCGTGGAGGTTGGGGAACCTGTGTCTGTTGGTGGGAAGCGGAAGCGTAAGGGCAAGGAGAACGATGAGGCTGCTGCTACTGCTGCTGCTGTCAGTGCTGCGCAGGTTGGGGTTTCTGGTAGAGTCACGAGAAGGTCAAGCTTGGCGGGGGTTGCTCTTGTGTTGCCTCCTCCTGCTGTCGAGAAGAAGAGGGGGCGGGGCAAGGCTGTGGATGGTGAGAATACACTGGTTGATGAGGCTGCTGCTGCTGTCAGTGCTGCTCAGGTTGGGATTTCTGGTAGAGTCACGAGAAGGTCAAGCTTGGCGGGAACTGCTCTTGTATTGCCTCCTGCTGTCGAGAAGAAGAGAGGGAGGAGGAAGGCTGCGCATGATGAGAATGAAATCATTGATGAGGCTCAAGATTTGTCTGCACCCGCGCCACCGGCAATTGCGGGAGTACCCGCTAGGGTCACAAGGTCTCACTCAGCGGCACCGGTTGTGGTGCCGCTCACTGTGGTTGGGAGCAAGAGGAGGAGAAAGGCGGAGGATGCACAGCCAGATGTGGAGCTTCCTGCAGTTTCAGAGGTGCCTAGAAATGAAGCTCCAGCTACCAGGTCTTTGAGGAGCAGAGTTGTCCAGGCTAACAGCAGTGATGTGGATGAAACTTACACTGGCAAGCAGGTGGAAAACAAGATACAGTCCAGTAGACCAGCTACTCGCAGGCATCAGAAGGTTGCATTTTCTGCGGAGGTTGAAGATCATGAACCGGTTGCTGCTCCTACCCCATTGAGGCGATCAAGGAGAAACATTTCTGAAGCAGCCAGTAAGGCAAATTCAGAAACCAAGAAACTGAGCAGCGCGCCAGGGGAGGCCAACAATTTGAACATAGCTCAGCCATCGACACACCATGATGGTAGCGCTGGAGAGGTGGAGAAGAAACCAGCTGTTAAAGAACCTGTAAGGCGATCGACGCGTAAATCTGTTGTCTCAGCTATGCTTGAGAAAGATGTGAAGGGTGTAATTGAAGAAAGGAATGCTGAAGCATACACTAGGAGATCAATGCGGAAATCTGTTGTTCCAGTGGAAGATGTCAATGGTAATAGTGAAGATATTGAAAATGCTGACAGTGAGGTTGTAGTGAAGCAACCAGCAACTAAAGTGGCTGTAAGGCAATCGAGGCGTAAATCCACCATCTCAGCTAAGCACGAGAAGGAGAATGATCTCATTGCAGAAAAGACCACAGAAACACATGGCAGGAGACCAATGCGGAAATCTGTAATATCAGTTGAAGATATCAAAGTCATTGGTAAAGAGATTCAAAATACTAAGGGCAAAGATGTCGAGAAGCAGTTAGTTGGGAAGCAACCTGTGAGGCGCTCATCACGTAAGTCGGTTCTGCCGGATATGCTTGAAAGTGATAGTGGATTGCTAGATGCAGAAAGGAATGCTGAGGCACATGTTAGGAGATCAACACGGAAGTCTGTTCTTCCTAACACGCTTAATGACGTAAACCAAGATCACAGCAAAATGGTCAGAAATGAGAGCCATCAAAGTGATAATTGTAAGGACGAGAAGCAACAAGCAATAAAGGTACCAGTTCGGCGATCAAGGCGATCTGTTGCCGCTGTGGTGCTTGAGGAACAAAACAAGGGTCTTCACAAAGACAAAATATCAAATATTCCTGTGAGGAGATCATCCCGTAAATCCATTGCTGCTAATGTGGTTGAAAAGGGGAACATGGAGCAGACTGGAATGGTTGAACGGGAACAGGACAGAGTTTATGAAGAGGGCTCCAGATTGAGAAAACGCAGAAGGTCTTCAAAGGAAATATCGTCTTCAGCTAACAATTCCAGGAATACGGAGGATTTTAGTGAACAGACATTCCGGCAGCAGCAGAATGCACAAACCCCAAATGGAAAAGATGACACCGGGGATAATCATGATAAGCCACAGGTATCAAATTCCACAACTTCAAAGGGAAGGTCTTCAAAGAGGAGACAGCCAGCTGCTCCACAAGAAGTGATGTCTGTTGAGGATCCAAACGATGGCATGGTTATCAAGGAAGCAGCAAAGGGTGCTTCTAAAGCTACTCACGATTGTATTACAGAGCCTAGTAGCAGAACTGAAGAAATTGATCAGGTTAATGCCACAAGAGAAAAGGTCTGTTCAGGTCCATTGCTTGCAACAGTAACACTTCCTGATGAGATTTGCACAGCGCAGAGTGCTCATAAGGTGATACCAGGGTCAGAATCTAGTGGCCTTGCAAAGAAATGTTCAGATAAAAGTAAACAACTTCGGGAACACTGTGACAGCCAAGCTGATGATAGCAATTTATCTGAAAATAGAAATGGAGAATTGAACCAAACATCAATCATTGTAGAGCAAGTCCCACACAATGGCATTGTCTCTGAGGACAAAATATCGATGGTTGAAGGTAAGGTTAATTTAGGTACCAAGGGCATGCTGATGACTGCAGAATTTGTAGGCTTTTTCTATGTTCATTGTATCTGTCATCACAATTATTGGTTTTCTTTGGATGCTCGAAAACTGGCATATAACTACTTCATTTATTCTGAAGTTTTAATTACCTTTGCCTTTACTGTCTTATTATTATACTGAAAGACAGTTCTGGTCTTTTGCAGCATCTCCAGATGTTTTGCCAATAGACATCAAAGTTGGAGATCATGAAAAGCAAAGCCCTGTTGCTGGTCAAGGGAGAGTTGACTGGGAAGCAAATACAAGTGAATCCGGAGAAAAGAACCTAGCTGCTGTCATATCCCCTAGTCTCCACGCCAAAAGCCTGCAGCATGATATTGACATACTAGCTAAAGAGGCTCATAAAGGTACAGCCACATCCTGTATCCGTAACTGCTTTCTGATTTGAAAAATATGTTTTACGTATCAATCTGTTAAACATCCAAGTTCACCTATGCCAGTTGGTTGGTACTTGCATTTTCAATTTTGTTGGAAGCTCAAAGCCTGGCATATAGTTTCTTTAATGATTTAAAAAAGATTTATAATTAGCTCTGCTGTTATGTTTGGTGCATGATTTTTATAATACACTAAATTAAACTTGCAAAATCTCCAGATATTGTGCCAGTGACTTGCACTATTGAAGAGCATGGAGAAAATTATCCAGTGACTCCTATAACTGTTCAAAAGAGAGTTAGGGACGAAGAAAATGCATGTGAATCTGCAAGAAAACCCCTAGCTGGAATCTTATCGAATGGTCTTCAAACCAAAGATATGCAACATGACAGTTCTGCACTAACTAAAGAGATTGGTGAAGGTAAATATTGCCTTAATCCTGGTTCCACCTCTGGTTCTTATGTAGATGCTCTCCAATGCATTTGTCCTTCTGACCATGACAAAATTTGACCAGTGACTTTGCCTTTTTCTAATGCTACCATACTGTTGAACAGCTTCTGGAGTTGCCCTACCAACATCAGACAGTAATCCAGAAATTCACTGTGATGCAATTGCGGAAGAAAGCGTTCTAGCTGCTGATATGGAGAAATGTCTCAGCAAGAGTAGCGAAGGGAAACTACTTTTCACAAATCTGCACTCAGAAAATGCTGCTGATGACAGTACCCTTCCAGTACTGAATACTGATGAGGGACGGTCATCAGATGGAGGAAGTTCTTTATTCGATCTTGAATTCCTGTTTGGTGATAAGAAACTTGATGTGGATCAGGGTGCCGCAGAAGAAGGTACGAAACTATGAATGGTTCATAAGATTTTCTAATATTAATTGGTCGCCTATATTTTTTATGTAACTTTTCCCACTTCCCAGAAGTTGCTGCTGAGGAGAAAAGTACATCAGATGTAGCTGCCAAAGCTGACCTAAAAACAAACGAAGAACTTGCTGGTCTTGATGTGGAATCAGATTGTAGCATTACTGAAAAGGACGCAAGGTTTGTTGCAAATAATCCTGATTCCGAACAAGCTACAATTCATGTCCAGCAGGTCGATGTACAAGAAGGTAAGTTTCCATCCTATTATATTTAGATAAGTGGATAATTAGTGTTTGAGTTGAAGTATTAAGTTTAGTGTTGTTTGAGAGTAACGCATACATGTGTCTCAGGTGACCTCGAGAAGGCTTCACTATGTTCAGCTACACCAAAGTATAAACATGAATGTAGTTTGGCCGAGGAACTATTATTGCGTTCTAAGAAGAACAAGGGGTGTTTATCAAGCGTAGAACAATCTCCTTTTGGCCTACAGTCCCTGTTCTTACAGGAAAGCATAGAAGAATCTGCGAATCGTGGAGCCCTTGCTGCTGCCACTGGCTGTACTGAAGATGGATTTGATGAATTAAAATTGTGCAATGTGTTGGTACCTTCTTCACACAATGATACTGATGAAGGTAGCTTTCCTGTGTCAAAAAATGATGCTTTTATGTGTACAACCCAGAAAGAGAATATAATAGAAGGTATAAATATCATATTCTTTTTGTTGTATTGTTTCATCACTTTATAATTTCCTTCCAATCCTGCAACCTATATCTGCCGATGTAAAATAAGTTATTTCCATGGTACCCATAAGACTGTTCATTTTTTTAGGATTGCTGAAGGCTAGCCATGATGAAGGACTGGTTTCGCCAGGCTTTTCACAGGATACAAATCCATTAAAAGAGTAAGCACATTTGTTTTATGTTACATTAAAATTTCATATGGGGTGTTAATGTTACGTGTTGATCATTCTAAAATAGGAAATCCAATCTTGTAGGTTCATTAATTCTGAGGAAGTGGTCTGTAAGGGAGAAGGAAGAAAGAAGCTTGTCCATTCTGAAGCTTCATCTGAGCAAACAATTGCCAAATGGCCAGGTAGACCCTTTACGATTTTATGATTTAATTACTTTATATTAGGAAGACATGTTTTTAAAGATCTTTGTTCTTTCACCATAAATCTAGCGTCCTCCTCAGTGTAAAAGCATGCTGAGATATATTTTATATTTGACCGTCAATTTCCCCTTTGTAACCTACTGCAGCTGACAATGAATTTGGTACGAGTGATACTGTACTGAATGGTGTTGACGTTCTGCATCAGGGTCCTAGAGACCGATGCGATGAGGACATGGAAGAACAATTATCTTCCAAACCCTCAAAAAATAACATTATTGAGGATGCTTCTGCCAAATACACAAAAACTGGAGTTGTTTTCCCAGCTGAAGAAAGATCAAATTTACAAGATGGGCAGCTTAACTCCAAGTTGGAGGGCATAGAAGTTGTGGAATCAGGTCCCATCTTCAAGAAGGATACCGGATCTGTTCAGGGCATTGCTTGTGAAATAACTCCATCTGGTTCCGGTTTACCAAAAAATTCTGACATGGAGTATAACCCACGACAGGAGCTTTCAGATGGCTTCTCTGTGGAAGCATCTCTCAATGGTCCCCCTACGTGTACGGAGAAAATTGTTTCTAGAGTAGGTTAGTAATTCATTATTTATAAGCACTTAAGTTTCCTTCTACTATTTATTTACAACTTATGTGTGTTGGTTCAAATGACGTTTCAGATACTATTGACAGTCCATCATCTAGTTTTGCAACTCCTGGTTATAAGCATGAAGGTGGTTTGTCTGAGGAAGCAATGCGCACAGTGAAGATTTATGCTGGAACACGCTCATCAAATCCGAGAGACTTACTCATGGAACTGCAGTCCATGTTCTCTAGGGAAAACATTGAAGAGTCTTATCCCAACGATGGCCTTGCATCCCCAAATGCTGAAATTTCAGGGGATGAATCGATTGATGCTGAACAACGGACTGAAGTACATCTTGGTTTTAATCTGTCTCAGTTAGAACCAACAGACCTCTCGGATGAACTGACTGGGTGTCCCAATACTCGAGTGCTGCATAACGGTCATAAAGATCGATGCCGTGAGGATAGGGTAGAGCAAGATGCTTCTAGAACCTGCACAAATGATATTGTGGAGGCTGCTGCTTCTGCCAAATACACAGAAAGTGGAGTGATGCTGCTTCCATCTGAAATGGAAGATGAGCAGCTTAACCCCATGTTGGAAGGCCCAAAAGTTATCGGAAATGGCCTTAACCATAATAACGATTTTGATAATACTGTGGAAAGTGGATCTATTATGCTTACTGCTGGTAAAAGAACTCCATCCAGATCCAGTTTACCGGAAGCATATACTATGGATCAATGCCCTCAACACAAGCTTTTCGATGGCTTCTCAGAGGAATCATCTGTTCAAGCTACTATATCTGGGAAGAAAATTGTTTCTGGTGTAGAAGGTCAGTAACTTGGTGTAATTTAAAAACCCTGATGTTGCCTTCTTAAACTATTGCTTATAGAGTAATGCATATTTGTTCAAATGATGTGCCAGGTACTTCTGATTCTAAAAGTGCTTTGTCTGATGAAGCCGTGCACAAAATGGAGAACTATACTGAAACACACTCAGCAGATCCCAGACATTTAATCATGGAGCTGCAGTCTCTTTTCTCAGAGGGAAGCATTGAAAATTCTGATTCGCATGATGATCTTGCATTTCCTTGCGCTGAAAGAGGAATTAATGAAGCCAGTGCTTGCCATGTTGAGAAACTTGTTGACAAACTCGTTTCTTCTGAATCTGATACATGTCAAGGCCCTCATCAAGATCTCAACAGGGCTAAAGAAAAAGAATGTAGCATGTCTGTGTCCTCGCAAGACAATGGAAGTGGAGGTATATTTTAATTTGTATGCGATCAGCGTCTCATTTTATTTAAAAAGTCTTCTGCCTTGCAATGTCACGCTGTGCAATCCTCGCACAGAAAGAACTGAACAATATTGCTTTACTTAGGGTTCTTGAGGTCCAGCCTCATGAAAGATCGGGTTATCTCATCCAAGATTGATATGTCAGATGATTCCTGTCTTATTGAAAGGTAATTTTGTTTTGAATTACTAAAATTGCATATGTCGCTCCTTTAGTCCTTTTGATCATGTAATCACTATACCACAGGGATATTGCGGCTGAGGAAGTGTTTTGTAAGGAGAAAGAGAGAAGAAAGTCTATGCCTACTTCAGATGGACATGGTAAGCCTTTTATCATGTTTTTGTATTGATCTGTCCTTAGACTGTTCCATACACTGATACACCTCATATTGCACCTGAGCAGGCTTTTTGTGCTTGTGGAGCACAATTTAACCATTCACAAAAGCATCTATTTGTGATGAACTGCATGTGCCCTAGTACTTTGCAATTAGAATTACTGAATGCTTTGGATGGTGATAACCTGTATTTCAACACAGGAGTTCTCTGGCAGCATCAGATAGAGGATTACGGTGAACACAATGTCGACCAAGTTGCTTCAGGCATTTGTGATATGTTGGAAGCTTCACCAGTCAAAGAACTAGAAAACGGGGTAGCACAGATCCACTCTGCAGAAACGTCAGCATTGCCAGATAAGCAACTTAATCCTGAGCTAGAGGGCGGTGTAGTTGAGAAACACAGCTTAAACTGTGATAAAGATACCAGTCAGTTTCTTGGTTCTGGATCTCTGCTGAGCAAGACTGTCCTTTGTCCCAAGGGTAGTCGTACCGTTTATTGCCAGGAACAGGAGCTAACACATGGGTTATCCACATTTACGTCTGCTGAAGGATCTGCAATTCGTCAGGATGAGAGTGTCGGATCTGGTAAGTATTTCTCTTGACATTTAAATACATTTTTTAATTCCTCGGTTGACACTGTCTAAGGTCCAACAAAAGGCAAATTCAGCTCTAAATTCCATTTTAGCATACAAAACCTATAATGCTATGAAACTACTTTCAGATAAAGATGTTCATACAAACTTCGAGTGTCTAAAGTTTAAATGCAAAAGGTTTGTATTGGTTAGTTGCAAACCTATAATAATTGATGTCTGAAGTTTGTATTGGTTAGTTGCAAACCTATACATTGATTTTATTTTGTATATTGCTTCATGATTTATTCTCTTATGTTAGGAATTTGTCAATCTCGTGATGGATTTTATTTGTGCATTGCCTCATGGTCCATTCTCTTATGTTAGGAATCTGTCAATCTCGAGGCCAGAAGCATATAGTTGAAATCAACTGTGAGCTATCGAGTTCTGATACTCAAATGCCCCATCCATATCTTAAAGAGGAATGCGGCAAATCTGGTGAAGATGGATTCTCTCCAAAAGTTCTTCAATATGACATGTCTGAAACTGCCCCAATAGAAGGAATGGAAAATGCATTAAATCTTCCCCCAACAGTGGGAACATTAGAAATGCCTGATGAGCGGTTTAGCTCGAAAACGACCGATGACAGTGAGGAACACAACTTTAGCTGTGATAAAGACACAGCCAAAAATTTCTGTACTGGGTTTGTGAATAATGAAATGTACCCATTGCCCAAAGACTGTCATATAGACCCTTGCCAGGAACAGGAGGTCTCAGAAGTCCTTTCTTTACCTAAATCCCCTGAAAAATCTGTAAATCATCAGGATGATAGAATTGCAGGATCAGGTTAGTATGTGTGACGACTTGCTTATATTTTGTTGACTCAAAAATTTTAAAGTCGTCGGTAAAATATTCCTTTGTGTGTTGCTCATGAAAATCTTTTACTTCAGGGCCTTGTCAGACTAGTTGGCAACAGTTTATAAATGAAGGCTTCACTATCCTGGCGACTACTAATGTTGAAGTGCTCAATGAAGATCACAAGGAAGACACTGTGAATCTTGAAGGCCAAATTACTCCTGGTATTGCTGCTAGCAGTGTGTCTGAAGCTGCAGAAATGGAACTTCCAGAAAGGGAAATAGGTCTGGTACCTGCTGCAGGAAAAATAGCATTGCCAGATGAGCAGATTGACACTAATCTGGAGGAGGGCAACCAAGTTGATGAACACAGCTGTAGCTATGAGACTGGCTTTTCCAGCTTTTCTGGTACTGAGTTAGTAAACGGAGAAGTGCCGAATCTGCACAAAGGTGATCACATGGATCTGCCCAGTGAAGAGAATCATTCAAATGACCTACCTGCTCTGAGATCTCCTGAACAATCTACGGTACTACCTGCTCCGAGATCTCCTGAACAATCTACCGTTTCCCAGAACGACTCTGTGCTGGTATCAGTAGGTATCATTGCTGCCCCTGACTCGTTCTCATTGTTTGGCATCACACCTCGCTTCTTTTTCTCATTGAACCATTTGTTTTCCCTTTAGGAATCGACCAAAGCAGCAGGCAAAGCGGTATAGACGAGCTCCGTGCCAAGCTGCAGCGCTTCAAAGTCACCAGCGTTGTAAAGGGAAGCTACGTTGCTATGAGCCCCCCTCGCCCGAAGCCAGGGGACAACCTGAGCCAGTTTGCGATCGCTCTGCTCAGGAACAGGGAGAACACGCCTGCTGTTAAGGATGGCCATCCCGCGAAGGCGAACACCGATCGCACGGCTGTGAAGGACTCGTCAAGACGTGCGCTGCAGCCCATCAGCGGAAGACCCAGGGAGCACTGATAGTTGGTATTGGTAGATCTGACCGTGATCGTGTGTTAGTGTCTTGAGTGTGTGTTCAACCTTTGGTTGAAAGTTGTTAATGTGTGCGTGCATCTGACGGAAATTGGACCGTGTATTCGTGCGGCGTGTTGTGGACGTGACGGAGCTGCTTCTCCGTGCATTTGTTAATCTCTATATAGCGGTAGTGGTATTTAACCTGGCGTGCCCATTGCTGCAGAGAAACTGATTGTGTTGGGCAAGTGGCTAACAATGCGAACGTTGGCTTGGGTTTGTAAATGGATTAGCTTCATGCCTTGATGAACAACAGATCGTGCTTTTATTTCAATTGTGTTGCTCAGATATACGTCTCTCGTCGTGTTTCCTGCTAACAATTTTCTTAGGAAATACATTCGCTGTTGATGCAAGTGTACGTACGGGTGGTGGACTGGTACTACGTCATGATCCAAATACTTCATCGCAATCTAAATAAGTTTTTTTGATGATTTTTAATTCAAAAAATAAATAGAAAGTTGAGTGTGTGAGTCCATGGCAGGGAACTTCTGCAACGTACGCACGTTTGTACCTTTGCCCTTTGGCATTCCGTTCCCTGATCACTACTGCACTGCTAACCAATGCTCCAATCATTAATCAATCACCATTGATCCCCACAATCCATGCATCCTTTGGCCTTCTTCCATGAACGCACGCGCCACTAGCGATCCAGTATGAATGCAATGCCCGCGCGGCGCGCGTTACGGGCTCCACGTGCTATATAATACACCTACATGAGCCCCTCCAGCAGTCGCAGACTCGCATCGCACGCACGCCCTCCACTGTCCGCTCTGTCCAAAGCCTCCAAGGCAATGGCGCCAGCGATCCTCCATGTCGTCGCCACCGCGCTGGCGCTGCTGCTCGTCCACCACGCGGCCGCCACGCCGCCTCCAGCCGCGGCGCCGGCGCCACCCGTCGCACCCGCCCCGGGCTCGACTTTGCCGCCGCTGGCGGCGCGCCTCCACGCGGCCTTCTCCACCGCCGGCGGCTCCCTGGACGAAGAAGGCGGTGGCGGGGGACTGGCGGAGTGCTGGGCGGCGCTGACGGGGCTGCGGTCGTGCACGGGCGAGATGGTGGTCTTCTTCGTGAACGGCGAGTCGTACATCGGGCCCGAGTGCTGCGTCGCCATCCGCGGCGCCACGCGCAACTGCTGGCCCGCCATGCTCGCCTACGTCGGCTTCACCGCCGAGGAGGCCGACGTGCTGCGCGGCTTCTGCGACGCCGAGGCCTCTCAGCACCTGCACGACGGCCCGCCGGCGCCCGCGCCCCGCCGGAGCAGCTAGAGTAGGGGTCCAGCGGACTCCATTCCCAACGAATACGATGGACTTGGTGCGCCACGCCCGCGGGGTCGGTTGGTCGGTCGAATAAGCTTGGCCGCTCTGGTTTGCCGGTGCATGGGATCGACCATGCATGTTACTCTGGCTGTCTGTATGTACGTGCCAACATTCCAGTGCCAGGCCAATAAAATCCCTGTGGATGCAACGTTTAGTTCGTGCGCGCACTGCTGGCTGTTGTTGTTGTTATTGCTTTGGCGAGGATTTTCTGCCGCAAGAAGCCGGTGGCGTTCTGGTTCTCATCCAGCCCGATTTAATGCTCCATTGGCCAAAAACCTATGCCCCTCCTCCCTTCTTATAAGTTAAAAAAAATAAATAAATACCCAATGATAAATATTTGCAAATGGAGGTAGGTGCTGTGCACAGTACTTTATATTTCAGCCCAAGCCCAGCTATTGCCATATTTAAATATGTAAGCCGAAAACCCTAAAGACTTAGGAACCCACTCGGTCAGTTCACTCATACAAATAGTTTACACATACATTTTATCAAATCATGAATATACATTAAAGAAAGTGACTGAGAAATGAAACATCAGTTTATAGTACCTCCTTTCTTTCCCCACCCAAATCGAGCTTTGCATTGTTATTAAAAAAAAAAATTGAGCTTGCATTGTTCTAGTGGATTGGGCGTCTGGGCACGGAGAAGTTGTGGGGCGGTGGGCCCTAGCTGGGCTGCGACATGGGCTCTTCCTCTTCCACCTCGTCATCGTCGGATCCTGGAACCGTCGTGGAACGCGCCGCCTCCTTGCTGGCGAGTCTGCAACTCTGCATCGGCAACAGTATCAAGGAGGCCGTAGCGGCGGTGGGGCCTATGCTGGTCGTCGCCAAGGAGGCGGCAACGGCGGCGAGGTCCGTTGCGGACGAGCACGCTAGGCCGCGGCGCGTCGAGCGCAGTCGTGCTGCTGGCCTCCGTCGTGGCCTCGAGCGAGGGTGCCCACGCTCCCGGGCGCCGCTGGCTGATGAGGCCGCTAGGGTACAGCGGGGGGCTGCCACGCGGAGGCGGAGCGCGGCATCCTCCGCACCCACGCTAGGCCGCTCCACGAGCGTTCGCTCGTGCACGGGGTCGGCGGCGGCGGCGGCGGCGGCGGAGCAGTGGAAGCGAAGGCGGAGTTGCTAATCTAACTCGGGCAGTACGTATGTAAATCGGATATGCAGAGATTCAAGGGATTGGATTGATGTTGATGTGGATTGGATTGATCTCTTGCTTGCGAAGGGAGAAGGAAGGCAGTTTTTGCGAAGGGATATCTTATCTGTTAGCAATAAAACCAGCGCCTCCATCGACTCAGCCACACACCACACACACTGGATGAAATATGGAGCTGCATATATAAACTAGAAGTCTTATTCACAGACTCAATATACATGAGGGGGTACATGACCTTTTAGGTCGGTGCTACAGTAATAGCTACAGTAACCGACTTAGTACAGTACCTGCAATCTGTCTACAGCTGTTACAGTTCATGTAAAAATCAATTTGACTATTGCTACTGCTGTTAAGACAGCTGGAACCTGTTGTAGTGATGTTCTACACTATTCTAGTATTACCTATACTAATCTAATAGATTAGATTAAGCACAAGGGCACACATATTAATTCTAACGTTCTTTCCCTTAACGTGAGTGCTCTTTGTTTGATCTCCACCATACCTACCTGGGACTTAAGCTTCTCAAAGTTGTTCTTCCCCAATGGCTTGGTGAGCATATCCGCGAGCTGCTGCTCGGTCCCAATCTGCTTGAGGATGATCTGCTTCCTCTCCATACAGTCCCTAATGAAATGGAACTTGATGTCAATGTGTTTGCAGCGATTGTGGAAGATAGGGTTTTTGGCCAACTCAATGGCAGATTTGTTATCAATCCTGAGGATGGGTGCTGCCACTGATTGCCCAGTGATTTCTTTCAGCAATCTCCTCAGCCAAATGCCATGACATGCTGCAGCTGCACTAGATATGTACTCAGCCTCATAGGTAGAGAGAGCCACAATCTTTTGCTTCTGTGATTGCTAGCTGATGGAGCATGTTTCCAGGAAGAACACCATGCCTGAGGTGCTCTTTCTGCCATCAATGTCTTCCCCATGTCACTATCACTGAACCCAAACAGATGTAAGTCACTGGTCTTCTTCCTCTGAGGATATGCAAGCCCAAGTGCACATGTCCCTGCAATGTATCTAAGAAGGTGCTTGACTACTGCCATATGATTCTTGCGAGGGTCTTCCATGAACCTACTCACATATCCCACAGCAAATGTGATATCTGGCCGTGTGTGAGTGAGATACCTCAGCTCTCCAACCAAGCTTCTGTAATGTGTAGCATCCACCTTCTCAGCAGTGCTCAACTTTGGCTTCTCTTGCATTGGAACTTGGGTAGGATTGCAGCCCTTTAACCCAGCCCTCTCCAGCAGTTTTAGTGCATAAGCACTCTAACAGAGCTCAATGGCTTGCTTCCCCTGCCTCACCTCTATCCCAAGGTAGTAAGTGAGCATGCCCAAGTGACTCATCTTGAAATTTGCCGCCATCTCACTCTTGAACTTGTTGATCTCTTGCTGGTCAGACCCAGTGACAATCAAGTCATCAACATACACCCCGACGATAAGAATTCCCTCCTTGGAGCGTCGGGTGTACAACGCGTGCTCAGATGAACACTTCTTGAACCCGAACGTGGCCAGAGTTGTATCTAGCTTGATGTTCCACGCTCGTGGCGCCTGTCTCAGCCCATACAAGGCTTTCCTGAGACGCAGAACTTTGCCTTCTTCTCTAGCGATGACGAAACCAGGTGGCTGGTGCACATGCACCACCTCGGTGAGCTCCCCATCGAGGAAGGCCGATTTCACGTCCAAATGGTGGACACTCCAGTCCCTCGTGGCCGCTAGCACGAGCAACAACCGCACTGAGTCCATCCGCGCCATCGGCGCGAACACCTCCTCAAAATCAATCCCCTCACGCTGCATGAACCCCTTCGCCACGAGCCTCGCCTTGTGCTTTACCACGTCACCCCGCTCATTCTTCTTCACCTTGTAGACCCACTTGAGTCCAATTGACTTGCAGCCGACCGGTGGATCCACAAGCTCCCATGTCTTGTTTTCCTCAATCGACGCCATTTGCTCTTCCATGGCGCGCCGCCACCGCACGTCTGTCTTTGATGCCTCCAGCGTAGGTGGCTCCTCGGCGCTCGCCAAGAAGAGCTGCTCGTCTAGCTCTCGCACTGCTTGTCCGGGCAAGGACGCGTCACCCAGAATGTTGTCGACGGTGCGAAAGCGGAGCGGTTCATTGTCGTACTCCGCGTCGAGGTGCTCCTCGGCTCCAGGTGGTGGTGTGATGAAACGCACTGAGCCATCTGCTTCCGCAGATGTAGGTGTGCCCTGCTCTACAAGCAGCGGTGAAGGCGGCCACGTCGGATCCGCTGGAGCTTCCTGCTCCGGCTTCTCGCCACCGTTCTCCTCTGCTTCCCCTGCATCCACAGCTTCGTCACCCGTGGCGTCCCCTGCACCTCGGTACATCGTGTAGTCGATGGTGAAAGAGGTCCAACCACGCCTATCTTCCTCCGCCTCTGACGCCTCCCAGCTCCAGCTCGCGCCTTCATCGAACACAACATCCCGCGAGATGTGCACACGCTTTGCCCGCGGATCGTACATCCTGTACGCCTTGCTCCCATGCTCGTAACCCAGGAACACCATGGGTGTGCTCCTGTCATCAAGCTTGCCCAGATATGGCTTGACGTTCTTCACATGGCCGATACACCCGAACGTGTGTTGGTGGTCGTTATTTTCTAATTTCGACCACCAATTCTTCGGTGAATAAATGGGGTATAAATAAAGTTCTATGCATTATTTACTTTGAACTAACAAATTCCACGAGTTTTGTTGGTTTTCGGTGTTACACAGGGAGATGCTCAAATTCCATGCAAAGTTACATCATTTGGAGCAAGCATAGAGTGGGCACAAAAGGGCTTGGAGAATGGATTACAAATAACATCACTATGAAGTATATCAAATGCCCTCAATGACTGAACCATTGCGAAGAGCTCGTCGAAATAATCGAAATGGAGTTTTGGTTCACTCAATTTGGAGTTCGGACGCAAAAGATATGACCATTACAAGATGGACACTGGCGGCTCACAGGAGAGTGGCCAAGCGGCCAGACCCTAGGCCGGGCGACCTAGGACTAGGCCGGCCGGCCACACAGGTATCCAAAATGTGTCATGCTTCATCTTGTTCACCCAAGGAAGGTACCAAGGTCTCATATATACATGTGGGAACAAGCACAAGTCGAATTCAATGTCGGAAGGCCAAAATATGGAGAAGAAATTGGCTAAGTCAGGAAAAGCCAGGCCGCTCGGCCACCCACCCTAGGCCGCCCGGCTCACAAATGTCTCCAAATGTGCTCATCTTCGACGTGCATGCACAACGATACGTGTCAAACACAATCCCACGGTGGAAGCCACGCAATCAACATGCAAGGTACCGGAAGGCCGCCACTTCACCAATCCAAGCCCTGGATTGGTGAAGTCAGTGATCCGAGGGAGTTTGATCCTGTGGCTAAGGAAGAAGCACACTCTAAATCCAATGGCCAAAGAAGAAGCACAACGAACTTAACCGCCACACCTGGTCAGAGGGTATCTCTACCGTGGGATCAACATAGTCGGTGCATCGAAGGGCTGAAAGGCCACAAGACCAGGTCACCCGGCCTCCTACCAGGCCGCCCGGCCTGCAGACTTAGCCATTTCACCGACTTTCAGCCTCCTATAAATAGATGGTCACTCCCCCACTCCAAACTCATACCTTCTCGGTGCCATTGGCACCATTGTACTCTCTCCACTCTCTCCCTTGGGGAGGTGCCCCTTTGGGTGGCGCTACTCCTTCTAGTTCAATGTTTGGGTAGGAGTTAGAGTCAGGCTCTGCCTGTTCCAGAGCGGTCTTCAGGAGTCTAGTATGAGTCTCTTGTATCTTTCTTTTCCTGTAAGACTTTGAGTTTATTTAATATATTTGTTTATTTAAGTTCAAGCATTTACTTTCCTGCCTATGGTTATGATCGTAGTGTAGGGATGTCATTAGACTTAGTTAGTGTTGCTCTATGAGGTTATGGTTAATCTAGTCTATTTACTTGCGGGTTCCTTGTTCACGCTGTTAGTTAAGTCGTAGCAGTAGTGAAGCTTCCACTTGTTTCTAGCCAAGTGGAGGATGTGAATAACTAGAGTTTACTCTGGGAGTTCACCTTGGTTTGCAACCAGCCCCACGCAGCTCTGGGTGCCTTGTGTGTACCGCATAGGCTTTAGGTAGCTCCTCTCGGTGAACAGCGTTAGGAGTCTCAGTATTCCACCCCGTCGTTCGGGCTGGCGCCAGGTTGTGATCCAACATGTATGTAGACGCATAGCCGGGCTCCCTAGAACCCGCCTTTCTCGGCTGGGTAATCAGCACTCTGGTGCCTGGCAGTGGTTCTATAGCCGCGATGTCTGATGCAGTAAAGATGACTAGACCAAACCATAACCTCAATCGTGTCACGACCTTAGTAGAGTGACAGTTGGAGCTAGCTTTGTCTTTTGGCTTGACCTTAGTAAAGGAAGATCTCATCAGGAACCAGATCCGTCTCGTTGTCCTCCTAGCTTCACGTTGAGCTGTGTATCCTTGTGGAGTGAGTCAGTGTGCCGTTATTCTTTCTTTTACCGTTTAGAATGAAAGAGTAAAATAACAAGATGTTTGATAAGTTAATATCTCTATCTCAATGCTTCCCTGTGGATAAATACGATATCTTGGAATACTCCCAGGTGAAAGCTACAGCGGTCTCCTTACGCTTGCGGAGTAAAATCTGTTAGGCTAAGAACCGCCAACAACGTGCGCAGGAATGCTACATCCGGCTTCCTCCCCTGCCATGCCTCAAAGGGAGTCATCCCCTTCAAGCTCTTCGTCGGTGCGCGGTTGAGGATGAACACTGCCGTGCTCATAGCCTCGCCCCAGAACTCCGCCGGCATCTTCTTGGCCTTGAGCATGCTGCGTGCCATGTCCACGACTGTTTGATTCCGCCTCTCCACGACGCCGTTCTGTTGCGGTGGGTACGGCGCCGTGAGATGCCTCTCCACGCCTTCCTCTGCGCAATACCGACCGAACTCAACCGAAGTGAACTCGCCGCCGCGATCAGTCCTCAACACCTTTAGCTTGTTGCCCGTCTCTGTCTCCACCTTGGCCTGGAAGTGCTTGATCGCCTCCGGCGCCTCATCCTTGCTTGCTAGCAAGCGGAGCCACATGTACCGTGTGCAGTCATCCACCAGCAAGAGAAAGTATTTCCTCCCGCCATGCGTTGCCGGCGAGATCGGCCCGCACAGATCACTGTGCACGAGCTCCAGTCGATCTCCAGCGCGGTACTTAGCCTTCTTCGCAAACGAGCTCCTCCTCTGCTTCCCAGCCAAACAGCTGTGACAAAGCTCGCTCACATGCTCAATACGCGGCAGCCCTCGAACCATCCATCCTTTCTCATGACATCCTCGCCAGGGCCTCGAAGCTCAGGTGCCCGAATCGGGCATGCCAGAGCCAAGCTTCATCCTCCTTTATCACCGCCAAGCACACCGGTTGTACAATACTCAAGTTGAGCAGATACATCCTGTTAATGGACCTTTTCACCTTGGTGAGCAATTGGAGCTCCCTGTCGCGGATGGTGAGGATGCCATTCTTGATCAGGACCTCGCAGCCCCTCTCGTCCAGCTGGCCGAGGCTAGCGATGCTCGTGCGCAGCTGCGGGATGTAGTAGACGTCCGTGAGTGCGCGGTGGTCGCCGTTTTGGCACTTGAACAGCACCGTGCCGCGCCCGTGGATGGTCACTCTCGATCCATCCCCAAACTTCACCGATCCGGTGATGGCGGTGTCCAGCTCGGCGAAGTCTTCTCGCCGCCCTGTCATGTGGTTGCTAGCTCTAGAGTCGAGGTACCACCTCCTCTGTTCCGCCTTCGTCGCCTTCTCCTCCTCTCCTAGGAGCACTTGTGCCCACGGCTCGTGGAGATCAAGCTGCTTCCCCTGCGCCTCTTCCTCCACCTCCTGGAGAGCGCACACCTGCGCCATGAGAAGCGCAGGACCGTCGCCGTCCTCCTCCGCCAGATGCGCCTGCTCTTGGCGCCTCGGGATTTTGCAATCCTGAGCCCAATGGCCCTTCATGCCGCACTTGCGGCACCGGCCGCGATAGGAGATGCGTGGCGCATCCATCCTGCCATCGCGCGCCTCCGCCTTGCCGTCGCGTGCCTCTGTCTTGCTGTTGCTGGTGTCGCCGTCCCCTTTCCTCCACGCCTTCCAGTGGCCGCGTCCTTGTCCGCCGCCACGACGCGGAGCAGAGGAACCTCTGCGCTCGTCCTCCGCGAGGTAGAGCTGCTGGCCCCTCTCCCGCGCAGCTGCCTGCCGGTCCTCCTGGACCTTGAATCGGCCTATGACATCCTCAATCGTGAGGGTATCCAGGTCGACCAGCGTCTCGATCGACTGCGCCAGCTGAGAGAACTTTGGTGGGACGACGTGCAAGAACTTGGCGACGACGTCCATGTCCTTCATCGCTTGGCCGAGTTCCTTCATCCGTGTCACCAAGGTTGTGAGACGGAGCGAGAAGTCCTCAACTCCTTCCCCTTCCTTGAACTCCAGGAGCTCAAACTCCCGTCTCAACTGCTGGATCCTCGCGCGCTTCACCAGCCCAGAGCCGGTGCGCATCGTCTTCAGGCTGTCCCAGGCCTCCTTCGCTGTCGCCTTCGCCCCCAAGGACTGGTGCATCTCCTGTGGGACGGTTCGGAGAATGGCCTCCATCGCCCACCGATCCTCTTGGCGCTCGGTGGTGCCGGCCTTGACCGCCTCCCACAGCCCGCGCGCCTCGAGCATGACCTTCATCATCACCACCCAGTTGTCGTAGTTGGTGCGGGTGAGAACTGGGTATGGTGCGCTGCCTCTGGCATCCCGCATCGTCTTCTGGATGACCAGGGTACCACGGCCGCCACCGCGGCTATGCTCCGATGAGATGGATCCTCGCCGCTCCCTGTGTCTAGGAGACTGGGACCTCCTCGCCCGCGACATCACCACAGGTCTTCAAGCTCCCAACCTAGGCTCTGATGCCACAGTTAGCAATAAAACCAGCGCCTCCCTCGACTCAGCCACACACCACACACTGGATGAAATATGGAGCTGAATATATGAACTAGAAGTCTTATTTACAAACTCAATATACACGAGGGGGGTACATGGTCTTATATAGGGCTTTTAGGTCGGTGCTACAGTAGTAGCTATAGTAACCGACTTAGTACAGTACCTGCAATCTGTCTACAGCTGTTACAGCTCATGTAAAAATCAATTTAACTATTGCTACTACTGTGCTACTGCTGTTAAGACAGCTGGAACCTATTGTAGTGATGTTCTACACTATTCTAGTATTACTTATACTAATCTAGTAGATTAGATTAAGCACAAGAGCACACATATTAATTCTAACATTATCAATCAAACTGCCTGACAGCCTCTACCTTCTAGTTCCGTTGATCGGGGAAGATGATTGAAGAGAGATTGCATTGTTCCGCAAAAATATTTGTGTTCTATGTTCTATCTGAACTGGATTCCTGTGTCTACTTTTTTTGTTACTATGCTTGTCCGTATTTTATAACCTTGCATGATGTGTTGCAGATGGATTTGTTGCTTCACAGGATAAACATAAAGGTGCGCCCTCTCAACAAGATGATAGATTTGATGAAACAAAAGTGGATTCATGGCCGTACCTTCCAGTGGTATGTCGTAAATTGTTGTTTATTATGGATGTTTATATTGCAAGTAAAACATCAATGGCTGCCGGAACTGCAACAATTTCTAGACCTTTGCTAGTTAAATAAAAGAATTTATATGAACTGACCTCTTAAAGTTAAACCTACCATCAATGCTATCTGGCCCTTCCGAACTTTTATTTCCTCTCCATAGCAAATAAGGTATGCTTGACATATCTTGCATTTTAATTGTAATTTTTTTCTCAATGCTATTGGATATCCAATGGGTCCTTTATTAGCTGTTAAATTAAATTAACCCTGTACATGGTCTAGTTTCAAGCCAGTGAACCAGCAAAACGATCCCGGACGAAACCATATATTGGCCTGTTATGTACAAGTTGGTTTGAGTCCGGTTCCAAACCAAGCAACCTGTCTTCATCCTTGCATCCTGTGACTTTGGTGACGTAACTGCCGTTTTTCCTTTTGGCCTGAGTCTGCTCAAGTTGCAACGGGTCGAAGCCTCCCGTGGACCTCTGATGCTGCTCTCCCAAGGTTCATGTGTACGCCTAATAATACAACGCGTCACTGTATCAGCTGCGTGTGCTGCTTCACTGGTTGCCATAGGCACCAGCTGCTCGATGGCGCTTCTGCCGTGTCACAAGCAGCCATGGCCTCACCTGCTCCTCGCTGCGTGTGCTATACGTCAGGGGTTAGCCACGGCCGCCCTGCTCTGGCGCACAAATTTTACATTTTGATCTTTACCTCAAAATAATTTCACAAATAATCCCTTTCAGAAAGTATTTGCATTTTTTATTTTTTTTCGGCGCCACGGTGTGTGGCACCGCAATGAAACACTGTGGCGTCATAGTCAATGGCGCCGCAATATTTGCCATGTAGGAGTCGACCGGGGTGTTTTATAGTGGTCTGACATGTCATTTTTCACGCCAAAAGCTTGCGGTGTCACTGCGGCGCCACGCGAATTGACGCCGCAGGTTTTTCGTATTTGAAAAATTGTATTTTTTTCATATGATGTCGACTTGAGATGATCTATATATGAAAATTGTAGCTCTCGACGAGATCTACAACTTTTTAGTTTTGAATTTTTTCATTTGAGGTCGTTTAGATGCGCTAAAAATTCATTTAAAATCTAGCTATATTCTGCACGTTCTTTATTTTAGAAAAATTATATGTTTTACGTACGACGACGTCGGATGGAGGATGATTCTTATATGAAAATTGTAGCGTTTGATGAGATCTACAAGTTTGTTGTCTTGAGTTTTTTCATTTAAGGTCATTTAGATGCGCTAAAAATTCGTTCAAAATCTAATTGTATTATACGTGTTCTTTGTTTTAAAAAAAATTATATGTTTAACATATGACGTCTGATGAGGACGATTCTTATACGGAAATTGTAGCTCTTGATGAGATCTATAAGTTTGTTGTCTTGAGTTTTTTCATTTAAGATCGTTTATATACGCTAAAAAATCGTTTAAATTACTGTATTATGCGTGTTCTTTGTTTCAAGAACAATTATATGTTTTACATATGACATCGAATGAAGATAATTCTTATATGAAAATTATAGCTTTTGATAAGATCTGCAAATTTGTTATCTTGAGTATTTTCGTTTGAGATCGTTTAGATACGCTAAAAATTCGTTCAAAATCTAATCTATATGTTCTTTATTTTAAGAAAAACTATATGTTTTACGTATAACTTCGGATGAGGATGATTCTTATATGAAAATTATAGCGTTCGATGAGATCTACAAGTTTGTTGGCTTAAGTTTTTTCATTTAAGATCGTTTAGATACGCTAAAAATTCGCTCAAAATCTAACTGTACTATACGTGTTCTTTGTTTAAAAACAATTATATGTTTAACATATGATGTCTGACGAGAACGATTCTTATATGGAAATTGTAGCTCTTGAAGAAATCTATAAGTTTATTGTCTTGAGTTTTTTTATTTAAGATCGTTTATTTGCTCTAAAAAATCGTTCAAATTTTAACTGTATTAGACTTGTTCTTTGTTTTATGATAAAATATATGTTTTACGTATGACATCGGATGAAAATAATTATATATATATACATATATATACGAATCATCCTCATACGACGTTATACGTAAAACTCAAGACAACAAACTTGTAGATCTCATCAAAGGTTATAATTTTCATATAAGAATCATCCTCATACGACGTTACACGTAAAACATATATTTTTTTCTAAAACAAAGAACACA
The DNA here is from genome assembly GCA_022530915.1 of Paspalum notatum. Lineage (NCBI taxonomy): Eukaryota > Viridiplantae > Streptophyta > Magnoliopsida > Poales > Poaceae > Paspalum > Paspalum notatum. The sequence continues at coordinate 7,498,079 of CM039690.1, read as the reverse complement.
CAGAATACAGTTATATTTTGAACGAATTTTTAGCGTATCTAAACGACTTTAGATGAAAAAACTCAAGACAACAAACTTGTAGGCTACAATTTTCATGTAAGAATCATCCTCATCCGACGTCTTTAGTAAAACATATAATTGTTTTTATAACAAAGAACACGCATAATACAGTTAGAATTTGAACGAATTTTTAGCGCATCTAAACGACCTTAAATGAAAAAATTTTTATATAAGAATCATCCTCATCCGACATCTTATGTAAAATATATTATTTTTTCTAAAACAAAGAACGTGCAGAATACAGCTAGATTTTGAATGAATTTTTAGCGTATTTAATCGATCTCAGATAAAAAAACTTAAAACTACAAAGTTGTAGATCTCATCGAGGGCTACAATTTTTATATAAAGATCATCTTAATCCGACATCATATGAAAAAGATACGATTTTTCAAAAATGAAAAACCTGCGGCGCTAGACTGCGTGGCGTCGCAGTACAATGCTGTGGCGTCATGAACAGTGGCGCCGCAAGCTTTTGATGTGAAAAATGCCATCTCAAACCACTGTAGAACACACCGGTCGATTCTTACGTGGTAAATACTGCGGTGCCATTGACTATGGTGCCGTAGTGTTTTGAGTTCTGACAGAGGGTCATTTGTGAAATTACTTTCTGAAAAAGGTTATTTGTGAAATTACTCTAAGACAGGAGTCAAAAACGCAAAATTTGTGCGCTCTGGTTAACCACATGGGTGCTTTGAGTTCCATGGACACATGACCTCAGCGACTCCGTCGCCCTCAGGTTTGCAGCCGCCTTGCGATGAAATCAAGATCAAATTTGCAGTGAATCAAAGAAAAAAGAAGCGCCGAAACCTGGCGGGTCCAAACCGCCTGTAATCGAAGGAAAAATTGGCTCCTCCACACAAAAACTACGTCGATTTGCCAGCGGACACCTTACGATTGAAAATATGCTGGTGGATCCGACTGTATTTCGTCAATTTACTGGTAGACACAACCACGATTATTATATTCATTTTCGGGTGAAAAGGAAAAAGAAAGGTCGTTTTTGCCCTTGGCTACGTGTCATGATTTTCTTCTTCCTCTTGCTCTATCCCCCGTCCGCATACCCATCGCCGTCGGCAAGCTCGCCGCTCGCCCACCGCGCCCTGTCTCCTGTCCAGGCCCCCACCGCCTCCCGCGCTCAAGCCTGCGGCGGCGGCCAGCGCCCGCCTGCCGCGCCTGCCCGGCAACCGCCCCGCCGCGCGCCCGGCGCTCGCGCTCAAGCCCGTGGCGGCGGCTCAGCTCCCGCCCGGCAGCCGCGCCGCCGCGCCCTGGCCGCGGTCCCCTCCTGCTGCCTTCCCAGCCGCGGTCGCCCCCGGGGTCGAGCAACACCCACGCCGTGCCGCGTCCTGCTGCCCGCCTGCCACCGGCACGCGGCTGCTAGCTGGGCTCTGGCCAGTGCGTCACCCGCGCACCGCGCCGGCCGCCGCGTGCTCCCATCAGGGAGCAATCGTGCAGGCCGCAACCGCCATTGCGCCGGACGCCTTCCGTCCCCGCGGAACCGGAGCCGCCTCGCGCGACCGCGCTCGCGCCTGCACCCGCCGCGCGCGCCGCGCCATCCCGCCTCCGTGCTGCGCAGGCGAGCGGGTGTGCTCGGGCCACGCCGCCACTGCGCGCACCGAGGCCGCACCACCGCAGCACAGGCGAATGGGCACGCCGCGCCTTCCCGCCTCCGTCCCGGCCGTGGGTGGCAGTGGCTGGCCAGGGGAAGAAGAAACGGAGAGGGAGGAGGAAGGTATATGACAACAGGGACCAGGGGCATAAAGGACATTTTACCACTATTCTCTCTCTTTCTTCACCGAAAATGAATATAATAATCGCGGTTGTGTCCACCAGCAAATTGGCAAGATGCAGTAGTGTCCACCAGCATATTTTGAATCGTGAGGTGTCCAGCGGCATAATTTGCAATCGGTTGGTGTCTAGCAGCCAATTCTCCCATAATCGAAGTAGCAAACCGCCTATAATTAAATTGGATAGAATCATATCCCATATGGTTATTTGATATCTGTAATTGAAGCAGCCATCTGTTTTTACAGTTCTGATGCTGAACTTATGTCGGATGCTTGTGAATGCAGGAAATCTGGCGTCATATGCATTCGTTAATGCCATTTTGAGATGCTGCATGAGCCGCTTGTGTGTGTCGTGCTTTTTTGTTTTCCTGGAGGAGCTTTCCCAACTTCACCTTTCGTAATGAAGGGCGTGAATGAACATGCTCATGGCAAGGATGAAATAGAAAGAGATTTTATCAGCAAAGTTGACCAAATTATGATGAACCACTTAGGCCCTGGTATGAGGACACTCGAGCTTTTTAATGCTCCAAGTTACAATGCGTGGCACCGACGTTATGTTGACAGTTGGCTTGAGAAAGCTATAACACAAGGGATTGGAGAACTCACCCATGATCTGGCTTGTGCAAAGAAGTACAAGCTCCCGTGCTCAATTCTAATGCGTGGGAATAGAGATTCTATCCTTTTTCTTTGTCTTAGAAACTGTGCCTTTCGTCCAACAGAAGGGTTCGGTTGTTTGAGAAGTCTGGTGACATTAGAACCGTTAGGTGTGCACATTAAAGGGGACGAGTTAGGGTGCCTTCTTTCCAATTCTGTGGCTCTAGAATCCTTGAGTCTCAGCTTATTGCCCAGAGATAGTTTACGTGAAGATACCTAGTCTTCCACGGCTAAACGAACTGGTGGTGAATTGCTGGAAGCTGCAAGATATAGAAAGCAAAGCTCCAAATCTCTCCACTTTTTACTTTACTTGTACCCAACACGTACATCTATCGCTTGGAAAAGCATTGCATGTGAAGAAGCTGTACATTGACGGTTCTCGACCTGTTTCTTATAGTCATGCTGAGCTTGCATCCACCGTGCCAAATCTTGAAGCTGTTGGTGCACATCCAAATGCTGAGGTGTGCTCCTATGCTTTAGGTTACTAGTGATATGTGTTTAGTGTATTTTATGTCATACTTGGAACATTATTAATCTGACCTTATGCAGATGCGCAACACATCATTGGTATCTAGCAAACTTCTCAACCTCGAGTGTTTGCGTATCACTCTTAAAGGGGCCACCTTTTCTCAGGACCTTGATTGACTTTCTATGGTTTCTTCTCCTTCATTGGATACTTTCGTTTCGGATGTAAGTTGCTGTTTTCCTTCTCAGATTTTTGTATCCATGGCGCAACAGATAATTTAAGGTTGTCTTTCCATCTCTAGGTGTCACGACGACTCCTGGAGCATCCCATATATGATCTGATCAGATGTTTCTCCGAAGCGAGGACTTGGGTTTATCTAACATGTCACATTCTCAAAGCCTGGCTGAGCTAAGATGTCCGATTCTTGGCAATGCATGGTCACTGGTTTGGCTAAAATGCTGGACCGGGATCTAATGCAACTTTAGCAGCTGCTAGTTCTCAGCCATGCATCCAAAGACAACCTTGTGGCTGAAACAGAGCAAGCTTTCTTCTTCTGCCTCCTGTTTTCACCTACATAATGGACGCAGGGACGAGAGCAAAGGTCAAGTGTCAATTGACATCGTGAGCTGTGGTGGCTTTGTGGAGGAGACGAGGAGGCAGCAGGTAATTAGATTCGCTGCCAGCCATGGGCGCGATGCTCAGGTGATGAACTTATGAAGTCAGGGGAGGAGGGAGATGTAAGCTTGCTTTGTTTTGGCGCGCTATATATGCTATCTTTGATGGATGAGATGAGAACTAGCGGCTGCTAAAGTTGCAGTCGGGGGATATTGGTTCGTTTGGCCACTGGGTTTGCCGGTTGCCTTTGTGAATGTATTAATTGTATGGTCTATTTATTTTTACTAGTATAAAAATTAAATACAATGACGGTAATTATTCAATGATCGGTCATGTATGGCTGATTCTTGGTTTCTTGAATTGTAATGACATGTCATTATGTAGTCGTGTGACTTAAATTAATTTATCAGATGTGCACACTATAAAGCTATATATACTTTGATGTGCCCTGTTGCAAAGTTGACAGTGTTTGCAATCATATTGTTTGTGCATGAGACTTGGAGTGAATGGTTAAGCTGATGTACATAGTGCCAGCTGGATGCTCCAATATAATTGCAAACTACTCCGTTTGAAAATATAGTTATTTTTAGATTTATACCAAGTGAAATTGTCTCATTTTTACATTAAAATAACTATACTGTGAAAATATATGTTATGACTGATCCATGGTATAAATTTATTGTCATAGATGTTATATAACATTATATATCTAGTCAAACTAGAGACAGATTGGCTGAAAACAAACCCAAAAGCAGGATATTTTTTTTGACACGAGAACATTCATTTCTATTATCATGATAACAGAAATACATCCAGATATTGTTTCGAACAACCAAAAAGAAAACTCAGATAGCGAGGGACCAAAGCGCACACCAAAAAAACTACGCACAGCATTGACCTGGATCAGGTTTGCAGTTAAAAAGTTTTCCGGAGTGAAAGACTGAGGCAGAGAGGCAGAGGAAATCTGTCTTCCCCCAGTGTTACACGATCTACTACCCGCAACAAAAGAGCAAAGATGCCTAGCTACTGTAACATCCACAAACTAAAGCAACTCAGATTATAGTCCAAAAGACCAAACAAAGCCTGACCAAACATGTCGCTGCAACATTCAGATCCATCAGCCTGCACAGATCTTCCGCACATGTAGAGATCACTCCTCATCTTCATCTCTGGAAGTTGGCTTTTGTGTCATCTCTGGAACCTCTGGTTTTGAAGCCACAACAACAGCCTGTAGAATCATCCGGACTCCCTCCTTGACCAAAACTTGCAGCTCCTCTGTGCTCAACCCTGCCCAAAACACCATTAGTGCACATGCGTGACAAATAATCTCCATTGGAGACTTAATGATCTTTTTCTCAAAAACCCCAGCATTCCTTGCTTTCCAGATCGCCCAGCAGAATGCGGATACCCCGATACAGTGTAATTGTTTACATTGTGGGAGGTAAAGTTGCAGCCAAGCCCAGCATCGCTCAACATTTCCAGGAGTGATATTCACACCTATACAAGAAGCTAATATCCCCCACACCACTTTGGCAATGTGACATCCAAAGAAAAGATGATTGATTGTCTCATTATCATTACAAAAAGAACAAACAGGACTGCCCCTCCACTTCTTTTTAATCATGTTATCTCTCGTCAAAGTCACAACCTTCTCAATGAAAATCAAGAAAATCTTAATCTTTGGAGGGATTTGCCCTTTCCAAATATGTTTAAAAGACCTATTACCTCTCCTGTTTGCTAAAGATTTATATATAGATTTAACTGTAAATCTTTTCTTCTCCCCCCACTTCCATCTAACTATATCATTGTCCATCTAAAGTTCAAAGGAGCATACCAAATTACATATATCAACCCATTGTGTTTCCAATTCAGAGTATAACCACCTCCTGAATCCCAAATTCATCTGTTTTTTAAAAACTTCCTCTATAGAAATCTCTTTTTCTTTACATAAAGTATACAATAAAGGAAAGCTTTCTTTAAGAGGTTTGTCTTTTAACCAACAATCAGTCCAAAAATTGGTTTTATCCCCTCTCCTCATCTCCACCTCTCTCCCTTGTAAGTAAAAATCCTTAACTGTAATAAGATCAGTCCAAACAGGGGAGTTTCCTAGTTTACGAGTAATCATATTGATATCATTTGGTAACTTATATTTTTTCTTCACAATTTCCTCCCAGAGACCTTCCTCATTTTCCAATCTCCACCACCAAAAGCAGGATATTTATGCCGAACTGAATCACTAACCGGCCAATGTTTCGTCTACGTTTATGCCACGCGTTGTGAGCCTATCTTTACAACCTTAATTCTTCTGCTCATCCAAATCTGTGCAAAGGAAACATCGTAGTACTGCATCATCAAGTACTACTACGTGGCAACGTGCAGACGCAGTTCAGTATCCGAAATAGACACTGGGTGTTGTCTTGGCACGAAGGCAGGCATCTATCAGAATTCAGAGACGACGGAGACACCACTCGTTCTGCCATTCATCGTCCATGTGCAGCTTTCCAGTTCACACGCGGATCCATCTCCCGCATTGTGTCCATCAATCTGTACCGCTAGTGATAACTGCCTGGTCCTTGACACCATTCTATTCTACGCAATAATGGAGATGGAGTCATGGAGATATGCAGGCATTATTGATGCCTTTGATTCGATCACAGCCTACCATCACTGCTTTGGATAATCGGTGCCAAATAAAGGGAGGTGTTCATTCATGCACCAAGCACAAATCATGCTTAGCTTAATTGCATATTTCTTTTCCCAAGCTTTTTTAAAAGTTGAAGGGCTCCTTTTTGTGATTGAACTGATTAATAACTAGCTAGTTAGTTGGGTGCTAAGTCTCAATGTGTGCTTCTTCTTCCTTTGTTGCCAAGGCTTGAGTACTACTAATTCCACAATTTAAAATAATTGTACGCGCCATTCTTCTCTCTAACAATGAGAAACCAATCCCTTTCATTTTTTGTCTCCTTAATTTATTTTTGATGTTTTAGAGTTCTCTAATTTAAATTTTGGTTCTTCTTTTTGACAAAGAAATTAGTAGGTCCTAAAGATGGTGTACTTCATATTTATCTCACTTTGGCAATAAGGATCTCCTATCATGATTAATTAGTGGGCGAGTTCTGCCCCACACGTTGCCAATTTGGTGTTTCTTTACGCGCGCAGACGAGTGGAGATATTTCTTTTTGAATGCGTGGTTGCCACCTTGCCATGAATGGATACAGCCAATTTGTCAAATTCACCATTACTCCCTCCAGGTCCCAAAAAAGTGTCGTTTTAGAAAAGATAGAAATCAAACTTTTAAAACTTTTACTATATATAACTTTTATATTATTTAGTTTTGAATGTTGATAGTCATATGTATACTTAACAAATACTATTATAAAAGTATAAATTTTTTACGATATTTATTTTTATTCTAACAAAACGACACTCTTTGGAACCTTGAGGGAGTAGTTGTCTGCAAATAACCACACTATCTTTTTTTCTTATAAAAAAATGTACAACAGACATATATATTTCCCATATATTCCTTGTCCCGACTAGTTGCTCAGATGCTTGGGTGCATTTCGTTTTCAGAAGGTAACAGTCTATCTGTGGCATAATAACGACAACTTAGCGCGCGCAACCGCAATAGCCCCTGGTCCAAGATGAAAGAACACAATGACTCTACAATTTTGTATCCTAATGCAAAAACATGAACAAATATACTGGTCGCTTGTTATTCTACTAATAAAACATGGACATTCCATGCATCACCAAAGTTTCTATGTATACCAATATATTTCACGAAGAATTTATTCATCTTTGACATTGATGGGCAGAGTTGGTTAAATGTTAGTTTCTCTCTCTCTCTCTCTCTCTCTCTCTCTCTATCAGCTATGGATTAGACCTAGACAAAGTCTATTCGAATCATCAGGAACCCCATATCAAAGAGGAATAAATATCTTGGTTTAGGGTCGCCATCATTCTGTGTGATATGCGAGGGAAGCTCTATCTAGTTTCAACTTTTGTTGGGGGGTTTCAACCGGCCGGCCGACACCCTCGCCCTCCCGTGATCCTATTGCATCGCATCGTGATCATGCCTTTGCTCAAAGTTAACACTCATGGAGGAAAATATCGTGAGAGATTGCTTAAGCCACAAACAAAATTATCATGCATATGCAAAATGTATGGCTGTCGATCACATGTATGATAAAGAGATTACAAAGCTGATGAATTTGCTTCTTGTTTTAAAAAAACATAAAGCATGTACCGATGATTTTTCATCATGCGCTCTTACATATTTCCCCACTCTGTGCAACTTTCGACAAGTATATACATTTTTTCTAAACCACTAGATGGCTCATCAATTATTCATGAATCATGGACTTGACGTAGGAGTTTTTAACCTTTTTCCCAATACAACTTTCACGGTGGTTGGAAAAAATGAGAGTTGTTCATCAAGCGAGATCTAACGATTTATAAATAGACGGAACCATGGAACCGGAACCAGACGGAACCAAATAGGTAGGCCCATAACGAAAACGGTGGGCCCGGTACCAATAATTATTTTAATTTTATATTTTTCAATACATAATTCGGCCATAAAAATTAAAAAAAATACCTGGTTCTGCCTGGTATCGCCTGGTTCCCCTAATTCCGTTCCAACCACCGTAAAACGTCTCTTTTCTCAATGGATTACTTTATTAGGCCTAAAATTCTTGTTGTTTTGGACAATGATATTGTCTCCAAAATATAACTTTGATCATCATTTTCTATTGGGATAAAAATAAACATTTAACAAATCCATACTGTTGTGAAAATGATTTTTAAGACAAATCTATTGATATGACCTTCAAAATTGCATTTTACCCATTAAGAATTGCATACAGTTTTTTAAAAAATTGTCTCAGCCATTGTCCCAAACAATAAGAATTTTGGACCTGGAGTAGGTGCCTACATGCTGCCACTTTGAAAAAAAGTATATAAAAATGCACTAGAATTCGAAATAAAATAAATTTTGCCATCGGCTCGGGTGCACAAGCTTACCCGAATACACAAACACCACTCAGTCATGGTAGAGTCATATGCCGATTATACAAACTTTTGGTCAATTTGTTTGCACGAATATATAACGTTGCATAATAATCTAGCATTATTCATAACTGTTTTTTGGAATACATCCATACACCTTTTTATGCCTTAGGCTTTCTCCGGCGGTGTCTCGATTTCTCGTTCCAATCACCGTTACAACATTATTCTGCACGGTAGATAAATGAGGAGTACCTACGTGGTATGGGAAAACTGTTAGAGAGCCTTATGCGCACGTAAAACTATAATATCGAACACTGGCTTATTTCGAACACCTGATCTCGGAATATTCTGAGGATTATCCATCTGCCGACACTGCACGTCATGCTTCGTTTGCTTCGATTGGAGGCAGCCAATAATCGCGGATCGGGGGCCCCACTGCCCCCTGCCCTACGGTATCCGGTTCCGGTCAGGCCGGCCGGTGGGGAGTGAGAGAGTGAACGTAGACGCGTGGCGCATATCAGGTTCATTCAGATTTTCCGTCTCTCTTCAGATTTTTCCGTCTCTAACTCAAAAATAAAAAAGATTTTCCGTCTCTATTCTCTCACTAAAACGCCCACGTCACCATCACCCTCGATTGACTTCGACATTTCTGCTTTTGTTGCTGGTTATACTAATTTTACGCACAAAAATATAATATACTTACGCCAGACAAATCGTCCGGTGCTACACTAGTGTTAGTGCTAGAGCACATCAGATGCACCAGTGAATGCGCAACAAGATGACTGAGGAGCTGTTTGGAATATATGAAAAATTCTTTTTCAGGTCTAGATTGGATACTTTGAAGAGATTGGAGTGGGTTTAAATCCACACCAAATCGACTTTAATTTCTCTTAATCCAAAAGTGTCCAAACTAGGTTTTATATGAAATTCTTACGTGATTTCTTTGAACTTCCTACATATTTTTGTGAAATTTTTGTGTTCTAAACAGGTCCGTGAATCATCAGATGTCTAAATACTTGAATGTGCATTTTGAGAGTTCCAAAACTTAGATGAAATCTCGGGACAAGTTCAAAGACCAGATAAACATCAAGACAAGTTTAAGGACTTGAATGTACATTTTGAGAGTATCAGAACCTAGATGAAATCTCAAAATAAGCTTAAGGACCGCAATTGAAATTCTCTCTCTTCATCCATGAATCATTTTGTTCGTTTTGCGTTGCCCTTATTAGTGCAGAGATTGTTTGCTGTGTTGCTTCTCGTCCTCAACACGAGCCTCCACCCATTTTATTTATTTATTGTGTTTTAGTTCAACAATAAATTAGCAGACGACAAATATTAAAAAACGAATATAGTATTAATATGCTTATTATTAGTAGTAGTATTTAGATAATTATACATGAATTTATGCAATAAATCAACATTCTCTGTACCTCACCAGGACAAAGAGGTTGAAAATCGAGTCCAAGTGTCATGAGATGTTATGTACTGGACCCACACCAATATAGTACGACGATCGAATCCTAGTACGCGCGTCCTCAACTCAAAAAGTACTACGTGCATGTATAGATATACATCAAAGTCTATACACGCGTCATGCGTGCATACCTTAATAAAATTACTGGCATATACTACTACTTGTATACATTTGCATATCGCAATAATAATCCGCATGTCAGTGTCCAGTTATTAATAATAGAACCTCTACCGTCTATTATCTTTACTAATTTCTTCCACCGGCCAGTGATCTCCGTCTATATAAGACGATCGAGCCAGTGCCAATAAGCAAAGCAGCACAAGCAAATACACCAGCAACAACTAACAACCAACCACTGCACTCACTCACCCGTCCTACTGTCAAGCTAGCTAGGCCCCTTTGCTTGGTCGTAGCAATTCCATGGCGGAGGAGAAGCACCACCACGGGCTGTTCCACCACCACAAGAAGGACGAGGAGGTGGAGCAGGCGACGGCGTACGGCGGCGAGGCCACCGAGTACTCGGAGACGACGGTGACGGAGGTGGTGTCCACCGGCGAGGACGAGTACGAAAAGTACAAGAAGGAGGAGAAGGAGCACAAGCACAGGGAGCACCTCGGCGAGTCCGGCGCTCTCGCCGCCGGCGCCTTCGCCCTCGTACGTCTACGTTTAATTAATTATCTTCTCCGATTGTTAGGACTATTTAATTCTAATACAATTAATCATTATTGATGCATGTGTGATATGTATGTGTAGTACGAGAAGCACGAGGCGAAGAAGGACCCGGAGCACGCGCACCGGCACAAGATCGAGGAGGAGATCGCGGCGGCGGCGGCCGTGGGCTCCGGCGGGTTCGCCTTCCACGAGCACCACGAGAAGAAGAAGGACCACAAGGACGCCGAGGAGGCCGAGGCCGAGGCCGGCGGCGAGAAGAAGCACCACTTCTTCGGCTGATCCATATCCCCATGCATATCAATCCATGTGTGTTGTTGGCTCTTTCCTGTGTACATGTGATGTGTGTGCGTGTTGAATAAGGGGAGCCGAGCAGGGCCGCCGGTTCTTCTACCTGTCGTCATGAGTATGTGTGTACGTACCTGATGTGTATATGATGCTCGTGTGTGCACACCACTGAACTATATGTATGAGTGTGCAACTCGATCGGTCTTCTGATTTGCTATAGCTACACGCTGTGTTTCTGTCTTGTGGTGAGCCGGGACGACGATGCATATATATTATATATACAGGGATCGTTTGGCCTACACTATATACAGTTTATGGTATGTACTACTCAAATATAAATCACAGACACATGTTCCTTAACCATATATGTATAGCCGCCCTGTTGTGGTTTATTTGCAGTATGAATATGATGAAATTGTTCCAAAGCCCTCGACTTTGGAATCTTCACACACCCCTCAAATATATACTACCTCCGGTCATAAATACAAAATAGTGGACGTTTTCATTTGGCTGAGTGGTTCTCGTTAAACAGAAGCCGGAAGTTGTACTTCAAAACTTTGCTATTATAAGGTTACGGAGTTAATATATCTTCTTTTTCCAAAAGAAAAAAAGTACAATGGCTTGCACACAATTACCTTTTTTAATGTCTGGATCTTCATCGATCTAAATACTGACCGGACAGATCGGAGTAACTAGTTGAGGGAAAAGGATTGTAATACAGATTCACACCCCTTACCTCTGTAACAAGTTCTGGATTGAAAATTCCACACTGAAATAATGATGCATGTTCCAAGCCCGTGTTGCCGACTTCCAATGGTCTAAAAAGATAGGGTAGACATTATACATACAATAAATAGTGATGGCGACCGTAACGCTCCTGTTGACCATTTCATCAAACTAGATAGCTACGTTTTGGACTCCATTCATCCCCGCTGTCCCGACGCTCTCTTTGCTTGTTGGGTTAATAGCTAAATAATATAAGTAGTTTTATAAAAATCGTCAAAAGCTTTCATAGCTCAGTTGGTTAGAGCACCCGTTTAGTAAGCGGGAGGTCTTGAGTTCGACTCTCAACGAAAGCATATGTTTTTTACTCTCAACCGAAGCATTTGTTTTTTAATTTTTATCAACATGAGCGCATACCACCTCTTTAGTTCTCAACAATTTGTAACCTTTCTAAGTATGCAAATGAATAAATGTATAACCTTTAACGATACAAATGATCATGTGCACTTCTTTGTTATTTTTTTTAAAAATTGTTTGTAACCTTTTTTTTTTTTTTTGCTAAAGACCTTTGACGATGCCAATTAATAAAAATTTAATGAACAGCCTTCTCCGTCGGTTGGCAAGTGCTCAGACACTGGCGTGAACGATGTACACTTTCAAAATCTCATGAGCTCAGCTCGCCCCTCGGGAAATCTGCTCACTACAGGCAAATCACCTGTTCCAAGTACCTGCTCGTGCTTGTTTAATTTCAAACCAAATATACAAAAAAACACAACTTGGCACGTCAAGATTGAAGGAGGATTGGCATTCTCACTGCAGCAAGTGTAACAAAATTACATTTCATATGTACTGTACTGTCCATTACTCAACCAAAATTTGATACAGACCCTACAACCTATTTTTCCTTTGGAGATTATCGAGTCTAAAGTCTAAACACAGTATATCAATACACCATCATGGCTATATTGCTACGTGCGTTCCCATTTTCATCATGCCAAACGCTGCCCTCAACCGTTTCTTCTCTCTTGCCAGTGGAAGAAATGCCAGTTGCATTGGTGTGTCGTGCGTATACGACAAGGCTTTCCTTGCGCCTCAGCTGGTGCCATGAAATCTTCAGCTCTTCACATGGTGACTTACTGAAGCTTTGGTGCTTTGATGAGATACACACCCCTCACCAGACCTTTACCAACACCTCCAACCTCCTTAAGGATTGATGCCGGCTCTGGCATGGTTTCATCAGCCTCCTCTCTGCCACGTTTCTGTGAAATGTAAAAATTGACACAACTTAAGTATGTCTGCATTTGCGGCGCACATAAGAAAAAGGGTTCTGCATGATAGTTTATTGGCAAAATAGAAGAACATCTTGCATACTGCAAGCCTACGTAGCGTGATGTAAAAGGGATCTTTTCATTCTTTCCAATAAGACAAGAAAATATCGAATGCTCTATGACCCAAGATGTTGCTAATACCTTTGGGTTCTCCCATGTAAGACCAATAGCGTCTCCTCCAATTGAACCATACCACACCTTGAAGGTCTTGGGGAATGCACACTGCAAGCAGAAGATGTTAAATTTTATTAAATTTTATTACTAATGGATGAACATATTTTCAAGAGATCAAGAGCTTCAGTTTTACCTTCAAGTCTCGCAAGAAGTATGTAGTTGGGTCGAAGTTTAACAGAAGTTTATCTCTTGCATCATGCAAACTTTTCACAGCCCCTTTGTAGAGTGGAATATAGGGGTGGAAATCCTTGCTCGGTTTGCCCCAGATCACCAACTTACCTGTAAGATTGGTACAAAAGTTGTTACAGTAGAACAAATAGGATAAATGATTGAGTAGAGTATTGGCTCAAGATTAATCAAGTTCTGGCTAGCAAGAAACACTCAGCAAATTTCTGCTTATTGCAGAGGTGAAGCCATTATGCTTTATTATTTGATGGTACATTTTCGTGGAAATAATACCAAGTTTATAGGTCTTTGACTTTTTTAACACTAAATTTGACTTCCTCATCTTATTCAAAAAAAATCATAATATTATTTATTTTCATTGTGATTTAGTTTAGCACATATTATACTTCAACTATGACTTTATTTTTTTGCATATTTTCACAAAATTTTTGAATAAGACAAGTTGGTCAAACTGGGTGTTAAAAAAGTCAAATGACTGACAGAGGGAGTAACAAGCAACTTCTGGGAATTGTGAAGCGCTGCAATATAACTGAAACTGACCGTTAGGAGTCTCGGCAGGGAAAAGTACATGACGGGGACGGCAGAGCTTCTCTTGATGCAGGAGTACAACAGCATCATAATTGCTCATAGGTGTTCGGAATAGGCACTAAAACATGCAAACATTCATACTAAGTATGAAAGAAGACAGTGGGATCCAACGGAGAGGTGGAATAACAAAATTACCTCCCATGTATATTGCCCTGATTGACCATGAAGTATAAGATTTGTTAGAAGTTCTGCACTGCTTTTAGCATAAGCAGCCATTCGTTTAAGAACCTATGTTTAGAAATGAACAGAAAGTGAAAAAGTAGAAAAGAACTCCATCTGAAACAAATATAAACATATATGCTATTCATGGTTAGTCTCAACAGCGAGTATAATTATATCATATTGCAAGAAAGAATGTACTGATACAATACAAATATGGAGAACTACGTCATTTATGCACAACAAATGGGAATAAATCACATTTTCAACATTCCTTCACTAGCTTAGCTTTGCACACTTGTTCAACAGTATCTTATCAGCTGTAAAGCAATAAAAAGACATACCGACTTGCTTGGTGACTGTTTTGTCCATGCTTCAGATGCTTTATCATACGACGCAGCGAGAAACATTGCAGGCTTTATATCATGAGGATTTTGCTCATAAGATTTTCTGCTCAGCATAAAGTTTTCCTGCAGTCGTATATATCAATATGTTAATAGCTAGCGAGCTAACTAAAAAAAGAAACGAAAACAAGAGAGAGAGAGTTCTAACATTGATGTCCTTCTCATCCTTCAGGTTGAAGTCATTATTTATGTCAATAACCATGGGTGAAAAGGTCCAGTCAAAACTGGATAACAACCGCAAGAACCTGTCATTTTTGCAGTAACAGGTCAGAGGATTTCTACAGTTTTCATGGCAACTGGTAAAAAAAGGCATAACCAAACAGTAAAGTAGGAGAGATGGATGGAGAGAGCATGGCAATGAAACCTAATAAGGTAACTAATAACCTTATAAGCCTGGTATGTTTAGGTATAAGAAACTATATGTGATTGCTCCATTATCTAAAGTAGTAGTAATTGTAACTTCTAATTGGCAACATATCATATCTTGTTATACTACATCATGCATCAAAATGGATTCTCTGTATCAGAATTCAGAAAACTAAGCACTCCTCTATACACTATATCCTGGGATTCACAAGACACCAAGGGAAGGCCAGACCACATGGCTCAAGCGGTATTAGGGTACTGAAAAGGGCAGTTAGAAAGATGAAATAGTACTGGTGGGATACTAGACTCATTCTTGATTCTAGATAATGCTACATGGCACCCTTATAGAGTGGATTATTAGGCCCTCTGACAAATCCTTAACTCCAACGACCATTCCTAGCTTAATCTGTCCTTAAACATTCACAATTCCCTTTCCTGTCTGAAACAGTTGATCACATCCTCCTGGCCTGGACTCCAGCTGCTGTCTCCCATTTGAAGGTCCAAACTAGATTAGAATATATGCAACCTGGAAAATGGATTTTCTAGGGGTAGTCTTTCTCAGGATGGTTAAATGATTTCAAATAAAACTGTTCTCAGCCAATATCAGAACTACTAACCAAACTTTTTCCTGCAAACAAGAACTAAGATGGCTGGTAGGATTGCAGGCATCTGTCAGTTCTGACATAACGAAAAACAATGAAGCCGATAAAATATGAGCAGCAATAAAGGTAGTAAATCAGAAGTTAATGAAAAGTTCCAGAGGTTTACCTGAGAAACCCAGCAACCCGAGAAGAAGGGGCATGGAACGGGAATGGCTTCAAAAATAGATATGCAACCAACAACTCAACTGCCTCCTCTGAGATAAATGAAGAAAACAGATGTGCAGAAATCCATCTTTTTGCTAGCCTTTGAAACATAAAGAACATAAGGCAGTCCCAGTAAGTATGCTTCATAGTTTAAGGTATGTGGTGTTTAAATAACCTTCAGAACCTTTACACTTACCTGACTACTGGTCCATACATCTGGTAACGGCCATGCAGACCATTAATCATACTCGAGTGCTGGCTACGCTGAAAAAGCACCTTATCTTCTGATAAAGCACTTTGTGTCTTATCATCTCCAGCTGCAAGAAAGCAAAAGAAAATTACGGAACTCTGATCTTTCTAGTTTCTAAAGTAGCCAATTAGCAAATATAAGAAATTATTCAAATGCATAATAAAAAGCTAACCTTGCTTTTGCAACATCAAGCCTCTTTCATGAAATATTTTGAGTAAGAATGAATATCCAGATGTAAGGATATTCACCTCATCTTCACTGGCTGAAACAAACATTCCTCGATCCTCCAAGCTGAAGTTTATAAAGTATGAGACAGTGGAACAGAAAGAGTTCAAGCAAATAAATTCTCCATGAAGTGCTATCACATACCTTTCACCAATTTTTAAAAGAAATGCAGACTTTGTCTTCTCCATGGCAACAGGATCCAAAGGCCAATTACCAGATCCCTCTAGCTATCATTAAAATAATGGGAATGGAAGAAATTTGTGAAAAAGCAAATCCCAACATGAAGCCTCTATCAAATACAATACAATCATGACATTGAAGGTTCTGAGCAAATGACTACCACATATTTAGTTATTTAAGACCAATATCATTCTATTGTGATAGTGATACAACACAAGTACACAACCAAAGAAGGTTTACCTGAATCATTACTTCCAAAGATCTAATGCAGGTTGTTGCGAAATTCGGCAGTTTCTGAGAATTCTTTCCATATGCCAGTGGATGAGGTTCAGGAGGAAAAACAGAAGTGTGCCTAAAAGCTGGCACAAGGAAAACATAAGTGTCACATACAATGAGGGAAATTGTGAAAAACAAGGTCATGCATAAAGGAAAGATGCTTTGTCAGACCTGAATCTAGGGGTTGCACGGTAGATATTTTAAGAGGAACATCATCCAATATACGTAACTGCTTAGATAAAGTATCAAAAGCTTCGAACAAAGCCCCAGAAGATGAGACCGGATCTGCATATAATTCCGATTAAGCCTAAAACTAAGGACATGTAAGCATGTAAATCAACACACAGAAAGATCTGAAACTTACCCTGGCCATCAACTAAGAGGCAAAAGTCCAGCTGATCAACAACATGAGTCAAATCATCCTTCTGCAGTGACAAATGTTTCATAAGCACGTAATCAGATATTCTTTTAATAATTGTGTGCTTCTCCCAAGACTCAGATTCCCACACTGCAGTTAAGTAAGATCCGTTAGAAATGTTTCTCTTAAATTTATGTATATGCTTTTTAGATATCTGAGTAAAAATTAAAATGCAACAGTTACCTGTGCTTTCAGCAATATTTCCATCCTTGAATCTCCTAAGCTCGGCTTTCTCTCCCCAAAATTTCCTAAATTTAACGGCCTTTGGATTTACATTAACAATGCATATCAGTGTGTTAGATCGCAATAATTGTAGTTCATCATTGTTCCATATAATATAGAAATAGAGCTATACCTCATCGCGGTTCTCAGGGTTTGGACCAATATCGACAAGACGGAAACTCTTTTCCAATGAGCTAACCATCATGCCAACGAGAAGTGGACTGCTACCAAATTCTGAGAAACCCTATAAAGTTGTGCATGTCACTGGATTGAAATGTTGGTGAAAGTGGTCAATAATACTAATGCTAACACTACATACATCCATTATTTTCCAGTCAGAAGGTGTGCTTCTCCACAGGACTCGGATCATCTTTGTTCTATCTGTGAGCCCTTGTTGTAGCAAAGAATGAACATCTTTTTCAAGAATTCTCCAAGATTCATCATCCACGCAATAGCTTAATGCAGTAACCTTGGAGTTCCCTTTCAAGTTTATCCTGACAAAGCAATACAAGTAAGAACTTGATCAACTGACAGAAAAGCCTCCAATCTGGGATGATACTAGGAAGGGAAAATTTGCTCAAGGACACTATAACTATGTGCAGATTGGAAAAATATACAGTGCGGCTGGGGCCACAGTTATAGGACAGATAACTTTATTTCCAAACTTCGTGAGTGCACTGTTTTATATGTATATTAACAAAAAGTTAGCACCGTCACACACAAGCACACCACAGTACAACTTAGTGCCACACGCACAATGGAACTAGACAGCCTCAAACTGAAGCTGTGATGCAGTACTCACTCAGATGCTGGTTCCAGTAAAAGTTCATAATACAATATGCACCAATGTGATGCATCATAACTCAACATACCTCAAGCATGAGTCAAACTTAGCACCAAAGTCAACTTTGGTCATAAAGAGCTCTTCAAATCCACCATCTCTGCATTTGTCAAGGCAACTAAGCGCGCAGGCTGCCTCATCTTGAAGCTGACCAAGAGAAGGCATTGCATAAGGCAGAGACTACAAGAGTCCAGCTCAAAGAAATTTGAAAGCTTGATTACAGTTTACAGTTGTTGAGATGTGGAAAGTCTGAAGAAAATTTTTTTTTAACGTAAGGAAAGTCTGAAGAATAAGAAGCACTAAACTAGACACCTACCAGAGTTGTTGGATTATAACACAAGGCTGTCCATTTGAGTATACATGAGATATAAATAAAAGGGAAAACGAAAACGAAGCTGAATGAAAAAGGGTTGAGTGTTTACACACTAGTTTCATAATGGCAGATACCTCTAGAAAGGCAGACTTTGTCATCCGAAATGCCAGATTTAGGTGCCCAGATACATCACATATAGCGACATCATATGTTTTCAGGCAGTTGGCAATGTCCTGAAACATTTCACTTTTGATCAGAATACCATGAAGATCAAAAGGGAATTAGATTACTCAATATTACCGCATTAACATTTCAATTTTGATCAGAATATCATGAACATCAAAAGGATATTGGATTGCTCAATATTACCGCATTAACCAATAGCAATTTGTGCAAAGGCTCCGTTGCACACACAATTAAATTCCATGTCTACCAACTCATTAGGTATTTTTATTACTCAACTCCAGGAACCAGTGAAGTATGATGAGACAAGTTTTTTAAGAATGGCATGCCAATTTGTCATGACATATTACCATGTTCAGTATAAGGCAAATGACCTATCTGGAGACATTATCATTTTGTGTCGAAAATTATATTATTCCATTACTCTAAAATACATGGTTATGGATGCTAATATATTTCAATGGTTTTCAGCATTGGACTTTGTCGCAGAAGGTTGACAAACCTCCTTGGTGATTGTACGCTTCTTCATTGACTGAATGACCAAGCCCTTTGCCCACAACTTGGAAGTTGCTACAAGAATACAGATATGCTTCAATAGAGTAAACATTATTCAAGCATTCCTAGAAAAATTCAACTTTCTGTTGCTTGGAAGTACCTAAGAAATTCATCACTACACGGAAAATTTGTCTTGTGGTCATTGATCTAGTAATTATGCTTCCCCCAGTGTCCAAAGTAAGAAACACAAGTATGGCAGACATCAAGTATCCATTGAGGCAATCATGTGTGTATATTGAAGTTCTTTGACGTGCCCAAACCTGCATTTGAACTAAACATTAGGTAGCCTTCAAGGGGAATATAGCGCATGTACAAGGTTTAAAAACCAGAGTTTAGGCTGAAATGCATACCTTTACTAACACCAATGCATCTTGCAAGGCTTTCCAGCCAGCAAAGGTGCTACTCATAAATTCTGAATTTTCCTCCAAAAACATATCCTCTAATATGCTACAATTGTACTTTGGTGTGGGTATGTTTATGCCATCTGAAATACAAATCCAACCAGCAAAGTTTCAAAGAAAAAACAATACAAGTACATTAAAGGTCAAACAATGGTGTTATGGCACTAATTTCAAAGAACAAGCACTCTAATCAACATCACAGTGAAATTGAACATATCTAAAGAAGGGAAATCACCTTTCATATATGCACGCACATTGTTTCTTGTTGATACATTCAACTTTGAAACATTGAACAAAGAATTCGCAGTTGGGATTATTCTGACATAGAATCCAGGAAGCTCTGCAATTTCGGCTGCTGCACAAATGGGACTTTTGGAAATCAGGGGGGAGCATAATGATGGCAATGCCACTTACAAGTGCATAGGCTTTGAGTACACAGATGTGAAAAAGAAAACTTGGTAGAAGAACCTGGGTATACATGAAGCACAGGCTTTCGAGCCTCATCCTGGAAGGTAGACCATGAAATTTTGCAGATTAATTGAGAGGATCTCAAGCTCTTCTCAATGACACAGAGGTAAAGACACCTCTTTGCATAGTACCGGTGATTTAGGAAGTCCTTCTCATGGAAGCATTCCTGTGACAAATGCATACAAAATAAATCACATGACAATTCAAACCTAAAAATCATTTAATCGTTTCCAACGTAGCAACTAAATCTTGATTAACATTAGGATGCAAAATAAAAACACCTGGAGGAAGAGTCAACTTTGTGGTTGTATCAAGCTAGTTTAAATAGCAAGAGACTTATGAAGTCAAAATGGTCTATTCCATTTTAGGCACCTTTGTGATTCTTCCTGCTAATTCTCTTTCAGATAACATGAGCATTATAAGTTCCATCCATAAGATTGTCAGAAGAGGTTCTTCTGATTTAAAGCAGCACGAATTATACTTATAATATTCCAACTGTTGACAGGATTGGCTGAACAATTTAGTACAGCTTTAAAAAGTGTATGTCAATCATATAGAGCAAAATGTTTGTGAGGAAGGTAAAATAATGGCACCTAGAGCAACATTACGAATATCAATACTCCGCACCAACACCTTCCCTTTCGAGTATAACTACACTGGAACCTAACGCACCACAATTGCTGGAATTTGTTTTGACAAAAGGTACATTTTAGCAACCAAAAATAAACATCAGCAAAGACCTACTAGCCATTGAAGAAACCAGAACTTTTTAATGAACAGGATGCGCATTGAACAATACCTAAACTACTACTAAGATTTCTTTTCACGAAAAATACAATCTTTACAAGCTGACACCCTGAACAAGGTACTAACAAAACACCAGCATTTTGAAGGTAGTAACGCACGTCAAGCCGCAGCTCCAGCGGCAGAACAACGACAATGTTTCTCATGAAAATTAAACACTTCCTATGTTCCCCGCAACACTACAACAGTTTTTTAGAAAACCAAACAGCTTAATAATTCGAAAAAACGCGCATACCTTGGGCAAGCGTACGAGAAGGTCGGCAGAGACGTCAGGCCTCACAACCGCGCCGGCCGCGAGGCTCCCGGCGAGCCGCACCACCTCGGGCGGCCAGAACGTGAACGCGAGCTTCTCCGCTTCCAGTTCCAGCCCCAGGTCCCTCACGAACCCCCGCGCGGCCTCCGGCGTCGCCTGCTGCTGCGGCACCCTCTTGATGAGCTCCGCGACGGCGTCAGCGGCCTCGGCGGCGGCGCGGAGTGCCGCGGCGCTCGGCCTAGCTTCCTCCACGAGCGTGGAGAGCCTGCGGTCGATGGAGCTCTCGGCGGCGGCGGCCATGGTGGCTTCGGCTTCGGCGCTCGCCGGCGGCGGGAAGGCGAGTGCGGTCGCGGGTTTAGGGTTTAGCCACGCTCGGAATGAGAGAGGCAATACAGAACCCTCCTCGCAGTAGGGTCCAGAAGCACAAGGCCCATGAACGGAGCACCCGAGGCCCGATCTGTGCATGGTCCGGCCCAATAAAAACATAACGGTCCAACAAGAGGAATGGCGGCCATAGGTTTTTCTTTAGAAAAAAGTTTGCACACAACCTAGTTTTTTTTTTTTTTTTTTTTTTTTTTTGCATTCACTCAGGTATTTTCTTCAACCGTACAGCTCCGAATTATAGGTCATTTCATTTTTGTCAGTCAAAATTCTGTACTAAGATTGACCAAGCATCTAAAACATCAAAGTTGTTTTTCATAAGATACACCATGTAATATATAAATGTATTGTAGACGTTAAATTTTTCTATAAATTTGGTTAAAGTTATATAAATTGAATTTAGGACAAAGCTAACATGTTACTAACTTTAGATAGAGGGGATATCCACTAAAATTATGGCGTACCATCGTCTTAATTTTATTTTGTCTCGCCTTAGAAGACACAGTTAAACCACTTTAAAACACCTATGAAATACTAGCAGGTTAGTATCTGTATCTATATATACCGCTCCCTCCATTTTCAAATTTTACATGGTTTTGACCTTCATTTTCTTAGTATATATAATATGGCAATGTTGATGAATCTAAATATATATACGAAACACATACATAATATAGCATTAATGTATTTAAAGTCTACAACCCCATTACAATTTGGAACGGATGAAGTATATAAGTTGAACCCACTAAGACTCATAGACTATTTCTTTGCTCTTACATTGCACCACATTATCTATGAACTCACTAGGAGCCATCTCTATTAGTTGAGACGTCCAATCTTTGTAAATCATCTCTAACAGTCGTTCATTCTCAGCCTTCTCTCCATTTATCTCATAATGGTGGAGCATAGCATAAAAAAACCCTCTAAGGTTAATTTAACTCTTATTCTTCTACAACCACATTGATCCACGCCATTCCTATTAATTATTTTAGCCATCCAATCTTCATGAACCACTCTATTGGTCGTTTGTTCTCCATTATCTCCTCTCTGTTATTATTTCTCTCCCGCATCAATGTTTCCACCCTTTCATTTCTCTTTAATTATGGTGCATCTTTTCCGTAAAATAACATGTGGAGGATCAATTATTTACGAGTCAATCTATCTCGGTTGATGTGACTATGTGATTAAGTATAGCGTCATGAAAAATGATTCATCAATTAATTACACCATATAAATTCGGTGAAATTTTAAGTTAGTTTAACTTAGAACCGATCTACAAAACGCTATGTTTCAGAACGGAGAGAGTATGCCACGAGGAAAAAAACCCTGTCGTATTCCCAATGCAAGGCAACAAGCAACCCATATATGGAGACTACGATGCAGGAATGTTCCAGCGCGATGTCTCCTGGCGTACGCCGCAGGGGACTGTCTCTGTCAGCCCCCCTTTCCATTCTTATTCTTCTTAATATATATGAAATTAACCAGCCCACACGTCCAAGAAGGGAAGTGATGAGTACGTGCTCGCCGGAACCTTAGGTGCCGTTTGGTTCAGGAGCCTCCTGGAACGGAACCGTTCCATTCCAGTTTTTACAGCGTTAGGTTGCAAAACATAAGAATAGAACGGTTCCTTAAAATAAAATATACTCTCTAGATCCGGAACCCACACGTTCCTCCAAAAAATTGCAGGTTCCTCGTCTCCTCGCTCACGCCGTCTCTCTGCCTCTCTTGCTCCTGCATCTATCCGTCCCACTCCCTCGATGGCGGCCGACTTAGGCGGGAGGCGGCGACGGCGCCGGTTGCGAGCACCGACAGGGACCTTCCTCGATCCGCGCCGCCTTCACCTTCCTCGATTTGCGCGCTGCTCGTCGGCGCCAAGGGAGGAAGCTTGGCAGGACGAGGATGCCGCCGGAGGAACGAGGCGCGGCCAGGGGAGAAGGCGCGGCCAGGCGAGGCGCCGCCGGGGGAGGAGGCGCGGCCGGACGAGTGAGTCGCCGGGGGGAGGAGAAGGCGCCGGCGGGGGGAGGAGGCACAGCCGGGCGAGCCGCCGCCGGGAGAGGAGGCGCAGCCGGACGAGGACGCCGCCGGAGGGAGGAGGCGTGGCCGGCGAGGCACCGCCGGGGGAGGAGGCGCGGCCGAACGAGGAGCCGCCGGGGGAAGGAGGCGCGGCCGGACGAGTGAGTTGCCGGGGTGAGGAGAAGGCGCCGCCGGGGGGAGGAGGCACGGCCGGGCGAGCCGCCGCCGAGAGAGGTGGCGCAGTCGGACGAGGGCGTCGCCGGGAGGAAGAGAACGCGCGGCTGGGCGCGCCACCGGGGGATCAGGCGCGTCCGGGCGAGGCGCCGCCGGATGAGATGCTGGGGAAGAAAATGGTGTGTCACACTACCAGGCGGGGCCCACGTAACGGTAGTTAACGTGTGTTGTTATCCCATACCTTATATATTCTTTCAACCAAACACGGAATAGAACCATTCTATTTCTACAACCAAACATACACATGGAGCCATTCCATTCCCGGAATCTGGAATGAAACCGTTTTATTCCACCTCGCTTCCCAACCAAAGTCTACCTTATTATCATGCATTCCAACGCCTGCCAGATCGACGAAAGCGAACACGATCGAGCTGCTTTAATTACAGCAATTTACATGACGCATCCACACACGCGCGTCGATCGATGGCCATTGGCCAATTAATCATGTATCATTTGGCTCAGATTAACTGATCTCGATGACGTCACCAATGCAACCGGCGACTGCTATTTAACCTCCATCGATCTTCTTCAAATCCATCACCTCAAGAGAGGCTGCAAATAAATCGAGCTCACCGAGCATACATCGATCCTCCTCGACCGACCGCAGAGATTGCAATACGTACGTGATAGATATGGCTTCTATCACAAGCCCATGGCTTCTTCATCGCCTGGTGCTCGCGGTGGCCGTGGCCATGTTGTTCCTGCACGCGGCCCTGGTGGCCGTGGCCGCCGGCCGTGGCAGCGGTGACAACCCCACCGCCGGGTTCGAGAAGGTGGAGCTCGCCGACGGCGACTTCATGGTGCAGAGTCCCTACAACGTGCCAGAGAGCCAGCGGTTCCGGTACTGCGACGGCGTGCGGACCTTCTGGGTGTACAAGACGGACATGCCCTTCAACACCGCCACCCACACCAACCCCCGCTCCGAGGCCATGATCCGGGTAAGTTCGTCATTCCACAGCCCACCAGCTAGCGGTGCCCGGCTGATGGGTGCCGCTAGCTATTACCGTGAAATTTCTGCGTTCCAAATCGGCCGGGTCACGTCACACGAACTATGCACACTCCGTCTCCTTCCTCTCTCGTCTCTCTCTGCAGGGCCACGAGTACTCGTCGGGGGTGTGGCAGTTCGAGGGCGACGGCTACGTGCCGGCGGGGACCTCCGGCGCGTCGGTGATGCAGATCCACACCGCCGGCGAGGGCAGCGCGGCACACGAAACGGTGCTCATGCTGCACGTCTACGACGGCGTCCTGCGCTTCTACAACGGCGCCGCCGTCCAGCGCGGCATCTACGACAGCTGGGTCCGGCTCAACATCGTGCACGACGTCGCCGCCTCCACCGTCGCCGTCTATGTCGACGGCCGGCGAAGCAGGGCCGTGCACAAGGCAGTGCAGGCTGTTCGACCGAACAGGACCCCCAATTTTTTGGGGCCCCCAAAATTTAATTAGTGCAGCCCATATAGTATTATTAAAAGGTAAGAAGATAAGGCCCAGTTTGCTAATTGCTATCGTGCGCTGCGCTGATCGTGAGATACTGAGATGAGACAACTTGACGTCTTAGACGATTCGTCGCCGTAACTGCCGATCTCGTCCGTCATCTCGATCGCTGCCGTCTTGAGTGCGGCGACGCCGCGACACCACACGGCCACAGGACGGCGAGGCCTGAGGGTGAGGGCTGACGCCCCGATGGTAGTCAGACGCAGCGGCGCAACCGCAACCGCAACGCAGTAGGTGGCTATCCTGAACGATCGATATCGATCCATATTCCATCCAGTTGGGCGGCCGGCACCCCGGCAGTCCAGGTGATTAGGTAAATATTTAATTAATCTTTTCTTCAATTTGAATTATTAATCATTAATTATTTTCCAACTTGGTTATTGTTAATGAAATAGTTTATTGAATATTCATTATTCTATTCGTCTTGTTTGCATGTCTATTAAATATTCTAGTATTTTAAGATCCAACCATTGAAGTTATGTCTTTAGCCAATCGGTCCAGAAAATATGAATCTGGTTACCATGCTAATGAACTGTACCAGGAGTTGAAGTTTCTTCAGAATTTCATTCCTAAAGAAAAGATGGGGCCTGTGGAAATTCTAAAGTTTTTAAAGCGACATGATTCTTTTCCTAATGCAAGTATTGTATACAGAGTTCTATTGACAATTTCTGTGACTGTTGCGTCAGCAGAGCGGAGCATTTCTAAACTCCTTATGTTCCACAATGACACAACAAAGACTTACTGATTTAGCCATAATAGCTCTTGAGAGTGGACTGTTGGACAAGATAGAATACGACGATATCATTGAAGAATTTATTTCAAGGAACACCAAGAGAATGAAGTTGTTCAAGTAAAATATATACAAGAATCGAATAGGTACGCTTGCTTTTTGATAAATTCTATTTTATATAATACATTGCACCATTTATATTGTTATATAGTCTTATTTTTCAAGTGATTTAGTGAGAAATGACTTTTTATTCAATAGTTTCGTAGGGCCTCGGTTTTTGCCGGCACGGCCCTGCGGCGAAGGTTCGGCGCCAGCGTCATCCCCGGCGAGTCGTACTACTTCAAGTTCGGGGTGTACATGCAGCACCAGGACCAGTCCAGCTGCATGGAGTCGAGATGGGCCAACGTCACGCTCTACACCAAGCAATAGATCAGAGAGACTTCTTGTGGAGTATGTATAGCTATATCCATTGCGTCGTGTAGATGTATCATATTATTGCGTGCTATTGCATGTATCGTATGTTTAATCATCCCCCTAAGTATATTGCCACGAGTGTTGTTGTTGAATAACGAATTGTGGAATTATATTGCTTGGAGAGTTACTGCGTACATGGATATTACCCCCTACGTTACTCTCGGCTTGTTTTTTTCTGACTTGTTTTCCTTGGTTACGGTTAATTTCTATGACTCTATGAGCATGTGCAAGGTTCCCTCCAACATTTTTTTTAGAGAACGAAAAAACTTGTGACATATGTGGCCGCATACAGTCAGATCTACTAAAATGAACGGTCTACAGTCCTTTCAGTGCACCGTAGCAATTGCGCACCGTAGCAATTGCGCAGCATAAGCTATACAGTACTAGCTAGTCACGTTGTCACGTTCGTTCGACAGAGCAGTCACCATGTCATTCATTCGAACCTAAAAAAAGTCACCACGTACGCAACAAGCAGCGGATCGCGAGACTTACACTGCAGGCAGCCGAATCGTGAAGGCTGTTAGTTATCAGTACTTATCTAATTCTCAATTTTTAAAATTAAATAATAAAATTAAATAAATATATATTAATATTTTTGGCAATACTTTCTTTATCCATCGAGATCTCCTAAAATGAACGGTCCATAATCCTTTCAGTGTACCGTAGCAATTGCCTACTATATTTTTAGCTAACTAGCTTATCCAAATTAAAAAAAGGATACCTGAACAAAAGAAAGAGCAGGACTTCATAATAAGTAAACTAAAGTCTACTGCTGCTTCCCATCTTTTCTTGGCGGAAATATGTAAAGGAACGAGTGAATGGTCTTTGTTGTACCTTCATGCATGTTGTAGCACCCACTAAAACAACAATCAACAAGTTGCATCTACTCAAGGAGGACCATGGCATGGGACCTTGTCTTGCTATATCGCCGCATATTGCCAGCGTGGGTGATAACTGATAAGGTGGACGCAGCCGGAGAGGCGCCAGGGTGTGTATTGAGAACACATGACAACGATGACGTTGAAGCTGAGGCATACATGGACACCGAGACAAGGGTGTCGAGGTGGGCGTAAACTATGGAGGATGCTAGACCACATCGGCGTCGGGGCTCCGGCACAAAAAAAAAAAAAAGGCCAAGAAAGATCTGTGTCGACGTGCAAGGACGAGGGTCAGAATGATTTATTTAGGGGTGTTTTGGATTCGGTGGCTAAACTTTAGCTTACGTCACATCGGATGTTTGGATGCTAGTTAAAAGTATTAAATATGGTTTAATTAGAAAACTAATTACACAGCCGAGGACTAAACGGCGAGACGAATTTATTAAGCCTAATTAATCTCGTTAATCATGGATTAATTAGGCTTAATAAATTCGTCTCGCCGTTTAGTCTTTACCTGTGTAATTAGTTTTTTAATTAGACTATATTTAATACTTTTAACTAGCGTCCAAATATCCGATGTGACGGGGCTAAATTTTAGCCGGAGGGATCCCACCCCAATAGGGTTGAGAAAATGAAAAGATGAAAATGAGTGAGAGAAACCCCAAAACGGAAGAATTCGCTAAAAATAAGGCGAAGCTACGTACAATGTTGTGGGTGCGGCCGCACCCCGAAAATTTTTGAAAATCAATGGTAAAGTTCAAAATTTCATCATGTTTTCTTGAATACCATACATACGCCATGAAGGATCGCACCCCTTCATTTTTGTCTAGCTCCGCCTTGGCTACAGTAGTGTCAAATTTTTGGGAGGCACGCAAATTGAGTACCAATTTAAGTGAGACTTACGTATTCGGTGGCAAATATCGAAATATCTCCTTTTTCTCGTTTCACTAGATTCGAAAGGACCTGCTAATAAAGAGCAATGAAGAAATAGTTAGGTCATCCGAGGACATAAGTGAATGCCTCACGTATATTTGATTTACTTTTTGGAAGGGAAAAATATAACAAAAAAGGAAATACCGCTTGTTGGCATCATTTCGGTTGGAGCAATAAGCAGAAACATAACGCACCCCCTCGTGAAATTCAGATTTTTGGTGAAAAACAAACAGAGAAAATTGTAACATTTTCATTGGTTACGTCCGTATAAGCATGGTGTCCTATACAACACGTCAAATTTAACTGCAGATATTATAAATCCACATGAAGGGATCCATGGTGGTCGGACAGGGCAACTCGATTCCTAGTGTGCGCCGGAGATGAAAAGACGACTCTTTGTTCCCCTTGGATTTCGAGTTTTGTTTCCCGGTATAGTTGGAGATCCATCGTAGCATCATTAATCTTTTTTCCGTTCCGCCACGGGGCGCCACCGCTCCGTTGAATCCACGCCAGCCCAATCCACCAATCTCTCTTCCTCTCTGCTTCGTCGCCGGCGGCGATGGCGCTGGTGTCGAACTGCCCGCCCGACCTCCGGATCTACGGGCCGAGGTTCGGCCGCCTGTATCCGTCGCACCGGGAGCAGTCCGAGCACCGGTCGCGCCTCCTGCACAAGCTCCACGTCTCCTACCGCAAGGCGCTGGAGCGGCTCAACCTCCGGGCGCGCCCCGACATGGCCGCGCACTTCCTCCACGGCGGCGGGGGCTGCTGCCTGGGCCTCCTCAACCTGGTCTCCAACATCATAGTCAACGCCCTCATCGCCTACGGGCGGCGGGTACGGGCGAGGGCGACGACGGCGAGCTTGTCTACGTCCCCGACGAGAAGCTCAGGGACCTGGAGCGGCTGTCGGTGGAGGGCATGGTGGCTTTCCTAACCCACTTCAACGATGGCACCATCAGTCGTGACAGCTTTTACAATTATCGATACCATATCACATATGTTGCTAGAAATAGTGTGTAATATTTAATTACTAGATATAGAATGTTATTGGTGCTTCTATTGACACGCAAAATCGATCCGTTCGGCACCACGATAACTATTGTCTTTTGCAACGACGAGCGATTGCTTTTCGAAAAAGCAACAAAGATTTCCCGGCTTTCGTGGAGGAAAACCGACCGTTTTTCAACGCAAAACGGCAAAGATGATCCAAACCCTAGGGCAGCTAGGGTTTAGCAAGATACGGAAACATAATACGAAAAAGTAGACGGAAAAGTAATTGCATTGATAGGTCGATTGGGTGGTCAACACTATCGGCCATCCACCCTATATAAGGGCCACTGGTCTTTACGTTCCTTGACACGGAAGGTAACAAATTATGTACCTATTGGTTTCATGCAAACCGAATATAATATAAACTATAAAAGAGTGAGTTAACAAAAAAATAATTCCTACCTAAATACTATCTACCCACCTTAACCTCCATCGTTAGACCTAAATCAGATAAGATATCTAAGGGCTCAAAATAGATGTCCTCACAAAATTTACATGGACCCATCTCGAGTTATAAAGGCCCAGCGAAATATAAAATAGTCTCTGCGTAAGGTTACAGCCTTAATGACCATTAGATTTGAACAAGATTGATATCTAAGGACTCAAATTTGATGTGGGATCGACATGCTCCATAGCAGAACGCGTTCCTGCCGTGATTGCTGAGTTACTCTGGGTTTTTTTCACCGTACCCGTTCATACCCGCCGTCAACTTGCATAGATGCAAATGACTCCTGCGCATATACTGTACCAGCGCAAATAAAATATGAAAATCATATGCAAGCCCAATAATTTCTATGGTTGGGATTCATCGTGGCCCATATAACAGTCATGAAGAATAAAACCGTATGATATATATAATGTTGTAATCCCAAATCGCTATTGGTACATTGTACAAGGCTCTTCTTAATCATGCCTCTGCTCTTGACCAACCAACCGAAAAGAAAAAAAGGTTCGAACAAAAGGATCCAGTGCCACCATTGTCGCCAGCCTCAAGAACCGAGAGAATCAACTGAATCAAGAACAGATCATCCATGGCGACAGGAGGAGAGAGGAAACAAATCAAGGAGCCACTAGCTCAATACTGCTGATCCATAGCAAGAGGAAAAAATATCAGGGAAGTCTGCTGCAGCCCAACGAATCGAGGAGCCGCTAGCTCACCCTAGCGAGAGGAAACAAAAGACAGCCCAACGAATCGAGGAGACCAATCCACGGAGAGAGAGAATTTCTTAGCGGGCTCCAGATCCGAACAAGAAAGGGGAAAAATCCAAACAAATCGAAGGAGCCGCTAGCTCACCCTGCACGAGACCAATCCACGGTGAGAGAGGAGAAAATTTCTTAGCGGGCTCCAGATCCGAACAAGAAAGACCTTAGAAGAGGGAAAAGAATCCAAACTTGAGTGTGAGAGCACGCACATGACGAGGAGGACCGGGCGATGCCACCGGAGAGAGAGTCTGTGCGCCAGCAGGGGAGCGAGAGTGGTCTCAGAGTTATTAGACTATCTGCAGTGGGAGGATGTTCAGAGGACTCTATACATATAGAGTTACACATCCAGTTGAAAAACGCTGCAGCGGTAGACTGTATAGCGACTCTAAAAATCTCTCTCCTCTGCGTCGACTCCAGATACAGCGCTTCCCAGACCCGACTCCAAATCTCTCTCCTCTGCCTCGCTTCCAACCTCCACCGACGCGCGCCAGGGAGAGGAACGAAGAAGGCGACGCGGAGGCTGGGGCGGCCGAGGCAGCCCGCCGGCAGTTGGGTGGCTGCGGGTACGCGCGAGTCGGCGGCGGAGGCGGAGGCGGAGGCGGAGGCGGCGGCGGCGGCGGGCGCGGGCGAGGCGGAGACGGCGGCAGGCGCAGGCGAGGAGGAGGCAGCGGCGGCCGCGGGTGAGGTGGAACCGGCTGCGGGCGAGGCGCAGCCGCCGGATCTGCTGCCTGCGTCGGCGCAGGCTGCCGCGGCGGCTGCGGGCGCGGGCGAGGCGAAGACGGCGGCAGGCGCGGGCGACGAGGAGGCAGCGGCGGCGGTGGGCGAGGCCGACCATGGCGGCGGCGTGGAGAGGAGGCGGGGGCGCGGCCGGCCATGGCGGCGGAGTGGAGAGGAGTCGGGGCCGCGGTCGGCCATGGCGGCGGTGTGGAGAGGAGGCGGGGCGCGGCCGGCAGCCGACGTGGAGGCGGGGGAAGAGGATGGGCGGCCCGGCGGAGTGCGAGGCGGGGAGGCGCGCCGGCGGCGGCCGGGTGGTGGGCCGGGGGATGAAGCGCGGCGAGCGGGAGGATGGAGATGGCAGCAACTGCGCGAGGGAGGAGGAAAGGGAAAGGAGATTGGTAATGGGGCCCGCTGGGGTGGGTTGATATATATTGATAAAATATTGGGTAGTTGGTATAAAGTTGGGATATAGAGTTGATACGAGCGTGGAAGATTGGCAACTGTATTTTAAAAACGTGATGATTAGAATGGAATATTCCTTTTAGAGTTGGAATTTAGAGTTTGGTGATTGTGGATAGCCTTAGTTAGTCAATTGCTCGGTAAAGAAGGACAGAGTCTCTAGCCCACTAACTTTTCCCCCTCATTTTTTTTTAGTATTGTGGTCATTCGGGGAGTGTTTGGTTTGAGACCAATGTTGATCAGGCCAAAGTTTGATTAAATTAGACCATATTTGAATTTAAATAAATATTTAGCCAAACAATAAACTTGTGTGCTTGATTTCTATTCTAAATGTATGCTACGGTTGTTGTTTTTCCATAAATAAGTAAAATGCACAGTTGATTCGTTAACTTTTCTGTTTGTGTCAGTTAGGTCCAACTTTTAAAGTGTATTCTAATTTCCATTAACTTTAAGTGGTTTACCATACATCCATACATTTTGTTTTATTTTTTTATTTTCATGGAATTCTTTTTATCATTTCACATGTGTCCTTTCTCTCCTCGTCGCAATGCCGCCTCCCTGTCGCCCCCGTGTCCAAGGCCTGCACCATCGCGTCCATTGTCGCCTTACCGCTCGCCTTCACAGAGGTGTGTGGGCCTGGCCTTTTGTTTGCAGCCTGCAGCCAAGCAGTACCATGCTGTTTAGCTAGGGCCGCCACCCCCAACGCTATACTGGGACTAGGTACACCGTGTCTATACTGGCCCTCCATCACTGCTCAACCCAAAGTCGTCGGCTTCTCCTCCGCGTAGCTGAATGCCAACAACTCCGTACAGTGTTGGGGGCTGAGCGGGCAGCCTGAGCGCATTGCTTCCCTCGAAGGTCAGGGCCACAGCGGGCACCTCAGTGCTGGTGTGGCCGGAGAGGTCGTAGGTGTCGAAGAGCGATACCGCAGGGGCACGAGCAGGGACGACATGCCGTGGACAAGGCGTCATGGAGGGCGGCATATGCGCCGGCCTTCGATCACGTGACTGCGGTGCTGGAGTCGACGATGACACCATCAACGCCTAAGGCAGTGTCCATGACGAAGGTGGAGGTCGGAATGTCGGAGTGCGGCTCCCCGCCGACGGATTGCTGACATCTTGATGTAGTAGTAGGTGCTGTTGCGTGGGTTGTGGAGGAGCGGGGCCATGACGGTGTCGGTGGCATTGTCCGCGGCACCATCAGTGAAGAATCGGAGTGTGGAGGTGGCAGGGGAGTCACAATTGATGAGGCGGTATGAGAAGGTGGGCGCAAAGGTCTAGGATTGGAAGGAGCAGCCAACCGCCGAGCGCGAGCAGACTTGAAGCGGAGGGTTGCCCACCCCATGCGCGAGAAGTGCTCATCGCTGCCTTGCCCCACGCCCAACCCATGGGGCGCTAGATCGCACCCCGACGCCGCGAACATAGCCTTCGCGTTGTCGGGCAGAGGCCTGTGCAAAACACACTTGCCGCCGCCTAATAATTTATGAAAATCGAAGTTGTGGAAACAAACCAAATGTAAAATACATTTAAAATGGGAATAGAATTAATCTTTATTCAATGTTGGTAAGCTACTTTAAGCATGCATTGATGTATTTTTGTTTTAAAAAAGTGTTTACATTATTTTTCTACGTAATATTAAGTGAAATTTCGTAATTTTAAGTTTGTTTTGGTAATATTAACGGACTTGTTTTATTTAATTTTTCAATATAATGATACAAAATAAAAAACCTAAAGTATTCATAATTTTCTTTGACAAGCCAACAAAGGTGGGTATATAGCACAAATCACTTTTCTCAAAACACTTTCTCCATTTCTCTTATTTAAATACTTACAAAATATTTATTATTACATATTGAAGAAACATGAAAACAAAATTTATGACACATCTATATTCAATTAAAACACCAAATAATATACATACATAATAATAAAATACATGACAACTCTGTGTGTCACGTGCAGGGGGCACGTGCATTTTTACTAGTATTCCTATTCTATTACGCTTGTTCCGGCAATGTAGCAAAATACATATTGGACTCTGGTTCAAGTTGCACACGAATACCGAATACTGCCTTCATTCTTGCTCGATCCGTCCAAATAATTAACCCATGCAGCTTCTTTGTCTCAAACAGTCTCTGAGATTACTCCCTCCATCGCTTATTTTTGCTTTCTTGACTGCACGCATGAACTCCAAAAGCAAACCTCACATCAAGTGCACTCCTAGTCCTGTTGCGACTACTAACCATGTAACCCAAACAATGAAGCAACGACACTAATTTGGCCAATAATCAAATAAACTAGTTGCCAAATTATACCATCAACACATGCCCCCCTTTTTTCGGCGAAGCTTGTATGCCGAAAAATAATATTCACTTGATCTAGTCTAAGAACGATGCTCACCTTTCATCGGCTATGATTATACATTTTATTTGAAACCCACAACAAATAATCGGGCATATCACCATGTCTAAAAATTAAAGCTGGAGTCCTAACCACACATCAACCAATTATTCTAAACAAACACTAACCGGTTTTATCCAATTTCTTGCCCCCTATGCTCAAAGTATATAACATATCCCGGGCCAATCCAAATCGATAACTGCTGATAAATAATGTTCAAAACCACAAAACCCAATCATGCTCAAAGCTAAGGGCGATAGATTAAATATCGGCCATGTGTATTGTCTAAATCCTTTCTCCAGTACATGTACGTAGCAAGATAAAAATCCCAGAAGTCATGATCAAAACACTAACAACCATGATTAACTTATTTAATCGGCTTTAGTTTCCTAAAAATGGTAAACAAAATACCGGCCATGTATAATGATCCTAAGAGCAATGATAAACACCATTGGCCACATATACTTATTTTGGGCATGGTAACGTAGCCGGAATAATAAATCTTTCAACATATTTAAAATGAAACGCCCAATATCCATTGGTAACCAGCCATGTTGATTGACTGATTTACCAACATCACATAAGTAGCCGAATTAGGTAATAAACAATTGAATAGCAAAGAGACAGCCATATGAAAATTTAACAAACCAACTATCTTACTATTACTAATTGGAGGTTCTAAAAGTTGCACCAATTTCAAAGCGCGCTAGAAAAAAAGATAAATCTAAGAAATTCTCACAATAATCAGAAACATCCGACCATCAATTGGCAGATTGGAATATTAATAGCCATTAGATCTGTTTTCTAAGTAATTACCCACCTCTGCCATTATGAAAGGTCTTGAGTTCAACTCTCAATGAAAACAAATATCATCTTTTTTTCATTATATATATTTTCCAAGTAATTACTCACCTCTGCCATTACGAAAGATCTAAGTTCAATTCTCAACAAAAGCAAATATCTTCTTTTTTTTTTAGATTTTTTCTATTTTTAAATTTACCTTTAGTTTTTGTCTTTTTTTCATTAAAGATGCTAGAAACCCTTTCCATGAAACATATATTTTGTAGACTTTTTGAAATTTCCATATCACAAGATGCGCTAGAAAAAAAAATAAAATTATAGAAATTCTCACAATAATAAAAAATACCCTATCATCAATTAACATATTGAAATCTTAATAGCCATTAGATCTGTTTTCTAATTAAGTAATCATCCACCTTTGCCATTATCAAAATAATATTAAATAACCCCTAAAATTGCATATTAATTACCCACTCTGCCAATATAAAGAAAAATATAAAATAACACCCTAAATTTATATCTAATTGCTCACATTTGCTATTTTGATAGGATAATACAAAATATCCCCTTTAATTTATATTTGAATTGTTCACCTTAGTTAATATGACTGATAATATGATGAAAGTAACCCCCTCAAAATTATATTAAAATCACCTATTTTTTGCAATCGATCAAAGATTATCTAAATCAATTAAGTATACATATAAAGTAGCAAGATATGTTATTGTAAAAACCTAAGTATAAAAATAGATCTATATATGTTGTACGGTTACACATAACACATTTAAGACTCTAACCCGTACGTTTCGCACGGGTTGATTGACTAGTAAACCTAACATATATTCCACTGATCTCATGACTACACATGCATAGATAGCACCAGAACATGCCGACACATTTTCCTTGTCTATTGAACCGGCCCTTTCTCAATCATGTGAGAACTCTCAGCAACAATAAGATTCTAACTATTAGTCGGCTATACCAAGTATGCTCACCAAATAAGCCCCGGCCGTATTAGCAAATAGAAAAAAAGGTTGCTCGGCTATGATAAAACTTAATGATTCAAGAGCTAAATTATAAAATAGTGGCAACGTATTAACAGTAGATAGATAAATAAAACATACTCATCCGAAAATTGTATAGCCGAATAACACCATGGCAAATAACATGAATATAACGGCAGCCATCCTCAACCTGAACGCTTCGGCTTAATCTTAACGGCAAAACATTGCAACTACTCATATGCATAATAATTCGGTTCCATACCCCCACGATATAAATATGCATATGGCCAAGGATTAAAATATATCCATGAAGGATAAATGAACATACCTTGGAATGAATTTCACGTTGTACTCATATATGGTATAGGGAAAGCACACGGATGATGCAATGACCAGTAGTTGTGATGATTTGGTGCAAACCTTTGACTCAAAAAATCATTCTGTTTCTGCTTGACCCCATTTGCACCTTTAGATTTATCATCACTCTATCATGATATGAATGCTTCCTTTAGGAACCCAAACCATCCCTCTCTTTTTCAATTCTTGTGCACTAAGTTTTTCTGACTTCTTTTTCTGCCAACTAGATAAACCGATTGGGCACATCGGTTGCTTTTCCTTTTTGGATAGCAGCACTTTCCCTTGTTTTTTGTACACTTTTGATTCTCTTTTTTCAGATCCGGCAGTTATATTTTTATTAACATGTTGTTCCACCTCTATACCTCTACTAGCCGATTTTTCTAGGACATTAATCAGCTTTTGGTTGTTCAAATTCAGATCTGTACCTTTTTCTTTCCTCCTATCTTTTTTCACAAACAGCCCTTGTCATGTGAATGTCTATCTAGTACTGGTTTTCTAGGAACTTTATATTCTACAAAACGTGGCTCAAAATATGATGGACAATATGCATTTGAATCATACCAATCCCATGTTGAATATGGGTGATAACCAGCATGCAGATGAATCCACGAACCTAGCATTGGTAGCCCAGAATAAGAATATGGAGATGCTGCATTGTATTTCCCCTTTCGCCAATCCCGGTTCTGAAATTTGCATCTTTGCTGCTGCCTTGACTGCTTTGCAATATTTGGCCAATGAGCATTTGTTCCTTCTACCTCCTTTTTATATTTAGCCAGAATCTCCGAAACAGTAATCTTTGGCTTTCTACCTTTGTGCTCATCTCAGCCTTTGGCTCCACTGCTTGTCAACGTATTTGGTTTAGCATCACTAATATTTGGCATAGCCAATTTAGCTCCGGCATGCCCCCCAACCTCTTGTAACTCATCGGCCACTCCAATAGGGACAGTGCTGGCCGATGTGTTTTGCCTTCTATCTTTCACCAGGCTAGCTTGACATCCAATTGTATTTGGTATATTTATGCTGTTAACAACTTTGGCTTCCACCATTACTCCTCGAGAAATGTGGTAAGGTTCGGCAACTTCGGAACCATCCACCAAATTCATATTCCTTGGTGGCACAGCTTCACCAATAGCCATCTCCCTTTGTTCACTTATAGGTTGAACTACATTGCTGCCAACAAGATCCAACTTAATCGACAGTAACATATTATGGTTAGCATCACTGTCTCTATCGTGACCACAGGCATAATGACTACCTGGCAATTCCTTAACATTTTCTATCTCAGAAACAGTCGGCTCTGTTTTATTGTCTTCATCAATTCTAACCAACAGTTCATAGTCTACCGTAGAGATCTCATCTGTCTCCTCACTAGCGATAGTATCTACATCAATACTACCCGACAGTTTGCAATCAACACCAGAGGGCTTTTCAACTTCCTCACTAGCAACAGAAATAATCGGCCTCACTTCCTGAACACAAATAACAGGTTTACTAATAGCCAATTCTATGCTAAGGCCACCAATATCACCTGACAACCTTTCTTTTGTAGCCAGATCAGAATTTTTATTTTCCATACAAGCCGAACACCGTTCTGCCATAGATGATACCTAATGATGCACATGCATATCTTTAGCACGAAATTCATCAGGTAGAATGACAACTCCTTTAACTTGTGAAAAATTCAATAGGGCTGTCTTCTTGTGCCTGACACGATTTGGCATAATTGTGCTTATATTTTTTGATTCAACAGATTCAGAACTGTTATCACTTGGTTCAGCTTAAGAAATAGCCGAACTATTGCTCATATCCGAATCACTTTTAGCTCTCTTTTCTTCCTCAATAATATTCTTCAATAGCTCCCGAGGAATGCACTTCACCTTATTCTTTAACACATCAGCATAGGCTAAGATAAACCTTTGCTTTACCCTCTCCTGTGATAGTCCCTCAATAATAGTAGATTCAGCACCAAGCAAGTTCCACGTTTTTTTACCCATAGCTTCTCTAAGCTTCAGCTCAACCTCATCAAAATTAAATTTTATACAATCAAACGACAACTGAGGTAATGTGTCTGAATAATTAGCATCAGTACACCCAATCGCTTCATTCATCGGCATATTTCGAGATAGAGTCGTACATGGTGAAACCATTGCCGATTCACAAAGAGGTGAAACATCTCGTTCTGTGATGCTAAAATTATTAATATACGATGTTTCACAAGGAACAACTGAACTTATCATTTTATTTATTGGCGCTTCGACATAATGTGGCGCTGATGTATGGGAATCAATAGAAACATGTTGCATGTTACTAGTATTATTAAGATTTGGAATATACATATTATTTTGCATCGGCTCTTGTATATAATTTCCAGATCTATAATTTGCATGAAGTACTAGCCGATACAAATTGTCTATTATCCTAATAACTAGAAGCATTAACACTAGAATCCATAGCACTTGCAAAATAATTATTGGATATAGGTAAATAATTCGTACATTGTACCCCGGATATGACATATAGTATGATTGCTGCATAGAATTATGATACGCCTCCATCTAGTTCCAAATATGTCTTGACGTCTGCTGGCCTGGTAATCTTGTTGCCCCGAAGCTTTGAAGGGGCAGAGCCGTACAAGAACTTCTTTTGTTTCCCCTCGACGCAGCATCCTGGATGGATCAAGCGGCGGGATAGAATCGGTGACCCTATTTCCCTTTCCCAATCCTTTCTATTTCCTTTTCCCACGAACCGAACACTGGATAAGATTTTTCTAGAACCGCATTTCCCATTCCCATCCTTCATATCCCACGATCCAAACGGCACCTAGAAGTTAACCGGTTGATGGGAACCATTTGGTCACGCGGTTGTCTGACCCTTGGATCAAGCAAAGCTGCCGTTGGATGCGATGTGAGGACCAGAGATGCTGTTTTTGTTTGACAGGTGGACCTTTGTTGTCAGTATTTCTATTCGGATTTTTTGGAATCGGCACCAGAGCTTTCCCGTCTCACTACGTGTGGAGTCTGGAGCCGTCCGTCTTGGGCCGAGACGGCGGGTGGCGGTGGGGAGGGGGGGGGGGGAGCTGGAAACGGGATCTAGCCATGTTGACCGCCGGGTTTGTCTGCGACGGGATTTGTGTGGCGTTATGCTCAGCGTGTACATCTGCTTGTTTCAGTTAAGATTTTAGGGTTTGGGGAAAGTTTGGTGGTAGCAAAATGTGTCTTTCGCTGCCGATTTCTCCTCTGTTGGCGTTATTTTTGAATTTTGGTTTTTCTCGGGGTGGAGGCTTTTGTATGATTTCGGTGAGACGAGCTCACAATAGATGTGGAATCGAGATTTATGCGATAGCTTCTGGTGATTTTTTGAATTTTATGGTGGGAACATGGCAGCGAGAGCACAGTGGAGAAATTGCAGAGCGTAGATGCGAGTTACACCGACTCGTATCTGATTGAGTTCTACAGGATTTAGCTTCAGTTTGGTTAGCCTCACCCAAGAATCTGGAACTTAGTGTCGATTACGCCGGTGATTTGTTGGGGAAACATATCAGGGAGAGGAGAGTGGAGAAATTAGAGATCGCAGACGCGAGTTGCATTTTTCGGATGAGTATCTGGTTCAATGTGATTTGTTTGGTTGGTTTTTGTCACACCCACGAATCTGCAGCTTCAGTGTCGATTATGCCATGACCTATGATAATTTTTGGGGGTACAGTGTGTGCAAACGGGTTTGAGAGCAGACTGAGGAATGGGAAAATAGTATAGTAGAGGGTAGATATGAATTCATTCCACGATTAACCAATGCAGTGGGATTTTTTTTGTTTAGTGCACCCGGTGCTTGTGTGTGCGTGGCGGGGGGTGGGGGGAGTGGGGTGCTACTGATTCAGCTTGTTTAATGTTCAGTTAACTTGTAATGTCGTGTGTACTCTGATATGTACTAGACATTGTTATTGTCCAGTCAATCGGTTGTGAATTGTTTCAGGTTTAGTTTTCCCTGTTATGGTAATGCACAACGGGGAGAGGGGATGTGTCCGTAGGTTTTTGTGCAGTTTTAATCTGCGTATGCTGTCAAAGGATTTGCAATGTGCAGTATATTTTCAGTAATTTGATGGGTCACTTTTATTGCAAAAAATATGGCTCTATGGCTTTCTTCTATTTTGTTTATTCTATTCTTTCCTTATGCAGATGGGTCGAGAGAGAGTGGGGCCCTCAAATGGCTTAGCTGAATACCAAGACTCAGACGCCCAAGGTGATGGTTTGAAAGATATGGAAAATTAGGGTGGATGCTCTAAGGACAATGATATGTTGAGCTCAAATTTATCGAGGAGCACCGAATCGGATGTGAGCGATCAATTTTTGTAGTCATTTTATATGTCTGTCACACATAATGTTTTATATGTTAACTATTAACTTTTTTTTTGTGTGTTTTCAGTCTAGTAGCAGTGATGACGGGGATACTGATATGCAGGAGTTGACGAGTTGTATGCTCGCGAGGTATGGAAAGGATGACCAAATCTCATATGCTCAGTTTAATAAATCCCTTTTCCTATGATGAACCATGGTGTTATGTGTATTTCAGTGCCATTGTTTTTTTTCTATGTATATTTTTACAGTGTAAATGTAACTTAGAAACATTGTTTTTTGGCTTTTTTATAGTGTGATTTTTACAATGCTAATATGTTACAATTTTTTTACAGGTCATATATGTGAACTATTGGTCATCTTTTTCTTCTGCACGGGCTAAGGTATAAGCTTTTTTGTTGGTAGTGAGATTTTACTGTTCAATGACAGTGTAATATTTTTGTAAATGATGTGCAGTATCATTGTTTATTTTGTTTAAGCTTTTTCTGGATAGAGAAATACAAATACTATGATTTTTTTTTTTTGCCATGGGGTACCTAACTTTTTTGTCTGTGGAACTTCAATAAAGTGAAATACAACCATTACTTTGGCTACAGAAATATATAATATTATGATTGCTATGGGGGCGGGGGGGGGGGGGGGCGGTGGCTGACTCTTTTTTTGTCACTAGTAAAATTGCACGTGCGGAATGGCTTGATAAATGTACTACCTGTAGCATCAAAATAATAGATGCTTCAAATAGTGATATGTCCACCAAACATTACTTTGACCATCAATTAACAATATTTCATATATTCAAAACATATTAATTATGTAATATTTTATAACAATTAAATGAAAAGATGACGATCTACATATATTTTAATAAATTGGTACCGTAGCACGTATCATCAAATACAGGATTATCTGTGAATTTCTTATTGTGCTCTTTTTTATAATAATAAGGTAAATTTTGACATGAGACATTCAACTTTTGTGGCTGCCGTTATGCAATCATGGCTATTTGCCAAAATATTGTAACGATTATAATAATATACTTCCTCCGTCCCAGAAAACTAAGTCGTTCTAGGTTTGTCCTAAGTCAAACTTCGTAAAGTTTGACTAAATTAATAAAAAATATATCGTTATTTACAGAACCAAATTGATACCTAATGAAAATATATGTGACAAGAAATCTAACAATACTCATTTGGTATTATAAATATTTACACTTTTTCGTATAAATTTGGTTAAACTTTAGAAAATTTGACTTAGGACAAACCCAGAATGACTTGTTTTCTGGGATAGAGGGAGTATGTTTTAGGGGGAGGAACGTGTTGTAATGATTACAGTAACATTTTTCTTAGAGAAGAAGATGAGGGAAATATTATTTCTACCCTTATCTTGATCATCCCTTTTTCTCCTCTTTGGATCCAAGGGAAATATTATTTCTACCCTTATCTTGATCATCCCTCTTTCTCCTCTTTGGATCCAATCACTGTTAGTTTTTTGCTAACCTTTTTTTACATGCCATCTATCTCGTCTTGTATCCAAACTAAGGTGACGGCGGATCTATATCTAAATGGCTCTCTTTCTCCTCTTTCCATCAAATTGTTGCTTGGATCCGATCATTATTGATTAGCTA
Source organism: Paspalum notatum (assembly GCA_022530915.1). Taxonomy (NCBI): domain Eukaryota; kingdom Viridiplantae; phylum Streptophyta; class Magnoliopsida; order Poales; family Poaceae; genus Paspalum; species Paspalum notatum. The sequence continues at coordinate 7,455,842 of CM039690.1, read as the reverse complement.
TCACCTTTTGTGCAAATTATCTATCTCATTTTGTACATATTATCTATCTCATTTTGTGTACGGGCATATTAGGTAGGGCGACAAAAATCAATATTTAGGTAGATCTAATCTGAGATTTGTCTTGAGATCCATAGTTTTGCAATCCTCTTAGTTACGATACGAGTAGCTATGTCACATTCTGGAGTCAGACGATTGGTTCAATCTGAGATAGATGAGTGATAATTGGATTTGGCGAACCGAGATAGCCTTTGCCTGGAGCACGAACATACACACCAGAGAAGGGCCACTCCAAGATGTTTGAATAATTTTTTAATAAAACCAGTGATTAATTTTTTTAAAAAATAATCGAGTAGAACATAGATGTTTTAATTTTTATGAGGAAGTTGAGAAAACAGTCTTTTAAGTGGAAATTGGTTCCGCAAATTAGCGTCCAGCTCTGGAGTGCGTGCACCTGCCCACATTCTCGTACTTTCCTGGTCCACTTGGAGGCGAGAGAAAAAATGGACTTGCAACACCGATGAAACACAACGAAGAAACTGGCGACGTCCGCGAGGAAGCGCACCTCACGCATCCCCTTTCTCCCCGCAGGCAGCAGCGCGCCCTCGGCTCCTCCGCCGTGGCAGGCCGCCTCTCCTCCCTCCCTGCGCCGGGACGGCTCCGGTGGGGACACGCCGCCGTCCGGGAAGGCCGGCTCCTCCGCCGTGGCCGGCCACCAACCTCCTCCTCCCTGCACCGGGCCCCGCCGTGGCAGGCCGCCTCCTCCCTCCCTGCGCCGGGACGGCTCCGGTGGGGACACGCCGCCGTCCGCGAAGGCCGGCTCCTCCGCCGTGGCCGGCCACCAACCTCCTCCTCCCTGTGTCGGGACCCCGCCGCCTCCTCATCCGCGAGCGCGTGCCCAGCCACACACGCCTGCGCCGAGGCGCTCCGGCGGCTCCGTGCGCTTCCTCCTCGGTGGGCGGCCCCTGGCTAGGGGAAGGTGGAGAAGGTGCTCTTTGTTTGCCGTCGTTTCTTCTTCGTTGCACGTTGTGTTTCTTTCTTCTATTTCCTTTGGTTTATTAAAGATCTGCATTTTCTCCTCCATGCCGGCAGCGCCTAGGCTAGGCTATGGCATGGGGATTCACCATCGCCACGGTCGGCTCCTCCGATCTAGATCCTCACTCACTCCACCGGGATCTAGAGGCCCACCCGATTTGCCGATTTCCCTGGTGAATTTCTTACGCTTGGATATGCTTTCTTTAGACATCAAGGCCAGAGCCGAGCTCCTCTTTTCCCAACTGATGTGATCTTGTTGAACTATGATTATGTACAAGGGTTGCCTATAGTTGCAATTACGATTTGGGATTATATCTGTGTAAATTCTTTGTGTTTTGATGTCCAATTCAGGGTCTACTATTTCATCAATGCATGTATTTTGTGATGTATATTCTGGCCCACGGTGAATTTGACCAGAAGAATAATTGGGCCGCCATGCATCATCGATGGATTTGTCTTGATCAATCCTCATCATTTAGGAGGGAGCAGGCAAGACTTGGGAGGGTACGGCAGCCGGGTAAGAAAACAGGTGAAAAAAACTCGGGGTGCAAGGCCGTCGGCCGACGCTTTGTATGGGCAGGAACAGCGTTCTGGTGCGTTCTGGCGTGAGTAACGGTTGCGCAATATCTGCTGAGTAGGCCCTCAACAGATTAAGGGTTAGATTGATAGTTGTGTTTGTATTCAACGGTGGGTATAAAAGTGGGTAAACAATGTATGCGGTAAAAAATATATTTTTTTAACTCACGCTTTATAGTATAGATATAGATTGGCATTTCACTGAAGTAAAATGCAGTCATGACGTATATTGTATATCTATCCTATAAAAGACCCAGTTAAAAAATAATGATTTTTACCCAGATGTTTTCTACCCACCCTACGTACCCACCGTTGGATCTAGAAAGTAGACCCACAATGTATGTCATCTAACGATCAAAATTGGACCCATGCTCCACGTCAGGCCGAAGTTACGCGCTCTTGACAGAAACAAGTTTCTGTCGTTACTAGTAAAAATGCACGTACGTTCCGCACGTGACAAAAATGATTTTTAATTAAAGTATTCGCTATGTACAATAAAAATGTACAATTACAACTTAGAACAAATATTTAGAAAATAAACTTTAAACTACTTCAAACTCGTACAATGACCATGGAAATAAAACCTACTGGAATAACTAATTCACAACATAATGTTCAAATTTACTCATATAACTAATGGCTCAAAATATAAATAAACTTAGAACAAATATTTATAAAATAAACTTTAAATCATTCCAAACTCGTGTAGATACCTAATTTGCAATTTATTATTCACATTCAGTCAAAAGTTAAGCTCAAAATTGCTGTCCAAAATTTGGATAATAATGCTCATATAAGTAATGGATTAAAATTAAATAAACATAGAGCATATACTTCCAAAATAGACTTTAAATCATTTCAAACTTGTGTAATAACTTTGGAAATTATACCCATTGAAAATTTGCAATTTCATGAAAAAGTTAATCTCAAAATTACTATCCAAAATTTAAGAGTGCAAATAAAAAACGTTTGGCGCCAACAAGGCTGGCCTAGCGCCGTGCCCTAAGCCCACCAGCTCTCTGCATGTTTTCCACCATTGGATGATAAGATCGGACGGTCTAAATTTGCCCCCTGTCCTATAGAGCCCTAGATGAAAGACGGGCAACCCTAACCCGCCCCCTTCTCATTGCTCTTTCCCATTCCATTCTCGCATTGCGGTATGTATCTCCCGTCCGCATCTGCGTCGCAAGCATCCCGAGCGAGGCCTTGACGTCCTTCCTCTTATTCGGCGAGGTCACGGTCTTCCCCGTTTGCTCTGCAACATCGAGGTCGCAAAATCCTGGTGAGGTCACAACCATCCCAAGGTGAGGCTTTTCGGCCTCGCGCCAAATTCCGATGAAAATAAATAATATACTTATTCTTAAAATTTGACCATAAAACTTATCTATCTAAATTAATAAGGTTGTAATTTAATTAACACAATTTTTTACCTAGGTCATCTCTACACGCATATTATTTCCACCGTTTGATTTATTTTAGTTCCTTTTGAAGATTGTTGACGTCATGGTGGATTAGAATTTGTTTTGTGATGATCCCATCTAAAACTTAAAGTAAAACAATTATTAACAAAAAAACTTAAAAATCATTAGAATGATAAAAACTAATTTTAAAAATAAATTTAATTTAAACATTGTATAAAACATTACACTCGTAAAATTAATGTCAAGACATACTAAAATAATTGGGAGGATTAAATACAAATCTCATGAATAATTTTATTGTGTATATCAATTCAACATTTAGCTCAAAATAACAGTGATTGTGGAATAATTGAAGAGAAAAAAATCAACCAAAAGCCCATGGCCCACTTAGCTATCGTGCAATAATTGAGGAGAAAAAATCAGCCAAAAGCCCATGGAACACTTAGCCATCTAGGCCCGAAAAATACTGATCGTTCGATCTCATCAAACGGTTTAGATTCACTGTGACTCATATATAAAAGGAAAACCCTAAGGGCCTGTTTGGTTAAGGGTGGGAATGGGATAGGAATAGGGAAATCCTATCCCACCCTTCCATCTATTCCCTATTCCAATCTATCCATACTCACATCCATGGTATAAAACTTATTTCATCTTACATTTTTCCATTCCACCCTATATTTTCCAATCCCAATCCCATTCCAAACACCACCTAAGGGACTTCTCCCCTCCAAACTCTCTGCGCAGCAGCAGCCTCTCCCGTAGCAGCTCTCACCTGCTTCCCTCTCTCACGGCATGAGCAGCTTCTGACCTGGTCGCCGTCTTGCATACGACAGCTAGCAACGCATCACTATGGCAGCAGCAGCTCTCACCTGCTCCCCTCTCTTTCACTTACGGTATGAGCAGCTTCTCCCCTGCTACCCCTCTCGCGTACGACAGCCCTGGCCCATTCTTGTGAAACCTCACTTGCTACCCTCTCTTTCACTTACGGCATGAGCAGCTTCTCCCCTGCTACCCCTCTCGCGTACGACAGCCCTGGCCCCTGGCCCATTCTTGTGAAATCTTGTTGATTTCTTGGATCGAGTTCTGTGTTTTGCCTGCTCAATTTTCAGATCGTGTTTTTCTTGGATCAGCTCAGCTCTTCCTCGATGTAGAGGACTCAACTTTCAGATCTGGGTATTTGGATGTATGATGAGCCGTTTGCTCTTACTGTTTGCTCTCTGTTTCAAGCCATGTACTGAGCTTCCTCTTCGTTGTTGTCCGGTTAAACCACAATTATTTATACATAATTGTTCAGAGATCATATGTCGATTTGGTATTATTGTTACTGTTGGTGAATGATGTATTCGATCAATGAGTTGTATATATGATGGGCTTTTGATCTAAAAACTTGTTGTGTGATGGGCCTATATTTGATCAATTATGCATCTAAAATCACGAATTGTACTCAATGGATATAACAGGCGGGTAAAGGAAATACTATTTTATAGGATTGTAGAAATCTGAATTCCCGTGGATAAAAAAAACGGTGAAAAAAGTATCGGGAAAGTTTACAAGGTGCGGCAGAAACGAGGATCTTTGCATTTTTTTCTCCGTACGTACGATCTTACTGCGGTTCTTTTCAGCGCATTGGATTTTATTAGGACCATGTAAACATATTTAGTCATTGCGGCCTCTAGATTCGTGGGCCCACATCGACCAAAATTGGTTCCTTGGATTGTATTGGACGATCCAAGGGTGGGTATAACTTGGGGTGGATAGCCATTGGGTGAAAATTATTATGTTTTAAACTCGCTCTTTTATAGAGTTGATCTGCAGGGAGGCGTGTAATTATTTGTCGATCTTTTTTCACCCATCGATATTATTCCCAAATTTGTACCCATTCGTTCTTCCTCTGAGATTCTAGCTGCGCCAATCAAGCTTTATTTGTGGTTCACCAAATTAAAGGCCTGATTTGATCCATTAAAGCCCAACGTATAAACATGGTAAAAATACAACATAAACAGCTATAATAGTCCCACATCAGCATTGCAAGTCTGACCAAACATGTTCATAAGACAGCTTATATGAGCACCACCACCACATGAGCAAAATCTAGAGAAGGGGAAAAGGGCTACTGGTACAATCAAGAAAAGTGAAAGGATATCAAATCAAGCTCAAAAGAAGGAAAGGTGGACGAGAGAGGAGGTGCCGGCCGGCCGGATAGGCGGGTCCGGCGGGGCAGAAGAATGAAGAGGAGAGGAGCCCCGGCAAGCGGCGGCTGCTCACGTCGGGGAGAGGCGGCCCGGATCCGACTGTCGCTGGAGCTGCGCGGGGGCCCGAGGCGACGGGCTGCGAGGCGGCCTCCCTCCGACACGGAGGCTGGAGGCGCGGCGGCTGCCGTCGGAGCGGAAGAAGGATGAACCGGCCCCCGACGGGCGGCCGGGGAGGACGCGGCGGCCGCCGCCCTCCGGGAGAGGAGGGCGCACCGACGGTTGGGGCGGCCGGCTGGGGCGGAGGACGACAGGAGAGTGCCGGCCGTCCGGCCGGTCCACCGAGGAGAGAGAGAGGAATGAAGGGAACGGTTGGGTTAGGGTTTTCCACCGTCGGCGCTCAACTTATAAGCCAGGGCAGCGGCAAACCTCAGCCGTCCATCGCGATGTTGGACGGCTGAGGGCCCCTTCCCAGGGGATCGGCTGATCTGGGCCGGGCCGCCATTCGGCAGGGCCGCGTGGGCCGGTTCGCTGACCAAATTAAGTTTTTCCAACGTGCATTTTTTCTATAAAGCTAATAAACATTGTTTATTTAATTTTTCTTGTTTTGGACATGGAAAATCAATATAATCTAAGTAAATTTTAATCAGGAGGCACATGCAAAATAAAATTCTATTGTTCAGTTTGGTTTTTGTGATAATAAATATCAACTACTATCTTCATTCCTATCTTGATGAATTTGATCCAATTTGAAAGTTTTGCGAGTAAAGGATTATTAAGTTTCAGTGTTGGAACTTTGGCCAGAAAAGGATTAAAGTTTTAGTTTTGGACCTTTGTTTTTTTTACTTCAATGAACAATTAATAAAATTCATTAAAATTTTAATGTAGTCACGTGCGGGACGTACGTGCATTTTGAAGTGCGAGTTTTAGAAAAAATAATTTGTACCAGATAGTTTTCTATCCGCAATGTATTTCAACCCTTAGATCTAAATATGTCCCCACCATGCTGTATTTCCGGCCTTTAGATTTTTACGCAGAAAACTCCTCCAAGCTCCGGCGATAGAAACTCTCCCCTCGACTCTGCCTGGTCCACCGATAGAGATACGTGAGGGCTGAAGTCTTACATATGGGATTACGCGTTTCTGCAATCTTACGGGTATTTTTTTTCCACCAAAATCTCTACCCCCATATGCTGACTTCTTCCTGTTATAAACTCAATCAAGCGATGCCAAAGGAGTTGGGCTCTCGTTCTGCCTTTCCCTCTCGCCAGGTCCAAAAAGCCCCAACCATGGCCATTGATTTAGGCCAACAATCAGAGGGTACACAATTTGGTTCAATATGTGACGGAACCGCTCTGCTTAATACAGACTAAGCACATCTGGTACCTCTGGCTCGCAGTGTACTTAGGCCAGACTAAACCCGGTAGTCCGTCGAGAGTCATTCGGCTCTCAATAACACCATTTCCCGAGGAACCGACATCAAACACGTCCGACTCTCGAAGGAGCCACAACAATTACATCATCACAGGCAGTTCAAATAGAGAATAATAGACTTAATTTACAAACCAAAGGTATGAAATCAAATACATAGTCAAAATATAGCGGAAGCGATTTCAGATTATATATATAGCGGAAACGTTTTCAAAACATCTCGCAGCGGAATAATATACTTAAGTAGTCTTCATGAAGAGATGAACAAGGCGAGTAGCACCGAGCCCACCGGTACTACCACCTCCAAATACAGCTATCCAGATGCCGCCAGTACCTGTAATCCAAAAGTGGGGGCAAACCCTGAATACTAATTATTCAGTAGGTCTTAATGGATGGGGCTTACAGCTGACGCAAATCGTGCTTACTAATCATGTGGATCCTTAGTTGTTGATTTTTAAACAAGGTCATCTTGGCATAAGATAGCAGGATTTGACAGCTGCTACCCATTAGTCATGAGGATCAATTATATCATAAAGTAGATACTTGCATGAGAGTAAAACAGGAATACATGTCCCGTCCCAAGATTCACAGTGCCTCCATCCAACCCCTTGGGAGTAGTCATCTCAGGAGCGATACCACGGTATGTCGGGTCAGCCCTCCCTCGACCTCAAAGCATCTCCCAAGTCCATCAACCTCCTAGCAGTGGATGGGCAACACCCTGAATGGTCGGACGGATCATACACATCCAAGCATGTTGTATTAAAAGGCGTGACTTAATAAACAGCATGTTACAGTTATTACTACGTTGCCCGTGTGCTATATCTGTCATTCTCACACCTGGTGAGCATCAGCGATTCGAATCGATTTGTTAATTCCTGGGAATAACTAAAAATACCAGGTGATATACGCTTACTAGCCATCGCGTTCCACACATATATCCTCCATCTTCACTTGTCCCATCCCAAATTCGATTCAATCTTTCTGTTGTTTCCAGGTTGTGCTGCCTTAGGAGCGTTACCTCGTCGTACCGGGTCCAGCCCTTCCTCGACTACAAGCTCCCCAAGGTGTTACAGTAGGAGTCTGTCTCTGTTCTTCGGATGACACAAGACTTTCACCGGTCCATTATCCCGAATAAGCACCTTAGCAATGTTATGCCGATCAGCAGGCGAACAACGAACGGACCTTATGCGACTTGGGCGGAGTCCAGTGCACAATACCATAAACAATAAATAACTCATAAAATCTCCGCCCGGTCTCTATTTAAATCAGAAGCATATATAATAACTTACCTCAGTGAGATTTCTTGTAAATTTTTGAAATCACCTACGCGACGAGTGACTCCATTCACCCGTGTCTACTCGTACCTAGCATTACTAGGCACTCGTCCTACGAACTCTAGGTATAGGTTCTAGGGCCAGGGCGGCCAGGAAGTCTAATGCAGTTGGTTCCAAACAATTCCTAATGCATATGCGTAATCATCAAACAAGATTGTATTAGTTGGGAGAATTCATGGTCCTGCCTACCTTTGCTTTACTTTAAGAAATCAACAAACTATGCTAATGTTAGTTTGCCGGGTTGTGAGGTTTTGCCCCAGGCAACCCCTTGATCCCTTGGACAACTCCTCCTTCCAAACACGACTGATGAGCACTCCAGGTCGTGCTTGGGGCTTAGTTGGTCTTCTGGACTACCGGTGCTTGAAGTAGCTCCACGCTGTATCTTCTTCGATCACGTATCTGCAATACGCGTTGCTACATAAATGATATGCATGATGCAGTGAATGAGATGCATGAATATGAATCACTTATGTGAACAATTCTCTTAGAAATAGGCAGAAAAGTGATTGATGAATTATGTTGACAAGAAGTGGTTTCATGCATCCCGAACAAGCATACAATCATACAATCACACTCATGCAGGCTAATAATCACACTGACAACATGTTAACATGGTGATCCGATAGACAAATGATAGTTATTAAGATTATTAAGATACATATATGAAGTGTGGTGATATTTAATCTCTCATAGTAAGTCAACATACTAGACAAGGTACACGAGAAAAACACATGATAGAATCCTACTCCCAGTCACCCTTATCATACTAAATGTATACAAGCATATTAATGAACTAGTTATAAATAACTACCTTATCTTAAGTTATTGTTAATTACACTTTTATAACTAAGGATTTGCAACCTAGGCATATGAGGATGAAACATGCATATGGAATATATAGCCATCTAGCTTACAAGATTTCATTTTTGACATAGCAAAGTTAAATATAACAAATGGAGTTTAAAAGAGCAAATATGAGTACATTACATCTCCTTTTTATTTCCTTCACATTTGATCCTATTTAAATGACCACTTATGAACCCCTTATGAAACAACAACCACAATACATGAATAACTCACATAAGCATACTTACAGGGTAACATAGCTACATGAATTTTGATGGAATTCTTAGAGCATGGTAAATAGCACTTTTCTATTTTATTGATTAAATCATCACAACACTTGTCATTTTCATAACAGCAGCTAAAACATGCATGCACAACCTCATACTTCACCAGTGAACTACTAATACTATATAAAGTACCTGAAAAATACTAGAGGTTATATTTGAGCATATTTTATGTAGCCTTTGTTCTCCAAGTTGAATAAATACACAAATCACATGCATAAGGGCGAAACAGTAATTAAACAGCCAATGCTAGGGCTACAAAAATTCACATAGTGCTATAATGCCACAAGAAAGCTACTGTCTAAGTTTCAAAGCATTTGGAGTTCATTTAGTCCACTTTTGATATTTATCTAGTTTCCACATGCATGCAACATTATACCAGGGGCAAAACAGTCCTTTTACATCTCCACATCATAACCATTTAATAGATCTATTTAAGAGGAGTTTAATTCCACTGAGTTTGCCTTTTTAGGATTTTTCTTTGATTTGTTATGATTTTTTGAAGTTCTCAGCCGAAATAAATGCATTTTAATAGAAAAAACAATAGACCGGGGGCTAGAACCCGATTAACTATAGTTTTCAGGGGCTAACACATAAATTTCCCAAGACACAGTCAGCAGTGCATGCAAAACTCACGTTTCTCAGGGCCAAATCTGCAAAATGCGAGGGCTCGGGTTAGAATGTGAAACTCTAATAGATCCAGGGGTATTTTCACAGTTTATGTAAGACACATCAAACAGTAGTATAATAATCAATAAATGAAAGGACCTTTCTGTAAAATGTCGACTCCTTCTTCTACCTCGGACAGGGGAGAGGGCGCGCGGCGCGACCGGCGTTCCCACGCGCGGTGACGCGCGAGGGGCCATGCACTTGGAGCCGAGGAGCTCTGGGAAGGCGCTCCTGTCGATGGGGAGTGTGTTCCCCTTGACCTCGTTGCTCGGGGTGGATCGAGCAAGCGGTCCGGGGTCGGTGAACCGGAGGTGCGGCCGCGGCGTGGCGACGGCGGCGCGGACTTGATCCGGCGACGCGAGCGGAGGGGGCCAGCGAGACTGAGCGCCCAGGCTGCGCGGGTCGATGGGGAACTCGGCGGAGGCGGACTGGAGGCGCGAGGATGGCCCGGAAAGGGTTCTCCACGGCGAGGCGGGGTGGATCGGGCCGCCGCGCGGTGGCGCACGTGGGAGGGGGTGCTAGGGCGATGGGGTTGCCTCAATTGCTTGCTAGGGTGGTCGAGGAGGTTGAAGTGGTCGCGCTTCTCGCGTTGATTGGGCGGAAGGAGAAGTGGAGGGCGCGCGACGCGAGCTCGAGCCGAGCTCGGCCATGGCAGACGCCATGGCATGCATGCACACGCAGGGGTGCTAGGGCGGCTGTTGTGCCACTAGAGCCAGGGGAAAGTGGTGCGGAGGAGGATTCTATGCTGGTGCGCGTGCTTGGAAGGCGGGAAGAGGCTCAGAGCGGCAGGGCCGAGAGCTTAAGCCGAGCTCTGGCTATGGTGGACGCGCTGCCGTGGCTCCAGAGACGGAGAGGGCGAGGACAGAGGGAGAGGCGAGTGGGTGAATGGCGAGTGAAGAAGGACGCGATCTCGTCCAGGTGAAGGAGCCGGGGCCGTCAAGTGGAGGCCGAGGCACCGCGGCCTCGCCCGTCCGTCGCCGGCCGCGTGGCGTCCGCGTTCTGGGCGCGGCGTCAGCCGGAGGGGATCCGAGGCCAGGCTGACCGGTGGGGTCCGGATGTCATAGACTCAGAAGGAAATTCAAATTCTGAAAATGGAAGGGTGAGGTTTGACCAGGGAAACAAGTTTCTAAAATAGGCTTACTTGGGCATCAATTTGGCCGAATTTAGCAAAGCTCCAATTGGAAGAAATGTTGTAAACTTGTTTCTCTACAACTTTCTTATAAACTTTCATACAATTTTATATTAAAAAATATGGCTTAAATTTGAATTTAAACTTCTGACCAATGTTTGACCAACAAAACCCTCCTGCTTAGAAATTTTAAAAGTCCACCTTATGCCCATTTTCATACAAGGAGTTTTATACCATTGTTGCTTAGAATTTCATGATCTACAACTTATTCAATTGGAATTTTGCAAGATTATGGCTGTAGACCAATTTAAATTTGAAATTACTAAACAAATCTAGTTTGGACAGAAATCACATGCTGACAGAAAAGGTCCCAAAACACTATTCAAATCACTATGCATGTCAACACTTCAATTACCAAAGTTGTTTCTAATATAATTTTCTACAAGTTTGGTATATAAAGTTTGGCTTGGATCACCACAGATTTTGAATTGCAAGCACAAACATTGTTGAGGGTTTGGTAAAACTGCAGCTTTAGTTTAAGTAGTCTTTCTTGTTTCAAACTTTTGAGTAATCAGATGAAGTCTAAACACCTCCACTCTAGGTGCATTTGAAAGGTGATAAGTTTAATTTCACTTCATAGAAAGGAAGATCTTGAAGTTGTGTGGTGAAAACAAAAGTAATTTCAGATTCAAAATTGGAGTGAGCTGAAATTCAGACTTGGGAATTTTTCTAAAGTGGACTAACTTGGGGCTGATTTCATGAGGTACTTGGGGTCAAAATTTAAAATAGTTAGAGGCAGTTTTAAACCATGCTCAGGGTAACAAAAGTGAAGTTCACGGTATGTACGACAACTTTGATAATGGAGCTAAGCTCAGTTGCTTAATGAATCTAATAGTTTTGTTAGGGCCCAAATTTGTTCACGATCATAATTGGCACCTTCCAAGGAACTTCTGGTTTGATTGAGTCTCGACTTTTAAACCTCATAACAAATGATTTTAAAGATAGTCGTAATATCAAAGTTGAAGATAACATTCTGAACTAAGACTTTTATATTTGGTGTTTTGCATAAAAGCTGGTGGGTGGTGACTTAAACAATCAAACCACGTAGGGTTTCGTATCCTCCTAGAAAAATTTTGGCTTAGTGATTTTTCCATCTAGTCTTCGTTACTCTCTAAGCATCATCAAGTCCTAATTCATTATTAACTTGTCGCTAGCTGCGTGTTAAGGCTCTTGAGATGCTGGGGGCATCACACAATACAGCCCAATCGTGATCCTCGCCATAGGCCAAAAAAGCTTTGCTTAAATACCAAATGGCCTATATAATTTTGGTTATGATTTCTTATAATTGTAAAATATTCATCGGAGCACAAATATTTTTTCTATTAATGCTTTCTTATAGCATTCTATTAATGCGTATAGTGATGTATTCCATATTTTTTCTAATAATATGATATGTAAAATATTATTCAATATTTTCCGAACGCCCATAATATTTTTTTGGTGCTATAATACAATTTATTAGTATTATGGGAATTTAGTGTATAGGTAAAAAGAGATATAGTTGAAGGTGGATAAATAAATATTCAGTAATTGGATATAGATAAAATTTGTAGAGCAACGGGAGTATGAAAGGAGTTGATATAGAAAAAAAATCTCACTAGCTAGGTTCGAATATCCTTTTTAGAGTAGAAATATAGAGTGGCACGAGTATGGATAGCCTGAAAACAATAACGAAGTGCAAGAACACCACAACTGAAACGGAAAGTCAAGTCAGCAGATATTTTAAATTTACTTTATAAAAATGCGAGTTAAAAGAAAACTATTTTTCACCTACGGAGATTGTACCTACTTTAATACCCACCCTTGGATATGACCATAGTCAATGATCCAACCATTTATTTTTAGGTGTCCCCACTGGACACGTTACTATTATGGAAACTATGACAAATCTCTACGGCAACCGCGTCAAATCACCACCATACATATTGAGTCTTAATAAATCGTACGGGAATCAAAAGCATCGGCCAAAAACTCATTACGAGTTTCTGCCGGCTCTTAGTAATTTCTTTAAAATTTTTTCCACCGGAATATCTACCCGGACAGAACATTAGGCTATCGAGGACAGACATCGATGGACAATCGCCGATCTTTGTCCCATAAACCCGTGATCAGCTCGTTGTACCTACAGCCTAAAACTCGTCTAAAAATATAGGCCAGCCGATGGATGCGGCTTGAATCGGACTGGCAGATCACAGATTGATCGCATATTCGCGGCGATTTGCGCCGCGCACGCCATGGAGACACCCGGTGGCGGAGACGACGAGTCGACGGCCGGCTTAGCCATCTGCCGCACAAGCCTCCTCGAGGACGTTGCTGTCGCGTCTGACGTCCCGTCAGCCAGTGCGGAAGCGTGCTGTTGCGGCGGTGGAGGTACCTGGGGCGCGCGGTGCCCTGCGTCGACATCGACCGGCGCGAGTTCCTGACGTCCGAGGATATGGACATGGACGACTTCGAGGCGGCCGACTACTGTGGCACCCTCGCATTTGAGGAGAAGATGCGCCGGAGGCTGGAGGAGTGGGACGTCCTCGAGGACCTCGCGGACGTGCTGCTGCCCCCACATCAAGCGCACGCCGCCGACGCTGGCCACGGTCCGCCTGCGCATCGCCGCCGTTGCGGGAAGGTGGGTCCGCCGCGGGCTCCTGCGCCGTCCGGCCGCGTTTCACCTCCTGCGATAACGACTGTCGCGTGAGGACGTGGCCAGTGTTCCCCGGCCTCACCCTCCACCTCCAGCTCCGCCGGCGCCCTCACGCGCAGCCCAGGACACTGCACCTTTCCGGCCTCAACCTGGTGCACGACTTCACAGATGATGTCGCCGCTGAATGCCCCGTTCTTCTACACCTGCAGCTCCATGACCGCGAGCACGACTTCGGCCGCCTCCCCTCCCACTCGCCCAGGACGCTGCTTATGGATCGTTGCAGACCTGGACTCTATGTTCCGGGGGCCGGGGCTGCTCCTCGTCGCGCCCAGTATCATGGAACTCCCTTCGGGGCCGCTCACCCCAGACCCGGACGTGGATTTTCCATATGCATGTGTGCACACCAGTACTATCTGAGCCGTTGAAGCAAGGCATAGTGCTAAGATTCGTGCACGCGAGAAAATGTACTGATGTTGGCCTTGAGGGCAATAGGGGAACTTTAGGATGCCGAAAAGTGGTACAGACGGACCCACGTCTTTCTTCTTTTCTTCCCGGGCGTGCGATTCGAAAGCCGCCAACGACGCGCCCCAGTCCGGCTCCGCTTGCGCCGTCCCCGTCGGAGCCGCCGGCGGCACAACTCGCCGCCAACGACGGCGCTGCGCCCTCGCCCCTAATCTTCGTCTGCCGCCGGGACATCTCGCCTGCCCTTCTCCAAGGAATGGAGGCAAGAAGTTCTACCCCAATCCACTGAGCGCTCGCCGCCGGCGCCTTTCCGGATTCCCTAGTAAGTTAACTGCTGACCTTGGAATTTCAGGGGTCTGACGGAGATGTGGCAGGAGGATCGGCAGGGCTGTCCATGCCGACATCTTCCGGCAAGGAGAAATGTCCGGCAATGTTGTCGTCGTTCCTAGGATCCCCATCCCCCGGTAAGTGTACTACCTTGGATCTGCAGGTGTCCAGGGAGGGGGAGTAGCGCCGGTAGGAAGGCCCGCCCCGGCGATGGTGCCAGGGACGTCGCATGTGCGGCCGCCGCCTACTTCTCCGGAAGCGGTGCCGCCGGCACCGGTGTTCCTAACCAGCACAGGTAAAATACGGCGCATTTGGAACTTGCAATTGCTTGCTGCCATGGAGAGTTAATGATTGGGAAAGATGCTTGGTCAGTAGATTTGCAAAGTTATTATAAACCGCAATACGCGAATAGTTGAAGCATTTTGTAGACATTTATAGTTTATGAGCTTACAGTGTTTGTGCTCAACCATACAATAAACTGCGGGAGATATAAATGGAAATGGTCCCGGAACCATTGATGAGTATTCGCAATGGGAGCACAAAATGAGTCCAACGACTTCTTGGTTTAATCAGTCAAACCAAGGGGGTTTAGCAACAATCAGAACAAATGCCAGGTACTCTGTTAAGTAATAGTCGTAGCAACAATATTCTGTTATAGTTTGAACGGAAATGTATAATCAATTTGCTGAGTTTCGGAACAAAGACTGGCAACATGTTTCAGACTTTCAGGTCATTAGTTTGTTCCTTTTTGCGTTCTGGAGCAGTAGCTAGCCAGTACACTTGAATGATTCATATAAACTTATATGAACAAAGTCAGGGATGGTTCATTGTTTTTCAATATTATATGGTGACTAATTTTTACTGTTCAACTGTAGGAATGAACTGAGGGTGCTATTTATTATTTACAGGATTTGATTTATGGTTTTACATTTGGTAGCTTCGGCAGGGGTGTCAAAGAGGGTCTGGATTCACTATTCAGTAGCAGGTTTACCTGTAGAGTAGACCAAAGAACTGAAACTTTGCAAGATGGTGGTTGATAAACCTTTTCCTCCGACAATGAAACATTGGGCAACAATTTGGATCCTGGGTACATGGAAAGAAGAGAGAGCCAGTGAGTAGCTACCACCATAGGAGGAACTAGAATGTTGCCGTGAACATTCTCATATCAGAGCGTAGATGCTGTCAAAACACCATGTACAAACGCATTTTAGATAGTGTAGATAGATAGCGTGGTGCCTTGATTCATTATTTGTTTTTAGATAGCGCACATAGCATGTTTAATTACTGAATATGTTGAATCAAATTCTTCTAAATGTTCAGGTGGTAAATCAATCACATTACAGATTGCTTATTTTCATTTCTGAATATTAGCATTTCTTTTCCAAGCTTGATTGAGTTTTTGAATTTCGTGCAAGAATCTAGAAATGCATTCAAATTAGTAAAGTTGAAGAGATGTATATGTCATCTTCGGAAATGTAGGAAATTTATACTCAGGCAATTAGGCTTGTGTTTAGAATATATTGCCAGTGGACAACAACACCATTGAATCCAATATTCTTATATTTATATTGTATAAGAGCAAGTGCACATAATAGGATCTTCTGAGGAGTAGTTTTCCACTTCCCAAAATGTTTTATTCTTTGCACTACCTCATACTGTATTACCTTTAACAAAGAACAACAATTCTAGATCGGAAAAAAATGAATTTGGTGCTTTCTTGGTGTTGGAGCTGGAGCAAGGTGCAGTGATTGCAGGTAATGTTTCCATCGACATCCCAAGAAATATTCATGACAGCCTCTCCACTCACATGCCACCAGTGTCCTTGGTGTTTTCTTGTGGTGTTTTGGAATTTCATACTAGAGTAGGTTGTACAGTGTGCCATGGCCTGAATTTTTTTTTTTTTTTTTTTTTTTGTGTGGAAAATTTCCTTGCTCTTCTTAGATATTATTTTGAAAGAGAATTAGCTTTTTTTCATTGTACTCCTAAGGGTGTGGACGCATCACGCATGGTTATTTGATCATCCCTTGCAGCCTAGACCATATTTGAAAAGTGTTCTTATTCCACAACTTTGAAAAAAAAAATCTGCAGGTGTCTTCATTTCAAGCACCGCTTTGTGTTGTGCAAAGTGAAGGTTGTAGCTTCTACTGGATCAACTAAAACAAGGATCTTAATGTTGCCCACTTCAAGTGATTCAGTTAAGAAGCAAAATGGTGAAGTTCATTGGACATTTTTGAAATAAAAATATTTGTATTTCAGTCGAGAATAAAGCTGGATGGCAAAGGTGCCCAAATAACTTTGGACATGGTAACATGGAAGCTAGCTGTAATGAGACTATTGTTTTGGCAAATTTGGAAGGAAGAACATTGCTTTCTGGTACAGTTGTGGGATATATTTATAATGTACTCATGCTACTTTAATGGCGATGCCCTAATGATTCCAACAAACATGTCTATTTTAGGTTCTTATTAGTTGCCTGCACATTTTTGGCTGAGCAATAAAACACCGGGAGCTAGGGCAATATGAACGAACACTAGCATTGCATGTTGGTTAACATTACTTGTGAAATGGCCAAAGGGATTGTTGAAGGCAAAGTGGCTGTGATTTTCAAGAACACAAGGCCTGTAGCGGGAAAATGTGGTCATTATTAGGCTTGTTCCAAAAATGCATGGACGTCAACATTATTAAGCTTTAAGGCGGAGCAAGTGGATATGAAAATTAAAAGTTGGAAGGACTGAGGATGGAAGGACTGAGGATGGTAGCAATATAGCATTACACCGGCAGCCAAACAATCTCCACTGTTTTAGACAAAATTTTATATATGGAGAGAAGTGTTCAGCAAGGGCATAAGGTAAAATGTAATGTTAACTAAAAAGAAAATCATAGCAAGTTCTAATATGTATGGAGCTTTAACAAATGTATAGAAACATAATATATGGATAGAGCTAGGTGTCCAGTGAGCGCTTAACAAACCACTTAGAGAACATTTTCTGAGTTCAATAGTACATCAGAGATGCACATAGCTGATGGTTTTACCAATAAATTTGGTGCAGGCAATGCAAAAGACACTACTTTCCATGCACAAGTCAACTAAAACGTGCTGAGACTCAAGATTACACAAACATCATCATCCATCAGCTTCAGAGTCTACAAAAGCTGCATTGGTACATTGGACGCAAACAAAAGTTCAAACATCAATACGCAGATATTTCTCAGCCTATCAACATGACAACAACGTAGGTTCACAACCATAGTTTGTCGATGAGCTTGAGTCGGTTTCACCAGAGACATGAGGTGGTCAAGGCGATCATCTGAGAAGTTTGTAGAGTCAGTCTTTCCTTTCATCAGCTAGGACACCATTGTCCTGCAATTGGCACTAAGAGTTAAGAGGAATAAACTAAATGCAGTTGCCCCCAAAACTTAGAATGTTCCATTACAATATTTGGACCAATACCTAAAGAAACAAAAGCTTGAAATGTCAGACATTTTGGTTAGCAAGAAAGAGAAGCTTAAAATGTTAGACATTTTGGCCAATACCTAAAGATTTCATTATGTTACATAGGCACAAAATTAAACTAATCGACAGGCACATTTTCAGTCTACCAACCAATGACCAGGCCATTTTAGACATTTTTTTTACATTTCATTATGCTATATAGAACACAAAATATACAAGAATAATGTGCACACTGTTGTAGTTCAAAATACTAGGCCAAGGCCCAAGACCAGAATGTCAAAATGATTAAGACCATAGTGTTACTATATTAAAAAGTTTTTAGAAGAACAGTGTTTAAAATACATATCATCACTGAGGTAGGAAACAAAATCAAAAGCCCGACATATTTTACTACAATTGTCATTCTAGAAGAAGATTTGAAACAACAACCTAGCTTGCTATTATGTAGCTGTAAAGATTAGCTTTTGAGATCGAAGATTTGAAATAGCAACCTAGCTTGCTATTATGTAGGTGTAAAGATTAGCTTTTGAGATCAAAGAAGTTTGTTAGTTCGTTTAGTAGTAAAGATTTGACACATTCCCAAAGAAGTTGTGTTGCTTTCTATCGCTATTATGTGGGGGTGCATGTATAGACACAGAAACAAAAAAATTGAGATTTTTATTACATAACTGAATGGATGCCCAAACTAACATTACAAAACGCAATTTATTCCCTGCTTTAAAGTATTTCAGTACAGCAACAACAGTATCCTTGAATGTTTACCCTTCGTGACTAACACATGTATTTTTTGCATCTTAATACAATTAAGTCGAAGGTCTCAGAATGTCAAATAGCAAAAAAAGAAGTTTTACCTGATGAGTCCAAGGTCTCAGAATGTCAAATCCAGTATCTTTGGGATATTCAACTTTATCATAAGCTGCACGTATTAAATTTAACTGCTTACTCTTGGTTCAAATTTCAGATCTAGTATTTCTTACTAAATTCTAAGATGTATTAGATATACATGAAACTATGCTCAAGAACAAATTAAAAAATAGGTACATGTGCTTTTGATATTTTCAACTGTGAACTGTGATATTTGGAACTAAACAAAGGTGACATCAGTTGACCAGAAACATAATAACGACAAATTGGAACATTGGACGCAAAGATAATGAAATAAAGCAGCCTAGATTTTAATAGTTCTAGTGACCATGCTTATGAACAACACAGCAAGAGGTCAGATTGCAGCGCAACCTGTTGAGATCTATATGGCTATGGCACTGATGTAATAGTCCATGGAGATGCAAAGATCAAAAAGTATATATATCAAGAAAGAACATGCACCAAGATTTTTTTCCACCAAAAACAAACGGCATCCAGCTCGTGGGAACTATGATATCTAGTTCTTTTTAGCGACCAGTCATATTCCCATTTCCCATGTGTGCAACATCGGAACTTTTGTTTGTCAGGCTATCTGACTTCTTTTTAGATCTATTGTCCATGTTCCCGTAATGCATTGCACCCTCATAACAAGCAGTGGCAAAATAATAACATCAACCAAATACGGCTCAACTAGATAGGATAATGCGTAAATTAAGCCTGGTTCCAGGATAGGTAGGAAGAAAAAACAGAGAGTATATCAGGCTATGCACCACTCACACAAGCTACTACAGAAAATAAAAAAGAGAAGAAGAAGAAGAAGAAGGTTCATCCTAACATGCTCTCTAAAGCGGACTGATGGTTCTAACTCCTTGGCCATGCATGGCACAAGTGCAGTGGTTGCATCCACTCGATCAGACATTGTCGTTGAATACAAGCTTGACTAAAGTAGCTCAAATGTGCTCTTGGATATTAATTAGAAGAGGGATGATCAAGCACATTTTTAGAGCACTTTCCTCTGCTAGAAGATACTCGGAGCAAACATCCCCAACCAACAATAAATGTCTGGCTAAATGCATAAATCTTAAATGTATATATTGCCCTATAAACAAAATTCGAAGGATATGGATATCAAAATTTATTAGCTGGAAAGCTAGAAAACATAAATATAAACGAACCAAAAGGGAATGTCATCAATATATATAAATATATTCGAAGGATCAGACTCTTGGAAAGCTAGAAACATAAATATATATTGGATACCTGGATAGTTAATAAATCATACACTTGTGTCAGTAAAAAAGGAACCAAAAGGGAATGTCATCAAGCTTAAAATTTTGAAATATAAACGACAAACCAAAAAAACTGCATTATAACAAACTGGAGTATGTAAAGTTAAATAAATAAATCTGAAATAAAAACTCACACCTTTGATATTTTCATTTCTGCAGTTAACAATTTGGACAACTCCTAAGGAAACCAACAATGTTGATTTGCTTTCACACAATACAAGTGCATACAACCTAGTTGCCTGCTAATTTTGCAAGCAGCATATTAAGAAACAACGGACATTCAGATCTAAGTACCTATGACACTTGCTAAGAAAAAGATAGGCAATAAAATGAGGTAATATTAGCTAGCTGGATTAAATACATTCAACTATAAAAGTAAGCTTTATACTTGTACCAAATAGTCCAAGTGACTCCAGCTAAGACATCCCAGATTTCATGTGAATTGCAAACTGAAATAAAACAAAATGCCTTAGATATAGTTGGTACCTTGTAAGGGACAGTGCATTTTGCCATGCAGTGCAGACCTTCCTACAACTCTCGAGAACTATTGAAGCAGAGTACTCAGAAATATCTGTGGTTGAACCATACTATTTTGGGAGACAATTAACAAAAACGAGAGGAGTCTCACTGACAAAGAATAACAATGGTGTGACAGCTGATGGGATTTTTGAGCTATAAGACGTAAGCATATCGAAGGTATTTAAACATTTTGTATCTCTATCAGTAAAGGTTCAGAGAACATACTATAAAAGACTTGGCTAAACACCATCGCATACAGTTGAACAATAACTAAATCTTTCACAAACAAAAGTTGAATAAACAAACTAGTGCAACTGGAACCACTCAGACTACTGAGATCCATGAAATCCCCATGCACGACTACAAATCAAATCAGAATAGGAAGACTGAGATCCGGCACAAACCTTTGCAAGGGAACTGGATTGGGAAGAGATGAACTGAAATCAAATCAGGATAGCGGCGGAAACAACGCCATGCCGTGGGTTGTGCCGCGCACGGACGACCAGGCCGTGGGAGCGGATGGCGTCGAGGGAGGCGAGGGCGCCATGGAGGAGGACGGTGCCACAGGAGAGGAGTAGGAGGAGTCCACAGCGTCGCGGAGGCGCGCGCATGGCTGGTGGATGGAGAGCACCACCGTTGTGAAACGCCTGCGCGCGGAGAGGGATTGCCTGTCCATTTGAATCGCAGGACGAGGAGAGGAGAAATCGCCGAAATGGGGGATGAGGCAGGGACGGGCAAAGTGAAGCTACGGATGGGGAGAACGGGGGAAGAAGACAGGAAGAATTTTTTCGGGTGTGCCCTTTCGGGACCTCAGCAGGAGATGGGCCCGGAGCGGGGCCATGGCAACACATCCAACGGTGCAGATTATGCCTGTGAGCACACATGCATGTGGTCAGGAGTTTTCGGAGGCCGGAGGGCGAGATGCTAGTCCTCACCATGGCGACCTTGAAGACCACCTGGTCGGGCGGCGCCAAGGGTCTACTCAGCACCCTTCGCCACGCGAGGAGCCTCAGACTGACGAGCTTCTCCGCCGCGGCGTTGCACGGCGGCGAGGACGGCTTCCCCGTATTTCGCATGCAATCGCACCCTGAGGACCTTGCTCCTAGATGACTGCGACGTCGGGGCCGAGTGCCACGTGCAGCACGGACCACAGCTGGTCGGGCCAGAGGTCGATGAAGGAGACAGATGGACGGGATGGAAAGCTTGGTTGCCATGCTGTGTGACCAAATTGCCGGATGACTCTCCTCGCCGTGAAGGCTTGGTTGTTGATCTAGGACTACATCACTACGACAACAGCTAAGCCTCGAGTCTTGATCGTCGATTGCATCGTCATGTTTTAATCATGGTTCTTGCTTTCCTGCACGTTGCCGTGGATGGAATCATGTGATTGCAACTTTCCTTCGCTTTCCAGTCCTTCCACAATGTTGCCCCCAACGAGATAGTAAATCGTGGTGACGAGTTCGTCCTTCTCATTAACTGGAGACGCGATCACCCACGACGATATCAGTAAATCGCAGCAGCGAACACAACATCGCCATCGCCATTGACAAGATCGTTGAGTGTGCCGGCATGCTCACCATGAATGGAGATATGGCAGGCTAAGTCTTTCTGATCATCAATAGCATCAAAACTCTAGCCCAAGCAATCTCTCCAACGCACAGATCACTTCCTCGTGCCTTCTTCAAAAGGTATAGCACAATCGCATATTAATACACAAACACAATCATCAGGGGATATGTTCAAGTCATGCCAATGATCACAAATAATTTTATACTGCATACAAATCTCGAAGTTGGCTATGTGTTCAGCAGATAGCAATCCATGTAAGCCCTCCACCTCGCCATGCTCAGCTCCTAGGAGCAATCCGGCCTCCACCGACACCGCATTATTTAATTTGTAAGTTTAGGTGCGATTGAAATTCTAATGGTTAATAAGTTTGTTATTCTAGAATATGTTGCAATCCTGAGTTTTAATAAGTATAATAATTAGTTTATTTATTTCTGTCATATGTTCCTAAATTAGTCCATGTTTATTGTACCCTTTGGACGACAATGTGTCGTTTGACTTTTTTACACCAAATTTAACTAACTCGTCTTATTTTAAAATATAAAAAACTAAATGACAATGAAAATAAATGATAATTATGAATTTTTTTGAATAACAGGAGTAAATCAAACTTTGTGTCAAAAAAAATCAAATGACCTATAAATTGGAATGGAAGGAGTATATTAAACAAGTCTTTTATTAGGACAAAAAGTTTAATTCATCTAGAGTGAAGTTTTTTCGATAGACCTGAGCATGGTCCTCATACGCTGCCACTAGAACCTCTACATTTGATTTGACAAACAACATTATTTTATGTTCGGTTCGCCTTGCTGTTCTCATAAAAACAACTAGAAAACAAAAAAAAGGAATAAACAAGTTTATGATTTGAACACAGTTCAAAGCAGTGTTTCACAACTACTATATGCAGCATGTAATGCAATTTAACTGTTAAGCTATAAGATCTTTTCACACTATGTGCAAATCTATTGCAGAGACCGCAACTAAAAACTCCATAAGTGAATATTTTAAATGAAAAATAAATAGTTAATTTTTAGCCACGTGTGGGACGCACGTGCATTTTTACTAATAAAATATAAATATTTGTGTTAGCTACGTGCGGGACGCACGTGCATTTTTACTAGTTCTTTTTAAAGTTTAACTTTTGTAAATGTAACTTAGAGAAACTGTAAATTTTTTAAGTGCACTGAAGTAAAATGAGTACGTACTTATTATGTATATTGTCATTTTTTTAGAAATGTAAGTGTAATTATAATGTGGGTCTTTGACTGTATGTGCAGTTACAGTGTAAATTTTTATAAATGTAACTTTTTAGAGTGTAAAATATGCTATCTACAGAATATGTTACAATTAAATGTAGTTTATATTGTAATTTTTTTTATCAAATGTGCCTGTATTTTACAGCGTAAAATTTGTGAGTGCGAGTTTTAGAGTGTAAAATACGCTTTCAATATGTTACAATTAGGTGTAGTTACAGTATAATTTACAATATGTCTATATACATAACCCTCTTTTACAGTTTGAGACTTTGAGTTGGGGGGGGGGGGTGGGGGTGGGTGGGTTACAATGTAACTGTATTTTTTATTTTACAGTATAAGTATGTTACACTGTATTTGTATTTAAGTAAAATTTTAAACTGTAAGTATGTCACAATACACTATAAGTGGGGAGTTTTTACACTGTAATTTTTTTACATTGGAAATATGTTATAGTATAAGAAACTATGATGTTTTTCACACCTATCCCTTTAATCACAGACTGCATATTATGCAATTTTTGTTTTACACATGTAAAGAGGTTAATTAAGTAAGTAGGCATATTTTTTTAGAGTGCAATTACAGTGTAATTACAGTTATAGTTACAGTTTTTATTTTACACTGTAAAATTTTCTCCACAGTGTCACTGTAATTTCTAAATGTATCTTTTTCTATATTTATAGTGTAAATATTTTTTGTAAGTGAAACTTTTTTAGAGTGTAAAATATGATATCTATAATCTATAGAATTTTTTAAGTGCAAATCTTGTTGTATTTTTATAGCTTGCATTTTACAGTATAATTTCATAATATCTTTTTTGCATTTTCACAATGTAAAATATGTTATTTACAAAATAAATACACTGTAAAATATGTTACACCAGCATTTGTTGTTTGTGTTTTTATAGAGTGTAATTACAGGTTAATTAAGTTTTAGTAGGCCTTCTCATTATCTCATGTGGAGTCCACAGGACCGCTGCTTAACTTGTTATTAGAATATGTCTATATATATCCTAATTATTGTGGTTACAACTCTTTTCTTACAGTTACAGTGTTATTTTTAGAGTGCAATTACAGTGTATTTACAGTGTTATTAAATATGTTCCTCTTTTAAAGTTAGTGTATTTGATAAGCATGACACTGTAGTTGTGTTGAAAAAGTTGATAAATCGTGGTTGCCACATCAAGTATTGGGATTTATTTTGTTGCTTTACTAAAAAGCTCATTTTGTTTGCATATAACTAATATGTGTTTTATGATGTAATTGCTGGTGCTTTTTTTAACAGTACCTGCATACTCTTTGCTATTAGAATATGTATATATACACTCTAATTACTGTGGTCACAACTTTCTTACAGTTACAGTGTTATTTTTTTAGGATGGGATTACAGTGTATTTACAGTGTTATTAAATATGTTCTTTTTAGAGTTACAGTTTTAATATGTTCTCTTTTAGAGTGCAGTTACAGTGCATTTTAGTGTGACAAGTTTTGAATTATGAATTATTTTTTTACCAGCAGGGAAGGCTTTCTATATTTTTGGTGCATTGTGTTTCTTCAGGTGTTCCATAGAAACCCTCAAGGTATGATTATTAGGAATTGTATATAGGCTGATTGGGCTAACCATGTATATCTGATAGGATACCATATAGGATTAGGCATGTAATCTTATCTTGTAGCTTTCTTGTACTGCAAGCCTATTCGGGCTATATATATATATATGACAGCCACCCCCCATCAAGGGTGTGAGGTGTTTCCCTAATTCTCTACATGATACAGAGCCTAAACACTAGGCCTGCCTTCCCCCCTCCTAGCGCGCGCCGCCATCTCCCTGGCCGCGCGCTCCACCTCTCCTCTGCTGCCTAGCGCGCCGCCTCCCTGGTGGTGCGTCTCCTCCACCACACCAGCGCCGCCCTCTCCTCTGGGCGCCGCTTTCTTCAACAGATTCCATCTGTTGATGTCCACGATCACCCACGTGGACTCCTTCGCCGGTGACAGCGACTCCGATTGCTCCGTCGGTTTCTCTCTTCTGTTCGGCGACGACGTCCCTGCGCAGATCGATCTCCCCATGGCGCTTCCCTACGCCACCATCTCCGTGCAGTCCTACGTCCCCATGAAGCTCGACTTCCGCGCCGACAACTTCGCCAAGTGGAAGGCCTGCTTCGAGGCCCTATGCGGCACCTTCGGCCTGCTGTCCCACATCGACGGGACGGCGCCCCCCGACTCCCTCACCACGGCATGGCTCCAGGAGGACTGCTGTGTTCGTGCCTGGCTTTATGGCACCGTCTCCGACGCCGTCCTTCTCTCTTCTGTTCGGCGACGACGTCCCTGCGCAGATCGATCTCCCCATGGCGCTTCCCTACGCCACCATCTCCGTGCAGTCCTACGTCCCCATGAAGCTCGACTTCCGCGCCGACAACTTCGCCAAGTGGAAGGCCTGCTTCGAGGCCCTGTGCAGCACCTTCGGCCTGCTGTCCCACATCGACGAGACGGCGCCCCCCGACTCCCTCACCACGGCATGGCTCCAGGAGGACTGCTGTGTTCGTGCCTGGCTTTACGGCACCGTCTCCGACGCCGTCCACGACTTCATCATGACGGTCGACCCGACGGCTCGCAAGCACTAGGTTTCCATCACCAGCCGCTTCGAGGCGAACAAGGCGCCACGTGCTATCTTCCTGAGCCAAGCCTTCATGACCTTGACTCAGGGCGATTTGTCCGTCGAGGCCTACGGGCAGGAGATGAAGAAGGCGGCTGATCGCCTCCGCGACGTCGGCAGGCCTGTCGATGATCCCACCATGGTGCTCAACCTCCTTCGCGGTGCCAATCCTCGCTTCAGCACCACCTGCGACATCATCGTCAGCGATCCCACCATGGACTTCTCCGGCGCTCTCGATCAGCTCGCCCTCAAGGAGTTGCGACTGGCCGAGGAGGCCAAGATGGTCAACTCCACCGCCCTCTCCGCCTCCTCCACTTCCTCCTCGACGTCCTCCGCCTGTGGATCTTGCTGCCGCTCCTCCACCTCGGCTTCCACCCAGCAGTTCCTGGCGCAGCAACAGCAGGGCGGGCAGCAGGGCGGGCTACAGGGCGGCGGCAGCGGCCAGCAGAAGCGGAAGAAGACCTACTACCGCAAGGGCAGCGGCGGCGGCAACCACCAGCAGCAGCAGCCGCGCGTCCCCAACCCTACTGGCCCGTGGATTTGCATCAATCCGTGGGGCCAGCAGCAGGGTCAGCCGGGTGGCTTCGGCGGCGGTGGACAGGGCTGGCGCGGTGGCTATCAGCAGCGTGGTGGTCCGGGTCTCCTCGGGGCCAACCCCCAGGCCCATACCGCGATCCAGCAAGGCGGTGGCCAGCAGTCCTTCGACACTGCCGGCCTCCTGGCGGCGCTACAGCAGATGTCGATGCAAGGCAACGCCTGGGTCATGGATACTGGTGCTTCTACGCATATGCACTCCTCCGAAGGTATACTTCACTCTCGCCTCCCAGTTGCTGATTCTTCGATCCAAGTAGGCAATGGTGCACATATCCATGTCACGGCCCGCGGTTCCTCAATCCTTGACACCAATTCTGCCAAATTCCTTTTGAACAACATCCTTGTCTCTCCCTCCTTAGTTCGAAATTTACTGTCTGTTCGTTAGTTTACTCGCGATAATGGTGGCTCTATTGAATTTGATGATTTTGGTTTCTCTGTAAAGGAACCCAGGACGGGACGCGTGATTCTTCGCTGCAATAGTTCAGGCGATCTCTACACTATCTCGCCAGCCGCTCAGCCTACTGCCAGCACCCTCCTTGCAGCCTCGTCCTCCGTGTGGCACCGTCGCCTTGGTCATCTTGGTCCAGCCGTCTTAGCTAGTCTCAAGAAAAACAATTTGATTTCCTGTAATAAAGTAGACCGCAGTCTTTGTCATGCCTGTCAGCTAGGCAAACATGCTCGTCTACCTTTTAGTTCATCCAGTTCCCACACTGTTTCCCCTTTTGAGATAGTTCATTGTGATGTCTGGACATCCCCGGTTACTAGTATCTCTGGCTGCTCCTACTACTTGGTTTTCTTAGATGATTTCACTCATTTTTGCTGGACGTTTCCCCTTAAGCACAAGTCCGAGGCTCGTCAGCACTTTGCTGATTTTATTCCATACGTTCGTACACAGTTCGGTTTTACCATTAAATGCTTTCAGGCTGATAACGGGACAGAATTTGTTAACCATGCCATGAACAATCTCCTCGCTGCGCACGGTATCGTCTTTCATCTTTCATGTCCCTATACTTCTCAGCAGAACGGTAAGGCTGAACGCGTTCTTCGCACCCTCAACAACTCTGTGCGCACCTTGCTGCTCCATGCGTCCATGCCACCCAAGTACTGGGCTGAGGCCCTTGCAGCTGCCACATACTTGCTCAACCGCCGCCCCTCTTCCTCAATCCGCAACGAAGTCCCATACACTCGTCTGTACAAATCCCCACCATCCTATGCGCACTTATGCATCTTCGGATGTCTCTGTTACCCTAACCTCCAGGCCATGTCTCCGCATAAGCTTGCGTCGCGTTCTACCGCCTGTGTTTTCTTGGGGTACCCTTCCGATCACAAGGATTATCATTGTTTGGATCTCTCCACGCGTCAGATTATTATCTCTCGTCATGTTGTTTTTTATGAGCTTAGTTTTCCGTTTGCACGTGACTCCCGACCTCCCACCAGCTCCTTTGATTTTCTGCTACGTCGCAACTTGGATATTGCACCTTGTTCTACTAATCATGCAGCTGGTGGCCCCTTTCCCGTGGATACTCATGGTGATGAGCACCTGCGGTCCTCGCTTGGTGGGCGTGGTCCTGTGCCCTTGCCAAGCTTCGGCGTCCCCTCGCCGGGTGGGTGTGGTTCCGTACCCCCATCCGTCTCTTCGGATGCTCCTCCTCCGGGCGGGTGTGGTCTCGTGCCCCCGTTAGGATCTCCGGGCGGGTGTGGTCTCGTGCCCCCATCAGGATCTATCGATGACGCAAGGGCTCCTCCGGGCGGGTGTGGTCTCGTGCCCCCGTCAGGATCTGTCGACGACACGAGGACGGCTGGGCCGGCCTCCCCGTCTTCATCGGCTGCGGCTTCAGCTGTTCTTCCGGCTCCACATGTTCCATCGGGCTTCCCTCCGCGCCCTACTGACCATCCTGGTCGGTTTAAGGTCGCTATCTACAGTCATCGCCCGTCGTCTACGCAGCCCAGCGAGCTGCCTGGTGGCTTGCCCCTATGGCTCAGCGAGCCAACCTTGCCGGACAGTCCATCACCGTCTCCTGTCCTGCAGCAGTTCGAGCCTCGTCGCCCACTCACCCGCACCCAGTCCATCACCAGCGAGCTGCCTGGTGGCTCGCCCCTACGGCTCAGCGAGCCAACCTTGCCGGACAGTCCATCACCGTCTCCTGTCCTGCAGCAGTTCGAGCCTCGTCGCCCACTCACCCACACCCAGTCTGGGGCCATTCCCCCTGTGCGGTACGTGGGCCTCTCCACTACGGCGTCGACACCATCGATGACTGCTTCCCCGATTCCTGCCAACTACCGCAGCGGTTTATCTGATCCAAATTGGCGTGCGGCGATGGCTGAGGAGTACCAGGCCCTCGTTGACAACGGCACTTGGCAGCTCGTTCCACGGCCGCCAGGCGCCAATGTCGTCTCCGGGAAGTAGATCTTCAAGCATAAGGCGCGTTGGGTGGTACGCGGCTTCTCTTAGCAGCACGGCATCGATTACGATGAGACATTCAGCCCGGTGGTCAAACCGCCGTCCATTCGCACCGTCCTGAGCATCGCTGCCTCACGCTCATGGCTGGTTCGGCAGCTGGATGTGAAGAATGCTTTTCTTCATGTCCATCTTGAGGAGACTGTCTACTGTCAGCAACCGCCTGGCTTCGTCGACCCTGCTGCTCCTGACCATGTCTGCCTCCTCTAGTGCTCTCTCTACGGGTTGAAGCAAGCTCCGCGAGCGTGGTACCGGCGGTTCGCCACATTCGTACGTCAGCTCGGCTTCGCTTCCACGGCATCTGATGTCTCCCTCTTTGTGTACAATGAGGGCGACGGGCTTGCTTACTTGCTGCTGTACGTCGACGACATCATCCTTACCGCCTCGTCGCCTGCTCTTCTTCAGCGTCTCATCGACCGGCTTCACTCCGAGTTCGCGATGAAGGACCTTGGGGATCTTCATCACTTCCTCAACATCTCCGTGACGCGTTCTTCCGACGGCTTCTTCCTCTCCCAGCGGCAGTACGCTGCTGAGCTCCTGCAGCGGGCGGGTATGTCTGAGTGCCACTCTACAGCAACTCCTGTTGACACTCGACAAAAGCGCTCTGCTACTGATGGTCCTCCTATTGCTGATCCTTCCGAGTACCGGTGCATCGCTGGTGCCCTTCAGTACCTCACGCTCACTCGTCCAGACTTGGCGTATGCGGTACAGCAGGTCTGCCTCTTCATGCATGATCCTCGTGAGCCTCACCTGGCATTGCTCAAGAGGACTCTTCGCTATCTGAAAGGCACGCTCTCCGCCGGTCTTCATCTGGGCGTTGGATCGCTCCAGTCTCTCACCGCGTACTCTGATGCGGATTGGGCTGGATGCCCGGACTCTCGACGCTCCACTTCCGGCTACTATGTCTATCTCGGCGACAATCTCATCTCTTGGGCGTCCAAGAGACAGACCACGGTCTCTCGCTCCAGTGCTGAAGCAGAGTATCGTGCGGTGGCTCATGTTGTTGCCGAGTGTTGCTGGCTGCGGCAGCTTCTTCATGAACTCCACCTTCCTCTCGAGAAGGCTACTGTTGTCTTTTGTGACAATGTTAGTGCTGTTTATATGGCTGCTAATCCAGTTCACAATCGATGCACGAAGCATATTGAGATTGACATCCACTTTGTCCGGGAGAAGGTTGCCTTGGGAGAAGTTCGTGTTCTCCATGTTCCTTCATCACAACAGTTTGCTGACATTATGACTAAGGGTCTACCTGTATAGTCTTTTACTGATTTTAGGTCCAGTCTTGGTGTCCGTAATGTTCCCCCTGCGACTGCGGGTGGGTATTAGGAATTGTATATAGGCTGATTAGGCTAACCATGTATATCTGATAGGATACCGTATAGGATTAGGCATATAATCTTATCTTGTACCTTTCTTGTACCGCAAGCCTATTCGGGCTATATATATATATACATGACAGCCACCCCCCATCAAGGGTGTGAGGTGTTTCCCTAATTCTCTACAATGATCACTCAATCATGTCTGATAAATGCCTTTCTACCATTTTCTGATCAATCATTTCTGGAATATCTTTTTTACACTTTTTTGCTGATTAGCTAAAATGTTTTTTTTTCAACATGCTGAAATAATATCTGAATTCATACCAGACTTATATCCCCTTTTTAGCCATTTTTCCTTTTAGCCAGACTTGTACCAGATGGTGAAAAGAAACGCAAGAGGAATGTTTAGATGAATATCTGTTTTTGTTTTTTGCGCTGCAACCTATGATGCCATTACACCTGCTTTTGTACTAGAAGAATATAGGGCTATGTCTCAAGTTAGGGGGAGTGGGGCTGGGGAAGATACTCTTTTTTTTATCAGTGCGATCTGAACCTATCAAGTTATATTTTCTGCTTGCTTTTTTAATTTCCATCTCTCCTTTGTATCATGATGTTTCTTTCTCACTGAGTGTTTTATTTATTTTTGTATCATGGGAGTGGAGCTTGATGTGATCCCTTACAATGTGTGCCTTTATCTTGGGATCGAGGAGGATCCTCAGGCTTTCTAATCAGTTGTATGGTGCAATATCAACTTTAAAGATGACATGTTCCTGGTTGCTGTTAGATATGTCGAAAGGCTTATTGGATCTGAAATGGTCCCTATCTGTCGTATTGCTATTGACCCTACTCGCAGGAGTGCGTACATCCTATCTCCCGATGAGGAAATGGCAAAATTCATGTCTTACAAGTATGCGTCTGTGGGCCGCCAGTAGGTGATGAAATTGGGGTGCCTTTTCTTTTGCTAGTGAAGCAGGGGACATCTGGGGTAGTGATAGGTAGTAGGTTGTGAGGAATATGTAAGACCTGGGCAGTCTCTTGTGCTTTTTGTCCACGACAAAACTCCCTCTATAAATATATGACAATGTGAATATAAATTCCATCTATAGTGCAGTGTTTTATTTTTTGCCCTTCATTGCATTGGGTTTGATGTCGTTGTTTTTATGTATATGAAATCTGCATGTGCTTATTTTAAAATTTTGAATGTGTTGGGTGAGAATGGGATGCAAATGTTGACATGGTTGCCGGTAGAGAAACTGTATTCATTTGATGATTTGAAATGTGTGTTTTATTACAGTGGGTGTATTTGACCCGTGAATGTTTGTGGGGGGAGGACGGGGCTTATGGATTTTTGTCATGTGATGGGAATCTAAGTGACACCTGAATTTGCACCAAGTCAAAATTCGTGTGTTTGAAATAGTTGTGACACCCGGTTGAGAGCAGTCAGATTCAGGTGATAAAATGCATAACACCTGGTCAGAGATGCAAACAAAATTCGGGTGACAGAATAGCTTCCAGCAACCGGGTGACAAATTCACATCAAACAGATGGATGAGCAGTAGACAGACTCGGGGCTGATCTACACGGAAAGCAGCAAGCAAACTCGTTTGTCCTTCTGCTTCAAGCCTCAATTCAATCTGAATTAGCAGCGCCGAATTGTAGATGGGACCACGTAAAAAGAACGGCAGATGATGACAATGGTCAATGATCGTAAAGAGAACAGCAGATGGTGCCGATCTACTATTTCCAGCAGGCAAGATCAATGAACATAATCGGCTATGAAGCCTGATATGTTAGCGACAAAATAAAAACAAACTACTGATTTCTCCGCGCGTTGCTACGGGACTTAAAGATGATTTTCCTACGCGTTGCTGCTGGACTTAAAGAATGATTTCAATATTGTTTTGAAGAAAGGAATAGTATTGATTTAAATGTTCATTTAGTATAGAAAATAGAACAATGGAACTGCCATGGGTCCGTCAGTACTCAGTCTTTAACAATAATTCTAATAAACCTATGCAATTAAAACTACTAAAAAGATTTGTGGAGTAGATATTTCATTATATCATGAGCAACACATTTCTAGTGATGACAACTTATTACCTTTATGTGCGTTTTTTAAGAATACGTGAATTAAAGAATTGTATAGAGGACTCCATTTACTTGTCCTTTTATCTCCTGCTATCCTGCACATAGGGATATACGTGAATCAAAGAGCTGCACAGAGAACTCTATTTACCTATCTTTTTATCTCATGCTGTCCTGCATATGGGATATTACATAATTATTTGGGTAAGAAAGGAAAGTGTCTTCATATAATTCGAAGTTTTATATTTAGAAAGCGTAGCAACATTAATACACGAATAGATGTGAGATGTAGGGAATAATTTTAACTTGCTACTAAATGAATTGCAATGACTAAAACACGATGTGTTCATCTGTGTATATATGTGTGAGAAAAAAAATATATAGTCGTATAGTAAACTGACGAGGACAGTGCCTTGAACAGGTATTTGGCAATCTTTATTAGTATGAAACTTAGGCTAATAGAAAAATAAATAATATGTAGAAAATGGGACTCATTTTAATCGGCACGTTGTGGGGGCTGCGGGAATTTTTAAAGTGACATGATTTCTAAATTAATGGACTCAAAGATGACGTAGACTTTGAAAGTAGAAACATACTAATGTATATTGTATGACAACATTTTTTAACACATTATACTTGATAACTTATTCATCTTAGTTTAAAGAAATTGACTTTTAAATGATTGATTATTTGGTATGTAACACCCTAAATTTTGCTACATGAAAAATCTTTTCATAAACTAATGTAATTTTGCTTAGAGTTTGATTTATTTATACATGACACCATAATATTTTGGTTATTTCAAATTTTAATCAACTAAAATAAAACCTAGGAACAACTTGTTTGAGTTTACATGCCGTTGCATATTTTTATTGGATGATTTGCAGTGTTTAAAGTTTGAATTCAAAACCATTTGCATCTCTCCAAAATTTCCCAAACTCCAAACCATCCGGGAAAAGTTCCTTTTTCCTCCCTCCCTTTCTTTTCCCTCTTTCGGCCCATTCCCCGCCGCCGGCCCAGTCTTCACCCCCTTTTCTTTTCTCCTTGGCGCCGGCCCAAGCCGCGGCCTGCGGCCCAGTCGCAGCCGGAGCCCAGCAGGCCGCCGCCTCCTCTCTTCCTCTCGCTGCCATGTGGGGCCCGCCCGTCGGTCGCCTCCTTCTTCCATCTCCCGCTACCGCGTCGCTCCGCCCGGACAGCGAGCTCACGCTCGAGCCTCGCCGCGGCCTTGGCTCCACGTCTCGCGCCCGCCGTACCCGGTCTCACCCGAGGATCACGCGACCGCGCCCCGCCTTCCTCTCCCCTCCCTCTTCCCTTTCCTTTCTCTGCGCGCGCCGATGGGCTGAGTCCGGAGCGGACTCGCCGCCCGGCCGAACCGGACTCCATCTCCTCCCTTCCAAACCTCGCGGCTTCGCCACCTCCCCATGCCCTCATCCGTGCCCCCTTTCCTTGTTCGCGCCGCACCTTTCCTTCCCCTAGCTTGCGCACGCCGTGGGCGACGCGGCCGCGAACGCGGACCCGAGTCCAACTCGAGTCGGACACGCCGCGCACCGCCTTCCCTTGACCCCTCCCGCAAGCTTCAGCTTTCGGGCTATAAAAGCCGCCGGCCCCAACGCCCTAAGCACCAAAAGCCGAGCCCTAGCCCCGAGCCTAGCGCCCTAGCTTGCACCGCCACGCCGCGCCGTTCACCGAGTTCATCATCGGGTTTTTGCCTCTACACGCCCTCATCGTCGACGACACCTAGCCCACAATCTTCGCCGTGAGGTAACAAACCTAAACGCCTTTTTCCGCTCGTTCTAGTGCTTTGGTTCGCCGTTTTGATCTCTTCGCGCCGTCGTTCGTGCCCGCAGAGCCGCCCGTCCCCGCCGCACGTCGCCGCACGCCGTCGCCGCCTCCCCGTCGACTACACCTACACCAGGAGCTTCGCCCCGAGGTGAGGAACCTATCTAGCCTACCCTCATCCTCAATCGAGCCCCGCTGCCCCGGCAATTGCTCGCCGGAGCTCCGTCTCTACTCCGCCCGTGGCCAGCCGCCAACAGCCCGCGCGCCGCCACCCGAGCCGCTCCGCCCACTTCGCGCGACCACCCGCTCGCTCACGCACCTGGCCCCGCTATCTCTAGGCCACCGGAGCCGCGGAATCGCGTCCCTCCGGCGAGCCTCCGCCGCGCGCGGTGACCGCCGCCGGTCAACCCCGCCGCCGGAGCCTTTCCCCCATCTCCCAGATCTAATCCAGGCCGCCCAATCCAGATCCAACGGCCGGAGCCCGCGCGACCCGGGTCAAGTACCGGTCAGCGCCGGGAGTTTTGCTAAAGAGTCCCTACGCTTTTCGCAAATCAACCCGCAGTCCCGTTTAGTTACGGTTAGGTCCAAATCTTTGCAGTTTGGCCCCTGGAGTTTCAAATCTCTTTTATTTTAAACTCTTTTCATTATTTTATGCATAACTTTTGCGTTTTAACTCCGATTTGAACGATTCTTGAACCTACGGAATCATCATAATGCGTAGATTAGATTTAAAACCTTTTTAATCATTGTTCATGATGTTTGGTGTACTGTTTTAGTCAATTAATGATCATTGATTGTATGTGTGCAACGTGTAGCCGACGTTCCGTCCGAGTTTGCTGAAAACCAATCTTGGGAAGTTCCTAAGCAAGCTTTTGCTGAGGAAGGCAAGTATTCTTTGACCTATGTCCTATTTATATTAATTACACAATCTAGAGCCCAATTTGATTGCTCCTATTAAGGATGACTAGCCTCATATGTCTTTATACGCTTATGAAACCTGGGATGGGCTGTGATGTGTAGATTAATGCTATCGCTCAACATCTTTATGTTCATGTTGCTAGTCTGGTTTAATTAATGATGAACTTGATGATAAAAGTTTGGTTTTAGCAACATGGAGACTTGGGCATGTTTTGCTGGTTTTGTCCAAGTGCTTCACCCTAAGGATCGGTTCGCTGAGCGACCACCCAGGAAAACAGTACAACCACAAGAGGTGGAATGGGACACCCTTGACTGATTAATTAGATGAACTAGAGTTTTGGTTTACTTTCCTGAAACATGGCGTATGAGGGGTCTGGGGGATATGGGACTTTGCCCTTTGCCAACGTGGTGCAGTTTTATCTGTCTCCCTTTGGAACGGAACTCTCATATCTTTAGTTAACTGGAGTAACCTGTAACGAGTGGGCCATAACTCTAGGAATTCTTTGTAAAGATCTCGTAGTGAAACCCTGCCGACTCACCAAAGGTCAGTGTTTGAGGGCCCGTACAGCCCGAGGCAAATGGGAATCACGACTTGAGGGTAAAGTGTACAACCTCTCGAGAGTGTTTAAAACTGATATATCAGCCGTGCTCACGGTTAAGAGCGGCCTGTACCCTCACAGATTAGAGTTTTTCAAAGAAAGTGATTCATGGAGATCATGGTAATGATGGTGATGATAACAACGGTTATAGTTATGGTTCATGCTTATTTACTTATTATACTTTACTGTCTTTATAATAAGGGGATGGGTTATGCTAATCATTGCTAGTAATAAAATTTGCCCAACTAAAAGCAACTGCTATTGCCTGTCCACCATAAAGCCAGTCCACTTTTATCCTAAACGGAATACTTGCTGGGTACGGGATGTACTCATTCTTGCTTATTTTATACCACGTTGCATCCATTGCAACCGCTGCTCAGATCCGGAAGGGAAAGGTGATGAATCCTAATCAGAAGTTCCAAGACTACGACGAGTTCTAGGCTGGTGTGCCATCCGTCAGTTGCCTGTGGAGCATTGGTCATCTTCCGCTGTCATTTAGTTATTTCGCTTCCGCTAAGTTACTCGATTTCGATAAAGACATTATGGTCTGTAATATTGGTTATTACTCTTAAGTTAAAGTACTGGTTGTGTTATTACTTTTGTTTATGCTGTGTATGTGGTTAAACTGATCCTGGCACATACATGGTTAGCACTTGGTTTTGTTTCTAAAACCGGGTGTGACATGGTATGACAATATTTTTTAAACACGTTATTTTTGAATGTACTATTTTTTAAACACATTATATTTGATAACTTATTCATCTTAGTTGAGAGAGATTGACTTTTAAATGGTTGATTATCTGTGACACATTATTTTTGAACGTACTATTTTTTAAACACATTATACTCAATAACTTATTCAGCTTAGTTAAGAGAGATTGACTTTTAAATGATTGATCATCTGTGACATATTATTTTTGAACGTACTATTCTTTAAACACATTATACTTGATAACTTATTAATCTTAGTTGAGAGAGATTGACTTTTGAATGATTGATTAGCTGTGTGTTTATGTTGCGGGAATTTTACGGCGAAATGATCGAATTGATAAATAGTTACATGCATGAATGTTATTAGCCACAGAAGATCGGCAAAAGACATTAACAGAATGACCTAATGAATGATGACATGACTTCTTAGTGCATGATGATGTGGATAGCTTGCATGTTGAGATATAACTTTAGTGGCCTTCATATATATAGATATACAAGATATATCGATTTGATAGAAGGCTAGATAGAAATTCGGCCTTGATTTCTAACTGAAATAATCGTCCCGAGCGGAGTCACCAATTGTGTTGAGACGCAAAATCGATCCGTGCGGCACCACGATAACTATCGTCTTTGCGTCGATGAGCGATTGCTTTCCAAACAAAGCAACAAAGATTCCACGGCTTTCGTGGAGGAGAACGGTCACGATT
Source organism: Paspalum notatum (assembly GCA_022530915.1). Lineage (NCBI taxonomy): Eukaryota > Viridiplantae > Streptophyta > Magnoliopsida > Poales > Poaceae > Paspalum > Paspalum notatum. The sequence continues at coordinate 7,418,678 of CM039690.1, read as the reverse complement.
GCTTTCCGAACAAAGCAACAAAGATTCCCCGGCTTTCGTGGAGGAGAACTGACCGTTTTTCAGCGCAAAACGGCAAAGATGATCCAAACCCTAGGGTGGCTAGGGTTTAGAAAGATACGGAAACATAATAATATGGAAAAGTAGACGGAAAAGTAATTGTATTAACATGTTGATTGGGTGGTCAAAACAATCAGCCATCCACACCCTATATAAGGGCCGCTGGTCTTTGCGTTTCTTGACACCGAAGGTAACAAATTACGTGCCTGTTGGTTACATGCAAACGGAATATAATATTCTTAATCTATTACGCTTGTTCCGGCAATGTAGCAAAATACATATCGGACTCTGGTTCAAGTTGCACACGAATACCGAATACCGCCTTCATTCTTGCTTGATCCGTCCAAATAATTAACCCATGCAGGCATGCAGCTTCTTTGTCTCAAACAGTCTCTGAGATTACTCCCTCCATCGATTCTTGCTCGATCCGTCCAAATAATTAACCCATGCAGGCATGCAGCTTCTTTGTCTCAATCAGTCTCTGAGATTACTCTCTCCATCGCTTATTTTTGCTTTCTTGACATTACTCCCTCCATCGCTTATTTTTGCTTTCTTGACTGCATGCATGAACTCCAGAAGCAAACCTCACATCAAGTGCACTCCTAGTCCTGTTGCGACTACTAACCATGTAACCCAAACAATGAAACAACGACACTAATTTGGCCAATAATCAAATAAACTAGTTGCCAAATTATACCATCAACAGCTTCAAGGAAAGGGACTGCTGCCTTATATGTAAGTTTATTTTATTTGTCATGTGCTATCTAAAAACGTTGGATACATATACCTTGCTGCTTGTTTGCTCGCAAACATATTCCATTTCTTTAATAGCTCATAAACCCTTGTATTAATTAGTTTATATTAGCTGACAATCAAATACGCTGGTCTTGGTTATTGTTCCATCTCAATATAATTGTAGTGTCTGCCCATCGGCATGGGTTAATCACTAATATACAAGACATTGCACTTTTTACTATGTACAATCTTCAAAGCATTTGGAGACATTATATAAACCTTCGCACATGCCCTTATATGGACGACCATAAGTGCTACTTCATTCGTCCCAATTCATAAGTTGTTTGACCTTTTGACATCAAGTTTGACTTTTCATCTTATTCAAAAATTTCAAATTATTATATATTTTCATTGTGATTCAGTTTAGCACATAATAACTATGATTTGATTCTTCTATATTTTCACAAATTTTTTGAATAAGACGAGTTGGTCAAACTGGGTGTCAAAAATGTTAAATTAACTATAAATTGGGACGAAGAGAGTTCTTATAAATCTATTGCATGCATTTAGTTAAAACCATATGTGTAGCTTGACGGTGGAAATGTTGCTTCCTTTCCTGAGACCATGAGTTTCATTCTGGTGCTAAGATTTTTCTATTTAGCTAAGTAATCTAGTTATGTTATAATTATTTTACAAGTGCATCTCGCACACCTCACAGGATGAAAGGGTAAGATAAGGTTCAAAATAAAATCCGTAAAGTAATATATTCATACTAACTATTCTTAAAAGTGTATCTAATTTCATACTCCCTCTATCCCAAAAAATAAGGCATATAGATTAAACGAGACATTGACAATTAATCTTTTTAAAAATATTTTATCAACAAAGATAAAATTATCTTCATATTAAAGTATTTTTAATATGAATTAAAGCATATATTAAAAGTTTATGGATTTCACTTAATTGTTAGTCAAAGATTTAAGTTGATGTTTTCCAAAAAAAATCTATATGCTTATTTTTTGGGATGGAGGGAGTATTATTTTGAAACAATTTTTTACATCACAACAAAATGCATATTTAGCTTGCTATGGACTATTTTTTGATAAGCTTTAAATGTGTCTACGTGCTGCTAGTGGTAAAAAACGTGTCTAATTTTGTGTCATTTTGATATGTTTTCTATATCGTATCAAACAACGTATTTAGTTGGCTATGAATACTTATCGGATACGCTTTACAACATGTCTATATGTTAGCGACGTTGAAAGCGTGTCTTTTTTCATATCAATCTAAGACATCTTTAAACCATGTCAAAAAACATATTTATATACTCTATGCACGTTTTGTCGATACGCTTGATATTGTGTCTAGATGTTATTAACAATTTAAAGCATATTTAACAACGTGTCATGTTGAGATGTTTTAAATATTGTGTTACCAAGCGTTACTATATGCCTTTCGATAGTGTAAACGTGTCTAATATTGTGTCAACTTAATATGTTCATAAAATCGTATCAAAAAGCATCTTTATGTCTCCGTATGGAGATGCTTTCAGCCTACGTTACAATGAAAGGGTACCTACAAGGCCTTTTTCCTGTAGTGACTCCTGGCCCATTCATAATGGCTTCTAACCTTAATCACCACAATTCCCCAAATCCCATCTACACTGCCTGGTGGCCATCGACACCTGGGCTGTAGGATCGAAAGGCGACCAGAGGGGGGGGGGGGTTGAATGGGAGCCTAATAATAATTCTTCAAAAGGAAGAACTTGGCCTAAATCCCAATTCAACTCAAAACCCTTTTTACTAGCACTGCAGTTTCAGCCTTACAGAATTGGAAAGAAAAATGCCAAAACCCTTTAAGCAAAGGTCCAAACCAGCCCCAAAAATTATCACATCCTCACAAGACAACTAAGAACCACTCCTAAAAAATTCAGATCAAAAGGAGAAAGCTTAGACCATCGGACCGTCCGATGGTTAAAGCATCGGACCGTCTGATGGACGCAGACCAACACCCTGAAAAGAGTTGACCAGAAACCCTATCAAACCAGATCCAAAAATTATGAAATTTTTACTGAAGGTTGAGAAGGGGTTAATGAACAAATCCACAAATTTTCAGCTCAATTGAACAAGAAACAAAAATGCAACAAGCATCGGACCGTCCAATGGTTTGACCATCGGACCGTCCGATGGTCAAAAACTGACAGACCAACCTCAAGAGAAAAAAAAAAAAAATCAGGTCAAAACACCTTAAAAAATTCTGAAATTTTTATGGGAGCTTTATGATTCATAGGGCAAGATCTCCACATAATTTCAGGCCAAAATTCGAAGGTTTGACCACTGAACCGTCAGGTCTTGGAACAGGACAGAGCCAGCAAGAAAACTGGACAGCAAGAAACCATACACAAAAACGATCCAAAACTAGATCAAACCTTGTCCAAAAAATGTGAAACTTTGGGGAAACAATCTCTAGCAGAATCCAAAAAATCCACTCAAAAATATCTTAGATTGACCTCGAAATGAAACACTCAAGAGAGGGGGATAAGATTTGACCGGTTTTGAAATCTATCTCTCTCCGGTGAGCTTGTGGCAACTAAGGATCAATTCATGATCTAGATAGGTTCTACCACATCATAGCATCACCAAAATCCATCTCATAAGGACTCAAACTCAGAATACGAAGGAAACACCAAAAAGCCAAGAACAAGGCATAAGTGGGGAATTTCGGGGAGATCTTGTGCAGCTGATATGTGGACTTGCCAAGATGAAATCACACAAGATCTAAGCCTCCAAATCCACCACAAAACCACCTAAAACCCAGCCACACAAGGAGCACAAAAATCACAAAGAAAAGACTCCGAAAATGGCTAAAAAGATAAATTCAGCACAAAGGATGGGGCACAAACTTGAGGACGAATTTCTTCTATTGATTGCTGCAAAAAATGTGCGGTTACAAGCCACTCCTAGCAGATCCAAAGCTATGGATGGCAAAAAGCTCAAACAAAGAGCCACTCCCTCTCTTCCTCCCTAAACCCTAGCCTAACTCTCACAAGAACAAATGAGAGGACCCAACTCAAGGGGGTGGAGAAGGATAGCTGCCTACAACAGCCCTCATCTACCTATATAGGCCTTTTGGCTTTTGACTAAAATGCCCTTACATGAAGCACACACACCCAAAGCACCGCAGGGGCACAACCGTCCAACTTAGCCTTCCTCCCGTCTTGATGACTTTGCTTCGGATTGACGCAAGCATTGCGATGGTGCCACATGTCCGCCAACTCGAGGTCCGCCAGTTTATGGGCTTATGGGGCCCACCACCCGTGGTAGCTCCGGTTTTGACGCTCGAACCGGAAAACGTTCTGTGAGCTCCGGTTTTGACGCTCGAACCAGCAAACGATAGTTAGGCCTCTCCACTTTAGTGATTTACGGCTCACGACACCGTCCTGAACCCAAGGTCACACTTATGGGCCGAGCCTATCTTGGACCACAGCCCAAGCCACCTGCCAGTCCACTCGGCAGGGATTTTGTCACGCCAAGTCCACTCTGGCGCCGCCACCAGGTCACACTTAGGTGGGCTTTTGACTTCAGTTGCAATCGAAGGTCTTTGTCACGCCCGGTACCACTTGAGCGCCACCTTTAGGTCACACTTATGAGGACTTCACCTGCATGTCACAGACACAAAAACACAAACTGTGATACACACCAACTCAACATGACACACACGCACTGAATAGCCGAAGCAAGGTAAGCACAAATACTAAAAGCGGCTAAACAGCAAAACCCCACTTTCTTCCCGACAATGCTCTCATCACACACAAGTGAGGTCAAGGCACATATCACTTGACACTCAACTCACAAATGGGGCTTGACCTTGCATGGGCGCTTCGCCACCTAACAGTACTCAATTACTCATCAGCTCTTCACTCCCGAGCTACTTGGGTACTACCCCATCACTACTAAAGAACAGATCTTCGTATGGAGTTACCATTTTACAAAGAAAGCGGCCAAAACTGCACCCGGTACTCAAGCTAGCATCAGCACTGGGTGCAATGCTGGGGAGCCCCCGGGTGCCATGGTTGGGAGCCCTGGGAGCCCTTTAGTATCGGGTCACCCAAAGAGAGACGGTGCTTATGTTTCTGCATTAGAAGGGGGACGTTACACCACCCGGTGCTAATATTATTGGAACCGGGTGGTACAACAACCCGATACTAATGTACCCAACAATAGCATCGTCACTTTAGTCAACCCGGTACTAAATTGGTGCCAGGGCTTCCTGCTGGAAGCTCACGTGCCCATTCGCCTTCCTGCCAATTCTCTGCTTCAATGGAAGGCGTTCCAATGGAAGGCGTTCCATTGATGATGATCATTGATCGTGGGAATTAAACAATAGAGGTTCTCACAATTAAAAAGTTTGGATGATTATTTACATCAGGAATTAAAGTTTTTAGTACTGCTGTGGACTAAATAAGCAAGCGCGTGTAGGAGGAATGGTTAAATTAATTTCAAGACGTGAGAACGTGGGGGAGTTTTTAGTTCTTGTTTTAATCAAATTTAGTTTAGTGTGAAATTAATCCACAGACAAAATTAGCTAGGGCTGCCGAGAGGGGCAACGGTCAGTCCTGGACTTAAATCTTTAGAATCGGTAGTTCTACAAACCCGGTACCAATATAAACTTATTGGCACTGGCATCTAGATGACCTGATGCTATTGACCTATTCTTTAGCATCGGGTGTTGTATCTACCCGGTACCAATGTACACCAAATGGCACCGCTATCTAGGAGACCCAATGTTATTGCCGTGTGGAAGCTCGCACGTGCCTGTTCGTCTTCCTGCCATGATGCTCTCTGTGCCTGCCGTACCGCGTCCATTGATGGTTTTGATCATTGGGAATTGCCAATCGTTGTTAAAATACGGTGTAATTTTTCATTTCAAAAACAAAAAAGGTGTAAATTTTCTGTATAAATATATGTTACCACACCCCTAGCCCTAAGTAAGAGTACTAGTCTGCTCGAGAGTAAGAAACTAGAGAAGAGCGCTGTGAAAAGAGTGAGAGCGATCCACACCTTCTCCTCCTCCTCCACACCAGCCCCATTCTCGCAATGGGTCACTGGTCGAGCGACGGCAAGTACACCACTGACTACTCCTCCTCCGACAAGGATAGCGACACGGTGAACCAGCCGCCGGCGAAGCGACCGCAATGGTACGAGGCTGACCCGTGGTCTGATCTGGAGGACTCCGATCCGGAGAACTCTGAGGAGGACGAGGACGACGAGGAGGAGGGCGAGGGCAGCAACAGCAACGGCGACGAGGAGGAGGAGGAGGAGGAGGAGGAGGAGGAGGAGGAGATGGAGGAGGATGATGATGACAGCAATGACGGCGACGACGAGGGCGGCGACGGCGACGGTGGCTTCGACGACATCGACTAGGGCACGGCGGCCGGCGATGACAGCGGCGATGGTGATGGCGACGGAGCGAGGAGGACGGCGGCTAATTTGGAACTACGCAGCAGTGGCGGAGGCTGTAGCTTGCCTCGTCGCCATCGATCGCCGTGGCCGTCCTTAATTGTAGATTAGTTTAGTTATATGTAAAAGAGTTTAGTTATATGTAAGATATTTCTGTTATGTCTAAATTATTTTAGTTATATGTAAATATGTAAAATATTTAAGATGAAATCTATGCAGTACGTAATTAAAAAGTTCAATTTCTATTAGCACCCGATACTAATGTGGATATATATAAATTATAAATAATGTCCATTAGTACTGGGTCTTGCGAACGCCCGGTACTAACGAGGACGCCCGCGCCAATTATTAGTACCAACGACTCTCCGGCGGGTCTCCTCTGCCATCTAACCACTCTCTTCCCCACATCCGGCCACAATGGATGACCTCGCTCTTGCAGCCCTACAGAAGCGCGTCGTCGACGCTAAAACCTTAGAGGAGCACCTCGCCGCTGCGAAGGTCCGGCATCCACGCCACCTCGAGTGGCGGCGGCGACGGAGGATGGACGTGCTCCAGGAGGCCTCTCGCGGCGCCGAGCTCCTCCTCAACCCTCGCCTTCGTCGCCACCTCCTCGCCGACACAGTCCGCCATGCGGCGGCCACTCCAGCCCCTGGGACCTCCTCAATGCCAGCAGCACCGTTGACCTCCTCCACCGCGGTGGCCACCAAGAGGGTTCCCCACCGGCAGTCTCATGGCGCGGAGCTCCTCGTCGTGCACCGCGCCTTCTTTCGTCTACACCACTGGAGCCTCGCGTTCACCAAGAGGAGGCGCCGTGAGGCCGCTGCTTCAGTCCCGGCGACCTCCTCGGAAGTAGCCTTCGAGGAGAGCGGCGGCCTCAACGGCTTTGACTTGGAGGCATTGCAGTGGAATGACAACGACTGGGAGGCGCCGCTTCTGCCGCATGACCATGACGGCGGCGACGGCATCAACGACTGGCCGGAGGCGTTACTCGCCTCATTTGAGGATTAAGATAGCTTAGTATCTAATTAGTATTAAGTGCTTTGTATTGTTAGAACTTAGTATTTAATTATGTAATATCTAATTATCCAATTATATGTAATATATAGCTATGAATCTACTTCTGTTTGGGATGAAATTATGAGCTGTGATGAATGAATATATAGAAATAAGAATTGGAAGTTTTTGTCTCATTGGTATTGGGATTTTCACACATTGGTACCGGTGGTTTAGCAGAACCGATACCAATGACTGTCTGACATGGTGGTGCAAAGAATTGGGGTTTTGTCTCATTGGTATCAGTTGTTTAAGAGCACCGGTGCTACGGTCGTCCTGGAAATTGGGGTTTTTACATGTTGGTACCGGTGGTTTATCAGAACCGATACCAATGACGGTCTGACACGGTGGCGCAAAGAATTGGGGTTTTGTCTCATTGGTATCAGTTGTTTAAGAGCACCGGTGCTACAGTGGTCCTGGAAATTGGGGTTTTTACACGTTGGTACCGGTGGTTTATCAGAACCGATACCAATGACGGCCTGACACGGTGGCGCAAAGAATTAGGGTTTTGTCTCATTTGTATCGGTTGTCTAAGAGCACCGGTGCTACCGTCGTCCTGGTAACAGTGGTTTAGCAAAACTGATTCCAATCATTCTATCTTGGTAACGGTGGTTGTTTATACCCGGTTCTAATAGTTCTCACAGTACTTAAGCTCTCTCTGAAGGCATGAACACATCTCTCAAGGCGTCCATTTACAGGGGAGAGGTGCTGGCAAAGCGTCCATTTACAGGGGAGGTGCTGTCAAAATTTTCTTCTGAAATTGAATTGGAGACTCATACAAGGGTGCTAAGAGCTGGTGAGCAGCTTTAATCCTCTATCTGATCATTGTTGTAGTCACTGCTTTTTAACTTGCATTACTGAAGGCATGAACACATCTCTCAAGGCGTCCATTTACAGGGGAGAGGTGCTGCCAAAGCGTCCATTTACAGGGGAGGTGCTGCCAAAATTTTCTTCTGAAATTGAACTGGAAACTATACAAGGGTGCTAAGAGCTGGTGAGTAGCTTTAATCCTCTACCTGATCATTGTTGTAGTCACTGCTTTTAAACTTGCATTACTGAAAGAAATCGGTTGCACTATTACTGAAAGAAATTGGGTTCATGAGAAAATACATATACTTTGCCATTGATCACACTAGCTAGGCATTACTTGAACACATACATCACCCCCACAGCAAACATTGCTACAATCATCACTACCAACAACTGCACAATCCTAATTAACTTATCAAACTTTTCATCCAAAATGTTCCTCCCCACAATGGCAGCACCTTCATCTTTCCTGGGTGCATCATCCTCAACCTCTAGAATGGCAGAATGTATCACAATCAGCTACTTCTCCACCGGCTCAGCAAAGTATGCCTTTTGCCACCGGTAGAAGGGCACTGTCCTGGCATCTAACAATAGCAAAACTAAAAAACCAGCATGAAAACGATAACTTTCAAATCCAAACAAACTCTTCAACCGAAAAGATCACAAAGAACTCACATCAACTTTCCCCTGTAATGTTCCGCGGACACTTGATATAGACTCGGCCATAGTTCGTTTTTTCTGGAGTTTTGACCGTACGCTCAATCACCCTCTCCCTCTTGCAATCTGGACACTGGATCAAAGGAAACCCCATTTCCTCACCTACGAGGACAGGCCCAACCTGCGACGAGCTGGATGCAGTACCCCAGTCGTCAGAACAGGCGGACATGGCGGACATGGAAGGGGAGAAAAAGAATCTGGCCGGCCACGAGGAAGGAGGAGAAAGACGAGTGGTTGTCAGGTAGGAAAAGAAGGGGCGGTGGTGTTTATTTTGGAGCTTGATTCAGTCACTGACTCGTGGGCACCGGTTAGATGAGGCAGCACCTTTCAAAGTGGAGGTTGATACAAGCATCCTGTTAAACAATGAAGAGGCTCCATACATGCGTTGCGATCATAATGAAGGGATTATTAAATAAAGTTGTATTAGTGCTCAAGTTCAATGTAATGGCGGGATTTTATTTTGTATTTTAATATTAAGACGGCAAACAGACCTAAGTATTTTACCTTAAGTACGTATGTAATAGTATTTTGGATAATATTTATGTAAATTAAGAAGACAAACTAGCTAGCTCTAGCTACCGAGGGCAGGAGTTACCAAAATCAATAGTATTTAGCATCGGGTGGTACCAAAATGGGCTGAAAAAACTTGGCGCAAAAAAAAAAAAGTATCGGTGGCATTCAAGGCCCGGTATTAATAGATACCTTTGCGCCATTTTTTCGATGTCCTGTGGCCATCTTTAGTACCAGGGATTTTTATTTCCTGGTACCAAAGACTTTTTAGTACCGGGGTTTTACAAGGACCGGCGCTCAAGGCCTACCCGTATATATCCGTCATCCTTCGCAGTTCACAGTTCCTCGACGCCGTCCCCGCCATCCCCGTAGCAGTCTCCGCCACCGGCATTGCACATCCTCCACCATCGCTCCTCGTCCCCATCCATCGCCGTCTCCCCGTCGCTGCTCGCCACCGCCGCCTCGATGACCCTGCCCCTCTCCTTGCTGCCATCATCGACGCCGCGGCCGCCTCGACGACCCTGCCCCTCTCCCTGCAGCCGTCATCGACGCCGCGGCTGCCTCGACGACGCCACCCCTCTCCCTGCTGCCGTCATCGACTCCGCCGACGACTCCACGGCCCTAGATATTGCGGCTCTTCCCTGACCGCGGTCCGTATCCGTCATGACGACCCCGCCATCTCCCCTGTCGTCTCTGTCATCAGTGAGTATTCTCTCCTTCCTTGGTGACTTATAATGTGTTTACCTTTTAGAGCCAATCAAATAGAGATTTAAAATTGTAGTTTACATTCTGTCTATATATCCATGGTTCTATGAACCAAGCATCAATTTAGCTATTAGAGAAAAATGACCAATTAAAAACATTTTTTTGTACACATATTAGCTATGATGCATGATGAGCAAGAGGACGAGTTTATGGAATCAATTATTAGAGAGGGGACGGAAGAGATCAGTGCGCAGCAGCACGAGGAGGCTGATTCTTGCGTCAACTATGAAAATGCCAAGGCCGATTCCGATTAGGAGGATAAGCCGAATCCAATCCATTGGACAGTAGCCAGGTATAGACATTATACATACTTCTTATAGCCATCCACCTCCCCATCGATGATGTGTTTGAGTAACATTATCCTTTAATCTTGATAGCCCACCCCCAGCAAAGAAAAATAGGAAGCCTAAAGGCCCCACGAAGAAGGAAAACTTTGCGGAGAGATACACAATCACACATGTGGGAGACGATGGACAACCTCTAGATCCCGTTAAAGCCGCCACCAAATTTGTGAACTACTGCGGCATTATAGTCAGGGAGAACGTCCCCATAAGCATCCCGGCTTGGAAAAAACAGACAAAAAACATGCTCAATCTAAAGATTCTCATATTCAATCTGAAGCTGATCATGAAGAATCTGTGGTCCCTCAAGCGGTGCCCAAAGCTCAGAAAGAATTACTATAGAGAGAATTGTCAAATAAGTTCACGTTACCTCAACAACTGAAGAGATGGTGAAACAATGGGCCCTAAAGAAGATGGCAATTCTCTCCAAACCTTCAAGACTAAACTGTGGGCCAACTATGTGAAACATGGCCAGGCACCAGACTTTGGAAAATACCCAAAGTTAAGAGGGGATTTGAAATTGTTTGTACAGTACAAGGAATCGGAGGCGGCCATCGCACGTTCCGAACAAAATACAGAAATTGCAAGGAAAAGAAAGTACACTCATAAAATGGGTCCCGGTGGTTATAGAAGATCTATTCCGAAATGGGAGAAGATGGAAGCAGAGCTCGAACAACGAGGGGTCAACCTACCTACAGCCAATTGGCCCCGACGCTCCAAATGTTGGTATTATGGATTCGGGGGAAGTTTGTCAAGTGATGGGACCCTTATCTTTAATGACAAAATAAAGCGGGCAGCAGAAAGGCTTGTCGAGGCCATCGATAAGTCCTCCAAGGAAGAATTCATCCCTAAAAGTGAAAAGGACGAGCTGACATGGGTCCTAGAGAATAGAGAGCACCCTGGTAGAACAAGAGGGCTTGGCAATGTGTCGTGGAAGGTTGGGTTTCCACATGACAGGGGATCATATAGAAAGCGGAGAACCTTGAGTGAGGCGGATGCGAAGATCCGTAGCTTAGAGGCAAACGTAGATGGCCTCAGAGAGGATATAGCAATTTTTCGCCAAATATTGGCAGAAAACGGTATTAACCCTACATCGCAGATAGGGCCTCACGGCGACACGAATGCCTCCTACAAAAAGAGTAGTGTCGCATCCACACAGTTGATCCCTGATCAGAATGATAAACAGGAGGAGACTCAACAAACGATGCAAGATCAACGACCGGCGGAGGAGGCTCAACCACCGGTGCAGGATCAACGACCGACGGAGGAGGCTGAACCACCGGTGGAGAATGAAATACGTTACCCGGTCGACGACCTCAAGCACTGTTGCCTGTGTTAGCTACATATACCCATGAGGAACCTAACCACACCCGTAGCACATGGTGTGGCTTTACCGGTGCTATCAGGACAAAAGTATCACTGCTCTGATATTCCACCTGGGTACTCCACTGTTTCAGTGGAGCAAGTAGTCTCTGGTTATGAGGACCTGGAGCTTGAACACAAAGGAGGCAACGAGGAAAGGACACTTAAAAGGCTGTCCACGGAATGATTCTATGGCATAAGGCCTACATTAAATTAGTGGCAGAGAACCGCAATGGGGAACAGCCATTGTTGCATCAACAGCAACTGGGGGCGGCTCACGAACAGCGTGCAGGAGCCCCAACAATGACGACCCTAGCCCTCTATCACCCAAGAGCCCCACCAAACCTCCAACACATAGGAGCCCTCCACCACGCAAAAGCTCCAAAACAAATCAAAAGAAGTCCTCCAAATCTGCAAGCAAAAACCTCTCTTATGAGAAAACCCAGGAGGAAACAGCGAAGGCCGTGAAAGCTTATGTGAGGAAACCCCCCTGAAAAGCAGCTGAAAATAGATCCGTAGGTAAAGGATCATTTTAAGAGCATGAGGCCTTGTCCGAAATCTACGGTATCAGACTACGAGCGTCAGTTGCGGAAGGCTGCGTCAAAGCCTGTACCACAGCTCGGAGAGCAGCCACAACGTGAGTATACGATGCCATCAGAAGACTGCTACAGATCAGAATTCTTGAAAGACGCACGCATTACACAGGAGCAGTTGGACAACGAAAAATTACTACAAGACCAAAATTTTGTACCGCAATGGCCATATGAACTTGGAAAACCTCTAGTTCGGCCCAGTGAGTTGGAAGCCCTACCGACTCAAATGCGTTGATTCAATGACTAGTATATGGCCATGTCATCCAAAGGTACTGTAACTTTTGCTGCTAGTGTCAAAGACGACTACTACTGCCACAGCGATCACAAGATTTGGTTGGCCACGCGGTAGACATAACGCTGATGAGCGTCTGGACTGTGTAACTTTTTTAACAACCCCTCCATATATGTCTTGTTGATCTGATGTGTGTCCTCACTATATATATCGATTTATGCAGGCAGGAGATGCAAAGGTGCCGTAGAGAAAAAATTACAAATTTGGGCTTTATCGACCCTGAGATCGTGAACAAGGAGTGTATAGACCGAGATAAAGATGGAATAATTTTTGAATCCTTCAAAGGAATGATTAGGAACCAATGTTCCAAGGAATTCTTTCTTTTACCTTATCGTTTTGGGTGATTGCTTACTGTCGACCACGTACTATTTTTTTTTATAAATCAGTGCTGCACTTAATTAACTAATGTTATTTGTGCAGGTTCCATTGGATACTAATCGTACTCTCAGCCAAAAATGGAGTCCTCACTATAATGGACTCTTTGAGAAAGCCAATTGAGAAAGCCAACAACGGACTACCCGGAAATCATTGAAATGTTCCGCAGGTAATTTAGGCCATTCAACTTTACCTGAGTAATATCAATTTATTTCTTCCATCCAATCAACCATTGATCTTTTCATGCGCAGGGTATATAGTGAAATACTCCCGGCGCACCCTAAGCAAAGACCAAAACCTCTACAAGTACAACCAAACTTTCCGGTATGTTCCACTTGACTACATTGTTTAACTGTTTATACATTTGGATTTTACCTATTATATTCCTATTTTTGTAGTGTTATAAACAACCAAGTGGCAACAATCATTGTGGTTACTTTGTCTGTGAGGCCATGCACATTTTCGCAGGCACAAGGTCAATTACAAGAGCCATTAATGTATGTTAAGAACACAACCAGTAAACACTTTCTTATTAATACAAGCTTTGTTTTAGTATAATCCATTCATATTTTTAAAACCACAGGTACTCAATCTGAAGGATCAGCCTCCCGGACGCGAGACTAACAGCAGTCCAAGAACAGTTGATGGGATTTATTTTGAAAGAAATTGTCAGCGAAAATGGAGAGTTTTACTGCCCACCAGATTTTGCAGCAGAATAGAATTGATGTTTTGGAAACAATATAATGGACAAAATATTTTATATCATGTACCCATACAGTGCTATTATTATGTAATAATAATATACGTACAGTGCTATGTTTATGTCCCTATAACAATGTATATTTTGGGATTATATATATAACATCGCATATAAATAATTATAAAACGTGAATACCACCACTATCTTTAGTGCCGAGCAAGGATACAACACCGGTTCTAAAATGGTGTAGGCGGACACGTGGAAACCAACACTTTTGTATCGGGTGAAGTTAATATTGGTACTAAAAGGCTACGTGAGCGCACGTGGATGCCATCTATTTAGTACCGGGTGGTGACACAATCCGTTGCTAACAATGCGCGCGGCGCACGTGACTGTCATCACCTTTAGTACCAGGTGGGAACTACAACTGGTGCCACACTGGGGCCTACACGCGCGTCAACCGCCCTGGGCTGGGCAACCCATAGTACCGGTTCTTGCCTTCGTTCCGCAAACACCGATGCTGATGCTCTGGGTCTTTAGTGTCGTTTCGGTAGTGTCGGTATGGTTTTTGGTGCTACAGGGGATTACCAACCGATGTTAAAGGCCCCTTCCGCAATAGTGCATGTCAGTGTTTATTAGAATTTGAATTTGTTTCGGTTTGAATTTAATCTGAAAATTTCATAATTCATGGTTTTTGGTGAGGGGCAAAATTTTATTTTTACTCATAGCCCTTCCATTCATACTGTTCATGAGATTGGGCTCAGAAGCCCAGTTAGCCCACCAAGCCATCTCTCTTGCGCTCACTGCCGGGTGGACTGGGCTGGGCTGGCGGGTTGGGCCAGATCGGCTGGCTGGGTTGGGTTGGTTTAGGCGTTGGGCCGAAAGGTTCTTTTCTTTTTTTTTCCTTTTCCAATTTAGCTTTCCATTAGGATTTGTTTCCATTTGAATTTGATATGAATTAACTTTGCAATCAAACAAAGATCCAATTAAGAGTCAAATGATGATGCACAAGTTTAAGCACAAGATATACATAAATAAAGTTATTTACCTAGTTTAAACTTAATAATTATTATCCAAATTAATTATTTAACCTAATTTTTAAGTAGTGATTTTTGGTTCACAGAAATTAGGGTTGTTACAATCCATGTCACCATAAAACTGATGTGGCATTCCCTGCAGCCCAACTACTATTGACGGCACTTAAGCACGCCAAACCTTATACTGCAAGCGACATTATCGGTGTAGTTTTTTCCCAGGATGAGTATTATAGGTTTGTCAATCTGTGGAAACGACTAATAGAGAATTAACTATCTCAAGCTTAAGATAAACTCTAGATTAAAGGGATATCTAAACTATATCTAATCTACCTCTAATCTATATCTAATCAGAATCAAATTAAATGATAAGCAATTAGAACATAACTAGAACAACTGATCAAAAGGGTATTAACCAGCGCCTAATCTAGCTCTAATTGGATCCAAAACAAGCATGATAAGAACATCCATAAGATTAGAGCAACGAGATATCTAGCAGCTCAAGATAGATACAAGCATGATCAAGCCTGCTCCTCATAGCATGATTAAACCAAGGTCATTAACCAAACCCTCTCAATCGAGCTTAACCTTTTCCTCCAACCACTTGTCACATAAGTCGGGGTAATCGACTAGAAGCTCTCGTAAGGCATACACTTACGCATAGTCTAATAACATGATAAACATAACTAGACTTTTAATCACCATGATCATAAAAACTAGCTACGCAACCATATCACTAGTAAGCAAGATCAAAGACCAAGATCGCTAGAAGAACAAATCCCTTAAGAATATAATTCAAGAACTCATGCATCTAGATCAAGAACACGAAGAACTAGAACCAGAACATTAAGAATTAGAACGAAGAATATGATAATTAGAGCAAGATCAATACTTCATTAATAATCATATCAAAGTTACAATCATAGCCATAGCTCCCACGATGACATGATTAGACCTCAGGAGCTAGGTAATTAGAGAGCCATGCAAGGCATCTAATTACCCCTAGGAACTAGAAGAGTCTCTAATCCCTAGCCTAGAACTCGACCCTCAGCTCTCCTCTGGTGGATGTCCCTCTTCTCTACATCTTCTCGCCTTAATAATGAATTGGATGCCTGACTTCTAGGCCTAGCCTCGCTACTTATACTCTGGAGGAGCCATGGTAGAAAGAAAATCGGAAACTGACATTATGATTCCTGAGGTCGGCCGACTTGGGGGGTAGGGTCAGCCGACCCCAGCCCTTCCTTTGGCCGATTCTTTCCATGTTTCAGTATGTCGATCCTCGTTGCTTGAGAAACAAGTTTGCGTTTGGACTTCGGGCTGAAGAGCTCTAGAATCTTCGGCATAAGTCGGTTTATGCCAAAATATTCCATCTTTAGGTGAATCTTGATAGCTCTTGGATATCTCTTTGCACTTTCCATAAATAACCTTGTTGTCAATACCATAATTAGAATGGTACTCGAAGATATCTTCCAGAAGCTTTCGGTATAGGGGACTTGGCCTACCCAAGGGGGGCTAGTCAGCCAATCCTACCTTATTTATCATATTCTGGAATTAAACTTCCTCTGAGGTCTTCTTTCTCTCGAGGTGGATCAATTGTGAATTTGCCAAAATATGCCTTAAAACCTGCAAAATTTAAGTATAGTGTAATTCTAAAACAATGTTGCAAAATCCACAATAATCGGTAATAAATGTTAGTGAAAGACATAGTTGACGCTCATATTCAATGAAAAACCATGTAAAATGATGCAATCATTTCGTTAATATAGAGCGTTAACAACGCCCCCACTCTTAGACCTTACTCGCCCTCGAGTAAGTAAAGAATCAGCATTGCCCTTCAATAACTTTCTTATACCTCAATCTCAATTAATCAAACTAACAAACTCTCTCAAATTTTTAGCGTGAACCAGCAAATCATGAAAGAAAAGATATTCAGTTAAGCTCATCCCACAACAAAAGATTCAACAATAGTTTAAGTCTATCAATGACACATCTCCTCATTTTGGCAATATGTTTTTGAAAAAGATAATCAAACTTTTAGAGATAAATTCTTGCAAAGCTATAGGAACACACTCAACTCTCCAGTCTCTCAATATAAAAATGGCCTTCAACAAATATATATAAAGTGAAAGGTTATCTAGAGCTTGGTATGGATCCTAAACAAAATTTATTCTCAAAATATTGTTAAAGCAAGAAAAAAATCTACTGGTTTTATTGAGACTTGTCAAAAAGGTCATGGAATAAAATAATATTGAGAGGGAATGGATGGAACACACACATTTAGAATAGTGGACATGTGCAAGTGCCAATGGATGATCTCAAGGCACAAATGAAGTCTTTGCTATCGGATTGCACATGGTTGGAAACATTGGAGTATGAATTTCAGAAATTTTCAAATATCTTTGAAGAAACTTTTTGCATCAGGCATTGGAGAACCTAAGGAGCTCTTTTTCTTTTTTTTTAAACATATGGCGCCATATGGCTCCAATTTTTTTCTTTTTTTTCTTGCCTCCTCAAAGACTCTTTTTGCCTGATTTTTTTATAGCAATTGACCTTCACCCCAACTCTTGAATGATACTCATTCTCGAGTTTGAGTGGTGGATAAACAAATGAAATAGAATTGCTACAAGAATTTGATAGCACCAATCTCCAAGATAAAAATTTTTCATACTCCAATTGAAATAGGTTGTGGATAAAAGAGACACACAAAGAGATATTTTTGGTTTTTGGGCGGATATCCAGCGAAATTTGCAAATCCTCCAATGTAGAGAATCACAATGCATGGATAGAAAAGGCTAGCAATGAAAAAGGTAACACAAAATGAATGACCAGCTTCTAAGTCTCATACTATAGAAAACAATCTTAATCCAACTCATTTGAAAACAAATCTGATAAATCTATGGTTTAAAAATATATGGCTCTGGTATGAATGGCAATTGCAAGATAACCTCATAAAGTTGATCATGACATTTATAAGCAGTAAAAATAAACAAAGAGATGATCATGACAAACATTAAACCTTGCGAAATTAAATCATATGGGTATTTATGAACAATCATAATCAATCACAAATTTGCTGGTAGATTCAATTAAGCATGTATTATGAGAGCCTGCTAATTTGATTAATCAAAACCAAAGCATGACAAAGATAAAACGGCAATTTTCATCACTTTCTTTGAAGCCTTGTTGTCATTATTTAATTAGTTAAGCATAAATCATGGTTGTAACATTAATCATAATATAAACCTAGATTAACACACTAAAAACATAAGAAATACAAAGGGAACACCAAGTTGATAGAAATAGGCAAATATTTGCAGAATTCAAAATGAAAAGAGAAGGTTTTAGAAAGGTATTACCAGAGATACCTTCAATATTCCTGTCATCAAATTATTTTGTGCAAAACAATTCAAGTGCACATACTACTCTCGAGGTAACGGTCAAGAGTAGAAACAATTTACCATAATCCAAAAACATTCTCAATGACTTTTAACTTGTGGCCTAATTAATTTAGTGAAAGAAAAACAAAAACCTAGTGGGTGTGAGTGCAAGTGTGTATGCTTGAAATTAGTATCATGAAAAGCAGAAACCAAATATGTTAACATAACAAAGGCGGAAAGTTTATCCACAAAAGACTTGATTAGCAAGAAATTTTTGATTAAACCAAATGATGATGGTCTCAAATTAAATCTAAGCACCATGCTTACACTCAATTTACCAAGATGAAAACTCAGTGCTGGGTATCAACATAATTATAAAGCATCCATCATGAAATTTATGAAAAATCCCTTTACTAACATAACAAATGTGAAGAAATAAATGAAATTCCAAACGCAATGTAGAAAACATAATATGCAATGATATGATAGTGATTATCTAAAAAAACAAAGGTTATACTAAGTTAACTAGCCACAAGCAAGAGATTCAAAGGGTGGTGTCATACTTCCCATTTCTCTCTAAAAAGACCCAAAGACTCTTAACACTAAAAAGATCGGGTTGCCTCCTGAAAAGTGCTTCACTTAAAGTCATAGAGCTAGACTTCTCACTTACCTCTATTGAAGAGAAGCCATGGTTCTTGGAGTAAGAATCCAAAGTGTCCATGCAGCTTGATACTTGATTGTGCAGCTTCATCGTGTCTTGATCAGAGCATCTCTTGTGTGCACAATCTTCTGCTTGTGTGTTCATGTGCCAATGTCCTTAAAGTTTTTTGCAACTGAACTTGATCATGAAAACACCATGGAAGCATTGCCCAAGCTTTCTTCATTACTGTTATCATCATCTTTCTCAAGTAGACATCACCATTGTAGCTGCTACCTCATTCTTTGTGGTATATCTCATTGTTTTCCAAGATAACATGCCTCAAAAAATAGATTCATTGGATAGCCTCTGAAATTATCTTTCCAACGAGTACTTATGCGTTAAAATCTGATTCCGTGTGAACGAGTTATGCCTCTTTTACTCAAGCACTGCGTTCTGTCCAGATTTCAATTCAGCTCACGCAGCCTTCAATGATTTGCACATTGTTCCTTGTAGAAATCTCCAAATTGAGTGATTCTTGTTGGGTTGGAAAGAGGACTTCATAGGCCTTCCAAATATAAGAAAATATTTTATTTTTGACTCTTGAAGTCGAGTTCTATATTGATGACATCTTCAGCTTCCTATTTTTAGCTCAGTTGATGTTGACAATCTTCAACTTTTTGTACTTGGGTCTTATGGAAACTGAGTCCACCATTGTTGATTCTCTCAACTCTTAAATTGATCCAAGTTTTTTTCGTATGGAGCACCATTTTTGAACTTTCCAGAACATCCAAATGTTTAATAGTGGCTTCAAATCTTCCTTCTATCTCCATGGATCAGTTAGCACCACCAGCCTTCTTTTATCTTGATTCACTTGGCTTCATTCATCTCCACCTTTAGTCAACTAGCTACTGGCCAGGATCAACTAGTTTGACTTCAATGGAGTTCTTCTTCTCAATGGTTAACCTTCGTAAGTTCTTCAATCAATCTTCCTCTATCTCCATGGATCAGTTAGCACCACCGGCCTTCTTTTATCTTGATTCACTTGGCTTCATTCATCTCCACCTTTAGTCAACTAGCTACTGGCCAGCATCAACTAGTTTGACTTCAATGGAGTTCTTCTTCTCAATGGTTAACATTCGTAAGTTCTTCGATCAATCTTCCTCAACCATTTCAAGTGGATCATTTTTTCCCTTCCTCTTAACAAAAATGTCCATCATGGCTGCTGGTGTTAGCCATTGATGTGCTTCTTCGACATGTGAGAGTGAAGTCTTGTAGCCTCCTTGAATGTGATGCAAATCTGGAAACTTGATGATTGACTTGTAACTTCTTTCCATTGAATGGCTGAATTGATCTTCTGATTATTCTTCATAGGCTTTGTATTTGTCTCCAATTCCTCCTCCATTCAGTCCACTCTTCAGTTTGAAACTCAATTAATCACTCACAAATTCTGATGATGTCTTTAAATTCTTGTCAGATCCGTCTATCAATCATTACGAATTTGTCTTTTGTACTTTTTCACCACATTGATCTCATCATTTCAAATGAAGTGTAAATTTCTCTGCATGGTTAGCTCATAGTGCTCACACATATATAATAACATTATAGCATTGATTAGAGATAAATATAGAGTCACATGGTTGATTGGGGTTTAAACAAACATTTGAATAATGAACAAATATAACCATAATTCAAATGAAATCACTTAGCAAAACACTAAGGTGCATTTAACTCATAGATGATTTTGATTCATAAAATCAAACAAGGAATAAACAATATTATGGGTTTCTAATGGTTTTGACCAAATTAGATTGATAATTTTGAAAGAAATAAAATAAAAGTGGGCTTAGATAAAATTCTAACAAAGAATCTTTCTGTAGAGAGGCAAAGGTTTTGAAATTCTAAATTCTCAAAGATAAAGTTGCGCACATATAATATGTCATGAAAAACATGCACATGTTCATGTTTAAAATTTCAAAAGCAATTTGCACATAAAACAAACCTAGGCTGAGCCACTTTGGAGGATGGAGAAGTGGTTAGCCCCCTCTACTTTTACACAAATCTTGGTTCTCAATTTTTTTAGATAAACACAAAGTTATCACACGAATACGGATTAGGTGAACAAATGTTTCAAAAAAAAATAAAACACAAGAAGGGATAAGATCACAATCAACCAAACAATATCTTAATGATTCCTTGGAATGCTATGATTGCATGCACCATTAATATTGGAGAAGAATGCTTCTTGTCTTTCCCGAAATTCCTTATTCTGCACCTTTAGTATTTTGACCATAACTTTCTCATCTGAAGTCCAAATAATGCAAATTCGAACTCTATCTTGTAGAGCTCGAAGAGATCTACAACTTTAGTATTCAGACTTTCTTCATTTGATGTTGTTAAGGTCTTCGAATTGGCCCCACAATGTACCGCTGTTCTGAATTCCGAGGGTATCTCGAGATTAGGTTGAAGCTTGGATTGATCTTGTGATAAACCTTCTTCATATTCATCTTCCTTGTATACAAACAATCCATAACTTCCGGAACCTTTTCAACTAATCATCTTCTTCTTCTCTTATTTGCTCCCATCATCTGTAGCTTAGAACAAACAAGCTTCCAAGAACATTAGCCTTAAAAACATAATTGACACGCAGATTTACCTTTTTGATTTCTTCTTCATGACAGCGGTAGAAAAACTCAATAATGGATCATAGGCCACTAACAGCGTTAGCACCTACCATTAAATAGCTGGGTTTAGAGAATTTTTTATTGGACCGAGGCCCATTTCTCTGCCAATGTTAGTGAAAGAAATATATATACAAGAGAGAGATGTATTTACAAGAAAACAAGAAAAAATTCATATGAACGAATTCACATGAACTAGATGAAGGGAATCATATTTACACTTGATGATAAGAGAATAAGAGTATAAACAAGATATATACACAAAGAATCAAAGAATTGAATCAAAAGAAACTATACACAAGAACAGATATAAACAAGTCATTATTTACAAATTTTTTTTTTACATAAGCTCAAGCTAGTTTAAACTCGATTAATCATTTTCCCAGCAACGGCGCTAGAAAAGCTTGTTGACGGCACTTAAGCACGCCAAACCTTATACTGCAAGCGACAGTATCGGTGTAGCTTTTCTCCAGGATGAGTATCATGGGTTTGTCAACCCGTGGAAATGACTAATAGAGAATTAACTATCTCAAGCTTAAGATAAATTCTAGATCAAAGGGATATCTAAACTATATCTAATCTACCTCTAATCTATATCTAATCAGAGTCAAGATAGATGATAAGCAATTAGAACACAACTAGAACAACTGATCAAAAGGGTATTAACCAGCGCCTAATCTAGCTCTAATTGGATCCAAAACAAGCATAATAATAACATCCATAAGATTAGAGCAACGAGATATCTAGCAGCTCAAGGCAGATACAAGCATGATCAAGCCTACTCCTCATAGCATGATTAAACCAATGTCATTAACCAAACCCCCTCAATCGAGCTTAACCTTTCCCTCCAACCACTTGTCACATAAGTCAGGGTAATCGACGAGAAGCTCTCATAAGGCATACACTTACGCATAATCTAATAACATGATAAACATAGGTAGACTTCTAATCATCAAGATCACAAAAACTAGCTAGCAACCACATCACTAGGAAGCAAGATCAAAGACCAAAATCGCTAGAAGAACAAATCCCTTAAGAACATGATTCAAGAACTCATGCATCTAGATCAACAACACGAAGAACTGGAACATGAAGAATTAGAACCAAGAATATGATAATTAGAGCAAGATCAATACTTCATTAATAATCATATCATAGTTACAACCATGGCCATACCCCCCACGATGACATGATTAGACCACAGGAGCTAGGTAATTAGAGAGCCATGCAAGGCCTCTAATTACCCCAAGGAACTAGAAGAGCCTCTAATCCTAGTCTAGAACTCGACCCTCAGCTCTCCTCTAGTGGATGTCCCTCTTCTCTACATCTTCTCGCCTTGATAATGAATTGGATGCCCGACCTCAGAGCCTAGCCTCTCTATTTATACCCTGGAGGATCCATGATAGAAAGGAAATTGGAAACCAACATTATGAGTCCTGAGGTCGGCCGACTTAGAGGGGTAGGGTCCAGCCCTTCCTCTAGCCGATTCTTTCCATCTTTCAGTATGTCGGTCCTCATTTCTATAGAAACAAGTTTGAGTTTGGGCTGAAGATCTCTAGAATCTTCGGTATATGTCGGTTTATGCCGAAATCTTCCATCTTTAGGTGAATCTTGATAACTCTTGGAGATCTCTTTGCACTTTCCATAAATAACCTTGTTGTTAATACCATAACTAGCATGGTACTTGAAGATATCTTCCAGAAGCTTCCGGTATAGGGGATGAAGGTAGGACCGACGCCTAAGAGGGGAGGTGAATTAGGATTTCTAAAAACAAGGCTCACTAAAAACTACAACTACTAAGCAAAACTTATGCAGGTAAATCTAGCTATGTGCACTAAGGTTTTGCTAAGTGTTGCTACTTCTACCGTGGCCAAGTCTTGCAACCTAGTTCCACCTAGAAACTAACCTATCAAGCTAGTCTAGGAAAGTAAGCACACAATTGCAAGAATGTAAAAGCGGAAGCTAAGGAGATGGGATAGAGAATGCAAACTCCCGATGAAGATGATGGTAGCACACGGTGAAGACACGGCGATGTTTTTCCCGAGGTTCGGGGAGACTCGCGGTCTCTACCCCCTACGTCCTCGTTGGCGCTCCACTAAGGGCTTTGCACTCGCGTAGTCCTCAAAGGAATACGGCCTCGCCCTTTGCAAGGGTGGAGGTTGGCAAAGTGACTTCCACGGAAGTCAAGCCACCACGGTCGGGTCTCCGGATATCCTCGGTACACACCCACCCGAACCTATCTCTCGCGTGGTCCTCCCGTACCACGGCCTCGCCCGCACAGGGGTAGAGGATGGATAGGTTGCTGGGGTCTTCCGAGTCCTTCTCGCGGAGCTACCCCGCCGTCTCCACTAAGGGAAGCTTTGGCCAAAACGCCGAGGGCCTTCCTCCCTCTCACAAGGTGGTGGCGGCCACTCCACACTCCGAAGGGTCTCGCAAGACTTACAGCCGCACTTGATACAAGGTCGTGCTCGCAAGCACGTATACTAGACAAATAGGCCTAAGCCAAGATGCTAACAAGCTCTTGCTATGCCGGGATGTGTCTATTTGCTCATATAGTGGTTGGGCTCTCAAATGTGGTTGCTACACTTCAAATGGGCATGGAAATGTGTCTCAACACTTGTGCTAGGCTCAGGATGCTCCAACCACAATGGGGAGGCCGGCCAAGGGGGTATATATAGGCCTCACCTCCAAAACTAGCCGTTAGAGGCAAGTTTCACTTTTCTGCGTACCCACACCACCGGACTGTCCGGTGCGTGTAAATTTTCTCCTCTTTGAGTCGACCGTTGCTCTGACAATATGACCGTTGGAACCACCAGACCGTCCGGTGGCACCACCGGACGGTTCGACGGTGAGCCACCAGACTGTCCAGTGCTGCACCACCGGACTGTCCGGGACCGCCGAGTCAGGACCTTCGCTTGCACCTTGATGGCGACTTGGGTCTTTTCTTGTGTCTTTTAGATCCTTCTTTGAGGTGTTTGTACCCCAAGTCCACCAATTACACCCTGAGACTTTAGACAAAAACACTTGCACACAAATATTAGTCCCATGGCACGTGTTGTCAGTTCAACCACCAAAATCACATATAGGGACTAAGCACAAAGCTTAGGGCCCATTTTCCTTACAGGTAACTTGGCCGACCCAAGGGGGGCTAGTCGGCCACTCCTGCCTTATTTATCATCTTCTGGAATTAAACTTCCTCTGAGGTCTTCTTTCTCTCGAGGTGGATCAATTGTGAATTTACCAAAATATGCCTTAAAACCTGCAAAAATCAAGTATAGTGCAATTCCAAAACAATATTGCAAAATCCACAATAATCGGTGATAATTGTTAGTGAAAGACATAGTTGACGCTCATATTCAATGAAAAACCATGTAAAATGATGCAATTATTTCGTCAATATAGAGCGTCAACAGCTACACCACCTTATTGTACTTGCTCTAAGCAGCGCAACAAGAATAGGTGACTATGATGAGCCGGTGTGCGGCAAGCTAGGTGGTTGGGTAGGGTGCTTTGCTGACAGGCGATGTGGGGGAACGTGCGAGTACGAGCATGTATCGGTAGGAAGGAATGATTTATGAGGTGTGCTCGGCCAAGGGCGTCCACAGTGGTGGTACAAATATCTAGCTGACGTGGAGGTGAGAAAACAATGAAAATAGTAATTTATCTCACTAGTATGACTTGTCCTACACATAATGCTCTCAGTTTTTTGAAATACGTAAAATCTCTTGTCTATTTGATCGTCGCTAGCTATTTCCATTTTTCCTACTTTTTCTATCCACGTAGGAGAGAGAGCGTACCTAGCTAGCGAAATAGATATCCATTGGAGATGCCTTAATTGGTGGGTTGAGTACGGAAAAGTAGGACCACAAGCTGAGATAGGATAGGGCAGCTTTGGTGCATAAGCTCGCGGGGTCCAGAGAATGGTCGGACCCAATTTGAGGCGTACCGTATGCAGTTTTTTCTTTTTTCTTTTTTTTTTTTTTTTTGCAAGAGGTTGTTTTCACGACTTGAGCCATAACTATTGGTCATAAGGCATCAGCTTTACCACTGTACTAAGACTACATCTCACAAGATGAGATAGGAAAAGTAAAAATAAGTGTGTGCGTGTGAGAGAGAGGAAGGAGTTTTGTCCAAGATGGATTGAATTGATCTCACTACTTTGTTTAATTTTCTATAAGCTTTGGAAGACATGTCCTGAATCTAAGTGATTTTTTAATAAAATTTTTGGCTGTTTTACTAATTGATGCAATTTATTAGTTCGATGTCATCACATAGAACCCTTCAAATCTACTTGGTCCACAAAACTCGGCTCAAGTGCCAAAACTCAAATCTACTATAATGTGATCGGACCTTTCAAGACCGCGGGACAACAATTGATATCATGTTTTTTTGCGCAATACAGGGCCCAAGAAATTCGATGGATGCAAGCCATGAAGCCAACGGTATGGCTAGCAACTAGCATGAGCGGAAACGGTATGCTAGCAACTAGCATGAGCTGAAGCTGTTTCGTTAGCTAAGGTCATTCTCTGTGATCAGTTTCATTGCATTGTTACTAAGACTGCCACATCATCAAGAGCGGGATGAAACCGTGAATAAAATTGTCTTTGTGCAATGTATAGTTTCATTTCACGATTTCATAGACCAATTAGAACAATTAATTCATGCATGGTGTCGTGATCAAATGTGTCATATGAACTATGTGGCCACTTGTATTAAGACTACCATACTAGAATATGGCCACATGGGATCAAGAGAAAGTAATGAAATGAAACTATTTGCTCTCGGTGGGGGTTTCATTCAAATTTCAATCTCTTGGTAACTGTGTAAACTGGGTTTTATGGGGATGAAAGCCAATTCTCCTATCTCCTCATAAATAAGGTGTCATATTATCCGTTTTGCCTACATGGCACATCAATTAATAAGAATGAAACTCCCATGAAACTTCCATTGAGAATGAACTAATAAGCACGTATATGATCAGCATTTATTCAAAAGTACGCGCGGTCAATATGTTTGATTTTGTAAGTTATGATCACATTAATTATAGAAGCTTTTGAGGCCGTTTGAAAGAAAATGACTATTTTGTGTATCTGCCATGTGGGGTCTTGTTGAGTTGTGTGCAACAGCACAACTGGCTCATAGGCACAACTGACAGGACAGATTCTTAACTGCTACTAACATTTTCTTCATCTTCACTTGTGTGCCAATAGCGCCGGGCACGACTGACCACCATGTTACCAAACTTTTGTTACCCTTTCTTTGAAGCGTATGTGGCTTCAGCCATTGGGTCCAAAATGATTTCTGCTACCTTGGCACATACAGTCGCTATCATATTCTATTCTTTGCTTTGTTCTAGTAATCAAAGTTTCTTTTTTCTTTTTCTTTTCCACTTTACCTGTAGCCCTAGTATTCGAGTAATCAAAGTATCTTCTTTTAACATTGTATTGTACTATATAACAGCTTCGTTGCATGCATGCCTAGCCACCTATCTAATTGAATACTCTAGATCTCAGTCTTCCCAAAAAAAAGGTATAGATCTCTATCACCGGACCATCACTTGTCGCCATCCTTCTTTCTGTTTTTAATAGTATTGGCATCTCAGCTGGAATAGATAAGAATTCAATTTTAAACTCCATTTCAGCAATTAAATGTGATGAACTTGATAGGATAAATAATACTCATCATTTGAATTCTTATTCACATGGGACTGATCTTGTTTCATCTGATGAGGACAATAATAATGATATAGACTACTTAACTCTTGGCCACTTGTGTAGTGGAATAAACGAGGATCTGATCAATGACCATTTTGATCACCTTGGAGGTGAATGGCAAACGGTCTCTAAAAAGAAAGGTTCCTCTTAAAAAAAGAGAGTAGTTGCACGCCTGGCAAAATCTTCAAATCGTAGTTCCAAATGAAGGGTTCTTATTTTGGAATAGCAGAGGTCTTAGAGAATTGGTTAAATATAAATTCCTTTTTGATTCTTCTTGTGATCACCATTTAGACTTTGTCGTCTGTTTTAGAAACACATCGTGATGATTTCACTCCTTCAGATCAAACCACTTTTGTGGTGGTCGAGATTTTTTCTGGCAATGGTCTTCGCCAAGGGGGCAATCGGGGATATTCTCTTGGGGGTTAATTCTAAAGTTTTTGATATTGGAAGCATTGTGATTGGTGATTTCCATATCAAATTTAATGTCAGAAATAAGGATGATGGTTTTGAGTGGGTTATCATTGCTGTTTATGGAGTAGCACAAGATGAATTAAAAAGAAGCTTTTCTTACTGAGATGGTACAGTTTTGTACTCATATTGACAGACCTTCTATTCTGGGCGGTGATTTTAATATCATTAGAAGCGTGTCAGAGAAGAATAATGACAGATTTCATGACAAATGGCCTTTCACTACTACAAAAGTGCAATGTAGGAGCGCCCCCTTATTCACATTAGGAGCGGCTCCAATAATGAGCTGCTTTTGTGTTCTCAGGGCGGCCCCTGTAAGGATCAGATGCCCAAGAGGGGAGGGGGTGAATTGGGCTAATTTCAAACTCTAATCGAAAATCCTTAGTCTAACGAAGCTACGAATTAGCCCACTTCACCCTCTACACGACCCTACTCAACAAAGGAAAATAGCCCTACACATGCTTTGAAAGAAAACAACAACGGGAACTAGAAGTAGCAACCCTAATGACCATATGAGCAAGGGACATACTAACCAAGTGGAAAGCTAAGCAAGGTGACTACAAGATGCAAACAATGAAAATAGCAATAACCATAAGAACATCAAGTAGAGGGACAAGGAAGAGAGACAACTGGATTTTTTTCCGTTGTATGAGAGGTTTGGCACCCTCCCCTAGTCCACGTTGCAGCACACCCAAGGTGTATTGCCGCCTCCCATGCTTGTGGGCGCTCACTAAGAGTCTCCGTTCGCCATCCCGGCAAGGTGGAGCTCAAGCCTTGTACACCATTGTTTTTCGGGCTTGCACATCTCTTTGGCAAGCTCCGAGAACGCACCCCGGTCACCAAGTTCACCTAGGTGTTGCCAATCACCAAGAGTAACAAACCTCCGGTCTTCGCTTGATCTTAAGCCCCACCAAGATGGATGCACACAAGCCTCTTGACCTTGATCTTGCTCTCAAAGGTGTGAATATATGAGTGGTTGTTGCAAAGGTTGAAGCACAAATGGCTCTCTGAGTGTATGAAGTTGTTGGAGTGTCAAAGAGCACGAAATGATCTCAAGTGACCAGTATATATAGCCTCCCAAGCTGATAGAGCAGTTGCAAAAGAGGAGGGCTGACGCAGAGTAGACCGGATGGTACGGTCTATGCATTTTGTGAGGACCGGACCATACGGTCCATATACTTTTCCAATGGTCAGTGAATCCTTACGTCACTGTACTTTAATTCGTGACATGGTAGCTCTGGTGAGACTATATGGTCCATTGTAGCCTGCAAGTGCTTCAAAGTCCTTAGCCTCGAGTTTCTTAGGATGGTCCAAGGACGGTCTGTGTAGACCGTACTATATGGTCAGTGTTAACTGGCCCTTTTTCAAACTTCTCAGCTTCATGTTATTTGGTACGAAGGTTGGGTACCTACGGGTTATTTGGTACAGTCCATAGACGGTCCTCTCAGACCGTACTATCCAGCCAATGTAAAACTCCCTGGCTTGCAAATGCCTATCTTTGAATAACTTGGTATGTGGAAAGGTACGTACACACTAAACCGGACCTTCCTGATGACTGGATTTGCGTGGACACTTCACATCGTCTGAAAAACCCTTGTGGCAATCATGGTACGCTCCATGTTATTTAGCCAGACCGGACCATATGGTCTATGCAAACTTTTCTGACTTTGATTTTCTTCAACCATTTTGATCTATCCTTGATTGTTTTTGGACCTTATACCTTTGCAGCTTGTACCTTTGATGTTTTTGAGTCTTTTGTCTTGTGTGTGCATTCATACTTGGCACATTTCGAGATCAAGGTTCAACCATTGACCCCCCTTAATAGTGCATACACTAGAAAGCTAGAAAACCCTATCTAAGCAAGGATCCTTCATCTTCTATGATCCTTGACTCTAGAAGAGTCCTTAGCCTTCGAGGTACGGATGAAAACCATGTCTGTCTTTACGAAATATAACCATGAAATTAGAGGCCATTCAATTAGCCCAATGAGCAACCAATATAATTTAATCAATAGTCCTGCACTCATGAGCTTATTAGAACACAATTAAGCTTGTCATTCAATCACCGAAACTCACCTTAGGGCCTAGATGCTTACAGCCCCATTAGGTGCACTGCTCCTGCTGTGAGCTCTATAGAAGCGATGCACGGCACCAACAGCTCCAAAAAATAGCAGGAGCGGTTGGAGCCATGCACATGTAAGGAACGTGCCGGGGTATCCGATCCAAGAGGGGGAGGGGGTGATTTGGGTCGCTAATCGCTCTTCTAAAACCTAGGGCTTTCTAGTTCATAAAGATAAATATATCGCGTCCTACACATGCTAGTTAAGTCTAAGGTTTATCTATGTGCTCTCTAACTTACCCAAAAGACTTGCAACCTAGAGCCACATCTAATCAAACTAACTAGAAAAGCTAAAGGCACACAAGAAAGTAAATGCGGAAATGTAAATGTGGTAAGTAAAGAGGTAAGGGCAAGGGGATGCAAACTCCCGAGAAGACACGAGGATTTAACGTGGTTCTCCACTAAGGGCTACATCCACGGGCTCGCCACCAAAGGTAATATCCGAGCCGGGCACCAAGACTCTTCCGATCACATCTTGTGCTCGCCACCAATGGCTCACGGCAAGCAAAGTCTAAGTGCCACCAAAACTCACCTTAGGGCATAGATGCTTACAATCTCCCCCTTTTTGGTGATTGATGACAAGTAAAAGACGACAAGAGTAGAGATGGTAAAGAATTTAAGTACAACGTCAACTACTCTAGCCTTAGACAAGGAATTTAACACACAGAACTCGAAGGCTCACCCAGAGTGAAATCGACATGATTAAAATAGTGCATACACAAAAGCCAAATGTCATGCCCATCCATAAGATCCAAAAGATGCAAATATCATACAAACCATAAACTAGTAGCAGGTCTCTCCCATGGCCCACAAAGCAACAGAAATACGACTTCCGACTTCCCCTACCATCTCACTCCCAACCTATATCTCCCCTTTGTCATCAAGGACCAAAGAGGGGACCTAATCGCTCTAAGGAGGTGGAAGAGGGAGATGAGAGGTGAATTGGAAATGCGTGTCGTTGTCACTGTTAGGGTCGACGTCAGAGTTTGTCATCTCACTGAGAGCCGCATCTACTGGATCGTCGATGGTGCCTGTGGCCTCTGTCTCTGGTGCCTACTCGGTATCTGCCTCTGGAGTCTCAGGTACTGTGTCAGGCTATGTAGCAACTGCCTCTGAGCTCTGAGTCTGCGTGATCTGCTCGAGAACGGGCTGTGCTCCCTGCTCAAGTATATATCGCCTGGAAGGAATGCCCATCTCTATCTGGCCGAAGGAGGTAGAAGAAGTAGCAGTGACCGCCAGATCCTGGACCGGTGACTCAAAGGAAAGTGTGACAGCTAGAAGTGGTGAGAGCACTGGTCGCAGGTTTGTCCGTAGCAGGGGTGAAAGAGGGAAGGTACCTGGAGTGGTAACACCTACTGCCGGAGGAGGAGTGAGCTGAGGTGGAGCTAAAGTCCGCTGTGGTGGTGCTGAGGTGAGCTGTGGTGGCACTGGGATCATCTAAGAGGGCTGTGGCTGCACTGGTGGCAAGCCAAGCTGTCCGCGCACCTCAAAGCGGAGATCTCCTCCCAGTACTCACGCCTCTGATCCCTGAGCGATGTCTGGATCTCCTCGAGAATGACTATCTGTCGCTCGATCATCTCACGCTGAAACTGGAGCTGGGCCTGCTGTAGGGCTACCATCTGCACAGTCTGCTCATGCTGTGCTCTGGTCTGCTCTGCTTGCTGCTGTACTAGAGTCTGTAAGATGGCCTGGAGAGCATCGGGCTGTGTGACCTGAGCCTGTGAGACCTGAGGGACCAGAGGCGGTGAAGGTGAGCGTGGAACTCCTGATCCTCAGCCTCGTCGTCGTGTGGAGCAGGTGGGAAGTATTGTGTTTCCTCCTCTTCCTCCTCATCAAAGTCTGAGTCAAAGCTAGTGGAAAGAAAGAAAGACTCCACGGCCACCTCAACTCTATCTAGCTCCTCATCCTCTGCCTGCTGTGCTACCCTCTCCTCCTCTGTGAAGCGCTCACGTACGGCTCGTGCAGCTTTGCCTCCTCGGTGACTTTCATCCCTCAACGCTGGCCTGTAAAGTGGAAACCTAGTCTGAGTGTCACGGTATAGGCCACGCATCGGGGCATCCTTCTCACCAAGCTGACTCAACATCTTGCAAATCCAATGAGCATATGGCATTTGCCGCTTTGTTGGCATGCCATCAACGATCACATCCTCCATCTCAGCTAGGATCAGATCCACTATATCGATGTCGTGCTCTAGTGTGATGCAAGTAAGTGCTTGCTGTAAAGCTGTAAGCCCCCTCCTTGTATCCCGCCTTGGGGATCAAGGTCCTCCTCAGACACTGCAGAAGCAAGTAGAACTCTGGTAGCAGCCTGTCAGGTGTCCTCGGAGTGTCAGCTATCAGGGTGCCTCGGAACAAATGTCGCACCATCTCAATGTCTGGAGCCTATCCTGGGTGTCCTCTATAAGGTGGTGACACAGCATCGTACACGACTCTATGAACTGAGAGACCTCTGCGCTTGGCATAGAACACTCTGACCTAGTCCTCGATGTAGATGAACTACCTGCTGACCAGCTCATTAAGGCCCTGGTACCAAGAAAAGTAAGGCCTAAAGTCTCTGCCACTCACTGTCCGGAGTCTGTCGAAGTCGAGTGCAGCATGTGGCATCAACTTGTGACCCCCTCTCAGGGCACCCTCGTACATACTAGCTTGTGCCAACATCCAAAACCTCGTGTCAATCCTAGGATCCCTGGGCTGAGGATAGAACTCATAAGCTGTCATGTCATATCTAATCGCCTTGATCTGCTTGGTGTTCTCCCCCCTTAGATCAATCAACCGTATGCCAGCCTCCCCTGTCACACGTCGAGATCTAGTGTGAGGAGTGTCCTGTAGCTCTTCCTCCTTCTCTGACTCAGCCTGTCTCCCTAGCTGCCTAGCCGAAGGTGTAGCGCCTCTCGATGCTCGAGGATGACCACCTCTGCCACGTGGTGTAGTGCCTCCACGAGTGCGTACTGTGCTCTGGGGTGTCGCTGTCTGGGGAGCTGCCTGCTGCCTAGTGCGAGTGGACCTGCGCTGTCCTCCAATTTGCAAGCTACCCTTGCTCCCCCTGCCTCGGCTCTCTCAGCTGCATCTGCCACTGCTTGGGCTCTTGCTGGTTCCTTCTTTGCCTTGGACAACCTCCTTTTCTTACGCTCCTCTAGAGCGAGCTCCTTGCCCTTCCTCTTCTCGTGAACCATCTGTCAAAAATTGCAACAGGATAGGCAAGAAGAATAAGAGAGAGTATACGAGATAATCTAGACACAAGAAAAGGCCTAAAGCAAAGAGATAGAATTGTAATAGCCTAGCAAGTCATGTCGATTATCAAAATCTTAGAATTTTTAGCTAGAATTGCGTGACCATCTCACAATTAGAGCCAAAATTCTTTGTCCATGCTTAACTGACATGAAAACTTAGTTCCTCCAGGGTAAAACATGCTAGGACTATCAAGCTCCCTCTAAAACGATGCACATTGATGATGGAAACTTGAATCTAGTACCAAATCTATTCCAATTTCATCAAAGTTAGCTCCAATTTCGTGAATCTCAAGCCAATTCCCCAAATTAGGGCCCAAGGTTTTTAGGAATTTGGGGAAAAGAACCAAACCGAAGCAAATCAAGGAAGCAGGAGCTCACCACCGGAGATAGAGAAGGAGATGGCCGGTGATGGAGAGGACGAACTGACTGCGGCGCTCGGGGCGGCGCAGGCCTGGCGACGAGGGGGTGACGGCGGCGGAGGAGTGAGATAGAGCGGCGATGGCCCGGCAGTTAGGCGGGAGTGTGGTGGCGGGGATAGAGAAGAGCGGCGGCGAGTGGCTGAGTGAGGCGGCAGTGAGGGCGCGGCGGTGGTGGAGCAGCAGCGTGGGAGCCCAGGAGCGGGGACGAGAGCGAGAGCAGCGGTGGCGTACGAAGAACGAATGAGGAGAATGATAGGTCGAGTTCAAGGATATGGCCCCACCTATTAGAAACCCTAATAGACCGGATGGTCCGCTTTCATGAGACTGTATTAAACTCCGTCCCAAATAATCCGAGACTGGGTAATATCGAGTTGAAAACTTCTCCAACAGACCGTATAATCCGCTCTGAATTTTGCTGAACGGACCCATTCCTCTAGTTGTCCGGTCTTCAGTGATTTTAGTTTCCCAAACTGCAAAGACTATATAGAACGGTCCTACAGGCCATACTAAGCTCCGTCCAATGTTTCTCAACCACTGTATTTTCTTTGAGCTTTCATCTTCTACAGACCGTATGGTCTTATCCATATTTCCTTGTGTGGACCGTACCATCTCCATTGCTGTCCGGTCTGCCATATGAGGACCGTATGGTACAGTCTAGCTGATCGTCCTTTGCTCCGTCCAATGTATCCTGAGACTTGTGATTTCTGCACCAAACTCCATCTTGAATGAACCGTATAGTCCGAACGTTGCATCCTTGAGGAGAGTAGACAGTACGGTCCCTTGAGAATTTGAGTTTCAGCTGAAAAGTCTTCCCACTTGGCCCTCCACATATAAGATTCGAATAAACACATATGTTGGACTAGCAGGAACGAAACCCTCACCCCGCAAAATAGTTTGCATTCACAATGCATATAGTTTTGTTTTTCGCAAAGACAAATGAGGATTCGATAAGAACCAAAGTTAATGTATGAGTCTTTTTCGAAGAGCTCTAGAGATTGATTACTCCTGTCCTTCGGGAACATGACTCAATAAGCGTTAAGCACTCATAAAACATTGATTTGCCCACTCTTATGAGTTGAACGAATTGCATTGAGGGCAATACTTCTTTCTCATTTAGTGTCTCCTTTTTGACACTACCGCATGCAATGCCAAGCAAGCTACCATGCAAGACAAGAATTTAAATATGCTTGCATATCTATATGACAAGAATAATGCATTGCAAGAATTTGAATCTAACTTGTCAAGTTTGAACCCCTCGCAAGCTTCCTCAGGGTGAGGCCAACTACAAGCCTTGAGCGAAACCAAGAACCACCAGCTCAAGCTAGACCTTGCTCACCTCTATCTTGAAAGGGTCTAACAAGCACTTACTTATGGCAAAATGCATGCAATGCAAGATTATATGGCATGGCAACTTACATGATGTTGGACAAGTCC
Source organism: Paspalum notatum (assembly GCA_022530915.1). Lineage (NCBI taxonomy): Eukaryota > Viridiplantae > Streptophyta > Magnoliopsida > Poales > Poaceae > Paspalum > Paspalum notatum. The sequence continues at coordinate 7,383,798 of CM039690.1, read as the reverse complement.
AACACGTTAAGCTCACTTCGCAACCTAACAAAGGTACTCTTATCTAAAGGTTTTGTGAAGATATCCACCAATTGCTCCTCGAATCTCCTCTGGTTAGAATGATATCACCCTTGGCCTCATGATCACGCAAGAAGCGATGACGAATATCAATGGGCTTAGTGCGAGAGTGTTGAACGGGGTTTTTAGCTATCTTTACAGTGCTCTCATTGTCACAAAGGAGAGGCACGGAGCCACAAACAACACCAAAGTCTAAAAGGGATTGCTTCATATATGGAATTTGGGCACAACATGCACCGGCTGCTATATATTCTGCCTCCGCAGTAGACAAAGCCACATAGTTTTGCTTCTTACTCGAATGGACCGCCTAAGCAAATGGCACCCCCCGGAGGTACTCTTGCGATCAACATGGTATCCGGCAAGTCTGAATCCAAGTATCCCAAGAGTTCTAAATTAGCGCCCTCGGGGTACCATAGGCCTATACTTGGGGTGTGCTTGAGATACCGAAGTATCCTCTTCACGGCCGTAAGGTGGGATTCCTTAGGAGCCGCTTGGAAGCGAGCGCACAAGCACACACTAAACATGATATCCGGCCTAGATGCGGTGAGATAAAGTAGTGAACCGATCATGGAGCGGTTGGTGGATTGATCAACGGGTTTCCCGTCCACGTCGGCGTTGAGATGTTCATTGGTAGACATTAGAGTTTTGATCGGCTTGCAATCACCCATCTTGAACTTCTTGAGTAGTTCTTTGCAGTACTTTTCTTGATGGATGAATACCTGTTGACGCAAGATATTGACTAAATTTGTGCTCTATTTTTGCATAATTTTATGCCTTTTCAGAAGTTAATCTTATGATTTAGTCTTGTTTTGCTAACAAATAACCCCGTTTTCAAGAATGCTCTTTGTTTTTGCACATTATTAAATATTGCAAGAAAATGGCAAATAATTGCAATATTTGAGAAGGCTACTCGTTGAAGGATCAATGCTATAAGTCTAAGGAGGTGGAATGATTAATAAAAGAAGAGCAATTAAAGCCCAAAAGATGTCCCAAGCCCATTATGGAGAAGGTTCCGGAGGCTAAGGATTGCTTGATTATAAAGAATACGAAGATAAGAAAGGTTTATTGTGAGAAACAAGCCCTAAGAGGTAGAGGTTTCGGTGATTAATGATAACTTAATCTCGTTTCTAATGAGTTCATGCCTTGAAGGTTTTTAGATCTTTAAATGAGCTCATTGGTTGATAAAAGAGACCCCCAAATTCAAATTCTAAAGGACAACTTGTGATTTGATCGAGATAGCAAGAAGATCTAGTGCTTCCTAGCTCTAAGTGCCAAAAGGTGTTGAAGGGCACTTAGTTTTCTTCTTTTGCTAGCTCTATGAAACGACCCGGATTTTCGCGATGCCGAAATCCAAGTCTTTACTCATTGAGATAGTCCCAGGATACACATAAGCTATCGCAATTCATATGTTTTAGAACTTCGATTATTATTACATTGATACAATATTGGCCAAAGCCGGTACAAGTCCAACTGGACTGAAGCATTCTTACATCCGAGATCAGAGTATAGATTGCGGAAAGCAGGTCTTCACGTCCATCTCCACAGGCATACTTGAGCGTAGCACAGCAACCCCCGTCGTTCCGTCCGTCATAGGTAAGGTCGTCATCCAGCTCATCTCCATCCGTCGTTTCTCCAAAACCTGCGCGCTGGTAACGCAGTCCATCCTGAGACACTCCCCTAAGCGGCAGCATAAAAATAAAGAGACCAGCTCAAGTGGAAGGCTCTAGGCTTCCTATGCAAGCAAGCATATAGCAACATTATCCAGATTATTATATCATTGTTCCATTCGGGAATTCGGTCACACGACCGGTTCCCCTGCTCATCACTCAAGCCAACACATACACACCTCGCCACCATACACCTCTTTCATACACCCACTCATCATCAACTACTTCTGCGGCATGGGAAGCTCCCACCCGCCCATCCTCAACGGCCTCAGCCGGTGTTCTATCACTCGAGGGAGAAGAGAAGAAAATCCATGCTAGATGAGGTGAATACTCAACCTTGGTCCGTTCGTGACCGTGGACGCCGGCTTTACGTAAAGATTTACACTCTACAGAGGTTTGTACATCTGTACCCATACGAGATGGGGTTGGGGCAATGCAGCCGTTGCCCCGGACCCATCACACTGATAGATGAACTTCCCTTCAGGCACTTTCCTGCTTTCCTGAGCTAGAAAACTGTGCAGATATACTATCCACTGCACTCTCAGGACTATGAGCTCGAGTAGTCCGGGGCCCCACGGGTCGAGTCTATCGGGGATGTGTGGCTGCATCGCAAGCCCACCATCGCCCTTACTATCGCCTTACGCCTACAGTAATATGCCCTTCGGGGAAGTTCAAGAACCGGGTCTGAGGTCATATGGTATGCACGTATCATATCTGAGGTTTATCACCCCTACTCGGTCCTTAATTAGCGAGAGCAAGCCTTCCATGGGTCGGTTGCCACCCTCAGCGGTGGGCCGCGCACCACCTCACACCTCTCTCCACTCAAGGCAGAGTTCTAGTCTCTCCCATTATTCCGGTGCCGACTCCCGCCATCCCAATCTCACACACCATCTCGCTCTCAAATCCACCCACTTCACACACGCCAAGAGTTATCACATCCCACCATCATATCACCCAATCTCACATCATGTTCATTTTACTTAGTTATAGTAGTATAATGGTGGTGATGTAGCAAGAAAGGTAATAGTGGCTACATGGAAACAGGCTCCCTATCTTTGGGTTAACAGCAAGCATAAATAATAAAAGTAGCAGTAGCAAGTTGCGTGTCTATAGGTTATGAAGCAGGGAAGTGTCTCAATGGTGACCTGGAGTAGAGCTGATCGCTCTCGAGTTCTGGCGTAGTCTCCCTCATCTTCATGATCTCGTTCCCTCCGATGCACGTCCTAAGTCTCCAACAGTGCCCACACCACTCGGCGCAACCAAGAACACAAAGAAAAGAACACAACATAAGAACTAAGTAAACATCACATATCAAAATAGAGATTTAGGACGATGAGAGGAAGGATTGATTTAGAATTAGAGGATCATTGGATAAGAGTTGCAGGCGGGATAAAGTGATATCGACTAAATCCTTGAAAGCAAGGGGTGTCGATGATTAATCTAGGATTATGCGAGTGAAATGATCTGATGAGTGTGTCGGATCAAGGCATACTAGCCCTAAGTGATGTGGGAGAAGTCTCACATCACCCTTCCACGAGATATCACAAGAGATTACTCAAATTGGGTCGGATAGAATCTGGATCTGAACCCAATTAGTAATAATGAACTAGGGACCGAAACCATTTAGGTTAAATCCATCGCATATGAAGCCATATGTGGAAACCGTTGGTCGCATTTAGAGAATCGAAAGGGTGAGATAAGGAATGCGAGCTATGGCCGAAGCAAGCATTCGCTCGGGGCCATGTTGTCATGCGTAAGCTAGAAATGAATTGGAAGTGATAGCTACGGCCGAGGCGAGCTAGAGCTTGAGGTCGTGTGCAAGCACGTGTGTCTGAGTAGATGTGACACGAGTAACGGCCGTAGCGAGCAAGAGCTCGTGTCCCTGCACCACCAAAAGAGTGTGATGATTAAGCAATTGGAAGATGGACATCGGCCGCAACGAGCAAAGGCTCATGGCCGAGTACGATCAAGTGAGTTAACTGGTTCGGAACCTTGGCCATGCTACGAGTACAGCCCGTAGTAGCCAGAGAATAATGGTCGTGCTTCAGATCTAATGTATCAGGAGAGTTAGAAATTTCGGCATAATAACGACTGAACCGAGCGATAACTCACGGCCCGTGCATACCGTAAGAGAATAGATTAGACGTGTGTGTGCTACACGATTATGTCCACGGCGTGTTTGCCAGTGGCGTATCGTGACAGCACAAGGGAAATGTGCCCCGCAAGAGAACGCGGCTCGAAGGCCGGACAGGCATGTGCATAGGAGAGAAGCTCATCGGCACCACTGCTGAGCGACAACAAGCACTAGGTTCATCGGCTCGAAGGCCGGCATCACAGGAGGGCAAGATTGAGGTTCTCACCAAGGGCCTGAGGAAGGGCGTGGTATGATGTCGGATCGAGTTGGTGCTGTGAAGAGACGACGCCGTGCCGAAGCACCTCGGACTTGCGGTTCTGTCCATGTTTGTAGTTGTAGCAAATCCCAACCTCGGCATGGAATAGGTGTGAGATTGAGCACCGAATTGATAAAAAGTGCAGAATTGAACTAGGAACCAGAGATTCACCTTTGGAGTGATTCAACGAATACATGGAGTGCGGCCTCGTTGCAGCTTGTACAGGGCAGAAGGTAGGGGCTTCCAGTGACCAGTAAGACAGTATCCAAAGTTCCACTGCAGGGCTTGGATTGGAGAAGAGCACCGTCCTCATAGGCATCATCCTCATCGCAAAGAAATGGATTGAGCTTGGCACACAACAGACAATAGAAAGGAACGGAGACCGAAAATGGAGGCTCACCTTTGGGCTCATGCTGCTGCTCGTGGTTGGGGAAATTTGCCGAACACTTGATGAGTGTCGGCATTGGTGCCTTGCTGCAGTAGAGAGGAGGGCTCACGCGTCGATCTGCAAGGACTGCCGCTGCTTGATATCGAGATGGAGCCAGAGGCGGCGCTCGGCGAAGTCAGCGAGCAGGGACCGCGCGACGGCAAAGGAAGGAGGGCCTGGGGCAGAGCCAGTGGTGGCCGGCGCTTGGAGCAGGCAGTGGAGGGAGCTTCTCCTGTTGGGCAATTCCTCGAGCAGGTGAGGGGGTGGTGCTGTTGCTGCGCCATGGCAGGGAGAGGGGAGGCACGACGTGGTAGCCTGCTGGCCAGAGGGGCGGCGCCCATGGAGGAGAGAGGTGCTGCTGGGTCTCCATGGGGAAAAAGAGGAGAGGCGCCTTGGTAGTAGAGAGGAGGCAGGGAGCAGGGGCGGCGCTGATGGAGAGGGAGCAAGAGGTGGAGACGCCATGGGAGGCAGGGGCCTGCTGCCTGCTTGCTTGCGAGGGGAAGAAGAGGAGCGGGGGCAACACCCATGGAGGAAGGAGAGGAGAGCTCTCGTGCTCTGCTTGCTGCACGCTGGAGAAGAAGGCATGAAGAAGAGAGTGGCGGCGGTGGGGTATTCAGGGAAAAAGGGGGAGAAAAAGAAGAGAGAGAGGGGTTAGATATTTATAGATGGTTGCTACGGTTAGGGTTACGTTCTAATTAGGCCTTTAGATGGGCTTTAGTTTTGGGCTGAGCTCAAATATTCTGTGAATTAAATTGAGCTAAAATATGGAAATACAAATTAATTAGATTGATTTCGGAACGAATTAATTTACAACAAAGAATTCAATTTCTGAGAATTGGCGTCGAGATTATTTATCCCAACACACGGATGAGACGAGATATTTGACTGTGAGATAAAGTCGCTGAGTAATTATTCCGAGGCCCTTTAGCTGAGCGATGATCTTCAGATTCGAATTTAATTGCGAAGAATTTAATTCGTCGAGTTCAGAGGAGTGGTCGATAGAAGAGACAGAGTAGGTATGGAATGAAGAATGATAGGGCGATTAGGTCGAGATGATTGTAGGGATATCAGTTTAATTCTCGAACTGAGGTTCGAAATCAAACCGGCACACAATCAAACATTCAACTAATTTTTATTTTGTCGAAAATTCATTAACTCAAATAAGTTATTAATGTTTGAAACCAACATATTTTTAATTGATTGTAAACACATTTGCATTGTTTGATAAAAAGTTTTAAAAATTTTAAATTTTCGCGTTTTCAAAAATCTGGGATGTTACACTTTAGTCAAGCCGTTCTATCAAGAGGGGTTGAAGTGAGTAGTTTGAGTCACTCCATTGCGAGAATTCTCTAAATTTCAAGTGCATCTATGTCCTAAAGCTCAAGCACCTTAAAACATGGCCAAACACACTCACTTTCACATGTTTCTATCAAAAGAATCCCCCTCTACCTTATCCCATTTCAAACGGATTGAAAAACAGTACTTCTAAACGTTTTTGTGTTCACCAGACATTTCACCGGACGGTAAAAAGTGTCTGGTGAACACAACTGCACTAGGCTAAGTCCACGTGTTTTTGAACTATTATCACCGGACGATTTGCATCACCGGACGTTATAGCCAGTAGGGTGTCTAAGGCGTCCCCGGGCTGAGTTGTTCTCACCGGACGATTTTATCGTCCGGTGGTATTCACCGGACACTATAGACAGCGGGGTTGTTTCAAGTAAGCCGAGGCACTTGTATTCACCGGACATTTCACTAGACCATTCACTGAACCATTCTTAGCGTCCGGTGAATACAGTGGCACTTGGCGCGTTTCGGGGAGTTTTGAAAATTGCGTTCACCGACGTTTCACTGGACGTTCTATAGCGTCTGGTGATAACGCAGAAAAAGCGTTTGCAGCTCCCAACGGCTAGTTTTTGAGCTGCAGCCTATTTAAAGGCCCCCTCTCCCCTCATTTCCTACCTTTGCGACCTAGGAACACTCACACACTCTCAAAGGTCACCAACACCACCATATTGCATCAAATCTTGAGCTTTGGGCAAGAGACTTGAAGGGAAGAGAACTTCTTGCTTGGGGTTGAATCAAGTGAAGCCAAAGCTCGTTACTCTTGGTGATTGTGATCACCTAAACGGCTGCGGTCGTGCCATCCGCAAGCTCTCGGAGATTGTGGGAGAAGCGGAGGAAGGTCCTTGCGAGGGCACTTGTACCCGGCTCAAGCTCGCCGGTCTGGAGTGGAGAAGAGCTTCATCAAGAAGAGAGCACTTGGTCCGCGGATCAAGGGGTTGCTTGACCTTTGCGAAGGTCACTTTGCCAACCCCATTCCTTGCGAGGTTTGGGGTCGGAATCCTAACGAGGAGACCGCGAGAGCAAAGCCTTGCGAGGGACACCAAACGAGGAGTAGGGGGTAGAGACCGTGTGTCTCCCCGAACCTCGGGAAAAAAATCCTTGTGTCATCTCTTCTTCTTTACATTCCGCATTTACTTTCCGCTCTTAAATTCCGTCTTTTCAATTCCTAGACTTGCATGCTTGGTTATAGGTTGCAAAACTTTTGAGCGTGTAGTTGTTAGGGACACTCTATTAGGCACTAGGGTGAATTGGGACTTGTTCGGTAGGATTTAATTTCAAGTTTCGAAATTAAAAGTCCAATCCACCCCTCTTGGACATCTTGATCCTTTCAATTGGTATCAGAGCCTCATGCTCATTGGTTGAGGCTTCACCACCTTGAGCAAGATGTCCGGTGGGGAAGGTCTCCCGCCCGTGTTCGATGGCAACGACTTCCCATATTGGAAGATCCGTATGGAGTCGTACTTGGAAGCCCTCGATCCTCTACTCCATCAAGCCGCCGTCACCGGCTTTCCAGAGATAGCTGATAAGAATAAGCCCACAACGTCGGAGCAAAGTTATGAGAGGTAGAATGCCAAAGCTCGTAACATTCTCTTACATGGCTTGTGCAAAAAGGTTTTCAACCGCGTAAGAACCATCAAGGACGCGCACAAGCTATGGGAAGAGATTTGTGCGCTCCATGAGGGAACCTTGAGCAAGAGAGACCAACGCCATAGCACTCTTAGGAAGAAGCTAAGTGATTTTCGCATGTTCCCTTATGAAAATGCTAACCAAATGTATTCTCGCTTGAATGTGCTTGTAGAGGAGATCAATGGTCTTGGTCTAACTCAAATCAAGGAGGATGATGTTGCTCGCAAGATAATTGATTTACTTGATTGTGACAAGTACGGCAACATCATCACCTATCTTCACCAAACTGACCTCACCAAGGCCATTCCGTCCGGTGTGCTTGGCAGGATCAATGCTCATGAGATGTACAGGAAGATCATACCGGATGCGGAGGCTCCCTCCAAGAAGAAAGATATTGCTCTCAAGGCAAGCTCATCCAAAGAAAAGAAGTCCATCACTAAGAAGATCATTGTGTGGACAACAAAGAAGATGATGAGTAAGATGAAGAAGAAAGTGATGAAGAGGTTGCTTTGCTCGTCCGCAAGGTCACTAGAGCCTTGGGGCGTCTTGACAAGAAGGGCATTAAGTACTCCTCAAGCAAGAAGAAATTCTTTCCATCAAAGAAGAAGCTTGAAGAAACGGAGTGCTACAAGTGTGGCAAGCATGGCCATCTCTCATATCAATGCCGAGTTGCCACCAAGAAGAAGCAAGAAAAGAAGCACTACAAGCATGATTCAAGTGATGAGTCAAGTGATGATGAGAATAAGAACAAGAAGAAGGCTCCCAAGCAATTCAACAAGAAATTCTTCAAGAAGAAGGGCAAGGCTTACATTGGGGAGTGGATGACCGATGAGGATACATCAAGCAATTCCTCCGATGCAAGTGATGATGAAGATAAAGTGGTTGCCGGTCTTGCTATTGTGACTACCTCTACACCGACACCGACTCCATCTACTTCATCATCCACTCCACACCTATGCCTCATAGCTAAAGGTGACAAGGTAAAGACCTTTGACGATTCCTCCGATGATGATGATGATATGCCTTCCTATGATGAACTTGTGAGTCTAGTTGAGGATCAAAACAAGGCATTGAGCAAGTTAAGTGCTAAGCTTGAGAAGATCAAAGTTGAGAAGAAGTCACTCTTGAGCAAGTGCAATGAGCTAGAGAAAAGCAATGATAGTGGCAAGGTTGATGAGATGCAAAAGAAGATCAATTGTCTTGAAGAGGCCAATGAGAAGTTTTCATCAACAAACAAGCAATTGGTCAAAGAGAAAGATGCACTTGATGATGGCTACAAGATGACCAAGAAGTCTCACATTGAGCAAACACAAGAAATCAAAGAGCTCAATGAGACTCTAGATGAAGTGAATAAGTGCTATAGGGAGTTGGCAACCACTCATGAAGATCTTTGTGAAAGAAATCGCATTTTGCAACTCCATAGCATTGAGCTTGATGAAGCAAGAAAAGGGCTAGAGGCAAACCTTCAAGAGATCAATTCTCTTCGCAAGATTGATGAATCTCCCAATGACATCAATTCTTGTGAGAAGACATGTGTGCCCAAGAGTGAGCATGAGAAGTTAGTGATTGAACTTGAGAAGCTCAAGATTGAATTGAGAAAATCCCCCAATGTGCTCAAGGAAGACAAGCCATGTGAAAAGTGAAAGAACAAGAGCTCAAGTAACAAAGAAGCTAATGTTCTTATCAAGCTCAAGGATGAGAATGAAGATCTCAAGCTTAAGGTTAAGAGCATGAAGTCCAGATATGGGACATTGCTCAAGGGAAATGAAAAGTACAATAAGATGCTTACATTCCACGCCATCAACTATGAGAGAAATGGGCTTGGTTACCCACCGTTCAAGGATACTTGCAAGCCAGCACCATCCATCAAGTTAGAGAAGCCAAAATGGTGCACCGAGTGCATGACCGAGGGTCACTTCATGTTTGAGTGCAATGCTCCTCCCAAAAAGCTCAATGCCATGCAATTGAGAGCATTTGCATTTGATGCTCATTATGTGCTTCAAAGGAACTCAAAAGGACAAGTGAAGGCAAGGTTTATGGGAAAGAAGGATGAGACTAGGCCAAAGAAGCTTTGGGTGCCTAAAGCTATTAATCCAAAGATTCCTAACCCCAATGCTAGATGGACTCCTAAGCCTAAGCCCAAAGCACCTACTCTTCGGTGGGTGCCCAAAAAGTCTCAAGCTTGATTTGCTGGTGTGTAGGTGAACTACAAGACCGGAGGATCACATTGGGTGATGGATAGTGGATGCACACAACATATGACTGGTGATTCCCGGATGTTCACCTCACTTAGTGGAGATGTGGAGAATTATGACAAGATCACATTTGGTAACAACACCAAGGGCAAAGTTGAAGGTTTGGGCAAGATTGAGATATCAAGTGAATACTCCATCAATAATGTGTTGCTAGTTGACTCCTTGAATTTCAATCTCTTGTCCGTGGGTCAATTGTGTGATTTGGGTTTCCAATGTCTATTCAAGCCAAATGAAGTGATTGTGAGCAAGACGATGGTGGTGAAGAAGTCTTCAAGGGTTTTCGACACAACAATCTATACCTTGTCAACTTCAACTCCAAGAATGCCAATTTGTAAGCATGTTTGTTCTCCAAGAACTCAATGGGTTGGTTGTGGCATAGAAGGCTAGCTCATGTGGGAATGAATACTCTCAAGAAGGTCATGAAGAAAGATCTAGTCCGAGGTTTGAAAAATATCACATTTCAGAAGGACAAGCTATGTAGTGCATGTCAAGCGGGCAAGCAAGTTACAAACACTCATCCTAGCAAGACTTTTATGTCCACCTCAAGGCCACTAGAGCTACTTCACATGGATCTCTTTGGTCCAACCACATATACAAGTATTGGTGGCAACAATTATGGTTTTGTGATTGTGGATGACTTCTCAAGGTACATATGGGTTTACTTTCTTGAGGACAAGACCGAGGTGGCACATGTCTTTAGCAAGTTTGCCAAGAGAGCTCAAAATGAATTCAACACAACACTTGTGAAGATAAGAAGTGACAATGGGAGAGAGTTTGACAACACTCAAATTGAAGAATATTGTGATGAAGTTGGGATCAAGCATGAGTTCTCCGCTACATACACCTTTCAACAAAATGGTGTAGTGGAGAGGAAGAATAGAACACTCATTACTCTTGCAAGATCAATGCTTGATGAGTATGGCACTAGTGAGAAGTTTTGGGCCGAAGCCATCAACACCGCTTGTTATGCCTCCAACCGGTTGTATCCTCACCGACTTCTTGACAAGACTCCATATGAATTGCTCAATGGGAGAAAGCCAAATATCTCATATTTCTGGGTGTTCGGTTGCAAATGCTATATCTACAAGAAGTGCCAACACTTGGGTAAGTTCCAAAGGTGATGTGATATTGGTTTCTTACTTGGTTACTCATCAAAGTCCAAAGCATACGGCGTATTCAACAATGCCACCGGCATCGTTGAAGAGACGTATGATGTGAAATTTGATGAATCTAATGGCTCCCAAGGAGCACATGTTGATGTTGTGGATATCGCGGTGGCCGTGCTGGTGGATACGGTAGAGGTTATCGCGGTAATGCCAGGGTAGCGGGACCGAGCGGTCATGACAGAAACAGAAACGACGAGATGGTGGCCGCAAAGTGATGTTGGGGAGAAGGAGACCTTTTGTGAGATGGATTTGATGGCAATCAATGGAAAGATATTGAGATGATTTTCGGTATCGTCATCATCCGAATTGAAATTGGAAAGGCTAAGACAAGGATCTTTCAAGTTGATAGAGAGTGGGAGGTCAACGGCATCGCACCAGGCACACAAACTTATGTCGGACCAGTCTGAAGCACTGACTGGGCGTCGGGAGGCATCATGGTGGCATGACGGTGTCCTTCGGCCAGGAGGGATGACTTTGTGGAGTGTATAGATGGAAAGATCTTGAATTTAGATGAATTTAGGCGCAAGAATCGCCCAAATCGGAGTTCAAACGGAGAAGATATGGAATATTTAGTGGAGGGGGTAGATTTAGACTTTCTGGGAAGCTGAGAGAGGGAAATTGGACTTTTCTTGGGTGAACTCTTGGAATTAGCCCATGGAAAATAGAACCTGGGCCGGGGATGGCTTTCGGCCTTTCGGCCCACGCGCGCGGGGCGCGCGATGCGTGGCCTTACTGGGTCGGCCCAACGCGACAGGGGGCGGCGTGATGGCGCGTATGACGTCGTCCGCACGGGGCCCGCGTGGCAGTGGCACAGACAGGCGACGGCGTCGAGGGGGAGGCAACGACGGTGGTTCGGTTTGGGGTTGAACCGGTTCAGGCCGGTCCAAGGGGAGCTCACCGGCGGTTCTCATCGTTGGGGGTTGTTCCGGCGACGAGGTCACCGGCAGGGGCACCGGGACGGGGCGGCGCACTGGGTGACGGGGTTGGTGGGGTGGTTTAGTGCCCGGTGGGGGGTGTCCACGGCGAGGCGGTGCAGGTGTACGTCGGCGGCGCAGACGCGCGCTCGGCGGTGACTCTGTGTAGGGAAGAGGGGACGGTGAGTGGCCGGGGTGGTAGGGGCGGTGCGGCGAGGCTCAGGGAGCAGGGAATCGAGCTCTGGTGCCTCGGAGGGGGTGGAATTGGGCTACTGCGGGGGGGGTATGGTGGAGCTATGGCGCGGCACCACGCCGGGGATTCCCGGGGCGGATTCGGCCTGGAGAGGGTGGAAGAGGTGCGGGGTGACACGGCGTGTGCGTGTGATGACGGGCGGGGAGAGACGGCGGCAGTGGGAAGGCTTTTTATAGCCGAGACACGACCGGGCATGGCGTGGCGCGACGCATGGTGCGCGGTGTAATTAGGGGAGTAGGGCCGGGGAGGCGCGGACGCCGGGGCCTGGCGACCGCGGGAGGTGGGGTTGCTGTGGTGGTGCGGTGGGGTCAGCGCGGTGGCCGGTGGGCCGGCATGGGTCCTCGACGGGGCGGCATCGCGCAACGTGTGCGACGCGTGGGCGCGCAGGTTCGGCTGGAGGAAGAAGACAAGAGAGGGGGAGGGACTGACGGGCGGGGCCCATCTGGCACAGAGAGGAGCGCGCGCTGGCGAGTGGGGTCCAAGCGGCAGTGAGAGTAAGAGGGAGGCAGTGCTAGCAGGTCGCGGTGGGGAACTGGGCCGGGAAGCAGGCCGAGGCAGGGAAGGAGAGAGGGTGGGGAGTTGGGCTGCTGAGTGGCTGGCGGCCCAAGAGCGAGGAAAGGATTCTTCTTTTTTCTTTTTGGATTTCTGGATTGGATTTTGTGGGAATTTTGGGAAAAGATTTTGTGGAGGTTTGTGAGGGATATTTGGAGAGGAAAAATATTTGGAACATGTGTTGATTTTTTTGTTGAGCTCATATTAGCACACTCAAAACAAACAATCACGGTTTTCAAAAATTGATTTTGAATTGGGGGGAGATTAGAAGAAAATTTCCGGCGCTAATTTTTGGGGTGTTACATGGGACTGCTTGGATGACTGGGCACTGGCAGCCAGGCGATTCCTAGTGGTGGTAGGCTGCTTCGATCCATTCACTAAGTTGGAGAAGGTCGATGCGGCCTGCTTGCCACGGTAGGGGTGTGGGCAGCTGGCAATGAAGTGGCCCGGGCCACCACAGTTGAAGCAGGTATGCCCATTGCCACGAAGGGTGCTTTGCTGGGAGTAGCTTTGGGCTGGACTAAAGCGAGACGGGGCTGAGACGGTGCTTTTGGAGAATGCACCATATGAGCCCCGGGACGCTTGTCCCCCGAAGTTCCTTTGTCGGGGCTCCTGGCGCTGAGACTTGAATTCCATAAACTTCCTCTTGAGGTGGCTCTTCTCCTCTTGAAGCTCCTCAAGCTTGATGGTGTGGCTGATCAGAGAGGCAAAGTCAGGAGCGCCACAGGTGTATGTCAGGGTTGCAATTTCTAAAGCTAGGCCCCTTATGAAGGCCTTGCATTTCTTCCCATCAAAAATCTACTTCTCCCGGTGCATAACGAGATAGTTCAGTGAATTTTTGGATATACTCCGTCACTGGGCAGTAACCTTGAGTAAGGTGCCTGAACTCCTCTACCTTGAGATCCTTAGTTGCTTTAGGTACATGGTGCTGACGAAAGGCCTCAGTGAATTCCTTCCAAGTGATCCCATTCTTGTTGGCAACCTTGACAATCTCCCACCAAGCTAGAGTAGTACCAGTAAGCTGGTGAGTGGTGAGAGCAATCTTGGTTTGCTCGTCGTAGTTGAGTAGTTCTAGCTTCCTCTCAATGGTCCTCATCCAGTCTTCAGCTTCCATATGGTCTTGGGACCCAGAATGATGGTGGCTTAAGCCTCAGGAATTCCCCCATCTTGTTTAATGGCTTGTCATGCAAGGGCCTTGGAGTTGCATTCTCTATGTACTGGGCATGGGCCATCAAGGCTTGGGCAATTTCTAGGTAGGGGTTTGGTGGTGGGGGCGAGGGCGGAGGAGGCGGTAGTGGAGGAGGAGGTGGGGGAGGTGGGGGTAAACGGCCTCCGTTGTGGCTACTTTCATCATGTCCTTTAGGCTGAGCAGACAGTCCGTTGCCGGAGTTGCGAGAGGCCATCTGGAAGAGGGGAAATAAATTTTTCTTAGGATATAGTTGTGTTCAAATGCTCTTTGTTTATAGCACGCAAGGTTTTCCACAGAACATACTTTTATTCAAACAACCGTCTACTCGATACATAGTAAAGCTTGAACAGCTTTTACACAAGGGTGACTGCTGCACTAGGGTGATCACTAAACTAGACCGTCTAACATGTCATCTAAGAAGCTTGATGGGAACTCGAGGGGAAGGAGGAGGTCTGGATCATCTGAGGCGGTGCAGTTGAAGACATCACTAATGGGGGAAAGTTGCTCCAGTCACACTCGTTGACGGCGTCTGTCTAGCAGTTCTTGTTTTCCTGAATCACTTTCGCCTTCTTCATGGCTTTACGAGCCTTCTTAGCCTACCAAGCAAACTTAGCCCGTGTGCTCTTTACAGCGTTCCATGCTAGACGCTCATGATCCTTGAGAGCTGCATGTTGTCTCTTGAGAGTGGCAAGCTGCGTCCTCAGTGTTGCATTCTCCCTTTTTAGCTTCCTAACCTAGGTTGCACCTGACAACATCTGGCGGTAGCTAAAGTAGAGCTTAGAGTTGACTTTGGGAATTGGTTGTCTAGGGTGAGTAGGTAGTCAGTCACGCGGGTGACCATGGGGGTTCTCTGGTATTGCTTGGTTTCGGTTAGGTTGTAGAGGCGTCGCTGCTACATGGGAGAGGATTTATCATCTGGTGGGAAGAAGCGGAGATGGGTGCGGTCAAGCTCTTTTTCATAGATGGTGCATAGGCGGCGGAGGGTATTGCGGGCTGCTGTCTACTGGGTGGATGCGGTGATGTGGCCTAGGGTAGTGGTGCTGAAGGCGGGCTAGTGGATGCTGGATCCTATGCGTACAGTCACGGTGCAACCCATAGTGTCCTCATTTCGATGCTCCATCGTCTCGTAGTGAGGCTCTTCCTTGATGCCAAGATACTTGGTACAGATGTCGAGAAGCTTAACAAACCCAGTCTTAACTTGCCCATTATGCGTCCGGGTGGATGCCATCTGGAACAAGAGAAGAGAACGGAGTAAATGAAGGGATGAGATGTGGACTTGGAAACCCTAGAAACTTAAGGTCACGTCCTATGGCCAACCTGTGGCTCTGATACCACCTGAAGCTTCCCTAATTTCTTGAGAACTTAAATGTGATACAAATGCTAGTCCTAGGGTTCTAGCAACACATTTATTCTAGATAGTGATAGTACAGAGTCAGACTTAACGATTACAAATCATTACATAAATATTGCATGAAAGTAAGATATAGCGGCAGCAAATCCTTCAGGGGCCAATGCCATAGGCTAGTTGGGAAGCAGGATCATGACCTAACCAAAGAGAACTTCGAACAGCTCGTCGGAACAATCTGAAAAACAACAACATAGCAAGAGTGAGTAATTTCGTACTCCGCAAGCCCACCTTCCTCCTATAGACTTAGGGGAGTTTAGCTATTACTACATGCAAGGCTATGTCTGGAGCTCAAGTGGTTTTGCAGGAAATAATACAAGATTCGTTTTAGTTGCCAAATTTTAGCTTAGAAAAACAAAGTTTTATGCCATAGGGGTGCCACTAGACTTGCTGATCCACGCGGCTCATTTCCTTGTTAACCAACCACCACCATCCAGCACCCACTGCTGAACTTCAACCACAACCATTTTACCCCAAGCCCAATACCCATCACTTTTAGTTTATGAAAAATTACTAATTGAAGAACCAAGCCGTAACCTATCCATACCAATGGACACAGATTATTTGAATAGGTTTTACTCTGATCAGAGGTTGTACTAATTCCCACAAGTTGGACTCAGTGGCATGTTACCGTCATAACTGCCCGAATTCCAAACTAAGCCGTTACCTTTGTTTCATTGCCTAACAGTACTTTAGGGGTTTGGGCCTCCGAGCCGCACCCTGGTGTCCCTCGATACCCCCTCGGCACACAACCCCTTCCTTTGCCCCTTGTATGCCAACACAGAAGCTACTAGGATATCCACTCCGGCTTGGCTCAGGTAGAACCATTCTCACTTTCCATTGCTCGACACCGTGAGCATCCACCTACCCGGTCTTCTCCATGAATCACAGGACATGGGTAACCGCGAGTTGCAAGTTACCCATTCATACCCTGCCCTTAAATGGCGTATCCCGACCTGTGGGTCGTTTGCCAGGGTTTTTCACCATTTTATTTCAAAAAACCAACCCAATCCCACAACCACATAGCCATCCCAAGCTAATTCCACAACTTTTAGTATATAGAGTTGAGTGAACAATCCCTTCTAAGCGCGCTACATTCTAAAATAGGTTTGGGGTGACTATCCTACTAGGTTTTCCCTTAGCAAGCAAAACATGCAAGTTTTTATTGGTTGAACTGGCCAAGGTGATATTTGCAAAACTAGGAATTTCATGCATCAAGTGAGGATTTCAGTGGACTTGCCGTCGTCTAGGTCCTCGTTGTAGTGGATGTCGGTACTAGGTTCGTCGGCCTCCTGGTCCACAACGGTCGTCTCCGGCTCCTGAGATTCCTCTGGAACGGCGTCTAGCGCACACAAATAAAAGCACACAATAAATTACAATCATTCATGCTCCAAACATTTTGAAAGGGGTAGGATTAGGTAGAGGGTGGATTTAGAAGTATTTAGGAAGAAGAATCATTCCAAACAGGGTTGGGGTGGACAAGATATGGGGGTTTATGTGCAAGGGGTGGGGTTAATCCTTTCTAGAAAAAGGAAAAAAAGGCTTCTCGGGCTGAAACCAACGCGCGGCCCACAACTGCCAGGGCAGCCTGGCCCGCGGAATGTCGGCCTTCCCGGCCCAGCACGTGCACGCGCGGTCGTTGGGCCGGCCCAATAGGTGCGGCGGGGTGGGACAGCGCGGCGCAAACGGCGTCTGGCCCGGGCCTGTGTGACAGGGAGTGAGAGGGGAATGACGGCGCCAGCCGAGGTGGATGGCGGTTCGGCTCATCCGGTCGGGTGAACCGGCCGGAGAGGGAGAGTGGCGGCTCGCCGGCGGTTCTCCCCCGGTGAGGCGGTTCCACCGCCGAGACCCGCACCGTGAGGTGGAGGCGGACATGGCGAACCCGACGGCGCAATCCCAGGGCAACGGAGGTGTAGGCCTGCTTTGGCGACGTACGCTGGCGAGATTCATGGCGGGGGATGGTGGCACGACACCATGCTCGGGTTGCCCCAGGGCGGATGTTCGGGCCAAGGGTGGAGGGGAAAGGTTCGCGGGAGTGCACAGGGGGCTAATGCTCACCTTAATTTGAGCGTTGGCGGCGGAAGGAGGGGAAATCGAGCTCCAAAACGGCGGGTGGTGGTGGAAACAGGGGAGGGCCGTGCCTCGGCGTGTAACTGCGCCGGCAAACCGGGGCAGGTCTAGGCCGAGGGCACTGGTGCAAGTGCGGATTGTGGTGTGTGTTTGGCCGGCGAGGGGAGGGGGTATTTATAGGTGGCCGGAGTGCTGGTGTCGCGGCTAGGTCGTCGGTGTAGCGGCGTGTCTGCTAGCGCGGTACGCCGGTGCGGTGGGGGTCGGCGGTAGGGGTCGGCGATATGGAGGATCATTCGCGCCGGGCGGGGCCGTGTTCGTGCGTGTGTCGCTACTCGCACCGAGTGTCGGGGTCCGGTGGAGGTGCCGCGTCGCGGCGCGCAGCGGCAGATGTGAGGCCATTATATGGCAGGGTGGTGCCGGGGCTGGACAGGCAGTGTGATAGGGCGGGATTGTCTTCAAGGTCATAAGGGCGGTGGTTGGGAAGGTCGGTGGGGAACGGCAACACTGGGCTCCGGCGTGGGCTTCGCGTCGGCTCTGTCCCACGGCAGAGGTGGGGGACGGAACTGACGGGTAGGCCTGCTCGTCGGTGAGAGGGGGTGCGCAGTGCTTGGTGGGCTGGGGTCGGCGGGAAGGAGTGGGAGAGGGGCGAGCTGGGCTGGCTCGGCCCGAGAGATAGGAGGAGGCAGAGTGGGCTACGGGCAGGAAATGGCCGGGTGGGTTGGGCTGGATGGAGAGAGAGGTTGACCGGTTCCCTTTTTATCTCTTGAGTTTCTGGTTTTGGGATTTTTGGTGAGGTCCTTTGGTGAGAGGTTTTGGGAGGGTTTTGGAGAGTTGGAATGGGTAGGAGATGTAAAGAAATTTATCGAATGGATTTTTGAAAAATATTTTGAGAACCATATGATTTAATTAAGTGATTTATTTAGGCAATTTTTAGTTTGCCAATTTTGGGATGTTACAAAATCCCTACTACTTATGTACAAAAATTTCTTACCAACCTATGTACCATTGTGTAGGCAAGTATAAAGATCTATGAAATAATGAAGATCAAGTGCCATTCCATTACTTAGTAATCATGGATGATTCTATATTCTCCAGAAGCCCTTCATTATGAGTGCGAACTCAAGCTTTGCCTTTGGTTTATTCTTTTGGAGTCACGCAGCGAGGTAAATATGTGGACCCAGTCGGGCGATGCGGGAACATCGGATGGTTAGCAGTATATGTATGAATGTAGCGTAAAATAGCGAAGAACCACATCCAAGTACGAGAACCTATCTAAAAGCATGATATAACAGATCTGCATAACCAAATTGGTTTCTAACTAGAACCTCCAAAGAAGTCCATCCAACTAGACAGATACAAATTAAGACATTATAGATAGGGTGCTCGAACTACGCTGATCCATCGACAGGTCACGTGCACACGCTGCAGCGGTATGTCATGGATTGTAACAAACGATGAGGTAGCATAAAATGAGCTACATGAGAACCGATCTATAACATGAAGCATAGATATAAGAGCAGATCGATAAGCATGCGAAGATAAAGACGAATCTTGTACCAAGCAAAGCTTGCTACGAGCTTCATCGAGGTAGTTTGATGGATCTCGTGCTGAGCTAGGCTCGACACGAGATTTATTGGAATAACTAGCAAACCGTGCCATCGAAAACCACTACAGCAAAATCAGCTCGTAGAGACGGTTTTTAAACTAATGTTGCAGCAGTTATAACCGTATCTAGAGGTAGTAGAGACGGATATTATACCCGTTTTAGAGGCGTAGCCATTTCCACCGTATCAAAGAAGTAGATGCGGTTGTGAAGACCGTGTCTATTATCATCAGACGGTTCTTCCACACGGTCCAAACCGTGCCTACAAGATGAACTCAAATTTAAAATTAAATTGGTCCTTACTGAAATGCCCGTCGGTAATTTAAAATAAACAGTCTCTAGTTGAGATGCCAATTTGAATTCTATCATGTTGGCACGGTTTGCAGACAACTAGACACGGTTAATCCTGTCTCAAAGTTATGCATAGAGACAGATCACTTAGGACTAACCACGGTTCACTCTGTCTCAATGTTTCATGTAGAGGTGTATTAAATTTTCATAGACACGGTTGCACCCGTCTCTAATCTATTCGACCACGTTTATTTTAGGCAACTAGAGTCGGTTTTTATTTTCTGTAGGCATGGCTACAAGCGTTGGAATTGCATGGTCAATATTTACACACAATATATTGATGATCAAACCAGAAATTTGCCAATTTCGTGTCAACATTCCACCATCACTATTTATAGCACAAACAGGAATGGTGCAAGGTAAAACTATATACTATATAATGTTCTCAGTGGCCATAAAACAGAATTCAAATGTGACAAAGACTATGGATTTGATTTAATAGTTCAGTAAATAAATTAACCTAAACAGTAGAACACCCAATGCAACATATGTCTTCACTAAACTAATTTTTGTAGCTTGTTTCTACGCTTCATCTGAAGACGTAGACTCTCCACCATCAGAGGAATTATGTGCTGCTCGAGTTGCACAGTTCTTGGCAAACTGCAGTACATAATAGAGTATGTTAGTTTACAATGAATACAGATGATAGTTAAAAGTGCCAGGCACACAAAATCAGATTGTAAATCCTAAAATCACATAAAATAAGGATGAACATTAACATAATAAAAATCACAGTACGCTAGAAATGCAAGAAACAGAGTATGTTAGTTTGAAGATGGTATGCATGCTTAAATAAAGTAATATCTAAGTTCCATACCTCTTGAAGAAATTTTGGTGCTTGAGACATTAAATCCTCTTCTGGAAACTTCTTTTGCAGAAATGGCATCACAAATTTCAAGAAACCCTTAGCCTCTTTCCAGTTATTAGTTCCTGGTGCATTGCTTCCTGAGGAGTTCCCAAATCTCATGCCATAGTAATTCAGAGATCGAACAGGTAGTGTGCACAAACAGAACCAGTACGAAGCACTTGTTATAGAGTAAAATATCGTCTATTATACCATGTTTAGAAACCAATTCAGAGACAGATCATGTTACAGAAGGTGAAGGAGTGATTTAACTTTAGATTGCGTCGGCTACATGTACCTTTGATTTCGAATTTGCATGCAATCCAGAGAGAACCGATGACCATGACCCTGACAGTCGACTGCAGCAAGCACGTAGATGCAACTCTAATGGAATCACCCAACCAGACCCTAGATCCCTGTGATCTAGATCTGCGTCACTACCCATAATAAATCAGAAATTCCTCGCTTCCTCATCATTTGTCAAATTAAGAATATGAAAGAACTCACCTCGTAAGGGTAGATTGGAGTTCTTGCTGCTGCTGCTACTTTGGATGGGAGAGACTCGAGCAGAACGCCATGGGAATTGAATAAGGTGTTGAAGTTGGAGGTTGGAGCCTTGGAGGTGGTATAGATCGGAGAGGAGGATTGGGATAGCAGAATGTGGAGGAGAAACGATAGAATATATGCTGAACGGAGCTCCTCGCCTCCTCCTGGATCGGAACTGCCCCTGTAGATGTGGAGAAAACGCGCCAACAATTTTTTTTCCGCGGGAGAAAACGCGCCAACCAATTTTTTTCGCGGCAAGCATATATCACTTGGCGCCTCTTGTATTCGCTACAGACGTTTTTTCTTTCCGCCTCTTGTATCTCTAAACCCTAAGGGATTTTTAGGTGCAGGTTGGTTAAACACAGATTAATTAACCGTCTTAATGATTCTGTATCTAGAGATCGGTTTTGTTGTAGCGAACGCTTCAGTACACGGTTCACCATGTGGCTCACGCCCTAATGCCATAACGAGTCTAAGAATCATTAGAGCAGCATGACGATTACCTTGAAAAACCCTAATTGCTAGGGGCGGCGATGCGCCAAGAGTTGATGGAGACAACCGCTGCTTGGGAACGTCTGTCGTCGGTTTATTACGTAGAACATAGGTATATATTTATAGTCTGGAGACTTGGATAGCAAATCTGACTCTTTCTATAGCTAAAAAACCTTACTTTAAACGATAGTCCTAACTCGACTTAAATTAACTAAGATACATGGCCCACTGTCCTTGCAATCGTCTCTTCCTTGGACGACTTCCTTTAGCCCATTAGTCGATCCCTTCTGCCCTCAGCTTAGCTCTTCTTGGCCCATTTAGCTGATCCGGCTCAACTTGTAGGTCGACTAAATTCTGGCGATAACACATGCCCCCTAGTTTTGGCAATAATAATTATTTCAAAACTAAGACCGACAATGGGCTCACCAATTTTTGCTTCGCGTTTCAGCATCCTATCGGCCAACTGCTGTATGCCATGTGAGAATCAGCACTGTTTCAAATTTGGCTTTATTTCCTTCAGGTAAGCCGTGTAGTCACTTCTCTTGAAAGCTGTCTGGGGAAGAATCATCTTCTGCTTTTCTCGCGTTCGCGCCGATTCCCCATGCCTGGTGTCATTCATTGCTGGGCGCTCTTCGTGATGAAGGACCGGAAGATGAAGTAATATCTTTAAAATCTAAATAGGTACCCCAACTACCTATTTCTCTTGACATGCATAAAACCATGTCATCACAAGAGTCCACTATGCTCTTGTTATCGCCAAAATCTAGCCGAATGGTATTTGGGCCGGATCGGCTGAATGGGCTGAATTAGCCAAGTGTCAAGAGAGGAGATCGGCTAATGGGCTAGAAGAACTCGTCCAAGGAAGAGACGATTTTAAGGGCCAGTAGGCCATGTATCTTAATTTTTGAGTCCATGTATCATCTAGTTCAAGTTAAGTCGGGGTTGGCCCGTTTAAAATAGAAGTATTAGATATAGAAAGAGTTAGACTTATTGTTCAAGTTTTCGGACTATAAATATGTACCTATGTTCTATGTAATAAACCGACGACATACGTTCCCAAGCAGCGGATTGTCTCTATCAACTCTCGGCGCATCGCCACCCCTAGCAATTAGGGTTTTTCAAGGTAGTCGTCATGCTGCTCTAATGAGTCTTCGATTCATTAGGGCATTAGGGCGTGAGTCATATGGTGAAACCATGTACTGAAGTGTTTTTGATGGCATGGTTTGCTAGTTATCCCGATGAATCTCGTGGCGAGCCTAGCTCGGCACGAGATCCATTAGTTATCTCGATGAAGCTCGTACCAAGCCCTGCTTGGCACGGGACGTTTGCCGATCTACCTTTGTACCTGTGCTTCACGCTATGGATCGGTTCTTGTGTAGCTCGTTCTACATTACCTCATTGTTTGTTACAACCCACGACATGCCGCTGCAGCGTGTGCACGCGACTTGCCGATAGATCAGCGTAGTTCGAGCACCCTATCTATACATGTCGTAATCTGTGTCTGTTTAGTTAGATGGATTTCTTTAGAGATCTTGGTTGAAAGCCGATCTGACTCAATAGATCTATTATATCATGCTTTTAGATAGGGTTTTTATCGTCTTCTTTACTTTGGATGCGTCTCTTAGCTTTGTTATGTTATATTCTCGCACACTGTGACGACTCCCTGAAGCCTGCGCATCGGCCGACTGAAGCACACGAACCCTCGTGTTTGCCGATCCGAGCGATCGTCAGAAATTTAACGTTCAGATCTGTTGCGTGCGTTTTTCAGGGAGAACAGGAGCTAACCGCAGCATCCACGCAACCTTCCTGGCTGCAAGGTCAAGCTAGGTGGCACGCCCACACCACCACGCGCAATCGTTGATCGGCTTTCCCGCAAAGCCGATCGGAGCCGCACGACAGGGAGACGAGTGCAGCAGCAGCGTGATCCCCGGCTCCCGTGTGCCCTGCGCCCAGACCTCGCCACCCGCCGGTATTTGGGTGCAACAGTTATATGCCATGTCACAATCCACTAAGACCTATATTTATATTTTCTATCGATTTTCTACAACTCCATGCATGCAGTGCTTTTATGTGGCATATGCATCGATATCCATCGAATTCCCGTAGCAACGCACGGGGCATTCATCTAGTTTATACGGTTTTTAACCTCACGATCTGTATCACAGATGTACAACTGCGCATATTCTGGCTTTATGACCCTGAGATGGAATTAATGAGCCTATACCACTATCTTGAAAACATATGGTGATCGTCTATCATTTATGGATTCAATAACTTTAGCACCCATTGAAGTCATCGCAAACATGGTATTATATTGCCGAATATGCTCAAAAAATGGTTAGAAATGATGTTCTGTGTAGTAAATAAATCCAACAGGGGTTGAGAAGGAGGATTGTATGGCTATAGAAATATTTTTCCTCCTTTACAACATAGGTTATATGTTGGATCAGGGGTATGCCTCTCTTTTGACACGAATAAGGGCTTACGATTATGGGTAAAGATCAAATTTGGTGTTTGCGGAACTGATGAAGATAATTCTATTGATTTGGTTAAATCTTCTGCTATGAGAATAAAGTGAAATACATAGGTGCCAAAACAATGTAGGAAATATTGCATTCTATCTAACAGTTACTCAGGTAACTATGAGGATTTTTAGGATAGCTATAATCCTCACGCAAATAAACAGATGGTCATATGCTCATCCAATGTTATATTAATAAGTAAATTGAAAAGATGAGAGATTGCATACCCAATGTGAACAGCAATTGATCCTTGACTTCAAAACGTTGAGCACCTTTGGAGCAGCCCTTGCGAGCAAAACGCCGATCACCTTAGAAGCAGCCTTTGCCAGCAAAAGGTCGAGCAGCATTCGACCTCCACAATCTGGCAAATTGAAAACAATAAGATCAAAGATAGGAGAAAGCAGGGAGGCTGAAAATTTCAGGAGCAGATAGGTACCAATGTGGAGGTCAGAACGACGCAAGCAGGCAGCAGAGTTGGATGGCGATTGGAGTTCCTTAAAGACAATTGGATGCCTTCCTCATTTGCATGGCAATGGAGGTCATTTGTGGCCTGCTAGGAACGTATGCTGCGGACATGGAAGAGAGAAGGTCGACGGACCTACGGACTTCGAACAGCAGATGGAATCCAGGCGCCCCTCCTCTCCTCTCTCCTCCCCTCCCCTCGCCGTTGCTGAAGGCGGCCACCGGAGCAGACCCCTAGGATGGCGACGGCGGGGTCATCCTGCATCTGGATCTAGCACCCCTTCTCCCTCCTTCGCCGCCGCTGGTCGCCGTGGGCGCAGGCGCCGCCGGCACCATCAGGTGCGGGCGTGGCCATGCGCGGCCGACGCCGCTGGGGCGCGGGGGCGGCGTGGCGCCGCCGTGTGCGGGTGCGACTGGGCGTGCCGAGTGCAGGCGTGGCCGGGTGCTGCCGGGCGCCTTCACCTTGCTCTCCTACCTCCCTTCCCCTTGCCGACGCTGGACAGGGTCGCCGCCCGCTAGGACGGTGTTGGCCGGGCCGTGCCGGGCTGTGATGGTCGGATCTGGGCGGGGAGGGCGGATACCCAAGCGAGGCGGGAAGGAGGTGACCATGAAGGTGCGGAGGGCGCCTCTGGTGGCCGAACTCGTCTCCGACGGCGCCACCTTGAACCTGTTAGGTCTTGGGCTTGCCAGATCTTGGGCTCTGCTCCGACGGTGCTCTGGGGCTTGTCTTGCCGGCCTTCCGCTCCGCCAACAGCATGTGGTGTGCTCCCCGCGGGGCAAAGTTGCGCCGATAGTAGGCTCCGAAAGTCTTCAGTTACCGTGTTGCTACCTTAGTGCTCCTTTGCAGGGTTTTGGTGGAAGCAATGGGCGAAAGGTTTGGCCGGCATCTGTTAGAGCCGATAACGGTGACACATTGGGTGCCATTCTTTCCTTGGATGCGTTGTCGAAGTGCTTTCATCTTACCCTTAGAGTCTCAGAGGAAGCTCTGCCTAGGGTTTGGGCGGACGACAGTGGCGCTTATCATCATCTCCTTGCTAAAGGTGTCGCTCGGAGACCTTGAATTGCTTTGGTGTATTTTGGTTGGCTAAGTGTGCTCTCAATCAGGACAATTCGGACATCAATTGTGACTAAGTGAACGAGCGATGTGAAGGTTGTCACTATGCAAGACTCAAAGATGAAAACAAGGATCTAGAAGAAGTCTAAAACTTAGTTTTTAGCTTTCTTTCTTAATGTTCTTGCTTTTCTCTTTGTATGTTCATGTTTCTCAGTTTTGAGATTTAGAGTCTAAATGCTCTTGTAACTTGTTGGCCATAGGTATCTCTTTTGGATATGGAGGCTAGGTTTTACCCGTCATCTAAGAAAAGATGGAATCCAGGCAGTGCGAGAGCCTCGTTGGAGATCCAAGCGGCTCACTCTGGAACCATGCCCATTTTTTTGGGCGAGTGTGCCGCTGACCTGTGGTCCTGTGTGGAGAGACAAATAGCCCGACGCCGCTGGCCTTTTGGGCCGTGATAGCTGGGCTGCCGGCTATCGATGGGCAAACATGATAAATATTGGGTGAACTGGCTGGGCTTGGATGGAATGACCTACTACTGGCTATGGTTCGTTGTGAACTTCCTGGCTACAATTCCTACGGCTAATGAATCATTAATTAATGGACCACAGTGGGTTGATGACGTGGCTTCCTATAATCACAGAGAAATCAGTAGTAGGGTGTACCTATTTAGATATATAAGATAAGATAAGATTTTTCTCCCGCATCAATGTTTCCTCCCTTTCATTTCTCTTTAATTATGGTGCACCTTTTACATAAAGTAACATGTGGAGGATCAATTATTTACGAGTAGAGATGTAAATGGTATGGATATTATCCATTTTTATTCGAGTTTCGATCCGTTTAGAAGGGTTAAGATCCGATCCGTATTCAAATCTGGACATTTAATATTCGATCCATATCCGTATTCGAGTAGTCAAAGTTGGATAAATATGATGTCGATAACTATTCAAATCTTATCCGATACATTTGATCAATATCCATATCCGATCCGAATCCGAAGAAAAAAATATGAAAACAAATACGATATCAGCAATATCCGTCCGTATTCAATCCGATTACACCCCTATTTACGAGTCGATCCATCTCATCGATGTGAATATGTGATTAAGTATAGCGTCGTGAAAATGATTCAGCAACTACCATATAAATGTGGTGAAATTTTAAGTTAGTTTAACTTAGACCAAATCTATAAAACACTATATTTTAGAAAGAAGGGAGTATATATATAAAAAAAACCTGTCGTATTCTCAATGCAAGACAACACTGATCCAATCCATATTTGGAGACTACGATGCAGGAATGTTGTTCCAGCGCGCTGTCTCCTGGAGTACGCCGTAGGGGACTGTCCCTGTCCACCCGGCATGAAGTCGATCTCTTCGTCAGTCGTGACGTTCAAGGGCGCGCTCCCGCTTTCCATTCTTGACCGCGCAGGATTTTGGGCGTCGGCGCGCGCAGCCCTCCCGGCCGTCCATCTTGATCTATGGCACGGACATGTACTGTTCAATATCGGGCCACGCGCCACTGGGTATCCTTCCACGACGAGGCATTCTTTTCATCCGGCTCTCTGTCGTCTCCTTCCATCCTCCGCACCCACCGCTCTCCCCCATCTTCCTCGCGCAATCTCTGCCCCCATCTCACGAGCAAAGTGATCTTATCCATCAAGGAGAAGCACGGATCTGCAGCAGAAGGAGGTGGATTCGGAGGGCGTAGAGGTACAGGAGTTCTCTGGTCTTCCCGTTCAGTTTCACCCACCACAATCTCTGTCTCTACGATCCTCAAGGCCATTAGTTGCTGATCCAAAAAGCAGATCTACACATGGAGAGTGTATTTACAGGAATGCAGCACGGATCCGGCAGGGAAGAAGGTGAGGGCCCTGTTTTTTACTCTGTTTTTGGGGGGTTTTGCACAACAATCTCTCTTATCTGCATCTAATCTCTTTGGTTTTCGTCGATTTTACGCCCTGGAGAAGCACACACCTAGGTGGAGGCACGGATTGGAGGGGTTCAACAAGTGCGGTTCTAGGGTTTCGTCCTCCATTTTTGTTCTCCCCATCGTGACATGATTTTATTGACTCCTCCCTTTTTTTTCTCAATCTACCTAATTCTCCGTGCTGCCTCGAAGTGGAAAACATCGATCCACGGGAGTGAAGGGGGAGCGTAGGTGTGATCCCATTTTTCGGTTATGTTTTGTAGTTTTTGCAACGGGTTCCTTTTGATTTTCTGGTCAATGGAAGATGATTTTTTCACTATTTTCTGAAAGCCTTTTGAAGGTGCAGTTTACACGAGGCAAGGGCCATTGTTGATTCCAGTGATAACTGGGGTTTCTCATATCCGGAGGTGAGTTTTTGCATTGTACTTTTTGTCTGTTGTTTACAGAGCTGCGTTTTCGACCCTATACAATGCATTGAGTTTTTAGGCAGGGGCCATTTTGATTTAGCGATATTTTTTCTGGTTTACTCGCTTGCTTTTCTGTGCTGTGCTTGCGTTTCTACAAGTATTTTTGATTAGGGTGTTGTGGTTTACTCTATATAATACGCAAAAATATAAATTCAGTTGACTGAATGGTGGCTACAGAAATAAATTTGACCGATTATGTGACGCGTGGGGGGTTCAGTGGTTTTTTGGTTTTACTGAATAATATTCAGTAATGAGGTTACGTTTTACATCTGAGCAAATTGGTTCATTGAAATCACTAATCAGGTTACTGATTGCACAAATATAAACATGCTTAGAATCATTTGGCCTAGGAAAAATGTTCTTTAGTTGTCACTATTTTTCTCGGGTTTTCTTTCTGATTATCATTTTTAACATCAAAGAGTGTACAAAAAGCCAATAATTGTGCAGGGAAAATAAATTACTAGTAGTTGCCTTCCATTTCCTGTACTTATTACATGCTTCTTTTTACAGGCCTATATCTCTTGGTTTAATGGCAAGATCAAACAAGAGGCGCGATCGTGCTGAATCTTCTTGCAGGAGAAGTAAGAAGCAACGAAACACTAAGGTACTGATATGTGCACACTAATACGCTGAAACATATAAACACATTACGATTTGTTTTGTCAGTAATATATTGTGCAACACACCCAAGCATAATTCATAATTTTGTTACTGGTTAGTAAGAACGTTTTTTCTTGTTTACATGTTCCTGTCATAGAATAAAACTCTCTCGACACCAACAATCAAGGTTTCTTTTTTTTTTTCATAGGGACTGCACAAAGGAGTGGTAAAACTAGTATAACTTCTATGCAAATATCCCACTAAGCAGTGCCATAACTTTGTCATTTGTTTTGGGGTTGGGGGGGACAGGGTATTGAGCTAGGAAGACGTTGGGTGGCCGCATAGTTTGTGTCCTTTCAACTGCGGCCTACCATAGGATTTGTCACAACAAGGCCAATTGGCTGCACCCCACAAATCAACTGGATCATTGCAAGTGCAAGTGGTGGGGAGGTGGGGTGGGGGTAGATGTTCTGATTTTTGGTTTCACGTGCAACTGCTCCAGTTAGTTTTTTTTATATACATGTTAAATCATTTTACTGATAATATATAAGCTTCTATGCATTTATATCTTGGCATTTCTTATCTCAAACCCAAGCTTCTTAGCATACTCTTTGTAGAAAAGTCTTGCCTTATCAAATGTACGAAAAGTTTTGCCCACATATGGGTCATCTGGCGATGACATTGCTGCTAGATACTGCAGCGATATTTCTGCATCACCATCACCATGACCCTGATTAGGGTGTCCATGAGCAATAGTTGTACCTTCGACACCACCAGGACCAGGGGTAGCACCACCACCACTACCAGGGGGAGTAGTATCAACACCATCACTAGTAGGATTTGGCATATCGATGGTAGCATCCTGCTGGGGAATGTGTTGATCTGAAGCTGTAGGCAAATTACGACATCCAAAATCTGTGAAAGACATCCCACCATTGCTCGTGCTAGTTTAAAAAAGCTGTGTGCAGAACAAAGGACTCGAATCCCTGTAATCATCAGCTGATAAGTGACAAGCTTCTGGCAGGAGTTGATTGAGGTCCATTTTTTCTCTCAACAACTGCACACTGCACGCAGCAAAAGCACATGGAAAAAAAATGTAAACAAGCCTCATATGAGTCATATTAAGAAAGAAAAGCAAACGGTTATGCTGAATACAAAAGCATGAGAACATGAAAACATATGTATTCTGAATCAAGTTTGTCCACACAGTGCGCGTGTGCATGTTTACAAAGCTGCCTGAGAATTATATCCAAAATCAGTTGTGCATTTTTACATCTTTTGGTAAGCATATTACTGAATATGCCTAAGCATTTTCATTACTACCAACAAGGCTTTTCCCCTATTATGTATTAACACCATTTTAATTACATCCAAAATTCAGTTCGTGCATTTTTACATCTTACGGCAAGCA
Organism: Paspalum notatum; assembly: GCA_022530915.1. NCBI lineage: Eukaryota > Viridiplantae > Streptophyta > Magnoliopsida > Poales > Poaceae > Paspalum > Paspalum notatum. The sequence goes on along the minus strand of CM039690.1, from coordinate 7,354,196 downwards.
TATTACTGAATATGTCGAAGCATTTTCATTACTACCAATAAGGCTTTTTCCCCTATTTTGTATTAACACCATTTTAATTACATCCAAAATTCAATTTGTGCATTTTTACATCTTACGGCAAGCATATTACTGAATATGTCGAAACATTTTCATTAGTACCAACAAGGCTTTTTCCTCTATTCTGTATTAACACCATTTTTACATCCAAAATTCAGTTCGTGCATTTTTACTTCTTATGTCAAGCATATTACTGAATATGTCGAAGCATTTTCATTAGTACCAACAAGGCTTTTTCCCCTATTCAGTATTAACATCATTTTAATTACATCCAAATACAGTCTGTACTCTCATCTTTCTTTTTCATTTGCTTTTTTTTACAGTTTTGCTTTTTTTTACAGGACCCACACATGCAAAAGTGCATGAATTTGGAGAGGGGATGTTCAGTTGCAGACAAAACTTTGCTGTCTCTGTTGCTTCTTTCAAGGAACTACCCTTGTTGGGTACTACATCACGTAGCAGAGCAAAATTGGGATGCATAAAAAAAAAATCCTGGAACCTCTTTTTGCGTGTAGTTTTTAAGGGGGGTATGGTTAATTTGCTTTTGTTAACCAAGTTTCTACCAATGTAATGCCTTAAGAACACTGATAGGATGTTACCTCTCTTTTCTAGATCTTTTTATACAATGAACTCTTGCTTTTTCCTGGGGATAATGGCCTCGCAAGATCTTGATGGGTATAGTTCACCAGGGATGTGAGGGCTCCATCCTTTTTTTGGACTGGTTTACTTAGATATGCTTTTTGGTTTGAGGTATGGGGAGTTTTTATGCGTGTTCTAGCAGATGAGATCTGCTCGTATTGTGGATGCTTTTTTTCTGTTTGAAGGGCAGTTTGATTTGGTTTGTGGGTCCAAAGGAAGCGGCGGCAAGGCGCCAGAACGCGCGGGGCAAGTAAAAGGCGCCGGAAATGTTCCCGCGTGAGGGGAGTTTGCCAGGCTGGTATGGCCCTTTTCCTGCGCTCGCGGGGTGCGCAAGCGGATGGCCCCGCGCGGGCGTTAGCGCCGTCCATGAAATTAACCGCACCGCGAGTCCGAGAAGGGAAGTGATGAGTGTACGTGCTCGGCAGGAACCTATCATGCATTCCAATGCCTGCCAGATCGACGAAAGTGAACGCGAGCTGCTTCTAATCCTAATCCACACGCGCGTCGATCGATGGCCATTGGCAATTAATCATATCATTTGTCCTAAACTGATCGATGACCTCCCAATGCAACGGGCGACTGCTATTTAACATCCATCGATCTTCTTCAACATCGATCACCTCAACCGAGGCTGCAGATCGAGCTTACCGAGTATACATCGATCGATCCTCCTCGATCGGCCGCAGATTACTGCAATACGTGATATAGATGACTTCTCTCACAAGTCCATGGCTTCTTCATCTCCTGGTGCTTGCCGTGGCCGTGGCCACGTTCCTGCATGCTATGGTGGTGGCCGTGGCCGCCGGCCGCCACGGCAGCAGCGGTGACAACCCCACCGCCGGGTTCGAGAAGGTGGAGCTCGCCGACGGCGACTTCCAGATGCAGAGCCCGTACAACGTGCCGGAGAGCCAGCGGTTCTGGTACCACGACGGCGTGCGGACCTTCTGGGTGTATAAGACCGACATGCCCTTCAACGCCGCCACGCACACCAACCCCCGCTCTGAGGCCATGATCCGCGGCCACGGTGTCTACTCGTCGGGGGTGTGGCAGTTCGCGGGCGACGGCTACGTGCCGGCGCGGGGACCTCCGGCGCGTCAGTGATGCAGATCCACACCGCCGGGGAGGGCAGCGCGGCGCACGCCACGGTGCTCATGCTGCACGTCTACGACGGCGTCCTGCGCTTCTACGACGGCGCCGCCGTCGAGCGCGGCATCTACGACCGCTGGTTCGGGCTCAATGTGGTGCACGACGTTGCTGCATCCACCGTCGCCGTCTACGTCGACGGCCGGCGCAGGTTCGGAGCCAGCGTCATCCCCGGCGGCGAGTCGTACTACTTCAAGTTCGGGGTGTACATGCAGCACCAGGACCAGTCCAGCTGCATGGAGTCGCGATGGACCAACGTCACGCTCTACACCAAGCATCAATAGAGAGACCTGGGTCGGTATGTGTATATAGTAGCGAGACATGTGTACGTATAGTAGCGGTATATTGCGTGTACCACGTACTGTATATTATATTGTTTATTATTACTGCACCCCCAGTGTATATTGCCACGAGTGTTGTTGAATAAAGATTTGTGGAATTATATTGCTTGGAGAGTTTACTGCATGGGTATTACCCCCTACTTCACTCTCGTCGACTTGTTTTATTCTGACTTGTCGTCCTTGGTTATGGTTAATTTCTATGAGTGTGTGCATGCTGGGCAAGGCTCTCCCGTCCGACATTTTTTTAGAGAACCAAAATAACTTCTGGCATATGTAGACGCATGCCGCTAAGTTGTTACAATGTTTTCAGGTAATTATCTGATCCAAATTAAATAAAAGGAGACTTTAAAAAAGAGGAAGGAATATTTTGTGAGCAAAGTCTAGTATGATATTTTCCCCCATATTTTTCTTCCAGAAGCCGCAGCTCCACCTGAAACCCTAGCCCAGCCGGCCAGCCGCCTCAGCATCAGGCACGGCTGACTCTGATTCTTTTGTAATTCTAATACGATAATACATAAATATATACATATATGATATAGTAGAAATACAAAAAATAATCGTGCCCGCCGTGCGTGCCTTGGCCTACTAATCGGGTCGTGCCTCGTGCCGGCACGTTGAGCACGGCCCATCTAGCCATCTATACAAAGTTATAATCCAGTACTTCGAGCCACTTCGAGCCGTATTTCTTCTATATAAAAATAATATTGGGCTTTCTTCGAAATTTCTCATGGATAGTGAAACGTACGAGTAAACAATGTATTTTACATCTGCTTACCATCGATGTGTTGGGTATGATCTGGATGAGTCGATTGTTTGATATAAAGTACTGCACGTGCTGGCGGGGTTGCAGCACCCAAGAGAACTTTTTTAAAAAAATAAAAAACTTGTTTGGAGGCCTGATAGTAGTTCTGTACTAACTCCAGTTGGTTATAGAAAAGTCAGTTTTGGGGCTTGATAATAATAGTACTCATGGTGATAGCGAGGGTGGAGGACGATGGATGATGGCGGTGGTTGGTTTGGATAGTGCATATACGAAACAGTTTGAGGGCGGCCGGTGATGAAATGAAGGAGAGGCGCTGTGTGGGAGGCCCGCGCGAGGGGCCGGATCACATTCGCGCGTGGATGCGGATCGTGACTTTGTGAGCGGGTCATGTGGTTTTCACGGAGGCAGAAGCCTCGGGACGGTTTTCTTACGTCGGGCGAATCACCCTTGGCATGTTAAGGCCATTCACGGTGGATGGTTTCGTATTTGTATTTTCAAAGTGCCATGTAAACTAGAAAAAAATTGAAATAAAAAATGAAATAACCACTGAAAATGCATGATTTCAATTGGCATAATTTCATAGACAACATACAAGACGCAACATGTCTAGGTAACAGTGTAGACATAGTTTTACATAGATGAAACTCATTTTATCTCTCCATTCATTAACTCACTGCGACATCACCAGATTTGCTGACATGGCACCTCATTTAATGAGAATGAAACTTCTACTGAAAATGGTCTAAGGGCAGCCTCAATGGTCCTAGACAGCTGCCGTCGATTTCGCTTGTTACATGGACACGTAGAAATAAAAAATGAGCAGTTTGCAGAGCTTGCGGAGGTTGGCAGTGAGAGAGGGAGGCATTGGAGAGTGTGCGAGCTGGCGCTTGCTTTCTCACTAGCGAGTTGATTTTGACGTTCTCCATCCAAACCGAATAAAAAATAGAAATAGCCAGTGAAATCGACGACCGTTGAACACGCCCTAAGGGCGTCTCCAATGGGATAGCTATTCGCTAGTATATATAATATTTTATAGAAGAGAGAACGTGAAAACAAGCTCTCTAGCGACCTGCGAAGCAGCTAGCTCGCACGCTTTCCGTAGAACTTGCTGTCTATCTCTCTTCCGCTCGGGTAATCAAGTGCTTTGCCCTTTGCATTTTTTATTATTTCTCAGCTAGCGATTTGCAAATGCCATTGCGGACGCCCTAACAGTAGTAGTAGAGATTAGCTCTTCCCAAGTTAATGTTCGTTTGATGCCTGTATTTATTTGGTTGCGTCTCGTAATCAGTCAAGCCAACTCCTCGTTGCTCTCAATTTGAGATAGATAATTAAATTCAAACAACCCCAACACATAATTTAACTAATTTTCTGAGCTCTGGGTGTGTCTTGTAGTTATGAGGAGGCCAAGAGGAGGATGTATGCTTTTAGTACAACAACTTATACTGGTTTTCAGGCCAGAATGTCTCGGGAAACTGCAGAAAAAATCTATGGTGAGTGAACATGATAATTGATTTTGTCTCCTGAAAGGCAGAAACTAATATGATGGTAATTTATGAATTTTACCTGTTTTTTCTTGTGTTTTGGCCAGGGTTGCCTGGAGTGGGTAATATCTATCCCGATGGGTATATATTTCCTGATAAAAAGCAATATGGAGGTTGGTTCCATTCTTATTTATGTCTGCCAAATCTGCCATTTATCAACTTCAAATACTCCTGAATTTTTCCTTGTATGCTGAGTGAATAGGCAACTCATTCATTTCCTTGAGTACATGATAGTATTTGATAGAAATTCATGCTGTATGTATTAATTCCATCAGGAGACACGTATGACAATGGGGTCATCACTCCTTTCCGGCCACATCATTATTGCGGCAAATCATCAAGGCCTGACAGGAACCATACTTTCCAAAGAAACAACCAGGACAGGCCTTCAATGCATCGAAGCTAAACAAAACGGGTCCCCGCAAAAGGAAGTTACATGGACGGCCTTCCACCGCAAAGAAACTTCCTCGCCTGTAGCAAAATATAGAGATCTCCAAAATATAAGCTATGCCTAATTCATAACTAAATCTGGTCTTGATTCGGTAGCCTGCTAGCCTGCTAGCCCGCCCCGGCGCAGCCACCTCCAGCTCTGTAGCCGGGCTCTCCAGAGATCACCGATTCGGTGTTCCTCAGGTGGCCCGGCCTCTCCCGACCGCGGTGCGCCCCGCTTGGCCACCCATCTTCTCCACCGCTTTGCTGCTGCCGTCCTCTCTTCACCTCTCTCTCCATCGTCGCTGCCGGTCGCCTCTCTTCACCACTCTCCATCGTCGCCGCCGGTCGCTGGGGTGACCACCGCGCCGTTGCCGCACGTCGCCGCTGGTCACCCCAGCACCACCATGTGAGGAGCTCGCCGGCCAAGAGGAGCTCGCCTGGGAGGAGCACGTCGGCGTCCAGATCTGGTGGTGGAACGCGTCCTCGTCCTCCTCTTCCAACGCGGCGGCCCGTCCATGGCGACACAGCGGCCAGGGGGTGAAGGGGTCGGCGGTGCGGTGCATCGTCCTCTCCTTCCCGTCCGCCGCTGTGGTGGAACCGCCCTGCTTAATCTAGACTAAGCACACCTGCCACCTCTGGCTCACAGTGCACTTAGTCCAGACTAAACCCAGTAGTCCGTCAAGAGTCCTTTGGGCTCCCAATAACACCATTTTCCGAGGAACCGACATCAAACACACCCGACTCTCGAAGCAGCCACAACAAATTACATCATCACAGGCAGTTGAAATAGAGAATAATAGACTTAATTTATAAACCAAAGGTATGAAATCAAATACATAGTCAAAATATAGCGGAAGCGAATTCAGAGTATATAAATATAGCGGAAGCATTTTCAAAATCTCGCAGCGAAAACAATATACTTAAGTAGTCTTCACAAAGGGATGAACAAGGCGAGTAGCACCGAGCCCACCGGTACTACCACCTCCAACACAGTTGTCCGGATGTCGTCAGTACCTGTAATCCAAAAGTGGGGGCAAACCCTGAGTACTAATTACTCAATAGAACTTAATGGACGGGGCTTACGGCTGATGCAAAGCATGCTTACTAATCATGTGGATCCTTAGCTGTTAATTTTTAAACAAGGTCATGTTGACAAAAGATAGCAGGATTTGACAACTGCTATCCCTTAACCATGATAATCATTTATATCATAAAGTAAATACTTGCAGGAAAGTAAAACGGGAATACATGTCACGTCCCAAGATTCACAGTGCCTCCATCCAACCTCTTGAGAGTAGCCGTCTCAGGAACGATACCACGGTACGTCGGGTCAGCCCTCCCTCGACCTCAAAGCATCTCCCAAGTCCATCGACCTCCTAGCAGTGGATGGGCAACACCCTGAATAGTGGGACAAATCATCATATCCAAGCATGTTGGTATACAAAATCATGAATTAATAATACAACATATTCAAGTGGATTACTACTTTGCCCGTCAGTGGTATTGGCATTCTCACATCTGGTGAGCATCAGCGATTCGAATCGATTTTTATATTTCTGGGAATAATTAGAAATACCAGGGGTATATACTTACTAGCCATCGCGTTCCCACGTATAGCCCCCCATCTCCACTTGTCCCATCCCAAGTTCGATTCAATCCTTCCGTTATTCCCAGGTTGTGCCGCCTTAGGAGCGATACCACGGTCACGTCGGGTCAGCCCTCGCTCGACTACAAGCTCCCCAAGGTGTCACAGTAGGAGTCTGTCTCTGTTCTTCGGATGGCACAAATAAGACTTTCACCGGTCCATTATCCCGGATAAGCACCCTAGAAATGTTATGCCGACCAATAGGCGAACAACGACCGGCCTTATGCGACTCGGGCGGAGTCCAATGCATAATACCATAAACTATAAATAACTCATAAAATCTCCGCCCGGTCTCCATTTAAAACATAAGTATGTATAATAACTTCTATAAGTGAGATTTTTGTCACATTGTAAAGTCGCACCTACGAGACGAGTACAATCACTCGTGTCTACTCGCACCTAGCAATTCTAGGCACTCGTCTTACGAACTCTACGTATAGGTGCTAGGGCCAGGGCGGCCAGAAAATCTAATGCAGTTGGTTTCAATCAACTCCTAATGCATATGCGTAATCATCAAACAAGACTTGTATTTGCTAGGAGAAATCATGGTCCTGCCTACCTTTTATTGATCTTAAGAAAACCAACAAACTAAACTAGGTTAGTTTGCCGGGTTGTGAGGCTTTGCCCTAGGCAACCCCTTGAAGCAGGGACGGGAATAATCAGCGACACATCGTCTTCTTGCTCTTGGTGCAATTCATTGTTCGGCTTATCAACCAATATCAGCTCATGTGTCTCCTAATGCATATGCGTAATCATCAAACAATACTTGTATTTGCTGGGAGAAATCATGGTCCTGCCTACCTTTGATTGATCTTAAGAAAACCAACAAACCAAACTAGGTTAGTTTGCCGGGTTGTGAGGCTTTGCCCCAGGCAACCCCTTGAAGTAGGGAGGGGAATAATCAGCGACACATCGTCTTCTTACTCTTGGTGCAATTCGTTGTTCGGCTTATCAACCAATATCAGCTCATGTGTCGATCTTCCTTTCGCGGAATCTATATGCATGATATAATATGCAAGTAAGTACAAGAGAGTGCAAATACATGCATAAGCTACATGTTATATGTATGACATAGTGTAACCATGAGTGCAGCGAATGCAATTGTATGCATGAGGTGCAATTAAAGCATAATGCATGATCAAGTAATTCGCGACAAAAAGATTTAATTGTATTTAGTTCAAACACCTCCCATAAAAAGAAAATTTAACAACTTTCCTAAGAAATCATACAACCCATCACTAAGAAATCGTACAAACCATTACTAGACGAGTTTGACCCATCATTCATGATATCACATAGAACTTGCAGCAAGTAACTTCATATATGCACCAAACATGTTGTCACTTGTAGTTAAACGTATACACACAGATTAAGGGACATGCCACTTTTATGAATATAATGCACTCATGAGTTCATATAGTTAGGTAACTCAATTTGATCTCAAACTTTTACCACATGCAAAAACATACTTCATGATGCTACTGCCAAAGTTTCAGCTACAAACAAGTTCTAATTAATTTATTGAAATTCTAACAAGTTATTAGCCCTATAGCTTCTCAGATTTTTCATAATTTATAGGAATGGTTTCTGGACTTGAAATTTCTACAACAAGCATTTTATGGCATGAACATCATATACAAAAATTAGCAAGCACAAAATCCATAGCTTGATATGACATCTATTTCCCATATAATTATCTAGATCTATTTTATGCGCACATCAAGACAGTACTTACAGGCTTCACAAAGATACTTTTTGGAACCTATGCATCGTTAGCAAGCTACCAAATTTTCCAGGAAATTAATTATGCATCCTAAGGCTACTTTTCATTTTTATTTAGTTAAGCATGTGACACTTTGTCATTTTCAAACCACTACTCAAACCTAACATGCAAGGCCTCAAACTTTACTAGTGAGCTATCCATACTATATAGAGTATATGAAAATTACCAGAGGTCACATTTGAGCGTATTTTATATAGCCTTCCTTTTCCAAGTTAATTAAATACAGAAAGCACATGCATAAAGGAAAAACAGTAATTAAACAGTCAATGCTAGGGGTACCAAAAATCACACAGTATCTAGATGCTATAACAAAGTTACTGTCCAAATTTCATAATTTTTGGAGTTCATTTGGTTCACTTTTACCATTTATTTGCCTACACCATGCATGCACTAAACTAGGGGCAAAACAGACTTTTCACATATCCACATCATACCTATTCTGTAGATCTACTCAAGAGGAGTCCATAGCCACTGAGTTTGTCCATTTTAGATTTTTATTTGAATTGTTATGATTTTTTAAAATTTCAGCCGATTTATTAATGAAATAAATGAAAAAAACATTAGACTAAGGACTTGTACGTAATTAACCGTAGACCTCAGGGGCTAGACCGTAAGTTTTATAAGACACTATGTACAGCGACTCGGATCTAGACGTAAAAACTCAGATCGCCGGGGGCTTAAATGCAAAACCCCACGGCTTTCTTCAACCTCCCGCCGGGGGGTGACTGGAGCGGCGGCGCGCGCGGGGTTCCGGCCATCCGGGCCCACGGGCTTGCCGGCGGTGGTCGGGGAGAGAGAGGGGGAAGTGGGGAGTCTCACCAACTACCTTGATTCGGCGGAAACGCGTCGAGAAGAGCCGGCAACGTAGCGCAGAGGGGCGGAAATCCGGCGTGGTGGTGGGGCTTGGCGGTAGGGTCTCGTCGGCCTAGAGCTCGGGATTTCGGTGGTGTGGAGATCGAGGCGCGTCAGCGCAGTGGTGTGGAGGCGTGATGGCGAGCGGAATGGCCGGCGTGGCTCGAGCTCCGAGCTCCAAGCCCGCGGCTATGGCGAGATCCGGCGGCGTAATGCGCGGCGGGGATGGGGAGACAGCGGCCTAGACCTAGGCGAATCGGAGGAGGGGAGGCCGGGGAAGAGCGGCGCGGTGACGTGGGGGCGTGGAAGCGGCTGGAGCGACGGGCGTGAGGTTGGCCCGAGCGTGCGGCAATGGCGGCGGCCGGTGGAGAAAACAAAGGGAGCGAGGGAGGCCCTCGGTGGGCGAGGGAGCGGGAGAGGGCCGCGGAGGGAGTGGAAAAGGAGGAGGGCAGAGGGAAGCCGGCCGAGGTTCCGTCCAGGTGCGGGCGGGGCTCGGCCTCGGCCGTCGGCCGGCGGCAGAAGGCGGCCGCCGCGTGTACGAGCCGGAAAGGGGAGGTGGAGCGGTGGCCGTGTGGTGGACCAAGTCAATAGACCGCGTGACACTGCGAAGTGGGGCCGGGGTGGGGAAAGAGAGAGACGGTCCATGGACCACGTTCGCGAACGGAGAGGTGAGGTGGGGCCCACGGCCGGGTTTTTCCAATCCTGCGGGCGGGATTCCGAAAGCGGTCTGCTGGTGGGGCCCGCGTGTCAGTGAGACAAACAAAAGGAAAATCCCGAATATTGGAAAATCCCACTTTGACCGCAGGAAGCTCCGTTTGCATTTTTAGTTTTTGAACAGTTTAGAGGCCGAATCCGAAAAGGACCCAATTGAATGAAATGTTATAAACTTTGAGCTCTACAACTTTCTTATAAATTTTCTTACCATGTTATATTCAAAAACATGGTTTAAATTTGAATTTAAACTGCCGACCAAGGTTTGACCAGCAGAACCTTCCAGTTTAGAAATTCTAAAAGTCTATTTTATAGACACTTTCACAAAAGGAGTTTTATACCAATGTTGTTCATAATTTCATGATCTACAAATTTCTCAATACCAGCATTGCAAGGTTTTGGCTTTAACATCAAGAAAATTTGAAATTACTAAACATGTCATGTTTGGACAGAATTTACAGGCTGACAGAAAAAGACCCAAAACTCTATGCAAACCATAATGCATGTCAAATCACCAATTAGCAAAGTTGTTCACTATAAAATTATATACAAGGTTGTCAATATGAGTTTCACCCAAATCTAAATAGAATCAAAGTTATAGGCACAATCACAGAGATATATCAGCAGAAAACTGGTTTCAACAAGTGGCATTTCAACCAAGTTTGAATTAGGACTCAAATGTATGTCATTGTATGATGCATTATGATGAATGTTGCATGTATGATGAATGATTATGCACTTGAGATGCCGGAGCATCATAGCTGCTCCTCTCCTTCTCGTCCGCCGCTGGTGCATCGCTCGCCGCCCATCTCCTTCCCCTCCGCCGCCAACGCATCCGTCGGCCGCCGCCCGTCCTTCCCCTCCGCCGCCAATGCATCCGTCGCCCTTGTCCTTCCCCTCCCCTCCGCCGCCGGCGTGAGATCTCCACCGACTCCGCCGCGGGAGCACCGACTGCGCTTCGTCGAGGGGGCCGCCCTCCCCTGCCTCTGCGCGGCCGCAGGCGCACCGCTGGGAGCAGGCGCGACGACGGGGAGCATGCGCAGCAAGGCATGGCGAGCAGGCGCTGCGGCGGTGGCAAGGACGAGGAGTGGTGGCCTTGATGTGGGATGTCGCAACCAAACACGAACTAATTTTGTGCATTCTTTAGCCTTGTACAACCAAACACGAGCTAACATTGTACAAAACCAGATACAGCCGGACCATATCTAGCCTGGCCTACGGAGGCTAGCCATGCCACACTGAGCCAACAGCCAAATAGACCCATAATGGCCCATGCTTGTGGACATGTCATTCTTTTTTGAGATCTCTTTTTTTTTATCTGAGATGCGTGCACTGACATTGTTAGAAAGACTGTCTACCGTTTGAATTTGAGTGTAAATGAGAAAATAAATTAGAAGTAGTTCTGGTTGGCATTGATCCATGGATATTCGATCTATTCGGGTTTTAGAAATTTTAGGTTATGATAAATGAGGACTAAAGTTTTTTTTCTAAAAAAAATATTAGGAACCAAGACTAGATAGACTAAATATTTTGGTTCGCTTTATTCGGTCCACCGAATAGACTGAACTATAAGGAGATTAGTGTTTTTTGTTAAAATATTATAACAAGTGACTAAAAAAACATACAGACAGAGATATTAAACATTAAGATGAAATCACAAAATCACATAATAACATCATCACATACCTAGAGCTTTCCTATATTTGGGGTTATTTGGTCTATTTGGAATTTGGAGGCTAGCAACCGAACCCTAACCCGTACCCTGAAATACAACACACCGAAGCCGAACCACAAAAGCCGATTAGACCGATAATTCAATCTATTTACATTCAGTTCAGTTTGGGTTCACATGAGGAATGGATGAAATGAACGGATGCCTGATCATAGGAGACAATTGTATCCATGGTCAAAGGACACACCCTTTGATCAAGCTTAAAGGCCTATTTGGCAGAGCTTCGCTCTCGGATTCTCTAGCTCTGTGAACTACTTCTCTAGTAGAGTGATTTCAAGTCAGAGTGAATCTAATTGGTTGTCCATCAGTGAAGTGATTCATGAGAGATTTTGGGGTACTCATGCCTATGTCTAGGATCATGCATAGATAGAATAAAGAGAAAATTACCTCCTTTGCCCAAAAAATTTTGCTGGTTCCTTTCTTGGTCTTAAAAAATTTTAGTTCCTTTCTTGGCCTCAAAATTTTACCTAGTTCCTTCCGTGACATTTCCATCCATTCTGTTAGCTTTTCCATCCAAAGCTAAGGGGATGATTTTACCCATGGTCCCACCTGTCATTTTCTCTGTCTCCCACTTGCCTCCGAGTCTCTCATTTCCTCTCTGTTTTTCTCTGCCCACCGCCATTAACGTGCGCTTGAAGCTCAAGCTCGGGTCGCTTCAGCCCTCTCCCGCTCCTCCAGAGCACCACGCCGGCGCTTCCTGTCCTCTACTCCACCGTTTCCCCCTACCCTTGTCCGTCATCTCCACTCCACCATGCCACACCGCGCCGCCGAACCTGCGCGCTTTCTCCTCGCCATCGCCGCTCCTCTCCGTCGCCTCCTCGCTGACCCAGGTAGCCGGGTGAGCTTCCTCATGCACCACTCTCTTCCCCGCCCCATAGACCTGCGGTGGGCTGCCGCGCCCTGCAGGCCGGTTCGGTCGCGCGCCACCGCCATTCTTCCTCCCCGGCGTGAGGAAGAAGAAGACCCCTTCTCCTCCCCGCGCCGCCCGCACTGACGAGCCGCTGCGCCGCCCACGCCGATGAGCCGCGCCGCCCTTCTCCTCCCCGCGCCGCCCGCACTGACGAGCCGCCGCACCTCTGTGTCCCTTCTCTGCTTCTGCGCTGACGAGCCGCCGTGCCGCTTGGAGCAAAGCAGGGGCGCGCCGCCGGCCGTCGCCGCGCCCTTGCCGTCCTCACGCGTTGCGCCGACGAGCCACGCCGCCTACGCCGACGAGCCCCCGTCCCGCCGCGCCGCCCGGTGTGCTTCGAGGAGGTGGTGGCGTCGAGTACTGTAGCGGCCGCAGGAGAGAGAGGAAAAAGGTGCTTATGACAGGTGGGACCAAGGATAAAATCGTCTTTTCCCTCTAGCCTTGGATGGAAAAGCTAACAGAATGAATAGAAATATCAAGGAAGGAACTAAGCAAAAATTGAGGGCCAAGGAGGAACCAAAAATTTTTTGGACCAAGGAAGGAAGCACCAAAATTTTTTGGGCCAAGGAAGTAATTTTCTTTTTATTCTACGTATGCATGATCCTAGACATAGGCATGAGTACCCCAAAATCTCTCATGAATCACTTCACTGATGGACAACCAAGCCAGATATCAAGGTCAGGGACCTGTGCTCGACTCCGCCCAAGAATGGTAGCTCCCAGGAGCAGGCGTGCCACCACTCACGCTCCACTGTGTCAAAGCAGCAGGTGCCAAACCTGCCAGGGTAAGATGACACGCAGATGGTGCGGCCACCATCGACCACGGTGTGGGACCTAACTGGATCGTCGATGGGTGGCAGTGCAAGAGATTCCCAATGCCAGGCATGGTGGTCGCTAGGAAAATTCATGGCCGCGTCCAAGGGGCCAAATCTGAGGACGTGGAAGCCGGAGTGCAAGACATAGAGGTTCTCTTCCAGGGCACCGGGCCTGCCGGTGGAGATGGAGAAGATGGCATGATTCCGGTGAAATCCTGCAAGGTCGGCATGATTTGGGCAGAGTTGGAGTTGGCATCGTAGAGGATGGTGTGGCCCTCGTCGTTGCAGCAGATGATCCTACCGTCGCTTCTGCGGGGGCTCACGAGCGCAAATAACGGCGGATCACCGCGTTTGGAGGGAATTGTGGAGGAGGACGGCTGGAAGCTGAAGCATGGCGGAGGCAGTCGCTCCAATCTGGGTGTCATCGCTGCTACTGTCCATGTGGTCCCATTCTTCTTGCTTGCCACCGCCGCTGCCATATTTGCTTCGGCTGCTGACGGGTAGAAAAGATGCTTGGAGACGTCAAGGCGATGCAGCGAATACGTGCGGCTCTTGTAGTTCTCCGCCACGAGATTCACAAACCGCCGCATCATCATCTTGCAGGTCTCGGATCTGGCTGAAACTTAGAGAGACATGAGAAATTAGGAGACGACCGACGTGGTTAGAAAAAAGAGAACGATAATCACCGTTTAAGCGTTATTAAAACGCTATGCCGGCGCCCAAGATCTGGAACGCCGGCCCCTGTAGTCACGCCACGCCTGTCCGCCGCCGACACCCAGATGCGCACGCAGTGACTGGCCGTCGTGCGGAGAACTCGCATCGCCCACCCAGATGGCCAGATCCGCCTGGCCTGCGAGTCCCCCGAAAATAACATGGTACTCCTACGCACACCTACACCCACTCTATCTATGGCTGCGGAGCTTCACCGATGCTTTAAGATTCACGTTCGTAATACTCATTACCTCCATCTAAATGACCGTTTCTTTTCTAAATTTGGTCCTTGTGTGTCGAAAGTCATAATCCGAGCACTGTTTCTGAACCCGTTGGAGCTCCTTGCCAAACCCCAACCATGGGTAGCATTTAATGTATCTTGCAAACGACGATTCCACTACTTTACAGCTTGCTCTCTTCTCTTTCTTCTCACCTCCGAAATGCCGTCTTTTTAATTCTCTCACTATTCGTTATCTTCTTTCTAGATTTCCTTTCTCCAATCTTGTAAACTATTTCTGCATAGAACTGGATGATTATCCTTTCCATCTAAATCCTGGTGCTAGCTGACGGCTCAGATAATTAATGAAAAACCAGGTCAATGCATATTCACGCCCGTAGTTGGACTCACCTTCAACTCATGCGAAGACATAGTATGTAGTGTAGAGCAGTGGAGGTGAAGGTGGGAGAAACAAAGGAAGGTGAGAGGGTTATAAATAAGAAGAGTGTATGGCAGGAAGCGAAGAAGGAAATGGTGGTGTTACTGTTGCGTCAAAACAAATATATGGAGGATCCTCACCCTGAAAAACTACTGCAGGGACAACATAGATACAAATGACGCATTTTTGAAATCGCGTCGTGGGAAACGTTTAGGTGGTCATTCTAACTTTTTTATTACGCGGAATGAAAATAGGGAAAAATGGTACGCCAGACATAACATTTGTGAAAAAAACTGAGCTTACATATAAAATCCGAAAGTTACTATTACTATGCCGGGCTGCACAGATTAGATCGGAGAGAGTACGATAGTATGATCCAATGAAAGAAAGAGAGAATGGATGAACGAAACCTAGAGACTGGAGAGGAAACTATAAATAAGAGTATCATGGTATTTTAGTGGTGTTTAGATTTATGGACTAAAATTTAGTCCACGTCACATCATATGTTTCAGTGCTAATTAGAAATATTAAACATGGTTTAATTAAAAAACTAATTACATGATTGAGGACTAAACGTCGAGACGAATTTATTAAGTCTAATTAATCCGCCGTTTAGCCCTCATCTGAGTAATTAGTTTTATAATCAAATTATATTTAATATTTTTAACTAGCGTCTAAACATTCGATGTGACAGGAGTTAAAGTTTAGCTCAGAGATCCAAACGGCCTCTAATACGATGGATTTAAGGAAAATACGAGCGGGGCATTTATTATAAGCATATAGATTGAGTTCTATATATTTGATTGGAGTACCCTATAAGAAACGGTGCTTGAATAAATTGGAGAACAAGAAAGATGGAAGCAAGCCATATTATACAGTATAAATGATAGATTACTATACAGAAGATATGAGTAGTATGCCATTTCAAGGGAAGAATGGAGTAAATGAGATAGAATGCAGAGATATATACTAGTAGGGATGGAGAGAACCGAGGGCAAGTTGTGTAGCACTAAAGGCGTGGAGTATGGAGTATGTACACATATAAGCTCACCCGTACGCATGCAGAGACAGAAGCAGTCGGCAGCAAGTCGGTGTATGCATCGATTCGAACGCTCAGTGGACCCGAATCAGGTTCTTCACCAGGCACCTGCCAACCACCCGCCGTCTGACCTCCTGACCCAGGTCTTACTAGCTTTCGTGTGAAACGTTCCCTGATTTAGGCCTGTTTAGATCCAAAAAATTTCTCTTAAATTCTGCTATGCAAAAAGAAGATTCCCCATTACATCAAAATGCCGGCACATGCATGGAGTACTAAATGTAGATGAAATAAAAAAATAATTGCACAGTTTAGATGTACTTTGCGAGACGAATCTTTTGAGCCTAGTTAAACCATGGTAGGACAATATTTACCACAAATAAACGAAAAGTACTACGGTACTTTTCAGTTCAGAACCGTGTCCGTTTTTAGGATCTAAACACACCCTTATTCTCTTTTCGGTTGATAAAGATCGGATCCCTTCCTACATCAGTCGCTTGACATGGGCCACGTGTCGATATCCGAAAGGGGGTACACGTACGACTAGGAGTACCAAATCCACGTTGGCGAGTCCCCTGGTCTGGGCTGGCGGCGCTGGTTTGACCAGCAGATGAAAGAGAAGAAAGGAAAGGGGGGAAAGAGAGATGAAGGGCCTAGCATACGTCTGGTTGGTTTGGGTCTATGGTGAGCTTAGCTCTTAGGAACCCTTTTGGCAGGGTTTCTTGTGTAGCTTTTTCTCCGGTTTTTCATAGCTTCAGGTGAAACTCTACCAAACATTTTTCTAAACACGGCTTCACACGAAAAACCATAGAGAGGAAAAGCTGTTTTTACATTAAAAATAAAAAACCACTAAAACATGGCTTTTTCGGTTTTTTTGGTTTCTATGTTGAAACCATTTTTAAAAAACCCTGTCAAACGGGGCCTAGATACGAGCTATTCTCGGTCAGACCTAACCCTCGGTGTCTTACTGAGTTCAGGTTGGACTGGGTGGTCCACTCCCTTGAGGCCTTGACACACCAGAGGTGAAGCGCACAAATGGTGGTGCTGATCTTGCAGCTTAGCGTGTTCATCAGTTACCTCCGAGCCCGCCTCCGATCCATATAACAAAGTATATTAAGGGCTAATAATAAATAATGGTCTTGTTATCATTCATCTATTTTTTTTATTACAAAATAGAAAGGGTATGAAACGGAACGATACAAACTAGGAGTAGATCGATCATCGGTTATAAATCCGCAGGAAAATTGATAACCACCAGGTGATGCTTATGCAGGCGAGGTACGGTGCGCGCTCATCGATCCATCAGTTAATCAGTTATCCTGCCGCGGCCTGGTAATGCGCTCGAAGGAGACGAGCTTCTGCGGCTGCGTGAAGTTCTCGACGTAGACCACCGCCCTGAACCTGCCGGGGGCCTCGCCGTCGCGGGTGGCGGCGACGATGATGAGCTCGTAGTTGCGGGTCTTGCTGATCGTGTCGTCCACGCACTGCGCCTTGGCGCTCTCCACCTTGTCGAACCGCATCGGCGTGCCGTTCCGCTCCACCGCCCACTTGCCCAGGGACTGGATGAACGGGTCGCCGGGGTCGGCCACCCTCCTCCAGTTGCAGAGGAAGCGGTCTTCTGCGGCGGCCGGCGAGGCGGCTGCGCAGAGAACGAAGGCGGCAGCGACGGCGATGGCGACGACATGGAAGGTCCTCATGGCTGGTTTTCCAGGGGTGTTCGGGGGAGAAGATGAGGAGAACCGAGAGGGCACTTAAATATTACTGGCAGGAGTAGATATAGGTCGTGCATGCAGGAAGCATTGGATTCGTGTATCCGTGATTGATTTGTGTGATTTATTATTAGCATCGATTGAATGTAATCGATTTGCTCTCGGTGCAGTATCGATTTCCTTTAGAATTTATTGTTTGCTCTCGGTGCATTTCCAGGCTACGTGAGGAAGAAAAAGATTTGGATATCTCAGCCTAAACGATACACAGTATTGATTTCCTTTAGAATTTACAGCAAATCAAGATAGAGCTTGGATATCACCAAATCAGTAGTCATTAAATATATTTTTATAGGATATCAATTAAGATAGAGGTTGGATACTTGGATATCACCGAATCAGTAGTCATTAAATGTATTATCAGTGTTTTTTTTTTTTTTGTTGCAGATGCATGAGTGTATAATTTGGTGGAACTTGATATAGCACTATCTTGAATTTGACTAAAAAACTTATATGAAATTATATCAATATCTATGGCACCAAGTTAGTATCACCCAACCATAAGTCAATAATTGTATTTTTGTAGTAGTGTATATATTTACCCAAAATCTATTTGGAGGCCGGTCTCCATTTAGCGTTAGAGGGAGACCCTTCTTCATCTCCATCCATTTAGAATCCTTCGGTTGGAAGGGACCCGCATTCCCCGCAGGCGCTGCGTCGAGGAGAGAGAAGACCTTTTCCCCTTCACCCTTTTGCTCGGTTTGGCAGAGAGTAGAAAGCTCTTAGAAAGTTGTAGTTTAAAAAAAGCTATAATTTTACAACCAAACATCCAAATCAAAATCTGATCGCACCATTATGTTTGTTTTAACAAGATTTTCGAAATAAGATCTCACTTGACTATGTTTCGATGACTCAAATAAATATGGTCCAAAATAGAAAATTTGTTACTTTTTACAAAAAAATGTTTGTTACAAGAATGTAAATTATGGAAAAAAGTTACATCCTATAAGAAAATTGTTACATTAATAAAAAATGTGTGTTACAAGGATGAAATTTATAAAAAAAGTTACATTCTATAAATTTGTTACTTTCTGTAAAAGATTATATTACAAGGATGTAACTTATGGAAAAAAAGTTACATTCTATTAAGAGTTTGTTATATTTTATAAAAAATATGTGGTACAAAGATGTAACTTATTGGGTTAAAGTCATATCGTACCCCTGCCTCCACATCAGCGCGCCCCTGTCCCTGCCTCCGTCTCGACGAGCCTTTTTTACGGTATGTAACTTTTTTATAGGATTAACTTTTCGCCCTTAATTTACATTCTTCTAACACACCTTTTACAGGAAGTAACAAATTTCATATTTTTTTATAAAAAGTTACAAATTCTATATAGGACATAACTTTTTTTTCCATAATTTACATGATCATAACACACATCTTTTATGGGAAGTAACAAATTCTATATTTTTTACTGTGTTTATTTGAGTCATCAGAACATGGTCAAGTGGGATCTTTTTTTGAAGTTTTTGTCGAAACAAACACGATGGTGCGATCGGATTTTGATTTGGATGCTCAGTTGTGGATTATGGATTTTTTTCCTAAGATGAAAATGCTTTTGAAAAAGAATCTTTTCTTTTATGCCAGAGTGTTTCTATTTATGGTAGGGTCTCCACGGAAGACTAAATGGAGAGGACATCCCTTTAGCCATTATTCCAAAAACAAGATTGATCTTTAAAACATAAATTTGACCATTTGTTATAAATAAATCTAAGAAAATATATATAACTTGTGTACACAAAAAATATATGCTTTTGAATAAATCGTGAAAGATTTAAAAGATTAGCTTTCTCAAATACATGCACGCTCAACTTTTTGAGATGGAGGGAGTATATTTGTGCATAAATTCGGTGAAATTTGAAATAGTTTAACCAAGAACAAATCTAATGGTAGATATATTTTTTTAAAGGGAGAAATTAAATTATGGCGTATAATTCTAGCCCTGGAGCACAATAACTATTGAACTTCTAATCTACCATTTTACCAAAATACCCAACAAACATGCCTGAAAATCGGATACATTTCTTTTGTTTGACACATTCCTTCTCCTTATCGTCAGGGGTAACCCTTCTTTGGTTAGCCAGTCAGATACAATATTCCTACGCTTAAATCTGGCACCAACTTAATTTGGCTCGGGATGCACCATCACTCCATCAGTGAAATACCTAACTAAGGTACCAGCCGAACCAGAAGACATTAACCAAGCAAAGGAAATCAGCTTCACCGTCCGAAACACTTTTAAAGAAACTTCGATTCGCCAGATGTTCAAGACGACACACAATTATATCGTAATAGGAGACTCATCTGCAAACATTTTCAGTTGTCCCAGATGACCCATCTACCATCTTCATCGGTTATTCAAACTGGTACTACTCCAATGGAAATGGCAAACCCTACTACCCCATAGACTGGACCAGTACCATCGACTAACCCATCTGTTGTCTTGGCAGCAGAGACTTGTAGCGCCAATTCAGGTATGTTGGTCCTTTCAAAATCAGTGCTCCCTTTCTTAGTTGAGGACCTCATCATATTATTGTTTTTTAGGACCCTAACTTGTTGGTGGACATATTCGGCTTTGCCGCGTAATCCTTCTTGCCAACTGATCCAATAGGATCATATTTGAGCCAATCAGTTCAACTAGGGTTCCCGAATGATCTCAGGGAGGTAGGTATACTACACAATCCCAGATGAAATATCGACCGGCCATTGGGAATTTTTACTGTCCGCACAAGCCAACTAGGGCTCTTAATGACCCTATCCAAGGTCGCTTCCACAAGAACTTTGAGATCGTCTTCATCTACTGGTCATTTGGTATGTGAGTCTTAGGTTTAACCGGCGAGATCAGCTCAAGCCCACATTTTTTTTAGAAACATAGGGCCACGCCCCCGCCTTTTAACATAGTCAAAAGACAGTATTCAGTTTACAGCATTTCAACAGTTCATAAGCCCACCTCAGTTTAAACTCTCATTCCTTGCCAACAAAGAAGAACCAGAACAGACACAACCTCACATTCTAAAACCTCCACAGCCAACACAAATTCTGATCTTCAGCCTGGAAAGCGAACAAATCTTCATAGCAGGATTACATCCGTCCTGGTTGTCTTCTTCAGCAACTCCAAACGGCCACATAGCTCAAGCCCACATTTTTTTTTTTTGAAAGCAAACTGGAGGGGTTACCCCCTACAGCAATATAATAAATAAGAAACAGTATAGACAAGTATAGACAAGGAAGAGAGAAAAGACTACAACGCAGAGTCTAGCCATTGTTCTATTTCTGGAAAGTAAGGCGATTTAGCCCTATGAATAATCATAGAGAACTCCTTGAAGAATATCGCCTTGCAGAGCTCAAGCCCACATTAGTAGATGCACGGTGCACCACGCAGTATGATATTCTGAATGAAACGTCCACTAATTATATAAATGTTTGTCAGTTAAGGAAGAGCAGGATGAACTAGAATTCAATCACCGAAAGTCACATGGGGGCCTAGATGCTTACAATTGACGTACCGAACTATCTTTTTTACTACAGACCAAGAAGTGTTTACTGACGTACCTTGTTCACAGAAAAAATGTATGTTATGTGGTCAATGTCAGTATTGCAATGCGCCCACCGCACTTCTGTAATTTGTAGCATCATCTGAAGATAAAAGTTCTCCTGGCCCCTTTGCTTGGATAGATTCTCGGTGACAGAAATGGAGTGCATACCGATTTGCATGCCCCATTCCCATGCGCTTCAGTATGTCTTACATTGTGTGAGCAATATACCATCTTCTACCTTCGCTCTGCACTGCAATCCGTAGAAAATAGTGTAAGTCACCAAGATCATTGAGAGCAAATTCTATTTCGAGATCAGATAACAAAGCTGTGAACTTACAACAATAATATCACCAATAAATATAAGCATGAATATGGTAACATTACCCTCTTATAGAAGAACAAGGAAGTATCAACTTTTGAAGCTCTAAAACTGAGTTACTTTAGTTTGTCACTCAACTTCAAATAGCAGGCCCTACTAGGTGTCTCTTTTAATTAAGCTATACAATGATCTATCCAACTTACATGATTTGGACCTCTCTCATCTTCATACTCAGGTGGTTATCGCATGGAAGATACATCTGCCCCTCTAGAATGCCATAAAGGAACACATTCTGCTCATCCACATCTAGCTGTTCAATCCTCATCCAATCAAATGTCCGGTCATCATCCACATTCTACTAGAGACTGTAATAACGAGAAGTAAAATGATATATAGTAGCAGTTTTAATTTTTTGCTTATAGACTGATAAACATGTCCTCGTAGTCAATTACATAGACTTGCTTGAAACCCAGCCCTCTATTGTAACCACCCGTGGCTTATATATTCCTATCTATGATGCCATCATCTCTTTTAATCTTTTTTAGACTCATTTGCAGTCGATCACATTTCTTCCTGTGCTAGGAGGTAATTAACAGTTTTTTTTAATGTCGGGGGGGGGGAGGGATCCCCACCTGAATTTTTCAATGATATTCGTGTGGCAAGACCACACATCAACGACCTCGTTTTTAGGAAAAAAAACGACGCAAAAACCTACATTGCTCGGTTAATTAAGAAAAACCGCGCTAAAACCACAATAAGGTACCTAGCTAAACTAGGCCTACACCCAAGCATTAGGGTGGGATGTGGCATAATCCACGGATAAACAACACCACGCCCCAGAACAAGAGCGAAAATGTGGCTAGACCACGGATAACAATGCAATGGCGACAACAACTCCTAACTTCACGGCAACAAGCGACCCAAAAACGATGCCTATACACTTAGGATGCGACGTTAGAGACGCCGCCATCGCCGTCCAGCATAGCCAGAACAAGGTTTTCACCTAGGGTCCAATGTCACGAAGAGGAGAGTAGCCATGGCATTCCAACGATGAGCCGACGACGCCTTCATCGAGGAATGTGACATCGAGGTAATTAACAGTAAGAATAATGTAAGGTTGGCCGGGTAGCCCGTGACCATTGTCCCTAGTGTGAAGGAACGAAATAATGAATGCAAGCTCCTTTGTTTCTTCTTTCGTAAATTAAATTAAAGAAGAGATGGCATTATTGATGGTTCGTTGGCAATCTTGGATAGTTTGTCCAAGCTCGAATTATATTACGTAGGATGGTAGGAGTAGTACTGTATATGTATGTGTCTGTATCTAGCTCTAGCGCACTGCACTGGCGATGAAACGACGAGGGCCAGCACCGTGAGCCCGTGACAACCCCAGTTGCCTGCGTCGTCGTTGAAAATACACACTACTATATTGGATATTACGAGTTTTTTAGTATAAACTCAGCAAGAAAATACACACAGGCAACTCTCACTTAACTTATTATCCAGCCTGCAGCCAGTAATTAATTACGTACTAACTAATAAGGTTTGGTGTAGACGGTGACGTTCCTCCACCGGGACTCCATGACGGCGGACACGTCGTGGTGCTGCATGTACACGCCGAACTTGAAGTAGTGCGACGCGCTGGGGGCGACGCCGGTGGTGAACCGGCGCCGGCCGTCGACGTAGACGGCCACCGTCGACGCGCCGACGTCGTGGACGACGTTGAGCCGGAACCAGCGGCCCCACACGCGCTCCTCCACGGCGGCGCCGCTGTAGTACCGCAGCGTGCCGTTGTAGACGTGCAGCATCATCGTCGTGGCGTGCACGCCGGCGTCCTCGTTGTGGATCTGCATCACCGACGCGCCGGAGGTGCCCCGCGGCACGTACCCGTCGGCCTCGAACTGCCACACCCCCGACGAGTAGTCGTGGCCCTGCGTGCATGGAATGTTGTGGATGCATTCTCTCAAGTTCAAGCTACGTACGTACAACGTTGTACGTCGTGTCATATTGTTTCATGCTAACAGGGCACAAATTAATTTCGTACCGTGCCGTGCCGATCCAAACATAAAAAATCTATACATAGCACGGTCCAAAAACACGGGGGGTTGCTATCGTGCTGTGCCGACCTAAGCCCGGCACAAAAATTGTTATAATTAGAAATACTTATTTTGTATATTTAAAAATCTCTACAATAAGTAAATAAATATTATGTATATAAAAAATTGCATCTTGTACAACTTTCATAGTCTATATAGATCTATCTAAACATATAAATGTCACTAAAACATTAGTTTTTTAATTCGTACCTCACTTCGTGCGGTACTGGTCCAAGCATGGCTCATCAGTGCATGCCGTGTCATGCTGTCCAGCATGTCTAACACGTACGGCACGGCTCGGCATTTCGTGCCGTATCTAGATGGCCCATTTAGTTTCGTACCTATGATGTGTTTTGGGATACTTTTTTCGTACCGTACGCTGCCACACCTCACCATATAAAGTTCAGTACATTTTAACCTAAACATAAAGAAGCCTTTGGTGCAGTTGTAACAAGCCTCACTGGTAACTGGTGCCTCCTGGGTTCAATCCTTGGCGTAGGCGATGTTTTTTGTCTTTTTCTTTTCATTTATTTTCAAGCACTATTTTTTTTTCTTTTCTTCGCCATACCTTCTTTTTTGTCTGTCCTCCGCCACTGCTCGAGCTGGTCCGAACTGCACGGCCCAAACTTCGCTCTAGCCTAGAGGATTGGAGAGAGCAACTAACTTACGGCGATGCGAACTTCGGTGCGCGGGTTGGTGGCGGTGATGGTGTTGAAGGGCTTGTCGTCGGCGTAGACCCGGAAGGTGCGCACGCCGGTGGCAGCGTCGTAGGTGTACCGCTGGTCCTCGGGCACGTCGTAGGGGCTCTGCACCACGAAGTTGCCCTCCGGGAGCTCCACCGCCACGAACCCGGCGGTGAGGTTGTTGTTGCAGCCGCCGGAAACGGGCGCGGCCGCCGCCGCCATAGGGACGACGACGACCAGCACGCATAGGACTAGCAGCATTAGCATTAGCTCCATGAGGTGTGAGGAGCCGGATCAAGGAGGGAGCTGAGGGAGGAGGCAATGGTCGATGATGATATATATAGGACGACGACGGTGTTGCATATAATTGGACCGAACATGTGGGTGGTGATGTCAAAGAAATTAAGCATTGTCATCTTGTGTTTGATGATCTGTACTACTTAGTTATTTGGGAGAGTGATGATGGCTTCCAGCCAACCAGGGGGTTTAGTCGGTTCCACATCGAATTTGGCAGTGGCTTGGTGTACGTGTTGGTGGTGCTGCCTGCGTGTTGTCGGTTTTTGTAACGCGACGGCCAAAGAAATTAAAGCCGCGACAAAGAAAGGCCATTGCCACACTTAGGTCCAAATTGTATGCATGCCTTCGATGATTCTTATTTCTTAATTAGCCGGCCATCTGGAACGCTGGTTCGTCTTCAATCGGCACGTCGTCGTCGTCGGAGCTCTCTGCGCCATGACGAAGTTTAACCCTCCGGCCGGCGCTGAGGTTGCAGGTCGCAGCCGTCGCTGGTCACGCGCGTGCAGCAGCGTTGGAGCTAGTGGACTGGGAACCCCGTGATCGCTGAGAGGAGCTGCATATGTGATGTGAATATGCGATGAATCCACCGGTACAACACACCCCATGCGCACACCCTACCTGGCCTATGAGCATCTGTGTGGAACTGGGTTGGACAAACGTCTTGAGATTGACAAAGTCGCCACACACTTAAGAAAACCACAAAACTTTCATCGGCCAAAAACCCACAAAAGGCTAAAACCGAAGAAAATGAAAACAAAGGTTTTCGTTGGCTTTTAGCTATTTTTCGTCGGTTTCCGACTGACGAAATCTATTTAGTTTTCATCGACCAGTGATGACCCACGAAAATTAGGGCCGGTCTGGCTGCGCGGGCCTGTTTTCGTCGGCCTAGGCTGCCAAGAAAGCAAGGCACCACGTGGCAGGCAACGTGCCATCTGGTGCCTCATCAGCAGTTTTCGTCAGTCCATTTAGCCGACGAAAGTTAGGTTTATTTTCGTCAGGTTTTGACGCTGATGAAATTTAATTTGGCCACGCTGTGGACGAAACATCGCCCATTGCCGCAAAAATAATCAAGAGAGTTCTGGCTATGCTCAAATCTGCACATTAATTATCAGTCAATAAAGAGTTCAGAAGGGCATCGGCCGGCCACAGTTTCAGAAAAAAAAAAGAATAATCTAAAGCTGGTAACTCATAAGCATGTATGTATATATAAGGTTAATTGGGGTTTAATACCCACTTCTGACATGAGAACATGACATTGACGTGTTGCGTACACAGTTGTAGATCCACATCATTCTACGGAGCAAACCGGACCACATTAGTCCATCGGTTAGGAGAAGATATATGTGTTAAAAATTGGTAGACAAATTCAATGGTAATAAAATTTAGCAGTAATTAGAAACATATTAATGTCTATTTTTAGTTATTTGATTTATTCTATAATAATAGCATACTTCTATATTAGCGATTAAGATGCATATTTGGATATCTTTGTTTATCTTTGAAAATGGTAAAGATAGGTAATTTAGATAAACATACTAGTATGTATTTTTAGATTATCTATCATACTAGCAATGATGTGTAGTTTAGATATGGGGGTTATTTTTTATTATCTTTCATAATAGCAAAGGTAGTAGGTGATTAAAATGCAAATTTAAGGGATTTTTTATATTATATGTTTAATGGTAAATACATTTAATTGTTTTTAATACAGATTTGAGGAGTTTTTTTTTTCCATATTATGTTTCATAATGGCAGATGTTAGCAATTCTTCATGGAACACAATAGATTTAATTTTCTAATATAGATGTAGGGGTTTATGATGCATCTTCTATATCTAAATAGCTAGCCTCCACTGTCTATTTTTCTCAACATGCGTGAAGCCACATCATCTCTGAAGTCCACTAAATCACATGCCATGTCATCATCCACTAATGCCTTTATTTATATCTTTATATCGATTTTTTGTGGCTTCACACATGTAGTATTTTTCTATGGCGTATACACAGGTATCACTCAAATTTATGCAGCTACGCATAAGAAATTTATTTGATACCTTTTTATGAGTACAAGAAATTTATCGGATACCTTATTACGAGTACTACGTTGCACAATTCATGCAGCAGCGCACGGGTACCATCTAGTTATCTTTCATAATGGTATTGCTGAATAATTATTTAGAAAATAGAATAAAATCTAGTAAATTTTATGATTTTAATGTACCAAATTAATGGTAGGACATTTCTAATTATTGCAAGATTTTATGGGATTTATTTTCTTTCTATTGTATCTTATGAGAATTCATGTAGAGATTCCAATTAGTAATGGTAAGATAAAAATGATCGGGGACATAATAGGGGGCGAATCAAATTTTATGGACCAAACTGAATCTTGATTCTTGAGAGATGGAATTGGCTTTTGCCTGCCGTCACACTTTTCTAATGAAGCTGGACGGTTGCCTTTAGTTGCCGCGCGCCCGATCGAGCCTGAAGCAAGATGCCTTACCTGCCTCCAGCTTCAAGGCACGGCGATTCGATCTGGCCATGGATTCTGTGCCTTGCTTCACCTCTCCGGAAGCTCCGGTAGTCTTATAAGTGAAGCAGGGCGCAGTGTCGCCGAGACGCGGCTGCCGCGTGGGGCTCGCCACCGGCCTCCATTGCTGCTGTTTCATTTCTTGTGGATCGGTCGGCCACGATGGGTCTTGGAGCTGGCGGCGGCGCCGGCGCCTCCCGCCTCGCCGCCGAGGGCTGCACCAGCACGGGGGCGACCATGTCCGTCGCGGCACCGGCACGTAGTTGCTGCAGCTGCGGCGGCGGTGGCGCCGGGCGCTGCGTCGTCGTCAACGTCTACGTGAACAACAACGTGCAGGGGGTCACCAACTCCGTGCTGGTCGGCAGCAAGGTCGCCATGAGGGACCCCGGGGCGCGCGTCGCCATGACCCGCCGGCCGCGCCGTCGTGGTGGTGGTCGCCGCCGCAACGAGAAGACGAGCAGAATAGGGATCCTCGCCGTCGTGCTGCTGTGCGTGTGCGTAGCTGCTGCTGCCGTGATCTACCTCGATCATTTTTGCACGGGGTAGGTATGGTTTCATTTGAATTCGTCGCATCTTTTTCAATCCTGGAAATCATGTATGCTTTTGATCAAAACATACTTGTGGCCTGCATTGCCAAAACGCCAAACAAGTGTTCATCATCATACGCGAAGCTACTCTCCTCGCAGACGACATAACCAATCCATTATTACAAGTTTTTTAAAACAAAGTCTGCACTGCAGTACTTAGAATTCACCGACCGTAATCAAAGAAACGGTGTCATCTGTCAGCTGTCGACGCACGGACGTTATGTTGTGTATCGATGGTATGACAGATGACTGTTTCTGCAATTACTGCCGGTGAATCATCTTTGATCAGGTGAAGCCAGCGCTGCTTCACCTGTGTTATTAATTGGAAATCCAAACAGTTTGCTGCCTGTGTCAGAATCCAAGCTGAACACAGGCAGCACTCTTCCAGCAGCACGCCCTCACTGAGCATCACTTGGCTCAGCCGGCAGGGAAATGACCACTCCAAATAGCTTGATGGTGCGGAGCTTGGAGCAAGTGCCGGACTCTCCATGGCCAACAATCTCAGTGCCTCCAGTAGAATCATCAGCATGCGTCAGAGCAGAGTTTTCTTGCTGGTAATTCACCTCTTCAGGACGAGGAGAGCTCGGCTTTGCTGTGGACAAGGTAGAGCCCTGCCTTGTTTCTGATCTTCTGTTGCTCTCCTTTATGCTCTTCCTTCTTTTGGGAGAAGTAGGCTGAGCATGATCCGGTGCCGTTTCAGCGGCCGCCATCTTCTTCAGTTTGGCCCTGTACTCTGGATGGCATGCACAGTACCACGGTTTCACTGATGATGACGCATCAGAGCGAACTCTGTCCCAATTGAACCTGCACAATGATAATCAGTCATGCGAGGAAAATGTCAGTTGCTACTTCTATCTTCAAATCCGTTTGAAGATAATAATGGAACAATGTCGTTCTAACATGATTAAACTGCTTGATGGGTTTTCCATAAGGAACCGGATTTAATTTGTACTGCGACCAATAAGAATCATATAGGACAGCAAGAATTGACAAAACAGAGCCAAACACGAGCCAAGATTTTTCCTAGACGAAGTGGTAATATTACTCACTGTTTGAAGAATTCAAAAACAGAAAGGCCTGGTAACTGTCTTTCAAGCCTTTGCCACATTGCAACATCATAGTATATTTTAATACAAAGAATTAGAGTGAAAAGAAACCATACAGGTATGTAGGAGGTGCCTTGCGCTTGCACATTTCAGACACGCTGCCCTGCATAAAATTGCAAAATGTTTCTTATCAAATTATCATATTGGGGTACATAATCACCACAAATGCTCACTCACTACGGTGCAGACCTTGCAAGTTTGCATGTCGGAGGAGACAGGGGAACAACTATGCAAGATACTGTTTGACGAAAACATTTCTCTATTGCTGAAGCATGCAATTGGGTTGTCTAGGAGTTAGTCCAATGCCATATCTCTGAGCTCAATCGCAAGATCACTGAAAACAAGCTCTTCACCTTGGTCAAGTGTATACCAAGATGGATCTACAAATGATGTTTTACAGTTTTTTGTTCAGCAAGAGAAGGCGCAGGTGGCACGGGGAGTCTAAAGCTGAATCCACCATGGCCATTCATTCCGACAGGTAGTGAAGGGGTCACCTAACTGCTATCCCCCCTTCCCTAAATCAGTGTTGACTAAGGTGACACTGCCTCCAACCCCTCCTGCTTCAGAATTAGGTAGTGGTGCGGCCAGTTCTGTTGGTAATGAGCTTGTCATTCGAGTTATTCGGATATGGTGGATTGGGATTTGGGAGTTAAGCGTCCATGGTTGCTCAAGATGTTCTGTTGGCAATAATGAGTTTTTGGTTCAAGTTATTCAGATATGGTGGATTGGGATTTGAGAGTTAAGCGTCCATGGTTGCTCAAGATGGATTTTCCTAGGCTTGATGGATCAGATGACAAATGTTCATTCTAATTTTCTTTGTATCATATCCATATTTCCTTTAAGGTTGTTGCCACATCAGAACACATGTTTGGTCAAACTACCTACTAGTTCCAAGTTTAGAAGAATTTTTATGGTGTCCTGTCCTAGGAGTTGTTTACTAAGGCATTTTTGGTTGAATTTGGCATCACCGTGCATAGGGATAAAATGTTGGAACTATTGACATTGAGGCAAACTCCTAAGTTCAAATCACCATGGGAGTGAATTCCAGACAAGTTAAAAAAAAGGCCACTCGCTAGTCTCTTGGTTAACATATTTTAAGAATTGGCCCATGGTGAGCAAACCCTCATGTAACAATTAGTGTCTCAAAGCACGGTTAAGGCTCGAACCATGGGGGCACACAAAACTACCACTGCCCGATCTATTTTTCTTTTTGTCCCAAGAAAGATCTAAAATAAGATATTCCTGATGGTGATCTATAGAGGGTGAATTAGTTGGACTACTGAAAGTTGAATGACTTTTGTTAGAAATGTGGTGTGAGTATGCCCCCAACCACAATAATAAACAACCCTCTTAGCCTCAAAAGAGTATATTGTTGTCTAATGATGTGTTGGATATGTTGAAAAAATATGGAGGCCTTGTTGACAATTACCTGTGTGTTTTCTTGAATTCCATTCCTGGCTCTGGAAGTCCAAAAGTAAATAATTTGAGAGTCTTGGTCAATAATCAGATTTTTTTGTAGTTGTTTGATATTGGTAGCTTACATACTTTCATTAGCAGTAGTATGGTGCCAATAATTCAATATGATATAGTTGACATAATCCTAACTGAAGTGAATGTTGCTAATTGTCACACAATCATCTATAGGCAAGTTGTTAAAAACCTTGCTAAATGGATTCAAGGCAAAACCTTCTTTGCTAATATGTTGATTTTTACCTTTTTGAGCATTATAATGTAGTAATTGGGACAAATCAGCTTCAACACTAAAACAATTTTTGCTTCAATACAAGGCACCCACTGTTGACATTAATTTTTATACATCCCAAGTACTTGGGATGCTTGGACTATGGTTAGGAGTACCCTCTACCAATCACAATGGTCCCTTCACACGCTTGACTTGCATTGGATGCAACAAATCAGTATTGTACCATGGCAAACATGCAACAACGCAACCAACAATAGGTCCACACTATTACATTTCCAACTATCATGTAAAAATCATGTCATGTGTTTCATTTGATTTTTAGTATAGTGTATGAACTAATAGTACACAGATATTATTGGACCAAATGGAATCATCATGTAATCATCAATAAACTCTCACAAACAAATCAAAGGAAGAGAGGCGCAGGGAGATAATTGTGTGCATATTCCAAAGAGTCTGATTTGGTTGAGTAGGAAGCAAGTCAGATTTGGGCAGCAAAAGTGTCAAAGTGGTCAACTATAAGTGAACATGGCGGTAGCTGGTAGGGATGGATATAATGGAAGGGGCGACAAGGAAATCTAATAGTAAAGGTCGCGAGACAAGAAGTACTATAAGCATATTGGCATCACAATAACTAGTGTGGTTGATTACGCCTAGATGACACTAGCATAGCAACTCACAAGGCATTTATTTTTAAGAAAAAAGGAACAAATTTTTAGTCAGGCATCAACCAATTATGAATACCAAATTTATGTTCAAACTAAGTATAGTGCACTATAAACTCTATAACCCAATCATAATTGAATTCTCTTGCCCCAAAAATCCATGCCATGTTTGGCTCCACCATGAAAAAAATTCCAACCTTAACTGACCTCACCGAAAACAATGCCAAATTCCACCAAATATTACAAAACCCACTAAAAGAGTCCACATCTATCGGCCGCCAAACCAACTTTAGTAAAAATCAAATTTTTAGGCATGCATAATCGAACCAACCCCAATACCAATCAAATTAGCAAAAAATGGAACAAGCACATAGGCACATGGCAACATGATTACAAAACGGTAGCTTATCCCAACATCTCAGCCCTATGAAATAATTAGGCGAGAAAAGAAGAGCGATGAGCAAATTCATGAAGTACCTTAGGGTATATGATCCTTCTGATATTTGTATAGAGAATCCAAATCAAAGGCACAGAAAGATCAAACGTGTAACTCCCAACGGCGGCAGCGGTGCTTGAAACGAGAAAAAAAATCCTAGAAGTGAAGAGATGAATGGAGGGCTTTATATGCTAGGGGGACCTTTTGTCTGCGCGCCTCCAAACAAATACATTTATGTAGTTGTTATCCCAATTTAGCCCATCCCACAAGGAATAAGAACGCTATGCCCAATAAAACTTCCTCCTTTTTTGTTCCTTTTTCTTTGTGGTTCGTTTGTTGTGTTATAGTTTTATCTATTTCAACATTTTTCCTCAATATTTACCAAAATTTCTTTTTGTCTAGTTTAGATATTTCAATTAAACATTTTGTTGTTCATGAAGCATACTAGAATTTCTAAATAAAAATCAATTTTTTATACCTCTTCATAGTTCCAGGCTATTTTATGCCTAATAAACAAGATGAATTCCTCACATTAAATGAAGTCTTATTAAGTCTGTTAGGAACAGTCCGCTAAGATGGATTCCAACATTAAATGAAGTTTTACCAAGTCTTTCAGGAACAATATATCAAGATAGATTCCTCATATTAAAGAAAGTTGTATTAAGTCTTTGGAGAAGTAAAGAACAATACAACAACACGGATTTCTCGCATTAATAAAAATTGTATGAAGTCTTTCAAGAAGAGTACATCAACATGGATTCCTTGCATTAAAGAAAGTTGTATTAAGTCTTTCATGACCAATATATCAACATGGATTTCTCGCATTGAAGAAAATTGTAGTGAGTCTTTAAAGAGCAAATACATCAAGGTGGATTCCTCACATTAAAATCTACAAACTCCCTTTTAAAATTAGGTTCATGAAATGATGCATTGCTTTCATCACTGCTTGAACAAGTTATACCAATCTACAGACCAACTAGTTCATTGTTTGCTTTGCATTGGTTGCAAAATTAAATTGCATCGTTCTCCTCGGTACACTATGATGCACTTATCCTATAATAATATTAGTTTTCTAACCTCAAAAATAGTGGATATCATCTCTTGTTTTGAATTACATAAACTCGTCTAGATAGCAATAGTCCGAGCATTTTCTTGTACCAAATGCTTTAAGATAGGAAGGTGGCTCATACAATTGCGGCATTAGAGTATTTGAGGCCTCCTTTACAACGCAGGATTTCCACATGGATCACACATGAATTTCACAAGAAACACTTAAAAAAAACATAGGGAAAACGCAATATTTGGGAACGAATCCACCAATCCAAAGGGGCTTGAACGTAGGAATTCATAAAAATTGCATAGAAATTTCATGGAAAACAGTTCTATTTCATAGAAAAAACACATGAACAGAGAAAAATTTTCGTGTTCCAAACAAGCTCTCAATTCTTATATGCAATTTAGCACACAGTGGCGACATTCATGTTACGTCTTGCTTTATTGCTTAATTAGTTGACACCACATCCTTGCGCTATATGTGGAAGCCATTCCTGGTGTATACCATTTGCTTCTTCATCATGCTTTAATTGGCAGAATAATAGTTTCACCTAAATTACTTTTCATTGCCATATTTTTTATAGAAAAATGAACAATATCCAGCCTCTCTACCCGCACACAGCCAATTTTTCATTGTCAGATGTCATAGTTTTTACTTTTTAGGCTATCTCCAACATGCATCCCTATCCCTATTTCTTAAATCCCGCTCTACTCTGTGTCATGTCATATATAGTACAAAACAGTGCTGGAACAATGCTGATTCCCCATTTTGCCAACTCCCCTTGGAGTTAGCCTTACCTAGCTAGTTGGTTGGTCTCGAGACATTAGGAGTCTAAGCCTAGTACTGCAATCGACGTGATATAAATGTATTGGCGTCTCTTTTCTTATTGGATCTTTCATGAATAGTCTCATCCAAAACCTGAATAAACCCTTTTATCTAACGTACAGGGCACGCCAAACTAACAACACATGTATATTGTTTGGAAGGAAGATATTACTAAAGCTATCTCTAGCAGAATGTAAAAAAAAACATTGTTCTAGCACTGTTGACAGAGTGGAGTTTGAAATATATAGATATTGGAATGGGTATGCTGCTAGTGCTAGAGATGGCCAAAAATCCATTTTGTTACATCTGGCCATACATATATTTTGATTATGTTTGTTTTGAAACTCTCGTGTGAAACAAAATATTTTTATCATATTTGCATCATAATGTAATTTTAAACCTTCTTTCGTTCCAGGACAAGATTCAATCACTTTGCCAATATCAAGAAGCTACTTTGTATATTTATTTTTAAACTCTAATGTTCAACTATGTTTCATTTGTACTGTATTTGACATAAAATAAAATCAAAGTCAGCTTTAAACTCTTGAATACATGAGGGTCCAACAAAGATAATCAAATTCAATTTTTTAAATAATGGCATTACTACGTGATAGAGAATAGGTATAATGGTATTTGAATTATTTTTTTTGTAATGATGGCCATAAGTAGTTTTTTTTAATAACGATTCGGTTAGACAATGGAAAACAAATATAAATGTATCCATTTTTTCCATAGTGATAGCATTGGTAGATGATTTATCAATATGTAGATTCTTTAATAATGCATGGGCAAGTAATAGAGAAAAATAAATGATTTTTTATTAATTTTACATATTGGTATTTGTGAATAACTGGATTACATGTGTCCCTTGGTTAAGTTTTGTGTAATGGCTACATGTGGATAAATAAATAAAGGTCACGAATAAATCCATTTAGTCTTACGTGGAGATCTTGGCATAAAAGGAAAGATTTTTTAAAAAAAACATTTTCATCCTTAAAAAATTACGTAGTTCTATGACCGAGTATCCAAATCAAAATCTGATCGCACCATCATGTTTGTTTCAATAAGAACTTCTAAACAAGATCGCACTTGACTATGTTTTAACGAGTCAAATAAATGTGGTGAAAACTTACTTTTTATGAAACAAAAAGTTACTTTTTTTAGGAAAATCTTACATTTTACATATCAAATGTAACATTTTAGAAAAAGTTATTTTTTATGTATCGAATGTTACTTTTTATGCATTGAATGTTATGTTTTATGAACAAATTATATTATTTTGAAAACTTACTTTTCACATATTCAATGTTTATTTTCAACGTTACTCTTTTTTATGTAACACATTATGACAGAAAAGTAACATCTCGAATAAAGTGACTTAGAGAAGTAACATTGAAGAGATATAGTAACTTATTCAAATATACGTTGCAAATAAAAACAACTTATAACATATTTTGTGATAATTCAATATGTGAAAATGTAGAAATTTTAAATAAAAAATAACTTTTGTTTGACAATGTAAAATTTGATATGTAAAAAAAGTAAAATAGAAAAATTAATATTCATTACGTAAAAAGTAATCTTTTTACTATGAATAAAAATGTAATTTTATCATTTAACGGAAAAAGTAACATTACGATAGAAAAAGTAAGTTTTCACAACCAAGTTACTTTTCTGCCATAAAATTACTTTTTCTAATACTCATATGTTATCAAATATAATATATATAAATTAACTTTGTTGTGGTAGTAAAATAATGGGACCATATGCTTGTATTTTAGGAAAATTTGACGTAAAAATGTAACTTTACGAAAAAGGAACATTATGATAGAAAAAGTAAGTTTTCACAATAAAATTACTTTATCTATTATTCATATGTTATCAAATATAATGTATATAAATTAATTTTGTTGTTGTAGTAAAATAATGAGATCATATGTTTGTGTTTTAGAAAAAAATAGGATAAAAAAAAAAGAAAAAAACCGGCACAACGAAATGCCCCGAATCTTGCCGCGAGAACAAGGAATGTACCCACCGTCACCACCACGCCGCTAACGGGTCCGGAACCTTGCCTGTCGGATCCACACGGGCGCGCTCCCTTCCGAGGCAGAGTCCCTCCTGTCGCTCTCGCCTTCTTCTCCTCCAGTCGAGTCCGGATCGCCGCCTACCCCACCGATCCTTTCCGGCATGGCTGCGCCCCCGCCGAAGGCGCTGGCGCCGAGGCGTTCGGCGGCCTAGCGTCTGGTTCTGAGGGTTCCACCGGTCGCGTTACCGGATCTTGGGGTGGGCCGTCGAGGATCCGATCCCAGACCGCCGATCGCCGCCGGTATGGGCTCCGACGGGCGCCTCCGCCGCGCGCTGGCCGCGTTCGGGGGCGGTGGCGACGTCTGGGACCTCGTGGACGCCGCGCTCGCCGCCGCGGCACGGGAAAACCCTGGCGAGCTGCGCGCCCGCCGCGACGGCATCATCGAGCGGCTCTACGCTGGAGCACGCTGCCGCAACTGCGACGCCGACGGTCCGGTACCGCCTCAGCCGAGGAAGGCGGATGAGGCTGCTGCTGCTGCGGCGGCGGCGTCGTCTCCGGCGTCGCCGGACGTGGACGAGGAAGTCAACGCGGACGGCCTCGACGACGAGGAGGATGACGCCGGCGCCGGCGTGGAGAGCAAGATCCTGGCGATCAGGGATTTTCTGGAGGACCCCGACCAGGTCCTCAAAGATCCCATTTTTACCGCTTTGGCAGTACAATTTTGCTGACAGAAGGAGAGAAAGGCTCACTGCTTCGTTGCAATCTGTACCTCTGTTTTGTGGTCTCGTCGTCACAGTCGGAGGACGAGATTTTGAGCCTGCTGCAAAACCTGGCAGACATGGACATCACCTACAAGGCTCTCCAGGTCAAACTTTTAGCTTCTCTTTTGTTCGAAAGTTTTATCTTGAGTTCATACTTTTTGAAGCACCAGCTCAACGAGTGACGAGAGCTTGTGATTCTGTTTTGTGCAGGACACCGACATCGGCCGGCATGTGAATGGCCTGCGAAAGCACCCATCTGGAGATGTGCGGCAGCTGGTGAAGCTGCTCGTCAGGTGAAGAACAAACTGAGAACTTTTAGGTTTATGTCCTACTGAATCAAGAACTTCCTTCTTATTGTGGTTTGGTTGTTGTGATTTGTGCATTTGTTCGAACTTGAAGGAAATGGAAGGAGATAGTGGATGATTGGGTGCGGCTGCACAACTCAGGAGGTGATGGTGGCTCAATCATAAGTATGGTGCCATGTGTACTATTGCATTGTGTTGAGCTCCCATGTCCTTCGGATTGATGGATTCATATTGTGTTTGCTTATATTTGATGTCCTCTCATCATGGCAGGCGATGGTGACTCGCCTGATAAAGTCCAACCCAAATACCATCAAAATAATCAGGTAACTACTATTTCACGGTACAATGTGGGCTGATGTTCTGTTTCTTGTGTATAAGGAATTTCTGTGTTCAGGAATCATAAAAAATTTCATTACTCAAGCATTAGTAAATCCATCTTTCGGAGAAGTTGAACTTATGGACAGTACTGTGCTAAAATTGTTCCTAGCTCAATTCCTTTGCTAGTAACTTAATATGCCTTATTACCTTCATCGAAAGAATAGCCTATGAGATAAACAGCAAATCTACTGCCTAAGTGGTCATACTTTTCATGTGGCCTAGTAGAGCTGAAAAGGCAAACAAAATTATAAATTGGTTAATTTCAATAGGATTCTTATACTTTTAAATTCTTAATTCCTTTGTTGATACTGTGCAAATGCAGGCTTCAGACTTCAAATACTCCCCCAGCCCACAGAGGCATAGTGAGTTCTTGTATTCATTTCCTAAGAGTTTTAAACAGAGCTCGTATTTCATGACCCACTCATCTCTGATGGTCCCTATTTTGGAAATTAGATGGTATGAGTTTAGAGAGGCCTAGCAATCACAATGTGGTGGAGTCAACAATGGAGAAGCGTAGAACAAGTCCTGCACCTGCATACCATAACGCTAAGCAGAACAACAGCAACAACTATTCTACTATCTCATCATCAATTCCAGCTGTACGTCTTTGACCACAAGTTCCTCTATTTTTCTTATATCTGTATTTGTCATTGCATAGGGACTATGCACTTGGTTTTGTTTATAATGGAACATGGTGCCTTGAAAATAAGGTCAGTTCCTACAAAGAAAAAAAAGGAAAGGAATAAGGTCATATGCTATCAGCATGGAGATATCACCTTTTGACCAAAGATGCCTCAACATCCACCACTCGCTGTGCATTGATATTGTCATGCAAAGTAGTGACAAAGATGCTTATCATGTTTTTTACTTCAGCTTTTCTCTGCTCACGTTTGGCAGAACAGTGCCTGTTCTTTCATGTGGTGCTGATAAATACCCTTCTGCAGAGGACAATGAGGGAGCAGAAGGATACTCTTTTGGATTCTGAGAGGCTAGATTCAGCGCGGAAGAGGCTTCAGGAAAATTACCAGGAAGCGCAAAATGGTAATATTTCAATGACGCACTCAGCTACTTACCCTTGACTCAAGAGGCTTCAGAAGTCAGAATAATAGTGATACCCCATGCTTTTTTACACCTAATTCCCCCCTCTGCTTCTCACCTTTTCAGCAAAAAAGCAGAGAACCATTCAAGTGATGGATATCCACGACATACCAAAGCCGAAAAACAGGAACACTTTTATCCGTAAGAGCGGAGGTGGACTCCCAGCAAGGCGGTGATCTGCACAACCGTCATCCTACGTGTAGGGAACTTGAGAATTTGTATCTTTGTGCTAGTTAAAAAACGAAATTTGAAAGGGAACTCTCCCTGTTTGATTTGTACCCTTGCAGTTACATATGGCATTAACATATTGTTGTGCTCCTCTTAAGATTGGAGGACAAAGTGCCCCCAATAATTCATGTCAGTCGTTCTTTCTCCCCCTAAATTATTGTTCATGAAATGGCCGTGTTGAGTACTCCTTCCGTCCAAAAAAAATTGAAATTTTAGTTTTGTACTAAGTCAAACCGTTACAAATTTAATCAAATTTATACAGAAATGTAACGGCATTTATGATATCAAATACGTATAATATGAAAATATATTTTTGACATAAATCTAATAACACTAATTTGGTAGCATAATTTGAAATATATTCTCTTGTAAATTTGGTTAAAATTACGACAGTTTGACTTAGGACAAAACTAGAATTTTATTTTATTTTTTTGGATGGATTCCTCCACATGGCAGCCCGCTAAGCACAAGGTCAGTGTTTCCGAGAGAGCAAAAAAGAAAAAAAAAAGAATAAGTAAATAAACAAGAGAATGCATTGATCAAGATTCAAGCCGTCGTGCTTTCTATCATATACACCAAAATGATTAAAGTCAAACAAAAATGTACGTACACCGAAATGATTAGCAGAAGGATAGGCCAGTGGCGAGCTGAAGTTCTAGCCAAAAAAAGCCTTTGGAAGTGGGAGAGCCATGTCCTCTGCTCAGAACAGAATATTCTACCTTCTACGTTGTGACCCGCAGAAAAATGATTTGACCTAACGTCCACAAATAGATCTGTTTGCATCCCTCGTTGCCAATCCTACATGCATGTGTTGCTATGCTAGATTCATCAGTCAGCATCTACAACTTTTCGTGTACTTGTTCTTCGATTTGCAATTTGGGACCATGGTATAGTTCCGGTTTCTTTTAGGAATTAGGATGTTAGGGAGATCCTAGCACCCTCCTCAAAAGACAAAGAAAAAAGAAGATAACTTGCACGATCCCCGTGTGACAATTGAAACAACAGCTTCGCCTCTATGTAGCCAACAATAAGATTTAGTGTTAACATGCCTCCTAAATTTCTTAGGACTAAAAGCACTGCAATTTTTTCAGTTGACTTTGTGAACAGAACGGCGGTCATTGTTCTTGCTTTTAATTCATATACAGTGAGTTTGATCTGCCGTTGCAGAAGGGGAGCAAGATTTGTCAACGCCTATATAGGCGTAGAGGGAGGTAGGCTGGCCCAATGACGGTGCCAAAGGGGTGGTGTACGTAGACCAAATGTATGTGGGTGCCACAATACCTCTCTGTTTGCCTGTATATAGGACGTGTACACCTCATCTGTGGATACCAAAATACGTATCATCTCTACCTTTTCGGTCCGGTCGACGTACTCTATCTGTATTTAAATATATAAACGACGATTGATTTTTTTTCAAAACTTCAATCGTTCATCTTATTCAAAAAAATTGTAAACATATATAAAGACAAGTCATACTCAAACTATCTATAATGATAAAACAAATCATAACAAAACAAAAATAAATAATAAATTTTTTAAATAAGACGAGGGATTGAAATTTTGAAAAAAAAATCAATCACGACTTATATTTAAATACGGAGAGAGTATAAATTTCTTATTAATAACAATATTAGAATTTCACATGATATTTGGCATACCCCGTTACCTCTAAAAATAAAATTGTTTTTGTGATATCTTAAAAAAGGGGTGTTGTTAACTGAGAATAACCTTAGCAGGCAGAATTGACGTGGGACAAAACTTGTGCTTTTTGTAATAGGTTCGAAAATATCCGACGTCTCTTTTTTGACTGCCATTATACTAAATTCTTGTGGCGTATAACTTATATGTACTTCGGGATTTCACCACCCCGTCAAATGTAAGTGATTTGTTTGACTATTGGTCTAAACAAGGTGGGGAAAATTAAATCACATTACTTCTATTGGGTGCAGCAGGGTTGTGCATTATGGTTATCAAGAAATGATATTATTTTTTACAAGACTCGACCAAAATCCTTTTTGTAAGTCTTTTTCAGAGGAATTTACTGGCTTCGGTTGTGGGCCAAATTGTAGCGGAATGAAGATGAAGCACATGTGATTATCGCTGCTTGCTGACAATTTAGAATCAATGGCATTCCAAGTATTTGTGTCTTTTGGTTGGCCCCATGTGGCTAGGATTTTATTTTCTGCTCAATGAGACTTTGTTAGGTGCAAAAGGCTAATGTTGCATGGGTTGTAATAAACATGATCTGATTCCCTCCTTATAGGAGATGAAGCCCGAAACTTTGTTTCCATTATCTAAAAAATAGTCTAACTACTATCTCCGTTCACAAATGTATGACGTGGTTGATTTTTTTCGCAACTTTAAACTTTTCGTCTTATCTACGCTATAAAAGAGCAAGTTTTCTAAAAATCTTTTTTACCTAGAAAGACATAGGTATACCCCTCACACTGGTCGCACTGTGCAGTTTGGAAAATGTTGAAAAGTGGTAGAAAGACCCAAAACCCATAAATGCAAAATGTTTCATCCATTTTCTCTCTTTATTTCTCACCTCATTTTATACCCACACCCACGTGTTACGTTTCTTCTCTTGGTTTTAATGAGAAATGAATGAACCAATTAATCAGATCTCCTTCCTTTTAATTATATTTTTTCTCCTTTCTATTGGCTGCTCGATCATCTCACAGCACGTGTGTATTGCACGCAGTGGCGAAGCTAGAGCCAACATGAGGGGGGTGCAAATGCTTTGTGGGTGCATAGATGTGTGATGTGGGGGTGCTTATATGGTGAAAATTTGAGTTTTTGCACTAATTTGACAAACTCTAGGGGGTGCATGTGCACCCACTGCTGCCCATGGAGCTTCGCCCCTGATTGCACGTACATCTATGCTAGTTTTAAAAAAATTGCTCAAACATGTGTACCTTTAGTATAAATCAAATGACAACAAAATAAACAATAATCTTAATTTTTTGAATAAACAAATGATAAACGCGTTATACATGCAATTTGAGACCATGGTATCGTCCTTAAAATCAACAGTATCGCTTTCTTTTAGGATGTTAGGGAGGTCCTAGCACCCTCATCCTTAAAAGATAAAGAAAAGAGAAGAAGAAAACTTGCACGATCCCCATGTGACAATTGAAAACAACAGCTTTTGCCTCTACGTAGGCAACGACGGTCTAGGACTACCAACATTAAGATTTAGTGTAAATTAACATGCCTCCTAAATTTCTTGGGACTAAAAGCGTTGCAATTTTTTCAGTTGCCTTTGTGAACAGTACGGCAGTCACTGTTCTTGCTTTTAATTCATACAGTGAGTTTGCTCTGCCGTTGCAGAAGGGGAGCAAGATTTATCAACGCCTATACAGGCGTAGAGGCAGGTAGGCTAGCCCAAAATTTTAATTAGCATATTCTATCAACGTTGTGGACACATAGTGGGCCTATGCACCCTAAATATATGCGACCAGCGTCCGCTATGCATTGTTTGTGTCTCTAAACAATAATGAAGCAAATATTAAACATGCGCGTGTCATATAATGTTATGCCGAATGCATAATTAAGGGAAAATGAGATCCAAAATAAATGGCTAACGTATGTTTTTATGTATAGAGGACGAGATATAAATGACGCTATTTGGAGAGGAATGAGATAAGGAATTTTTTTTATGATTTTATAGTTGCGATACATAGTGGAATATAAAAACCATTGTTTGAGTTAGTAAGACAGAACATTCTATGGCATATGGCAATGAAGAGCAGAGGATACCAATATTGTATAGAATTTGTTTTGAATCCTATATTTTTTTTAACAAAAAAATTGGACTGCTTCATATGAAATTTTTACACGGTTTATATGGAGTTCCTCGATCAAAAGGATTTGTATTTGAATCTCCCCGTGGAAATAACTTGCGCGCATGCTCATGGAAGGAGGGAGCGAAGCACATCTTCCTTCACCTCTCGTTGCCGGCCAGCTAAAACGGGAAAGAAGGGCCCTTTGAAGCGTGCGTGGCGCGCCTCAACTCCCGCGCAGCCCGGGTTTCTCTCTCTCCTTTCTCTCTCTCTCTAGCTCAGCCACCCGTCCCAAGAAACAACCACCGGCATCGCCATTGCCCATTCCCCTCTCGGCCCTTTCCACCCGGTCCGACGGCCACCCACCGGAGATGGAGAGCCGGAGCCAGCCGCCGTACAAGTCCAGCAGCTTCTCGACGGCCACCACCCGCGACGACGGCGGCAGGACGCGGGAGGTGGACCGCAACTTCTCCCTGGGCGCCGTCCGCGACAAGGGCGGCAGGGACCTGCACCACCACCATCACGGGCACGGCGGCGCCAGGGACAGGGAGCAGGCCATCAAAGAGGAGGACGAGCAAGAGGAAGGCGATGAGGGCACCGCCGCCGGACATGGCGGCGAGGAGTGCGGCGTGCCGGACCTCGCCGCGCTGTCGGCGGAGGTCGACGCGTTCGTGGCGGCGCGGCAGCAGGGCGGGGACGCCGCCGCCGTGACCGTCACGGATGGGACGCTGGAGAAGTTCGCGTCCGCGGTCGAGCTGCTGGTCGCGCGGTCCGAGGGCGTCGAGGGCAGGTGGGCGGCGGAGGCCAGCGGCGAGCCGTCGGCGCTGCTCGCGGCCATCACGCGCACCGCGGCGCTGGCGTCGGCGCTCGGCAAGGCCCCCGCCGAGGGCGGCGGCGGCGGTAGCAAGCACACCGCGGCCGCGCACCGCGTCACCGCCGTGCTCCACCGCGCCATGGCGTTCCTGGAGGAAGAGTTCCACGGCCTGCTGGAGGACCCGCGCGTGCCCAAGCCGGCGTCGGCGGGCGGCGAGCCGGGCGCGGCGCACGAGCCCGACCGGTGCGTGCTCCCGCCGCCCGTGACA
The DNA here is from genome assembly GCA_022530915.1 of Paspalum notatum. Classification (NCBI taxonomy): domain Eukaryota; kingdom Viridiplantae; phylum Streptophyta; class Magnoliopsida; order Poales; family Poaceae; genus Paspalum; species Paspalum notatum. The sequence continues at coordinate 7,311,171 of CM039690.1, read as the reverse complement.
CAGGTGTCAGCGGACGCCGAGAAGGATGCCGCCGCCGCCGCCGCCGCGCCGCCTTACCCACCGGAGACCGTGGATCGGCTCCGCGCCATGGCGGACGCGATGGTCGCGGCGGGGTACGCGACGGAGTGCACGCAGATGTTCCTGGTGGCGCGGCGGAACGCGTTCGACGCGGCGCTGCAGGGCATCGGGTACGAGAAGAGCAACATGGAGGAGGTAGTGAGGATGGCGTGGGAGGCGCTGGAGGCGGTGATCGTGACGTGGACGCGGGCGTTCCGGCACGCCATCAACGTGGGGCTGAGCACGGAGCACGACCTCTGCACGCGCGTCTTCGCCGGCCGGCACGCCGCCGTGGGGCGCGGCATCTTTGCCGACCTGGCGCGCTGCGTCATGCTGCACATGCTCAGCTTCACGGACGCCGTGGCCATGACCAAGCGCGCCGCCGAGAAGCTGTTCAAGGTGCTGGACATGTACGAGGCCGTCCGCGACGCGTCCCCAGTGGTCGAGGCCTTCCTGTCCGCCGACGAGAACAGCAGCTCCGGCGGCGGCCTGGCCGAGCTCAGGTCCGAGATCGCCGCGGCGCGGTCCCACCTCGGCGAGTCCGCCGCCGCCATCTTCCGCGAGCTCGAGAGCTCCATCCGCGCCGACGCCGGCAAGCAGCCCGTCCCCGGCGGCGCCGTGCACCCGCTCACCCGCTACGCCATGAACTACCTCAAGTACGCCTGCGAGTACAACACCACCCTGGAGCAGGTGTTCCGGGAAGAGCAGCACGCCGCCGCCGCCGCCGGCCATGGCGGCGGCCATGGCGACAACAACAGCAACACCAACACCAACCCGTTCGCCGCGCAGCTGATGGAGGTGATGGAGCTGCTGCAGAGCAACCTGGAGGCCAAGTCCCGGCTGTACAAGGACCCATCCCTGAGCAACATCTTCCTGATGAACAACGGGCGGTACATGCTGCAGAAGATCCGGGGCTCGCCGGAGACGAACGCCATGCTGGGGGAGGCGTGGGCCCGGAAGCAGTCCACCAACCTGCGGCAGTACCACAAGAACTACCAGCGGGAGGCGTGGAGCCGCGTGCTGGGGCTGCTCCGGGACGACGGCGCCATCACCGTGAAGGGCCACGTGCAGAAGCCGGTGCTCAAGGAGCGGTTCAAGCAGTTCAACGCCGCCATGGACGAGGTCCACAGGACGCAGGGGAGCTGGGTGGTCAGCGACGAGCAGCTGCAGTCGGAGCTGCGCGTCTCCATCGCCGCCGTCGTCGTGCCGGCGTACCGGTCCTTCCTGGGGCGCTTCGCGCAGCACTTCAGCGCCGGGAGGCAGACGGAGAAGTACGTCAAGCTCAGCGCCGAGGACGTCGAGACCATCATCGACGAGCTCTTCGACGGCAACGCCACCTCCATGGGGAGGAGGAAGACATGACCAATCCATCGGCAATAAACAACAACGTACACTCAGCTAGTATTTCATCTGGCAACACGTACGCATCAACATCCACCATCCATGCATGCATCCATGGCGACATGATGGCGTCGCGCGCACATTGCTTCACTCGAGCCAATCTTCATCGATCATCGATTTGAGTTGAGCACTGCTACTGTCTCGTTGATCTTTTATCTTCTTCTTCTTCTTCTTCTTTTTTACTTTGTTGGTTAATTACAAATGTTAATCTGTTCCGACAGTTGATATACTAATCATGTAAGAACTGTACTTACTACTACTCCTCTCTCCCAGGATCGAACTATATATAGTCAGGGCAGCTAGACCATCTATTTAATTCGTACCCATGTATTATGGCCTGATGATGACATTTTCAATCGTGTTCTTCGATCCATTGGTTAATCATTATTGAGTGCCATGTATAAAAATGTACTCCTCCCTCCGTCCTAGATTGTTTTATTTTCTTTATATACTAACTTTGATTCACTATTGGTTAATCTGTTCCGACAGTTGATATACTAATCATTATTGGTTAACTTTAATTGTTTTATTTTCAACAATTAAGTGTTGCGGAGATGCGTATGTTGCGTTGGATGTGTGGGCATACAAGGATAGATCGAGTTCGAAACGACGAGATACGGGATCGTCTTGGGGTAGCTCCAATTGAAGAAAAGCTTGTGCAACACCGACTAAGATGGTTTGGGCACGTGCAACGAAGACCTCCAGAGGCACCAGTGCATAGAGGCATCATAAGGCGAAACAATGATGTGAAGAGAGGCAGGGGCAGACCAAATTTGACATGGGAGGAGGCAGTTAAGAGAGACCTAAGAGATTGGAATATAGTGAGAGAGTTAGCCTTGGATAGAGCTGTTTGGAAAGCAGCTATCCACGTACCCGAGCCTTGACTAGGCTCTTCTATGTGTTTCTCAAAAAAAAAATTTAAAACCCTTGTTTTCTTGTTGAAAGTCACCTTTAAAAAAAAAGAACTTTTCTCGTTTGTAGCGGTTTGATTTGGATTTCAACTCTAGTCTATCCTAACTTGCTTGGGATTAAAAGGCTTGTTGTTGTACTAACTTTGATTCACTCCTTTTATTAAATTTTTTTTATAATTATCACTTATTTTCATTGTGATTTAATTTAGCATATAACATATTTTAACTACGAAAAAAAATTTTCTATATCTTTCGCAAATACTTTGAACACGTACGGTGAGCGCTCCCACGCCGGCGTCCGGAACCACCGGCCGTAGATGGCCGGCGGCATCCGGCCACGACGCGCGCGGGCCTCGTCGTCGTGGTATACATGAGGCGGCCGCCGTAGACGTGCAGCATCAGCGTCGTGTTGCGCCGCCCGGCCGACGCGCCCAACACCTGCATCATCACCGACACCCCCGACGTGCCCGCCGGCACGTACGTACGCGTAGCCCTCGAACTGCCATACCCCGGCCGTGTACGTCGCCGGCACGAACCTTTTTTTTTTTTAACAAAAACTATTAGCAGCAGCTCATGATCGATAATTGGACAGGATTAGCAGCATAATTCAGATTAATTAATGATGATCAGGGGGTGCTTATATTACTAGGCTAAGTGGCTAACCAATCGGGGGGTGCCACGGAAGCGTCTGATGGAGTTGAGTTCCATCGGAATTTGACTGGCCAGGGTACTCTAGCCCTCCCGAATGGCGATACTGGGCCGGCCATTCAGCCCAGTAAGATTCTCGTACGTGTTAGTGCGCCTTGCAAAATTAGCAAATCCAGAGAATTTTACCAAGGCGCAAGTGATGAGTCATCCAGTATGACATGATGCACCAAAATTAGCAAATTTGATTCTACACAACAAATTATCCAGCAAAAGCTCTAAAACACAGGAAAAATCGAACCAGATCAAGACGCACAACAATTGAACATCTCAGGCTAAACAGAAAATTTTGAGCTAAGAAATAAGAATACATGTTTACGTGTCAGCTTATAGTATCATCAGAATGCTTATAATATCAAAGTGGACAGCGGGCGACACAAAATTGACAGTGATACAGAAACCTATCGACCATCTCTCTGCCTTCTCTCTTTATAGGACCTATCATCAGAATGCTGGTTTCTCTCACGGTGTCCAGTGTCTTCTCTTCTATGTCTAGAATCTGAATCCCTTTTCCTGTGTCCATCATCATCTCTCCGGTGGCGATCACTCTTTTCATAGCCATCATCTCTGTGGCGCCGCTCCCCATCCGATTTATCCCTCCGTCGGTAATCTTCATCGCCATCCCCACTTCTGCTCCTGCTATGGTGCCTGCTATAATCACGACCATCGTATCTACCAGAGCTTCGATCACTAGATTTACTGTAACTGTGGTAATCATCATGTTTCCGACCCTCTCGGCTCCTATCATCATCTTTACCACGTCTGCTTCCTTTCTCATCACTGTGTGTTGTTCTCTCATGGCTATTGCTATCACGACCACCCTGAGGCGGTAGCTCTGATCTTCTATCATCTACTCTTTGATGCTTTCTTCTATGCCCATTTTCGTGATCTTTCTTATCAGAATAATCAGCTCCATCTTCGTCAAAGACTAGATCATAGCTGTAAAATGAGAGTAGAGTACCACATCATAAAATAATGTTCAACGATTTTTGTGCAAAAGAAGAAAGAGGGCAGAGACTAGAGACTGACCTTCGACGGTGATTTCCACCACGCTGTGTGTTTTCATCTTTCAGAACATAATTTGGTCCTTTGTTTTTCTGTTCACCAGATTGGTCGCAGTCTCTAGCTAGGTGATCAGGGGCACCGCACTTGAAACACCCATCTGCAGTGAGGAAGAATAGTTGGGTGTGAAACTAAAGACGGCATAACTTCCAATACATATAAAATTGTACCACCAGATCATGGAAAACTAAGATCATTTACCTTTCTTTCCATTTCTTTTGCTTTGTCTGAATTGACCCCACAGCTTTGAAACACTCTGACTAAAATCAACATGGATCCTCCGGTCATCAATCAGACAATTGTCCATCTACAAGCATAACACTGTGTAAGCAGTGATATTTGGATTATTCACAAAGGAAATACCAAGTCAGAATAAACATTTATTGTCACATAAAAACTCAGATGGTTTTCTGGGTGCAAACGCTCTTTCTTCAATACACAGTTTTTCCAGTTTCCATTTTTCAACCTTAAAGCTAGACTCTACTTATGCTTAAAAAAAACATGCGAGTACTAATGTCTAATGTATACACATTCACATGGGAATGGAAATACTGACCTTGAAATATGCACGTTCACAAGCCTCCTTTGTCTCGAATTCTGACAGAAGACCATCAATACAAAATTGTTAGCTTCTCATGTTAGGCCACTAAGCATAATCAATCTAGGTCCAGGAGGAATTATAAGTTCTTTCATATATATATGGTTCTACACTGTACCAATTGGAATTTTGAGTAAGCAATGGGAATCTAATTCCAGGAGAAGCCATAAGTTCTTTCACAGATATTGTCACCACATATATGATATATGGATCTACCTATCCCAACTTGAGTAAACAATGGGAGGTTTCTTCTTAGGAGAATGCAATGGAGACTTGTTATCATTTTCTTTAGGAGGAAAAAATAATAGAAACCAATAATTTAGAAGTACCCGGGTTAGAAAAAGGAGGAGCCAACAGTCATAATACTTCTTCAGTCTCTAGCCACATTTTTCCTTTTTGTTTACTACTTGTTCTTTCGACCTCTAATGAGAAATCACACAATCAGAGATCATTGTTATCTATTCATAGGATAACCAACCAAACTGGCCTACTGCATAAATGTGCAATACAGCTGAAGAAATGGATGACATATGCTCAGTTCAGCTACCTAAGCAGACGCAGCAGCGAATATACTGGAACTAGGGTTCTAGGCATCCAGCCAAATAGAAAAACGGTAACTATCAATACAATAAGTGTAGACTAGGGATGAAACATACCAATAAAAGCATAACATAAACTATCTCCAGTCTTGTAGTCACGAATTATTTCGGCCCTGCACAGAGTTGAGAATAAGAAATTAAAATACAAGGATAAGCAAGGGTATTATGAATTAATTGGTTAAGAAAGGCACTCACGATGTCACGGTTCCAAAGCGAGAAAAAATTGTATATAAATCTTCATCCTGCAAAAATTATTGAAGTTGTTCAGCAAAATAGCCAAGATCTAAGGGACAATTTCTGTTTTGTTTCTGAAATAATCAGCATTATAGCCACTGAACTGGAAAAAACGAAGCATTTCGATAAATAAAAACTGTGGATAATTACACCAAATCAGGACTTGCGCATCTTAAAAGGTCCAGTGAAGTGGAAAACTTAAAGGCCAGCAATTACGAACTAATACCTAGTAAGTTTTGTTATTCCTTAAAAAAACATTAACCTGCGTAACTGGGTTGAGCTTGCAAACAAATAAGACATTCTCCGGTGGTTTGATCTCAGCATCCGGAAGATCTGCCAACTGCAGAAGCAAACATGCTTCAGTCATAAACAGGAAATCGGTAATAAAGAAACTAAAATTGATAAGCTGCCAATTTTGGTTTGGCAGCAGGACTTACACTCTCAAGGATTACTGCATTTGTATGCGCCTCTTTGGAGCGGATCAACTCCTCAAGTTCTCCAGGAGCCACTGTTTCGTCCAAAGGGACCCAAGTATCCTCTAAGCGCTCTTCTGCAATCTGTGCATTCACAAGGAAAAGGAATATCTCAGAGCATCAAATTTGGAGGACTACTATGTCATTCAATCTATAAACTCCTTTATATGCCTGAAACATGCTCAATTGTAGCGCAAGTGTCAATATACTTAGAACAAGGGGTAGATTTCAGCCATAAATGAAATGATGCGCACTCAATTGACAGACATGATTGGTTAAAAATTCTAAACAGCTACACAAAGGAATAAATTTACACACAGTTACTAGTCTGACACAACGGAAATTTTAAATTGAATCTAAATAGGTACACATAGAAATAACGGCAATTTTTTATGTCCACCATAACTCTTAATCAATGTTAAAGAAAAGGAAAAAAGAAAACATGGCCTGTGATTAAGATTGGTGGATTTTGACTTATCATCACCTACTACTGAAATGGACACAATTGGAATGCACTAATTACCTCACCCGGTGGCTTTCCTGTGGGTGAATTCTCAGGAATAAGTTCAGCAAGCTGAGAAGGATCATCAAAAGGATCATCCAAGATATATGTGTGTTTAATCCTGCAAAATTATATTACAAAAGATCAGCTACAGGAAAGAAAAAGGCAACAAAGAATGAAACAGATGATGGAGTGGTATTTTGGTACTCATGTTGTAACTGAGGAATTAATGTATACCCCACCTTATGTCCTTATACGGTCTTCCTTTATCATCAACATAAGCTTCATTTATTTTCGTCAGTGTATCAAAACCCTCAGCAACCATGCCAAACACCTGTGGTCCATAGAGCAAACAGATGAATTGTTATTCGTTGCAAATAAATGAAATGGGGGTAGCAGTTAAGGTATAAAGTGATACTCACAGTGTGTTTATCATCAAGGTAGTCCACATCATCACGCAAGGTAATGTAGAACTAAAAACAGTAAAAAAAATGTATAGATGGAAGGTGAGAACAAGCAAATGAGATCCTGAAAATTGAATTATACATAAATAATAACAGTTGGATAGGCACCTGTGAGGCATTGCAATTTTCACCAGCACTTGCCATAGCAACAGTCCCAGTTTTTGAATGCCTCAACTCTGGACGGATCTCATCGTCAAAAAATCGAGCTTGGTCACCATAAAGAAATCTGATAAAACAAGATATAGTTTAGAGGCATGTATTTGACAATATGTAACAATAAGATACCTTCAGAACCATAATTGTCCACATATGAAAAAGAAACAAACAGATAAGAAAGCCTCTACCAGCAATTGGAGATACATATGGTTCAAAGATGAAACTTTGGGTAGGAAGTAAATGGCATGAAGTAAGTCGGATTTCAAAAGTTCAATCAAAAGAATTTCTTACTTGTACACAGAATCACCCCCGGTGCCAGTTCCAGTTGGGTCCCCAGTTTGTGCCAAGAAATTCTTCTCCACCTTGTGGAACAGACACCCATTGTAGTACTTCATTCTGGTCAGTCAAAGCAGACAACCAGAGAATAAGTACCCTAATTGTCCTGAATAATCTTACAGACTTACATTAATGAACTGGTATTGTCCACAATTCTGCTGTAACGAAAGAGCAGCAATACATAACATTGGAGCACTTCAGTAATGATATAAATTGAAGAATAGAACAGAAGAAAATCATGCAAGTATCAGTGTGTAAGCTAAACTCAGTTCCTTGAATGCCATAAGACTAACAGAAAGGACTATGCACATCATGAATCGATCCTCTGACGACCCCTAAAATAATCCATCTGGCTTTATTAGCTATATGCAGGTGCATTAGTAACTCTAGTTTGGCCTTATAAGATAGGATGTCATTAAGTTAGCCTGCAATACATGACAAACTCAAGTACTCAACAAGTGTAATACTTCGTATCATTCCTACTGATTGGCACACTCTAAACAGCTAAAGTCGTTTGAAACAAGGAATACCATGTGAATTAGAGCCTAGCAAGAGGTGAATCAGGAACAGATCAACGACAAACCAAGCAATTAACTCCATCAATTTCTACAATCAACCCAAGCCCCCAGCACAACCCTAAAATACAATCGAGCTGACAAACGTTCTACACCGCCAAATCCGCCCACAGGCCCACCGAAACCCTCGGTGTTTCCCCACCCAAACTAGCCAGCAGAACCGGCAAAACAGAACAAGCCCTAGGCGAGGCGGCGCTTACTTGCAGAGCTTGAGGAAGTTTTTGGCGGTGAGCGGGCACAGGTCGGCGTGGAGATCCACCTCGATGTCCCCCACGCTGGTCACGATGAGCACCGACATCTCTCAAGCCTTTGTCCCCTCCGCCGCGGAGGCGAGCAAGGCGCCGGGGGCCGGAGGTAGCAGAGGGGGAGAAAAGGTAGCCCACGAAGAAGAGCGGCAGCCGGGGTGGCGGTGGTTTCGGCGACGGCGAGTAGGCGAGGCAGCGCGGCGGCCGGCGGGTGGAGTTCTGGCCACAGGCCAAGGCGGCGTCGCTGACCCAGTGGGCCGGGCAAAGACAGCTGGGCTGGGCCGGCCGTCAGGCCCGGAGCGACAAGGCTATCGGGCTTTAAGTTTTGGGGCTGTGCTGTCCGATTCCGTTAAACGATAACAAGACTGTCGGGCCTAGAAGAGGGAGAGAATCAGAGAAGTGCTCTCGATCCTTCTTCCTCATTCGCTCTCTACTGTAGCGGCGGAAAGGCTCCTCAGGCGATCTTCTTCCCGGGCGTCGATCCTGCTGGTCCCTCCCCCTAGGCAGCCTCCCTGGAGGTTGTAGGTGGAGGGTAACCGGTGGATCGACGTCCGGTAGAGCTATCTATGTATATTTCCTAGTTGTGAAGTTAGTAGATTAGGTCCGGTGGCTAGGGTGTACTGTCCATCGGTTCTTTTGTCCCTCCACAGCGGCTCCAGCTACGGTGTACACCTTGGAGACGTTGATGTGAGGTATGTGCTCTCCTTGCTCGAGAAATCGGATCGGTTTTACTCCCTTTGGGTTGCTTCGTTGTTGTTTGCTTTGGGGTCGCTTTCAGAGTTTGAAGCGTCAGATCCTATGGGTCTCGGCGATGATATGGCCTGTGGCCATCATGGTTCGCTCGGGCGTTCAACGGTACAAATGCACATCGACGTCAATTGATGCACTGTTAAACTTGTATGTGGCTTCCTTGGAAGCTTCTTCGTCGACGTGAGAATCGGCTTCAAGTTGTGAGCTCGGTGTTCCTCTTCTCCAGAGGGGGAGTACTGAGTGGTGGTTCCGATTGCCGATGACGAAGACGACCGGGAGATGCTTGCAAGGACATGGGTTTATTTTCTTTGTTCATCATGGATGTCTTTGTAAAGGACTTTATGTAATCTATATGAATAAATGAAATGCGACACCCGGTTTCTCAAAAAAAAAACAAAAAGACTGTCGGGCCTAGAAAGAGATAAATCCCACCCAAACGTCATCATGTTACCCCGCAAAATCGATCCACCAACCTTGGCCAACAACAAGGTTACCCCCGACCCCAATAGCAGACAAGATAGGATGTCAATCCTTCGCCATGCATCTCCATCCACATGAACTTGAAGATGCTTGAGGGCCCATTTGCAGAACGAGAAAAAGAGGAGTATCAAAGTCGACATAGAACATGATGATATGAAACATAAAAAGACAACCATTGCAACACATCAAAAAACTCATGCAGCATAAAAAAAGGACAACACATCTTGAAATGAATCATGAAACATGAAGAAATAGATGAAACATAAAAAATCCAGCTTCTACAGCATCAAGCATCTTAAAATGTATATCATACATCATCACATAGGCACCCATTGCAAAATCCCTACTATCTGGACTGGGAGGCTTGTTTGAGTTCGGCCATGTGAAGCGGCATTCTAGTAGGGGACATCTTGGAGCTGTGAGTCAACGACCATCAAGCTCTTTGTCCACCCTATACCTCCTAAACATTGTAATCCTCAAGGATCATCCACGCCATGTAACAGGATGAAGAAATGGTGCGGAGCTCATTGAAGAAGAGCTCATAGATGTCGTCATCGTGGCAGATGAAGTAGATGTTCGTCATCACGAAAGTTCCATGCCCTGAGCAGCCCACTTGAGGTGTTCCTATCATCTACATGCAGATGACATGGAAGACTGGAAGAGAAGATTAATTAGCCTTATTAACATCGCTATATTTCAGATGATCACCTAGGCCACGAGTGCTCCACCCACCGAAATATATATACATAAAGGTTCTTATACAAACAGCTGGATTATGTGGAGAACCAGCAAGCTAAGACACCCACAGGCTACAAACTGCACGGTGGTACAAACTCTGATTATAGCAACAAAAACCAAGTTGACTAGAAACAAAAGACCACAAACTGGGGACGGACAGCCGGGGACAGTGGCGTCACGAAGAGCGTTGACCATGGCGACCGGAAGTCACCAAATAAGCTGCCGCTACGAAAAATAGAGAGCAAAAGTTATTTATTGCTAAAAAGGTTTTTTTTTAGAGATATGGAAGGAGATACTAGATTCATAGGGCCAGCCGTAAAATATCTTCAAAGCCACGCTTGTTTTGAGATCAGTTGAACAGTTGGGGGATGCTGGTTTGAAAAGGAAACCATCCCTGAAGGCTGTAGCCTTGAGTCAACTAGTGTTGCATTAATATTCTAGCAACTTCAGCAACTGACATTGATTTTCATGTATGCTGCACAATCAAAATGACATGACATCAACCATATTTTTATAAAAAGTTAATGATAAATGCATAGTGATGTAACTATAAAGATTCATGCAGAGAATAGAAGTAATGCCATTGTTGAGACGTACTAGCTTGTCCCGTCCTACTTTGCATTGCAATTGATGGCGTTATATCAACACAAAATATCTGTAACTTACATTACATTAGACTAGAAACAAAAAAATATAAACACTTCAGATGAAAGGTTTCTTGCAGAGATGAGTATCTTAGGTTTAGTTTTTTTTTTATGGAATTTTACAATTAATATTAAAGATGATACCAGGTCTTATTTCCAATCAAAACAAGCCCTTTGTCAGGGGATATCCTCTATTTCCACTTATCTTTAACACTATTGTTGAGATGTTAAAATTTTATAATAAATAGAGCCAAAACAGTGGGCAAGTTTATGTAGTTGTGTCATCCTAGTGGCTGGTGGCATTTCTATTCTACAATATGCTCATGATATTGTCCTTTTTATGGATCATGAATTCATGATCTATAGAAGCCCTGTAACGTGAAGCTACTACTATGGGCTCACTTTTCATAGGAGTGAGCTATTATTTTGTTGGTGAGACATAATGTAGGAACAATACCAACTTTTTGCATGTGTAGTGGGAGGATTCCCTTTTGCTTTACCTAGAGATCCTGATTCACTACAAGAAACTGAGAAACGCATACTAGAAAACAAAGGGTTAAAGAGAGGTGTTGTTGGCTACAAGTGAAACTGACCTCAATCACGGACAAGGATCAATAGGTGTAACCGTGTAAGAAGGCACCTTGCCATTTCTAGCAATGGATAACTCGGTGAAACCAAGCGCAACCTCTGAGAAACCAATATTATTGACAGCAGAGTTCAGTTCGTCTTTTGAACTTGGCTGAACTGCACAATTCTTCTGTTTCTCAGGAGCAGCAGACAGGCCCTGGTTAACAGGTATCTGAATGTCATCCTCTTGTACAGCTACCTCTGATGAGGTAGAAGTTTCCATAGCATCACTTACTGTGTGCGTTGAAGCAACAAAACCGTTTGCAGGCTCACTTTCACTTTCATCAACTGGGCAGAAAAATAATACTTTTGGCCTATTTGGATGCTCCTTATGAATTCCATCCTCTTGTACAACCTCCGATGTGGAAGAAATTTCCGTAGTCTCACTTATGGTTTGCATTGAAACATCAGAATTGTCAGAAAGCTCACTTTCGCTGTCATCAGTTGGGTTGACCAATAATACTTTTGGCCTATTTGGATGCTCCTTAGCAGCTGTTTTCCAAGTTTCTCTAGTTTCCGGAGTGACTCTAGGATGTAGACTGACTTCCTTAAGACATATAAGGTGGTTGATTTTGATTCCAGCAAGACCAACTAGGTCTTTGCAGATCAGCTTAAGTGAGATGAGGTATGGCAAAGCTCCTTCTTCAATTGTTGGTAATGTGGCACGTTGCAGGTCAAGACATAGGTGTAGCAGCCCCGGGAATGCCTGTTGTTCAATGATGAAGTTTTCAAGTTCATCTGCAATCAGCTTGAGATGCTGCAAATCTTGCAAGTTTGTCAGTGCTGTAAGGAGACCCACTGTCAATTTCTTTGACGAAAGGCACAACTCCCGTAGACCACGCATCGATATGACAAACTGGGGCAATTCCAGCAACTTCCCTTTTAACTTCAATGATCTAAGATAAGAAGGAGCTTTCAACGAGTTCAGGATGTTTTCGGTGTCATCATCAAATTGAAGTGAGAGAGAACGGGGATCATTGCTCTCTTCCTTGTCATCATGGATGAACTTTTGTATTGCATTCACAAGGTCGACGGAGTGAGTGCTTCTTCCACTCTTCTGAAGCCATATCTTCAGCTTTCTCAAATTCTTCATGTAACTTATGATTCGTGGAAATCGTTGAGATCCATTGTTGAAAAATCCTGCCAATGTCTCTAAGTTACTTTGTTCAGTCAAGAAAAAGTTCTCCATATCAGGTGTTATCTTGATTTTATCAGAAAACTGGAACTTCCCAAACAGATGGAGTAAACAGGGAAGCAGCAGGACCTCAACAGGTAGTATTTTCACTTTTGTTCTCCTCAAATCAAGTGTCTCCAAGAGTTTCAATTTTTCTATTTCCTTTGGAAGGCTGGTAACAGTTTCCCCGAGGCTCAGATATTTCAGAAGCAAAAGGTTGCATATGTTTTTGAGATGGTCATATTCCAAATCGGTGCATTCTTCAAGATCCAAGACTCTCAACAGCCGGTACTCTGTGAAATTCAAAATAACTTTGCCAGCCTCCCCAAAAACCATCAGAGATCGGATAAGGGATAAATTAATGCCCAAAGAGCTGCTACTTGTATCACTATGGTGATGGAGAGAAAGCCGACGTGCATATTTGCGTACAACCTTTTTGCCAGAAAGCAGGGTGATGAAGTCCTGGGACGTGGCCATTAGCAAAATGAACTCACGCATCATGCCATATGTTTTACATGTCTTTACCTGATCATTGTTACGTATAACAATGGGCTCAATAATGTTCCGGTCTATGAGGGTGTTGAAATGTTCACTAGATAAAGGCTGTGTTTCTACAAACCCCTCTGCTAACCATCGCCTCATCAGACTCTTCCTCCTTATGGGATGATCACATGGAAACATACCAAAATAAAGAAGGCAGGCTTTGGGACCATGGCCTGGAAGGCTAGAGAAGCTATCGATAAGCACCCTTCGCATTCTGTCTAAGGTTTCGTCCTTCTCCAGATGATGGCTAAGATGCCCGCACACATCTTCGCAGTTCGGTCCTGTCGGCCAACCATTCTTCCTCAAGAATTGACCCATGGTAACAAGAGCAAGTGGTTGGCCATCACATTTCTTCAGAACTTCTTTTGATTCTGGCCGAGTATACCCTAAATATTTCTCCGGGCAAGATTTCTTCATAAACAATTGTTCTGAGTGTCTATTACCAAGTCTTTTCATTTTGTGCACATAACCGTTAGAAGAGCTGCAAGCATTAGCTACTGACTGGATAGTTGTTGTCACCATTACTCTGCTGCTAACAACGTTATCTTTTGGGAAGGCAGCTTCTATGGTACTCCACTGATCTGTTTGCATGTCATCGATTACAATGAAATACCTGTAAGGGAATTTGCAAACAAACAGTTAACTATACTACCTGGTGACCGCATAATCAAACAGTCTCTATCCTCAACAATCAGTGCCTGTTATGGGATTGCCTGCTGCAGCTTGCCTTCTTGGACACGTGTGAATATGAGGTTGTCTGCTCTCAACAGGAATGCCCGTGTTAGAATTTATGGGTTATTAGAGGAAAATTAATGTAACTATGAACATGATCTGTCATAGGCTGAACGTGGCCACTAATTCTTAATCTAATGCAGAAAAAGTAATCTTAGAACAGTTAGGTGTTGATGCCATTAGTGCTTCCATAATCGCTGCAAAACCGATGTAGATGAAGTAGGGTTGGTGTAGCAGCCTATTCTCCATCGGATCAGGGGCTAGATACTCCTAGTCCTAGTTGTCGGTATTGGATACCGGCAGTACACCACGGGATGTACCACGTGATGCTTTTGTGGTCAGCGAGAGCGACGGTAGCTCGATGGTCCACGTGAAGCGTGACAAGAGACAAGATTTATACAGGTTCGGGCCATGGAAAGTGTAATACCCTACGTCATGTTTGTGGTGAGTTGTATTGCTTTGAGTTCTCAAGGTTACAATGAGGGCTTGCCTAGCTAAAGCTTTGGTATGCCATGATGAGATGATCGATGTAGGGGCCCTTCACCCGCCTTATATACGACGACGCGTTTTTGGGTTACAAGTCGGTTTCCTTCTATATCTTCTAGACAGTTTAGATTACAAAAGATCACATAGAGTCTGAGATCCATATCTTTCCTACCTACGAGTCCCATGATCTCCGAAGTTCGTTTCCGAGTCCTGCACGTCTTCACGCTTTCCTGAATCATAGCATCCTTGTCTGGACCGCCAAATTCTTCTCATAATTGCTATCTTCAGGCCTAAGTCAGCCAGTTGGCCCACGAAATCAGCCGTCCGGCCTTCTTGGGCCTTGCAATAGCCAACACCATGAATCCACACCATGAGGACCCAGGAGATATCTATCCCCCCACACTAGTACTAGATTTGTAGCAGAAGATGGAGAAAGTGGAGACCTACTTTCGGTGCCCTCGAGAGCCCTTAGTAGATTGTATATAAGGGGAGCAATAAAAAGTTGATGGGCATCCAATTCCTCAAACAAATACTCCAAAATGTCTATGTAACAAGTGTTTCTCTATTGCTAATATAATATTTTCTGAAATAAATAAGCAGCTGTGGCAATTGTTTCTCCATGTACTAAAGTGCCCTATTTGCGGGTGGGGAATAGTGATTTGTTGCAGCAAAATTCAACATTGGCGAAATAACAGTAAACATTATATGTCAATATGTCATAACAGCGATGGCAGGAAAATTAATCAACCAATTGTGTAGCAGAAGTTGGATCTTGAAATCTTGTCAAGCACCAGACAACATATGGATTAGAGAACGTAGGTTCGATTCTCAAGGTTCTCAGCCAAAGATATCATTCAATTCCTATAGATGCTCAGACATGTTCTCTCCAGCTTCCATCTGCTTCTTATGATCTTGTGTTTAAGAATCTCTTTCTTGAGAATATTCAGAAATGTTAATGAATTTGTTATTGCACCAATTTTTTTTCAGATCATAATCCGGATTCATATGAAATCCAACAAGCACATTATCAACGCCGTAGAAGTTGCAGCGGTGACCAGCGGTACCTTATCATGCTCTGTTTTTGTTTGTGACGATAATTCAGCAGCTGTTGTTCTTATCAGCCAACGGTTTCCTCTCCGAGCAGGAGTGGAGTCCGTGAGGGTGCTCAAATACCATGGCGACAAGAGCCAGCTGCTGGTTATCGGCAATGGCGTGGACTTGAAAAAGCTGGTCAATAAGCTCATGGAGGTGGGCGAGGCGGAGATCATGGAGGTGAGGGCGCACGATAAGTTTCAGGCTGCAGCGCTCCCGCTCCTGGGGACGAACAAGGAGATGGTGATGGAAGCCACTGCTGCACCCTCGGTGGATCCCAACGCCATCGCCAAGGCGTTATTCAAACGCCACGAGGAGGCATTTCAGCGCCAGGAAGCATTCCAAGACCACATGGCATTCCAAAACCACGTGGCCGCGACGCTCGTGGGGCTGATCCCCGGTAGGAGGACGGTGGCGTCGAGAGGGGATGCCGCTGCAGGAGAGGAGTTCCTCTCCATCGCCTGGATCCGGCGCCTGCTCGAGGCCTTCATGATGTGCCATGAGGGGTTCCGGGCGCTGCCAGCCTACGCCAAGAGCATGATAGATGAGTTCCACGAGCTCGCCATCAAGGCGCTCTATGTTTGCAGCGCCACGCACGACGGCATTGAGCAGTTGCGCAGCTTGGAGCGCCTCGGCAGCATCGCCGCTCTGCCCCCGCCCAGGAAGATCGTCTACGATGCGGGCCATCTCCGCCGCGCGCGTAAGGCGCTGGCCGACCTCTCCATCCTGCTCGTGGACAATGCTACTGCGTCTAAAAACAGCGGCGGCAGGACCTCCTCTGCCTCCCGCATGGGGTTTGCCGCCCGGCAGATGCAGGCCATAGGGGTCGACCTGACCGCACTGTACGCGCGCGGGGCTAGTCTCCCCGTACCATTCTACTCCATGGGCTGCGTGCTCCACCTCACCATGTGGGCACTCATCGCCGCTATCGTCCCCTTCCCGGACCGTGCCAGCGCGCTCCAGGAGCACCTCTTCCCCCCTGTGCCGCTGCACGCCGCGTTCCCTTGGGCGCCGCCTCTCCTCGACCTACAAGAACGCCTAGCCGAAGAGGGGAGGCGCAAGGACAGGCGCCATTTCAGCGGCCTGCTCAAAGAGATCTGCTCGCTCGACAAGTCCACGCAGAAGCTCGCCAATGCAATCGACAGTGCCCCCGTCGTTGTCTTCGGCGACTGGGCGGCCAATGTGCGGGAGGCTGCCGTGTGTGAAGCCATAAGGAACGGTCTCGACCCACTAGAAAGGCAGGTGCGCGAGGTGTTCCACCTCCTTGGTGGGCAGCAGGACAGATTAGCTTCGAAGGGCTGATCCTAGACACAGGTGAGCACCTCGAACTCGTAGTACAGGATGTCAAAAAAAAAAAAAAAAAAAGCTATACCGGCTCGGGCAAGAGAATGAACCTGCTGCTGTGAGCTTCATTAATTATAAACATGGATGGTTTACATATTATCACACGTCCAAGAACTCTTTTTGACTCAATCCGGGGGGGGGGGGGGGGGTTGAGGGTCCCACGTCCAAGAACTCTCACAACATATACAAGGCTACGAGTTGATGAGGTTATATTCTTATTAAACTCTTGTAACCTCTGTACAGTTTGATCTCTAGTAAAACCACCATTTGAAGGCCGGGATAATTCTGGTGTCAAGTAATTTTCAAGGCAAAATCATCGTGCAAATCGTTCACCAAGTTCTCACCTGCGCTATCACTCGAGCTGACCGTCAACATAAATTAAAAGAGAAAGTAGATAACAACAACATCTTTATTGAAGAAGAATAAAGTTTTCTAAGGGCCTGTTCGGATCCATGGGCAAAAGTTTTGCTCGTGTCACATCGGATGTTCGGACGCTAGTTACAAGTATTAAATATGGTTTATAGATTCGTCTCGTCGTTTAGTCCTCAACCGTGTAATTGGTTTTTTAATTAAACTATATTTAATACTTCTAATCAGTGTCCAAACATTCGATGTGACGGGTGCAAAAATTTTGCAGGGGGATCCAAATAGGCCCTAAGACGAGAAATGCCCAACTTAAGACGAGAAATGCCAAGCAAGTTTGCTTGAATCCATAGAGTGACTTGTCCAACTTGCAGATGTAATGATGGGAATTCCTATCTTTCATGCCGATGTGGTCATGGCGTATCAACATCTTATACCGGAACAGTAAGGTGGGCATGGATGCTCCATGGAGCGATCCTAGAACTATACATCGAACCAATTAAGTTTGACTTCTCCATGAGCTAGATCCGTGGGTACCCGATGGTTTCGGGTGGGTCGGACCATTTATTTGTTAATCGACATATAACAGTCAATTTGTTACTGAACATGCGCACATGCAACATGGGCCAAAATTAAATTCATGTAAGAAAAAGGTAGATTATCCTCGTAAAGTATATTCAACTGAAGCTAACAAAATACCAAACCTTATTAGGTAATAAATCAGTAACAAAGTCACCTGGTCTATCGCTTTGGATCATATCGGTCCCAAATGGGCGACCATCTCGGTGAGCAGCCCGTCGACGAGCACGCTCATGCCAATGCCGGCGACGACCTCTGTGTGGTGGTTGTACATGGCGAGCAGCTCGTCATCGGCGCGGTAGCCCCACATGAGCATGCCCTGGCGATGCGGCGCGAGAAGCGGACGCGCTTGAGGTCGTATCCGTGTGCCCCGCGAGCTGCGCGGCGGGCGCACGTCACAGACGCGTAGCCATGGCTCGACATTATAACAAAAGTTTTAAAAACAGAGAGCAGAACGAACGGTTCTCCCATGAATACGTGGTTCATCATATAGCGCAAACTCGCAGTCCACCTTGGATAGCATGCGCCGACCGTTTGTTCTCATTACCATACGATTATTACCAGCAAAGAATCGCAGACAGGGCGCCGGACGAAGGGAGTGTCGGGCCGAGTGGGAGAGATTCTGTTTTCCGCCGGCTGGAGCCGGAGTGTGCGAGAGCGAGCTAGCATCGAAGAGCTGAACGTGTCCGTCGCGTGCAGGCTACGCCAAGGACGAGATCGAGGTGCGCGTGGGCGAGGGCGGTGCGGAGGTGTGGGTGGAGTGCGCGAGGAAGGATGCGTTCTCGGTGGGCGCGGCGGCGGCGGGGGACAGGGTGCGTGCGGCGCACCGGCAGGTGGTGGACGGGTTCCGCCTCTGGATCGGCCTCCAGGAGCTGGAGGCTATGGCCAGAGGAGCAGAAGGCGGCGGATCGGTGTCCTCCATGGACAGCGCGGAGGAGGTTGCGGAGCAGGCGAGCGGGTGGGACGCCGAAATGGAAGGGAGGATGATGACAGTGTGGCGGCCGCCCTGAGGAGGCACCGGACGGTAGTGGGTCCGCAGCGACGGCTAGGGAGGAGAGGAGGATGAGGTCCGCCGCGACGGGAGGAGAAGAACGAGGAGGTGACGACGGCGCAGCGGCTGGCCCGAGGAGGACGGGGAGGAGGCGCCGGACTGCTCTCTTCCTCCCCGATGCGCCGACTCGCCGCCTCTTCCTCCCGACGCCGCCGTGCCTGCTCCTCCGCCGCCGCCTTCGGGTTCGGGGTTGGGGGTTCGGGGTCGAGGTTCGCCGTCGCCGGTGAGGGCTCCATCTCCTCCCCGGCCTTAGAGGGAGGGCCGGGGAGGAAGGCCGGCCCGGCGGTGGTGGCGGCGGCTAAGGCCCGCGGCGAGGGCGCCGCCGGCCGGGCGGGGTAGGAAGGCGGTTGGGCCGGGGTGGGCGGGGGAGCTCCACGGCGACGGTGATGGCGGTCGGTGACGGCGACGGCGAGGAGGCTTCACCACTCCGGAGAAGCCGGATTAGCTGGCGACGGTGTGGAGGGCGGCGGCGGAGGCGGGGGACGCCGGAGCCGGGGGCGGGGGGTGGCGGCGGGGGAGCCGGGGACAGGAGTGCGAGGACGGTGGCGGCGGGTGGGGAAGCGCGGCGGTGGGGCGGCGGCCGGCGGGCGGGGAGGCTGCGGTGAGCGTGCCGATGCGCCGGCGGCCTCCGGGTGGCGGGGGGTAGGGCGGGGGGCGGGGTGGCGCCGGCGGTGGAGAAGAGGAAGGAGGCGGCGGCGGGAGAAGGAAGAAGG
Source organism: Paspalum notatum (assembly GCA_022530915.1). Taxonomy (NCBI): domain Eukaryota; kingdom Viridiplantae; phylum Streptophyta; class Magnoliopsida; order Poales; family Poaceae; genus Paspalum; species Paspalum notatum. The sequence continues at coordinate 7,291,537 of CM039690.1, read as the reverse complement.
AGACGGCGGCAGGAGGAGGAAGATGGAGGTGGTGGGCTGACATCAATTCGGCCCATTAGGGTGGGGCGGTGGAGCGACGGGGTAGGTGGACGGGCTGCCCCCGTCCACCCAGGCGGAGGCGATCCCCGAACGGCAGGAGGGTCCGGCCGCAGCGACGGGGGAGGAGGAGGAGGAGCGGCCAGGGGGAGTATGGCCAGCGGCGCTCCCCTTTCCTGTGTGTGCGGATTGCAGAGACAAAGGAGCGACGAGAGTGTGGAGGGTTAGGGTTTCAGACGTCGTCGACGTTTTTGTTCGTGGCCGATCGAGATCGATGGCTGAGGACGTATTGGGCCGACAAACTGGGCCGCCAATTGAGCTGTTCATCTTAGACCAAGTTTTATTTCTTTTAGATTTTATATTTTCAGGATTTTGACTATAACTCCAAGATTCTATGAGATTAAATGAATGTTAAGTTGTTTTAAGCATACTTTAAAATAATATGTGAGTCAGTGTTTTGAAATATTTAGTAAAATTATTGATTTTTAATTGTTTATGAAAAAGTTCACACAGATAAGTTCGTATGAGAAAACTCTGTCTTTGTTTTAAAAAACAATGTCACAATCAAAAAATAAAAAAAATTATTATGACCCTCTATTTAAAATTGCAGGGGTGTTTGCCCTTATTTTCTTTGTACATATTTATTTTTATATGAAATTTTTATTTTCAAATTGCATGAATTTATAGAAACCTGAAATTTTTATTTAATATTCTTATGTAAATAAATTTACGCACATGGCTACTATTCAATTTAAATTTTCATTTTTATATTTAGAAACAAGTATTTCAATAAACATAATTTATAATTTTTTAGTTATATTTTTGCTCCGGTAAAGATGCACATGTCCCGCATGCATGACCAGGATAATTCTTTCTTACATTCAACTTTTGTTTTTCTAATTAAATAGATATTTTGATTAATAAAATTTAATACTATTTTCATTTATTAGTCACGTGCGGAACGCGTGCATTCTCACAAAAATCCAGCAAGAACTGCTACATATTTTTTGAGTTTAGAACCGCTATGTATAAGTGTATAACTGTGAACAAATCACACTCAAGTTATTATAGACCCATACTCCAAGATTTGGACACACCTGCTTCCAAACCGAAACCTTAGACTCCGCGCAGCAGATCGTGCAAATAGTTGTCTATGTGTATTTTAGACATTTGATTAGACAGATATGGGACTGGATAGTCCGGAAATATCGAGTCCGAAGAGAATTTGCGGGGTGTGCATTAATCCAATAGGATTTGACTTGTACAAGGATGCAGACCTCCCTCTCTAAAAATATAAAGGGATACGGCCTATTGAGAACAACACAATCGAACGCATCTATTGTATTTTACTCTACTTTCATGTTATCTCTTCCCAAACCCTAGTTCTCCTTCTCCCTCCTCCATGCTGTTCGTCCTCAGATCTCCGCGATCTGGGATGGCGCCCTAGCAACCTAGGGCACGTTGCCGACATCTGTGTCCTGGGTTTCTTCCCGGGCGAGGCTGTCAACGGTTCCTTTGCTATTTTGCTCGTAAACTAGTCATCCTTCGTCAAGTAAGTACGATAGTTATCATTTGCTAGTTTGCTCGTAAACCTCATTGTTCGTCACCACGTAAGCGTGATTGTTATCCTCATCGAGCACCGTTAGGGTTTTCAAAGCTCCCTTCTCTTTACCAGACAGTGCAGTGCTAGCCATCGGGCAATCCGGCGCACCGGACAACCCGGCGCATGCAGGTTGACCTTGAGCCGAGGCTTCAGGGTTCGTTAGTATTTGGCGCGAAACCGTATCAACACTATACAGATGGCGTTTGGTTGGTGCCGAGGTAATGGCAATGGAAATGAAAACAGATTAATTGAACTTAGTGGGGGCACACATGAATAAATCAAATAAAATTGTTCGATAGACATTTTTATAAGTTATATGGTTTTTGTAACAAATAAAATAGCAAATAAAAACACAGAAAATGTTTTGACATAACTAAAACATTAAATTAAAAATAGCAAAGCATTAAATTTTTACTAGTTCACAGACTAAGTAAGGACTTCGACTGTAGCGGGTCTTGGCTGTCCTCCTCGTCCATGCTTTGGTAAATCAAGAACGAGACACATGGGGGTTCTGCTCTGATCCCACGAGGGCCACATCAACAGTTGCCTGTTTTTTTTTTTTTTGAGTAACAGTTGCCTGTTGTGATGATGGAAGAGACGCGCGCCATTGAACTATTGTCATGTGTTTGCTTGAGGGAATAGAAGGAGATGGGATGGGATGGAACGGTCCCTTTCCAGAGAGTATTTGATTGGAAACATTTGGGGGGTGGTGGGGGTGGTGGGGGGGGGGGGGGATGAGGCCATCTCCAAGGAGAATATTCCCCTAAAATCTCAGTGCGGGGCAACCCCATCCCCCACATTCGAGCAGACTAGGGCAGTCCCTCGTCGACACCATCTCGCTCCGTCTCGCGGGGAGGCGGGGCCGCGGCAGCCATGCAACGGGAGAAGGCGGTGGATATGCGAAGCTGAGGGGCGGCAACAAGGGAGGGCGTTGTGGGAGCGGGGGATGTCGAGCGGCTTGGGATGACGCGGGAGTGGGGAATGCTCGCCGCGTAGGAGAAGGAGAGGTCGTGCGGCTTAGGGCGACGCGACGTTGTGGGAGCGGGGGAGGCCACGAAGGTGGCCCAGCGCGGTGGAGGTGGCGGCGGAGACCCGACGCGGGTGAGTCGATCCGACACGGTGGAGGCGGCAGAGGGGCCCCGATGTGAGGGAGGTGGCCCGACGTGAGGAAGGCGGTGTGAGAACTCAGGATATGTTGAGACAATGAGGAAAAAGAAGAGGGCGTGAGACTTGCAAGCAGGTCTAATGGACAATAAACGTCATCCATCCCAAAAACCACCATCCGTACAACCAAACAGAAAATAGGTATTGATCTATCCCTCCAAACAAATAGAAAATAGGGATGGATCCATTCTACCAACCAAACGCCGGATTTGATGATCTATTAAAAAATACTCCCTCTGTCTCAGAAAACAAGTCATTCTGGGTTTGTCCTAAGTCAAATTTTTTGAAGTTTGACCAAATTTATACGAAAAAGTGTAAATGTTTATAGTGCCAAATGAGTATTGTTAGATTCTCTGTTATATGTATTTTCATTAGGTATCAATTTGGTTCCGTAAATGACGATATATTTCTTTATAAATTTGGTCAAACTTCGTAAAATTTGATTTTAGACAAACCCAAAACGACTTGTTTTCTGGGACGAAGAGAGTAAAAAACAGAACAATCCCGTCACATATCATTTCCAAACCAAACAAATGCTCGAAGTAGGAGGAAGACGCCGAGGGGCCCCTCGCTGATGCATAGGCGGCGTGAGACCGAACAGCAGCCCCACGTGCGCCGTCGAAGGAGGAAGACGTGAAGGGGCGGCCACTCACCGATGCGGCGTGAGGCGTCGGAGCGAGCAGCTGCCCGCGTGTGCCGTTGAAGTAGAAGACATGTGGAGGAGGTGGCTTCTCGCCGATGGCATCAGCACAGTTTTGAATAGTTTTGTAGACAAACTCTGTTTTGGTTATAAAAACTAGGAGCAGAAACGAAAAAAATAAACAGATATGCTCCTCCTCACCTGATATTTGTCTATCCATCAGTCAATTTGTTTTGTGTCTGTTTTTGTTAAATTGCTACGTATGTATACAAAAATTACTATATGTTGAATTGTATTTTTTACTGTGTTATGTAATTTTTGATACGTGACTGATGGATTTGTTTCTCATCAAGTGACTGATTTGTTAGTTGTGTATCAATTTCATTTTTGGGCCGTATGATGGAGATCTGACGAAGTGTGTTCAATCGTTTGTTTGTTTTTTATCTATCTAAAATCTATACGGAGGTCGGTCTCCAGTTAGCGCTATCCGAAGAGCTTCTTCGATCACCGTCTAATTACGATCCTACGCTCCAGAATACCTCCGCATCGTTCCCACCGGCCACCTAAACTCCAAATCAATTTGAATCTTAGAGTCGCGCCGAGGAAAGAGAAAACATTTCCCCTCATGTTTAAAATGCCATAACTTTACAACCGAACATCCAAATCAAAATCCGATCGCACCATCATGTTTGTTTTCACAAGAACTTCAAATCAAGATTTCACTTGACTATATTTTTTGATTGAAATAAATATGATCCAAAATAGAAAATTTGTTACTTTCTATAAAAAAAAGTCTGTTACAAGGAAATAAATTATATTGAAAAAGTTACATCCTATTGGGAATTAGTTACATTTATAAAAAATGTGTGTTACAAGAATGGAATTTATGAGAAAAAAGTTATATTCTAAAGAAAATTTGTTACTTTCTATAATATTACATGGATGTAGCTTATGGAAAAAAGTTACATTCTATATAAAATTTGTTACATTCTATAAAAAAATGTGTGGCACAGAGATGTAACTTATTGGGTTAAAGTTACATCATACCCCTGCCTCTGCATCAGTGCGCCCCTGCCACTGCCCCCCGCCTCGACGAGCCTTTTTACAGGATGTAATTTGTTTTATAGGATGTAACTTTTCGTTCATAATTTACATCTTTGTAACACACTTTTTATTGGAAATAACAAATTCTCTGTAGGATATAAATTTTTGTCCATAATTTACTTTCTGGTAACATACAACTTTTTTTAAAAAATAACAAATTCTGTATGCGATGTAAATTTTTTCATAATTTACATTATCGTAATACACATCTTTTGCAGGAAGTAACAAATTCCATATTTTTACCGTATTTGTTTGAGTCATCAGAACATGGTCAAGTGAGATATTATTTCGAAGTTTTTGTTGAAACAAACATGATGGTGCAATCGAACTTTGATTTGGATGGTCGGTTGTGGAATTATGGATTTTTTTCTAAGATTAAAATGCTTTTGAAAAGAAATTTTTTTTTATGGCAGAGTCTTTCCATTTATGGTAGGATCTCTGTATAAAACTAAATGGAGAGGGGTCTCCGTTTAGCCATGTCCATCTATCACATTTCCTAGTCATTTGTTGCAAATCGTGTGGTTAAAAAAATAACTGATTGGAATGTTAAATTTCAGTCACATCGACACACTCAAAAATAAAAGTCACAGTATATTTGACGTGGTAGTGAAAGTTATTTAGCAACATGTGTTTGACGCAGGTACATCGCTACCGGTATATACCTTTATCCGGCCTCCGGGCCCGGTAATGGCCCGGACGCGGCTTCCGGGTGGTGTGGGTGCCTGGCGCCCGGGCCGGCGGACACCGACTCCCCCACCGGCGGGACACGGTTCCGGGGCGGCCTCTGGTTCTGATAGTGCGAGAGAGGAGAAGACTGAAGGGGAACGCTTCCTCGTGGACGTCAAACTCTCTCAACTGTATTTGAGAGTGCCCGGTCCACCGCTCTTCTCTGCGGATCGCTCGCCCTCGGTCCTCCAGCGGACACAGGAAAGCACGAGAAGGTTGCAGGGTTGGGCCATGGGCTTGGGAGAAAAATACTTGCAGCGTTGGGCCATGGGCTGGGGGAGGAAAATACACAATTCTGATTTATTCAGTGCAGGAGAGAAACCAATTTTCTCAAAAAAAAAAAAGGAGAGAAACCAATTAAGTTTAAGAAAGAAATTAATTTCCACAAGAGGACCTTGTCTTCCCTCTCGATTTTTTGACACAAAAAATATTTAAGAAAATAATAATTTTGTATTATTGATACTGTATTTTAAAGAAATAATTGATCAAAGTTCCATTCAATTACTATACCAAAAATTTATATGCTTTATATTATGGGATAGAGGGAGTATAATGGATGTCGTGGCCTTAGAACTTGATACCAACGAAAGCCAAGTATCTTACGAACAAATGGATCAAAAAATCATAGGGACACAAGGATCTAAAAAGTTCATCGAGACATCTGATCTTTGGTCGCCACTGCTTGTATACACTATTAGGAAACGAGCGTGATGACATTGCAAAAGCACCCAACATCCTAGATTAAGTTGGAGCAACCCTTAGTCTGTTAATCCGTCGTGTAGATATGTTCCTGCTCCGAGCAAGGGTTGTCTCCGTTCGCCGCATCCAACTATCGTACCATCCTTGTTACTCTATCAGGTTAAACCATTTGCGTGACTTCACGAAGTGTGGCGTGGTTGCACTTGCCATGCCCGGGGGGCTATAAAACTATGGATCTCAGGGCAAATCTCAAATGGGATCCACCTAGATATGGATCTGTCATCGCCCGAGCTAAAATGTAGTCTAGATACAAGACGAGATAGATATTATGTACAAAAATGTTGGCAACTAACTAATAGTGATTGGATCCAAATATTGATTTGATCCAAAGAGGAGGGACGGAGGATGAAGATAAGAGTAGAAATGACATTCCTCTCATCTTCTCTTAAGAAAAAAATATTACAATCATTACACTATGTTCTAGCAAACAACCATGATTTGGTAACCATAAAAGTTGAACGACTCGCATCGCACTTTTCCTTATTGTTATCAGAAAAGGCACAATAAAAAAATCACAAATAATCATATATTTGGCGCCATTTATTAAAACACGTGTATATGTATATAATCTCTCCAGGTTTAAAATAGTGGATGTTTTGGGTTTGCGTGTAGTGAATATATTTTAGCTTTGACTATCAGTATCTTTCAAATTATCTCAATCTTCCAAACTATTTCAATTCACATTTTGAAATTAGTATGGTTATATTCGTCGTCAATATATTGTAGTTTTAAAATATCACACACTTTCTATATATATACTTGTGGCGGAACCGCCCTGCTTAATCCAGACTAAGCACACCTGCCACCTCTGGCTCGCAGTGCACTTAGGCCGGACTAAACCCGGTAGTCCGTCGAGCTATCCAAAAGGGCACTCGACGTAACCATCGCCCGAGGATACCGACATCACACACATTCAGCCCTCGAAAGAGCCACAACAATTACATCATCACAGGCAGATAGGGAATAATAGAATAAATTTACAAAAAACCAAATGTAGGGGATCAAATACATGTTCAAATATAGCGGAAGCGAAATCAGAGTGTATATATATATAGCGGAAATGTTTTCAAAACATCTCGCAGTGGAACAACTCAATTATTCTTCATGAAGAGATGAACAAGGCGAGTAGCATCGAGCCCACCGGTACTACCACCTCCAACACAGCTATCCAGATGTCGCCAGTACCTGTAATCTAAAAGTGGGGGCAAACCCTGAGTACTAATTAATCAGTAGAACTTAATGGACGGGGCTTACGGCTGACGCAAAATATGCTTACTAATCATGTGGATCCTTAGCTGTTGATTCTTAAACCAAGTTATATTGACATAATATAGCAGGATTTGACAGCTGCTATTCATTGATCATGAAGATCATTTATATCATAAAGTAAATACTTGCAGAAAGTAAAACACAAACACATGTCCCGTTTCAAGATTCATAGCACTTCCATCACACCCCTGGGAGTAGCCGTCTCAGGAGCGATATCACGGTACGTCAGGTCAGCCCTCCCTCGACTCCAAAGGATCTCCCAAGTCCATCGACCTCCTACTAATGGACGGGCAGCACCAGGAATAAGGAAACGGATTATATACATCCAAGCATGTTGTAATAGAAAAACATGATTATAAGCATAAAGTATTTGAATTATTACTACGTTCGGATTTCAAAGGCATTGGCATTCTCACACCTGGTGAGCATCAGCGATTCGAATCGATTTGTTAACTTCCGGGAACAACTAAAAATGGCAGGAGTATATGCTTACTAGCCATCGCGTTCCCACATATAGCCCCCATCTCCACTTGTCCCATCCCAAGTTCGATTCCAACCCGCCACTTCCCTGAGTTTAGCCTCCATGGAGCGTTACCTCGGTTTGTCGGGTCCAGCCCTCCCATGAGATAAGCGCCCCCAGTTCCATGGCAGGAACAAGTCTCTGTTCTTCGGATGGCACAAGTAAGACTTTCACCGGTCCATTATCCCGGATAAGCACCTTAGCAATGTTATGCCGACCAATAGGCGAACAACGGACGGGCCTTACACGACTCGGGCGGAGTCCACCATACCTTGCCACATCATTTTTCATAATATTCCCATAACTCCGCCCGGTCTCTGTTTCAACCATAGCATATGATAATCTTCCATAAGATTTTTGTTTTGAAAATACCTACGCGACGAGTGACTCCATTCACTCGTGTCTACTCGTACCTAGCATTACTAGGCAACTCGTCCTACGAACTAATATATAGGTGCTAGGGCCAGGGCGGCCAGTAAATCTAATGCAGTTGGTTCCAAACAACTCCTAATGCAGATGCGTAAGCATTCATCAAATATATTTGCTGGGTAAAGCATGGTCCTGCCTACCTTTGTTTGATCTTAAGAAAACCAACAAACTAAACTAGGTTAGTTTGCCGAGTTGTGCGGCTTTGCCCCAGGCAACCCCTTGAAACAGGTACGGATTAAATCAGCGACCCTTCGTCTTCAGGTTGGGGAAAAGTCAACTCCTGGTGCAATCCGGTGTACGGCCTCTCGATCAATAGTGGCTCCGGTGTTGATCCTTCTTTCGCGGAATCTATATGCATGGTATAATATGCAAGTGAGTGCAAGAAAACGCAAATACATGCATATAGTATAAGTTATATGTATGACATGGTGCGATCATGAGTGCAATGAATGCAATTGTATGTATGCGGTGTAAGTGAACACAAGGCGTGTCAAGTAGTTAGTGACGAGATGATTCAAGCATGCTTAGTCCAATTACACCCCATACTAGGAAATTTAACAATATTGCTTAAGAAATCATACAGCCCATTGCTAAGAAATCGTGCAAATCATCGCCACATTTTTATCTTTGAAGTCTTCAGAAACTATTGTTCTATATGTGTACACAGTCCCTGTAGTTTCTTAAAGTTTTATAAAAACATCTCTGCATCCTAAAATCACTTTTTATTTACATTTACCAACTCTAGCAAATATCATTTTGTCAATTTCAAAACAGTAGCTTAAACTTACATGCACAACTTTCTACTCCCCTAGTGGGCTACTCTTACTATGTAGAGTACAAGAAAATATCAGAGGTCATATTTGATCAAATTTTTAGTAGCCTTCATTTACCAAGTTAATTAAATACACTATTCTCATGCATAAGGGCAAAATAGTAATTTACTAGTCAAAGCTAGGGCTACTAAAAATCACAGAGTACTTAGATGCCATAACAAAGCTACTGTCCAAGTTTCATAATTTTTGGAGTTCATTTAGTCCACTTTTACTATTTATTTACCTACACAATGAATGCATCAAACCAGGGGCAAAACAGACTTTTCACACATCCACATCATACCTATCCTGTAGGTCTACTTACAAGGAGTCCATAGCCACTGAGTTTGTCCATTTTGGATTTTTTTTGATTTGTTATGATTTTTCAAAGTTTTCAGCCGAATTAAATGCATTTGATTAGAAAACATTAGATCTGGGGGCTAGAACGTAATTCACCATAGATTTCAAGGGCCTGCGAGAAAGATTGCTTAGACTCAGTGAATAGTGTGTGAGAATACTCCTAAGCTCAGGGTTAGATCTGCAAAATGCAACGGCTCGGTTAAAAACGCGAAACATTAATAGATCTAGAGGTGGATATCCAAGACTCATCCAACAGTGGGAAAATAACCGACAAGTGGAGGGTCCTTTCTGCAAAAGCAGCGCCTTCGTCTTCCACCTCCGGCCGGGGCGAACGGCGCGGCGCGTCCCGCGTTCCCGCGCGCGGGACGGCGCGTCGGGGCGGGAGCTTGGAGCCGAGGTGGGTCAGGAAGGTGCCTCCCGCGACGGCGAACTTGACTGTGTAGGTCTCGTCGCCGGCGGTGAAACGTAGAGGCGAGCGGCGGCGGTGAACCGAGACGGCTGTGGCGCGGCGGTGCGCGGCGGCATCGGCGATGGAGGGGGCCGAGGTGGGGTCCTAGGGCTGCGCGAGGACGCGGCGAAGGCGGTGGGGGTGGGGGTGAAGTGGAGGTGAGGGAAGGGCCGGGAGATGGCCTTCCACGGCGAGGGCCGGCGGCGATGGTGGCCGTGGGGGTGCGCTCGCGGGGAAGAGGGCTAGAGGCACCGGCGGCGGACGAGAGTTTGGGAGAAAGGTGGCGGACGGCGAGGCGAGCGCGAGGCGCTCCTCGGCGGGGCGAGAGGCGGCTCGAGGCGGCGGTTGCCGTGAGCTCGCCACGGCGGCAACGGCGGCGGGCACACTGCGCTCGGGAGGGAGAGGCAGAGGGAGGCGACGAGGCTTAACTTGTTGGACGCGGAGGGCGGAGGCGGAGGTGATGTGAAGCGTCCCAGCCCTTAAGCAGGACTAAAATGTGTATTGTTACCATTCCCAGGAGTTATGGTAACCACATTTGTTCATCAGATGTATACAGATCCGTCCTAACGGGACAGACCAAACGGGGCGCAGCCCGAAAACACTGCAGCGGAAACTATAAAAGCGCGACCCATACTTTCCCACAACACACAGTTGGGAAGCAGGCCGTAACCCTCACACGTCCATGATCTTCTTTGCTCTGTAAACCAACAACAAAGCAAGGGTGAGTACATACGTACTCCGCAAGTCCACCTTCTTCCATAGGAAGGGGGATATAAGCTATCATTACATGCAAGATATATCTGGAGCTGAAGGTAAATTTGCAGTAAAACATTTGATATGCAGGGTTCCTTAGTTCTCAGTTTTAATTGAGAAAACATCTTTATCCCAAAAGAGGTTGCCACTGGACTTGCCGGTCCATCGCGGCTCGTGGCACGCATGCCATCACATTTTCCACACACACCTCCTCGGCAACCGCAGCTGCCTCAAAACCATCATTTTGATCCCAACCCGAAAACCATATTTTTATAAGAAGCTAGTTCAGAAACCAAGCCGTAACTCGTTTGTCCATACCAGTGGACAGCGGACTATCATGATAGATTTAGTTATACTCTGGCCAGAGGTGCACACTTTACCCACAAGTTTGGTCCAGGCACTCATGATCAGTGAGCCCCTTTCCGCTCGCCGGTTTTTCCCCTGCAAGGCGCTCCCCAGACTTCAGCCATGAGAGAGTACGGGCCCACCTGTCGCTCAGACCCGCAGCCACGCGACTGTTGACCCCTGACCGCAGCCATGCAACCGCGCCCATCCACCCAATCTCTCATGCATCCCAGCACACCGGCTTACGCCTGGTTCGTCCAAAGCGGGTTCTAACCGAGGGTTGCCGCATACAACCTCGAGTGGTTGCGCTAGATGAGTTAGGCAAGATGAAACGTCAACTCGGTCCTTCAGGGTGGAACTCCCACAATGCTCACGCATGAGCAACACCAGCCCAGTCCTCACAACCAGGACCAGGTTTCCACCCCGTAAATGGCTTCAACAACCGAAGTCGTCTGCCAGGGTCTTACCCTATGTTTTACTGAAAAACAACCGCCCATACCCACCATCATATTCCCATCATTTTCATCAAGATTAATGTATATAATTGAGTGAGCGATCCACCTAGGCGCACTACATCTAAAGTGGCTCGGGAGGCTATATCCTACTATGTTTTACCTTAGCCAGCAAAACATGCAAGTTTTCTTGTTTTACAAGGCAATAGGTTGTGTATATAAAAACATGGGTAATTTATGCATCAAGTGAGGATTCTAGTGGACTTGCCTTCATTTCGTCGGGGTAGCCGGTACGACGGTCGTTGCATCATTAAACTCCTGTTCCGGTCTCTAAGTCAACCATTTCAGAGACGGAACCGAACGGCTCTCCGAGAAAGCCTACACGTTCAGACAAGCAAAACACACCAAATCAAGGTATACTCTGAGCTCATCGTGAGACGGGTTTTGTGGGGCTAATGATATCCTTAGGGTTTTGCATGTGAATAGAGCGGGAGTCAAACGGATACATGGCACGTTTGGCCCCCTTTTAGATATCAAGAGTTTGATCTTTAGTGCCATCCATGCCTGGGCTCATGAGACGGATTTTCCGGCAGCATGAGGGCAGCATGTCGGCAATAAAGATTAATTTGGAAGAAGAGAGAGACGACACGGGCCAAAACCCTGGCGCGTACGGTCCAACTCTTCCTTCCGGTTGGGCTCGGTCTACTCCCGCAGCGCGATGGGCTTACATCGCGGTGAGGGAGAGAACGACGAATTCGGGCGGTGCTAACCATCTCCTCCTGTCGTCCGCAGTACGGGGATAGGGGTAGAGTTTGGCAACCGTCCGGTTCGGTTCAACCAAACCGGGTCTTCAGTGAACCGATCGGCGAGGGCGGAACTAGTGCACAAGTGGCTTGCCACAGGTGCCCTAGTCCCGTCGTCGCGGGTCGACCCAAAAACGACGTAGACCGTGGATCTTCAGGTGTCGTGGTCGGCGGAGTGTGTGGAAATATTATGAAAAGTACGTGAATAGATAGAGCTTGATTTTCAGAGAATTTAGGTGCAAGAATCACATAAATCGGAGCTAGAACGGAGAAGATACGGGGTATTTTGTGGCAGGGGGTAGATATGAACTTCCTGGATAGTTGGGGGGGTAGGATCAGACTTTTCTGGACGAACTTCTCGGTTTTGGCCCGAGGGAGAAGGCGGCCTGGGCCCGAGGGGGAGATTCGGCCCAAGGGGCCTTCTTCATTTTCTTCTTTCTCACATCGGCCCAGTCCGGTTTTCTTCTTTTCTTGGCCCATGCGCGCAGGCGGCCTGATAGCCTGGGCCGGCCCACGCGGCAAAGGCGAGAGGCAGGCTGGCTCGGCGCGAGCGCTCGCTCGGCTTGCACCGTCGCCGCCGCAGTGCTCGCCGGAGTTCCTCCGGGATGTGGTTCCCGGTCCCCGCTCGTCGGGCCGAGGGCACCGGCGCGACGAGGGGAGCGGTGCGGGTCCGTCCGCGGGGGGGCTCGGGGTGCGGGGAGAGGCGTGAAGCGGCGACATCCACGGACGGCCATGGCCGCGGCCGCGGGCGCTCGTGGAGAGCTCCAGTCGCGCAAGCGGGATAGAAATTGGAGGTGGGAAGAGGTAGAGGGTGGTGGGGTGGTGCTCCTGGTGAGAGGAATTGGACCGTGATGCTTTGTGGGTGGAGTATTGCGTCGTGGCTTCGCCCACCGGTGAAGAACGGAGAACGCGGGGAAGGGGATGGTGTGTGCGCGCGCCGCGGAGGATGGCGTCTGGACCAAACCAGAGGCTGTCCGCGGTGACGGCGGGGTGGAGAGGAACAGCGACGTCGCCGCGGTTCGCAGTGGCACGAACGGCGCCGGCGGCGCGGGTGTAGAAGGGGGAGAGGACGGCGTCGCGGCGGGCGGCTCCCGGACCGAACCAGGGGCCGTCCGCGGCAGCGGTAATCGGTGGTGTGTGCAGGGCGAGGCAGCGGCAAGGTGGAGGAGGCCAGCGACGTCGGCGCGGCTCGCCGAGACGAGCGGCGCGGGCGGCGCGAGTGGAGCAGGGGGAGGAAAGGGGGAGGGAGGAGCTTGCCGAGGTTCACCTCTTATAGGCGCGGCGAGGACGGCAGCCTGGCGTGCGTGCTTGGCGCGCGCAAAGCGAGCAGTGGGGGCCGGCGTCGCGGTGGCGTGTAGTGGCTTGGCGCGGCGCGGAGTGCAGCGCCGGCGTGCGCGTGCGTGCGGTAGGACGAGCGAGGGGGAGCAGGAGGAAGAGAGGAGGTGGCCAGTGGGCCGCTCCGGCTTGGGCCGGGGCAAGGCCCGCGCGGGAGGAAAAGAAGGGAAGGAAGAGGCTGCCGGGCTGGGCCTAGGCAGGCCGAAAAATGGAGGGTGACTGGGCTGCGGCCCGAGTGAAGAAGAGGAGCATTTTTCCATTTTCCAAAATGGATTTCTGATTTGGATTTAGAGAAGGAATTTGAAGGGATTTCGAGAGGAAATTTGTAGAGAATATTTTGATGAATATTTGTGGAGAATATTTGGGGAAACTTGCAATGATTTTTGATGAGCTCAACTTGTACACTCCACACAAACAAATTTTCGGAATTCGTTTTGAATTAGGGAAGAGATTAGAGGATAATTTATTCGGGTCAAATTCCGGGGTGTTACAAACCTACCCCACTTAAAAGAGATCTCGTCCCTGAGATCAGGTTAGAAGGGTTACAGGGATAGCTTTACTTCAGCTAAACAACTTCTGCTTACAACTGAACCTTAGGCCTGGTACAACAAGAGATGGAACTTCAACAACAAAAGACTCTTGCTCCTTTGTTAAGGATGGATGGAGTTTCTGCTTGAAGCAACTTCAACTTCTGGTTTTTCCACGGCTTTCCCTTGTTTGGCTACTTGTTTCTTCTTTTGGGAATTTGCCGTGCAAACCTCCCACATACAAAGAGATATTTCCATCTCCTTCATCTCATGCACTTTGAAGGTTGCTCTGGGCAGTAGCGGTAGGAAGTCAGCAAGGCACTTTCTCTTCCTTTATTGGCCGATTTTCTTGGTGGCATGTACCGGCAACTCATGTATCCTCCAGAAATTTGCATGCCTCAGCTTTCTGGATCTTCCTTCATCAGGACTAGCAGAGGGGAGGCTACCCCACTTAAAAGGATTAGAGTACCCCTTTAAGTGGATTAATATCCCTTCTGGAAGCGGGGAGTTGCCGGGGAAGAAGCGGTCATTTGGGATAAACTTCTTCATGTTACTTTTCTTTTTATCCCAAGCGCTTCTGGTTACTTTTCTCTTTATCCCAAGCATAACTTATTGCCTGCTTGTTGTCTTGATCCCTTGCTTGCTTCTTGGAGCTTCTTCATCTGGGGCCGCTTTATTAGCAGGGAGCTTCTTCTTGCTTCTTCTCTGCCCGTGGGAGAGTGACTAACCGGAGGAGGATTAGGAGGCATAGAACAAAGATCTCAGCAAAGACTATGTAGCGAAGTGGAAGGCAAGCTCTGGTTTCTGGGTTCATAACCCGAGTGGATTCGGTGGAGGGTGTGGGTAGCAAGGCTTAGTCTAAGTAGACAATCTCACAGACGATTGTCTCCTTGGGGGGTGGAGAACAAAAGGATGGCTATCCGGAAGGAGACTTTGATTATGTTGATGAGGACGATCAATCGGACGAGAAGGGCAAAGAGGGTTCCCAAACTCATCGATTCTGGGTGGAGTGGGCTTATCTCTCTTGTTTTGCTCTCAAGGGAGGGTTTGATGAATCTTCCCACAAAAAAAGGAGGTACATGATGAGAATGAGAAAAGCAAGAGCGTAGAAACCAAAGAGGACTTGTTCGATCAGAGAATCAACGAACATCTGGGGAGGATTATTTTGATTTAGCTGGTGGAGGGGGAGTGTTATGAGCTTGCTCGGCGGGGTGGATGAAGAGCGACGTCCGGGGGGGTGCTTTTATGGACGCCCGGGAGAGTGGTGGTTACGGTGCGGTGGCTTGTGCATCGAAGGGACATGAGCGGTGGAGGTGGTGTTGGTACACGCGGCGATCATGCCGGGAACAAGGGCAGTGGGGACCGGGTTGCGGTTGACAGCGGCGCGGAGGTGTGCTGCAAAAGCGGCAGGCAGGGTACGAGCGGATGCATGCGGCGGCCTGCATGCGATGGTGTAGGGGCCGGTTTCGGTCGGCAGCAGCGCGGGGGTGCACTGCTAAAGCGGTGAGCGGGGCACATGCATGCCTGCACGGCGGCAAAGGCAAGTGGGTGGCGGGGCACGCGCAGTGGGTGCGGCGAAAAGACAGGAGCGGCAGCTGATAAGGCGGGGAGGTCAGGGCGGTGGGAAGACGAGAGCGGTGGGGAACTGTGGCGTACACCATTCGCTTAGGGATTGTAGTATGCAGTGTCTCATCCGGTCTTTTCCTTTTTCCCAGGGCACTATTTCCTTTCACTGCGTACACTTTATCTCCTCGTTTTCTGCTGCTGGTACTGTGCTTTCTTGGACACACTGTTGTTGCATGCTGACTGACTGGTTTGTATAAGGCTTCTTGTAGACGTTTTGCTTCTCTTTAGCAGACGGTTTTTGAGGTAAGAAGGGGAAGCAGGGATAAGAGTTAGGTCTACAAATGATGTGTTCTTTATTAGCAAAAACTCCACAAACAAAACTGCAAACACAAAAACGAACACACTAACGCGACTACTCACGCAGGACTCCTTTCAGCTTCTGCTGCTTGGAGGCTCGGTCTTGCACTGGTGGCTGACCACTGGATCCTTCTCCTGGGAGCGAGAGCGACAAAAAGGCGCCCATGCTTGCTTTATCTTCTCGTCTGTTGAGGTCTTCTGGGTTCTTATCACTGGTCTGCATGTGATTGAGCAGGAGGGCCTGAAAACTTCCAAGATGACTCAGTATTGGTTGGTTAGGAGGGTTTGAACTTCCTGCCATTATGGGGTTCTGTATTTCTCCTTGAGGTGGGTGGCGAGGACCGGACATGGCCCTTACCCTTACTCCATGACTGAGAGGGGAGTCTGTTACTGATCCTGGATGCATCCACGCCCTCTTATACCTGACCAACTCTCTTTCTGTGTCTTGGTGTCGGTCTACCAACCTGTCATGCAGGCGGCTTAGTTTTTCATACTCGTCGTCCAGGGCGAGCAGATACTGGACCAGGTAGGCTAGGGTAGGATCTCTGGACTTCTTGATCTCTGTCAAGATTGCTGTCCTCTTAATCCAAGTACTAGCACGTTGGTTCACTGGTGGAAAGAACCTCATAGGGCTGCTTTGTACTGCCCCATGGTAGGTCGAGCATAACCTTTTTATTGCCCCACGAGCGGCAATGTGGCTGGCTTCTAAGAATCCGTTGCCGATGGCTCTGCAGTACCAACCGTTGAGATTGAGGTTCTCTCTGATATAGAGTGTGACGGTCCATCCTCGTTCTTCCCTTTCGGGGAATGCTAACCCGCAGTACTCCGGGTATCCTGGAATACTGAGGTATCGCATGGTATCTCTTAGCAGCTCGGGAAAGCCACTTTCTTCCCGGCAGCAGCTGACATACTCGGCAGATTCCATCTGAGCAAAAGAGGCCGAACTCGGCTTAACACTAGCGCAACAGAAAACAAAAGCTACAACACAGACAACAACAACAACACTGCAAGAAACACACGCGAACTAAACGATTCATCCTTACAGAGGGTGCTAACTAAAGCGGAACAAAAATTCCACTACCCACATGTAAGAGGGGAACTGGGTACAACTAACTGCGGACCACACGGCTTCACTCCCGGAGGGCACTGGTGACTTCATCCGGGGATGACTCCCTGGATCTGCGGTTGACCTCTTGCAACGACGGGGGCCAGACTACTGAGTCTTCTTCCTTGCAGGACGAGGCTGAACTGGAGGGCTCTGGGGTAGATTCCACAAGGGGAGGCGCAGCTCGCGTCTTCAGCAGCTCTTCCCAAGGCAGCTCACTGAGTAAAACAGGACTTGGTGGCGGAGCTCTCGGGCTTTCTACTGACAACGGGGAGGTTGGTGCAGCTTCTAGGGTTTCTGCTAGCTCTGGTGAAGGAACTGGGGAGGGTTCTGGGTGATCTGGCTCACTCTCCTCAACTGGTATGCCTTCTAGGATCGGAACTCCATTGATGAGGTCTCCGACCTTTCTCTTCTTTATAGGCGTGGGGATGCCTATGAGCGTTGGAGGTTGCTTGGCCATGGCTGCTTGTATTGGGGCAGTTCTTGAGTTCTTCTGGCCTTCTGGTGGGCTTTTAAACACCTTGCCGGCGTGTCTGGGGCTGAATCCTTGTGTCCTTTCCAGACAGCAGACACGGCGTTAGGCACCGCTCACTGTGTTGCACTGATTCAGAGGGGTTCTGCATGCACGGTCCCTTGTCCACTGTGCTGCACTGCAAGGCCTTTCAAGGCAAGGGAGGCGGAAAACACAAGGAGGGTCACTTCCTTGTTTTCCGGTGCACGTCACGGTCATCCATAGGGCAGGGTGCCACTTTTGACTTCCATAGGGTGTGCACGTCTTTTCTTGCAGACAGGTTGAACACGGTCTTCAAAGCGGGGCACTTGACTGAGGAAGGGGGAAAAGAGCAGATAAACTCGTTTTGAAACGGAGTAAGATAAGGAGTAGAGGTGTTTTTCAACCGATTTTGGACTCAAAAACCTTTTTCCGACCTAGGGTTACGTCCTACGGCCAACTTACGGCTCTGATACCACCTGAAGCGTCCCAGCCCTTAAGCAGGACTAAAATGTGTATTGTTACCATTCCCAGGAGTTATGGTAACCACATTTGTTCATCAGATGTATACAGATCCGTCCTAACGGGACAGACCAAACGGGGCGCAGCCCGAAAACACTGCAGCGGAAACTATAAAAGCGCGACCCATACTTTCCCACAACACACAGTTGGGAAGCAGGCCGTAACCCTCACACGTCCATGATCTTCTTTGCTCTGTAAACCAACAACAAAGCAAGGGTGAGTACATACGTACTCCGCAAGTCCACCTTCTTCCATAGGAAGGGGGATATAAGCTATCATTACATGCAAGATATATCTGGAGCTGAAGGTAAATTTGCAGTAAAACATTTGATATGCAGGGTTCCTTAGTTCTCAGTTTTAATTGAGAAAACATCTTTATCCCAAAAGAGGTTGCCACTGGACTTGCCGGTCCATCGCGGCTCGTGGCACGCATGCCATCACATTTTCCACACACACCTCCTCGGCAACCGCAGCTGCCTCAAAACCATCATTTTGATCCCAACCCGAAAACCATATTTTTATAAGAAGCTAGTTCAGAAACCAAGCCGTAACTCGTTTGTCCATACCAGTGGACAGCGGACTATCATGATAGATTTAGTTATACTCTGGCCAGAGGTGCACACTTTACCCACAAGTTTGGTCCAGGCACTCATGATCAGTGAGCCCCTTTCCGCTCGCCGGTTTTTCCCCTGCAAGGCGCTCCCCAGACTTCAGCCATGAGAGAGTACGGGCCCACCTGTCGCTCAGACCCGCAGCCACGCGACTGTTGACCCCTGACCGCAGCCATGCAACCGCGCCCATCCACCCAATCTCTCATGCATCCCAGCACACCGGCTTACGCCTGGTTCGTCCAAAGCGGGTTCTAACCGAGGGTTGCCGCATACAACCTCGAGTGGTTGCGCTAGATGAGTTAGGCAAGATGAAACGTCAACTCGGTCCTTCAGGGTGGAACTCCCACAATGCTCACGCATGAGCAACACCAGCCCAGTCCTCACAACCAGGACCAGGTTTCCACCCCGTAAATGGCTTCAACAACCGAAGTCGTCTGCCAGGGTCTTACCCTATGTTTTACTGAAAAACAACCGCCCATACCCACCATCATATTCCCATCATTTTCATCAAGATTAATGTATATAATTGAGTGAGCGATCCACCTAGGCGCACTACATCTAAAGTGGCTCGGGAGGCTATATCCTACTATGTTTTACCTTAGCCAGCAAAACATGCAAGTTTTCTTGTTTTACAAGGCAATAGGTTGTGTATATAAAAACATGGGTAATTTATGCATCAAGTGAGGATTCTAGTGGACTTGCCTTCATTTCGTCGGGGTAGCCGGTACGACGGTCGTTGCATCATTAAACTCCTGTTCCGGTCTCTAAGTCAACCATTTCAGAGACGGAACCGAACGGCTCTCCGAGAAAGCCTACACGTTCAGACAAGCAAAACACACCAAATCAAGGTATACTCTGAGCTCATCGTGAGACGGGTTTTGTGGGGCTAATGATATCCTTAGGGTTTTGCATGTGAATAGAGCGGGAGTCAAACGGATACATGGCACGTTTGGCCCCCTTTTAGATATCAAGAGTTTGATCTTTAGTGCCATCCATGCCTGGGCTCATGAGACGGATTTTCCGGCAGCATGAGGGCAGCATGTCGGCAATAAAGATTAATTTGGAAGAAGAGAGAGACGACACGGGCCAAAACCCTGGCGCGTACGGTCCAACTCTTCCTTCCGGTTGGGCTCGGTCTACTCCCGCAGCGCGATGGGCTTACATCGCGGTGAGGGAGAGAACGACGAATTCGGGCGGTGCTAACCATCTCCTCCTGTCGTCCGCAGTACGGGGATAGGGGTAGAGTTTGGCAACCGTCCGGTTCGGTTCAACCAAACCGGGTCTTCAGTGAACCGATCGGCGAGGGCGGAACTAGTGCACAAGTGGCTTGCCACAGGTGCCCTAGTCCCGTCGTCGCGGGTCGACCCAAAAACGACGTAGACCGTGGATCTTCAGGTGTCGTGGTCGGCGGAGTGTGTGGAAATATTATGAAAAGTACGTGAATAGATAGAGCTTGATTTTCAGAGAATTTAGGTGCAAGAATCACATAAATCGGAGCTAGAACGGAGAAGATACGGGGTATTTTGTGGCAGGGGGTAGATATGAACTTCCTGGATAGTTGGGGGGGTAGGATCAGACTTTTCTGGACGAACTTCTCGGTTTTGGCCCGAGGGAGAAGGCGGCCTGGGCCCGAGGGGGAGATTCGGCCCAAGGGGCCTTCTTCATTTTCTTCTTTCTCACATCGGCCCAGTCCGGTTTTCTTCTTTTCTTGGCCCATGCGCGCAGGCGGCCTGATAGCCTGGGCCGGCCCACGCGGCAAAGGCGAGAGGCAGGCTGGCTCGGCGCGAGCGCTCGCTCGGCTTGCACCGTCGCCGCCGCAGTGCTCGCCGGAGTTCCTCCGGGATGTGGTTCCCGGTCCCCGCTCGTCGGGCCGAGGGCACCGGCGCGACGAGGGGAGCGGTGCGGGTCCGTCCGCGGGGGGGCTCGGGGTGCGGGGAGAGGCGTGAAGCGGCGACATCCACGGACGGCCATGGCCGCGGCCGCGGGCACTCGTGGAGAGCTCCAGTCGCGCAAGCGGGATAGAAATTGGAGGTGGGAAGAGGTAGAGGGTGGTGGGGTGGTGCTCCTGGTGAGAGGAATTGGACCGTGATGCTTTGTGGGTGGAGTATTGCGTCGTGGCTTCGCCCACCGGTGAAGAACGGAGAACGCGGGGAAGGGGATGGTGTGTGCGCGCGCCGCGGAGGATGGCGTCTGGACCAAACCAGAGGCTGTCCGCGGTGACGGCGGGGTGGAGAGGAACAGCGACGTCGCCGCGGTTCGCAGTGGCACGAACGGCGCCGGCGGCGCGGGTGTAGAAGGGGGAGAGGACGGCGTCGCGGCGGGCGGCTCCCGGACCGAACCAGGGGCCGTCCGCGGCAGCGGTAATCGGTGGTGTGTGCAGGGCGAGGCAGCGGCAAGGTGGAGGAGGCCAGCGACGTCGGCGCGGCTCGCCGAGACGAGCGGCGCGGGCGGCGCGAGTGGAGCAGGGGGAGGAAAGGGGGAGGGAGGAGCTTGCCGAGGTTCACCTCTTATAGGCGCGGCGAGGACGGCAGCCTGGCGTGCGTGCTTGGCGCGCGCAAAGCGAGCAGTGGGGGCCGGCGTCGCGGTGGCGTGTAGTGGCTTGGCGCGGCGCGGAGTGCAGCGCCGGCGTGCGCGTGCGTGCGGTAGGACGAGCGAGGGGGAGCAGGAGGAAGAGAGGAGGTGGCCAGTGGGCCGCTCCGGCTTGGGCCGGGGCAAGGCCCGCGCGGGAGGAAAAGAAGGGAAGGAAGAGGCTGCCGGGCTGGGCCTAGGCAGGCCGAAAAATGGAGGGTGACTGGGCTGCGGCCCGAGTGAAGAAGAGGAGCATTTTTCCATTTTCCAAAATGGATTTCTGATTTGGATTTAGAGAAGGAATTTGAAGGGATTTCGAGAGGAAATTTGTAGAGAATATTTTGATGAATATTTGTGGAGAATATTTGGGGAAACTTGCAATGATTTTTGATGAGCTCAACTTGTACACTCCACACAAACAAATTTTCGGAATTCGTTTTGAATTAGGGAAGAGATTAGAGGATAATTTATTCGGGTCAAATTCCGGGGTGTTACATGATGGCGGTGATCTGGGGGCGCGGGGACGGCCGTGGTGACCGGCGCGACGAGCTCGAGCTCGGCGCCAATGGCGGGTGGCGGTGTTCGGTGCGCAGAGGGAGAGCGAGGGAGTGAGAGCGCAGAGAGTGAGGGAGTGAGGCGAGTGGAAGGGCGAGCCGAGCGCGAATGGGGCCGGCTTCCCATCCAGATGCAGAGGGGCCGGGCGCGGTCTCGGCCGGCGTCGGCGCGGCGTCGAGCACGTGGCGCGCGGGGTCGGGGCGCACTCGCCACGTGGGTGGAGCCGAGGGGGAGAGGGACGGTGGCGCGGACAAATGGACAGGGTCCATGGACCGCGAGTCACAGCCGGGTGGGACCGGGGCGACGGGGAAAGGGGGCGGTCTATGGACCGGGTGTACAGACGACGCAAATGGCGGGACCCACGGCTCGGGTTTGCCAAGCGCGCAGGCGGGAACCCGAGGGTGATCTGACTAGTGGGGCCCACGTGTCATAGGGTGAGAAAAGGGAAAAATCCCGAAATTGGAAAATCCCAGCTTTGACTGCAGAGACTGCCGTTTTAAAACTCCAATTTTGAACGGGTTAGAGGCCGAATTTGAAGATGACCCAATTGGAGAAACTGTTCTAAATTTGTTCCTCCACATTTGTTTTATAAATTTGCATACCATGCTATATTCAAAAATATGGTTTAAATTTGAATTTAATCTGCTGACCAGGGTTTGACCAACAGAACCTTCCAGTTTTAAAAATTCTAAAAATCTATTTTCTAGACATTTTCACAAAAGGAGTTTTATACCAAGGTTGTTTAGAATTTCAGGATCTACAACTTTCTCAATACAAGCATTGCCAGGTTTTGGCTTCATCATCAAGAAAATTTGATACTATTGAACCGGTCATGTTTGGGCAGAAATTACATGCTGACAGAAAAAGTTCCAAAACTCTATGCAAACCTTCATGCATGTCAAAGCACTAATTACCAAAGTTGTTCTCCATGAAATTGTCTACAAGTTTGTCAATATGAGTTTCACCCAAATCTAAATAGAATCAAAGCTATAGGCACAATCACAGAGACGTATCAGCAGAAAACAGGTTTCAACAAGTGGCATTTCAACCAAGTTTGAATTAGGGCTCAAATGCATGTCATTGTATGATGTATTATGATGAATGTTGCATGTATGGAAAATGATTATGCACTTGAGATGCCGGAGCATCACAGTACTTTCATTAATTGATAGTCAAATAGTGTGTTAGTGACCGTATCATTGTCTAAAACATCTATTATTTCAACATTAGAGTGAATAACTTATTTAGCCATGAATATCTTATTTGTACCAAATGATAAAATTCAGTATAGCTTGACACAAAAAGCATAGAACATTGGTGGCCTAAAATGTAAATTAGTAATCGCCCATATTTCATATTTCTTAAGTGATAAAAGAAATAAAAATGTACAGTACACCTCTGTCTAAAGAAAATAAGAAATGACGTTTTGACATAGTTTTGTCGTGGGCACCGAAGCCACCGTGAGCCGCCGCGCGGACGCACTGGCGGCCGTTGGGGCCGTGCCGCCGAGGCCGTGCCGGCGAGGCTATTGCAACCTGTCGCGCAGGTGCGCGTACAGCTGCCACCACCAAGTCGTCTTGAGGACAAGCGTTGAGGTCATTTTAAGCTGGTACAGGGGGCGGGCGCTGAGGCTGTCGCCGCCGGCACCGTGCAGCCTTAAGGGCGGGTCTTAGGGCCCCACCCTAAACCGCAGTCTCATCCGTGGGCTGCACAGCTACGGACGAGGCTCGGCTGCCATAGTCCGCTCACTGACATGTGGGCTTGGGGCCACGCGCCAGTGACCCGATGGCAGCAGGAAGTATGTCAGCGGATCCGGTTCCCACAACTACCCTTTGCCCCGATGTGGAGAGAAGTTAGAATATATGATGGAGCCTTGGAGGGCAAAATTTTGTGAATTTTGGTCCGGTCAACGTGTTGGCTCATAGGTATTGACATTGAACACATTTGTATGATTTATTAACTTTGCAATTTTTTAGTAGCTTTTCGAAAGCAAACTCGATTTTCTTACAAAGGATTTGACAGTGTGAATTCACATCAAAATCATAATTATCTGTCCCAAAATATAGTCCCAAAATATAGAATATTCATGAATTTGAAAAGTCAAGTTTTAAAAATCATTATGTAATATTTTATTTATAAATAATACATATGGCTAGTGTAAATTATCTTATATTTGCTGATGACATGTTTTGGAAACAAATAAATGGCTACATTTTTTTCTTTATAGTATGTATAAACTTTATATACAACGTGGCACATGATTTGGCCTATTATCTTCTGTGGTCCAAAAATATTCAATGGTTTTGAAGGCCGTGATGACCTCCCACGACCGATCTCTCTACACATCCTAGTCGTCTTTAAGCACTCCACGTGTTAAAGAGAGAGGCAGCCAAAGCAATAGATGACGTTAGGCATCGAAGCCTAGCAACAAGCTCGACAGCGGCATGGTGTGCATCTCTTCGTCCAACTCCTTTCTATCAACGTGGATTGCTTGAAGTCCGAGAGACTTTCGTGCTGGTGACTGAACCCGTCGATCTGCTTATTTGACCTTCTGTTTCAGATGTGGCGTTCTTACACTTTATCATCGTTTTCTCACTATCCGCACTCTTGTTAGTTTATATTTCTATTCAGCCTAGTCAATAAGATTCTTTAATATCCTCCATATTAACTCTCGTTCTATGTATTTGTTCTATATTCAACTATCCAAGATTTTATTTATCCATCTCCAACTACCCAATTCTTTTATATATACACTAAATTAATATCTATAATACTATATACACATTAACATATGTAATATTGGCAAATCCTATTATACCGGCAAATATGAGGGTTAGAGAATATTTAAAAATTTACATATCACATTAGAAAAATTTATGGAATTGTGTTATTATCGAAATCAACTAAAAAAACAAATCAGACCACCATCAGCACGTGAGAGCCGTAAAAAGAAAATAAAAAAAATGAACGAATGGTCAGCTAGCTAATGGGCATTCGAGGGCAGTGGGAAGCTAATAAAAAGCATTGGGCATTCGTTATCCATTCGTGTGGGCAGTCCGCTCTCCCACTCGGCTGTCCCAAGTCCCAATCCCCCACGGCCCGCTGGATGGCCGCCTCTGCCTCTGCCTCCCGATGGGCTACTGCCCGCTCTATGCCGCCGCGCGACGAACAAGGGCCGCTTCCTCTCCTCCCCGCCGTTCTTCTCTCGGGTGGCGCGCACCCTCTCCGTCGCGTTTCTCAATCCCAAGTGTGTTCGTTCTTGGTGGTGTCTTTTGGTCTTTTTGGTCTTTTGCCTCCTGATTTCTCAATCCCAAGGGGAGGGAGATTCGTGTTCTTTCTTGCTGAAGACGGCTACAGTCGGCGGGCAGGGTCTTTTACCCAAACTCTTTCTTGCCGCAGACCCCTCCTCTTCTGACTGGGATCGAGTTTCATTTTCTCTTCTGTCAAGAAGTTCCATCTCATACAGTTCTTCATCCCAGACTGTTGTTTCCTATCAAGCTTGTATTCGGTTTGATTACTGTCGATTATAAATTGGTATATCTAGAATTGCATGAACGATGTGGTATTATTATGACATATTATTCTTGTAATGTATTGGGCTACACGAATCGGGCTGTCTCGTGAGTATATTAGGAATTGCATGATCTTCGTGGGCCACATGGATCGGTCGGTCTGAGATTGGGCCAGGACTCTAGACGCGAACTCACCAGACGAGCGACCTGCTCAGAACCTGTTCCTCGTGCCGAGCGTGGGTAGGGACCGGCGGGTATATGCTTAAGGTGGAAAAAAATACAAAGGAAAACGCGCGGACGGATTCGCCGATCCTAGCGTAACTTATATGCATACGTGGACTGTAAGTCCGTTTTTGGTCGTTAGATGTTAGGTGTGGTGGGATCATTTTTTTAATCTAACGGTAGAAAAATAAGGTGGGTATAAAATAGGTGGGTAAATATTATTATTTTTTATAGAGATTTTACAATGCTTGAAGTTAACCGTAGCCCTTCATTGGTATAGATGTGATGGCTGAAATAAAGGAGGAACCAATCTAAAGGAACTTAAGTTGTGGGTCAGAACTAAAATACAGCGGGACAGAAACTTAAA
The DNA here is from genome assembly GCA_022530915.1 of Paspalum notatum. Lineage (NCBI taxonomy): Eukaryota > Viridiplantae > Streptophyta > Magnoliopsida > Poales > Poaceae > Paspalum > Paspalum notatum. Next base: position 7,265,577 of record CM039690.1, on the reverse strand, counting down.
TTTCGTGACCCACAAAATAGTTATAAAGGGTATATTTGTATTTCTACACTCTCTGGGCACAAGGCTCCTTCACGGTCGCTCCACATGGCCGGCATCCCCTACTGAGTTACTCCGAACATAATTATGGCGCCGGCAGAACATCGAATAGCCGCTCTAGCTACCATCATCGCTAGAGCCCTTTCAAGCCTCTAGCGCAGAGTCGTCAGTGCGCTGGAGCCCTTTCAAGCCTCTAGCGCAGAGTCGTCAGTGCGCTGCCGACGGATCCGCCGCCACCAATTCACATTCTCTTCGCACGGCCGACCTCGCTCACTTCGCAAACCTGGAGTTCTAGAACCACATCGCACAAAATTTCAAATCGCTAGTGCCTGCAATCCTGCGAGCTGGTTTATGCATAACTTATTAAAATGCATATCGTGGATTCTTCGATTGGTGGCCACGCCGACAAGGGGCAAGCAGGTTGGCAGGCCGACGCCGGTGGTCGGCGGCCCTGCGAGCAGTGGTGGCTACTGCCTGCGTTTGCGTACAAATTCCGCCCGGCCCCTGCATGTGGACGGAGCGAGTGGCGGTGAAGAGTCCCAGTGCGCGCGGCCGACCGTGGCAAATGGTGGCGGCCTGCCCCAATGCAAAGCACCAGTACCCCTAGCGGCTCCGTGAGCGACCAGCTGCGAGGCTCGGTTATGAAGTCGTCAATGGCGTTGAATTAGTGCAGATGGATACAGAACACCAATTACTAAAATATCCTTGTTGCAATTATATTGACTATGTGTTGCATCTACGATCCAGATTATTTTGGATGAGAGGAACTGATAGTTCCGACCAAGCACTGTATCATGTCTCTATTTTTTAATAGGGTAGATAATAAAGAGAGAGAGAGATTTTTTTTCTGCCTCCAAAATTTCATCCACCCCTAAGTAGTTGTTTGTCCTCGATCGCGAGTCGTCCCTCCTAAATTCGTTCCCAAATCGGTGAGAATAACCGTCTGTATTTTGTCGTACTTTACGTGGAGTCTATCCTTCCTCTTACGAGTCTCTATTCGTAGATGAATCATCAAAATCGAAGTTCCATCTGATAGGAATTAGGAAAGTCCAACAAATCAAAGTTCCACTCGAAGTGAAGTTGCAAGTCCATTAAACCCGTCCAATCAACTACCAGATCTCTATCTTAGACAAGGAAGGCAAACTACCACCAATCCCAATCCCAAAAATCATTGAAGGAGGAATTAAACTCCAATACGGCCGAATCGAGCGGCACAAGCCCTCGATATCCTCCTTGCTATGCGCCTCGCAGGATCGATGGAGCCACGTTGCTCACCTCCCCACGTGTGAGAGCGCCGGGCGCCGCTTCAGTACCAACAACGAGGAAGGTAGGGGTTGTCGCCGATCGCCTCAAGCTTGCGGGCTGCCGGTGCTGCTGCTTGCCTGATGCGTGTGGACCTCGCGCAGTGGAGCTCGGCTACTGCTACGCCATGCGGGTTCTGAGCCACACTCGCCTAAGGCCAGAACCCTCGGCCCTCGCGACTGCCATGGACGGATAGGAAAGGGAACCAACAAGGTTGCAAGAGAGGAGAACGAAGATGGAAGGACGAGGCGTCCGTGTGCTTATCCGGTGGACTGTCCCACGCATAGAAAACAACTAACGATACCCCGCGCGTTTCTGCTGAAATTTTATAACGTTAAGGGTCTGTTTGGAACGCAGGAATTTCACAGGAATTGTGCAGGAATTTCACAGGAATCAGTTCAATTTCACAGGAAAAACGCAGGAATGGGGAGAAAATCCCGCATTCCAAACGGGGCCTAAATACAATATAATTAATAGATTGAGAAATAGTAGTTTAAATTCTAACATCGTGAAAGGAAATATTTCCATGCGTTCTGCAAAACACCACGGAAAGGCACTGCATAAAAGGAAATATTTCTCATACGTTTTGCAAAACATCACGGAAAAACATTGCATGCATAAAGCCACAGAAGATCAATAGAATGTTTAAATAGATGTCGCAGTAGATGGTGACGTGAACGATGTTGTGGCTTCACGCGATTTAGATACAGAACATGGGCGATTGCATCGTGCCTCAGATGGTTCAAACCGACGACACCAGGGCTTAAACGTATCACCATAATGCTGTCAGAATTCTAATACTAACAATTTACAATATGAATTTGCCTCTGAATTTAACAATGCTCACTCATAGGTTTTAAGCACAGTCCTATTATAACACGGTAATACAGCGTTTTTTTTCCTATCCACCGCTCTTCGTAAGACCGGTTCAGATTGCATGAGCCATCCACGTTAAAATATATCTATATATATTTACCTAATAACCTAGAGAGTAATGCTTTTTTCTACCTAAAAATTCTGTCCATCTTTCCTAAGTTGAAACAAATCTAATCCGAATCCAAATGAACTTCAATTTTATTTATGAACTCGGTTCGGATTGGAGCAGCACACCATATGAAAACGGACGCCATGTCACATACGGACTCCGTGGACTCCATTTTTGACATTTTATATACCGATAGATATCTTTCCGATCCTAGTGGAATCACCCCGAATTTAATTTGGAACCAACGGGAATCCACAGAACAAGGTGACATCAGTACTCTGTCACGGTGCTATGATAAAGGTCACACAGAACGGGCGCCCGAATTGCGTAATATATCTGTTTTAGATGTTTTATATATATCGATGAAAAGGTATGGCGATAAACTTTTCAACTTACCAACAAAAAATTAGCTTGGAGTCAACAGGGTCATCAAAACAAGATGACATCATCATATGAGACGAAATTTGTTTTACGAAATGTTGCTATATTGTACCCATGCCATATATGCTTATATTGACTTATTTACACACAATTTGACCAACATATAGTCATTGTTATATATTATTAAAATTAAAAAAACACATCAAGAAACTCAGCACAAGGCATACACAACACAACATGACTATATTATACCCGTTTCTACACACGGGCATCCTTGTGGTAAGTAAATTACAGAATCATGGTTTTGGCTCGATGGACCGCTACATGGGACGAGGTTCGCCTGAAGTTCGTCCCCGTGCAGTTGAATCACTGCGTCCCTCGTGCACTGGGACCCAAGTGGATTGACCCAACTGCGAGATGGACGTAATGGGATCCCGCATGGGCCTCAACGGCGGCACGTATCCCATCAGTGGGAGCTTATTGTCCGGCTTGAACCCGTCGTGGTCACTAACCGCCACGACATCCGCCTGCCCTAGCTTTTCCCTGAGCTTCGTAACCAGATCGACCGAGTCCACATGGTTGCCGATAACCACCAGCAAAGTCTTTTCATCGCCGTCGCTGGCCACATTCAACGAATCTACTCCTGCTCGAATGAGAAACCATTGGCTGATAGTAATAAGAACGACAAATTCTGAATTATTCTCGTCACAAACAAAAACAGATCATGCACGCACGCATACCGCTGATCGACGATGCCACTTTTAGGGCCTTGGCACGGCATTTATCCAAGTTCATATGAATCCGGATTGTGATCTGGCAGGAAAAACGGCAGGTACAATAACAATTTCATTAGTATTTCTGGATGTGCTCAAGAAAGAGATTATGAATGCAATACTACAAGAAAGCAGATGGGAGCTGGAGTGAACCTGTTGCCTGAGAATATGCAAGAATTGAAGAATGTTTTTTTTTTTGCTGAAAACCGTGAGAATTGAACCTTCTCTAATCCATGCGTAGTGATCTGCTTGACAAGATTTCAAACTCCAACTATTGCTACGATTGCTTGGTTAATTTTCCGCAATCGTTGTGGACAACTAGAGATATCAACTGCGTACGTGCTGGATCCAACGTTTACTGCTATTGTGCCAATATTGAATTTTGCAGCTTCAACAACTCACTGTTTTCCTCGCTGTTTGTGTTGTTTTCCTCATTGAGTTGTTAGTGTTGTGTGGTGCGTGTTGATGTGCCAATCCAACCACGCGGTGTTGTTGGTTGTTTCGTCCTGGACCTCTTCTTCTTTTTAATATAATCGGCAAGCTTTGCCTAGTTCATTTAAAAAAAATTGTTTTCCATTTTTAATTAGGGCAATTTGGTACTACAACAGAGAGACATTGTTATATATCAAAAATCAGGAGCCTCCTGCTACAAATTTTTTTTCTAGCTTCTTCAAACCATGCAATGGTAATGTCTTCCATCAATTTTTTTAACTAACAACACTCATGCTTTCCCTCAAGAGAGCGACCGCTATTAAGGGTTAGCAGGGCACAATATAAAAGACCTGTTGTGCCACAATTTCCGTACAATGGATGGGATATAAACATGGATAGATATAAACGTCGATGGATAAAAAGAGAGCTGTAATCCCTTACAATCTTTGCGATATCTATCTAATATTTGCTAGCTCATAAATTATAAGGTATCCATTCTTTTTATATAAGGTCTATCGACGGAGGGAGTAGCAACGTAGATATGACCTTATAAATTATAAGGTATGGTCTGGGTATTATACGTTTTATATAATCTTTAGTTGAAAACATCCAATATTTGCTAGTCTATTCTTTGACTTTGCGATATATAGTTGAAGTCATGAAATAGAAAACAGTCGAGGTGCCGGACTTCTGTGATTTCATTCTAAGGAACAATGGAAGCAGGCCATTTTTGACACATATAGCTAGCTTGGGATGAGTTTTTAGCATCAATAATATATCTAATCAATGTATATGTGTATAAACTTTAATTAAATTTAGAGGCCCAGTCCGCACAGCACCCGGGACGCCCCTGGTACGGTGAGCATCCGTGAGAAGTCTATGGTTTGCGGCTTTGTGCATTGTAATTTCATCAGGTTGTTACGTGTAAAGCACATTAAACGTCCTTGTGAATAAAGCGCTATGTCCACATGTCAGTGTCGACGACAGCGGCATGACAACTATGAGGGAATATATTATTTTCTCATTAAAACTTTTGGTGATTGTAGCATTTGGGTAGTCACTTTCAAAATCATACTCGTGGTTGTATATGATTGTTTGGAGGAACTCACCTTAGTTCCATTTTCTTTCTGGTGAGGAATTAACTCCTTTACCGGTGTAACTAGTAATGGTGTCAATGATGCTTTCGATTCCTCAACTGACCATCTGGATAGTTTTCTAGAAGCAAATGGCGTGTAAAAAGGTCCTGCCTGAAACCCAAAAGGAAATGATACAATCCTCAGTTTGTACTTTAGTTGTTCCATAAGAGCTTGTTCGGTTGCCCTGATATTGAAGGGGATTGGAGGGGATTTAATCCTTTGCTACTCAAATGTGAATAGAAAGGGATTAAATCATCTCCAATCTCCTCCAATACCAACGCAACCGAACAAGGCCTAAAGAGTTTGTTCTTTGTTTTTGACAGCATAAAAGCACTGCCCGATGTGGAAAAACACAGGTGTCAAATGGAGTACGTAGGCCACTTACTGTTGATCCTTCACTAGTTTCCATACCAAATCTACCTTGATCAATCCTTTGTTCACTAGAGAAATTCTTCATGGTGTGTTCCCAAAGTGATAAATCAAGAGTTGGTGGCTCTGCACTTTCATCTCTTGGCATGCTCATCACCAGCATATGATGTTTATTACTATCTTCAGCTGTCAATTATAGGGAATATATATTATTCTGTAAACTAAGACCAGCCATGTTCGCTTATATTTCGAATACCATCAAAGAAAACTTGTTATACAAAGGTCACATGCATGGAATTTTGCAGCACGATCAGGTATCTGATATGACCATTGGGCCAACTTCTATAGAACCACAAGGTGGAATTCTGAAGGTAATAGTAAATATCATTTAGCCAACTGGGAGATGGTGCGTATGTGTAGAAATTTTGGAGGGTTAAGTATTCCCAATTTGAGAGATCTTAATCTTTTGCTTGCTTGGCTCATGGCTCAAGAGGTATCTTGCAGATAAAAGCAAAGCTTTGGAAGGAAGTGCTTGAGTATAAATATTGAACAAGTAGTCCTAACATTTTTACTTCTAGAGTTAGTGGTTCCTACTTCCTAGGGCAGCAAAGTTTGTTTATAAATGGAAAATAGGCAATGGGCACAAAGTCATATTTTGGGAAGATAATTGTACCAAATTCTGGGAGCTTTATGCGCTGAAAAGTCTGGGACTATATTTGAGCTATGGGATGGAGAAAATATTAAATGCTCTTTCAATGGGTGTGTAGATGAAAGATTATTCAACCTTTGGCTAGAGGTCATCCAACTTGCCTCTACCGCCTTATCAAAAAAAAAAAAAAAAAAAAAAACTTGCCTCTACCGTTATCTTCACTTAAGAGGAAGACTCTTTGATATGGCAGTTCAGTTCTAATGGTGTTTATAGCTGTTGATCCTTGTATAAAACTAATCATTAGTTTTCGTGGTGTTGCGCCTGTATGTGTCCCTCCGGTGTGGGGTCTAAAAATACCTCCCAGCGTTTAATTTTTCATGTGTCTGCTGGTTAATAACAAGGTCTTAGCTAGGGATAATTTGGGGAAAAGAAGAAAGTTAGAAGATGAATCTTGCTTGGTTTGCTATGAGAAAGAAACAGTGCAATACTTGTTCTTTGAATGTGTAGTTGCTAAACAGCTATGGTTAGTTATCTCTAGCTTGTCGGCTGTGTCAGTAGGCAATGATTTTATCTCTGTGGGCATTCTCTGGATGAGTAATAAGAATTTTTTTGGTCCATAACACTATTTTCTCTACTGCCCTTTGAGCGATTTGGAAACTAAGAAATGTGTTGTGCTTTCGGAATGGGGATTCGAGGGATTTGAACCAGCTGATACTAAAAGTGGCTAGTTTAGCTCAGAACTGGATGCCTTTGTGTCCAATAGAGAAGAAGACGAACTTGGAAGGTTTTCTAGAGAAGCTCAAGATGGATTCAAGTTTGGAGGTGATCCTGCTGTAAGTTTGAAGGATGATGACTGGAAGCTCAATCTGATGGAAGCTTTCAGACATGCTGAGGGGATGCCTTTGGAAAGTAGATTGCCCGTGATGAAGTGGGGGGTTGGGTTGCCCTAGTTAGTTGCGTTTTCCTTCCTGCTTTTGGGCAGTGTTTTGGCTCCTTTGTCTCTGATTCAACGCTTTAGCCTGGTGCCGGTTTTGCTGAAGAGTGAAGAAGCTCTCGTTCAGAGTTCTTTTTTCTGAAGGGGTGCTAACAGCTGTGGGTTGAACAACCCTGCCATTATGTGCTGTAAACGGATTAAAAACCATATTTTGACTCCGATTAAAAGACAGAGGATATCCCTAATATTCTTTAAAAAGACAGGGTTGCTGGATTGAACTGTGACTTTTTAAACCCTTAGCCCGTTAGTCGGCATGCCCTAGAAAAGACCTTTACTAACCACAGCACATGTAGAATTTTGTTCTACCTAAGAAGACGAGACTGTTCTGTGAAATTATTAGCAGATTTTAAATAACAATCAGATTGGACATTGGAGCACCAATAAAATTTGGATATACTGAAAATAGCACTTATGTTCTCTGCAATATGCCCCTCTGACAAGCTACCTGATTTCAGGTGCCATGAAGTCCCAGAAGCTGATGGAAGAATGAATTGTCCAGAGAACCTGTAAAAAAGTATAACATTAGTTTTGGGTAGGACATTTTGAGACATGGAAAGAAAATTAATCATACTTTCCATGGATCACGCAGAGATGTTTTTAGAAAACAGGATTATAAATATTGTGACCCTTAGTTGAAGATTAAACTGATGATGGATCTCCACTCCACCCAGCACTAGTCTTTGTAGATATGGTTTGTTAGGACTTGGCTAGATCATTTCTTAGGAGGTAGGTTACTTAACAATCAAGTAATCCTCCTATATAAGGGAGGTTATGTATCAAAGTAATATAATAAAACAGAATCAATGTAAATAGTATCACTAATCTGTAATAATCTAGTCTACAGTCTCCTTCCAAACCGACTCCAGCTAGCTATCTTCCTGGCAGTGATTACTCTACTGTTTTTGGAAATTGGAATGTGGTCCATGGGTGAATAATTACTGAATAAGTGAATAAGAACCTATACCTGCCATCAACACGTTTTTTGTTCGGATCTTCTGCGCCTTCCTCTGTAATATTGTCATGTTCACCTGATGAACCTTCCTGTTGCCTCCCATGCAACTTAACTGAAGGAGAATATTCTTCTTCTATGAAATCTACCAATTGTAAGCTAAATCTAGGACACCTTGGATGCTTTCTTATGGTGTCCTCAAACGATAACTTGACAACCCTACTGTTGGATCCATCACCACCTGGGGGTTCCCCAATTCGTCCAGCGATCTCCTGTAGGTTTAGCAGGTGCTCAATTCCACTGAGCAATCGGCTATGATTCTCACCTTTATGGGCGTTGAAACAAAGTTTGAGCCTTTGAAGACTGGGCATGGTTCCTGCTTTAAAAGCCAAGCACATCACACCGCATGTGAATTTGAAATACCTGAGACCTGGGAATGCCATGTTGCTGAAGGTGACTGTTCCAGTAAGTGATGTATGCACATACAGTGAGAAAACTACGAGGGAAGGCAATCCAGCAATGTTATTAATATCATTTCCCCGAAGTTCTTTCACCTCAATTTTCAAAATTCGGAGTTTGTGAAGCTCACCAATCCAAGTAGGCAGTCTGGAAAACAAGCAAATTGGTGGCAACAACTCAAGCCTCTGAAGGAAGATGGAAGGAGAGGAGCCACTCCAGATATCAAAGAAAAATGCTGTTCTTAAGGCATCAGGAGTCAGGGTGAGGGACTTAAGATTGCCCAATTTCCCAAGAGAAGAAACTAGAGGTATTAGCTTCCTCTTCAGGTGGTCACTGGACATAGCTGCAGAGCAGGTTAGATGAAGCCGCCGAAGGTTTGTCAACTCGCCAAGGCTCCATATATTGTCTTCAGAGTTGCATCTCAGGTCAAAATACAACAGTATACTTAGAGATTTAATGCGGCCAATCCCATCCGGTAGCTTTATTGCATCACGGAAACCAAGATGCAACAAACTTGGAAGATAGACAATATCCAACGGAACGGCAGATACTCTTGCATCAATATCCAGTGTCTCCAGATAGCGTAGCCCTTGCATCTGGGCTGGTAGTTCAACCATGATATCACTTGAAATCTTCAAATATCTCAGTTGAATTAACATGCAAATTCTTGAGAGGTTCAAACTCATTTTTCCATCATGAGTGCCCCAAAAATCGAGGATTAAAACTCGGAGATGCTTGAATTCCACAATTGGAGGCATACACTTAACGAATCCAAAGAAGCCAATCGATCGCAATTGTGACATTGTTATTCCTGTTGGTTTCTTTGCATATTTGGCACTGCTGAACCGGAAGGAAAGTCGAAGGGCCTTTGTAGAAAGGCCTGCTATGTTCTGAGAGTAATCTATTGCAGCAATAAATTCTTCTTCCATGGAATTATGAGAAATGAGATCATGCATAATATGGTGCACTGTGCAGGACAACACCTCATCATTGTAGTAAATTTCCAAAGGTTGGATCATTCCCCTACTGACAAGCTCGTCAAAATAGTTCTCTGCAGTTTCCGCCGCGTCGTCTTTTCCTTCTGTTGCATCGATGAAACCTTCAGCTATCCACTGCTTCACCAGATGAACCTTCCAGATTACGTAATTCTCTGGGTACATATTGAAATACAGCAGGCATGTCTTCAAACCATTAGGAAGACTATTGTAACTAAGGTTTAATATTTTTTCCTGGATCTCTTGAACTGTATGGCTTCGGTTAAGAATGGAGCATAAACGATCATGCAGGTACCATAGCTCTGAGTAGTCTGATTGGCTTGATAAAAGACCAGCTAAATTGATGAGGACCAGTGGAAGACCACCACATTTTTTTATAATATCAAATGAAACTTCCATCAGTGCATCAGGGAATTGTTGCTCAGAGCCAAAAACTCGACTGAGGAATAAGCATCTAGAGTCTTTGATGCCAAGAGGCTCCATCTTGAAAACATTATCAGACATATAACTACAACACTTAAGAGCTACTTTCATGATTTCTGTAGTTGCTACAATTCTACTGCAACTATAAACCGTTGGAAAAGCACCTCTTATAATGTCCCATGATGTTTCTTCCCATAAATCGTCTATTACAATGAAGTACCTGTGAAAAAAAAATCAACATGCAGGTATGCTTTATCAGGTTAAAAGAATAGAAATTATTGGTGTACTACTACTAACATTAGTTATTGTAAAGAGATAGGGAAATTCCTCACACCATTGAATGAAGTTAGCCGGCTATACATATATCTAATCTAATAGCTACTAAAAATAAATATAACAAATGATATAAAGAAAAAATATGTATATCAAATGAGCATAATTAGTTACACACACTCATTATGTTTTTTATTGCAGTATTGATGTTAGTCTGGCTTAAATAATTTGACTTAGCATACAAACATAACTACATAAGGACTCCTGATTTTTCTCTTAAGTCAAACCATATCCTAGGTGGTTGTGAATACCTCTTATCTTGGAGTTGTTCCTTGACACTGTCAATGAGGTTCTGCACAGTACCGGCAACAGAGGGTAGTTGGTAGTGGCTCCGAACTTGAGAGAGGATGCTCCCAAGAAACCTTCTCATGTCAAGATTTCGGGACGCACGTACAAATGCTCGCAACTCAAATTGCCCTCCAAGTTGACGGAAAATTTCCTTCGCAAGAGTGGTCTTGCCAACACCTGCAGGTCCAACAATGGAGACCACTTTCAGCTGCTGCTCCGCTTCGACAGTAAGCATCTCAGTTAGTTTGGCCTTGGAATCCTCCATTCCGACAAGTTTTGCTGCATCTGCAACTCCATGCAACGCCGGAGCCCGGCGGCGAGTGATCATCATATGGCTCGGGCAAGAAGCATCGACCTGGTACCTTTCGAGACGCTCGCTCGCCTGCCACAGTAGAGCCCTCAATTCGGCTATCTTGGCCATCCTTGTGCGGCGCCTCGGCGGCACGGGAAGCCCAGCAATCTTCACGCGACTAACCCTACTATGGCTGCAGATGGATCTTGTCTTGGCATCGGCGCCGCACATCGGCATGATGCCGTCGACGAAGTCTTCAAACTGGTAGGACAGTTCCCGCGCCTCCCCCATCCAGCACTTGGCCCTCGGGCCCGGAGTTTCCGCCATCGAAAGATCCACGAGACCGGAGCTCACGTCTTCTAGGTCTTCCTTGAGGAGGCTGAGGCTGTCCTTGACTCGCTTCCGCAGCCGGGATTCGGGAGACAGCAGCAGATCGAGCTTCATGAGAACGGGGCCCATGGCCCCCATGGAGGAACTTACTGCAGCCTCCATTTCAAACCTAGGGAAGGTCTATCGTCTCTAGTCCTGTGTAGCTGCTGTTTCAGCCAAATGAAAATGGAGAAATGGAGTAGGGAAACTCCGTGACGGATCGGAGGAAGGAGAAGGTAGATGATGACGACTTCTTTTTGTTCAAACAGAGAGATGGAGACCTATTTGGTAGCGGCAATGATGGGTGTGTCTATTTGTCAATTAATTTATCATTAAAAAATAGTTTGAGCGTAGCTTTGTTTTTTTTTACATGTTAGTATGGTTTTTCTAAATAAGACGAATAGTTAAAGTTGCAAAATAAAAAGTGATAATATTTGAGAACGATGATGACTTGGGACAAAATCAGAATGGCTCTTCTTAACTTAAGATTAGTAATTTGTGGAATTGTAATAACAAAACTACATATGCAAGCTATAAAAATAAATTATCCAATTGGCAATTCACTATCTTTTTTTCTAAAAAAGTCATCGGTCATTTTTTCCTAAAAAATTCATCGGTTCAAAACCATGGGCCGAAATGGTTTGGTTTGGAATGATCCATGCGGTTTGGTGTTGCTTGGCCGTTTTGGGGACGACGGGAAGTGAGCTGGTTTAGGATGGAGTATATGTATTGTAAAATGGTTTGGTATAGTTACGCTTCGGTTCTTAAACCCATTAGCACCTTTTAAAATGTGGATCTACATCTACTTGACCAAATTGGACGAACAATAATACAAAGATAAGGACATGCCACGCCAAACAAGGATGAAACCATGGGACATATTCTATTGTGGCACACATCACTTTCTTAATTGGTGTGAGTTTGAAGGATGGACGACGGCTAAGACGGGGTGAATTATGATTTCTAAAACTTAGGCTCTCTAAAAACTACAAATACTAAGCAAAACCTATACGAGATAAAACAATCTATGTGCACTAAGGTTAAGTGTTGCTAACTCTATAGTGGTCAAATCTTGCAATCTAGCTCCACCTAAAAACTAACCTATCAAGCTAGTCTAGGAAAGTAAGCACATAATTGTAAGAATGTAAATGCGGAAGCTAAAAAGATAGGCAGAGAGATGCAAACTCCCAACGACGATGAAGACGATGGCACACGAAGGAGACGAAGATTTTCTACCGAGGTTCGAGAAGACCAACGTGTCTCTACCCTCTACTCCTCGTTTATGCCCCTCGTAAGGCTTTGCTCTCGCGTAGTCCTCAAAGGAATACGGTCTTGCCCACGAAAGGATGAAGGATGGCAAAGTGACCTTCGTAAAGGTCAAGCAACCCGGTCGGGTCTCCGGATATCCACGGTACACACCCACCCATGGTCTTCTCTTGCGTAGTCCTTTGAACTATGGTTTTCCCCACGCAAGGGTAGAGGATTATCGGGGCCATTGGGGTCTTTCGCGGGCCTTCTCACGCAGCTACCCCACCGACTCCACTATGGGAAGCTTTTGGCCAACATGCCGATTCCTCCCTCTCACAAGTAAGGTGACGGCCACTCCACACTTCGGAGGGTCTCACAAGATTTACAACCCACACACTTAAACAGGCAACGTGCACGCATGCATAGCGAAAGACAATAAGACCTAAGCAAAGATGCTTTGCAAGCTCTACCTAGCTATGTCGGGATGTGTCTCTTGGGCTCACAAAATTTGTTCCTACACTCCAAATGGGCTTGAGAAATGTGTCTCAACACTACAATGAGCTCAAGAGTCACCAACCATGTTGTGGAGGCCGAGTAAAAGGGGTATTTATAGCCTAAACCTCATGACTAGCCATTGAAAACTTTCTTCACTTTTCTGCGTGACCACCAGACAGTCCAAGTTTAGCTGTCCGGTGCATGTTGATGCCCTGGTCTTCAAGATTATTCTTCCTCGTTCCAGAATGTTCGGTGAGGACACTGGACTGTCCTATGGTAGACCACCAGATTGTCCAGTGCGTTATGCACACGTAGACTTGGTCGCTTTCTTCCTCTGCTAAGAATGTCCGGTGTGGGACTACCGGACTATCCGGTGCATAGAATTTGCACCGGTTCTTCAGCTTCTTGCACGACTCCTTGTGTGCACCAAACTGTCCGGTGTTGCCGGACTGTTCAATGCATGCATTTGCTTCTGTCTCGAGCCATTTATTGATCCTTTTGCTTGCTTTTGTAAAGTGTTAGTTACTTATATCTTCTATTTGCATCCTGGATCTTAGACAAATATTCTCACGCAAATATTAATCTCATAGCATGTGTTGTCACTTCAACCACCAAAATCATATTAGAGAAATAAGCACAATACTTATGGCCCATTTTCCTTATAGAGTTGTTATATTCTTTTACAACCAAAGGTCGACCTTTGTCCTAAGCAAAAGTCGACCTCTGTCCTAAGCAACATCTTTATATGTTTGCGCTCATTTTTTAGATAAAGGAGTGACCTCCGGTCTCTGCAAATGCATACAACCTGTTTTTACAGTGTTTTAACCATAATGTTGGTCACAAATGACAAAAAAAACAATATAATTAGAAGCATAGTCTATTATTGCTTCTCCATCCATTGTTAACAAAAATCTCCAATGCAACGATCTCCAATGTCTTGCTCGCCATGTGGATGGTCTCCCTTTTATTTTCATGCTGCAGCAATGCCCAAAATCGCAGCCAATATGCTCCTCTGAAGATTGCCTGCATAAAAGAATTACATTTTTTTCTCTCAAATATTTGGTCATTTCGTGTGCACCAAATTGCCTATAAGAGAGCAGTCATGCCCACAAAAATCAGATTTCTATCATTCTTCCCAATGCCTGTTAACCAATGCCCAAGCAAATGAGATGCTGAATTAGGTGGAGTTAAACCAATAGCTATGTGAGCAATTCTCCAAATATTTTTAGCATGTTGGCATTCAAAGAACAAGTGTTCAATTGTCTCATTGCTATCACAGAAATAACACTTTTGACTCTCATGCCAGTTCCTTTTAGCCAAGTTATCTTTGGTTAAAATAACTCCATGATACAAGTACCATAAGAAAATCTTTATTTTCAATGGAATTTTTAACTTCCAAATGAAATTGCTTCTGAAAGAGGTACCTTGGTCCATCAGAAAATGGTACATAGACCGTACAGAAAAATGACCATGTCTATACAATCCCCAGGTGAAAGCGTCCCTTTCATTAGATAGCTGAACATTAGCTATTTTTGCTAATAAGTTATGCCACGCTATTAATTTGTCCCCAACTAAAGATCTTCGAAATATAATATTTATTGGCATTTGAGAGAAGACATTTGTCACAGTTTTATGCGGGTAATGGACTATGTTATAAAGGCTCGGAAATTGATCCTTAAGCGGGTTAGATCCACCTAAGTGTCTTCCCAAAACCTAGTCTGTGAACCATTCCTTATAGTGAATGTTCCACATCTCAGAAAATCCTCCCTAAAATCCTCCCTAACTTTCAGAAGACCTTTCAAAAAATGTGAGTCCCCTGGTTTAATTTGAACTTGGGACAAACATTTTGAACTCAGATACTTATTTCTCAGCAAGTTCTGCCAAATCCCTTCCTCATTAAGTAATTTAAATAGCCATTTACTGAGGAGGCATTTGTTTTTAATCCCAAAATCTGTTATTCCTAATCCCCCTTGATCTTTGGGGCGACATAGCATAGTCCACCTAGCTAGGCGGTATTTTTTTTTATCATTATTGCCTTGCCAAAAGAATCTGGAGCGATGGAAATCTAGCCTTCTCAGGACGCCTTTTGGAATTTCAAAAAAGGACATCATGAACATAGGAATGCTACTTAACACTGAGTTTAATAAAACCAACCTACCTCCGTAAGATAGATGCTTAGCCTTCCAAGTACTTAATTTATGTTTGAATCTATCCTCAATTACACCCCAATCCGCATTACGGAGTTTGTGAAAGTGCATTGGGATTCCTAAGTACATGAAAGGGTATGATCCTGGCCCACATCCAAATAACTCGGCATATTCATGTTCATAGTGTTTTGCTTCACCAAAGCAAAAAAATTTCACTTTTGTGAAAGTTAATTTTTAAACCTGATAATTGTTCAAATACACAGAGCAGAAGCTTCATATTTTTAGCTTGCTCTAAATCATGGTCAATGAAAATGATTGTATTATCAGTATATTGTAAAATCGATAGTCCATCGTCAACTAGATGAGGTATGATACCTCTGATCTGACTATCATCTTTTGTTCTCTTAATCAAAATAGAGAGCATGTCTGCCACAATATTAAAAAGAATAGGCGACATAGGATCTCCTTGCCGCAATCCTTTCTTACTCTAGAAGTAGTGTCCAATGTCATCATTAACTTTGATGCCCACACTTCCTCTAGTGACAAACTTTTCGATCTACAAACACCATTGTTGGCAAAACCCCTTCATACGAAGAGTTTGTTGCAAAAACGACCAATTTACTTTATCATAATCCTTTTCAAAGTTAATTTTAAGAATCACTCCATTGAGTTTCTTAGATTGTAGTTCATGGATGGTTTCGTGTAAAATAATGACACCTTCCATGATATTACGACTTAGCATGAATGCAGTTTGGGAAGGTCGTACCACTTTGCTAGCCACCGTCATGAGTCTATTTACAGCTACCTTAGTAAAAATTTTGTAGCTCACATTTAGTAGACATATGGGTCTATATTGTTGAATTTTTGTTGCCTCTTTCATTTTTGGTAGTAACGTAATAACTCCAAAATTGAGTCTACGAAGGGGGAGACGTTCTTCAAAAAAATCAGTATATAGAGCCAAAAGATCTTTCTTTATGATCTCCCAGAATACTTGATAGAATTCAGCGGGATAACCATCAGGGTCCGGTGATTTATTAAGTTCCATTTGGAACATGGCCTCCTTTACCTCTTTTTCAGTGAACGTCGCAGTAAGGATATTATTTTCCTCCTCCGTCACTTGAGGTATGTCTTGATTTTGGCTCTCCACCATACTAAAATTATTTTCTGTAGGTGGCCCGAATAAACCTTTGTAATATTTTGTAATATATGCTTTCAATTCAGCATCACCCACTGTAATTCCATCTTCTTGGTCTAATTTGAAGATGTGTTGCTTTCTATGTCTGCCATTAGCAACCAAATGGAAATATTGGGTATTATCATCGCATTCCAAAAGGTTCTTGGTTTTGGCCCTCTCATACCATTTAATCTCTTCTTCTCTCAACAAGTGGACTAGTTGTTCGTTGAGATAGTGTTTCAGGTTTAATTCCTGATTAGAGAGCATAGTATGTTCGGCCTTTTTATCTAGCTCGTCAATCATCGAGACTAGTTTTTTCTTTTCTTTTTTGTAGTGGCCAGCGGTATTTTTGGCCCAACCTCTTAGAAATTGCCTAAGGGATCTTATCTTGTTTTGCCATTTCTCCATGGCAGTGCTCCCTCTGGTCTCATATTGCCATTTACTTGCTACAAGCTCATAAAACCCATCTCTAGTTAGCCAACCCCGTTCAAATTTGAACATAGGTGGATTTCTATTATGAGAAGAGGCACCTGTACTTAGAAGTAAAGGTGTGTGATCAGAATTACTCCTGTCCCTGGCTTGAACTGTTGTGAGAGGAAATTTATGCTCCCACTCTGTACTAACTAAGACTCTGTCTAGTTTCTCAAAGGTTAGGTTATCCCCACTACTCGCCCAAGTATAATGACGACCGGACATATCTCTCTCTCTTAGATCTAGAGATTGGATAACCATATTAAAAAGATCCGGCCATTTTTTATCAAAATTGTCCTTGTTTTTGTCCTTAGGCCCACGCATAATATTGAAATCTCCACCAATAATATATGGTAGCATTTCCTTGCTACACACATGTGATATTTCAACTAAAAAAGCTTCTTTAAATTCTTGTTGTGCAGGACCATAAACTACAAAAAGCGCCCATTTGAAGCCATCATTTTTATTGCGAAGTGTAAACTTAATATAAAAGTCCCCTTCGTCTATGGCTCCAATATCATACACCATTAGGTCTACGCCAAGGAGCATTCCCCCAGATCGACCATGTGGTGCCATGCAGTGCCAAATATATTCTTTGCCACCACATAACTTTTTTAGGGTCCTATCTGGGAAGCTATCCCGACCTGTTTCCATTAGAGCAATAAAATCAATTTGCTCCTCTTTAACCAAATCTTCCAAGTACCCATGTTTAGCCAAGTCTCCAAGACCTCTGCTATTCCAGAAGATCCCTTTCATTTGAGACTCAACTTTGATGGTGTAATTAGCTTTTTGGCAGCTAAACCTCCTTTATTAATTTTTCTAGGATTTAATTTTTTTCTACGGGGTGTAGCAATCAGATCATAATATATATGATCAAACCCCTCCTCTGCCTTCTCATTAAAATCATTACAAAAGTGACTAAGTTGTGCATCTAAAAGTTCTTCCTCCTCGACCAGGTTAATCTTTGGTGAGGAAGCTTTCTGGCCACCACTGCTATATTTTGCCGACACCTTAAGCCTATCTATTTCTATGTTTTTAATAGAGATAACAGAAGATTTCATAATATTATTATATCTTCCCATAGAAACACCTAGGTTGGCAATTTTAGTAGCAATAACCGAATCTGAACTAGATGGAAAAGATAGGCAATTACCTGGATCCAGCGCATTCTTTTTTGCTGCCAGACTCATTGCTTTCTCCATCATATTTACATCCCCCGAAGCAGTTGACCTCTTGCTTGATCTGATGTCCAACGCTTCGCTTCTGCAGTTTTCCATCAACTTCAAATCATTCCATCCTTTAATAACATCTAAAGATTTGAGAGCATTTGCCATAGCTACATTGGATAAATTCGCACGGATCCCATTTTTCTTGCATAGCATTTGCAGCCTATGACGAGGTAAATCTGTTTGCGCTCATATTCATTCAAAATACGTAAATGTAAACGAAAGGCATTAGCATGGATCAATTCGATATTTCAGTATCAAAACTAACAGAAAGGCTGAAAGCATGACAAATTCAAGCACAACAACTTGTCGTTTGGTCTATCGCAAAACTTTTGTTCTTTTTATGATCTTGTTTAGAGTATGTGCAACGATGATCCATTTACAAATTGAACATATATAGGGCAGCTGTTTAGGTTTTTCTTTGTCGAACCTGCCCACCTGATTTAATAAGTCTTTGATTTGGCATGGGTGATCACATTTACATAGAATTATTTCAAGATTAAATGTTTTTTTCAGTGGTAGATGACGTTCTGTTGACAATGAGACACCTATGGTGACTTCGCTAATCTCAAAGATGACATGCGTACATTTATAGGGGTGAGTACGTGCGTATGTGAGCATTCTCGTCTATACTAATCCAATGGATTATACAAATAGTGATATAGAGCATTTTCAGTTTTTCACCTTTGCAGAGAAAAACATAAGCTTTATCTTTGCAAACTATAAGAAGAGCCTCCATTCTTCGTTTACAAAGACAATTAATTCATGGAAATGTTGTATTCAAGTCCCAAGAGCAATAGTACTCCTCTACTTTTTTATGGATTATAGACTCTAAACCTTTTTGCTTAATGGAATTTTGGTTGAACTGACGCTAAGGATTATAGCATATGTTTAAGTTATTTTTGTGATTCTTGTTTTAAGAAATGCTAGTTGTCCTCGCTTTAGGGGCAACAAGTACGGTTCTCGTATGACTTTCAGTGACAACAAAGCCATTTGGAGTAACTAGTCAACGCATGTGTGGCACACGCACATATCCATAAAAAACCCTTTTTTAGTAATAAAGGACTAATGATAAGTTATTTGAGATAGTATTTTATCGGTAGACCGCTCACAACATCTTAACCAAACATGAGTTATTTATACCTTACATATTCATAACTTAGAAAATTGCATTTAGATATATGAAACACAAGAATATAATATTGGATTATATTCTTCAAGGAACGAGAGAGAAGAAATGTTCACTTTGACATATTTTTATATAATTTAATATATGGTGATAACCGTTAACCAACACTCACTGGAGTTAGTTTTTTGGACCATTGCTAACCAATAGAATGTTTTTAGAACTAATGAAAAACTAAATAAATTGAATGAATCTTCCAAAACAGAAGAAAAGATAAAACATAGGAACACTCACATGTACATTGGACTTGGAATGAATCTTCCAGACCTCGATGTCTCTGACTCCTGCATCGGAAACCTCGATGTCTCCGACTCCTACATCGGAGACATCGAGGTCTGGAGCAAACCTCGCAGCAGTGAGGCGCCGGCACCCATCAACTCCGTCTTCACAGATCCCTCGACGGCGTCAGAGTGAACGCCGGCGAAACGGGGACGGGATTGAAAGGACTTATTCCACGGCCACTCCGCCGCCGCCGTCTCGCTGGAGTAGCCAGGAAACACAAACCTAGATGTACTGCTAGGACCTAATATACACCACCGGACAGACAAAAGGCCGATCCTCTTCCCCTCTGAGGCTCAAAGAGCCATCGGAGACAAAGAAGACGCTTCCTCGCCGGCGGGAGTACGAAACGCCTCTTTTCCTTCATTCTCAATTGTAGCAGCTCGGGAGGATTCGAGAAAGGAGGTGGGGGTAGGATGATGTACTGATGTTGCAGCGGGAGGGGTGGCGTCCGATGGGAAACACGTCCATTGGGCGTCCGGGCACTAGTCGCGCCAAATGTTCTATACCTAAATAGGTCACCCTACTATACTATTTTTCTAGACATGTACGAAGTCATGTCATCTCAAGACCCTACTAAAAACAAGGTTAATAATGTAGCCAAGAGTGGGCTTTATGTCCTTGCCATGTCATTCGTAGACAACTAATAGTCTCTTTGTATAATAAGCGGGCTATATACATGGGTTGAACCATTAATATCTGGCCCACCTTCATCCTCACATCCTCCCACCATCCTATTTGGAGCCCGTGCTACAGCCGGCTGCTCGTGTACAACCCGCTTGTCTTCTTTCTCCCTTTCTCTCTCCTCCAACTTATCTTAAATTTGATGTGGCAACCCATATAGCCCGCTTAGGTGGCCTTATGATACTTGCTCTAAGCCGAATGCCACATCACCATCTATTCATTATCCATTGAGCCTTCTATTTATATCTTCTACCGATCTTCTATGGCTTCATGCATGCTATGTTCTTATGCGGCATACATCTAGGGCATAACTCAAATTACCACAGCAACGCATGGAGAATTCATCTAACAAGTAAATAACTTGCGAAACAAATATCTATTTTCCAAACATCTACCTCATGTGCAATGGTAAAACTGTAAAACGGTGACTCATTTTTTTTAGGCTGGTCTTATGAAATTCAAAGGGGAGTTCTTCCGCTTTGACACCTTCATAATTAAAAATGGATCACAAATTAGGTTCAGAGAGCGTCGAGGGAATTTAACGTTGTGAACAATGTTCTCATCTGTGTAGTGTCGCCGTTAATAAACAATCTACCCTTTCATGGTGTAGAGACCTAATTGGGAATAATTTGGTGGCATATGGGACGACCTGTTTTCCTAGATCACCAATAAAACCACAGATTAGGATATTGATGATTTTCCAATAAAACCCTAGATTAGGAAATTGATGATGAGTTTTGGTTGAATTTGCACCCAACAACGGCGCAATTCTTAGCTAAATCTCACTATTCGGCACTTATGCATAATGAAATTCCCAATATTGGCAAACACTTTTGGAATTGAAAGCTCACCTAAATTCAAGATTTTTGATGGTACCATATAAGAGGAGTCATTTTAACAAAAGACAATACAACAAAGCACAATTGGCATGGCAACCACCAGTGTTTGCTTTTATCACAAATCTGAGACAGTTGGGTATTTGTTTTTATCGCCTCTTTGCCAATATTGTGTGGACTGCCATTTGTAAAGCTTCATATCTTCACCAACCTTGTAGTGTGTCAAATATATTTGGGGCATTCATAAGGGGGCGTTAATAAGAAACTAAAACAATTACTTTTATTTTGGACAGCGGCCACTTGTTGGTCCATAGGGCTTTGCAAACATGGCCTAGTTTTTGAAAAACAAAATTATTCATCCCCTTCTGGTTATTTTCTTGGCTATACATTGGTTTTATTTATTGCTTACTTGATTAGTAATTGATTTACCTCTGGTTTATTTGAAATATAGTACTTAATCATGTGACAAATATAAAGCAAAGTTCTAGCCATGCTATGTCTAAATAGGATCTATATATAGTTGAGCCTGCATCTATGGGATTTGTGTCATCTTTCTTATCTTCTATGTGCTTATAGTTTATTGAATTTTTGTTGGTTGATCTCTAGGTCTAATATAGTGCCAAACGATAATTCATATAAATAATGAATGTGGATATAAACAATAAAACATTAGAAGGGGGTAATAATAAGATCCAAAAAACTCTTGGTAGATCATTAATTGATAAACTATATTTTGTAGAGAAAAAATGGTACCATATTTTTTAGTTAAAATGAATAGCTTGAATTTTTAGATAATAATCAACTTTTACTAATTTTAGAAAAAAATCATCATTGAAAACCATCATGGAAACCAAATATATCCGGTTTTAATAGTTGAATGATCAAAGATACCATTGTTAAAGTTATTAGATAGTTAAATGGGACTCGAACAATAATTTGATTGTAAAAAATGAACTAATGGACAATGACACAATCTTTAAAACAGTGGGGCTATGGCACAATGTTTTGGGATAAAGGGGGCAGGTGGTGTCAAAACCCTGAAACTACGTGATGGAACCTGAAACGACTTGATCTATATGCCTGGTGGTAGCAAATCTCTTCCGGTGATCCTCAAAAAAAAAAAAAAAAAAAGCAAATCTCTTCCGGTACCGAAATGGATGCTGTCCTGTTAAGCGGGTTCATCAGAACCATCCTGCCGAGGCTCTTCTCACTGGTACAAGAGAAGTACAAGCTGCACAAGGGCCTCAGGAGCGACATCGATTTCCTGGAGAAAGAGCTCCGCATGATCGCTGTTACAATCGATGAACAGATCTTGTTGGGGAGGGATGATCATGGAGCTGGGCTGAGCCTGTCCATGGACGAGCTGCGCGAACTGGCTCACCAGATCGAGGACTGCGTGGACCGCTTCCTCTACCACGTGACCAGGGAGCAGCAAGCGTCCTTGCTTCGCCGGACCGTCCGGTCACCCAAGACTCTACTGTCCCGTCAGCGGCTCGCCGCCGAGGTGCAGCGCCTGAAGAAGATACCGGAGGAGGCGCACCAGCGGGAGAAGAGGTACAGGGTTTTCTCCGGCGGCGGCCTTTCTTCCTCCTTGGCCCGGCGTGCTGAGTCGTCTTCGTGTTCGGCTGGATCTGATGATCCGCACACCCCCAAGGCCGATCTCGTCGGCATCGACCGTCCAAGGGACGAGCTTGTGCAGCAGTTGGGCGAGTCAGAGGGCGAGAAACTGAAGGTGATCTCCATCGTCGGCATCCATGGCTCCGGCAAGACCGTTCTTGCCAGAGAGGTCTATGACAGCGATGTCGGCCGGCGGTTCAGTCTGCGGGCGTGGGTTTCTGCTACTGACAGATGCCCGAGAGAGGTGCTCATGGAGATCCTTCGCAGATTGGTTCGGCCAGTGGAGGATAACTCCAATGTCGACCAGCTTACGGTAGAGCTCAGGGAACACTTGGGTGAGCAGAGGTAAAAAAATATCTTCTTTTTTTCTGTCTTATCTGATGTTTGTTCATGAACCCATCTCTGGAGACCTGATAAACGACGCAATACCAATTGAATTCTCGATTTTGAAGCTTAATTAGCATTGCAAACATTTTGGGCTGGCAAGTCCGTAGTCTTATGCATCCATTTCTCTCTGTTGTTTTATTCAATTTGAATTTGCTTTAGAGTTTAGAGCAGTTCTCCCTCTGTTACATGGTGTAGGTAATTTAAGTTTTTATCACAAGTCAAATTTCCCTGACTTTAACCAAGTTTATAAAGTTTATATTGACTTCTACAACACCAAATAAGCTTGGATTTAACTAAACTTATTTGACTGATATTGTAGATGTTGATATATTTATCCATGAACTTGGTCAATTAAATAAGTTTAACGTACAAAAGTACTAGTACGATCTAGTTTGGAACGAGGGAATGTCTATTTCGAAATCTATGAGCATCCTGTTTTGCACGCCCAACTTCCATGTCACAGCATAACTCTTTCAAACTGCCTGGGTGATTTTAATTTTGCTTGAGCTGTAGAGCGAATGCACACATCGTAGTACTGATTGAGTAGCAATGAGAAACAAGGGTTCATTAATACATTCAGAAAGAAGGAAAGGGTGTTTACTCGAGAGTCGAGACACTGAATCTTGACGATAGAGACTATGTTTTCTCTGCACAATTTGATTATTCCGTCACCAGGCAGTATCGTTAACTGTTTGTTTGCAAATTCTCTTACAGGTATTTCATTGTAATCGATGACATGCAAACAGATCAGTGGAGTACTATAGAAGCTGCCTTCCCAAAAGATATTGTTGTTAGCAGCAGAGTAATGGTGACAACGACTATCCAGTCAGTAGCTAATGCTTGCAGCTCTTCTAACGGTTATGTGCACAAAATGAAAAGACTTGGTGATAAACACTCAGAACAATTGTTTACCAAAAAAGCTTGCCCAGAAAAATATCAAGGGTATACTCGTCCGGAATCAAAAGAAGTTCTGAAGAAATGTGATGGCCAACCACTTGCTCTTGTCACCATGGGCCAATTCTTGAGGAAGAATGGTTGGCCGACAGGACCCAACTGCGAAGATGTGTGCAGACATCTTAGCCGTCATCTGGAGAAGGACGAAACCTTAGAGAGAATGCGAAGGGTGCTTATCCATACCTTCTCTAGACTTCCAGGCCATGGTCCCAAAGCCTGCCTTCTTTATTTTGGTATGTTTCCATGTGATCATCCCATAAGGAGGAAGAGTCTGATGAGACGATGGTTAGCAGAGGGGTTTGTAGAAACACAGCCTTTATCTAGTGGATATTTCAACACCCTCATAGACCGGAACATTATTGAGCCCATTGGTATACGTAACAATGATCAGGTGAAGACATGTAAAACATATGGCATGATGCGTGAGTTCATTTTGCTAATGGCCACCTCCCAGGACTTCATCACCCTGCTTTCTGGCAAAAAGGTTGAACACAAATATGCACGTCGGCTTTCTCTCCATCACAATAGTGCTACAAGTAGCAGCTCTTTGGGCATTAATTTATCTCTTGTCCGATCTCTGATGGTTTTTGGGGAGGCTGGCAAAGTTATTTTGAATTTCACAGAGTACCAGCTGTTGAGAGTCTTGGATCTTGAAGAATGCACCGACTTGGAAGATGACCATCTAAAATACATATGCAACCTTTTGCTTCTAAAATATCTGAGTCTCGGGGAAACTGTTACCAGCCTTCCAAAGGAGATAGAAAAATTGAAACTCTTGGAGACACTTGATTTGAGGAGAACAAAAGTGAAAATACTACCCATTGAGGTCCTGCTGCTTCCCTGTTTACTCCATTTGTTTGGGAAGTTCCAGCTTTCTGATAAAATCAAGATAACACCTGATGTGCGGAACTTTTTCTTGACTGAACGAAGTAACTTAGAGACACTGGCAGGATTTTTCACCGATGGATCTCAAGGATTTCCACAAATCATAAGTTACATGAAGAATTTGAGAAAGCTGAAGATATGGCTTCAGAGGAGTGAAAGAAGCACTGACTCCGTCGACCTTGTGAATGCAATACAAAACTTCATCCATGATGACAAGGAAGAGGGCAACGATCCCCGTTCTCTATCACTTCATTTTGATGACGACACCGAAAACATCCTGAACTCTTTGGAAGCTCCTTCTTATCTTAGATCGTTGAAGTTGAAAGGGAAGTTGCTTGAACTGCCCCAGTTTGTCATATCGATGCGTGGTCTGCGGGAGTTGTGTCTTTCATCAACGAAATTGACAGCGGATCTCCTTTCAGCACTGACAAACTTGCAAGACTTGCAGCATCTGAAGCTGATTGCGGACGAACTTGAAGATTTTATCATTGAACATCAGGCATTCCCGGGGCTGCTACACCTATGTTTTGTCCTGCAACGTGCCACATTACCAACGATTGAAGAAGGAGCTTTGCCATACCTCATCTCACTCAAGCTGATCTGCAAAGACCTAGTTGGTCTTGCTGGCATCAAAATCGCCCACCTTACATGTCTTAAGGAAGTCAGTCTACATCCTAGAGTCACTCCAGAAACTAGAGAAACTTGGAAAACAGCTGCTAAGGAGCATCCAAATAGGCCAAAAGTATTATTGGTCAACCCAACCGATGACTGCGAAAGTGAGCCTATAGACAATTCTGTTGCTTCAATGCAAACCATAAGTGAGGCGGTAGAAATTTCTTCCACATCAGAGGTTGTACAAGAGGATGGTAAGGAGCTTCCAAATAGGGTAAAAGTATTATTTGTCAGCCCAGCCCCAGCTGATGAAAGGGAAAGTGAGCCTGCAGACGATTTTGTTGCTAAAACGCAAACTGTAAGTGTTGCTATGGAAACTTCTCCCACATCAGAGGTAGCTGTACAAGGGGATGACATTCAGATACCAGTTAATCAGGGCTCGTCTACTGCTCCTGAGAAACAGAAGAATTGTGCAGTTCAGCCAAGTTCAAAAGATGAACTGAACTCTGTTGTCAATGTACTTGGTTTAACCGAGTTGTCCATTGCTACAAATGGCAAGGTCCTTCTTACACCTATTGATCCTTGTCCATGATTGAGGTCAGTTTCACTTGTAGTCCACGACACCTCTCTTTAACCCTTTTTCTAGTATGCGTTTCTCAGTTTCTTGTAGTTGGTATTATTCCTGCATTATGTATCTCACCAAAAAAATAACAGGTCACTCTATGAAAAGTGAGCCCATAGTAATAGCTTCAAGTTACGGGACTTCTACAGATCATGATCCATAAAAAGGACAGTATCATGAGCATATTGTAGAATAGAAATGCCACCGGCCACTAGGATGATGCTACTACACAAACTTGCCCATCTGTTTTGGCTCTATTATGCTCTATTTATTAGAATAATTTAACATATCAACAATAGTGGGAATAGAGGATATCCCCTGACAAAGGGCTTGTTTTGGTTAGAAATAAGATCTGATGTCATCTTTAATATTAATTGCAAAATTTCATCCAAACCAAAATGAATAAATAAACCTAAGATATTCATCTCTGCAAGAAACCTTTCATCTGAAGTGTTTATAATTTTTTTTTGTTTCTAGTCTAATATAATGTAAGTTACAGATATTTTATGTTGATATAACGCCATCAATTGCAATGCAAAGTCGGATGGACAAGCTAGTATATCTCAACAATAGCATTATTTCTATTTTTCTCTGCATGAATCTTTATAGTTACATCACTCTGCATTTATCATTAGCTTTTTTTATGCAAATATAGTTAATGCCATGTCTTTTTGATTGTGCAGCATACATGAAAATCAATGTCTAGAATATTGATGCAACACCAGTTGACTCAAGTCTACAGCCTACAGGGATGGTTTCCTTTTCAAACCAGCATCCCCCCAACTGCTCAACTGATCTCAATACAAGGATGGCTTTGAAGATATTTTATGGCTGGCCCTATGAATCTAGTATCTCCTTCCGTGTCTCTGAAAAAAACTCTTTTTAGCAATAAATCGTATTTTTACTCTATATTTTTCTTAGTGGCAGCTTATTTGGTGACTTCCGGTCGCCATGGTCAAAACGCTCTACGTGACGCCACTGTCCCCGGCTGTCCGTCCCCAGTTTGTGGTCTTCTGTGTTTCTAGTCAACTTGGTTTATGTTGCTAATCAGTTTGTGCCACGGTGCAGTGTGTGGCCTGTGGGTGTCTTAGCTTGCTGGTTCTCCACATAATCCAGCTGTTTGTAAGAACCTTTATGTATATATATTATATATCTTTCGGTTGGTGGAACGCTCGTAGCCTCTCGGTGACCACCTGAAATATGGCGATGTTAATAAGCCTAATTAATCTTCTCTTTCAGCCCTCCTTCATGTCATCTGCATGTAGGTGATAAGAACACTTCGGGTGGGCTGCTCACAGCATGGAACCTTCTCGATGAGTGACGAACACGGCCTACTTCAACGAGCTCCACGCCATTTCCTCATCCTGTTTACGGGGCGGGGACGATCCTCACGGACTACAACGTTAAGGACGTATAGGGCGGACAAAGAACCATAATGTGACCATTTTCCATGTTGCTGCTGCCGTCACCATCAACGGCCTGATGATTGTTGACCAAGCATCTAAATAGCCGGCTAAGCCTTCCGCTAAGCCAAATAGCCCGCTATAGCCAGCTAGCTCGCTAAATTGACCGCTTTAGCCTTTTTAACAACTTACCGCTAAATGGCTTAGCCCGCTATTTAAAACTTTGTTGTTGACTATCTCCAAGATCTCCCATGCATGCAAATGAGTATGACAACGGTCTAACAAGAGTACAAGACCCCAGTCCCAAGAGCAGCAAAGATCGAGCGGGCCACATGACCATGGAAATTTCGACAAATACATGCAGAGGGGAGACCAGGATTTCGGCATATACCCAATGTGGGTTATAATTCCTATTTAGAGGTCCTAAGTCCTAAGACCTAACCTCTTTATATTGCCTATAAACAGTAAACAATTAGTTGAAGGATCAAACGATCGTGTTATTCAATCTATTCACAAAACAAGACAAATATCAATGGACAACTGTGACCTGATTAATCTAATTAAGAATGTCATATTGTCCTAGCCTGGTGGGAGCATTTAGCTAGGCCAAAAGAGTTTGGGGGCCTAGGCTTTGTGAATACCCGGGTGATGAACACGGCATTGCTCGGCAAATGGCTAGCTCGGTTGGACAGTGGTGATAACAGTATGTGTATCAAACTGCTGAGGAAGAAATATATAGGTGAAAAGAGCTTCATACAGCATAAGAAGCAGCAAAAAATGTCACAATTTTGGCAAGGATTATGGAAGGTTAGGGAGTGGTATGAAAAAGGTACAAGTTGGATCTGTGGTAAAGGAAATCAGGTGCGGTTTTGGGATGATGTATGGATAGGAGAGTGCCCTTTCAAAATAAGATTTGAAAAGGTGTACGCGATTTGTAATGATAAGGAGGTTTCAGTTAGAGAGGCGTGTGATCAAGGTTGGGAGTTGAGTTATAGAAGATCGATGTCAGTTCAGGTGCTGGAAGAGTGGAGGGAAATGATATAGCAAATATAGTAAGTAGAGCTAGGGGAGGAGAGAGAGACAGTATGAGATGAAAATTAGAACCGGCTGGACGGTTTTCAGTAAAATCTCTATACAAATTCATGATGTCGGGGGGAGTGAAGGATGGGAGAGCATTGGAAATTTTGGAAGCAAAGCTGCCGCTGAAAATCAGAATTTTCTTTTGGATGGCCTGGAAGGATAAAATTCAGACAACAGAACAGCTGCTGAAGAGGAAATGGAAGGGTTCTCTAGGATGCAAACTCTGTGACCGGCCGGAAACTAGAGACCATTTGCTGTTTTCGTGCCCCATTGCGAAAGTAGTTTGGTGTTGGGCAAGGGACCCTTTAGATTGGGTGGAGGTCCCAGATACTTTTGATCAGTTAGAAGAGTGGGCAGGTCATCCAGGAAAGAAAAATCAGTCTAACCTTCTTGTGTTTTAAGTATTTGCTGGTCCCTTTGGAAAACTAGAAATGATATGCTTTTTAACAATAAATTAATTTCTAATCCAAAAATTATAGCTTACCAAACCCTTGTCTACATGCAATAGTGGCTAATGTTACAGAAGGAGCAGGACCGAAGATGCTCTCAAAGGGACCTGGACAAGCTGACTAATGGATTACGGATGTGGAGATGAAGGGATGCGAAGCCGTCTGAGGGCGGGATGATATCTGGTTTGAATGTTGTCGGAATTTGTGTTTGTTCTGTGTCCAGTGTCTAGTATTATGTTGAGAGTTTTGCCTGCTCTTAGGGAGAGTGTTGGAGGTCTGATCAGGTACGTGTGGTGAGCCTGTATGCCTGGATTTATCCTTTCGATGTATGCTAAAATTCTGGTTCAAACTGTAGTTGGAGGCGGGGCTGGTTTTCAATAACAACCGGGCGAAAAGCCTTTGATCTAAGAAAAATATATTGTCCGAGCCTCCCAGCTTGCTGCCCAATCGACTCTAGATCCTTCTAAAATGTCTCTGGCTCAAACTTCTTTGGCATAGCCACAGCTCTTTTATTAAGAAAAGGTTGTCAATACGGTTTCATAGCGGCAATACAGTAAATTTAAAAGCACCGAACAGGTAAAGGCATTTTTTTCTTCTCTCTTGTAATTGTTTTGCTATTTTTAATGAACTTATTTGATAAATTCATTTATTTTGCACTTCCTCCATCCCAATCTTTAGGCCATTTGACTTTTTGACACCAAGTTTGACTAACTCGTCTATTTAAAAATTTTGCGACAATATAAGAAAAATCAAATCATAGTTAAAATATATTATGTGCTAAATTAAATCACAACGAAAATAAATTATAATTACAAATTGCCTTGAATAAGACGAGTAACTCAACCTCGTAAATTGGGACGGAGGGAGTACTTGTTTGGCAGGATTCACCGTAAGCCAGTAAAAAACCCTTCTGACAAGTCCCATCAAAGGGGCCCTAAATATCACATGAAGTTGTAATTAGAATAATACCCCCTCCATAAAAAAAAGTATATAGTTTTTCTTTGAAAACTTAACATTTAAAATCTTTAACTCAAAATTGAGTTGGATCCAAATATTTTTAATATATGTATGTTATATATTTGGATTCATATTCAAAAGTATTTTAATATGATGGTAACTTTTATATGTTGGTTATTCTTCTTTTAAAGAAAGATGATCAACCATGTCAAAATCAGTATGCCGCATTTTATATTTTTTTTTTAGATATAGTGAGTACACGGTAGTTGTTGCCGTTTTTAAGATTGCAGCAGTTTGATGAGTCTCTGCTATTTAAGTTAGCGGAACTCGCGTGGCTGATAAGTGGGTCCCATGGTCATGAGACCCGCATGTCGGTGGCACAAGGTTAAGTCAGGGGAACCGGTTCCATATCAAACGAGCAGGCACTTTGGGTTCGCAACTCGTGTGCCTGTCCTCTACGGTTAAGTCATCCACGCCGTTGGTTTCAAAAAAAAAAAAAAGTCATCCACGCCGTTTGCTAGTGACGGCGTGGGTGTTAGGGGAGGCGAGACATCCATCATTGCATCTAAGAAACTTTGAACACTGGTTAGGCTAACTCCGATTGTCTTTCCATTTTGGATCCATGGGCTAAACTTTAGCCCCCAGCTAAGTTGTTTGGATCACCAGCTAATGGTTAAAAAAAGACATCCATACCTCTAATAATTGTGCCCCTCTCTCCCTCAAACCTCATCATCTTTAAGCCTATGGTGGAAAGTGATCACCTTGGACCACTTTTAGCTGGTTTTAGCTATCCTTGGCCAATTAAAGATTTCATGGGGCTAATCTTTAGCTTTGCCCATTTACCAAGTCTGTTTGGATTCCCAAGTAGCTAAAAATAGCTAAAAGTGGGAAGCTAAACTTTAGCTAGGTGGATCCAAACTGAGTTTGAAATGATGGATATCGATGGAATGTTGTTCTAATTTACCATCTCCCTGTTCTCTAGGAAAAGTATGAGGAATTGGAGCCATGGAGCTGAATGGCCCTGAACTAATGCAAGGGATGGACAAATTAATAGCTCACGGCTCAAAATCAAATATGAGCCCCCTCTTTTCCTGTGAGGTATCCTTCTCCAACTCCTTTCCGCCGGCCGGAGCATCTTTTCCAATTCCAAACCCACCTCGAGGAGAAATGCATCCGTGCTCGCAAAGGCACCCGGCCGCCCACCATGCGCACCAAAGCTCAAAGACGCGCTCACATCCTGGTCCAGACTCCAGAAATGTTCCGAGGAAGAATAAGCCACAGGAATCCACCCACACGCATGGCAGATCATTCATGCCGCTGCCGCTGCAAGCCAGGCGGGCGCCAGCCATGGACCTCGACCTCGCCGTGCAAGTCACCTGCCCGCCCGTTCCCGGCGAGGACTTCGCCTTCGCCACCTCCGAGACCGACGCCGCCTTCCTCGTCCTCGCCCACCTCCCTGGTACGTGCGCATCCATCAATCTCGACCACCCCACCTTTCTCAAGTTCTCCGTCGGCGTTCGCGCGCAAGCGTGCGTGGTGTCAGCGTGTGATCGAGCTCGCACTGATGAAGAGCTGAACGTGTCGTCCGTCGCGCGCGTGCAGGGTACGCCAAGGACGAGATCGAGGTGCGCGTGGGCGAGGGCGGCGCGGAGGTGTCGGTGGAGTGCGCGAGGAAGGATGCGTTCTCGGTGGGCGCGGCGGCGGCGGGGGGCAGGGTGCGCGCGGCGCACCGGCAGGTGGTGGACGGGTTCCGCCGCGCGTTCGCCGTGCCGCCGGGCGTCGAGCCGGGCCGCATCGCCGTCGGATTCGAGGAGGACGACGCGCTGCTGCTCGTCATCATGCCCAAGCTGTGGCCGGGCGGCGGCGGCGGCGGCGGCAGCGGGGATGAGGAGGAGGAGGAGCGGCGGCGGCGGCTCGACGTCGAGTGCGAGTCGTCGTCGGGCGTGGGCAGCGGGACCGACCTCGACGTCGACGAGGAGCTGGAGCTCGGCGACGACGACGCGTCCAGCCTCGAGCTCGAGCACGAGGACTGGGCCGACACCGAGTCGGAGGAGGAGCAAGAGCCCGAGCCGCCGCCGCCGCCGCCGCGAGACGTGCCGGTGGTCACGGAGCTGCCGGTGGTGACGGACGTGGCGGTGGAGACTCCGGTGGAGGTCGAAGAGGACCGCGACGTGCCCGTGGAGACGCCGGTGGAGGTGGAGGAGGAGGAGGATCGCGAGGTGCCCGTGGAGACGCCGGTGGAGGTGGAGGAGGACCGCGAAGTGGCCGTGGAGACGGCCGTGGTGGTCGAGGAGGACCGCGAGGTAGCCGTGGAGACGTCGGTGGAGGTCGAGCCCCCGGTGCTGGACATCGAGTGCGACGTCGTGTTCGAGCCGGCGGCGGACCCGGAGCCACTGGTGGAGACGCCGATCGAGGTGCTCGGGCCGCCGCACCCCGAGCCCGAGCCGCCGGCCGACGTGCCGCACCCGCCCGTGGACATCCCGTGCGACGTGGAGTCGACGCCAGAGCCGGCCGCTGCGCAGAAGCCCGAGGAGCCAAAGCCGCCGCCGCCAGCCGAAGAACCCGTGCAAGAGCCGCCGCCGCCGCCCGCCGAAGAGCCGGTGCAAGAGCCGCCGCCGGTCGAGCCGCAGCCGCGTGCCGAAGAGCCCGTGCAAGAAGAGCCGACGCATCAGGTTGAAGAACCCGTCCAAGAACCGCCCGCCGTGGAAGCGACACCGCCGCCGGTCCAAGAGCCGCCGCCGGCGCCAGCGGTGGAGCAACCAAGACGAACGAGCCCAGCCGAGACGCCGACGCCGAGCGGATCCAGCGAGTCGGAAGGCGGTTCTTCGGATGCGGACGACGAGGACCCGAGCCGTCGCGGCAGGAGAAGAGGCGGCAGGGGAGGGCCGCGAGGCGGGCGGCGGCGGCGAGGCAGGCGCCGCGGGCTCCGGCTCGGCATGGTGGTCGGCCCCGCGCTGATCCTGCTCGCGTTCGCCGTGGCCGCGGCCAGGCGGCGGCGCCAGCAGCAGCCGCGCCCGTGAGCCCGCCGGCGTGGCACAGGAATGGCACGTGTTGTGTTGTGTGGAGTAGTGTCACCGCGTGGATTGGTGGTTACGTGTCCCTTCGGTCGGTGACGCCAAGTGTATGAAACTGAATTTTCGTGTGGTTGCTGTAGCGAGTGCAGTTGAATTTTCAGATTGCAAAAGGCATCTGTTTTGAGAGTTCTAACAGTATATATAAATGTCATTATGTTAATCTGTACATATACATATACACATGTGTGATTTATTATGTATATTTATAGAGAACACTGAACACCTATTCCAATCCTTAGCTGCTCTCACCAGAGGATTCAAAATAAAAACCCAAAACACTATTTTGCACTGTAAACAGAGAAAAGTACTTGGAACAGTAGATAGACGGAGTTGCATAAGCACTCTCGTAATAATAGCCTTATAGAAAAAAACACCTATTCCAATAGATCGTTCAGTTCAGCGGAGGAGTCGAGGGCAAATATGGCAAATCACCGCTCCCTTCCGGGACTCGCTTCCAGAATCGCAGCCCCAGCCGTCCACGAGCGACCCAAACATCCAACCCATCCAGCCCAGCCCATACAAGCCGAACGCCAGCCCGTTTTGACGTCACCCGACGTGTACCGTCCGGGCCGGCCCAGCCCGCCCCGGTCATAGCGAGACTACACGACACCAACCTGCCGCCTCGGCTCCTCCTCCTGCCCGGTCCTCTGCCCCGTCGCGTCCGCCCCTCGCCGCGGCAACTTCCCACCGCAGCTGCCGCCGCGATTCCCGCCGCCGCCCGCTCTCCTCCCCCTCGCCTCGGGCCGGTGGCTTCGCCGGCGCCCGCCCCGACTCTACCGCCGATCTCGCCCGGGACCCTCGGCCGCGCCGCGGCGCCTTAAACCCTAGATCTGCGCCCCCCGCTCCCCGCTGGCAGCGGCCGCGTCCCGACGCCGGCGCGCCCCCGCTGATCGCCGCCCGTCGCTCGATCCCAGGTACGATCGACTGGTTGCTCTGTAGTGCGTGCCGTGGACCCGTGGTCTCGCTGCCCAGTTCAACTTTGCCCTCGCCTTGCAGTACCCTCACGCGCGTAGCAACTGATCGCCCCATCACCACTGTTTGGAATCGTGGCTGATAGCGATTAACTGCTTGATTGGTGCCGAGATTAATTTGGTCGTGCTGGGGCGCCCTGCTTGGAGCACGTGTTGGGGGGGGGGGGGGGGTGGGGGCGGCTAGTGGTGCAGCGGTTGCCGAATTATTTTTGCCCTGATTCTTGTTGCGAGTGGCGTTAAGTGTTTTGATTTTGGAATTGCGCGTTTATTGGATCGCAAGAGTGGCTCCCTTCCGTTATTTTGATTTCTGATCAATTGCTTGTGTTCACACGAGGGCCCGTGAAGCGCGTGTGGCACTACTGGATGTTGTACTTTTTTCTAGGCACAAATTTGCCTGTTAGATACTTCCAAAGTTATTTCTGCGTTTCCTATGATTATTGACCTTATAGCATACTAGCTATTTTTTGTGATCCCAGTGCCCTTATGAATTATCTATCACGATTTTGTAGGTCTAGCTGCTCTGAGTTTAGATAGGTTCCTTCAATGCATCGCGTTGGGAGTGCTGGTAACACGTCCGGCTCGACTCGACCGCGAAAGGAGAAGCGCTTCACATATGTGCTCAACGATGCTGATGATAAAAAGGTATTTTCTACAAATAAGTGAGCATCGTTGGCAGCTTTTTTTATCTAGCTGTCCCTAGGTCTTTCCGTAGATTTGAAACAATCCATGTTCTACTCAAAGGTCCTGCTGATGCATTTCTTTCTGTTTGTCTTTTCAGCATTGTGCAGGGATCAACTGCTTGGCTTATCTGAAAGGTTCTGCACTTAGTACAAATGATTATATTTTTAGCGGGAGTCGTGATGGTACCTTGAAGAGATGGGAATTAAATAATGGGGATGCAAGCTTCTCGGCAACGTTTGAGTCACATGTTGATTGGGTATGCCTTTTTTCTGTTTTTTTCAAGCTGATTTGATGTCTGAGATAGCAAGCGCTGATTGAAATAGCTATGATGTTTATAACTCTTATTAGTTAGTTTTGTTTTAAAAAAAATATAAATGGTCCCTCTGAACTAGGCATATCTATGGTTCTAAATAGTGGGCTGTGGCTTTCGCTATGGCATTTTTGGATGACCTTCCGCTACGCTATTGCTAATTGTTCCGCGATGGCACCTAATGACGCTTTAGCTCCTTGATAAGCTGATAAGCTTGAAACTTGCACTTAATTTCTGTTTGTAAAGTGGAATATTAGTACTATTGAGTGGTTTATGTCGTTTACAAGCCATTCTTACTGTGCAGGTTAATGATGCCATTATAGTCGGCGAGAAGCTTGTTTCCTGTTCCTCAGACACCACCCTAAAGGTTTGTTCTGACACTTTCTCTTCTTAAATATCATTTGCTGTGTGGGCATCTATTTTAATTTCTAACGTCACAGGTGTGGAATTGCTTCTCTGATGGTGCTTGTACCAGGACTCTCCGCCAGCATTCTGATTATGTGATTTGTCTTGCTGCTGCTGAGAAGAATGTAAGTATGCTTTTCAGTGAAACTTTTACCTTTTTGCCATTTTTGTTTTTACAGTTTTATTGTGCCTCTGTATTGTAGAGCAATATTGTAGCCTCTGGTGGTCTTGGTGGTGAGGTCTTCATTTGGGACCTTGATGCTGCTCTTGCTCCTGTAGCCAAATCTGCAGATACAAAAGAGGATGAGGTTCCTAATGGAAACTCTGGGCCTACTTTGACAACGTTGTGCAACGTAAATTCTAGTGGCAATATTGCTTCCTCGAATGGACAATCACATGGGTACAGTCCAATTACTGCCAAAGGTCACAAAGATTCAGTTTATGCACTGGCTATGAATGATGCAGGAACCCTTCTTGTCTCTGGTGGCACTGAAAAGGTAGTGCACACTTCATCTTAGAGAATGAGTACGGCATTCTTCTTTGTGATCAGGAGACCATTCAACTGTCAGTTTCTGTAGACTTATTCCCCCCTAAAAGACATTTATTTTTTTATGAAGGTGGTCCGAGTGTGGGACCCGAGGACAGGTTCGAAAAATATGAAATTGAGAGGGCACACTGACAATATCAGGGCCTTACTTCTAGATTCCTCAGGAAGGTTAGGCAATATAAAATAAAATGATTTCTTATAGAACCTATGATATGCTGTTCCAGTTGGTTGACTACATTGCTAAAATCATAAGCTTCGCCTTTCATATTTTCACCACACATCTCCCATCTATGTTAAAATACTAGCAGTTTCCTAGACATCTATTAGGCTAGATTTTAGCTGACATTTTTTTGTATGGTAACGCGGGTTGCTCTCTTTCTATCCTGGGGTTTGGTGGAGTATCTTTTTCCGAATAAGTCCTAGTTTGGCAACTCCCGGATTGAAGGGGGTTGAACTGGATTGGCAGGGATTGAGGTTGATTTTGATCTAATGTGGATTTAAACCCACCCCAATCCCCTCCAATCCGAGAGTTTCCAAACTAGGCCTAATGGTTGGGGTAGTATTTGAAACTGTTAGATCATGTGCTCATCAAACCACTTATTAATCTTTTTTTAACAATGTTTTCAGGTATTGCCTATCAGGATCATCCGATTCTATGATAAGGTAACTAAACAAGCAACTCCAAAATCTCAGCCATCCTGCCCTCTCTCTTTCTCATGTGCTTAACATAAATGTTATGATTAGTTTGACATAGTAGGTACAATTGCTTGTATATTTTGCAGACTATGGGATCTAGGACAGCAGCGCTGTGTTCATTCTTATGCTGTGCATACTGATTCAGTTTGGGCACTTGCGAGCACTCCTTCGTTTGGTCATGTCTACAGTGGTGGAAGAGACCAATCTGTAAGTTAAATTGTGTCATGCATTGAATAATCACTTTACTGTTCTGTGTTCTGAGCTTCCATGTGTTCCCTGTATTGCAGGTATACCTAACT
This sequence comes from Paspalum notatum, assembly GCA_022530915.1. Lineage (NCBI taxonomy): Eukaryota > Viridiplantae > Streptophyta > Magnoliopsida > Poales > Poaceae > Paspalum > Paspalum notatum. The sequence goes on along the minus strand of CM039690.1, from coordinate 7,228,717 downwards.
GATTTGTCTACAAGAGAGAGTGTCTTATTGTGCACAAATGAATACCCTATTCTACAGTTGTCTCTGCAAGATGATTCGATATGGGTTGCAACAACCGATTCTTCTGTTTATGGATGGCCAGCTGAAGGGCACACACCCCAAAAGGTCTTCCAAAAGGGGGGCTCATTCTTAGCTGGGAATTTGTCATTCTCAAGGGCAAGAGCTTCTTTAGAAGGATCAGCACCTGTAAGCATGAGAGCTGTCTTCTTTTGTGAAATTATATTTTTTTCTAAAGGTAGTGACATAGTGTTTCTGCGGACACACTATATAAAGTAAAAGTTAGTTCAATAGTTATGGGATATACTTGTCCGTAATGCGGGTTTCTGTTGTGTTTAGCTGATACCAATATATCATAATTATGGATATTCAAGTTAGCTTGTCTAAGTTAAATTTTGAAGCCTTAATTGCCCAGGGTTATAAATATTCTGCAACAAAAATAAGCTTAAGCTTGAGATCTTTCCCATGTGCCCCGCTAGGTCTTTCTTCTGCGTGTAGAATTCTTGTGATTAACGGATCCACTCCCTACTTGTACCATTCGTGATTAACGGATCCACTCCCTACTTGTGTACCATTCGGTTCTTGCCTGCTAGTCAAATGATAGTTGTTACCTGATGGTAATTAACAAGTACCTGTGGTCTATTTCATCTTAGGTCCCTGTATACAAGGAGCCATCTTTCATTATCCCAGGAGTTCCAGCAATAATTCAGCATGAGATAATGAATAATAGAAGACATGTACTGACAAAGGTAAATAACGATTTATTTTACCTATCCCTTTGTTATTAAACTGCAAGTGTTGGCATCATGATGTATGCACCCATCTCCTTTTCTGCAGGATACTGCTGGTTCAGTCAAATTGTGGGAGATTACCCGGGGTGCTGTTATTGAAGACTTCGGCAAGGTTTTGTTTCCTCAGTTTCTTCGATTTTTCCCCACAGATATATACGTGTGCTTAAGGATTAGATTTTTCTTCATTTGTATCCTGTTTCAGTGTTTAGTAAGTACACCAGTTCTTGATGCCTTTTGAACTAATAAAGATGTCAAACTGTTTCCTTTTGATTATGCAGGTTTCTTTTGAAGATAAGAAAAAGGAGTTGTTTGAGATGGTATTAGTGACATGTATCATGTTTTCTATGTTTTATTAAAAACTGCTACCTATTACTTTGTAATTTATAAATTGATTATTAGGTAAGCATACCTGCCTGGTTCACCATGGATGCTCGATTGGGCTGCCTATCTGTCCATCTGGATACTCCACAATGCTTTTCTGCAGAAATATATGCTGTTGATTTAAATGTTGCTGGAGCACAAGAAGATCTTAAGGTTTGTAAAGCAACATATCATTAATCTGTTTTCACATTTGAATCTTCAGAATTTTTTTGAGCCTTCAGTGTCTGTTGTTGAGTTGCAGAGATCCTTTTCTTTAGTGATGAATATTTTTTATTAGTATTGCCGAAAACATCCATGACACACGCATAGCATGCATATGGTTGCTGCTAAGTACAATAGAGCAAAGTGTTATACTGACTCTACCCAGTCTCATCTTCTGAATGGTTCTTGCCATGATTGTGCAGATTAATTTGGCTCAGGAGACCCTCCGTGGTTTGCTAGTTCATTGGTGTAAAAGAAAGCAGAAATTGAGTTCACACAGCTTGCCGAATGGTGATAGTTCAACAGGGAAAGATGGTCCATCGAAGGACTCGCCCCGGTCAAGATCTGAGGTCGACGATGGAACTGAAAACCATGCAACCCATGTGCTACCATCATTTGAGTTTTCTACAGCTTCACCTCCGTCGATTATCACAGAAGGTACTAGTGGAGGACCTTGGAGGAAGAGAATTACTGATTTGGATGGAACTGAGGGTGATCTCCCATGGTGGTGCGTGGACTGTGTTACTCACAATCGATATCCAAAGGAGAATACAAAGTAAATGCTCATTCCGATTCCCTCTTTTTTCATCAGATGATATTTTCCCCTTGAGATATAATATATCTGAGACTTTGTTTATTGTCTGCTGGAGATGAATTAATTTGGAATATAATAGCATCAGTTCTTTATAAATTAAGGTTAATGTGGTTTTAGTTTTTCATGGTGCTTGATGTCTTCACAACAACTCAGTTGTGTAGTGCTTTCATAATATTTCTATCTAGTTCTGATTGTGTGCTGTATACAGTATGCTAATTTAAAGCCATTACACTTCTATTTTTGAATGAATTATTTATATTTGTATTCTGGTGAACATAATATTATCCTCCGTTCCTGTTAGTTTTTTTCCTTCACTATATATCTTAATAGAGAACCGCATGCAGACTGGCACTAGAACCTACTTTTATTGTGTAGTCCACTAGTATACATAGTAGGATAGGAAACTACTGAAAAAGATGAGCGCACACATCATGCATCAGCATCCGCGTGTCTTATTTGTCTTCCTAGAAATGAGGAAGATATGAGCAATTGATGATTAAGGAATGATGCTACATGCTATATAAATGCGATACATGGTGTGCCCTAATTTAACACAGCTTTTATGTTTCCCCCCATAATGTTTATTTTCTTTGTTTTATATACAAAATGCAGATGTGGCTTTTATTTGCATCCTGCTGAAGGCTCGCCTGCCCCGAACATAACTCAAGGGAAGCTTAGTGCGCCACGGATATTGCGGATTCACAAAGTAAGATGTTCTCAAAATCATTGATCTACAACAAATGCAAGATATTCAAAGGGTGAATCCTCCAGTGCACAATGAATGGTAGAAGCAGTTGTGGGAGATGGATGGAAGAACCAGCTGTGGGAGAACTTTTGTGTTTTCATAGTCGATGATGTTTGCATGCGTGGAGTAGCGATGTCAAAATAGTTTGCTACCATATATTTGCATCTTTGTGTTCAACCAGATAGTTATATACTATTTTGCATGCAACCTTAAAATAGTAATGCTTCAAGATCTTGGATTTGAACCATTCAGATATTTATGGCATGACGAATAACTTAAGAGTAATTTAATATCACTGCTCCATGTATCTTTATAGTTATTCCGTTTCGTTGTACAGGTAGCTAACTATGTGGTTGAGAAACTCATTCTTGACAAACCACTGGACGGTGGCTCTGACGGCGCATTTGCTATGGGACTGAGTTCTGGTCAATCACAACTCTCAGCCCTAGATAATTCTTCACGGCATGGACTAAAGCCATGGCAAAAACTAAAGCCATGTGTAGAGATATTGTGCAATAACCAGGTGAGTTCTTCTAAATATAGTCATTGCTTTCTATATTTAGACTTAGGTTAACCTATATATTAGGAACAAATAGAAATACCCTGTTTCTGCCAAAAAATGCATAAAATGTTTACAACAGACTTGCATGGCTATCTATATAAGAATTCCATAGATAATTTCCTCCATATATTTTCTGGTTGTGTTGTCGATGAATAGTTTCCACATAGTCTTCTAGTTCCGTGTCTTCAAAAAGTTGACTGCAGTATGCACTATGCAGATTCGCCTTTTCAGCAGAATCCAAATCTTTCGCTTTGTCAAACTCGGCTTTTCAGTAAATTCGGCTATATGTACTCTTAAAAAAGTTTATCCTTTGTTCCAGTTTGACCTTATAATTAATAAAGGATCTTCCTGGAATCACATTATTTCACACCATATACTCCATCCCAAATTATTTCATATCATTCGTCTAATTCATAAAAATAAATGCAACTAAAAAAATAAGCATGCTTATAATATTTATGACGATACATCAAACCATAACAAAAAAGTGATATTTGTATAATTGTTTTGAATAAGACGAATGGTCAAATGTCGTATACAAAAGTCAACAACATATAATTTGCAACGGAGGGAATAGTTCCCAAATCTTCCATCTTTGCCAAGTGAGCACTACAAAAATGTATTTGCAGTCAATCTCCCTTAAAAATGTTGTGCTTATTTCATTTTCTTCCCCTACTGTTCTTGATTTATGTTTGTGGCCTGTGCTATTAAGCGATTTACCAGTCTGTCTTGTGCTGAAGTTTACTCTTAAGCAGGTTCTGTCACCAGAGATGAGTTTGGCCACAGTGAAAACATATATATGGAAGAAGCAAGATGATTTGATTCTTCATTATAGAGTGGTCCAATCGAGATGATTGCAGCTTCAGATGTACATGCGCGCTTGGTTCTCCAGATGTGTTCAGCATGTCTGCACGGCAGATGGTGCTGTTGAAGATGCCCCATGGCTTAGAGAGGAAACCGTCTTACAGAAGGAAATATTTTGCTCTTGTGCCGCCTAGCCGTTTTCGGAAGGCAACTTGTTTGCTTCTTTGTAAAGTTCCTGATCTCGCCCTGCTAGTAAGATGTATCATAGCACAGGTATAAGATTCTCTACGGGCTACCAAGCTTGTAAATGTAGAAGATTGGGTGCTTAATAAAAGATTAAATGGATATGTTTTTTGTTGATCTTTTATATACAAGGTTTTGTAAGAAAAAAGGCATAAGCCCGGGTAAGACCGAGTGATCTTTCGCCGTTGATTATTGGATTCCATCCTGTTGCTTCCTCTTGGGCATGTTTGGTTCAGAGTAGACCATGTAAAGACCAACTCCAACATCGCCCTTTATGTTTGCTCAATGAGTAGTTTCATCCTTTAAATGATCCGATTCTTTTATATCTCCATTCTCTCGAACAAACCTCCATGTCACATCATTGATATTATCCATTTTTATTACTAAATCATTATTTGTATTTCTATTCCCATCGTTAACAGCGCACGTAATATTCTCTCTTTTTATTTCTATAATATCCTTTTTCTTTTTATTACTAATATCTTTTTTTTTTCCATTTCTGCCTGCATCCCCTCCACGCGGACCCTGCCCGCGTCGCTGTTGCATGCTTCTCGTCAGCGTGATGATTATTTCGCCATTGTCACCAGTCTTGGTCACCACACCATCCATTGCCGATCGACTGGATGTTTTTTCCACTGCTGATCGTCGGTTGCACACACTTGTGACCGAGACACAAAGCTGCTGCTGCACCCGTAGCACTAGCTGCTGAAAATAGTAGCCAATTAGTCAGGGGCGGAGATGGAATGCAATCTTATCAGGTTAGCGTCTAAAATAATACTCACTTATATGTTCTAAATTGTAAAAGGTTCTATTCTTTTTTATTTGTCCAAATTTGTATACAAGCAGATGAATCTAGACATGTTGAGTGCGCATACATGAGGTAATGAATGAATATTAGAGATCTGAAGCCTCTTATAATTTAGGACGGAGGGAGTACCTAATTATCTACTTAAAATACTGATTTGTTCATCATACATAGGAATTCATAGTAGAACTTGAGGAAATTATGGGGATCAGTTTCTTTTTTAGGGAACGTCCACTTTATTATATTATCGCATTATAGGACATACAAACGCCATTCGGCGGATCAGTCAACACAAGTGTCGACTTACAGAATCAAACAAGGCACTCCTAGCCAAACGATGAGCATCTTCGTTTGATGATCTTCCTTTGTGCACAAACTCAACGGCCGGAAAGGTCTTTGCTTGATCAATTACCTCCTTCGCTATATGGCCATATGACCCATTGCGCTTTGTTGGGATCAGCTGATCCAATAATATTTTTCTGATCAAATTAGCACAATCACTAGCCAGACGCACTCTTTGCAACATCATGTCTCTTGCAACGTCCTAGGTGCACTATATGTGGATCGTGCCAGCACATAATCTATCATCTCTCTACAAAGTGTTTGTGAAATAAGTGTTTGTGAGTAAAAAAACAATAAACTAATAATTAGTGAGATATAGAGAAACTGCAACGTCACTTAGGGTGCAGGAGAATAAGATCTTTCAAAGCATGCTAGAAATATTTTGTGCTATATCCATCCTAAAAAGAATACAATTATAAGGGTTTTAAGGACGCATTACTAGTCGTGGAAAAATAGCATACATGTCTCATTTAATCATGCACATGCATCCTGAAAAAGATTCCGAGATAAAATGCGAATGCACCTTAAGAAAAACAAGCATGGGAGGAGGTCGGCATGGGTACAGATGAGAGGATACGGGGGGATATGCAAAGTGGAACATGTATTTTTGGTAGCACAAAAAAAAAAAAGAAAGAAAGAAAGACATGGGTCTCCAGCATTGTAGGCCGGCTTGCACCGAAGGCCTCGTTTGGCAATTCTTTTAGACCGAGTGGAATCGGTACAGATGGAGAGCCATTTTGATCCACCGTCGATTTGCCCAAATCCTCTAAATCCAGCTCAATTCAAGAGCCGGTGAAACTTATGCTAGCACCACTGTCAGGCTGTCGCCGTGGCGACAGGCACATTTCCCTCCCTCGTCGTTTCCCGCTCACCCATCGCCGGTCGTAAAACAGCTCCCCTCCCCTGCCAAACCAATCACTCTGCTCACGGATCGCGCGCGCCCCGCTGCCCACAACCAACACCACCCCCCCTCCCCCCTGCGACACGGCGCATGTTCTCGTCATGTGCCTCGGCCGTGTCCCGCAAAGCGCCGGCCGCCACCAACCGCCCGCGATCATCACCGCTCGCTCCCCCCGCCGCCACGACCGCGCGTGTCGCCCTTCTTTCTTCCCTCGCTGGCTGGGCTGCGGGCTGCCTGCACACGGACCGTGACACTCCCCCCCGCCACAACATGTTTTGTTTTTCTTTTTCTTTTGTTTGATATAATAATAAAAAGCCAGCAGTACGAGTAGGTGCTCCTACGGTCTTTACTACCATCACCTCGGGGCTCGCCACGTCAGCACGAGCGCCCCGGGTCCCCGACTCCCCGGGCCCACGGCGGAGACCCCGGCAGGCAGCGCTGTCAGCCGGTGGGGTCCCTTGACGGTGGCCCAGCGAGCGACCTGACCGCCCGCCGCGGCCGCGGAAAGCGAAAGCGTCTCGCACCGAAACCCGCTTTCCAGTGGAGGACGCCCCAGACGACCCCAGTATACCCGTGTACGGGCGGAGCGCTTTCCAGCAAGGCGAGGCGGGTAGCAGTAGCGGACTAGCGGTAACCGACTCGCGTCGCTTACACGTGGGCCCACCGCCCCTAATCTAATCTGTGAGACCCCAGCTTAGCTACCTGTACTACGTACTGCCTGTGTACAGCTACGGGCCCGTGGCGCCCCCCCCCCCCCCCCCCCCCCCCGTCCGCACGTGCTGGCCCGCCGAGGCCACGGCTCGCTGACGGGTGGGGCAGGGCGGGGCCCAGCAGGAGAGGGGCCCGGTCGTCAGTGTGACGAGCCGGGAGTTAAAGCTGCCCCCGCGCACCCACCTGTCTCCTTCCTCCTCTTCCCCTTCTGCTCCACCACCACCGCTTCCGCTTTCCCGCTCCCTGCCCGCCCGATCTCCGCACGCGCCGGCGAGCGGGGCCCACCGGCCGGACGACCGGACGGGCGGACGAGACGCGACGAGCAACCCCCCCTGCGCAGCCGCCGTCATTAGGTGCCCCCACGGGCCACGTCCCTGCGCCGTCCCCCTGGCTCCGCCGCAGCCGCAGCAGCAGCCTTCGCCTCCCGATCTGCGCACTAGCGATCCCCCGCCGAGGAGTGGGGCCCGTCCCGTCCCTCCGCAGCCGAGCCCCCCACGCCGCCGCGGGTGAAGTGGTGCGGTGCGGTGAGCTCTCCGTCTCCGGGCTCCGGGGGCGCGCTGCTGCTGGGGCTGGGAGTGCCTGTCAGGAGGCTTGCGAGCCCTAGGGTTGGGCGGCGGGGAGAGGGGAGGGGAGCGTGTGGGCCCCGCCGTCCGAGGGGATCCAGTGAGGGATGCGCGGATCGGGGCGGCGGGCGCGGCGCGGATGAGGTGCCTCGTCGGCGGCGTCGGCGGCGTGCAGGACAGCCCGCGCGCAGCGGCCAAGAGGGTCTCGCCGGCGTCGTGGCGGGGGGACACCGCCGCGGCGGCCGAGGCCGACCCGGGCGACGAGGGGGGAGGCGAGGGCGGCAAGGGCCCCGTGATCTGCTTCAGCAGGCCGCCGGACGTGATGGAGACGGTGCACGAGGTCGCCATCTACATCCACCGATTCCACAACCTCGATCTGTTCCAGCAAGGGTGAGGGAATCATTCGCTCCCTTCCTTCCTTCCTTCTCGGCCTTGTTGTTCCCGTCGGAGTTTTTTCTCGGGTTTTGTTTTTGTTTTTAAAATTGCTCTTCTCGGGGTCGGGGCAGCACGAAAAGTTCCGAGGGCTTTGAGTAAAGTGTCCGACCGCCACGCGGTTCCAGGCTTGGTGCTTGGATTTTCTCCAGCACTTGCGCATTTCGTGTTTGTTGGCTTTTCCTTCTCTTTCGGTCGGTTGTTTCCAGACATTACCTCTCGGGGGTGACGAATTATGATCTTGCGCGCATGATTTTGTTCCCCCTCAACTGCGAGCCTTGTCCTTGAGTTACGTGCGGACAATAATTCTCACTTGTTACTCGTGTGTGAGGCTTTTTTGACACTTGTCGCTGAAGTGTAAACCCTTCAGCGTTTGGTTTTCTTTCTCCTGAAGAACTGGAATGATTTTTGGATTATGTGCAGATGGTACCAGATGAAGATTAGTGCAATGTGGGAGGAAGGCGGCAACAAAACACCGGCTTCGCCTGCCAGGGTCGTGCAGTATGAAGGTGCGCACCTCTCTGGGCGCTTAACAGCGTGATTATTTGATCTTCTGGCCTGGTGCCTTTCGTTTTCAAGATGCTTGCAGTGGAAGTGAACGTTTAAATACGGTACATATGCCAGCGTGCAGGTGGTAACTGCTTGGTTGTTGTCTGTAGTGTGTGACACCGACATTAGAAATTTACCCATTTACAAGGGAGTATTCATTATTATTTTTTGAGAGCCACCCTGTGTCAAGAAACGACCAAACTACCCCTGTTTCCAGCTAATTCTACTTCGATAACGTCAAGAAGAAGGCTGTTGTGTAGCTGTATATGGAACTTAACTATGCGAGGCCGTCATAAATAATATCCCATTGTTGCCTTACCTGCCATGTGTCGCTTGGAGCATATACTCCCTCCATCCCACAATAAAAGCATTTCTGGCTTTTCATGTGTTTATGGCTTTTCACCTGGACAACCTGTTCAGGTGCATAGCCAGAAATGCACTCATTTTGGGACATTGGGAGTATCTAAACATCTGCTGGTAAATGCTGATATTCCTTTGTCACCCCCAATAGTCAAACTGTGCCACATCAGGAATGCACTTCCCTTTTGTGTTAAAATGATGATGACCTACTGAAAATACAACTAAAGGATTGACCATGAAGGTGCTGCTGCCTCACTTTTTTGCTAGAGTGTTTATGGAGAATGTGAACACACATTTGCACCGGGTCAGCGCTTTAACTTGTATGGCAATACTGTACTGATTATCCTGCCGCTTTCTCCAGATGTGTTTCCATTTCCTGCTTTGCTGTAAATTAAAAATGTACCTGGGGGGATTTTGGTTGCTATTGATCGTGAGATTCGTTTGTTAAGTCCTCTGTAGCTGTCAATCTTTTAGCTAATAGGTAATGACATGGTAGGTGGATTGTGCAGCTTCTGATGTCGGTGCCGATGATGCGTTAGGCATTTGGAAAATAGATGATGCCGATAATAGCTTCCACACACAGCCGTTCCGGATCAAGTATGCTAGACAAGATATCTATCTGTCAGTTATGGTGTCTTTCAACATATTCAACAGTGAAGAGGAGGTTGGCATTTTGACATATCCTTTTTGTATTTGAATCAACATCACTGTAGCCTTATTAGAGCATCTGCTTTTCTGTTCAAGGGTCCAGCAGCTTCGGATGTGATGTTGAAGTTTGAGCTGATATATGCCCCAACACTGGACAATGGGTGAGTAGACCCACTTGTGCTGAACCTAAGACTTTGTGGCTTGTGCATACTTCAGTGTGCGGGCAGGCGCAAATATTATTTAGCAATACTGATCATATTTTTGCCTTTCTGAGTCCTAGGTCTGAGCTTCAAGCTTCTAGTGTTGCATCTTCAGCAGCTGTGCATGAGTTTAGGATCCCACGCAGAGCGCTCCTTGGTCTACACTCCTACTGTCCAGTTCACTTTGATGCGTTCCATTCTGTGCTTGTCGATTTGACATTACATATAGTGTACCTGAAAGCTGGTGCAACTAAATCATCATTGAAGGTACACAGGTTTGTGAAGCTTTAGCTTTAATGTTCTTTGAAAATGGTGGTCCAATGCACACTTGTTTGAAGTGTTAACTTCCTAACAAATTGGGTACTGTGAATATTTTGTCACGGCCTTATTAAAACTGTACATTGGGTGTTTAGATCAAGTCTTGTGTCATTCCAGATCTGAGAGCATGGAATTTGATTCAAAAAGAAAAGATTATTGTTGAATACTCCCGGCACGGCTCTTGTGGGGTGGGGTGGAGACATGTACTGACTGCAGAGATAAAACTCCCAACCTCTTGGTGGGTTCTAAACAAATGTCTGAGATCAAACTCCACGAGTTCAATGTACTCCCTGGTTTAGGGGTCTAGTGAGTCAATCAGCCAGATTAGTTAAATTGCTAAAGTAGCTATCTTTTATATGCATCAATAATCATGTAAATGCTTGTATGCTATCATTTGGGTATGTTGAAATGACTTGCATTGATTTATCAATAAATGGGTCCTGCAGCATGAATTAATTAATCATTTTTTTGCTTTCTTTTGCTAAAGGATTGAGTAACCTTGTTTTTTTCAGGTACCAGACCAAGGTTTAGGTCCTACATCATATCACATTGTAAAGGCATTATTAACTTCTAGGAAAACATTGCTTGAAGAACTGAAGAAAATAAGTGGTGCTGTTGGTAAGACAATAGAGGATTTAGATGGAACTGACTTAAGTCTTGGTAAATACGAGTCAGTTAATCCGTCAAAACCAGGAGTGCCTAATTCTAGTAAAGTGTTCCCTGCAACTGGCAAGGGTGTCGGACAGTTGGCTGGAATTTTACACGACTTCTTGGAGGTATGCTTCATTTTCTGCGTATGATCATCTTGGAATGTTGTAACAATAAGAAAGCTATGGGTTTAAAATATGTTATGCCTGGCTTCTGCAGAGACCCAACGATATGGTTAATGGTACAGATGATTCTATGCTGTATACTCTTCCAAAGGAAGAGCTGATAGAGCTATTTCTAACTCTGAGCGGTCAGCTTTCACTTCTATGGAATGCATTCTTGAAATTTCATAGGCAAGTCTTGTATTGATTTTATCATGCATTTACAGTGTCCATAGATGCCGTGCTTACCATGTCCAACAATGTTTTCTTGATCTATTCAGGATAAATAAAACAAAGATATTGGACTACTTGCACGATGTTTGGGCTATCGACAGGAAGGCAGAATGGTCAATTTGGACTGTTCACTCAAAAATTGAGATCCCTCATCGTTATTTGCGGAGTTCGAGTGATGAATCATCTCACCGTCATTCCCTTCTTAGAGTTTCTGGTTCTAGGAAGTTCCATGACGATGTAATTTTCCTCTCTTGAATCTCTACAGTAGTCTTTCAGACATTTTAGGGCAAGATGTTCTATTCATGACTAGTATTTATCACTCTTGCCTCTGTTTAACAGTCTATATGTATGTGCAGCCTGTGCAGAATTCTGCTTCACGGGCTGAACTACACAGGAAAAGCATAGCACAAATGAAGGTATGACTCTGCTCTGACAGAATAATTATGATTGCAAAGCTTGCCTTTGAAACATGTTATCTTATTTGAAGCATTTTGCAGATCAATACACAGTCTGTTCAAGATATGCATATATATGCCGATCCTTCACGTGTTCCTGTTGTTCTTATAGAACAACATGTGATGGTTGTTCCACAACATGGTTCCAGCAAGGATCTAGCGTCGAATTCTTCTGAACAAAAGGAGACTATTGTGTTACCTAAATTACAAGGAGAATCTTTGGCACCCAAAAGTAGTGCTGGTAAAAAAGGTGGACGCATCTTACGAGCTGTCGTTTTTGTGCATGGTTTTCAGGCAAGCACTATTCATCTGTTTCGAGTTTGATCTGAGTAAAATGTAAATGATATCTGAATCTTACTCTGATTTAAATAAACAGGGTCATCATTTGGATTTACGTCTTGTTAGAAATCAGTGGCTTTTATTGGATCCTGGAGCTGATTGCCTAATGTCTGAGGCTAATGAAGATAAAACATCGGGAGACTTCAAAGAAATGGGTGGCAGGCTGGCTGGGGAAGTAGTTGCCTTCCTGAAGAAGAAAACAGATAAGCTTTCAAGATATGGAGGCTGTAAAGAGCTGAAGTTAAGTTTTGTTGGTCATTCCATAGGGAACATCATCATTAGAAGTGCCCTGGCAGGTCTTTCCCAACTTTCCTAACAAATCATTTGAAGCAACCGCTAGATATATCGCTGAATGTCACTGAGTATCCTTTTTTTTGTCCATCTTTACAGAACCTGCATTACAACCATACTTGAAGAACCTCCACACTTACATGTCGATATCGGGACCTCACTTGGGTTACTGGTACAGTTCAAATTCTTTGTTCAATTCTGGACTCTGGCTGCTGAAAAAGCTCAAGGGTGCGCAATGCATCCATCAACTCACTTTTAGTGATGATCAGAATCCCCAGAATACATACTTTTATAAGCTTTGCAAGGTAAGTCAGCCTTCTTTGCTGGAGTAACTTTAACAATTCAACTTGTTTCCAATTTGTCAGGTTTTGTTACATAAAGATGGATTTACCTAAGTATTATTGTTTTTACAGTTGAAAACATTGGAGAACTTCAAAAATATCATATTATTATCGTCGCCACAGGTTACTCCCATTTTCTCATGTCTAATAGTAATTTATTTAGCCTCTGTAGTCGTGACTCATGAGCAATACACATTTGTTTCTGTTCTTCCAGGATGGCTATGTACCATATCATTCAGCGAGAATTGAGCTCTGCCCGGCTGCATCATCTGACACCTCAAGGAAAAGTCAAGTCTTCACAGAAATGCTCAACAACTGCTTGGATCAGATCCGTGCGCCCTCGTCCGACGCCCGGATATTCATGCGTTGCGATGTGAATTTCGACCAGTCCAACCAAGGACGAAGCCTGAACACCATGATCGGCAGAGCAGCCCACATCGAGTTCCTGGAGACTGACCTCTATGCCAAGTTCATCATGTGGTCCTTCCCTGACCTGTTCCGATGAGATGACAACACTGCTCATGTTTCTGATACCGCCACATACCAAACCAAACCAATAGTGCACACTACTGAGTACTGACTAAGCAAGGAGAATTAAGGCTCGCATAAATGTTCCCACCAGAATCCAACACCAGGGTGGCCAGGTAGCGCTGTAAAGATCCTAGCAGCAATGAATTTTTCCAGCCTGTTAGATCCGATCTGTATAAATAGTTGATTCTTTTTTTCCGTTCCAATTCATAGTGCTGTAGATGTTCACCCCCTGCTGTGAATTTATAATCCTTGTCGTCTGGTGTATTTAACACTACAGTTTAGGGTGTTAACAATCAGTGAGGTTATTATGTCTACACGAGCGTTTTTTTTAACGTTTGGTTTCTAATCCCTGTTTTGTGGTGTAAAAGCCTGTAAAACCTTGTAGACGCAGACGACCGGCTTGTCCGATACTCCCTGTATCTGGATGGTCCAGCCGTCCAGGGCGCTGCTTCTGTCCCTTGAAATAGCTGTGTTTGTTCTGGCGTGTCGCCATGTCTGGATCTGCTTCAGAATCTGTCTTGTGCGGTCATGCTCCTGTCAGTGTTGCGTATGTGCCTGCGTATGACATGCTGGGATTTCCGGGGGCAGCGGAGACCACCACCATGGATCTGGTGTTTCTGGTGTCAGTCAGGCGGGGTGATGTTGGCTGCACGTCTGAACCCTTGTCCAGAACAGGTGGAACAGCAGCAGTTGGACTGTTGAACAGCAAGAGTTCGTTGATCCGTTCAGAGCCAGGTCAAGGCGACGACCGATGGATCGGTGGGTGGGGGAGTCCGCGTCTGAGCCTGGTCGTCGTGCCGACCTCCGGCGATGTGCCGGGCGGAGGGGGGCAAGTCTCAGCCTGCCGTCGCCGTGGACGCAAACGTGACGCCAGGGGCGGTGGGTCGCCATTAGGGCGACCGGCGGCAGCAGCCGGCCCGTGGAGAGGACGGCGTGTTGCCGCCGCCGCCGCAGCAGCAGCAGCAGCTGGACGAGCCTACCACTGCTGAACCAACCGAGCGGCCTCTGACCCAGAACCGGAACGATTCTTGCGAGCGCCCGGACAGCTCACGGCAGTGACGGGTATCACAGGTTCTGAGAGCTGCGTGCGTCCAGAGCTGGGAGGTTGAATTGGCCGATGATGCCCAGACGAAATGGAAGCTTCTGCCATGTCGTTCTCTCCGTCCTGGTCTGCATCATCCGTTCTGCATGACGACCCCCCCTGCCGGGTAGAGCAAAGCAACGTCCAATGTGTGACAGAGAAGAGATCAGCAACGCTGTGGTGGATTCCAGCTGCGTTTCAACAAAGCTCACGAAGAAGACGACCGTTCCTCACCGCCCCCCCAACATGTCGAGATCGAATATAGGATCGCCGTGCCATAAACGGCTACAATTGGCAAGCGCAGCCGCGCATTTCGGCGGCGTCACCAAAGGATGGCAATGCGTAGGTAACGAGAAATGGCTGGTGCTGGTTGAACATTTTCTTCAGATACATCAGTGTTGTGTAGTGATAGCAGAGAACACGACCAATTGATTGATTCATCGAGAACATAACCGGTGATAATCCGTTTGGCTAGCTGAAGTTTCCATGAACATGTTCGAAGCAAGGGGGATTTATCACAAAAGCAGCTGAAAGACACGGTATTGCCAATGGCAATCTACATACAAGCATATCAACGCCAAGTATACCAGGAACAATCATGGCGCGTTTTCGAGACAACCTCATCGCTAACCTTTTCCGATTCAATGACACGGAACATGTTCAGAGAGCAAAATATGGGAACGGTACCAGATTATATGCGGCAAGTTCAGTAACGGAAGAAAGCTCCCTTTCCTCATTTCCTTAACCACTGGATCAAAGATCAGCTCTCAAGTGACCTTGGAGAACTCTGGAACACCACAAAGACCGCTATGTTTGTTTGAACATTCTTTGCAAAGCAGCTTCCCATTCAAACGGACAATCTCAGATTGTAACATGCTAACCATCTCAGAATGTAATCGACGAGTTTAATTAGATCAGAAAACTCTTCTCCTTATAACATGTTAATTGTATTATAGAACTCTGGAACATATAACAAGTTAATCATAAATCAGTCGCGTCATGCAGAGGCGGCTAACAAAAATCTGATGAAATATATACCAAAATGCAGCATCAAAAACATGGGAGCTAAGTAGGCAGCCATCTTTACATCACGATGGCCACATCCAAATCCCTTCTTCTTCTTTACAAGACATTTTTATACTTAATATAATAGGGGCCGGACCAGAACATCAGCAAGCAAACCAAGATCAAGAGAGAAATCTACCTAGGTGGGGGTCGCCAGCCAGCCACATTGCCCAACTGAGAGCAGCATTGTTTCGACGGGGGCGAAGCGAATCAATCGGCATTGTGCATGGATGAGTCGAGGCCATCGACGCGGCTGCGCACGATGAGGTGGAACACCTCGCGCACCTGCCTCTCGAGCGGCTCGAGGCCGTCCCTCATGGCGTCGCACACGGCGGCGAGCTCGGCCGCGGCCTCCCGCACGTCGGCCTCGCGGTCGCCGAAGAGCGGGATGGGCGCGGCGTCGATGGCCTCGGCGAGCTTCTGCGACGACTTCTCAAGCGAGTGGATCTCCTTGAGCAGGCCGCTGGAGTGGCGCCTGTCCTTGCGCTTGCCTTCCTCGGCGAGGCGCTCCTGCAGGGCGAGGAGCGGCGGCGCCCACGGGAACGCCGCGCGAGGAGGCGCGGCGGGCAGGTGGTGCGCCTGGAGCGCGGTGGCGCGGTCCGGGCACGGGACGGCGGCGACGAGCGCCCACGCGGCGAGGTGGAGCACGCAGCCCATGGAGTAGACGGGCGCGGCGAGGCCCGCCTCGTGCGCGCGCGGCGCCGCCAGGCCGGCCCCGATGGCCTGCAGCTGGCGCGCGGCGGACCAGGTGCGCGACACGCTCCAGGAGAGGGAGCGGAAGTGCGCGGCGGAGGCGGAGCCCCCGGCCTGCGCGGAGGCGGACGCCGCGGCGCCGCCGCGCGAGGGCGACGCCCGCGCGCGGCCGAAGGAGCGGTTGCGGTGGGATGCGAGGAAGGAGGCGACGCCGCCGCCGCCGGCGCAGGCCGCGGTGTCGTCGACGAGGAGCACGGCGAGGTCGGAGAGCGCCTTGCGCGCGCGGCGGAGCTGGCCCTCGTGCACTTCCCCCGGCGCGCGCAGCGCCGACGCCGCGATGCCCGCCAGGCGCTCCCAGCGGCGCACCTGGTCCACGCCGTCGCGCGCCGCGTTGCAGACGTCGAGGGCCTTGACGGCGCGCTCGTGGAACTCCGCCACCATGCGCTCGGCGGCGGCCGGCAGCGCGCCGCGGCGCCGCGCCTGCGCCACCACCACGCGGAACTCCTCCTGGCACAGCACGAAGGAGTCGAGCAGGCGCCGGATCCACGCCACGGACAGGAACTCCTCCGGACCACCCGCGGAGGCGGATGAGGCGGCGTCCGCGGAGGCAGTGGCGGAGGCGTCGCCGGCGGGCGGGGGCAGGAGCTCCGCGAGCGTGGCGGCCACGTGGCGCTGGAACGCCTCGAGGTCGGCCTCCTCGCCGGACGGCATGGCGGCGGGGTCCCTGCGGAGGGAGAGCAGCGAGCGGCCGAAGGAGAAGGGCGAGGAGGAGGAGCCCTGGTAGTCCGTCACCGGCATGGCCCGGCCTCCGGCGCTCCCTGTCGGCGCCGGCCCGGTGCGGATCTCGGCCTCGTCTCTCGGCGGGCGGCGGGCCCGCGCGGCTGCTGGCGAGGCTCGCGGGGGAAATGGAGAATAGAGGAGGGAGGGGACGAGGGGGGGAGGTGGCGATGGGGATGGGTGGGGTTGGTTTTATATGGGGCCGCGAGATTAGGGGGAGATTAATTAGTTAATTTTAGGGGGGGAGGGGGAGGGGGAGGAGGAGGAGAGCATGATGCAAATGGAAGGGGAGGGGACTGCCTGTTTATTTATAGCCTTGGGTTTGGTGTTGGTGGGTGATGAAAATTCTTCTGCGCTTGGAATGTTTTCATAGGGGCATATGACTGCCTGCCCTTCAAAAGGTTTTTTTTTTTTTTTTGCTCTACAGTCATTTCAAAGGGTTTCTGGTTGCAAATAGGCCCTTTTGCAACGGGCGATTGGTTCAATGATAAAATTGGCTGTGCCAAAAATTTTACATACCAGATTGAGTTGCCAAAATTTTGGCGTGGCCAAATTTGACACCAAAGCAAGCGTGACCTATGACACACCAAGCTAATTGTTAGCTGCTCTAGTCTAAATCCACCTGAATCCGGCCGATAGATCGGTTTCAAGTGTGTAATATGTTACTCCATCCGGCCCTAGAAACAAGTACTTGAGTTTGATTGGATTTTTAAAGAAAACTGCGGATGTTCGTGACACCGGATCTATGCCTTATGGAAATAATATACCATGATGAGCTATACTCATTTGGTAACATAAAATATTTATCCTTTTATATATAACCTTAGTCAAATTTAGAAATATCGACTAGAATGCCTTATTTCTGGAATAGAAACGTTGGTTTCGCAGAGGTCGGGAATATTGTTTAAAATAAAGTTGCCTCTATAATAATAACAATAAGACGATGCTCATAGTTAAAGCATGTAATTATTATGTGGTTGTAGGCAGTTAATACCCCCTCAGTCATAATTCATAAAAACAAGTAAACTAATTAAAAAAAATGCTATGTATTGATGGGAGGATGTAGTAGTAGCTAAAAGTATATATCTAGTCCGCACGCAATAAACTCTCCATTTGAATATGCTAAACATTAGGTAGTATTTAGCTGCCACGAACCAGCTAGTCCGTGCTAATAGATTACGTACATATCTATTAGCTATTTTTTACCATAATTTTGCATAATTAGTAATTGGTTGGGTGCATCTACTCAAGCTGATCCCATGTCGTTGACAGCGCCCTGCTTCCAAAAAGCGCCATTAACGAGGCTAAAAGCGCGGGCCGTAGTCACCACCGCCAATCAAATTAGCGCAAACCGAGTTTCTTTCGGGGGGGTGCAGACAGTACCATACTACTACAAAACAAAACCGAGTTCGACGCGGGCGGGCCCACGCGGCCGCGACGCGCCGTGGACGCGCTGCCGCGCCTGACGCGTGGGGCCCCCACCCCCCCGGGAACGCAGAACGCTTCCACCTTTTCCTTCCAGAAGCCCAGAAGCAAGCGGCGCGGAAATGACGGGAATGCCCTTGAGCGGACGCGGTCGCGGTCCTCGGCGAGACGGCGACTGTATTATGTGGCGAGCTTGACCCGTGTGGGACCGGGGGAGGGTGGGGCAGTTATGTCAGTTGGAAGAACCGTTCGCCGGTGAGGACGGGAAGGCAATGTGGCGGTGTACTCGGTGTACACGGGCGTTCTGCAAATCGAGAGATTTGGGTCGGTTGAAACCGGTTTTTTTTAGTGGTACGCGACTATGAGATGCGTTTCGTCGCACGCTATCTTTAGATGTTTTCCAACTGGTGGATTAAACAGCGCCTCTTGGTATGTGCTGTATATATATGTTTATTTTCCGTGGTTTTAAGGAGAACCCGTGGCATTTACTTTCATCGCGTGGTGTTTTGATCCAATGTAGTATTATGTTAGACTAAATATACGAGCGTAGTAGCTCAGCTGGTTAAATTTCTTATGGTGAAACCTGTTTACCCGGGTTCAAGTATTCGACTTAGCACGGGTGTTCGCATGATTTAACGGTTTTGTTTTTTCGGTGGTAGGCGACATCCTTGTCGACAGCGAGGCGCCTGCAGTGACTTCGTGAATCTCGAGATACCGGTGTAACCTAGTTCTACGGAGGTACTCATAGAGGTAGGGTGTACGTGTGCGCGTGTGAGCGCGCTGTTTCTCAAAAAAGAAGATCTACAATTTCGCACGTCTATTTATACATTCAACTAGAGATGGCCTACAATTTCTGACAACATCTATAAGGCTAAAGCCAGCAGGTAAAGTAAAAAATCGGGTACAGTATAAAACGATATTGTAGCGACACTCTTCACAAAGAGAAAGATAGTTGAAACAGTAGATAGGTGGAACAGTAGCATAAGCAATCAGGTCACGAGGTGGGCCCGTCCTTTTCCCTGCTACACCACTCGTTTTCCAAATGATAGGGGCTGACGGTGATCAACGGCCGTTTTTTTCCCGGTCAATGGAGTAGCCGAGCAGCGGCACAGGCTACCGCTACCTGCAGCGCCTCCGCACCCACGCCTGCGGCTCTGCGCCGCACCGCAACCACCGCCGCAGCGGATCCCGGGAGCGGCGGAGGGACCCGCGTGGCGGCGGCCGAGGCGTGCCGGCGTCGGCCGCCGGCGCCACGTGGAGGCTTGCCTGCTCGCGCTGACGCGGCGGCGATGGCGACCACCGGCGAGCACACTGGTCACATCGCCGTGAGAACTGAGCTGCCTCTTTCCGGGTGGCCAACTCTTGGATCCAACGGCGTGCGTTGCGTGCAGGTCGGTACGGCCGCGCACGCTGGGGGCAGCTTCGACGGCCAGGATCTCCGGTGTTATTCTAATCGCCGCTGGGTCCAGGAGCTTTGGTAAGCGATGGCGGATCATTTATATATAATATAAATATAATACATATAGTAGTATAATGTAGATGGATAGATTATTGTGGGTACGATTAAAGGTGACGAAAAGCTGGTCAAGGGTCCAAAGGATAAAGAACTTAAATAATATAAACATTAAAAGAAGTTAAGCATAGTAGTTGGCCTGGTTCATCCACCCTGTCAGGATATCTGGCCTCGATCGATTCATGTGGAATGACAGGCTCCAAAGGCAGAGAGACACAGGGGCAAGGACGATGTGGCTCAACAAGTCAAGATACGGCCACGCCCAACACCCACACTTAACCCAAACGTGTCCCATTTCATAATGTCTCGTAGTATTGCTACGCATTTAAGAGAATAACACAAACGTCCACTGCCAGGCCAGGAACAAACATCGTGGGACTCCAGAGAAAAAAAAGGGCATCCTCGTCCATACACAAAGCATGTGTCATGTTCGTACGTAGCAATGAAGCTTGGCCATGGGACATTGGTACATACCCAGTCAACAAACAACCATCCAAACGACGGTGTAAACAGCGATTTATGGAGAGTGGGCACATAAACTGGGGAGAGAGAAGCACAATCAAGAAGAGCACAGACTGGTGCTATCTAGCCAGATGTGGTGGTGTCGGATGTTATCACACTAACTAAATACTACAAGGAACATTCATGAAAGAACTGCATTGTACATTATTCAATAGTTTCGCTAGCTACTTATCATAAAAAAAAGAAATCGCTAGGTGGAGCTCGTAGTTTTCGTCAGTGGCAGTCATCCATGACGCCGTAAACATGCTCTGAAAGTTGCAAAAAGAACGTTTGCTCTGTTAGATAACTCCTCGCGATCCATAGCTCCTAAACATAAAGCTTCTGCGTACTGAGATAATAGCCACAAAAAAGGTGAACTTTCCTTTCATAAGACCACCAATTGGACCATGTTAGCTTTCGCAACAGTGTCAGGCTGGTAGCTTCAGTTTGGGGACCAAGCAAAGCAGACCAGCGTTTTTTTTCTTTGCAAACGACAACAAATGCTCAGTTGTGCAATTTTGAGCCCCGTGCTTTTTGCAGACTGCCCAGGACGCTCTCAACCAGCTTATCCTTCTCTTTGCCTTCCTCGGAGTCTGACTCTGGAACGAAAGAGAACTGCTTACGGGAGACCCTTGTAGACCTTTCAGCTTTTCCTGTGGTACTGTCAACATAGCCTGGGTTGCTTCTAGAACAGTCCACCAGCCCTATGTCCTCAGGTTGCTTGCTAGAGCCATCATCCTTCCTACAGTTCCAAGAATCAATGATTTGGAGAAGCGAGCTCTGCTCAGCATTTCTTCTAGGCTGCTGGTCTACTTGACTGTCATTATCTGAGAAATCATCATCTGAAGGAGTGGGAGGACGGTAGCATGTTTCGTTGTCGATCCCTGCAGCAGCAGTTTCAGTAGTGGCAGATACAGGACCAAGCTCCTCCCAAACCAAGTCATCACCATTGCTTTCGTTTCCATTTCCCTTGCTACCATCCTTGCCATTCTCGTGTTCGGCAAGAACAACCCTCGAGGATTTTACCCTTGCACCCGGCATATTCTGCAACAGCGAGTCAATGTTTGGATAGCCAAGCTTCTGATGATCAAGCTCATAACCATACTTGCGAGTAAAACGAGGCTTAAACATCTTGATGCGAAATCCATATTCATACTGTGCAAGAAGCTCCTTACATAGCTTGTGACAATTTGATAGTATCTCCTCCCTGGTGAGAGGCTTTCTTTTCATACTGTTATCAATATATTTGCCCTTTTGCGGCTTCCCACTAGAAAAAATAGAACTGAGACCATTGGACTTACTGGAATTTGATGGAACACATGTCCTCTTATGAGGGAGGATAAGGCGGAAAGGGAAAGGTCTTGAAGAAGTTTCCTCAATCCATTTCTTTTCTGAAATCAACAAATGTACCAGATGGTGCAGATCTTTCTCAAGGAGATGTTTCAAAGGCCAACAACCCAACTTCTGCAATCCAAGAGCCAATTCCTCCCTGGCCAAGAAAAGCAATTATATAAGAACAGTTCTCCCTTAAAAGTATCAAAAGTAATTTTGGATGTCATCTCATAAATCATTTTTTACTACATGCTGAATGCTCAAGCATGCAACAATTGATCATGAAATTTCAAAGTGTGAGGTGATGCAGAGATTATGTTCCCTCTATTCCAAATTATAAGTGGTTTTGGATCTTCCTGCCTCCATCCATATTCGGATGGATGTTGATGAGTCTAGAGATATATACAAAACACATACATGGAATGATGCATGAACCTATACGGAACCCAACACCTCTTATAATTGGGAATAGAGGGAGTAAGTTTTAACACATAATGAAATCATTACATGGGCCTCATCTATACTATTCTCTTCCTACAGGCTACAGCTATGCAACAAAATAACCATTGCAGGAAGTAAGAGATAATTGCAAAGAGGATATCTGTTTGCTCTCAAATCAATTCTGGACAAGACATGCTTAGCGTTAACAATAGGTAGGGTTACCAGTGTCCCATCTACTAAAAAGGACATGAGGAACAACATATAATCCATCTTCCTAATAACATGCTCTAGAAAACTACAAATAAAACCACAGTTTTTAAGCAATCAAAGACACTGCATAACCGTGCCGTGCACGTAACAATCTGCAAGCAATCTATGCAATAATACGAACCATCGACACTACTAGCGTAAATGTGCCAGGGGGTTAAGAACTATTTATTCTCATCAGTTGATATTTGGTATGTGTATTCATTGCTTGCAACAAAAAAAGGGAAACAACATAGCCATGTTGCGTTGACCATGAGTCTGACATCACATATGCAGAAGTTTGAATCCAAATCAGTCACAACAGCTCCATACCGCCCCCGCCCCCCCCCCCCCCCCCCCAAAAAAAAAAAAAAAAAAAAATCAACATGTAACAAAAAGGCACGGGTTAAAATCTAAGGGGAGGGGGGATTTACCTTGTTTTTGCTTTCAAAATAAGCTCAAACCCAATAGGTTTTGATAACTGCTGCTCCAAAACATACCACATGTGAGGCTTTGTAAATATTTCATTAGCCACTGGCTGACCACTTCCATGAGTTGAAGAGTTCGATGGCTCAAATTCTTCAATTGAGTCTGTCCTTGGTTCATCAGTGACATGTATGTTGGCTTTACTATTATCTGCATTTGATTTTCCAAATGTCCACCATCTTGAAGCCCAGCTAAAGAAGCCCCTAGTCGTTTCAGAAGTGTCATTCTTTTTTTCAGCTTCACCCATGAAAACAGAAGCAGGTTTATTAAATGGTCCAGGGTTTTCATGAATTGATGGATCTCTCTTTATTTTTTCAGAATGGTCATTGTCAGATGAAATTGGCAACTTATAATTTACTGATGCAGTTCCATCAGTACAATCCGAGGGCTCACTTTTGGAAGTGGCCTTGTGGGCCCTCCTCAAAAGCTTTTGACGGCGATCAACAACACTCTCTTGCAGAGGAGCTTGTGGATCATCAAACACTTGAGCAGAAGTGCTTGCGCAATTTTGAGAAACCTCAGACATAGAATTGTTGGAGCCATACAACAGTATCTGGAACCTTTGAAAGAGTCCAACTTTGTTAACAGCATTTTCCACCCCTGAGGAAGAGGAAGTTCCAGGGGCAATCCTTTCATCAACTTCCATGTGCTTTGCTGGTGATACTGACTGTGAATTCACATTAGGCACTGGGTACTCCTTCTGGTCCTCAGACAGCACATCCAATGGGGAAGATGAGACAGAGAGTGTAGATGGCTTTTCATCTGCCGTCTCTGTGAAGCTTCTGCTACTGTCAATACCTTGAGAAGAACTTTGTGGCTTAGAATTTACTTCAGGATCGGAGATTGACATCAAAGATGGATGTTTGTTATCATCATGCGTTGTTCGAGTAAGGTTATTCTCCCTGACATTACATAGATCTGATCTAAGGATATTAGAACTTCCATCACCAGTCTGCAGCAGTCCTTTGTTGACAGCAATTACATATGGCTCGTCTTCACAATACGGAGCATCCATAAATTTAACAATATCTGGCATTGATTGAAGGAGGGAAGAGAATTTCTTGTGGCCAAAAAAATCAGTACCCAGAGAAACACAATCCTTTGAAAGCTTACTTCGGAGAATTGAGAGACTAATCCCTTTAGGATATGAACGTAGTTCCTTCAGAATTGCATCTCTTACATATTTGGGGATTGAATGATTCTTGGTATCAGATGGTACTGGACGATGCTGGGAATCTGATGATACCTTGATGGGTGGGATTGAACAAAGCTTGACATCAGATGGTACTGAAAAATGCTGGGAATCAGATCGTACCTTGATGGGTTCCTCTGATTCCTTCACCAGGAAAGGGTCATCAAGGGCTCCTTTGTACTGACCATACCAAGATCCATGTAAACCATCCGGTGGGTGGTTAAAATGTTTTGGTGAGAAATTCTCACCTCTAACTAAAGCATCCCAAGGCCACATAATTGTCGCTGCACTGCACAGTACATTGGTAGCACTACTAGGACAAGCAAGCAGTACATTGTAGTTGCTCATACGCAAACGATGCAAGATGTTCGCAAAATCCTTATCCCCAGATATAAGGAAAAAATGAACTGGTGGAGGGTTCTGAGCAATCCAGTATACAAGATCAGCCATAAAGGACCGGTCAGAACTATTCTTCCCACCTACATTATGGAAACAATGCTATTAATACAAAATACGAAAAAGGCCAAATTGGGAAAAAATAAAGTGCAAATACAGGATCCCAACTTTGTAATATTTTGAGGGTACCAATGCAACTCTTGTTACTAAACATTGTCCCCTACTAAGATAACCATCCAACTAATCACCTTAAGATGCCAGCACCATGTACTCTTATCTAGTTATCTATTTGACAAAAGACAGGTGGAACTGATAACAGCTACCAACTGATACGGCATATCTAATGTCCAAACCATCCCCAATTCTCCAGTACTAAGGAAGATGCAGATTATTATGGTAAAGATTTTCGTTATATAAAAAAAGGAAAAGGCCCTTACATATAATATTATATAGGCAATATATAATACCAATGCATAATAAGATGTCACCAGAATCAACGAAAGACAATGTTTCCCAATGAAGAAATGAGACAAGTTCCACACAAATCAGAGGCTATATCAAACAGTAATATCCATTCTGTGTTACAAAAAAAAAACATTTATCATGGTTATCAGGATCAACAAACTTCCCACAGTTCCTTAGCCAAAAGGAATGCTCCTTTTTGTGTAATAATAACATTAAGTTTTAGCTCTTGCCAAATACAGTAAACTTCAGGTAAAAGCGAGTAAAATAAATCAGCAGATTTCAAATGTAGAAGCCATGGTTCCAATGCCAATAGAAACACTCTGCTTTAATAACAAAATTGTTGTATATCTTCCCACCACCATTCATTCAAATCAAATCACCAACCCAATCGTTCGGTGAAAAGCACAGAGACCTACATTAATCGTCATATCTGGGGAACCCAAACCATCCTTTTTTTTTTGTACATACGCGTAACGTAAGGAACACAAGGAATACGACCCTCCCGAAATGACAACAGCAGGCAGGGAATAGAACGGAACGGAGTGGATCACAAATCACAATGAAAGGGGGTGTTGTGGGTGCGAGCACGCAACTGGTTGGGATGTGGGAGATGGCGACGCCCGTGGCGGCGAGCGCCTCCTGCGAGGAGCGCGCGAGCTGCAGCACGTCCCCGAACGCGGTGATGGAGAGCGGGCCGCGGATGCCGGCGGCGCGGAGCGCGGCGGCCAGGCGCGGGGCGACGCGGTAGACGTTGACGCCATTGGGGATGTGGCAGTTCTCGAAGTCCCACCACACGGACACCCGCACCGCCCGGCCCTCCTCGTCCTGCGCCGCCGCCGCCGCCGCGCCCCGCCGCCTCTCGCCCGCGGAGCTGCTGAGGCGGCGGCAGCAGACCTGGTGCACGCGGACGCCGCGCGAGTAGGCGGAGACGCGCCGGAGCAGCATCTGCGACATGGCGGCCGTCGCCGCGCCGATCCCTCCTCGCCGGCGGTTGCGATTTGTTGCGGTGGGGTTTTGGGGGGAGGCAAAACCCTTGCGGCTCTCCGCTTCGCCACGACACAAACGGAAATGGAATCTCCTGAGATGATGGGCCGGGCCGGGCCGGGCCGGGCCTCGGAGAGACCAACCTAATGGGCCGGTCCGGGCAGAAGCCTCAGGTAAACTGGGCCGCCTTTAGGATGGGCCAGCCTTTCAGCTCCATCTACATCTTCGTCAGTTCGTCGGCTGCTCACGCCGCGCGGGGGCTTTCTTTCTAGCTAGTGGAAGCGAATCCGGCGAGCCGAAGCGGCGGCGGAGGGGAGACGCCGGCGGGAGCAGGGACGCAGGCGGAGGCAGCGAGGATGGATCCGGACGCGGTGAAGTCGACGCTCTCGAACCTGGCGTTCGGCAACGTCATAGCCGCCGCCGCCCGCGACCTCCAGAAGGTGACACCCGACGTCTCATCCCCCGCCCCCGCCATGTTCCTGCGCCGCCTTGCTATGCCGCGGCTCCGCGCTGACTGTGAGCCCTCCAGTGGGTCATGGAGCTGTCGCCGGCCCGCCCGCCTCCTGGATCTCTCTCGGGACAGGCGATCCAGCATAGGCCCTTGATCGGAATAGGATGCTGGATTTGGTTGTGTAGTGCTGTCGGTATGTGATTATCGGTTGGACTATAATATACTGCTATATGTTAGGATCCGAG
Organism: Paspalum notatum; assembly: GCA_022530915.1. Classification (NCBI taxonomy): domain Eukaryota; kingdom Viridiplantae; phylum Streptophyta; class Magnoliopsida; order Poales; family Poaceae; genus Paspalum; species Paspalum notatum. Next base: position 7,202,237 of record CM039690.1, on the reverse strand, counting down.
TGGGCGGTGGAGTGAGATCTACTGGAGTAAAATGATAGGGAATGCAACCTTCCGGGATTGCTTGAGGTTTTACGTGTCGAATGGAGTGAGGAACTGATGATGGCTCTTGATGCGAATATGGTTAATTGTGTGGATAAACCCATCTCATGGCCTATCCAAGGAGATTTCTTTGCTTGTGATTTACACTGGATTCATGGTGCGGATAAATAACTGGATTTCCCCCCTAACAGATAGGTAGCATGAGCCAAACTGTGGTTTTGGAAGCACCTGCTATGCCTGTGAATCCCTACCTCGTCGGTTATATGTTTGTTCCACCTCACTCACAATCACAATGCCAACTTCCCGGTTAGGATATGAAATCATGGTGCTTTCTGATATCTCAGGTGCTTACACATGGTAGTAGCCAGTAGGGTCTAGCACTGGGATTTAGTTGAACAAAAAAAAAAAAAAAAAAACATGGCCTGGAAGGGGTTAAAATTGGCAAGTGCTGCTGGTGAAAGTTGGTGGCTTTTGTAGTTTTATGCATCTACATTTTGTACACATTTGTGTATCAGAAAATGGGCTCTTGATAGATTTACCGCCATGAAAAATTTCTGTTGCGCCCATCTCAGCAAACTGTTATGACTTTTCGTATTTTGCAAAAAGAAAACATATTCAGTATTGATAGCTCGTTACTTGTTTCTTCAGTCATATTTTAATTTTAATTCTTTGATCAGTGGCTGGCAATCTTCTATTATTGATTCTATTGTTTGCATATCCGGGGCTCCGGGCTATTGGCATCATGGATAGTCCTTTAGTTTTGCTTGATTTGTTTTTTTCAGCTCACTCATTATTAGTACATCACTTTTTTTCTGAGGTCCATTATCTGTTTTTGTTTTTTACTGCTGACAGTCTGACACAGCTGCACATCATCTTAGGAAATGGTGGCTAAAGACAAGGCTCAAGCAACACAAGCGAGTCCTGATGAAGTTGATCTTGATGAGTTGTTGGATGTGAGTACAAGTGTAACCATCTATTTGATTTTATCTTGTATTTTCTTTCTTCTATATAGAGCATATGTTATTATTATGCTGTCAGTTGTCACATTGTCATTGCACCATGGAACTGCTCTGCAGGACCCAGAACTTGAAAAGTTGCATGCGGAGAGAATTGCTTCTCTAAAGGTAGTGATGCGGTCTGCATCTTTTCATTTATAATGAGGCTTATATATGTAATATAATCTTGTTCCTCAAACTTCTTTACAAAACAGAGAGAAGTTGAAAAGCGTGAAGTGTTAAAAAGGCAAGGTCACGGTGAATACAGGGAGATAACCGAAGGAGACTTCCTTGGAGAGGTTACTGGCAGTGAAAAAGTCATATGCCATTTCTACCACCGTGAATTTTACCGGTGCAAGTATGCCATAACTTCTTTATTTTTTTTTCTTTTCACATGTGTGGTTTTGCCTTTGGTACTTATGGAAATTCTTTTGTGCGGATATTTGCTAGGATCATGGATAAGCATCTGAAGACCCTTGCTCCGATCTATGTGGGAACAAAATTCGTCAAGCTTGATGCTGAAGTATGTATAATATCACTGTTATCATTAAATTTCTTCCTTGTAACAATTATGATGCCTAATCCTATAAATAACTAACTGCAGAATGCTCCGTTCTTTGTGGCAAAACTAGCAATTAAAACATTGCCATGTGTTATATTGTTCAAGTAAGTGTATAATCTTTCCATTACGCCTGCCCATTGGATAATGTTTATTACTATTTGGTATTCCATAATCTTCCTGTTTCACCTTGCTGAGATCCTGTCCTACTTCAGGAAGGGTATTGCTGCTGACCGGTTAATCGGGTTTCAAGATCTTGGGAGTAAAGACGACTTCTCCACCAGAGCATTGGAAAATATTCTTAAGATGAAAGGTAATCACAATTTATCATATTTCTAACCTTTGGGATGACCAATATTCTAACCTCCAACATTATTGCAGGTATAATCGATGAGAAGAAGAAAGATGATGAAGAAGAAGATGAAAGTGAGTCTAAAAACAGACGGGTTAGATCTTCAACTTTTCAAGATTCTGACTCAGACTGATCAAAAGAGGATTGAGGATGCACCCTTTTTCAACTTTGGCTTTTGTTTGTTTGTTTGTTCTGTACTGTAGTTCTCAAAATCTCTTTGTGATATATGTGATCTGTGCTGTATCAATACCGGTTACTAGAACAAGAGTTGGATGCAATGGCTGGACGGTGGATGTAGAAGTGATTACTCTTTATTTATTTATTTTTACAGTTGTTATTGTCTATGTGCACATCATATTTTCATTGACTGGCCAGTCTGAGAAAGTCACATGATCATCAAAATCATCAAGATGCCTATCCAAATATATGGGCCCAGGAGCCAATATATTCGTACTTGAGGTTCTCAATTATTAGGGAGCAATAATTGACTGATTAGGTACTGTCCACGACCGAACTCCTCAGACTCGGTTAAACTTGGGTTATTCGTTTTCTATGGTTGCTGTATTTTTTTTATCCCTTATAATTTGACTGAACTCCATTTGGTGAATGTTCGTTGCAGTGATTCGACGAAATGGTTATTGCATCAGGCAAATCCTTGGATTATGTAAATTTGTATGTAAGAAACGTTTCGTGATACCGGTGATAAATTTATATATAAGAAACATTTGTATGTAAGAAACTTGCCGAAGCGGAACCCGTTGCACCAGTGAACTCCCAACACCGGTGAATGTTTGTTGCAGTGAACTCCATTTTTTGTGAACTTCTGAATGAGTTGAGGGAAAGAAAGAAAAGTACGACGTCCACACCGTCTGCTCGCCCCCGCTGCCGCCTCCTGCCCGGGCTCCGGCGGCTCCTGTTGCGAACAGACTTCGCGCCCCTGCCGCCGACGACCGCCTCCGTCGTCGCCCTCTACACCGCCGCCAGCTAACCACGGTAAAGGTACGACTCCTCCTTGCCGTCACCGCCCTCCACACCGCCGCTTGCTAACCACGGTGAAGGTATGGCGTCTCCTCGCCGTCGCCCCCGCCGCCGGCGACCGCCCCCGACTCCGGCGGCTACCGCCGCTAGCTAACCACGGTGAAGGTACGCAGCCACCTCACCGTCACCCCCGTCGCCGGCACTGCCCAACCGCCTTCCTCCGCATCCCGCGGCCGGCGGCTGCCGCCACCTCGCTGCCCCGCCGGCTCCAACCGCCGCCACCGCTAGGCTGGCAAACTCCTCCCGACCCTCCCTCTAGGTCCGGCAGCGACAACCCCAACCCCAACCCCAGCAACCCCGGCCTCGAACCCCGAACCCTAACCCCGGCGGCGAACGACAGCGGCGGCCGGAGATGGCGACGGAGGCGCGCGGGCGAGCGGGCGAGAGCGAGGGAGCGAATGGGCCGTGGTGGGCCGCGCGGGGTCGCGCTATCGCGAAGAAAGGGAGCTTCGCGCGTTAGACTTTCTAAATGAAAAACAACCGCGACACACAGACTCGACTAGTGCAACGGGTTCCGCAAGAGGATCGGCGACTCGGCTTGATGACTGGGTTCTTGTGCCGGTGCGGCGACCGGTGAACTCTTCTGCCCTAGCTACCGGAATTCAAACTTTCAGTGACCTCTTTTGATTATAAAACTGCTGGCCGGGAAGCTGGAGATCGCCTGGGAACACATAACCAAGAATCTTGACCAATTTTTTCTGATGTTCAGTTAATGGATTAATTTTACATGCTCTGGAACACCTGAAAAGCCTGTTCTGATAGAGAAATGTGAATATTTAGTTCTATTGTGTCCACACACAACACGTCCTAGTACTCGGTTGTGTATTATGCAATACGTAGTACATGTATCATGAATATTGTTCAAGGCAAAGTTTATGCCTCCATTTGTATGTCATTACAAATATTTTAACATGATAAGGTTTGTCAGGTAAGTAGATTAGTTAAAAGTTTAATATAGGTAAGGATTGTTAGATCCTGTCTTGCCTGCACATCATTTGTTAAGCCAGTATCTAAAAACTCTTATTTACCTTAACCTTTAGCTAATCTAATCCAGGCGATAAGCACACGTGCTGCCTAACTAATAATCCTATCCATAGCATTGGCCCCTAAGAACGAATCTCATCACATTATTTTTTATCTAACCGTTATCTGCGTTTCAGTTTTTCCCTATACAGTATACACAGCCAAGTTTCTGGAATCAAAAGAAATCTAATCCCTTTATTGCTATGACTTATGGGAAAGCAATTCAGAATTTTACAAGATGCACAGTTGCGTGCCGCCACCACAGGCAGCAATCAGAGCTTCACTCTTCTCAGTTAATACAACCATAGTATGAAAAACCGATTTAAATCTGCCAGCTAGTTAAGGGCAGGCCAAGATACTACTCCACAGAACAAAGCTATTAAAAACAAAGCAATCAGGACACAACACAGCAGCAGCTGTAGATCAGGTGGAAATAGCTAAACATAGCTTTCTAAGGAAGTTAAGAAGGCATCAACAACATACAACAGAATGGCGGCCCAGCAAAATTCGGGGCCGCCGTCTTCATGAAACAGATCCTGCAGCAATGACAGCTTTATTCGCAGGCCAGCTTGGTGTCGAAGCTGCTCAGGCAGATTGCAAAGGCCTGGAAGGCTGAGAGCGGATAACGGTAGTCCATTGTGAACATATCCTTAGCTACCTTCCCGAATTGCAGGATCACCTTTTCATGCTCTGGTGGGGGTGCTGGGGCAGCCTGGGACGGGGTTGGGGCTCCAGCAGCAGGCTGTGTGGCAGCTACAAGTTGGAAGTTCTTGACAGATGCGACAGTCACTCTGCCCCTAAAATTGAGGCACCAGCACTGCAGCTGCTCGTGCCATCTTGGGGCCTTGTTACGCAGAACCAATGGCCTCTCATTGCACTCATCATTGTCACCCAATGACATGTCTCCGATCCTGTCACTGTTCATTGAGATTTCAGAGAATCTTGTGCTGCTGAAATGCATGGAATGGTCCACAACAGATGACTTGGAGAAGGAAATGCGGCCAAATGACTCGTCAATGGAGCGAGCAAGGACACTATCCGGCTGGCATGGAACGGTGCCACCAGCCTCAAGGGATGAGGCAGGGATCGTGTGCATAACACAGTTCATCCGCCTAGGGCCCCGAGTACCCAATACGTTCAGCTCATATGAAACCTGTGCTATGTTGTAGGTGCTGGAAGAGACCTTTGGCGATACCTTCCTGGAGTAGAACCTACGACTTGTTTTCCCTGGTTGTGCTGCATTGCATGGAGGCTGGGTATCATATATGGCAAACTTTGTGCCAAGGAGATTTGACCTAAATGCACACCATAGATAAATTAGCAATACATACAGATTAAATATAATGCTTATGAAACATCTATAAACAACTTGGTTGATGTATGAGTTAGTACCTCAGCTTTCCGATGTACGTTTTGCTTGACCTAGATATATTTTCAGAACTCATAAATATTGTATATTCTGTACAGGTTGGACGGGAGGTTCGTTTTGCACACAGGAGTAACTTGCCACTTTCAACTAGCACAGCTGTAGAAAATAGATTAGTCCATGTTAATAGCAGAAGAGAATGACAAAAAAAAATGTACCAACAAGCAGGCCTACAAGTGGAATAAAATATATAAAGATTAAGGAATGAATCAGAAACAGACAATGGTCGACATCTGATAGCAGTATGTCGGTACTAAGTACTGGTAACTGGTACTGTGTTTAGCCTCAAGTGATAGAATACCAACAAGACTAGTGTAAATGTAAATGTTTTAAATTCATTGGACGATCCCTGGGACCAGATGAAAGATAGGTTGACCATATCCACACCCGTCCAATCCCTGGGACGATCTGGCACAGTTTTTTCCCTGCCCTGTGTTCTGTGCCAACAATTGGACAGCACAAAGGCCAAAGTATCCCTGGTCCATTCCACCCCATTCCCCATCCTTCCATGGAGGGAGAATAAACACCTGGTGACTACTAAATGTTTCTCCCCACCACAATCTTGTTGCCTCACTCCATTGTGTGACTCGCCTCTGCCTCTCTGCATCAGTGAGCAGATCGCCTCTAGCAGCCTTCCTGTATGTGCCTCATCTCCTATGCCTAAGGTGGAGCTCTCTGCGCTCGCCGTTGTCCTACATGACGTTGTGCTCTCTCATCGATGCTGCCTCTAGTCAATTTCCCTATGCCCTATCTTCGTCACAGCCAGCTACCAAGAGGGTGGATCCCAACTGCAGCGGTGCCGTTTCCTGCTGCAGCTACAGATTGATTCTTTCATATGTAAAAAAAGCCTAGATATCATGCATGAATTTGTACCGAACCTTTTGGGTGTGGATTTGATAAAATTTTGTGCAGATTTTAGCACATTTTGATTTTTTGAAACATCTCTGAAACTTTTTTTGTCTTTTTAATATTTTTCACTACTGGAAGTTCTTCTCCCTTCTCTCTCTCAAAGGACCAGTGGTGTTTGACAGGGATGTCATTTACCCAACAAATTTCCCCTGTGATTTTGTTCCACATGGACTATCTCCCCTGGCATCCAAAGGAACCCTTAGAGCCCCCCAACCCCCGTCAGGTGGACACTTCATCAAGGTTAAATTGTAGTGGGGAAATTCAGACTTAGAATAGCATAGAAAGAGAGTGCATATTCTGCAAGAGCAAAATGAGGGGACCAGTTCTCAAGATTTCTGAGACAGACACTGAGACACTCAAGAATGCCAGTCATGTCAAACATGAAAAGCATGAGTGGAGATGTGCACAAGCATGCACAAATGACTGGCATGTATAGTACGTTGGTGCATAATAAATAATAATCTAACAATACAACTACTATGTTGCTACCAGAGGTCTAAACCTACTTGGATCTAGTAGAAAATAGGGTAACATGGTACCTTCAACGCAAGAAAAAATTTGAGCATGGCTTGTTGAGCTTGTTTGATTTGGTGCCAAAGTGTGCCATGCCAAAATTTTGGCAAATCAATTTGGTTTGCCAAAATTGCGGCATGGTAAATTTTGGCACCAAACCAAGCATGCACGTTATACCGCAAGGGCTAAGGGTCTGTTTGGTTTAGGGTACAAGATGACCAGGCCAATTTAGGCAATAATTTGACCATGTTTGATTCTAGACCAAAATTTGGTCAAACAATATATTTCCCATGGCCAAACAAGCCATCCATATGAAAATTATGTTGTGGCCTAATTTTAGTCTACAGTCAAACATGGTCGAACTATGGCCAAACTTTGGCCTAGCCACCTTGGGCCCTAAACCAAACAGCCCCTAAGACACTAAGCTACATATGAGGTCATGTTTTACACAACAAGAAACATGGTCATGCATGTTGCATTATTTGGAATGCCTACAAGCATCGTACAGTAACTGATGGCTGTGATGCAGAGCAAGGAATTACAGTAAGACTGCAAGAGTAAGTATAAACAAACATAATCTTTGAAAAAGGCTTACCTGTGCTAAGACACAGATACAGGTAGTAAGTTTGGGTAGATTTATCCCTCTTGATGAAGCACTGGATGGGTGCATCTCGAGGCCCAGGCTGAATATGGTCAACAGAACAGTATTAATGAATGGATAAACAGAAGTTTATATGTATTAGTGGTTTTCATTACTTTCGTAATATCACTTTCAGAATACAAGTTACAGCAAGGATACAAAAATAGATCCAAGCCAGAGTAAAACCATTGCAGAAAATGAGAAATGAAACATGCAAGGAACTAAGAGAGAGAGAGAGAGAGAGAGAGAGAGAGAGCATCATTGGTTCATCACCTGCTTCAGGGACACAGGGAAAGTGATTTTTCCAGAAAACTCTGGATTCTTAACAATCTCTTTGCACATCTCTCTCCAGGTTTGGCAAACAGCCGCACAAGAAACCACATGCTTCCTGTTAGGCCACGTAGCTTCACTGGCCTCCAGCCTCTCGATCACATCCCGAAGCAATTCGGGGGGCAAATTAGCCCAGCAGCTGCTCTGGATCACCGGGGCTGGATCGTGCAACTCATGTACAGCGCCGTGAGATTTCCCTCTGCGGTGGCCCAGAAGCTTCACCTCAAACCCTCTTCGAGACAAGCTCCCAAATCCATCCCTCACATCACGCACGATGCTTCGGAACGACATCTACTGAATGTCAAAACAAGCACGCACAGCTGTGCTCAAACGTCAAAATGTCCTCCAATGGTCGTCAAAACAGGATGCCAGGCAATGGCGGCCGAGATGAACTAAGCACGGTGGTCCTGCCAGACAACAAAAAAAAAAAGAATCTGTTATTATAGCCTTTGAAATTTTACTGGTAAGAACAGAGATAAGTCTAGCTGCTTAATTCAAATCACTACCAATCTTATATCTTATATATCTAAATTGGAGCCCCCCATTACCTATTTCTCTTGACATGCATGAAGCCACATCATGTCACAATCCACTAACACATCCATTTATATCTTCTATCGATTTTCGACAACTTAATGCATGCAGTGCTTTTATGTGGCATCTTCGAATTTCCGCAGCAACGCGCAGGGAATTCCTCTAGTTCCTAGAATTGTAGCATGCCCACAAACTATAAACATGCTTCCAAACATGCCCTCACAAGTTGGTACCACTATCCTTCCATTTCCCAAGGCAAGCAGATCTTCCTTTTTAGGCCATGTTAAAGGAAAGTTTTTCACTACTACAGATTTCAAATGCCAAGGTCTATAATTGTATTTGACATGAATACCATTTCTAGTGGAGCAAGATGAACCATAATATTTCTAGCACATTTGGTTCCCTAGTTTCTGTTTTTGTTGGTCTCTTGTTTGCTTGGATGAGAAACTTTGTTTTCACAGGTTACAGTGCTTAAAAATACAGTTGTATTACAGATAAAGTTTTCAATTACAAAAAGAGCAGCAACCCAGAAACGGTAGCGGCATCACTCGTAACCCAACATCAGTTTAAAGCCGTAGCGGGGTGTGGGTAAAACAGCAGCATCCACAATCGCAGATCGCAAGAGCACGAAACAGTACAGACGGGGTATACGCCTCCAGCTCCCTAACACACACGCCGCTGCTGGCCGCTAAACTAAATCCCGGGCTCAATCCGTTTCCTATCTAGTGACAACCCATGCACATTGCTACCGAGGCCCCTACTTTATGCGATTCCTAGCAATCTCAGCAGTGAACACGAAAAAGAAAAACGCTCACAACAGACAGATTCACACATGCGCCTGCCCACCACATCAAATCGCTCTCACGGATGCAGCTACAGGTAACCCCGTAACGGTAAGATGCTCGACAAGAGCAACACCTCTATCGAGTCTCGACACCCCCAAATCCCAGAGCAGACTTCTTAGCCCAACCCACCGCGAGAGCCCCCGCCAAATCCCGCCGGAAACACCTCGGCCCAGCTGGACGCCCCTCGTCCCCGGCCTCTGACGACCCCCCAAATCCCCGACCCGACACCACGAATCGTCGAATCCACGAAACAGCAGTACCAGCGGGGCAGGAGCGTGGATCCGCGCGGCACGCACCTGGGGCGGGAGCGAGCGGCGCGGCGCCGCGGCTACGGGAGGCCGCGCGGCGCGGGGCGCGGGGGCGCCATGCGGATCCGGGGCGCGGGGGCGGTGGGGAGAGGAAAGGGGGAGGAAGGGGAGGCGACGGGGGGGAGGAGGCCAAGGAAAGAACAAGTGGTGGTGGCAGGCAAAGAGAGGCTGTGGATGCGGAGGGAGGGTGGGTGACGCTGACGCGACGTCACGTGCGGGCGTTTTCCGCGAACCCAGTACCCACCCACGGCGAAATGGGCGTTTTTTTTTTTTCCCCTCTCGCTCAAATTTCCTGCCGTTTCTTCATTTCAAGATTCGTGCCGGGGCCGCTGTAGATAAGACCGACGCCAGCAGCTAAGGTATACTCTTCATCCATCCACTATACCACCTACCTCTCTTTCTATAAACAGTGTCGCTACAGTGTCGTTTTGTACTGTACCCGGCCTTTTACCTCAACCGCTGGAGTTAGCCTAAGCAAGGGGACAAGGTATAGTATAAGATTTTTCTTCCCTAATGATGGCAAGTCAGTAGTTTTTCTATATTTGTGAAATGTGGAATGAGGAAGAGATATAGAAAACGGCCAAATACAGTCGTGGGGTCTGTTAAGAACCGGCAGCCTTTTTATGCCTTGCTCAAATTGGAAACGGCATCGTAGAGCGGAAAATTATACAGTATCTGACAGCGCACGGATTTGACATAGAGCCTGCTTGGTTGAGGTGCAAAATGTGCCATGCCAAAACAAGGGCAGGCCAAAACATAGGCATGGCCAAAATTTGGCCAAAAAAATTTGGCCACGAAATTTTGGCTAGCGCTTTGTTGGGTGCCAAATTTTAGCAGCCAAGGTTTTGGGATCCGATTGGTTTGGTGCAAAATAAAAATGCCAAGGACCATGATTCAAGGAAGCACAAGTAAATTTGTAAATACACCATCCGCAAACCACACTTTTCAGTACGGCACTTTTACCATTAACAGGTTATAGATATCCAGTACCATAATAAAATACATTTATAGGCTTAAGATACATAAGCTACAGCAACCATATTTACACAGAACTACTACACTTCATAGACCACCTACAATAGTTTTACATATCACATGGTTCAGCAGTGCGTCTGACTATCTAGGCCTACAGCACATCCAAAAAAAGCAAAATCAAGTGCATATATATAGCCTAATCACCTACCGGCTATCCAAAATACACAAGTCCAGCAACCATATTTGCACAGAGCTACCATATTCAGCACTATACCCAATACTGTCACCATACTTGTCACCTAAGTAATCGATGACCCAAGTACCAAATGATGCGTTCAAGTAGTTGCGCAAGTAAACTTGCTCCGGCTTGGAAAGGTGAGCTGCAATGTCAACCTTGTTCCTTGGTGGGAAAGGTATATCCTCAATACGCTTCCAAAGATTAGTATAAAGATCTGTAGGTGCAGCCCCACTTGATGCTATGGAGTTGGCAAGCATGACAATACTTGCTGATATTTCATCATTCTTTGATGGTCAAGCACGTTTTGCTTTATCCTTTGTATGTTTTTTCACAGATACTTTCATGTTCTTGCGCTTCATACTAGAAATTGAACCAAAAAGTGGGGTCCTACTACCAGCAATAGTGTTAGAATCATTCTCACCATGTTCAGCGGTAAATGATTGATCACTTCCTGATTTATCAGTACCATCTTCAGCATCCAAAGTGGACTGGTCAATGGCCAACGATCCATTAGCTTTGACAGATGCTCCAAATAGCTCTTTCATGAGACCGAAGAATTTGATAGGTCGAGTAAGGTAGTTATATTTTGCAGTCTGTAGCAATTATTAACAAGTGAGCTCACATCTTAAGGGCCGTAGAAATATGTATTTATTATTATTGCAATAAAGATAATGTCATCATCTAACAAATTATAACAACAGCTACGATACTACATACATATATGCAAAGGATAACTTACCCCAAGATTGGAAGGTGATTTCTCAGAATAGGGAATATTGAATTTGCATGCTGCTGCATCAAAACCATTGCCTCTCTTGCCCAACACTTCCTTTATCCAATTCCATTTCTCCTTGAATTGCCTGTAGTGACGATGAACTTGATTTCTATTTGTTCCAATTCCAAACCTTGCATTCAAAGCTTCTGCACACTGATGGTGGTGTTGTTGCTTCCACCCAAAGGTAGCAGGTTTGTCTTTTTGGTAATCGATATACCACTGAAGCATAAACTCAGTGGTATCATCAGTCCATGTTTTGTATTTTTTATGGGATATTGCATCATTTCCATCATTGTTTTTCGTAGCTATGCTATAAATGAAAGTTCAAAGTAAACAATCAGTATTATTGAAATATAAGAAATATTCTTGTTTTCAATAGAAAGAAAGTTAATCCATTAGCCAAAGTAGACATTATTTACTTCATTACACATAGATTATGACCATACAGTCATCGCAATACATAAAAGGAAACAAAGATTACACAGTGAAGCTAACCCAAAATGCACCAGCTAGTACTAACTACTGTGGAAGTATCATTATTATGAAGTCTATCATTCCACATCTGTTGCGCAATTGCATCACGCTTGGCAGCCCACTCACGTACATCAGCCTCTCGGTCCGAGACACGATTCTTACTCCTTGGAAGGTGGTCACACCAAGTCGGTTCATCATATATGAACTCATCAGGGCCATTATCCAGTATCCAATTATGAAGGGCACAACAAGCAATTACCACTTTGGCCTGTGACTTTAGAGGTACAAATGGCTTATTACTAAGAATCTTGAAACGATTCTTGAGAGCACCAAATGCCCTTTTCTACTGTTGTCCTAAGTTGGGAATGTCGATGATTGAAAAGCTCTTTCGGACATTCCGGATCATGTGCTCCCTGAAACTCTTTTAGGTGATAGCGAACACCACGATAAGGTGGTAATATGCCTGGCCTAGTGGCATATCCAGCATCTGCCAAATAAAATTTCTCTACATCCAAAGTTAAAATAAGATGTAGTGTCCAACTTTTTTTGTGGAGACTACATAGCAATTTCCAAAATCCATTATTACCTTCAGGGATTTTGAGTCCATTTGGACGAGAAAGAGCATCTTGCAACACAAGGGAATCATGAGCTGATCCCTCCCACCCTGATAGGACATAAGTGAAGCATAGATCAAAGTCGACAACAGCTAAGACATTTTGTGTGGGGTAGGACTTGCGGCCTCTAAACCTATCCACGGATTTAGCAGGCACGCATGCCCTAACATGAGTTCCATCTAGTGCTCCTATGCACCCCTATGTTCAAAAGACAGGAACATGTGTCAAGTATTTTTTTTATAAGTGTTAAAAAATACCCATACACTATTGAGATTTACCTCAAAATATGGATAAAATATGTTCGGGGAGTGTGGCGGAACCGCCGATTTAATACGGGCTAAGTACACCTGCCACCACTGGCCCACAGTGCACTTAGACCGAACTAAACTCGGTAGTTCGTCAAGCTACCCAGAAGGGCACTCGATGAAACCATCTCCCATGGATGCCGACATCACACACGTTAAGCTCTCGGAAGAGCCGCAACAATTACAACAACCCACCATTTCATACAAACATAATTCGATTGATTACAAATACTTTTGCTCAAAAGGGTACAAGGTAGTGAAAAAGAACGTCAAATTAAACCTCGCAGCGGATTACATATCGTTACAAAGATGTAACGTGCAGCGGAAAGTAAACATCAAGTATGACCTCGAGCCCACCGTAGTCATCCTTGATCAGAATCTGATATGCACCTAAAAGAAAAATATCAACAACAAACGGTGAGTTCGTGGGGAACTCGTAGGACTTACCCGTGGGCGGTATCAGCCCGACATATTTGAGATTATGCAAGGCTTTTTGGTGGACTGACTTCTAACCCGCATAAGCTTACTAGAAGTGGGTCCTTAGCCATTGTTTTTTTTTTTAAAAACATGTTATCATAAGATAGCAGGATTTGACAACTGCTACCCCTTAGTTATGATTATCAACAATATCATAGGGGAAAAGCTTGCAGAAAAATAAAACATGAACGCATGCCTCGTCCCAAAATTCATAGAGCCCCCATCGAACTCTTGGGAGTAGCCGTCTCAGGAGCGATGCCCCTGTACGTCGGGTCATCTCTCCCTCGACCTCAAAGCATCTCCCAAATCCATCAACCTCCTCTCAGTGGATGGGCAGCACTATGAATAGTCGGACGGATCATACTTATCCAAGCATGTTGTATATAAAACATGAATATAAGCATAAAGTATTTAAGTTGTTACTACGTTGCCCGTCAGTGATATTTGGCATTCTCACACAGTGAGCATCAGCGATTCGAATCGATTTTTAATTCCCGGGAATAACTAAAAATGCCAGAGGCCCATATGCTTACTCACACGACGGCTTTCCCACATATGGTCCCCCGCCTCCACTTGTCCCATCCCAAGTTCGATTCACTCCCGCCTGACCTCCGGGTTGTGCCCCCATGACGAGCCTGCCGGCATCCCGGTCTCCCCGTCATGAGTACCAAGCTCCCCCGGACCACCTTCCTCTCAACCAGTGGGTAGGAACGTGTTTCTGTTCTCCGGATGGCACAAGTAAGGTTTCACCGGCCCCATGTACCGGATAAGCACTCTAGCAATGTTATGCCAATCAGCAGGCGAACAGCGGACGGGCCTTAATCGACTCGGGCGGAGTCCACCAACACATTATCACAATCTCATCATGTCAAACCATATCTCCGCCCGGTCTCAACTTATCATCAAGTCATAACAGATTTCCTTTCGATTCCAAGGTTTTGTAAAAACATTTGTAGGCCCTATCATCTCGCGAGTGAATACCTTCACTCGTCTTCTACCGTCTGAGCAGGGCTAAGCATAGACTTCGTTTTATCCTTTCTACTTTGGGCATCAAGGATTTATGCATGTGGGGTTTCATAAAATCCCTAAACGTAATGCACAAACAAGAATAGGGTGGTGAGACTCCCTAGATAGGTGAAAATGCCTAAGGGGCCTACCTTTGTTGTTGACAACTTGAACAAACTAAACTACTGTTAGTTTGCCGGGTTGTGAGGCTGTGCCCCAGGCAACCCCTTGTTATAGGGACGGCCAACTTAGCGACATGTCGTCTTCTTGCTTCGGGTTCCACTTGCCGTCTGGCTTCTCGATCAACGGTAGATCCTGCGTCGGCTCCTCGATCCCGTGGTCTATATGCATGCCAGATATGCAAATGAGTGTAAGGATGCAATGCAGGATAGAGTGTAGTAGAAAAGTAACCCACGGTGGATACTACATGTCAAAGTAAACAAGCCTTCTTATTTAAGGTCTACCTCCCGAGGAAGGCATTCCTACTCTCCTAGGAAATCCTGCATGCCATCTTTTAAGAAATCGTATAAACCATCACCTAAAGCTAGCTCAACTAATCATATTAACTAAACTAGCTTACTCTTAGAGTGTAATTAGCAAAAGAGTTTACCTAATACACAACAGTGGTTTAAACATGCACATATATACTTTCTGAGTCCTATGTATCATGTACAAGCTACCAAAGTTCTCCTAAAATTTTCCTAGCCATTTAATCCCACTTTTTTTTTCTTATTTTCTTTCCTAGCTAGTGGCACTTTGTCCATTTCAAAACACCACTCAAACTTGACATGCACAAACTCATATTTTACCAGTGACTCTTATCAGTTATCTAGTGCATAGGAAAAATATCAGATGACTCATTCTAGCAGGTTTTGCATGGTGTTCACTTTTTAATTAATAGAAAGGTACATTATGCAAATATAATGGCAAAGCCCCACCTAACAGCAAGCACTATGGCCATAAAGTTTGTCATAGTGTTCTCATGTGCTACAAAGCATACTGACCAAGTTTTACCATTTTAGAAGTTCATCTAGATCACTTTTTCTATTTATTTTCCTTTTACATACATGCACAAAACCGAGGGTAAAATGGTCATTTCACTCATCTTCATCATACCTAACCTGTAGATCTACTCAAGAGGAGTTCATAGGTACTGAGTTTGCCCATTTTGGATTTTTCTTTGAATTGATATGATTTTTCAAAGTTTCAGCTCAAAATAAATATAGATCTAGGACCTATACGCAATTATCTATAACTTCCAGGGGCTAGCTCGTGAGATCCGCAAGACACAGTACACAGCGCTCGGGTTGGATCTGTAAAAACGCAAAACATCAAGGGCTAAACCGCAAAGCGGCGTCTTCCTCCTCGGTCTTCTTCCTCCTCGCGACCGAGGAGGAAGACGGCGGCGCGCACGGCCGAACCCGGCCTGCGGGGCGCGGCGGCTCGCCGGAGGCGGCCGGAGAGAGGGAGGGGAGCGCGGGAAAGCTTACCCCGTTACCTACGGCGGCGGAGGGGGCGCGGAGAGGGCCGGCGGCGGTGAGGTGCCCGGCGGCGACCGGCGCGACGTGGACCGGGCGATGGGGAGGCGGAGCGGCACCTAGACCTTGCCCCTCGGGTCCGCGAGGTCGTGGCGGAGGTGGCGGTGGTGTCCTAGCGGCGTGAGGAGCTCGGGAGGCGGGGCGCGGCGGTGGTGAACCGGCGGCGCGGCGCGGCGAGCTTGGTGGCGCGGCGGACTCGTTCTGGCGAAAGGAGGGCGGAGCGGGGGCGAGAGCTTTTCCCTCGGGTGCGCGACGAGGTGGCGAGTGCAATGGGGGGGTCCTAGGGGCGCGAGAGGCAGCGGAGGCGGCTAGGGAGCTCGAGCTCCGAGCTCGCTCCAATGGCGGACGGCGCACGGCGCTCTGTGCGGGCGGAGGCGGAGAGAGGGCCGGGAGTGGGGCGAGAGTGAGCGAGAGGGCGAGCGGAGTCGCGTCCGCGCCCGGGTGAAGGCGCTCGGGCGTGGGGCCGACGATCCGCGGGGCGGAGGAGCCGCCGGTGCTTGCCGGCCGCGTGGTGGCCGCCGGCCCGGACACGGTGGCGTGTCGGGTCGGTGGGCCCCACCGGTCGGCGACAGTAGGAAAAGGAAAATAGAAGAAAAATAAAAATGTGTTTTCTCCCCTGCTGAAAACCGCCATTTTGACCAATTTAAAGGCCGAATTTGGAAAAACTCCAATTGAATGAAATGTTCTACTCTTTGAACTCTACAACTTTGTCAATAGGCATGATTTCAAATTCGGCATGGAAATATGAAATTTGTTTGAATTTATGCAGCAGCCATAGGTAGGGACAGGGTAGGTCACCTGCTTGGGAGGGGAAAATACCCTAGTTACAGGCCTCAACTCCACTTGCTCCTTTTGACAAATTTGTTGGTTACTCTCTAAACTATATTTCATTTCATCAGGGCAGGTCATGAAAATGGCTCTATGGGTAAGAAAATCTCAAATTACCAAACTGGACAGAGTAGGGGTGTGTTTCTGGGCTGACAAAAATTGGTTGAAAAGACCAATTTGAATTCATATTATGACCTGACTCATATTGACAAAGTTGTTTCCTAGATCATTACCTACAACTTTGTTAATATGATCCTCCTCTAAATCACAACATATTTTGAAATACAACCCTAATCTTGTTTAGGATTTTGGTAAAACAGCAGATTTACTCTAGGTAAAGCTTTTCTTGTTTTCAACTTTTGAAGTATCAAATGAAGGCCAATCACTTCCACAATAGGTGCATTTGAAAGGTAAAAAGTTCAATTTCATTTCATAGAAAGGGAGAATGTAAAGTTGTATAGTGAATTCAAAAGTAATTTCAGAATCAACTTTGGGGATGAGCTAAAGTTTCAGATTTGAGAAATTTTGACTTAGTGGTTTATCTACCAATTCCTCATTACTCTCTTAAGCATGATTTAGTCTTAATTCATCATTAGCTTATGTATAATTGTGTGTACGGCTTCTGAGATGCCAGGGGCATCACAACCCACCCCCCTTAAAGAAATCTCGTCCCGAGATTTTGAAAGAGGCAGGGTTCTATGTCGTAGGGTGAAAAGATACTACCCGCATCTTGGGGCTCGGGACTCTTTTAATAGTTGCAAACGCACTTTAACTCTTCCTTTGTCCTTTGTTGGCTTTGTTGACGACCGGGTGAGTGGTTAGTACCTTTCTAACACAAGGTAGTTACAAAGCATCATTCGGTTGACTAGGATGGTTCCTTTAAGGTACTCGATAATTCACGTCTCATATGAGAGGGAAATGAACAAACCACGAAGAGAACGTGGTGGCAGCGAGCGAATGACATGATTGGTTCAAGCACGACGAGAGGGTTACTTCCTGGCTTTGACACCAAGTTTAGGAGCGTAATAAACATCTGATTTATTTGAACAATGAGAAGCAAAGCATACGCAGTAGGGAGTTTGAATGAAGCAAAAATCTCGCGAGTTATAGAAAACAACAATGGATGTGTTGTTAGGAGGCACATTCATTTCATTTGATAGGGACTGCGTACACATATAAGATATCAAATCCAAATATTTTCAAAGAGTAAGGTGTGGCGATGCATAGCACACACTACTCATTGCCTTAAGAAAGATAACACGGGAAGAAAGTAGGACATATTCGCCTAGACAAAGTAATGGTTGGTATGATTTCATAGAATCGATCAAGACTGACCAAGAGAAGTATAGGCATATGATGTGCGCTTACTAACGAAACAATAGTCAGTATTAGTACGCTTAACTGAAGATGAATTTCAAAGAAGAGCGAAGCAACTTCTTGAAAAGGACGATATGACAAAAGCACTAGCCGAGAACAAAAGCTTAGCGCGGTGGATGGTGCTGAAGTTCATCTTCAGAAGATAAGGTTTAATATATACCAGAAAGGAACGTAATAGAAAGCAGTGGAAACAGAGTTTGACTGTCTCCACAATTTAGAGGGAGGCCAGTTGGAAGAAGAAATGAGATGATGTAGTAAGACAGTGGGAATGGAATCAAGCATTTCCACATATACAAGATGTTAACGAGAATCGGGGTAAGCGCAGAGAAGTCCGAGGTTTGGACCAATGGGTGTAAATGTATCGTGGAGAATAGAATTGCTCATCCCCGTGAAGCACGACCAGCAAAGATAAACAAAGTCAACGAAAAGATGTGGACGAGTGGAACCCTAGATTTGACTCGTCTCACGGATCGAGAAGAACATGGTTCAACAAGGCAAGGGGAAGGTGTGAACAATAGGGGGTTAAGGTGGATCTTTCCCTACAGACCACGAAGGGCAAGGTGAAACAAAGCAATGAAATGATACAAGGTGGCAGTGGAATTAGAGTAAATTATCTCCACGAATGAGATGTATAGAGGTCCACAAGGGGTTTGGAGTTGGATAGGAATGTTCCACAAATGCAGCGGTGTCATGCCTTTGCATGTCTTGATACCTGCGCGCCCCTAGTGGAACCGTGTGACGGCCGTGCACACAGGACCCTAGGTTCCGTCGCGGCACCATAGACTACTCGGGTAGACACCCCATCAAGTGCGGTATTTCTTTCCAACTTCAGGGGATATGCGAATAACACAGGATTATAGAAAGACATAAACAGGGAGTTTTACACGCCATAGCATAATGTTTTCGGAGGTATAACTCATCAGACTTATTTCAATCAGGAACGAGGCAACCACAACAAAAGTGTCATGGATTACAGGGACTGAAGTGCCTGAATGACAAAAGCGTGAAACGTGAGAACTACAAGAGTTTAGAATGCTCCATTGAAAATAGAGTTACATTAGTCATGAGGGTGGGACATATGCCGACTGCAAGGAGCTGGGTACATGGGAAACTCAAGGGTTATGAGAGTCAACCTCCTCTTATTACAACAGTTTGCGATGACTGCTAGCACACCAAATAGTATCTAGCTAGTACTGCCTAAACGTAAGATGGATACGCCCAGGACGAACGCCCGTTTCTTCTTTCAACCAACTTGGTGCAGTGTTGGTCTTCACGTGGGAAACGCCATGAAATAACAGTCTTGACTCTCCACCGAGTATGAGAACGTCACCAGATTCGAGGTTGATCTTGGTCGCTTGGTCCTTGTCTCTCGTGTCGCCGAACATGAACTCGGCGGTGTCTCCTATGGAGATGGATATGAAAGGTAAACCTTTGGTAAGGCTACTCTCTGACTCGTCCTTGTCTTGGTGAAGTCCGAGCTTCCCGGAGTTGGTGTAGTAGTTGACGATGCATATGTCCGGGTTAATTTGAGGAAATCCACTTGCAGTAGAATTTGCAGTTTGAGCAATCATCTTGAAAGCTTCTGGTATTGCAGGGGCTCGTGCTCCATCGATTGGACGGGTTGGTCCATATGAGCGTGTAGTTGGATCCCAGTTCTTTCCAAGAGACATCATCCATAAGCTCATTTTGGCACCATTCTTGTAGCTTGGTCTATAGAATCCGCCTGGACCAATACCCAGTTGTCGACATACACGAACTATCTGGATTTGATCTTCAGGCTTGACAAATCCCTTCAATAGAACCATCCCGGGTCGCAGATGTTGAACTGAAGCTGCACTCGTGGAGGACTCTCCCGCTTTTCTCTTCTTAAGACTTTGAGGTATTGTGGCTTTAGTTTTCTCTGACTCATGGTAATCCGGGCATAAGTTGAAGGGCTGCGTCAATGGTTGCGACATCTGTAGCAAGAAAATTTTAGGCTCCGGTCGATTCGGGAGTTTTGAAGGCCTAATGTGGTCATAGGGCATTTCGTACTTATGTGCTGAAGAAAATACGTCTGAGAAGTGAACTCATCACTACACTATGTGCGACTCCTATACCAAATGTTTGTAGTAAGAGAATGTGTGACATGTCTTAAACCTGAAATTTTCACAAAGGGTTGATTTTTGGGCTGAAAGATGCTTAATGTATTTGGTTTACGTTTGCTAAACCATTCATACCTAGAGCGAGGGATACATAGAAAAGTTATCCCAAGTTATGTGTTATACCAGTTTCATATGCAAAGTTTTTGTTAATTTCACTTGCTTTTCTACTATAATTCAAAATAGTAGCATCATATGTACATTTACAATATGAATCTAGTTTCTTTTTAACCAAACACACAGCAAGACATATGAGATGAGATGGAATGATGTATGCCCGTCCTATCCGGTCTCACATCACACTTTCTAAGTATACAACTAGCGATATTCGGTGACATATATGCACGTCTCTCCTTAATGCAACTAGTCGAGTCCTAGTCGTTCTTAGTTTCGCACGTGGTTAGTGTACCTGCAGAAGAATGCATGCTCATACATTACCACATAATGTGGCATCCACGCGTGACCGCTGCGTGGACAACGTTGGTGGGCCGCTGCACCTTTTCCTCAAAGCCTGACTTTCCACCAGTACTGGGGATTGTCGAGAAAAAGGTGGATCCCAAAACCGAATGTAAGTGTGGTGGGTATGAAGGCCTCAAACATGCCCACCACCCTTAAAGAGCTTTTACTTATACAGCATGAATGCAGAGATTACAACTATTCGCAAAACCCAATAGCTTCCACCAGTACTGGGGATAGCTATGGCCGAATAGTTGCTTCTCAAAGCGCCCAAAATGCATATGAATTCTATCTAGGTCAGAATGTTAGTGATGTCACCTGATATCTCCTAACATCCTTATAATGGGCATATACGCGATATCTCTCATTTTCGCAAATACTCTGAAAAGATTTGGAAAATAGGCTTTTGAAATCAAAACGAAGTTGTTAAAATTGTTGCTCGTGCATGATCGGCTCTGATACCAGCTGTGGCGGAACCGCCGATTTAATACGGGCTAAGTACACCTGCCACCACTGGCCCACAGTGCACTTAGACCGAACTAAACTCGGTAGTTCGTCGAGCTACCCAGAAGGGCACTCGATGAAACCATCTCCCAGGGATGCCGACATCACACACGTTAAGCTCTCGGAAGAGCCGCAACAATTACAACAACCCACCATTTCATACAAACATAATTCGATTGATTACAAATACTTTTGCTCAAAAGGGTACAAGTGTGATGCCCCTGGCATCTCAGAAGCCGTACACACAATTATATGTAAACTAATGATGAATTAAGACTAAATCATGCTTAAGAGAGTAATGAGGGATTGGTAGATAAACCACTAAGTCAAAATTTCTCAAATCTGAAATTTTAGCTCATCCCCAAAGTTGATTCTAAAATTTCTTTTTAATTCACTATACAACTTTACATTCTCCCTTTCTATGAAATGAAATTGAACTTTTTACCTTTCAAATGCACCTATTGTGGAAGTGATTGGCCTTCATTTGATACTTCAAAAGTTGAAAACAAGAAAAGCTTTACCTAGAGTAAATCTGCTGTTCTACCAAAATCCTAAACAAAATAATATGTTGTGATTTAGAGGAGGATCATATTAACAAAGTTGTAGGTAATGATCTAGGAAACAACTTTGTCAATATGAGTCAGGTCATAATATAAATTCAAATTGGTCTTTTCAACCAAATTTTGTCAGCCCAGAAGCACACCCCTACTCTGTCCAGTTTGGTAATTTGAGATTTTCTTACCCATAGAGCCATTTTCATGACCTGCACTAATGAAATGAAATATAGTTTAGAAAGTAACCAACAAATTTGTCAAAAGGAGCAAGTGGAGTTGAGGCCTGTAACTAGGGTATTTTCCCCTCCCAAGCAGAAGGCCTACCCTGTCCCTACCTATGGCTGCTGCATAAATTCAAACAAATTTCATATTTCCATGCCGAATTTGAAATCATGCCTATTGACAAAGTTGTAGAGTTCAAAGAGTAGAACATTTCATTCAATTGGAGTTTTTCCAAATTCGGCCTCTAAATTGGTCAAAATGGCGGTTTTCAGTAGGAGAGAAAACACATTTTTATTTTTCTTCTATTTCCCTTTTCCTACTGTCACCGACCGGTGGGGCCCACCCGTCAGGGTTGCCTCCCACCTCGGTACGACGCCCGCCGCGTGGGCGGCCGGCGTACAGGGAGCGCGCCGCGCCGCGGATCGACGGCCCCACCCCGCGCCCTCAGCCCCGGCCTCACCTGGACGCGCCCCGGCCCTCTCCACTCCACTCGCCGCTCGCTCTCTGCTCCCTCTCCCTGCGCTCGCACTCGCAGCGCGCCGCCGCCATTAGAGGCTCGGGGTCGAGCTTGAGCTCGCCGCGCCGCCGCCATCCGACCTCCTCGCGCCCCGAAGCTGCCACCACCACCTCCGCCGCGACCCGGCGCACCCACCCCGCTAGGCCTCGCCACCGTTCCCCTCCCCTCGGAGTGGGTCGAGCCGCCGCGCCGGGCGCCGCCCGCCATGGTCACCATGGCCGGCCCGCGGCGAGCTCGGGCCAATCACCCCTCCGGTGATCCCCGTGCCTAGCCGACCAGCGCCCCACGCTCGCCCCGACCCCCTCCACCGAATCCCCAAGGCCTCGGCCCTCACCACCGCCCCTAGCCCCTCTCCCCGCGCGCGCCGCCCGCGCGCACCCGCGCCACCCACGGGCTCGCCGTGGAGAGCCCTCTCCGGGCCGTCCCCGTGCCTCCAGACCGCCACCACCGGGCTCGCCATCCCCTCGCGCATCTGGGACGCACCTCCGAGGCCTCCGCCTCCGACTGGGCCGCGGGATCGAGGCCGCTCCGCCGCGCACCGCCGCGCCGTGACCGCCTTCAGTTCACCGCCCGCGCCGCCCGTACGCTCCTCACCGCACGACTAGACCTAGGGGGAACAAACCCTCGAGGTCGAGGCCACCGTCCGGTGCCGCCTCGGCTCCAAGTCCGGCTTCCCCGCCGCCGGCGCAGCCGCGCCTCTCCCCGCGTCGCGCGCCGTCGCCCGTCGGCCCGAAGAAGAAGAAGAAGGAGATTTTGCGATCCGGCCCCCGACCTTTTGAAGTTTCACAAAGTCATTCGGTGCACTGTGGTATGAGTCTGGTGATTCTTGCACGCTAACCCTCGAAAGCTATGGTTAATTACGTTCGGGTCCTTAGTCTGAGTATTTTTCTATTTAGATGCATTTAAATTAGGTATGAACTTTGGAAAATCATATAAAATCACAGAAAAATCCAAAATGGACAAACTCAGTGGCGTTAGACTCCTCTTGAATAGATCTATCGAATGGGTATGATGTGGATGAGTGAAATGACCATTTTACCCTCGGTTTTGTGCATGTATGTAAAAGGAAAATAAATAGAAAAAGTGATCTAGATGAACTTCTAAAATGGTAAAACTTGGTCAGTATGCTTTGTAGCACATGAGAACACTATGACAAACTTTATGGCCATAGTGCTTGCTGTTAGGTGGGGCTTTGCCATTATATTTGCATAATGTACCTTTCTATTAATTAAAAAGTGAACACCATGCGAAACCTGCTAGAATGAGTCATCTGGTATTTTTCCTATGCACTAGATAACTGATAAGAGTCACTGGTGAAATATGAGTTTGTGCATGTCAAGTTTGAGTGGTGTTTTGAAATGGACAAAGTGCCACTAGCTAGGAAAGAAAATAAGAAAAAAAAAATGGGGTTAAATGGCTAGGAAAATCTCAGGAGAACTTTGGTAGCTTGTACATGATACATAGGACTCAGAAAGTATATATGTGCATGTTTAAACCACTGTTTTGTATTAGGTAAACTCTTTTGCTAATTACACTCTAAGAGTAAGCTAGTTTAGTTAATATGATTAGTTGAGCTAGCTTTAGGTGATGGTTTATACGATTTCTTAAAAGATGGCATGCAGGATGTCCTAGGAGAGTATGAATGCTTTCCTCGGGAGGTAGACCTTAAATGAGAAGGCTTGTTTACTTTGACATGTAGTATCCACCGTGGGTTACTTTTCTACTACACTCTATCCTGCATTGCATCCTTACACTCATTTGCATATCTGGCATGCATATAGACCACGGGATCGAGGAGCCGACGCAGGATCTACCGTTGATCGAGAAGCCAGACGACAAGTGGAACCCGAAGCAAGAAGACGACGTGTCGCTGAGTTGGCCGTCCCTGTAACAAGGGGTTGCCTGGGCCACAGCCTCACAACCCGGCAAACTAACAGTAGTTTAGTTTGTTCAAGTTGTCAACAACAAAGGTAGGCCCCTTAGGCATTTTCACCTATCTAGGGAGTCTCACCACCCTATTCTTGTTTGTGCATTACGTTTAGGGATTTTATGAAACCCCACATGCATAAATCCTTGATGCCCAAAGTAGAAAGGATAAAACGAAGTCTATGCTTAGCCCTGCTTAGACGGTAGAAGACGAGTGAAGGTATTCACTCGCGAGATGATAGGGCCTACAAATGTTTTTACAAAACCTTGGAATCGAAAGGAAATCTGTTATGACTTGATGATAAGTTGAGACCGGGCGGAGATATGGTTTGATATGATGAGATTGTGATAATGTGTTGGTGGACTCCGCCCGAGTCGATTAAGGCCCGTCCGCTGTTCGCCTGCTGATTGGCATAACATTGCTAGAGTGCTTATCCGGTATATGGGGCCGGTGAAACCTTACTTGTGCCATCCGGAGGACAGAAACACGTTCCTACCCACTGGTTGAGAGGAAGGTGGTCCGGGGGAGCTTGGTACTCATGACGGGGAGACCGGGATGCCGGCAGGCTCGTCATGGGGGCACAACCCGGAGGTCAGGCGGGAGTGAATCGAACTTGGGATGGGACAAGTGGAGGCGGGGGACCATATGTGGGAAAGCCGTCGTGTGAGTAAGCATATGGGCCTCTGGCATTTTTAGTTATTCCCGGGAATTAAAAATCGATTCGAATCGCTGATGCTCACCAAGTGTGAGAATGCCAAATATCACTGACGGGCAACGTAGTAACAACTTAAATACTTTATGCTTATATTCATGTTTTATATACAACATGCTTGGATAAGTATGATCCGTCCGATTATTCATAGTGCTGCCCATCCACTGAGAGGAGGTTGATGGATTTGGGAGATGCTTCGAGGCCGAGGGAGAGATGACCCGACGTATAGGGGCATCGCTCCTGAGACGGCTACTCCCAAGAGTTCGATGGGGGCTCTATGAATTTTTGGACGGGGCATGCGTTCATGTTCTATTTTTCTGCAAGTTTTCCCCCTATGACATAGTTGATAATCATAACTCAGGGGTAGCAGCTGGCAAATCCTGCTATTTTATGATAACATGTTTTAAATAAACAATCAATGGCTAAGGACCCACTTCTAGTAAGCTTACGCGGGTTAGAAGTCAGTCCACCAAAAAGCCTTGCATAATCTCAAAGGTGTCGGGCTGAAACCGCCCACGGGTAAGTCCTACGAGTTCCCCACGAACTCACCGTTTGTTGTTGATATTTTTCTTTTAGGTGCATATCAGATCACGACCAAGGATGACTCCGGTGGGCTCGAGATCATACTTGATGTTTACTTTCCGCTGCGCGTTGCATCTTTGTAACGATATGTATTCCGCTGCGAGGTTTATTTTGAAGTTCTTTTTCACTACCTTGTACTCCTTTTGAGCAAAAATATTTGTACTCAATCAAATTATGTCTGTATGAAATGGTGGGTTGTTGTAATTGTTGTGGCTCTTCCGAGAGCTTAACGTGTGTGATGTCGGCATCCCTGGGAGATGGATTCATCGAGTGCCCTTCTGGGTAGCTCGACGGACTACCGAGTTTAGTTCGGTCTAAGTGCACTGTGGGCCAGTGATGGCAGGTATACTTAGCCCGTATTAAATCGGCGGTTCCGCCACAGCTGGTATCAGAGCCAATCATGCACGAGCAACAATTATAACAACTTCGTTTTGATTTCAAAAGCCTATTTTCCAAATCTTTTCATAGTATTTGCGAAAATGAGAGATATCGCGTATATGCCCATTATAAGGATGTTAGGAGATATCAGGTGACATCACTAACATTCTGACCTAGATAGAATTCATATGCATTTTGGGCGCTTTGAGAAGCAACTATTCGGCCATAGCTATCCCCAGAACTGGTGGAAGCTATTGGGTTTTGCGAATAGTTGTAATCTCTGCATTCATGCTGTATAAGTAAAAGCTCTTTAAGGGTGGTGGGTATGATTGAGGCTTTCATACCCACCACACTTACATTTGGTTTTGGGATCCACCTTTTTCTCGACGATCCCCAGTACTGGTGGAAAGTCAGGCTTTGAGGAAAAGGTGCAGCGGCCCACCAACGTTGTCCACGCAGCGGTCACGCGTGGATGCCACATTATGTGGTAATGTATGAGCATGCATTTTTCTGCAGGTACACTAACCACGTGCGAAACTAAGAACGACTAGGACTCGACTAGTTGCATTAAGGAGAGGCGTGCATATATGTCACCGAATATCGCTAAGTTGTATACTTAGAAAGTGTGATGTGAGACCGGATAGGACGGGCATACATCATTCCATCTCATCTCATGTGCTTTACTTGTTTTTTGCTTGAAAATAGCTAGATTTCTTACTGCATCTATAAGTATACTCGTTGGGTAGTAGCATTTTACATACGAATCCTGTCTGCGGTTTTAAGATGCATTTCAAACTACGAATAAAATCAACGGAAACTTATTAGAAGAACCTAGTAGTACAAGAAATTTCTAAACAACTTATGTATAGATTACTTGCTCTGAAAGTAAATACGAGCGAGGTACCAGTTTAGGGCGTGTCTTATGTCCATTTTAAAACAAGTATTATATATAAAAGTTGTAGTGCGAAAAATTCAACCAACAAATTGATCTATAACGACCCTTCGTCAAAATACTCTGGACATTAACTTGCAACCATTTTAAGTCCAAGCTTACATCTAGGTAGCAAGTACGAAGTTTAGAAGATGAAGTTCGGGACGTAACTTAATTGGCACATGAATACAAATTGCCTTATGACCACAATTGGCCTTCGAAACTATCAAATTGACGGGAGCCTTATTCTTCCTGCTACAGATGTCGCAACCCTCGACGCAGCCCTTCGACTTATGCCCTAATTACCAAGAATCCGCAAAAGCTAAAACAACGATTCCTCAAGAACAAAAGAAGGGAAAAGCGGGAGAATCTTCCACCGAAGCAGCCTCAGTTCAACACCTGCGACCTGGGATGGTTCTATTAAAAGGATTTGTCAAGCCTGAAGATCAGATCGGGATGGTTCGTATGTGTCGACAACTGGGTAAGGGCCCAGGAGGATTTTATAGACCTAGCTACAAAAACGGTGCCAAGCTGAATTTATGGATGATGTCTCTAGGAAAGAACTGGGATCTGACTACTCGCTCATATGGACCCACGCGTCCATTCGATGGAGCACGAGCCCCGACAATACCAGATGCTTTCAAGATGATTGCTCAAACTGCGAACTCCACTGCAAGCGAGTTTCCTCAAATTAATCCGGACATATGCATCGTCAACTACTACACCAACTTCGGGAAGCTCGGACTTCACCAAGACAAGGACGAGTCAGAGAGTAACCTTACCAAAGGTTTACCTTTCATATCCATCTCCATAGGAGACACCGCCGAGTTCATGTTCGGCGACACGAGAGACAAGGACCAAGCGACCAAGATCAACCTCGAATCTGGTGACGTTCTCATACTCGGTGGAGAGTCAAGACTGTTATTTCATGGCGTTTCCCACGTGGAGACCAACACTGCACCAAGTTGGTTGAAAGAAGAAACGGGCATTCGTCCTGGGCGTATCAATCTTACGTTTAGGCAGTACTAGCTAGATACTAGTTGGTGTGCTAATAGTCATCGCAAAAATTTTGTAATGAGAGGGGGTTGACTCTCATAACTCTCGAGTTTCCCATGTATCCAACTCTTTGCAGTCGGCATGTGTCCCACCCTCATGATTAATGTAACCCTATTTTCAATGGAGTATTCGGAACTCTTGTAGTTCTCACGTTTCATGCTTTTGTCATTCAGGCACTTCAGTCCCAATAATCCATGACACTTTTGTTATGGTTACCTCGTTCCTGATTGAAATAAGTCGGATGAATTGTACCTCCGAAAACATTGTGCTATGGCGTGTAAAACTCCTTGTTTATGTCTTTCTATAACCCTGTGTTATTCGCATATCCCCTGAAGTTGGAAAGAAATACCGCACTTGATGGGGTGTCTACCCGAGTAGTCTATGGTGCCGCGACGGAACCTAGGGTCCTGTGTGCACGGCCGTCACACGGTTCCACTAGGGGCACGCAGGTATCAAGACATGCAAAGGCATGACACCGCTACATTGTGGAACATTCCTATCCAACTCCTAACCCCTTGTTGGCCTCTATACATCTGATTATGGAAATAATTTACTCTATTTTCACTGCCGCCTAGTATCGTTTCATTGCTTTGTTTCACCTTGCCTTTCTTGGTCTGTGGGGAAAAATCCCTCTCAAGTCCCGATATCGTTCACACCCTTCCCTTGTTGAGCCATGTCTTCTCGATCCATGAGACGTGTCAAATCTATGGCTCAATTCGTCCACATCTTTCGTTGACTTTGTTTATCCTTGCTGGTCATGCTTCACGGGGATGAGCAACTCCACTCTCCACGATACCTTCACAACCATTGTTCCAAATCTCGGATTTCTCTGCGCTTACCCTGATTTTCGTTAACATCTTGTATGTGTGGAAATGCTTGATCTCATTTCCACTGTCTTACTACGTCATTCCATTTCTTTTTCCAACTTGCCCCTCTCTGAATGGTGGAGACAGCCAAACTCTGTTTCCACTGCTTTCTCCTACGTTCCTTTCTAGAATATATTGAACCTATCTTCTGAAGGTAAACTTCAGCACCATCCGCCGCGCTAAGCTTTTGTTCTCAGCTAGTGCTTTTGTCATATCGTCCTTTTCAAGAAGTTGCTTCGTTCTTCTTTGAAAATCATCCTCAGTTAAGCTTACTAACACTGACTATTGTTCGTTAGTAAGCGCACATCAAATGTCTATACTTCTCTTGGTCAGTCTTGATCAATTTTATGAAATCATACAAGCCATCACCTTGTCTAGGTGAATATGTTCTATTCTTTTTCCACGGCATCCTTCCCGAAACAGTGAGTAGAATGTGCTATGTATCACCACGTCTTACTCTTTGAGGAAGGTTCGGATTCAATACCCTATATGTGTACACAGTCCCTATCGAATGAAATGAATGTGTCTCTCAAAAACACATCCATTGATGACCCTTTGAGACGCAAAATCCTTCATGGTTCGATTTTTCTGATTGTGTACACCTTGCTTCTAATGTTCTAAGACCTATATATATTCATCACGTCAAAGTCAGGGGGTAACCCTGTTTCACCATTCAAATAGATCAAGGCCGTTTTCGCATTGGCCACACCGTCTTTGTGGTTTGTCCATTCGCTCTCATATAATCCACGACTTGCCGGGCACCTGGGTAAGACCACCTTAGACGTATTCAAAAGCTTTGTAACTAACTTGTGATAAGGAGGCACTAACCATTCACGAGCCAGTTAACAAAGCGAGTTGGTGAAGGATTAAGTGTCGCTGTGTATGACAGAAGCACACGAACAATGATGCCAAAACAATTTCACTTCGCAGTAAGCCGTAGAACCCCGCTTCCTTCAAATCTCGGGACGAGATTTCTTTAAGGGGGGTGGGTTGTGATGCCCCTGGCATCTCAGAAGCCGTACACACAATTATACGTAAACTAATGATGAATTAAGACTAAATCATGCTTAAGAGAGTAATGAGGGATTGGTAGATAAACCACTAAGTCAAAATTTCTCAAATCTGAAATTTTAGCTCATCCCCAAAGTTGATTCTAAAATTTCTTTTTAATTCACTATACAACTTTACATTCTCCCTTTCTATGAAATGAAATTGAACTTTTTACCTTTCAAATGCACCTATTGTGGAAGTGATTGGCCTTCATTTGATACTTCAAAAGTTGAAAACAAGAAAAGCTTTACCTAGAGTAAATCTGCTGTTCTACCAAAATCCTAAACAAAATTAGGGTTGTATTTCAAAATATGTTGTGATTTAGAGGAGGATCATATTAACAAAGTTGTAGGTAATGATCTAGGAAACAACTTTGTCAATATGAGTCAGGTCATAATATAAATTCAAATTGGTCTTTTCAACCAAATTTTGTCAGCCCAGAAGCACACCCCTACTCTGTCCAGTTTGGTAATTTGAGATTTTCTTACCCATAGAGCCATTTTCATGACCTGCACTAATGAAATGAAATATAGTTTAGAAAGTAACCAACAAATTTGTCAAAAGGAGCAAGTGGAGTTGAGGCCTGTAACTAGGGTATTTTCCCCTCCCAAGCAGAAGGCCTACCCTGTCCCTACCTATGGCTGCTGCATAAATTCAAACAAATTTCATATTTCCATGCCGAATTTGAAATCATGCCTATTGACAAAGTTGTAGAGTTCAAAGAGTAGAACATTTCATTCAATTGGAGCTTTTCCAAATTCGGCCTCTAAATTGGTCAAAATGGCGGTTTTCAGTAGGAGAGAAAACACATTTTTATTTTTCTTCTATTTCCCTTTTCCTACTGTCACCGACCGGTGGGGCCCAC
Source organism: Paspalum notatum (assembly GCA_022530915.1). Taxonomy (NCBI): domain Eukaryota; kingdom Viridiplantae; phylum Streptophyta; class Magnoliopsida; order Poales; family Poaceae; genus Paspalum; species Paspalum notatum. Next base: position 7,171,362 of record CM039690.1, on the reverse strand, counting down.
CCGTCAGGGTTGCCTCCCACCTCGGTACGACGCCCGCCGCGTGGGCGGCCGGCGTACAGGGAGCGCGCCGCGCCGCGGATCGACGGCCCCACCCCGCGCCCTCAGCCCCGACCTCACCTGGACGCGCCCCGGCCCTCTCCACTCCACTCGCCGCTCGCTCTCTGCTCCCTCTCCCTGCGCTCGCACTCGCAGCGCGCCGCCGCCATTAGAGGCTCGGGGTCGAGCTTGAGCTCGCCGCGCCGCCGCCATCCGACCTCCTCGCGCCCCGAAGCTGCCACCACCACCTCCGCCGCGACCCGGCGCACCCACCCCGCTAGGCCTCGCCACCGTTCCCCTCCCCTCGGAGTGGGTCGAGCCGCCGCGCCGGGCGCCGCCCGCCATGGTCACCATGGCCGGCCCGCGGCGAGCTCGGGCCAATCACCCCTCCGGTGATCCCCGTGCCTAGCCGACCAGCGCCCCACGCTCGCCCCGACCCCCTCCACCGAATCCCCAAGGCCTCGGCCCTCACCACCGCCCCTAGCCCCTCTCCCCGCGCGCGTCGCCCGCGCGCACCCGCGCCACCCACGGGCTCGCCGTGGAGAGCCCTCTCCGGGCCGTCCCCGTGCCTCCAGACCGCCACCACCGGGCTCGCCATCCCCTCGCGCATCTGGGACGCACCTCCGAGGCCTCCGCCTCCGACTGGGCCGCGGGATCGAGGCCGCTCCGCCGCGCACCGCCGCGCCGTGACCGCCTTCAGTTCACCGCCCGCGCCGCCCGTACGCTCCTCACCGCACGACTAGACCTAGGGGGAACAAACCCTCGAGGTCGAGGCCACCGTCCGGTGCCGCCTCGGCTCCAAGTCCGGCTTCCCCGCCGCCGGCGCAGCCGCGCCTCTCCCCGCGTCGCGCGCCGTCGCCCGTCGGCCCGAAGAAGAAGAAGAAGGAGATTTTGCGATCCGGCCCCCGACCTTTTGAAGTTTCACAAAGTCATTCGGTGCACTGTGGTATGAGTCTGGTGATTCTTGCACGCTAACCCTCGAAAGCTATGGTTAATTACGTTCGGGTCCTTAGTCTGAGTATTTTTCTATTTAGATGCATTTAAATTAGGTATGAACTTTGGAAAATCATATAAAATCACAGAAAAATCCAAAATAGACAAACTCAGCGGCGTTAGACTCCTCTTGAATAGATCTATCGAATGGGTATGATGTGGATGAGTGAAATGACCATTTTACCCTCGGTTTTGTGCATGTATGTAAAAGGAAAATAAATAGAAAAAGTGATCTAGATGAACTTCTAAAATGGTAAAACTTGGTCAGTATGCTTTGTAGCACATGAGAACACTATGAAAAACTTTATGGCCATAGTGCTTGCTGTTAGGTGGGGCTTTGCCATTATATTTGCATAATGTACCTTTCTATTAATTAAAAAGTGAACACCATGCGAAACCTGCTAGAATGAGTCATCTGGTATTTTTCCTATGCACTAGATAACTGATAAGAGTCACTGGTGAAATATGAGTTTGTGCATGTCAAGTTTGAGTGGTGTTTTGAAATGGACAAAGTGCCACTAGCTAGGAAAGAAAATAAGAAAAAAAAATGGGGTTAAATGGCTAGGAAAATCTCAGGAGAACTTTGGTAGCTTGTACATGATACATAGGACTCAGAAAGTATATATGTGCATGTTTAAACCACTGTTTTGTATTAGGTAAACTCTTTTGCTAATTACACTCTAAGAGTAAGCTAGTTTAGTTAATATGATTAGTTGAGCTAGCTTTAGGTGATGGTTTATACGATTTCTTAAAAGATGGCATGCAGGATGTCCTAGGAGAGTATGAATGCTTTCCTCGGGAGGTAGACCTTAAATGAGAAGGCTTGTTTACTTTGACATGTAGTATCCACCGTGGGTTACTTTTCTACTACACTCTATCCTGCATTGCATCCTTACACTCATTTGCATATCTGGCATGCATATAGACCACGGGATCGAGGAGCCGACGCAGGATCTACCGTTGATCGAGAAGCCAGACGACAAGTGGAACCCGAAGCAAGAAGACGACGTGTCGCTGAGTTGGCCGTCCCTGTAACAAGGGGTTGCCTGGGGCACAGCCTCACAACCCGGCAAACTAACAGTAGTTTAGTTTGTTCAAGTTGTCAACAACAAAGGTAGGCCCCTTAGGCATTTTCACCTATCTAGGGAGTCTCACCACCCTATTCTTGTTTGTGCATTACGTTTAGGGATTTTATGAAACCCCACATGCATAAATCCTTGATGCCCAAAGTAGAAAGGATAAAACGAAGTCTATGCTTAGCCCTGCTTAGACGGTAGAAGACGAGTGAAGGTATTCACTCGCGAGATGATAGGGCCTACAAATGTTTTTACAAAACCTTGGAATCGAAAGGAAATCTGTTATGACTTGATGATAAGTTGAGACCGGGCGGAGATATGGTTTGATATGATGAGATTGTGATAATGTGTTGGTGGACTCCGCCCGAGTCGATTAAGGCCCGTCCGCTGTTCGCCTGCTGATTGGCATAACATTGCTAGAGTGCTTATCCGGTATATGGGGCCGGTGAAACCTTACTTGTGCCATCCGGAGGACAGAAACACGTTCCTACCCACTGGTTGAGAGGAAGGTGGTCCGGGGGAGCTTGGTACTCATGACGGGGAGACCGGGATGCCGGCAGGCTCGTCATGGGGGCACAACCCGGAGGTCAGGCGGGAGTGAATCGAACTTGGGATGGGACAAGTGGAGGCGGGGGACCATATGTGGGAAAGCCGTCGTGTGAGTAAGCATATGGGCCTCTGGCATTTTTAGTTATTCCCGGGAATTAAAAATCGATTCGAATCGCTGATGCTCACCAGGTGTGAGAATGCCAAATATCACTGACGGGCAACGTAGTAACAACTTAAATACTTTATGCTTATATTCATGTTTTATATACAACATGCTTGGATAAGTATGATCCGTCCGATTATTCATAGTGCTGCCCATCCACTGAGAGGAGGTTGATGGATTTGGGAGATGCTTCGAGGCCGAGGGAGAGATGACCCGACGTATAGGGGCATCGCTCCTGAGACGGCTACTCCCAAGAGTTCGAGGGGGGCTCTATGAATTTTTGGACGGGGCATGCGTTCATGTTCTATTTTTCTGCAAGTTTTCCCCCTATGACATAGTTGATAATCATAACTCAGGGGTAGCAGCTGGCAAATCCTGCTATTTTATGATAACATGTTTTAAATAAACAATCAATGGCTAAGGACCCACTTCTAGTAAGCTTACGCGGGTTAGAAGTCAGTCCACCAAAAAGCCTTGCATAATCTCAAAGGTGTCGGGCTGAAACCGCCCACGGGTAAGTCCTACGAGTTCCCCACGAACTCACCGTTTGTTGTTGATATTTTTCTTTTAGGTGCATATCAGATCACGACCAAGGATGACTCCGGTGGGCTCGAGATCATACTTGATGTTTACTTTCCGCTGCGCGTTGCATCTTTGTAACGATATGTATTCCGCTGCGAGGTTTATTTTGAAGTTCTTTTTCACTACCTTGTACTCCTTTTGAGCAAAAATATTTGTACTCAATCAAATTATGTCTGTATGAAATGGTGGGTTGTTGTAATTGTTGTGGCTCTTCCGAGAGCTTAACGTGTGTGATGTCGGCATCCCTGGGAGATGGATTCATCGAGTGCCCTTCTGGGTAGCTCGACGGACTACCGAGTTTAGTTCGGTCTAAGTGCACTGTGGGCCAGTGGTGGCAGGTATACTTAGCCCGTATTAAATCGGTGGTTCCGCCACAACAAGGTAGTGAAAAAGAACGTCAAATTAAACCTCGCAGCGGATTACATATCGTTACAAAGATGTAACGTGCAGCGGAAAGTAAACATCAAGTATGACCTCGAGCCCACCGTAGTCATCCTTGATCAGAATCTGATATGCACCTAAAAGAAAAATATCAACAACAAACGGTGAGTTCGTGGGGAACTCGTAGGACTTACCCGTGGGCGGTATCAGCCCGACATATTTGAGATTATGCAAGGCTTTTTGGTGGACTGACTTCTAACCCGCATAAGCTTACTAGAAGTGGGTCCTTAGCCATTGATTTTTTTTTTTAAAACATGTTATCATAAGATAGCAGGATTTGACAACTGCTACCCCTTAGTTATGATTATCAACAATATCACAGGGGAAAAGCTTGCTGAAAAATAAAACATGAACGCATGCCTCGTCCCAAAATTCATAGAGCCCCCATCGAACTCTTGGGAGTAGCCGTCTCAGGAGCGATGCCCCTGTACGTCGGGTCATCTCTCCCTCGACCTCAAAGCATCTCCCAAATCCATCAACCTCCTCTCAGTGGATGGGCAGCACTATGAATAGTCGGACGGATCATACTTATCCAAGCATGTTGTATATAAAACATGAATATAAGCATAAAGTATTTAAGTTGTTACTACGTTGCCCGTCAGTGATATTTGGCATTCTCACACCTGGTGAGCATCAGCGATTCGAATCGATTTTTAATTCCCGGGAATAACTAAAAATGCCAGAGGCCCATATGCTTACTCACACGACGGCTTTCCCACATATGGTCCCCCGCCTCCACTTGTCCCATCCCAAGTTCGATTCACTCCCGCCTGACCTCCGGGTTGTGCCCCCATGACGAGCCTGCCGGCATCCCGGTCTCCCCGTCATGAGTACCAAGCTCCCCCGGACCACCTTCCTCTCAACCAGTGGGTAGGAACGTGTTTCTGTTCTCCAGATGGCACAAGTAAGGTTTCACCGGCCCCATGTACCGGATAAGCACTCTAGCAATGTTATGCCAATCAGCAGGCGAACAGCGGACGGGCCTTAATGGACTCGGGCGGAGTCCACCAACACATTATCACAATCTCATCATATCAAACCATATCTCCGCCCGGTCTCAACTTATCATCAAGTCATAACAGATTTCCTTTCGATTCCAAGGTTTTGTAAAAACATTTGTAGGCCCTATCATCTCGCGAGTGAATACCTTCACTCGTCTTCTACCGTCTGAGCAGGGCTAAGCATAGACTTCGTTTTATCCTTTCTACTTTGGGCATCAAGGATTTATGCATGTGGGGTTTCATAAAATCCCTAAACGTAATGCACAAACAAGAATAGGGTGGTGAGACTCCCTAGATAGGTGAAAATGCCTAAGGGGCCTACCTTTGTTGTTGACAACTTGAACAACCTAAACTACTGTTAGTTTGCCGGGTTGTGAGGCTGTGCCCCAGGCAACCCCTTGTTACAGGGACGGCCAACTTAGCGACATGTCGTCTTCTTGCTTCGGGTTCCACTTGCCGTCTGGCTTCTCGATCAACGGTAGATCCTGCGTCGGCTCCTCGATCCCGTGGTCTATATGCATGCCAGATATGCAAATGAGTGTAAGGATGCAATGCAGGATAGAGTGTAGTAGAAAAGTAACCCACGGTGGATACTACATGTCAAAGTAAACAAGCCTTCTTATTTAAGGTCTACCTCCCGAGGAAGGCATTCCTACTCTCCTAGGAAATCCTGCATGCCATCTTTTAAGAAATCGTATAAACCATCACCTAAAGCTAGCTCAACTAATCATATTAACTAAACTAGCTTACTCTTAGAGTGTAATTAGCAAAAGAGTTTACCTAATACACAACAGTGGTTTAAACATGCACATATATACTTTCTGAGTCCTATGTATCATGTACAAGCTACCAAAGTTCTCCTGAAATTTTCCTAGCCATTTAACCCCACTTTTTTTTTCTTATTTTCTTTCCTAGCTAGTGGCACTTTGTCCATTTCAAAACACCACTCAAACTTGACATGCACAAACTCATATTTTACCAGTGACTCTTATCAGTTATCTAGTGCATAGAAAAATACCAGATGACTCATTCTAGCAGGTTTTGCATGGTGTTCACTTTTTAATTAATAGAAAGGTACATTATGCAAATATAATGGCAAAGCCCCACCTAACAGCAAGCACTATGGCCATAAAGTTTGTCATAGTGTTCTCATGTGCTACAAAGCATACTGACCAAGTTTTACCATTTTAGAAGTTCATCTAGATCACTTTTTCTATTTATTTTCCTTTTACATACATGCACAAAACTGAGGGTAAAATGGTCATTTCACTCATCTTCATCATACCTAACCTGTAGATCTACTCAAGAGGTGTTCATAGGTACTGAGTTTGCCCATTTTGGATTTTTCTTTGAATTGATATGATTTTTCAAAGTTTCAGCTCAAAATAAATATAGATCTAGGACCTATACGCAATTATCTATAACTTCCAGGGGCTAGCTCGTGAGATCCGCAAGACACAGTACACAGCGCTCGGGTTGGATCTGTAAAAACGCAAAACATCAAGGGCTAAACCGCAAAGCGGCGTCTTCCTCCTCGGTCTTCTTCCTCCTCGCGACCGAGGAGGAAGACGGCGGCGCGCACGGCCGAACCCGGCCTGCGGGGCGCGGCGGCTCGCCGGAGGCGGCCGGAGAGAGGGAGGGGAGCGCGGGAAAGCTTACCCCGTTACCTACGGCGGCGGAGGGGGCGCGGAGAGGGCCGGCGGCGGTGAGGTGCCCGGCGGCGACCGGCGCGACGTGGACCGGGCGATGGGGAGGCGGAGCGGCACCTAGACCTTGCCCCTCGGGTCCGCGAGGTCGTGGCGGAGGTGGCGGTGGTGTCCTAGCGGCGTGAGGAGCTCGGGAGGCGGGGCGCGGCGGTGGTGAACCGGCGGCGCGGCGCGGCGAGCTTGGTGGCGCGGCGGACTCGTTCTGGCGAAAGGAGGGCGGAGCGGGGGCGAGAGCTTTTCCCTCGGGTGCGCGACGAGGTGGCGAGTGCAATGGGGGGGTCCTAGGGGCGCGAGAGGCAGCGGAGGCGGCTAGGGAGCTCGAGCTCCGAGCTCGCTCCAATGGCGGACGGCGCACGGCGCTCTGTGCGGGCGGAGGCGGAGAGAGGGCCGGGAGTGGGGCGAGAGTGAGCGAGAGGGCGAGCGGAGTCGCGTCCGCGCCCGGGTGAAGGCGCTCGGGCGTGGGGCCGACGATCCGCGGCGCGGAGGAGCCGCCGGTGCTTGCCGGCCGCGTGGTGGCCGCCGGCCCGGACACGGTGGCGTGTCGGGTCGGTGGGCCCCACCGGTCGGCGACAGTAGGAAAAGGAAAATAGAAGAAAAATAAAAATGTGTTTTCTCCCCTGCTGAAAACCTCCATTTTGACCAATTTAAAGGCCGAATTTGGAAAAACTCCAATTGAATGAAATGTTCTACTCTTTGAACTCTACAACTTTGTCAATAGGCATGATTTCAAATTCGGCATGGAAATATGAAATTTGTTTGAATTTATGCAGCAGCCATAGGTAGGGACAGGGTAGGTCACCTGCTTGGGAGGGGAAAATACCCTAGTTACAGGCCTCAACTCCGCTTGCTCCTTTTGACAAATTTGTTGGTTACTTTCTAAACTATATTTCATTTCATTAGGGCAGGTCATGAAAATGGCTCTATGGGTAAGAAAATCTCAAATTACCAAACTGGACAGAGTAGGGGTGTGTTTCTGGGCTGACAAAAATTGGTTGAAAAGACCAATTTGAATTCATACTATGACCTGACTCATATTGACAAAGTTGTTTCCTAGATCATTACCTACAACTTTGTTAATATGATCCTCCTCTAAATCACAACATATTTTGAAATACAACCCTAATCTTGTTTAGGATTTTGGTAAAACAGCAGATTTACTCTAGGTAAAGCTTTTCTTGTTTTCAACTTTTGAAGTATCAAATGAAGGCCAATCACTTCCACAATAGGTGCATTTGAAAGGTAAAAAGTTCAATTTCATTTCATAGAAAGGGAGAATGTAAAGTTGTATAGTGAATTCAAAAGTAATTTCAGAATCAACTTTGGGGATGAGCTAAAGTTTCAGATTTGAGAAATTTTGACTTAGTGGTTTATCTACCAATTCCTCATTACTCTCTTAAGCATGATTTAGTCTTAATTCATCATTAGCTTATGTATAATTGTGTGTACGGCTTCTGAGATGCCAGGGGCATCACAGGGAGTTAGTGATCTTAGGATGCGTGGATGTCGATCTGGCGTAGATTAGTTCAGGAGCTAACTTCATAATGGCCCGCAAAACAACATTAAAGTACTTACTCACTGTCCATCCAGATCTCCACAAGGCAACTGCTACAGAGGATTGTGTGTGATATTGCCCAACAATTTTCAAAAACACTGCCACTTGCTCCTCTACTGAAACATGAAACGTATCCACTAACAGCCCCGTCTCTGAGCCGAGCACAGAGCTTATAGAACACAGGCCGAGACATCCTCAACTCACGTATGCATATTCTGTCCGAGGTATCAATCAACCTAATTAGTTCACTAGTATGCCAGATATCCCTCTGCAAAAGTGGACCATACTTCACATATTTTGCTCTACATCTCTTATCATTTTGGTTTCTCCACCGGAAGACCAACAGTAGAACTAGAAATGCCAGGACCTTCTGCCTCCAGATACAGTAATAGAGGAATTGCTGCTGATTATTGTCCATCTAGGTGTAGGAATGTAGCCAGTATGCACACGCAAAAATGGGAAAGGGACAATGCAGAACATATATCAGCAGACAATAAAAATATATATTTGTATGCACGAGCATAAATGACAACAGGAAGAAATAATGCTATGTCAGTTATGCACAAAGGGGAATCAAAGGAGTTCAGTTCAGAGAATATGTACCTTAATGAGTGGACCAAACGGATCTAGCTAGTGGTGTGGTGACTGTTCTCACACGCTTTTTTTCTTCGGACTTTGTCGCAGCCGATCTGTAAAAGATTGATATAGTATGAAGAAATAGCTAGTAAATCAATGAAATCTAGTCTACGAACAGATACTACTTTATGTAGATGGATTAGTAGGGGAGGTGACAGCACCAGAGAAACAACGCAGATGCCCCCTGCCTCCGTAACAGATGAAGTGATTTTGCTACCCCATCTGTGCTCGAGGTAGGATCCCTTTAATCTGCGATAGGAGCCGGTGATGGTGGATGCGGAGCTCCGGGTTCCTCGCACAAAACACTGGAATCTGCGAACTCGAGGCAGCAGAGGAAAGAGAGGAGGTAGCGGAGAGGGGCGGGTGTGCGACGGGAATACGCGGGTCGGCGGGTGTGCGGCAGGGGCTGGGCAGCCAAAACATAGATGGGCTGGCCGACCTGTACGCGCCGCCGATTTGGCTAGAAAGTTCGGCAGGCCAATCCGTTAGATTTGAACCAATCGAGCACCAAAATATATGGGCCTGCCCTGGTTTTGGCTTGGCAAGTTTTGCACCTCAACCAAGCAGGCCCATACTCCCATTTTTGTGCCATGGCGCTCCAGTGGCACGCCGCACATGTAACTCTGAGTTACATTACATATACAGAGTAGAGGAGGCAGTGGAACCAAGAACGAGAATTTTTTTATATATATAATCAACGAGAGGGTTAGATATAAGAAGAAAACGCCAATAGTAAACATGAGAAATGCGTAGGTGAGCAGTTCTAAATATTAATAGCCGCGTTGGTACAGCAGCAGCAAGCTCTTGGGTTAGCGTTACTGGCACCAGCAGCAGCAGGCTCTTGGGATTACCTGTGCTTTATATATTTACCCTTCTTTCAAAGCATGGCGTCTTATAAAAAAAGCATGGCGGAAGGACACAAAGAAGAAACTGCGCTAATACTGAATGCCGGCTGAAATTATGGATGAACAATCTGACAATGTTATAGCCGATCGCAGACATCAAGGGTAGCATGTTCTCACTTTCACTAATTACTCGGAGCCGATTTGTGTCTAGAGCCTAGCATTCGTTTAGAACTCAGTGTTGCGGTACAAATTACAGTCTTCAATATAGCAAAAAGGAAATATTGCAGGGAAGAAGCAACATTTGAGAAGAATCATCCCTGGCATTGAAACCATTTCTTCTCGGCTGCAATTTCCAAAGAGATGCATGGTTGACGACTTGGCGTTGTCCTCGCCAATCTTATTGCAGTGCTCTACTCTAACACCAACGCCACCAGCAACCTAGACGGGCCTAAACGCTAAACAGTCAGTCACTCTTCGTTTAGCGTTTAATCGGACTACACGGCCGTTTAAACGGACTAAAAAACGGATTATACGGGATTAAACGGATTAAACAGTATAAACGGGCAACACAGTTGACTACTGAGTAGCGTTTAAACGGTGTGTAAACGGTCTAAACGGCCGTTTAGGCGAACAGAGAGGGTAAGAAAATTAGGGGAAAACTTAACAGTGTAGAATAGTTGCACAGAAAAAGAAAAGAAAGATGTGATGCTAGCATTTAAAAAGTAAGGTCTGCGCCTGCGCGGACCATAGCATAATTTGTGGTCTAACAGACTTGGTTTCAGTAACCCTGAATGTAGAAGTAGGGTATTTCCTAACGCCATTATCAAGCATCAGCACATGGAGCAACATGGCTGCCTCAAGCAAAAATGAGCAAAGGTAGCAAACTGCACGTGGAATGCTTCTGTCTGACGCTTGATGTTGCTTTTGCATGAACCTCTATGTGTGCTAAAAAATATCTGCGATCAAGTCGGGATGATTAATCATAGCACAAATCTTATGGGCGGTGCTATGCTATCATGAGGAAGTTCCTGTGCTAAATTTAACCATCGATTCTATTCCACACCTCATAAATTACAGCAAAGAAAGAAAAAACTGCAGATTCAAGTGTATGTATAATGACAGGAGAAGTGGTGAATTTCAGGGAGCGTTCGTTTTGGGAGACTGGCTCCCCTCCCCTTCGGGGGAATGAATCTGGACCATCTATTTAAGACATCGAACGGTTTCTGTGGATTCCCCTCCACTTCCCCCTTTCTATCCCCCCGAAAAGAACGCAGCCTCAATTTCTATATATCATGTATAATAATGCATTCTGCAGATTCACATGTTACATTGCAGTGCTTCAGACTTTCAAATACGACGACAGGATAATAGGTCATTTGTCAAGTCGCTGATGATCAATCCCCTAATCTTTGTGTAGTATGTACTATATTATTGTCAGTTTGGTATGATGACTTCGTTCTAACTTACTTGAGTAAACTTTTCATCTATCATCATTCAGATTATATGCAGCACACAGATTGACAAGGATAGGCAAGAAGAGTTGAGAATCCCAACTTCTCACAGATTGGTTGAGGGATTAGCAAATGCAAATATATATGGACAAAAAGTACATATATCAAATAAGTTCGGTTGAAATTCTGTGTACACAGCACTGGGTATTAGGCAATGCAATATGATGTGACTATATATTGCATCAAACATTACAGCAAATCAGATTGTTTTGAGTTAGTAAACCTATAGAATGTTGAAAGAAGGAAAACGATAAAAAAATATGGAATGCTGAAGAAGAAAAGAGTAAAAGAATGAACTAAGTTTTTTGTTTAAATAATATCACTGGCACATGGAAAGGCTCTGCCTCTGCTTCTTCAAGGCAAGCAGAGTGAGGCTCTTCTGACAATTCTCAATGAATCGATTTGGAAGCAAACATCTCCAGCAGGTCACTAAAAAGTACTTGCACTGTGTGTTGAGATTCTACTGTGCTTTTCTACCTTTATTGAGGATCTAGAATAAATACATCATCAGAATTAAATAGGCATATCATCAAAATTAAAGATCCAGTCTATGGAAAATGTGAATATACAAAGGATTGCATGATTATTGAAAAAAAAAAAAACATAAAAGATATTGAACGTAAAGGTTATTATAACTCTTAGCATAGAATAGCCAAGATATCTCAAGGACTGCATAGCTCCCTAGGCATGCATTGCCGTTTCAAGTATCTGAAACATCTGGAGCAAACTAAAAATATAAAGATGAGCGAAGTGCTTGATATCAAATCGCACCTAGCATAGCAGCACTCGATGCAAGGATTTGTTGATGGAAATTGAAACATGCTACTCAATTGTTTCTCTTAGTAGTGATCATGATAGATTGAGCTTACCATGTTGCAAGTCAGTCTTCACAATTTAGAAGGTGTTATCATGCCATGCATGACTACCATTGCCTTTCAGCTTAAGTTCAAACTCCAGCTCCTTGTGTCTTACTTCCAGCGCCAAACGTTGATTCACAAACTTCATTTGTTCATTCTCCAACCTCATCTTTTCTAGTTCTCTATCCTTCTTTTTACAGAGTCTCTCCCATTTGAGGCGTTGCTTTGCAAGCTCCAACGCCTCAACTTCAATTTCCATGCGCTGTTTCTCAATATCTGCAGAGTGTGTAGCCAAGTCTTTTTGCACCACAACCAAGTTAGTTCCATCTGGAAAAGCTTTGTTGATATCCACTGAAATGCTCCTGGGATCAGATCTCCTGCTGCAGTCATGGGAGCTGGAAGAGTTGCCGAAACCCATATCTTCCTGATCCCCCATGTATCGCGTTCTTTTATGCATGGGCGGGGTCCCCTTATTAACATGCACCATGGGATGCTCATCATCATTCTCTTCATCATAATCAGTGTCTGCACTTTGATCATCTTCATCAACATCTCCACTTGCTCTCCTCCTTGCATCATGCTCATCTTTGCTCTTAAGAGCGAGGTGCAATGAATGCTGAAGTGCAAGATCTTCAGGTAAACTGATCCGGTTATTGTTGTGGTAGGAGCACATCTCCTCGTAGAACAAGTGCTTAGAGCTCAATATCTTCCTTGCATCATCTTTCCTCTTATCCGAGAGATTAGTCATGCTATCCAGAAGCTCTGGATTCGCCACAATTTGGCAACTAGTGCCCCGACCAAGGATATCTGTAAGCCTTTTATACCTCTTATTAAGGTCATTGAACTTATCCTCACACTGCTGTGGTGACACAAGGCAGCCTCGCTCGCCCATGACTTTTGATATGGCCTTCCACTTGCCTTTCTTCTGCATCATTGCACAGTTCCTCCTACCACCTCCTAAATCAGCTCCTGGGTCCTCCCCGGCGTAAGATGCTGCAGTGATTAAAAGCCTAACCATTGAATCAGTCCACTTCATCCGATGCCATGCAGAACCCTTCTTTCCCTTGCCACTCTGGCTATCAGTGGCATCCTCATTCACACCGTGCTCATCATCATCGCTCATGCTATTCTTGGTGTGCAGGTGGTGGTGGTGGTTGACCTTGCCATGTTCTTCAAATTGAAATTCCGACAGCTGATCTGGATCTGTAACCTGGCTCAGACGAATGGGGAAACCGCTGTGGTTGAAGCCCTGGTTTCCAGAGGTTGGAGCGTGCATCTGCATGTGGCTATGATGCAAATCTGAACTACCATAAGGTGTTCCTTGCATCAAGCTTCCAGTGGGTAGGTTATTTCCTTCCATTATGCCGAAAGGATCATGCGGTCATTAATACTCCCTCTGGATATATACCATATACAAGCACACAGAAATTGGCACCACCACTCCTTATCGGTCTTGCAGCTACACCTGAGAAAATAGTCCGGGCAATTGTTGAGCAAAACACACATATGAAACGTAACGACACAGGTACTCAAACAAGACGACAGAGATCACAATACATGGATATAGCGAATCACTGTCACGTATTGCAAGTTTACAACACGAATCTAGCGAACCGTTCCAGCATGACGACAAGGATTTCAAACTACCTATGCTTAAATGAATCATCAAATCGGTCTATCAGAGCGACTTATGTAAGCCAGAAGCAAGGGAATCATTCAGCACAACTCCATCTCTAAGTGAATTTACAAGCCATGAGCTCACTCTGCAAAGTTACACGGGCCATCAGCAAACACAGCAGCATACTAGTCAGCGAATTGCCATTTCGCTCACTGCCAGGGGCGGACCCTGTACATGGCATGGGCACCCGTGCTGTACACCCACTATTTTTTGCCGGAAAAAAACAAGGCACCACACATGTAAGTAGATCAGATCCGAATCCAATTAACTTAACAGTGGTAGGGTTTGGGCGCTCGGCTTCGCACCGCAGGGAGAGAAGAGAAGCGAGAAGCGGCGAGCTTACCAGGTGGATGCTCGTCGCCGGCGAAGGTCCAGACAGAGACCAAGGCTCCTGGCGTAGGGCGGCAGTGCGCAGAGGAGCTGAGGGCGGAGGAGTCGTCACGGCGGCGGAAGGAGGCACCGGCGGCGCGCGTCGCGTTGGGCTTGCGTTCCCGTGCGGTGCGGGACAGCGGGAGTGAGCGGCTGGCCGCCAATCGGAGCCGCGCTTCACCCGGTCGGTAGCGTAGGCCGTGGCCGGGCCAGGTGAGTTGATGTGTAAAAAATGGTCTTCCCAGAGCGCAAGTGTGCCAACTAGCTGGGTATAAAAACCAATAAACTTGGGTGTCTACTGTCTAGAGAAGGACATGCTAGAGTAGCCAGGGCAATGTGTTTTTCTTATGGTGTACTGTGGGACCTAGTTGTCATGGAGAGAAGGAGAAATCCATATGCCTGAGCGGAGGGAGAGCTTCGCGACGCCGAGCTCGAGCGGAGGAGGCAGGTGACGGCGACGGCGAGCTCGAGCGGCAAGGAAAGGGCTGCGGCGGCGACCTGGATCCGAAGGGAGTGGGCTACGGTGGTCGGCAAACTCGGGTAGGAGGGAGGCGACTATGGTGGAGAAATCGGGCACGAGACGTTGAGGTGGCGAGCTTGGGTGGGAGGGAGGCGATGGCTTGCTCTAGAGGGAGGGAGAGGCGTCGGGAAATAAGGCAGTTGAGGAGAAATCGAGAAAAGTCTGCCTTAGAAAAACGTGGTCACTTATTGACACCGAATCCGCGTGCCTCAGAAATTGACACCCAATTCGTAAGGCTTTTCAATATTTAACACCCAAAACACAAATTCTTTAATTTCGAGGAATTCTAACCCTTTTCCTCATTTTTCTTTTTTACTCTCACTTACTGGCACATATACAGACACTTATATCCCTCACTTCTCTCCTAAACCGATGTCAGCCAGCTTGTTCCCCGCAGCTGACCAGCTTGTCTTCTCCACCGACTCCGGGCAATGTGTTTGTCAATCTTGTGTGTTTTTTATGTTGAACTATGGGACCTAGTTGTCATAAAGAGGAGAAATCCACATGCCTGAGCTCAAGCGGAGAGCTTCCTGATGGCAACCTCGAGCAGCCGGGAGAAGGCCATGGTGGCGACTTGTATCCGAATGGAGTGGGCTACAGTGGTTAGCGAACTCGGGTAGGAGGGAGGCGACTGTGGTGCGAAATCGGGCGGGAGACGCCGTGGTAGCGAGCTTGGGTGGGAGGGAGGCAGTGTTGGCACGAGCTCGGTCGGGAGAGAGGCAGTGGCGTGCTCCAGTGGGAGGGAGAGGAGTTAAGGGGCGAGGCGGCTGAATGGAAATGAGGAAAAGGTGAAAAGTCAAAGAAAAGCTACCTTAGAAAAGCATGCTCATTTATTGGCAATGAATCCGCATGTCTCAAAAATTGACACTTAATTCGCAAGGCTTTCAATATTTAATACCCGAAACATAAATTCTTACATTAGTGCAATACTAACCCTTTTTCTCATTTTCTTTTTTTTTTCTCACTTACGATCACATATAAATAGACACTTCTATTCCTCACTTCTCTCCCCAAATTGACGTCAGCCAACTTGTTCCCCGCAGCTAACTAGGTTGTCCTCTCCACCGGTTCCGGGTGTCATCCACCTTGTTTCCGCAGTCATCGGTAACCTTAATTTTCTCTATTGTTGACCGTTGCCTCGATCCGTGTCGCCGACCGCCGCCTCGATCCGTGTCGCCGACCGTCTCGCGCCCTCCCCATGCACGCCACTGACCCCCAACGTCAAATCACACTTGGGGGAGCTCACCGCCCCCATTCGCGCCACCAAAGCCCCAAGGCCAAGTCACGACTGCGGGAGTTCGTACCCACAAGGAGACGAAGGTAAGGTATGACCCATGGGGCCCACACATCACAGACTTGAGAGAAGAATAAGGAGGTAAAATGAGGATTTCACTTGGTCTGGTATGTAAAAACAAGAAAATAGGAAAAAGGGTGAGAATCCCTTCAAATGAAAGAATTCACATCTCTAGTGTCAAATATTGGAAAGCTTGCGAATTGAGTGCCAATTCTAGTGAACATGGCAAATTCGAATTGCGCACATATTTTAGAAAATGGCGTGACAAACACCAACTTGTTGCTTTGCCCTTTTTAGAGAGGAAAAGGGAAGCGGTACAATGTAAATTGTCAGTTCACCAGAACAACAAACACTTTTTAGATAATTGGCTTTTTCATGACACCACAAGACTCAAAACACATATGTTACTGTGTTCAAATCTTAGTTGTTTTGGTACGTCTCAGCTGTGTGCGTCCCTATGTGTACGTAGGGTGTGGCCATGTGGGGCCGTGGGCTATGTACACGAGTTCAAATACTATTGATTGTATTTTGGTTTTTGAGACTTCATGAAAAGTGTCACCATAAGAACTCAACAAGTGAACCTGAAATTGGGTAGAATATTAGAGTGTTTGCCAGATTGATGCTTTGCTTTCATCCAAACGTACCAAAAATCTTTCACTATAATTAGTGTCAAACATAACGGGAATGTTTGGAGGTTCGAACGGGATGAACATCACGATACCCAGGATTCACCGTTCTGAACCTTTTCTCCCTACCTCAGACAATGAGCAGTCGACGCCCGAGTTGACACATTTCCATCCCGGGATCTCCAGCGATTCCTGCTGCTCCTGCTCCGATTTCATCATTCCCACCAAATCTCAGATACAGTCCTGAGCTTGCTTGATTTTTGAGCTTTTCCGATTTCTCCTCCAGTTCCCTCTGTTTCTCCTTTGGGCACAGAATTACCCAATTCTGACCCAGCAAACCACCCGCAACATCAGATGGTTCAAGCTCTTCCAGCTGCCATTTTGAAAACATAACATGTTCATTAGTTTCCAGAGTGCCCACAAGCCCGTAGAGCACAAAATATTATGTGCTACAAACTTTTTATTGCTCAACCAAAGCTTCCCTATAGAAACTAGATCAGACCCCAACTCTAAATCCAGGACTCCTGAAATCCAAGCCCACATTTGTCTTGCGACCACAGTCAAAGAATAAATGATGTATTGTTTCTTACAACAAAAAAGGCATGTACCATCTTCTACTGTTTTTCTTTTTGCTTAATTATCTCTAGTCAATGCCTTATTGTTAATCAATAATCACCAACCAAAGGAAGAACTGTACTCTAGATGGAATTTAAGGCCCCACACTGCAGAAACATGAACAGTTTGAATACCTCTAAAATCTATAATTTTGTACAGATATTGGGAATTATACACCCCATTAGAAGAAAACTGCCAGATTAAACGAATCCTCCTCATCTGTTAGTGAGATGGTTGAAGCAGGCTGGACTATTTCTAGCCACAGATTGTATAGCCTATCATCAACATTTTTATTAAAGCAACATTTCAAATTCTCCCCATCCCACAAAGCAGCAACTGTACCGGACTTTTCATTATCCAGGACATATACTCAAAACTGGATTGGCAAACTGGAAGATCCCAGCCAGTTGTCTTCCCAAAATCTCACCTTTTTGCCATTTCCAATTTTCCATCTATAACCAAATTTAGCAGCTCTTACTGCTTGCATAAAACCTTTAAAGAACTGAGAGGCCCCATTCTCTTTAGAAGTAAAAATATTGGGGTTACATGTTTTGTATTTAAAATCATTAACCTCTTTCCAGAGTTTCCCCTTATCAACGTTATACCTCCTCAACCAAGAACCTAACAAACACATATTTAAATCTCTTAGGTTAGGAATGCCTAAACCTCCAAACTCTTTTTTCATAGAAACCATTTCCCAATTTGCTAGATGGTACTTGCCATTACCTTCTGAATCATTCCACAAACAATTTGCCATATGAGTATTAATGAGCTTTAACGCCCACTTGGGAAACTCAATGAACGGCAAAATGTAAATAGGAATACTAGCTAAACACGCCCTAATCAGCACTACCCTAGATGCTTGTGAGAACAATTTCCACCTCCATCCAGCCATTCTATTCAAAATCATGTCCAACAAAGGTTGGATATTCTCCCTTCACAGACTATCAAAATGAAGAGGAACTCCCAAGTATTTTATAGGTAAGTTTCCTACTGGACAATTAAACAAGTTAGAACTGGCACTAATAACATCGTGTCCTAAATTCATGGGTACAATCACTTTTATGAAAATTAATTCTCATTCCAGAAATCTGTTCAAACCATAACAAAACACCCTTCAAATAAAGCAAATGTTTCCCTTCAACACTATAAAAGAATAGTGTATCATCTGCATATTGCAAAGTAAAGTTGATCAAGGGGAGAGACGTCCCATTGACTTTGATATAAGAAGGGATCCACCGAACCTTGGTACTCAAGGAGATGGGCACAAACAACAAATGGTGCAGTACCAGGGTTCGAACCCTGGTCGGCAGGCTGCCCACTGCAAGCCTTAGCCACTGTGCTACAAGCACATCCGCATATTGCAAAGTAAAGATCCCATCAGGTTTAAGGTCAGTAAGTATTTGAAGCTTGAGTCAAGCTTCAATAAAACCCCAGGTAGCTTACCCTTGTCCACACTATGCACTATCTCATGTGCCACAGCCACACTTTCCAAAATATACCTACATTTGATAAAGGCACTTTGGTTCTTTGCAATCAACCTCTGAGATATCCTCTCCTGCCTGAGTCAAGATCTTTGAAACCAATTTAAAGCTACAGTTAATCAAACTAAGAGTCCTAATTTTTTTCATATTAGAAGCATCTTCACACTTAGGGACCAAAGTAATAAGCACAAAATTAAGTCTACCAAGATCTGTTTTCCTTTATGAAAGTCCTCTAACAGAGCAAGTAAATCACCCTTCACCAAACCCCAAAACTTTTGATACAAAAGAAAAGGCAGCCCATCTGGGCCAGGAGCCCCTTCAGAGCAACAACCAAACAAGCCCTCACTTCTTCCTCAGAAAAAGGAGCTTCTAAAGAAATGTTCTGCTCTCTAGTTGCTTTGTCTTCTATTCTATCTCCCAAAAATCTTGTCTTAGCCTAATCGCTTCCCTAACTTCTCCAGTAAAAAGATCTTTATAAAAATCTACAGCAATATCCATCATCCCTTTCTTCCAGTAGGGCCCTTCTAGGAAGTCAACCTTTTTTCCTACTCCTATGATTTGCTATAGCCTGAAAACATGCAGTATTTCATCTCCCTCTAAAATGCTTCTATCTGTACCTTTTTGTCTAGCTTTTATTTCCTCGAAGGTCCAAATTATTTCCAAGTCTGTAGTCACTAGCTTCGGTTTCTTATTTTCTCCTTCGGAAAGGTACCTCCTATCAGCAACATAATCTAACTCACGGGAAATGGTGGATAGTTCAGTTCTCTCTATTCAAAGCTGCTACCTCATTCACAGCCCATCCTCTTACCATTCTTCTTAACGACCTTACTTTGAACTGCCACCTACCTATACTACTCACTTCTGAGCATGGAATGTTCCAGGCTTTTTCCACTACTTCCTTAAAGGCATCTTTTTCTAACCATTTTTCAAATCTAAACCTTTTCTTACCAAAATAAGAATTCCCCCCTCCCCCTGAATCTATAATTAAAGGGTTGTGATCACTTGGCAATCTACCTAAAGATTTCACTCTAGCTAAAGGGAAAGACACCCGACTGTTAGAAAGAGTCCTGTGCTTGTACGGCCTAGAGCCTGGCTTCCAGCTGGCCGGCCCATGTATGGTATGTTCGGTTATAGAGGGATACGGGGAGGAGTCCTGATCCTGTAGGTTTCCTTTAGCCTTACGATCCTCCTCCCCTATATATGTAAATGTATTATCTCTCAATTAATCAATCTACTATTCCTCGCAATCTCTATTGCTTTCATGGTATCACGAGTTTAGGGTTCCTATCCTGTACACGCTTCCGCACCAGCGCGCCTCTCCTTCCCGGCGCTGCTCCATGGCTGGCGACTCTCCGCCGCCCATCGACGCCAACTCTGGCGCCGCGGTCGTCGACCCTGGGACGATCCAGGACCACGACGCCGACGCCACTACTGCTGCAGACCTCAAGCGCGCTGAAGACCTTCGCGCTGCTAAGGAGGACCGCGAGCGCATGGCCCAGGTAGCTCGCGATGCTGCTCTTGCTCGCGCGGCAGATGCAGATCGTGAGGCTGCTCTTGCGCAGCAAGAGCGCGACGCGGCTGACGCCCGCTTACGCGCCGCCCAGGAACGCGCCGTTCGGGAACGTGCGGCGGCTGCGCACCCCCAATCGGAGGACGACGCCTCCTCCATCGGCGCCACGGATGACGGTGTCCCTGATCCGCTCGACGCTGCTCTTCTTCAACACGAAGCCGCAACGCTGCTCAACCTGCACGCTCAGGCCGTCGCCGTGCAGAACATCCGAGCCCTCGTGCCGCTCCTTCTGGACACCAATTCCACCTTCTACGCACGGTGGCGCGAATCCTTCATGCTCACCCTCACCAAGTTCTCCCTGGAGCGTCACATCCTCTCCGATGCCGTTGCTCCTGATTCGCCGGATTGGGTGCGCATGAACGCCGTCGTTCGCACCTGGATCCTCGGGACCATCTCCGACGACCTCGCCGACACGGTGTCTCAGCGCGGAGCCACCGCCCGCGTCTTGTGGCTCTCTATCGAGTCGCAATTCCTCGGGAACCGCACCACCCGCGCCCTCTACGCCGACCAAGAGTTCCGCGCCTTCTCGCAGGGCGATCTTCCCGTTGCCGAGTATTGCCGCCGCTACAAGAAACTCGCTGAGGATCTGCGCGATCTTGGTGAGCCCGTCTCCGATAGGACTCTCGTCCTCAACATCATCAGGGGCCTCAACGAACGCTTCCTCGCGCTTGGTCTTCACCTCCGCCGCACAAATCCACTTCCCAGCTTTCTGCAGGTCCGCGATGACTTGGCGCTCGAGGAGCTCACCATGGCGAAGGCTCCCCCGGCTGCAGCTCTCGCTGCCGTCTCCGGGCCTGGCGACACCGTCGGTGCCAAGCAGCCCGTCTCCTCCACGCCTGCTCCACGCCCCCCACAGCAGCCGTCCCCGCGTCCTCCACAGCAGCAGCAGTCCGCTGGTGGCTCAGGTGGCTCCACCTCCGGCCAGTCGCGCTGGAAGCGGGGCAAGCGCGGGGGCCGCAGCGCCATCCAGTGCCTCCAGTTCGTCCACGGACCCGGCCACGGGCCAACCCACCTCTCCGGGCTACAGCTGCTACAACCCCTGGACAGGGGCTATCTACATGTGGCCCGGCCAACGCCCCCCTTCTGTACCGCGTCCGCCTGCTGGCCCGGCCCAGCAACATCAAGCTTTTGTTGTTGGACCACCTGGGCAGTGGGCAGGCCAGTGGGGCGTCCCTCCAGCTGCTTATGGGCCGCCACCAGGCTACGTCGGCCCACCTACGTCTGCTCCAGGCTGGGATCAGCAAGCTCTCGCTTCCAGTTTTCAGACCGTTACACTTCAACAACCGCAACAACAGGAGTGGTATTTTGATACTGGTGCTTCTAGTCATATGACCTCCGATGCTGGTATAATCTCTCACGCATCCTCTTCCCGTCATCTTCCCTCTAACATTGTTGTCGGTAATGGGAGTCTTATCCCCGTTACATCTTCTGGCACTGCACATCTATCTCATAATTTTCGTCTTAACAATGTTCTGGTTTCTCCATCTCTTATTAAGGATTTGATTTCTGTTCGCCAATTTACCATTGACAACAATTGTTCTGTGGAATTTGATCCTTTTGGCTGTTCTGTGAAGGATCTTCCCACTCGGAGCGAGATCGTCAGGTGTGACAGCTCCGGACCACTCTACCCCTTGCGGCTTCCTGCTGTTGCTCTTCATACAGCTACTCTTTGGCATCAGCGGCTCGGGCATCCTGGTCATGAGGCCTTCTCCAAACTAGCACAGTCATCTGCTATTTCTTGTAATAAAAGTGCTAGCGACACTATTTGTCATGCTTGTCAGTTAGGTCGTCATGTTCGTCTACCCTTTCAAACGTCTTCTTCCCGTGCTACTCACAATTTTCAGTTAATTCATTGTGATCTTTGGACATCTCCTGTTACTAGTGTCTCTGGTCATAAGTATTATCTAGCTATCTTGGATGACTGCTCTCATTATTTGTGGACGTTCCCCTTACGACTGAAATCTGACACCTTCTCCACGCTCACCAATTTCTTTGCCTATGTACGTACTCAGTTTGGCGTCACCATCCAGGGGGTTCAATGTGACAATGGCCGCGAGTTCGATAACTCCAGTGCCCGCACATTCTTCCTGTCGCATGGGATCCATCTGCGCATGTCCTGTCCGTACACCTCCGCCCAGAATGGTAAAGCTGAGCGCATTATTCGTTCCATTAATAATGTCGTTCGCTCCCTGCTATTTCAGGCCAGCATTCCTCCTAGTTTTTGGGCCGCGGCTCTCAGTACTGCCACATATCTGCTAAACATTTTGCCTACCAAAACCCTTGCCTTTGCGACGCCGCACTTTGCTTTACTAGGAAAGTCGCCCTCGTACGAGCACCTTCGTGTTTTTGGTTGCAAGTGTTATCCTAACCTAACCGCCACCGCTCCCCATAAGCTTTCGCCTAGTTCTGCCTTGTGTGTTTTCCTTGGCTATTCACCACACCACAAGGGTTATCTTTGCCTTGATCGTCACACTAATCGTACCATCATATCGCGCCACGTGGTCTTCGAAGAAACCTCTTTTCCCTTTTCCGAGGATTCTTCTCCACCCACGCGTGCGGCCTTTGATTTTTTGGATGATTTGCCTAACACGGTTTCGTTTCCTTTTGAGCTGTCACCGGTTTTTCCTTCTACAGGGTCTCCAGCAGCAGCTCCTCGCTCCTCTTCGGCGCATGGGCCGCTGCTTCCTCGGCCGGGGCTGTTCGGAGGACAGCCTCCTGTGCCGCCCGTGCCGGATGCTGTCGTTGGCGGCTCTGCTCCACACACGCCTGCTGCTCCTGCGGGAGTGGCGCTGCCCCCTCTCCTGGCTTCCCGGCCGGGGCTGTCTGGAGGACAGACTCCTGCGCCGCCCTCGACAGATGCCGCCGTAGGCGGCTCTCCTCGACGCGCGCCTGCTGGTCCTGCAGGAGTGGGTCCACGTACGTGTGCTCCTGGTTTTTACGTCTCCTGCTGGCTCTTCGTCAACACTTGCCAGTAGGGGCCGTTCTTCCATCGCTCCTCGGCAGGCTACGCCCCTGCCTGCCGGTCCAGGCCGCTTCCGTGGTCTAGTGTACTCACGTAGACGCCTGCCTGATGATCCTGCTTCAACCTCTCCAGCAACACCGGATTCTTCTGCACCTGCGATCACCGTGCCACGCCCTGTTCCTCGAGGTGCCGTGGCGATTCCTCATGTGGTCAATCCTCACGGCATGACGACCCGTGGTAAGCACGGCTTTCGGGTCCCTGCGTTGTTTGAAGTTTCAGCTCTGTCTCCGGTTCCCCGAAGCTATCGTGCTGCTCTAGCCGATCCAAATTGGCGTGCCGCGATGGAACATGAGTACTCAGCTCTTCTGGCCAACAACACTTGGGATCTCATTCCACGGCCGTCAGGTTCCAATATTGTGACCGGCAAGTGGGTATTCAAGCACAAGTTCAAGGCTGATGGTTCTCTCGAGCGCTACAAAGCGCGGTGGGTGCTTCGCGGTTTCACTCAGCGCCCTGGTATTGACTTCTCAGAAACTTTCAGCCCTGTCGTCAAGCCCGCTACATTTCGGACAGTCCTCTCGTTGGCTCTCTCACGTGGTTGGTCTATCCATCAGCTTGATGTCAACAATGCCTTCCTCCATGGCACTCTGTCTGAAACTGTTCATTGTGCTCAGCCTGCTGGTTTTGAAGATCCTGCTCATCCTGACTATGTGTGCCGTCTCAACCGATCGCTTTATGGACTTAAGCAGGCTCCTCCGCCTGGTACAGCAGGTTCGCGTCTCATCTTCTTCACCTCGGTTTTGTTGAGGCCAAGTCAGATACGTCCCTGTTCGTATACCGCCGAGGCGAGGATATGGTGTATCTTCTTCTTTATGTTGATGATATTGTGCTTACTGCTTCCTCCGAGTCCCTGCTTAGGCGCACCATCAATGCTTTGCAGCAGGAATTTTCTATGAAGGACCTTGGCAAGTTACATCATTTTCTCGGTATGCATGTACAGCACACTGCTTCTGGTCTTTTTCTCTCCCAGCGCCAATATATGGTTGAGATACTTGAGCGGGCTGGCATGAGTGACTGCAAGCCATGTACTACTCCTGTCGATGTGAATCCAAAGCTTTCTGCCAGTGGCGCGCCTGTTTCAGATCCTACGGATTTTCGCAGCCTTGCAGGAGCTCTTCAGTATCTCACATTCACTAGGCCGGATATTTCATATGCTGTTCAACAGGTGTGTCTTCACATGCATGATCCGCGGGAACCTCATCTTGCCGCTCTTAAGCGCATCCTGCGTTATGTTCGAGGGACACTGCATTTGGGTCTTCTTGTGCGCCCCTCTTCTCAGCATGAGTTGGTGGTTTACTCTGATGCTGATTGGGCTGGTTGTCCGGATACTCGCAAGTCCACGTCTGGATATGCTGTGTTTCTCGGCGACAATCTTGTCTCCTGGTCCTCCAAGCGTCAGAATACCGTGTCTCGTTCCAGTGCTGAGGCTGAGTATCGTGCCGTCGCCAATGCAGTTGCTGAAGCTACTTGGCTCCGTCAATTGTTGTCTGAGCTGCATACTCCTTTGCGCAAGACAACATTGGTATACTGCGACAACATCAGCACAGTTTACATGTCTTCTAACCCTGTCCAGCATCAGCGTACCAAACATGTGGAGATTGATCTTCATTTTGTTCAAGAGCGTGTTGCCCTTGGTGATGTCCGCGTTCTTCATGTCCCAACGACATCTCAGTTTGCTGACGTCTTCACCAAAGGACTGCCATCTGCGGTGTTCACCGAGTTTCGGTCCAGTCTCAACGTTTGCTCCACAGACGTTTCAACTGCGGGGGGGTGTTAGAAAGAGTCCTGTGCTTGTATGGCCTAGAGCCTGGCTTCCAGCCGGCCGGCCCATGTATGGTATGTTCGGTTATAGAGGGATACGGGGAGGAGTCCTGATCCTGTAGGTTTCCTTTAGCCTTACGATCCTCCTCCCCTATATATGTAAATGTATTATCTCTCAATTAATCAATCTACTATTCCTCGCAATCTCTATTGCTTTCACCGACCAAACCCCACTTGCTAACCCTGCCATTAAAACCATCAGCCCACTTATGATTAGTCCTTCCATTACTCTTATCGGACATAAAACGAACCAGATTGAAATCACCTCCTATATCATAAGACCAGACCAATACCTCTGAATTCTGTCCAACTCATCTAAAAAAGTTTGTTTTTATTATCCTCATAGGGAAAACCATAAACTACAACTAATTCCCAGGAGAAATTAGTCCTTTTATCTGTCAGGACAACACTACTGGAAAAGTCTAAAGCCGCACCGAGCTGAACCATAAAAAAAAGTTGCATTCACTCCTACTAGGATGCCCCCAGTAGAACAAATAGCAGGCTGAAAATTCCAAGTAAATGGGATATTGCCAGTTAAAGACCTTAGAAAACCATCACTAATGCTATTTTTCTTAGTCTCAACAATCCCTACAAAATCAGCATGAAATTCCCTAATCCTACTAATTGTTCTTTTATTATTGTCAGGATAAATTTCGTATGCAAGTCAAGTCAGGGTCTGTTCATTTGAACAGGACTCGTGAAGCTTCCAGACGGTTGATCGCTGAGATTGGACGGTGCATAACTGTGCCTGCGGCTGTAGTGTTGCAGGGCAGATTCCAATCCACTGGACAAACAGGGCCAAAGCTCTGTCATCATCCAAGTCAAATATCAGCTGCTCTCTCCTGTGATCACTGTGATCCCCTCATCCTCTTCATTAGTACTGTAGTTCACAAGTCGCAACATAATAGAGCTATGGTAAACTCAAGGAATAGCAACTAGTTCACCAATGCTCTGGTACCCAAAAACAAGCCACTTGAATGTCAACACCAAGATAAGCTGTTAAATATCATTCTTCGTTTCTACCAGGAAGATAAGAACCACCCCGATTACAATCTTGGGTCACCAGTAGTCATTGCAAGAACATGACCCCATCTTGAAATGGTGGAACCTATTCAGATCCCTGACCACGAACTCCCTGTGCACAATGCCGCTGATGAGCTTGAACACTTCATGACAATCACTGCACATCCTCAGGTTCTTCATTACCCTGATGGTCATCCCCTTTGGGATGACCAGCAAACCAAAACCTAGAGCCAAAATCTCACTGTGCACTCCGACCATCACACCTTTCCCTTCCTCCCCATCATTTTCATCCCCAACAAATACTCTAGCACTGCCTAATCTCCCTGTGTAACCTTTCTCCCTCATCTTACACTCCAATTCATCGAGCAACACCATCACTTCATCTGCCCTTGCACCAGCGCCCATCACTTCATCTGCCCTTGCACCAGCACATGATACCGAGCCGGCGTAGAACACATGGGGGGTATCCTTTACTTCAATCCAGCTGCACCCGGGATTCTTCCGTATGCCACGCAGCCTCATGCTTGACCGCACAGCAGCAGCTTTGATGGCCTGACCGGCTGAAGCATACACATTTGACATCACTACCAGTCCACCTACTACATCTTGGTTGAACTCTGGCACCCTTTGGCCAGCCATGATTACATCTTGGTTGAACTCTGACACCCTTTGGCCAGCCATGATTGCTAGGTCTAGGCGCTTATGTGTCCGGCAAGCTGACAGCAAGGAGTTCCACAACAGGAGGGCGTCGTTGCCTTCAATCTGTGCCTCCTTGGCCAGCTCAAATGCCTCCTCAAGCCGCCCTGCCCGGCCGAGCATGTCAACAGCGCAAGTGTAGTGGCTGGGTCGCGGAGCAACACCATATTTGCTCTGCATGGAGCGGAGGAGCTGGAGGCCAGTGTCAACAAGACCAGAGTGGCTGCAAGCGTGCATGACGCCAAGCAGACTGACATCGTTGGGCTGCACACCTTCGTTGATCATATCGTCGAACAAAGTAAGTGCGCTTCTCCATAGGCCATACTTGGCTGCCGCGATGATGATGGAGGAGTAAGGGATGACAGATGGCCGCTCGATCCTGTCGAACACCTTCCTTGAATAATCGTAGCGCCCACACTTGGAATACATATCAACCAGAGCCACTGCAACCACTTCGTCGTTCCCATGCCCAAGCCGAAGGACTGTGCCATGGACGCACCTGCCAACGCCCAGGCGCACCACACCTGCGCACGCACTCAAGACAATCGAAAACATGAAGTGGTTGGGCGCCTCGCCAGTGCCACAAGTCCTGAGCTCGGCGAAGAGCTGGATCGCCTCGTTCCCGAGCGCATTCTGCGCGTACACGGCCAGCATCGCGCCCCACGACACGGCGCTCCTCGCTGACGCATCCATGCCATCAAACACCACACGCGCGTCCCCGATGCGGCCGGCCTTGCCGTACATGTCGACGAGTGCGGTGGCGAAGAAGGTGTTGCGCGCGTGCCCCGCGACCTCCGCGCGGGCGTGCACCTGCCGGCCGAGCCCCGCGTCCGCGAGGCGCGCACACGCGCAGGCAGCAGTCGAGAAGGTGACCACGTTAGGCCGCACGCCGCTTAATTCCATGGGGCGGAGGAGGGATATGGCCTCCTGGGGCCGGGCGGCGGCGGCATACCCGGACATGAGCGTCGTCCAGGAGACGACGTCCCGGTCCGGCATTCCGTCGAACAGGTCGCGGGCGAGGGTCATCGCGCCGCAACGGCAGTACGCCGCCAGGAGATGGTTGGAGGAGGCGAGGGTGGACGCGGCGCCCGACTTGAAGAGCTTGGCGTGCGTGGCGGCGATGGACGGGAGGTCGGAGGCACCGCGTAGGAGGTGGATCAGCACCGGCGTGATCGTGGTTGCTGGGGACGAGGGCGCTGCCATGGGGACGCCTTGTCATCGCCGCGCCACGCAGGGAAGGGGAACCCTCAGCTTAAAGACTATCTGCACCCGCGCCCGCTGCCCTGAATGCCCGCAGCCGTTCCTTCATCGCCCTCCGCCAAGCAAGAGGAACAAGAGTCTTCCGCTACGCCCTCTCCCTCTTCCACGGCTCCACCGGCTTCCCCTTCGCGCTTTCAGCGAATCGTCGCCCGCCGCGCATGCGCCGCTGCCGCCCGCCGACACGGCACGCTGTCGTCGTCGAGGAGTTGGGGAGGTGGCCGGTGAGGGAGGTGGAGGAGCTTGGCGGCGGATTGGGCTCGGGCGGTGGAGGAGGAAGGGAGAGGAGGGGCAGCGGCGGAGGGAGATGGAGATGGAAGTGAGTGGTCTGTCATTTGGCCCGTTGGACTCTTTTTATGTTTTTTTTTTCATTTTTGTGGGGTTTTCTATTATTTTTCTAATGCTTATAATATTTTTCGGTGATTTAATATGATTTAGTATTATAATGTAGATACTAATTTACTGTAAAGATGAAAGGAGATGGTAATCATAGGTGATGAATAAAATATTAGGTAGTTAGATGTGGAACAGTGTGGGGAAAGTACAAAAAAATCTGACTAGGCTATAAATTTCCTTTTAAGGCCAGTTCGGCAATCCAATTTTCTTAAGGGATTTTGAAAAATTGACAAAAAATAGTTTATTTTTCTTTGAAAAAATAGGAATTCCTCGAAAAAATAAGATTGCCAAACTACCCCTAATGAACAGAAATGGGGATAGCATAACCCTAGTTGCTGCCAGACATGTGGCGGTGGTGCCGGTGAACAACAACCAGCCCATGGCGGCGCAGAAGAAAAGAGGCCACTCTACTGGCGCCGCTGATTGTTATGCGGGCCGGCTTGAGGCCTCATTGAGAAGGACAATTAAGCCCACAATTTGGTCCATGGGGAAGTAGAAATTGATAATGATGTGTTTTCTTTTGTTTAGTTATGTAATGCGCCTATGTAATTCGGTTTGTTTAGGCTGTTTTCACTAGCCACCCATCCCAACGTCTACATTTCAAACTCCACACGGTTTACACAGTGTTTTGGACACCCAAATGCACCTTCTGATGAGCATAGCATATGGGCTATAAAAATGTTTTGAAAAACATGTCCACATCTAAGAACCTGCTCGTTCTAGAAGGAATAGCCCCAAAACGCAAGGGGATGGTGGGGGGAGGAAGATTCTAGACCCTTTGTTGCTCATATCGGATGGTGCATGTGTCCAGTGGAACGGGGCGACACCGCGACAAAAAGGTGGCAGATGGGAGCTTTTGTTAATCAAAACTCTAATGATCTAAATTTTGGTAATTTTGTTAACACAAGATGTAGTTTGTTACTCGTAACATTGAGTGCCGGCTTCCCCTCTGCCGGTGGCTACTGTTATTTTACGGTTACGAATCTCACACCATGGCATCAAGCGAGACTAAAACGTCACATATTCGTTGACTAATAAGAGTACATTGGCCATATAAAACCTAGAAAAAAGATGTGACCATTTAAGTATTTTTCGTCCATACTCATAGGGATGTGAATCTACGAGCGAGTTTTCTAAAAATCTTTTGGGAGATTGGTGTTTATACCCCTATTCTAGGGTGCAATGGTGATTTTACTCCTATTTTTTAAACTTTGTGAGTTATTTTACCCTCGCTTTTTGAAAATGAATGCGTCGTTTACCCCTGTTTCTAACGTCCGTTGTTCGTGGCTGTTTTAACCGAGTTAAAAAAAAAACAAAGACCAAAGAAAATAAGTGAAAAGACACGCATACCCTTATCCTTATCCACACAAGACACAACCCTACCCTAAATTTGTCTGTCCCTCGCACGTGAGAGCTCTCCCAGGTGGCGGCGGCGGCCTCCGAGCATCTTCGGCGCCGGCGGCCTGCTTCCCTTCCCCCCGCCAGCGCTCCTTTCCCCTGCGTGGCTCCCCCGGCGGGCTCGGGCGAGCGGGCGGCGGCCGCGGCTCCCCCGGCGGGCTCGGGCGAGCGGGCGGCGGCCGTGGCTCCCCCAAGTGGGCGAGGGCGCGCCTTCTAGGGAGGTTCGCAGGCGAGGGAGAGACCGGCCTAGGGCCGTGCGGGGTGAGCGGCGTGGGTCCGTGCAGGTGTGTGCGCGAGGGGACACGCCGGCGCATCCCGCGGCGTAGTCCCAGGCATCACACGGCACTGCTGGCCGGCGCGTGTGACCAAGGGTTGCCCACGATGTTGCAGGCCAGTACGAGGCTATGAGCGGGCCAGCAAACAGGCGAGTGCCCAAGGCCGCGGTAGCCGGCAGCGCGCCGGCGAAGCGGAAGACCAGCACGGGGACATGCCGGGGCGCAAGCGCCCTGTGGGCTAGCTCGCAGCGAGCAGCCAATCAGCTGGCCAACTGGCCGGCAACTGGCAGGCGAGCAGCCAGGGGTGCGCTTCTTGCTTCTTCTGCTCCTTATCATAGTTGGCCACACGGATCTAGCTGTGCGCCTCTGGCTGCCTCTCCGCACCATGGATGTCAGTCAATGTTCATGATTTTGAAGTTGAAACCAGAAAAGTCATGCTAAAATTGTGCAATAATATACGGTTATGCTGCCCAATTTTTTTTTGAGAATTATCAAATTCTATTGCTCAATTTGCTAATTTGCTTAGTTTTTGTTGCAAACAACCCCTTTGTAATCTGCCATAATATTGGTCAACCATTTGTGTCAAAGTAGGGGTATTATCACAACTTGTGACTAAAAACAGGGATAAAATCGTATGGGCAACATGGTCTTTTAGCATGACATTTGACACCGTTAAGAGGCGTTATCTGACCAGGGCAAAACTTGCCTTCCATTAGAAAAAACAGGAGTAAATTCACAAAGTTCAAAAAACGAGGCTAAAATCACTATTGCACTAAAAAACAGGTGTATAAACAGCAAAGCCCTAAATCTTTTTTACGTACAAAGGCATAGGTATACCCCTCAGCTAACCTAAGTGCGCAGTTTGGAAAGAGGTGGAAAGGCTCAAAACCTATAGATACAAAATATTTCATACATTTTTTCTCTTTATTTCTCACCTTATTTTATACCCATACCCCATGTTACCTTCCTTCTTTTAATGAGAAAGAAATGACGCTAGTCAATCAGAACTCTTTCCTTTTAATTTTATTTTTTTCCTATTATCTATTTGATTATCTCACAACACGTGCATGTTGCACGTATATCTATGCTAGTCTATACTATAAAGAGTGAGTTAAATAAAAATATTTTTTACCTTAATTGATCTACACCCGCCAAGACTCAGCGATCTACTCTGTCCCCACGACAAAGAAAAGGGCCCACAAAAAACCAACAAGGTGCGGAGGTCGGTGGTTCCTGCCACGTTGCCAGTAAGGTGCGGAGATTCTAGCACGTTTTATTCTCACCGTTATTTCTACCCGCCCTGGTGTACCCACCCCACCCCAATCTATCCTCCTCAGTCCGAAGATGAGCAAAGGACCAATGCTGATGCTATCTGCACGGAGGCCCAACAACGAACAAATCAAGGCCTGCGCCACAATCATGAATCAACAAATACAGGAGACTCAAAAAAGAGTTGGTTGATTAATACCACATCGTTTATGGATCTTTGGTTAAACCTACTCATAACTCCTGAACATACCCAGGAGCACAGCAAGCTCAGTACATGAATGACTTCAAACGGAGAGCAAATAGAGAGCAAACAGAGACCAAAACCTAGATCTGGAAGTTGAGTGCTCTAGATCGAGGAAGAGCTGAGCTGATCCAAGAAGAAACCGATCTGAAAATTGAGCAGGCATGAAGACCTACTCCAGAGTGGATCTCACACATCTGCTTCCATCATAGCAGTTGAAGGCATGGCCGAGTGAAAGAGATAGGGGTACGAGCGTAATGTTTATAGTAAATTAAGTTTATTTTTTGTTAATAAAATTTTTTAGTTTGAGTTTTAGATGAGATCAACTCAAAACAATTTCTAATCTACCATTAGATCAATAATCTTCAAAAGAAACTGAAATAAATCAAACAGTGGAAATCATATGCGAATAGGGATCATTTAGGTAAAAATTGTTTTAATTAAACTACAACTTTATCTGTTTAGATAGATGATTTTTGTGTTCAAATTTTAAGTTTAATAAGTAGATTATTTATTTTCATCAGAATTTGGTACAAAGCCAACAAGGGTCGCCTGGGGATGGCCGCGACCTCACTAAACAGGACAAAGGACGGCAAGGCCTCGCGCCGGGATGCTTGCGACCTCACACTGCATACGCGGACGATAGGGCGCGCCGCAATGAGAGAATGGAACGGAATGGGAAAAAGCAATGAGAAGGGGCGGGTTAAGGTTGCCCGTCCTGCTTCTAGGACTTCACTAGGATGCTGCTACCTCGGCGCTGCAGAGCAAACGGGGAGGGACGCGACCTCGCCGAACAGGAAGAAGGACGGCAAGGCCTCGCGTCGGGATGCTTGCGACCTCACGCTGTAGATGCGGATGAGAGGGTGTGCCGCAATGCGAGAATGGAATGGGAAAGAGCAGTGAGAAGGGGCGGGTTAAGGTTGTTTGTCCAGCTTTATACAGAGGGGCCAAATTCAGGCCATTCGATCTCATTATCCAATGGAGGAAAACATGCATAGAGCTGGTGCGCTTAGGCCGCGGTGCTGGGTTGGCCTTGTTGGGGCCAGGCGTTTTTTATTTGCACTCTTAAATTTTGGACAATAATTTTGATATTAACTTTTGAATGAAGTTGCGAATTTCTAATGGGTTTTATTTCTAGAGTTATTACACAAGTTTGAAATGATTTAAAGTCTATTTTGGAAGTAGTTATATGAGTATTATTCTCCAAATTTTGGACAACAATTTTGAGATTAACTTTTGAATGAATTTGAATATTAAGTTGCGAATTAGTTATCTACACGAGTTTGAAGTGATTTAAAGTTTATTTATAAGTATTTGTTCTAAATTTATTTATATTTTGAGCCATTATTTATATGATTAAATTTGAACATTCAATTGTGAATTTGTTATTCCAGTGGGTTTTATTTCCAGAGTTAATGCACGAGTTTGAAGTGATTTAACGTTTATATTGGAAGTATTTGTTCAAAGTTTTAATCATACACAGCGAGTACTTTAATTAAAGGGTTTTTGGTGTTCTTCCCTCCCCCTCCCGTTTTTCTAACTTTGTGATTTTGCTCTCTACTTTTGACAGGTCAACGTGATTTTGCCTTTCGTCTTTGCGATTTTACCCCTGCCTTTTCTATTGACTAGGGGCAAAATCGCATTGACCTATGAAAAGTGAAGGGTAAATCACAAAGTTTTAATTAAAAATGAGGGTAAAATCACAATTACACTTCGAAGTAGGGGTATAAACACCAAAGCCCCTTAATTAAAAATTCGAACTATTTTTTTGTCACATGTGAAAAAACATGAATATGCCCACAACAAAGAACTAAAGAACCTCTTATAATTTGGAATAAAAGAGTAATAACTCATACCAGAAATTGAATCCAAGGCCACAGGCGTCTACACCAATTATATAGTGATAAAAGTGAACAAACATATTTTTTATAAAAATAATCATAATTCACAACCAACAATCCACCGTCACATCTAAAAAAATGTTTGGCTAACATATTGTAATTCCAGGGTGCATAAGTTTACTTTCGGACCTTTGCATGATCAAATCAAAATTTTCACACAAACTAGGATTAGCATAGATGTACGTGCAACATGCACGATATGAAAGAAAAAAAGAAAAATAGAATTAAAAGAAAAGAATCCTAATTGATTAGCGTCATTTCTTTCTAATTAAAACCAAGAGAAGAAAAGTAACAGGTGGGTATGGGTATAAAATGATGTGAGAAATAAAGAGAGAAAGTGGATGAAACATTTTGCATCTATAGATTTTGGGTCTTTCCACTCCTTTCCAATCTTTTTCAAACTGCGCAGCGGAGTCAGCGTGAGGGGTATACCTATGTCTTTGTAGGTAAAAAAGATTTTTTAGAAAATTCGCTCTTTGCTGCCTTTATAGTTAAAAAAGATTTTTAGAAAACTCGCGGGGCGCAGACAATGGACGAAAACACCCAGAGCGCAGTTGATTTTGCGTGAAGAATCAATCATGATCGGTAATGTGCATGCATGACAAGATCCTAGTTTTCTAATCTCAAAAGACGCCACACATCAACGCCAAGATTCTGGGCAAATTTTTATGACGAGGTCATGCAGCCGCCTGTGCGTCGTCTACACCACCAAACTCTCGGCCTCGCTAATCATTGCTGATCTTCTGTCCCAGAAATCTTCAGGTTTTCCATGAAGTCGCCGCCATTGCCGCCCGCCGAGAGGAACTCAATGAACTCCGCCAGCGTGCTTCCCCTGTACGCGGCCGGGTGCCGCGCATCCACCAGCTCCTCAGCCACCTCGACCCTCGCATCCATGGCCAGACTCGGCAAGCTGGCGATGGACACCCTCGCGCCGCCGCCGCCGCCGCGGCCCCGTTCCATGACGACCCTGTGGAGGGCCGCCCTGTACCGCCCGTTGCTCAGGACCTCGAGGTAGTTGCCGACGTGCACAGTCAGGGAGCCGCCGGCGCAGTGGGGCACCGGCCGCCATGACCCGGCGGCCTCGCGGTCCAACTCCTCGAGCCCGTGGCCGCTCGCCAGGAGAACCGTGACGAGGGTGTAGTCGGTGTGCTCACCGCAGCAGACGACGGTGCCGCCGCCGCCGCCGCCGAAGCTTTCGTCCCTGCTCGGCGGCGGCGGGGGGTAGAAGTTGAGCGCCATCATCTCGAAGCCCTGCTCCATCTGAGCCCTCAGGTAGTCCCGGCGGAGCCCGAGGCTCTCGGCAATGGCTTCCACGATCTCTGCCACCACCCTCCTCACTTCCGCTGCATACTTCGCCATCCTTTCTCTGTAAAACACACACACACACACACTATGCTGTGATGAGTTGCCGGCGACGAAGACGAACGTACGGATGAACTGACAGGCACCGACCGGTACTGCCATGGCTTCTCCGGCCACTTCCCGATCCACTCTTCCAACGGGTACGAGTACTGCTTCAGGACATGTCTGCGGATCTTGATCTCGCCGCCGTCGAGCTCGGTGAACGTGGAGTACCGAACGGGCTGGGTGATGTCGTCGGACACCAGGCCGGCCATATCTTCCATTGGCAGGTCGAAGAAGGCGGCGGCGGCGGCGAGAGCGTCACGGAGGATGCCAGTGTTGATCCCATGGTTTATGAGCTGCCAAGAAATTCGAATGAATGCAAATGGAATGCGTGTGGCGAGAACTGTAGATTTGTGGTGGTGCAGGAAGGATGATGAACATGCACCTGGAAGAAGCCCTTGTTTTGGCATATCCTGCCGATGTCCTGCACCGCAGCGGATCTCTCTGCCAAGGTGCCCTGCAGCTTGCTGAAATCTACAGTTGGGACAGTGGATTCCATGGGAAGTCGAGAAAAATAACAAAGCTGTGTTCGACAAGTATAATAATCAGTTCTTATAATCACGGATACATGGAAACAGGACAAGCAAAGATCAACTCGTCCCCGGCGGCGAAGTAGACGGGAAAGAAGGACAAGGTATGGTTCGTTTTTTCAGCGCTAGCTGTTGGGGAATGGTCGTCGTGATTCGAGAATAGCTTGTGCGCATCGATCAGATATCTTATTGTGAGATCTCTTTCGCATACCAAATTACCAACCCCCTTCGTCGTCTTCCTTTCCGTTCAATCTTAGGGCCTCTTTGGCTGCAGCCAGAACAGCTCCGACTTCGCTGTCCGAATGCCTGCCCGCGCACTGTAGCACCTGACCGGGATACTGTAGCAGGAGCCAATTTTCTCTCTCATCCGTCCTCCCTCGCACAGAGCTGGTGGAACCGGTGAAATGTGGCTTCTTCGCTTTGGCTCTCGGAGTACCGTAGCAAAGAGCCGGAGCCAGAAAAAGCTCCACTAAAGAGGCCCTTACTCGTGGTGGTGTTCCTAACCCTCCCTAATATTCTCTGAACAGCGACCATCAGCGTCAGCTAAGCCTTAAATGTTTGGCAGATGAAATTTATGATTAGAAGAATCAAAATATATTGGTTGAGTAGTAAATAATTAGTTAAAAAGCTTAAATATTAGATTTGTATCTACGTTTTAAACAAGATTTGTTATGTTTTAACATTTGTTTGATATATATTAACATTTTTATTATGTTTTCTCATTCTTTAACATGTGGTGTTTAATATGTTGGCAACGTATCAGGTGCAAACCAAGCACTTGGTGCAAACCCGTACAAACCTACTAAAATAAGTTTTAAAAAATTCTAGAAAAAATCATGAATGTACTTCTCATCTTATCTCATCTATATATAAAATTTCATGGTCAAATTTATCTTACTCTAGAAGTTACAAAAAAGACAAATTTGGGGTGCATTTGACTGTTATTGTTTGTTAGAAAATTTGTCTTTTTTTAACTTTTAGAGTAAGATGAATTTGACCATGAAATTTTATATATAGATGAGTTAAGATGAGAAGTACATTAATGATTTTTTCTAGATTTTTTTAAAACTTATTTTGGTAGGTTTGTACGGGTTTGCACCAAATGTTTGGTTTGCACCTGTATGCTAATATGTTTTGTTATGCTATAATATGCTTAACATAAGGGCTTTGTTATGCTTTATATGATTTAATGCAAATATCAATTTTACATTATGATTCTTTAACTGTTTATATTTTTAAATTGCACTACTAGTGTCACGAAACTAATGCGTCATCCAATTTGGACCGACACGTCTCACATGCATTGCACATGTGAGATGCGGCCGGTGCAGAACCTCTTCTTTATTAATATTGGAGTGACCAATAGATTGTGGTATTTATGACGAACCATGGGGTTTGAACGAGATTCTGGCGGCATAACCCTGTTGTTTTCTACTCCACCATATCCGAACATGTAGCTAGAGAACAACGGGTTTATGCAGCCAAACTTTCATCCGTCTTGCTCCATTCTATAGCCTTAAGTATGGATGAACATGCTTGGGTGACGACGACTCTCGGGTTGTAAAGGTTGAGGATGTGAAATTTTTGGGTTTTTTTAGTCCAGGGAGTTTATTTATACTATGCGTCAAGATTGGAGGGGTAAAATAAAACTCTATTATAAAATAGATAAAATAGGAGTATATAGACAAGGGTAGGTTCACAAGTCAAATTAAGGTGCAGAGTAAAATGCAGCAGCGGTTCTCAAAGTTGCCAGCGTGTATCACTTTGGTCCCCGAATTTAGAAAAAGCATGAATCCGGGTCTTAAACTTAGGTAGAGTGTCATTATTAAGTCCCAAAACCGCTTTCTTCTTTTCGATGCTGACGTAACACACTGACATAAAATCTAGATCTCTAAATTTGGGGACAAATATCATTTAGGTCACTAAACTTGGTTGAGATCAAAGAAGTTGCGATGTGGGGAAAGGATGGCTAGAAGCTCATCAATTACTGGAAATTCCTGATTTCCCTACGGTTTTTTTAACCAGAGGCAAGTTGCGAGACAACCATGGAGAGAGCACGTTGCAAAGAAGGATAGAAATGCACACAGCTCTAGGCTCAATTCGCTCATTTGGGCTGGGCTGGGCTGGGCTGGGCAGAAAGCCCAAGTTTAACCTCAGTTGACCCGTTCTCCTCCTTTCTCGGCGTCGGCGGCGTTCGTCTCGTGATCTCGTCCTTCCTCTCTCTCAAAAAAAAAAAAAAAAAAAAAACGTAACCCTAGCGAACCCACCCACCCGTCTCGGTCTCAGCATCTCTGCGCGCACGAGACCAGGGATTTCGCTCGCGACCCTACCAAGTGCCATCCATGTCGGTATCCTTCCTCTCCCTACGGATTTCTCGCGCATCGTTGTATGATCCGTGCTCGTGTTTAGGAGTAATGCTCGGTTCTCTTCCATTTCTGTTCATTCGTGGAGCGAGATAGAGAGATCTCCGCCTGAACATCCCTGCTAGCGGATTCTCTTCTCCCTCCGTCCTCTGGAGTGGATTCTGAGTGGGGTTCAAATCCTCACGGGCTGCTGTCGCAGGGCAAACTAGAAATTGCGTGCGCAACCTGTAATGCAGTTGCCCGTTTTGCCATTCAGCGGCAACTAGAATTACAGATGTTTCTTTCTGAGATTCTATGGGACCACGAATATCAATCGACATATTTCTGCTGCCATTTTTCGACACTATTTCCTCTTCAATATTTGTTAGTTTTTACTCTAACCGTTAGTTCGTCTCTGAACTGAAGTTTCCTGATTTGTTGCATATGGGGTGTGCGACCAGTGATTCAGTGCTCATGTTCGCAATACGCGCAGCTCTGTTTTTTCTTTGGTGAACTAAGATATGGGAAGTTCCGTTCTGTCGACTCTGAGTTTACCAAGACCAATGAATTCATCATTCCACATTGTGCCATCTTATAGGTTAATGAAATATGCGTGTGTGAAAGCATGTGATGAAAACAGCGTGAAGGGTTGATGTGGGGATGTATATATGCTCAAGGCACAGCGGCCATAAGTCTGCATAATTTAAGTATGTCATTGGGGAGAGAATAGACTATATTACAGAAGTGTTAAAGTATATATGCATTCCGAGGGTGGAGTCAGTGTAGATCTTTGCTCCTTTGGTGCATCTATTGCAAGTTGCGACTAGATTCCGCTTCTTAAGTTCTGCAACTGTTTTATTCTTTGAGTTCAGAACTTCAGTTGAGTTGGTATGCAAGTAAGTAGGTTTTATGTTTCTAACGTTTTCATATAGTCAATGTACCTATTGTTCTCAATCTTGGGAAGGGGATTTATCTGACACTGTTTCCAGTTTAGATATTTTGCTTGATTTACAGTCTGAAATTTGCTTGATCTTGTTTGACAATAAAATAAGAGGAAGGAGAGAACGTCCTGTAACCAAGTTTTAATGTTGTCACCCTGATAGCTATTGAATTTCATAATTGCAGTTATTGCTGATTTAGATGTTTTGCTGTGTAGTCTGTAATTTCCACAAGGTTTTATACAAGAAATGTCCATCTCTTGGATTGTGCTTGTAATGTTTGAAAATAGTCTCCTTTTCCTTCATCCCATGTGGTTTTTGTAACAGCTTGGTTTGTCTTCTGCCAGGGCGGACGCTGAACCTGTTGATCAGAAGAATTACCTAGAGGAACGTTGCAAGCCACAATGTGTAAAATCATTGTACGATTATGAGGTCGGCATACATTTTTTTCTTCAGGAACCTACAAGGTTCATTCAATAATTCCAATAACAGAGCCAAGACTAGTATGCTAAGTTTGACATTGTTCTTGTGTGACCTATTATGCTATAAATTGTGTGAATATATCCTTCTATCATCTATATTTTCTCGTTTTTTTTTTTTTTTGCATTTCCAGAATCCACTTCTGTTCTCTAGCCGTTCGTATGGCAGACTAACTAGGATTTTAGGAGTTTTTGTTATTGTGTCGTGAGCAATATGTTCCGAGTCAAATGAATGTGACATTGAACTTTGAATGGCATGATCATACTAACATAGTAACATGCAATTGAATTAACGAAAGAAGATACTACTTTGATTATCATAATTTATGTCCCACTTTAGTTTTTATCTTTTGGTCTTCTATATGCTGAAACCGAGCTTGAGTTTTGAGCCACTATGTTGTTTCATGTTAGCATTGGCAAGCTTGATCGTGAGACTTTTCCTGTGATGTATGTTTCCTCGTTAAGCTTGTGTGCTTGGTGTTAGTGTTAACCATCTTGTGTGCAGAGATGCGTCAAGCGAGTATGTTAAGTTTGACATTGTTCTTGTGTGACCTATTATGCTATAAATTGTGTGAATATATCCTTTTATCATCTTTATTTTCTCCTTCTTTTTTTTTTTTTTTTTTTTTTTTGCATTTCCAGAATCCACTTCTGTTCTCTAGCCGTTCGTATGGCAGACTAACTAGGATTTTAGGAATTTCTGTTATTGTGTCGTGAGCAATATGTTCTGAGTCAAATGAATGTGACATTGAACTTTGAATGGCATGATCATACTAACATAGTAACATGCTATTGAATTTACGAAAGAAGATACTACTTTGATTATCATAATTTATGTCCCACTTTAGTTTTTATCTTTTGGTCTTCTATATGCTGAAACCGAGCTCGAGTTTTGAGCCACTATGTTGTTTCATGTTAGCATTGGCAAGCTTGATCGTGAGACTTTTCCTGTGATGTATGTTTCCTCGTTAAGCTTGTGGGCTTGGTGTTAGTGTTAACCATCTTGTGTGCAGAGATGCGTCAAGCGAGTTGAGAGCGATGGAAGTGGGCAGAAGCACTGCACGGGCCAATATTTTGACTACTGGTCATGCGTTGACAAGTGTGTAAGTATCACCTGTGTGTTAAATTGTACTGAATTAACGTTCTTGTCCCCTGATTGCCCTAATCGCCATTTATGCACCAACTTGTGTTGCAGGTGGCACCAAAGCTCTTTGAGAAGCTCAAATAATGACGTGATGTGTTACTTGCGTGTGACTTCTTTTAGCAGTTCCTCTTTGCAGTACTTAGCTCCAATAAATCCATACACAGTCTGGCCTCCGCTTTTATTTGCTGAACCTGTAACAGGAAGCCTCATTTTGATTTCAATATTGCTGAACTGTTTGAGCGGCGCATCCCTATGGTGAAAATTTTTAGTACATACATGTATTCAAACCATTATCTCATCTTCAAATTTGTGCAAGCATTTACGGTCACAATTGGCTTAAATTTCCTTAAAAGTTGTTGATCCGTCTCCATAACATGCAGTAGTTTGATTTCCCCCAAATCCAGTAGCCATAGGGTTTCTCGATTGGTAGCATGAAATTTATTCGTTGCCACAAGTTTGTTGAACTCTAGTCGGACAGTTTTTAGATGCCATGCCATTGCACGTTTGCTTATTAGAAAAAAAGGAAGCAATTTCTGACCCAGGCGGATGAAGGCACCCGATATTGGCTCATTGAAAATTTGAAACTCTGCAGCAGTTTCTTTGGATGTACCACCGGATTTTCATACTAAAATTGAAGTTTTCGTACCAAAATTTGGAGTGGTGCTTGGATCACGGTATCAGAATTCTTCTGTCCACCCATAGTTCTTGGTATGGCATAC
Organism: Paspalum notatum; assembly: GCA_022530915.1. Classification (NCBI taxonomy): domain Eukaryota; kingdom Viridiplantae; phylum Streptophyta; class Magnoliopsida; order Poales; family Poaceae; genus Paspalum; species Paspalum notatum. Next base: position 7,130,403 of record CM039690.1, on the reverse strand, counting down.
GGAGCTAATACATGAAAAGCATCCATTCTCATTGGTTAACTCTCGGTCGTAGTTATAGGTAAGCAAACTAAACAGGTAGACCGAGCCAATTTCCTCTATATAACATTGAGAGACCGAAAAAATTTGGTCCCAAGATGATTGTTCAAATGTACACCAAAGCAAACCATCCGAAAAGAAATGATATGCTACATTCCTGGTAATTAGCGGCCCAAAATCCTAAATGTGGCAAATCACTGAATTGAGAAAAATGTCAGGTATGTGCATAGGGGTTAATCTTTCGTGTTCGAGTCATTTGCTGGATCTTGGACCGTCTTTCCTGAAGTTCCCTGTCCAAGAGGTGCAGAACATTAGTGTTACTATGATAAAACTGAGTAGAATAGGGCTTGATACGGTTCGTTTCTCTAAATATATTTAAGCATGAGAGCTTTTGGAAATACCTGAACTTGTGCCAGTAGATCCTCTAGTTCGGCTAAGATGTCTGGGAAAGCAGGCCGGTTAGATGGATCTGCTTCCCAACATCTCTGCATCAAGTCCACTAGCTTTGGATGTGCCTTTTTGGGGAGCCCTGGGCGCAATCCCTATCATTACATTACATTTATTAGCACATTTGCATATACAATGCCACAGGACCAACTCATTATTATTCTTATTACCCACCTGTCTTACACCTACAGCTGCTTGGAGTGGGGTCATCGTATCATAGGGGATCTGGAACACCAGGGAAAAAAAAAAATCAAAATTCAGCAATAGCTACCATAACTGCATCATTTATGATAGGGTAACTAACTACTCCGAAATAAGAGCAACAATACCTTAGACGTTATCAGCTCCCAAAGAACAATAGCAAAGCTGAACACATCTGCTTTGTTATCATATGGTTGATGATTTATAACCTAAGATACAGCACGAAAGGTTTATCAGAAAGGAATTCGATATTTTTCATCTTTTACTAGCCCCTATAAGCTGAACAGACACAGAAAAAACTATGTACATATGATATATTGTGAACTATTGAACAAACACAGATCATAACTATTGAACAAACACAGATCATTCAAATTGCTTCTCTATAAGCAAAATGAATTCCGACTTAAGTAATATGAACACTAGATTTGATCAGATATCTCAAAGGGGCCAATATGATGTATTGATACGGAAAGCTTCTATCAGCACCTAAGGTATCAGATTCTATGCCAGGAAAGTTTTAATATGCAATCACACCGCTCCAGCAAATAGATTTGTACCTCAGGTGCCATCCATCTGTATGTTCCAGTTTCAGCTGTCATGATACCTCCTTGATCCTGGAACCGAGCTACACCAAAATCAGCTACTTTCACAACCTAGAGAAACAAACAGCAATATCATTCATCAGTTGGAGGAATCTGTCATAAATTAACAATATTTGCATGATGCATGGCCTCAGGCCCCAATACAGATGATACACAAATAAAGACAAAAATCCTCAATTTTCACTACTGGTATTATTTCCATTCCATTTTCTCCCCTAAACATCTCCTTCACAAATGAAGTATAAATAGCTAAATGCTACATACATGATCTTTGTCCATTAGAAGGTTGGCAGTCTTTAAGTCTCTATGGATGATGCCCCTTTCATGCAAGTAGCACATCCCTCGGCATACATCAACTGCAAACTTCAAGAGACTTGTGAGGTTTAGGACATTACGCTGCTTGTGCACAAAGTCATAAAGGCTTCCCCCAGACATGTATTCTGCAAGGTTAGTAAAAAAAAGGTTAAAAGGGTAACACCAGAGGAAAATGCTAAAACCTACAAAGACATTGGTTAAGAAGCAAGGGAAAACGTATTTCCAGCAGGTAACTAACAACCCAAGAAAGTTGACGTTATAATAGGCCAATGCTGTGGAAAAGTAGGGCTTTGCATCGCACATATTGAGGCCAGATTTTCTGTATGACAATCTATTCTTTGTAGGTTCCTACTAGAGCCAGCAGATGATACCATAAATCTCACCTGTAATTATGCAAAATTGCGGTGGTTTTGTGCATGCACCAATGAATCGCACAACATTTGTATGCTGAACTTCTCTGGAAAGTGTGCAAGGCGAAAGCAAATCGTACATCATTAAATTGTTAAAATAAAACTGTAAGTAGGATAAGTTTCTCCCTTCAACTACAACACATAAGTCATAAATTATCCCACAAAATGTTAAATACCTTAGAATATAGACTTCTTGCGTGAACTCGTTCCAAACATTCTTATTCAAATGCTCAGCTCTTAGAACTTTAACAGCTACATCCTCGCCAAGGTAAGTCCCATGATACCTTCACATAAGCATAACACAATAAAAGGTAAAAACAACCGAATACAGCAACTAGGTTTTCAGAACTCAAAATTATAAACTTGACTCACAAGTCCCCACAAGAACCAGAAGCAATCATCCCTCCCATCTTCAGAAGTCGTTTGTCGATTTCCCATTCACCGCCTTTAACTTGGAAGGGCAGTGTTCTTTCAGCTGCTGAGGAATGAGATGAACCAGACCACGAACCCTGCATTGAGAAGGTGCCAGCAAATGTGTTGTTGGTTTTGAGCAAGCAACTCCCACATCAGCCAAGGGTAAAACACGACTAGCCTGCCTAATACTTAGCCAATCATAATTTGTATCTGCATACAAATCATTCAGAAATTACCTCATTTCTTAAAATGGATGCTTCCAGTGCTTTGTGCAAGCCATCAGTATCCTGATCATAAAATTGAGAGTTAGCATTATTGTAGGGGGCATCTGAAACATATGGATACTCCCACCGTTTCACTAAATAAGTCCTATTATCCAGGAGGAGTTGTTTCAAAATATAAGTCTAGGACTCTGGGGAAGAAAACAGGGCTGCAGCTAGTGCTACTTTGGCACCCCCTAACCCTACTTTAGCAGTGTGAAAGAGCGTAGTCATTGTAGTTAATGGAGGAACATGTGGTCATTTTCCATCAAACTTCCGTTAGACATAGTGCCTACCTGTATATGCATATGATGAGGGTCTGCTACGTACTGGTTGACCACTACTGGGCTTCAGATTTATATTCTGAAGCAGAATGAGTTAGATAATCGATTTTAATAGGCCCCATGGTGTTGGTAGGCAATATATAGATTCATACTCTGACCCATTCTGAACTGACGAGGAGGAATCACAGTATTTTGGCAAAGTTCTGTGCACTCAATGCAAAATAAGAAGATAATTGTGGTAATTTACCATTAAATATGTTTGGTGACCCCTTGACTCAATCCTAGTTTCGTTTATTTACAAATGATGTTCACACCATAAGGTACCGATAAGTTGGATGAGTGAAGCAAATTTTTCGAGATGAGGTGGTCCATCATGAGTTTGTCCCAAGATTTTTGGTGGAATAACTCCACCCTTCACGTTTATACTAATTGTAGCTTGTATGGTTGTAGGTAGTGGTGGATCAACCCATTGAGGAGTGTAAACATGATGGACCACCCAATTCCTCAAACCAAAACAATCCCCTAAATGATGCCTCACTTTTTTTTTACCAAATTTATAAGTAGGATGTTGGGAAGGATTAGTGCCTGGTGAGTGGTGAGGTAATTGCAAAGGTGTAAATGGTTACTCCATGAAGCTTGTTGCTTCACAAAGGATGTCGTGTAACTGCACATGCTGAATAATTTACTGGCACAGCACATTAATAAACTATGCCAACTTAACGTGTGCCAGTGAGCATTGCTAATGCTACCCTCGCTCAAGATAAGTTATGTTACTGGCAGTGGGCAGTGCTAATAAGAACAAAAAAATCCTTTGTCTCAAGCAAATTGGGCAAGGTTAAGTCTAGGAACAACCACGATGCCTCAACCATTAACAATTCAACCAATGCAACGGGCCTATCATATTACCTCAATGGGCCAGCCATCAACAACAAAAACATCAAGAGAATAGCCATCATGGGTTGAGAAAACATGTGCTTCTCTGATGTTCAATCCGATGTCAGATAGCAACGCAGATAGCTGGCAAAAGAAGTTTAGTTAGACGCTATGCTGTGTACAAAAGGACCAATAAGCATCATGGTGTACCTTCTGATACATGGTTGAATGCAGAAAAAGAGTGAATGACATGCCAAGTCCTTAAACTTATTCCGCGGTACCATCTAAGTCCATGATGTTCCAAAGCGATCATCTGGGTCCTTTAACTTTTCAAAGCAATCATCTAGGTCCATCAACTTTTCATTCTTCATTCACTTCAAGTCCAATTCGTGGACCTAGATTTACACTGGAATGACCCACTAGAAAAGTTAAAGGACCTAGATGATCACTTTGGAAGATCGTGGACCCAAATGGTACCACGGAATAAGTTTAAAGACCTGACTTGCAATTCACTCAGAAAAATATTCTTTATAAGATAGAAATTAATCAGAAGTTCTTAGAGTTCAGGGTATCAATTATCAGACCACTCGAGCATGACAAAATGAGTGTTAAAGCTTTATATATTGATTAAAAAATGCTATAACACTTTAATATCTTAAAAATTACCAAAATTTGAGGATAACTTGAAAGGCGTACAAAACTGCTGACCTGACTAAGGAGCTTTGGCTTGTCAATTGTAGAGAAAACTATCTCATGGATGTGAGTATATGGTGTGTCCTGCCTGCGAAATATACAGTCACGATTAGTACTTTCATAAATAAAGTTTTCTGTGAAAAAATTCCCTTGGGCATGTCATAGTTGTTCATGCAATTGCAAATGCATGAGTAATTATTTTGGGACAGAATTAGGAGCTACTTGGGATGGATTACATCAAGCATATATGAGAAAAGTATATTTATTCTGAGTTTGCTCGTTTGTTTGATGCAGAATACATAAGCGAATGCGTACTTTTGTACAGAGGTCAACATTGATCTCAGGGGCTTCAACATACATTAGTATCCAAAGGTTCACATCCATTTAGATGCAATGTTTAGAAGAAAGGTAAAGGAAATGGGAGACTGTGTGGTATGAAGGCCAAGTTAAATGTTGCAACAGGGTTTTTGAGTTGCAGATGCACCTTTTTACAAAGATCGGCTTGGATCCTCCATGAATTTGGGAACGTCAAATTCATTGCAATATAGAATATTGGAATCTAACATAGATAAAGAGATTCTTATTTACACCTTCTAATATTACATATACATTCTATTTTCCGTTCATTCTTAGCAAGCCTGCTTATTTCCTTTTGTTGATGCATATAATATTACTCGATCACAATTGTGTCATAATCTATCCAAGGATTTGATATTCTAAGATCTACAACAGTCACTCAACCAGCACGAGAAGAATCATAACTTTAGTGAAGAGTGAAGACCATGCAAGACAATTTATTAGTACAGACTACAAAAAACAATGACCCAGATGTTACTTTGTTACTAGCAATGTAGCACTCAATTTGGGGATCCTCAAAATCTATCGAAGCAGCACATATCGTAGGCATCTACCTTACAGAGAGATCATCGCCATCATCATCCCCTTCATCAGATGCATCGGAGTCATATGCAGGATCCATATCTTCAATCTTTGATCAAAGTTTAGAGTCAATTTGACAACTCCAATTTCTATTGGCAATACTAAAGATAAGCAAGCATTAATGCACGGGGAAACATTTAGCCTTGATAAGAGATGAAGGAAAAGGTTAAAGCAATAGATGAATAGCCTGTAAAGACCCTTTACTATCTAGGTAAAAAAAATCTAAACCACATAAAAGGAGTAGGCAGTGCTGCTGGGCTCAGCTCAACGAAGCTGCCGGCCCTGTATGAATGATGTATCAGTCAAATCCTGTCATTCTCTCCCAGGTTCACATTTTGAAAGAAGTGTACTGTAAATACATATTAGCAGTTTAGACTTTAGCACCAACTATAGAAGCAAATAAACTCAATGGCTTCTGGACTATATAGTTTTAGTTAAAAAAAATCCCACATAACCATCCATAAAACTTACCCTACCATAAAATTGGCAAGTGTATTATTTCTAGCTCTATGGCAACTATTGCTTTTAACTCCACTTTATCCTTCATACTTCGAAAAATCGAAAGACCTTTTGCTCAATGAGTAAAACAACATAGCTATGTAACTGATAACTTGCACAGGGCACCGTGTTCAACTGTTCATCCACAATGAGAAATATGTTGCTGAAAGTTTGCTCAGCCATTTTTTTTCCCAAACTAAACTTCAGCAACAATAAATAAATTTGTAACCACTAGCCATAAAGTAGCTACTGCTATTATATAATAGATATTAGTTGCTTGCAGAAACATACAAACTCTAAAGCAACATAAGAGAGAGCTTTACCCTCAAGAAACGGACGTGGAATGCAGGTCGCCTAATAGGATCCTTTGCTTCTGCTAAAACGTTCTGGTGGACCAAGACATCAGCTGCTTTGTCAACATTGATGTCCAGCTGATAACTACAGCATGAGAAAACAAAAGAAGAGCCAATGTTATCTTTGTGATTATACAAATGAGACAATGGAAGAATTCAATAATTGTCCTAGCAATGCTAGTTCAAAAGTAGAGACTGCAGGTACCAGCTTCAATTGCAGATATGAATATCATAAAAGAGAACTGTCCCACACGCATAGAACAGAAAGGAAAATTACAAGACTGACTGCTGTGCCCAATACAAAGGTAAACTACAAGGCCAAGGGCCAGTTTGCAATTGTTGTGTCAAGCCCAAGCTGCTCAGTGGAACCTATTTATCTGCAAGAATCTTTGCTAATTTCGGAAAAATTTCTCATATTGATCTAAAGGCGATGCTTTCAGATTAAAAAAAAAAGAACAAACCAATTAAGCCTCAACAAGTCCAAACATTTCTCTCTTCTTTTTCCAAATAAAACACCCAGCAGCACAAGCACTCCATCAGAAGAGACAACTAGCAAGGGGAAAAGACAACAATTCAGAACAAGGATCAAAGCTTTCCTTTTCGGAAAGGCACGAGCTCAAGTGGAATTAACGATCCTGTTCACACCATCTACTTCCAACCTTAGTGTAATCCCAGACCGCACCATACCAAAATCGATCACCAAGGCACAGCCGCAGAGCTCCTTGGCAGTTCTAGTGCAAATCCATCCAGTCCTCCAAGGTTCCAAGGAAACAGTACCGGGTCAACCCCAATTCTATGGCCGAGTCAAACAGCACAGTTAGCGTACGAAGCAGCACCAGCGGGAGATACTACTAACTCAGAGGTCAAACACGCTGCCCACTCTCACGCTAACAACGAAACTCACCGCTAAGCTTCGCGACGCCCACCCCCAAAAAATCAGCCCCAAACGACCACGCTACCCTCCTGGACCGGAACAATGAGCAGCGCAGCACAGATTTTCCACAGCCACGAGCTCCGGACCACGGTAAAACTAAACCTAAGAGGCGGCCACAAAGCCGCCGAGCTCGACCTCGACCTCGACGGCGGGGAGGGGAGGGTCACCTGTGCGGGAGCCGCCCGAAATGGGCGGCGAGCCTGTCGCGGAACTCGGGGTCGGACGCCTCGGCGTGGCCGTCGGCGACGAGCCGCTGCAGCACCTGGGCGCAGATGTCGCGGGCGCCTCCCCCGCTCCCGCCCGAGCCTCCGCTCCCGCTCCCGCCGGAGCCAGCGGGCGCGTCGCGCGGCGGGGACGAGCTCTCCCCGACGCCCTCCTCGACGCTCCCACCCGGCCCGCCCTCCTCCGCCGCCGCCGCTGCCACCATCCCCGCCCGCCTCGCGCCCGCGCGTCACCTGCCCTCCCTCATGCTCATCGACGCCCCTCGCTCCTCCCCAGCTCCGCCTCCCCCGCGGCCAGGGCGCCCACCCGCCAGCTCGCTCGCGTGTTCCAGAAGCTTCCCCGGCGCTGGGCCGGAGGCGAGAGAAGGATAGGAGTGGGACAGCAGCGAGGAGCACAGAAGACGAGGGAGCGACCTATAGCGCGAGAGCGGGGTATGACGGGGAAATACGAAGCTACCCCAGGGGCAAAGGCGTCTTTTTGCGGCGGCGTAGGATTTCTGGGTGCAACAACGGCGTCGCCCTTGCCTCGGAAGAGCGCGTGGGGCCCGGGCGTCAGTGACACGGGGACTGTATGGGAGGTGTGTGTGCAGTGGGGTGGCTGTGGTGCTACGTGCACGCCACGGGGTTCCCTTGCAGATTTTTTGGATCACATGACTGGTGGGCCCGGTGCTGCATTTAGTACTATGATGAGATGAGACATTGAGATGGGATGGATAAGAGCAACGTTTGAAGGGGGCAGGTTAAGTAGTGATGCTACTCTTCTACCGGTAATCTATTTTAGCAGCACGTCAAGGTGGCAATAGTTCCTAACCTCCAAGAGCCTTGGGCAGTTGGGCTTTTGCCAAAGTTAGGTCGTTTCCATAGGCTGTTTATTCTATTGGAGGGTTTGCTAGTAGTACATTTATTGTGTCGGGGGCACTTTCAAGCGCGATGTTAGTTTTTTCTAGGCTAAAAATAACCAAAATCAGATAAGATACGTGGCATTTAGAAATTAGGATAGGTAAATTCAATCTTATTCAGGCTAAGTCCAGCAGGTGAAGTAAAAGGTCTGGTATAGTACAAAACGACACTGTTTACAGGGAGAGAAGTAGGTGGAATAGTGGATGGATGGGGTATTTGCCCTAGCTGTTGGCGTCGGCCTAATGCTAAATAGTCGGCCGCCCACATTTCAGTGTCTTTGAGCTGAAAGGACAATTAAATGGTCCATTAAATGGGATGAAGGACTATTTAAATGGCAACGGTTACGCACTCTGTAGCATTTAAACAATGTTTTAATGGATTTAGCTATGTTTAAGGGAACAGTGGATAAATTTGCTATAATAGTGCAAAAAACAAACTTTCAGATTTATAGATATATAAGCCGGTCATGGTTCTATTACCACTATTTTCCAGCTTAGATGGCGTATATACTTTGCGCACTGTGGTAGCTGACCAATGTCCTAACTACATCCAGTCCAAAATATCCAAGGAAAGCAACTTGGTCAAGCCGTCATTTGCAAGTTGCAATTAAGTAGTAGCTTATTGGAGGAGCGAGTAGTGAGAATGTGAGATTAATAACCAACATTAGTACAATGGTTCCTTCTTTTTATCTTCTGGGTCTCTGCTGCTAAAACCAATTTCATAAACGACGGTCTAGCTAGCCAACACATGAACATCTCAACATAATTAGAAATTGCTAGTGTCTCACTCAAGGATCATCCTAAGCATCATTCTTTGATCCTCATCAAATATTTTTTTTTGCGAGGATCCAATGGTTTATTTTTTGCAATAGCTGTACAATAACAACAAAAAAGACAAGTGGCATCCGTGTGCACTCTCCAGGAGTATTGGTGCCAGACACAATCACACAAGTCATTTTCTACCGACAGCTATTTTATATTTATAATAATAGAATACACATATGATATTTCAATAGGTATTACTGTATAATATATGGTACTATGGTATCGATCATTGTCTTTCGTGGACACATAAACAAAATGAGTTATTTTAGAAAATGGCTGACCAACTATAGTTAGAATGAAAACTGACATGAGATTATCCATTTGAAGTGGCACGCCTCCACTGATTGGCTGGTCAACATGGAAGCATGTGATTTGTATTCGCCGGTTTTAGCAACTTCATCAGATAATTACCACAAAAATGGGGTATAGCTTATTGGCGAAGGACTAAAGAGTATTAAGAATCTGAGAATATTAGGCATATGCATTGTTGTGATTTTATATAATTACTAGCAAAATGCTTGTGTTGCAACGGAAAAAAAAATCTTTAAACACATGTAGATCAATACATATAAAAATAGTCTCGCAAATAAATTCTATATTCTATTGTTTCGAATTTTTCCTTGCATGTGACCGAAATTTAGGTGGTATCACTTTGGTAAGAAATTTATACATTTATTTTCCGGCAATATATAGAACATTGAAAATGGAGTCCATATACGACATGTGTATCCGTTTTCACGTACGCTGCTCGCCTGAATCGGTTTTTCGAATAAATTGTAAGCCATATTGTCTTGATGATTTCTGTTAATTGCAAGCGAATTTTAGAGTGATGTAAATTGGGTTCGAAAGGTTGTTATTTTAGCTTTCCATCGATATATAGAACGTCAAAAACAGAGTCCGTATGCGATCTCGGCGTCCTCTGGGCTCGCGAATAAATTCCACGTCATATTATTCCAAAGATTTCTGTTGACTGAGACCGAATTTTAAAGTGGTTTTATCTTTGTTGGAAAGGTTATTATTTCAGCTTTCCATCAATATATAAAACATCAAAAACGGAGTCCGTATGCGACTTGGTCGTCTATTTTCGCGTGAGCTCTTTCTGCAGTCCGAATCTGGTTTTATTGTAGTTGTGATTCGAATTATCTGATACACGATGGGGAGGAGCTGACCAACCAGGTCCACCTATCACGATGGACCGGAAAACCGATGGACCAGAAAATCTTATTTGCTTTAATATTATACTAGCAAAATGCACGTGCTTTGCAACGGGAGTACAAATCTTTAAGCATCTCTACATCAATACATATAAGAATAGCCTCGCAAATAAATTTCATATTATATTGTTTTGAATTTTTTTTCATGTAACCGAAATTTATGTAGTGTCAGTTTGGTAAGAAATATTGTTTTTTACTTTTCGGTAATATATAAAACATTAAAAATAGAGTCCATATACAATATGATATCCATTTTCACGTATGCTGCTCCTGCTGTCTGAATCGGCTTTTCGAATATTTGACGATTCCTTTTAATTGCAAGATAATTTTAGAGGGATATCAATTGGTTTGGAAAGATTGTTATTTTAGCTTTCCATCGATATATACAATGTAAAAAATGGAGTCTATGCAATCTGGACGTCCGTTTTCGCATAGGCTGTACTGCACTCCGAACTCGCGAATAAATTCCATATCATATTGTTTGTCATATTGTTTTAAAGATTTCTATTGACTGAGACCGAATTTTAAATCGGTTTCTGTTGGGTTGGAAAGGTTATTATTATAGCTTTCCATTGATATATACAACATAAAAAACGGAGTCTGTATACGATTTGTGCGTTCGTTTTCGCATGGGCTACTTCTACCGTTCGAATCTGATTCATATTGTAGCTGTGATTCGAATTATCGGATACAGGATGGGAAAGGACTGACCAGCTGGGTCCACCTGTCACGACGAACCATGAAACTTTATTTGCTTTAATATTAATATCGAAAAAGGAGTCCGTATGCGACTTGTGCGTCCGTTTTCACGTGAGCTTGTAGCTGTGATTCGGATTATCGGATACATGATAGGGATGGGCTGAGCAGCCGGATCCACCTGTCACGATGGACCATAAAACCTTATTTACTTTAATATTTATATATAATATTATGTATAGATTAGGTATAGATTAGTCCTACTGGATCGGCGTTCTAAATTTTCTTCACAGGCCTTATCGGACAAACATTTGAACATTAGATTGTTGGCATTCTAGACATGCATCGACCTGTCTCTTAAAACTAAGAGATCGCGTGTGCTCCTCTAGGTTGATCCTTAGCACGTTCCTTTATTTCAAATTAAGCTTGTAGTAGTCGTACAATAACAACAAATGTGAGACATAGAGGAGCCAAGTCCCAGCATTAGCCTAGTTGCAATGATACCCTAGTACATTCCGGTTCCTCATGTTCTCTTGCTCACTCATGGCATGACGAAATTGTTCAACTGAAAGGATTAGACAAAGAAAGAGTCCTCAGAAAAAGGAGAAGCCCCTTCGTTGGTCTATGTGAATTTTGCAAGGAAATGACAAAGGTGCCCTTGATGTTGATGGATCTAAACCTTGTTCTTTGCCTTTATCCAAAATGTGGATTAGAACCACAAGGCATTGTAGTGCTGGATGGAATCTGCTTAAAGTGGGAGGGAAGGGGAGAACCTGAGCTGATGGATCTCACTTTGGGGTCCATGCTTATTCTCATGCAAACAGGTCGCATCTCCTGTTCCATTCGTCACCTTAATAAGTGCACAAAGATTTGCACAAGTTCTCAATGATTCCATTATTCCATAGATCCACGCATTCCAACGTTTTCAACGATTACAAACCTAGTTGCAAGCCCGGTGTTATTTTAGCAAATGGAAGGTAGTCATATTAGGTTGTTTGCAATTTAGAGAGAGCTTTTGACCTTTGTTTATGATCTACAATGTTCTGCAAAGAATATAACCTATCTACGTAGTACGGTGTTAACTTGAGGAAGTTTGTCATCAGTTTATCTTAGATGCATTTTTAGGCTCTGCCTTCTACGAGCCTACGGCAAGAGATACCATTTTTTAAGGGGAGGAGAGTCACTAGCTCTCCACTTCTCACACAAGAGTTTTGGTTAATGGGGAACCTGGTGAACCAATCTTGCATCGTCGGGGTCTGAGGCAGGGGGACCCTTTATCTCCAATGCTTTTTCTGCTGGTCATGGAAGTTCTGAATGCCTTGGTGTCCCAAGCCACTCAGGAAAATCTCCTTCAACCTTTGGCTGTTCAGCGAGCTAAATTTCGGATCTCGTTTTATGCGGATGATGTGATCATGTTCTTCCGGCCAGCTCGTGAGGACATTACACTCATTTCTCAGCTGCTGGATTTTTTTGGTCATGTCTCGGGCCTCAGAACCAACTTAGCCAAAAGCTCAGTCACTCCTATACATTGCTCTGAAGAAAATTTGTTGCTCCTTTCAGACCTGCTGGTTTGTGAAATCAAGAACTTTCCGTGCACTTATCTTGGGATACCTCTCACAGTTCATAAGCCGCGAAAGTCTGATATCTTTCCTTTGATTGATAAAGTGGCTGATAGTCTCCCTAAATGGAAGGCATCCCTCCTGAACTGGGCTGGTCGGCTTGTGGTGGTGCGTGCTGTTTTATCAGCCATCCCCATTCATCTTATGATTGCCTTAGGCCTTCCCAAGTGGGCAATTAAGGCCATTGATAAACGGCGGAGGGGTTTTCTTTGGACAGGTAAAGAAAAAGCTAATGGGGGCAACTGCTTTGTAGCTTGGGATAAGGTCCAAAGGCCACTGCAATACGGTGGGCTCGGCATCACCAATCTTGAAACCATGGGTTGGGCCTTGCGTATCCGATGGCTTTGGCTGCAAAAAACGGATTCATCTCGGCCGTGGGAAGGTTTGCCAATCTAGGTACCACTGAATGCACAGGCCCTTTTTGCAGCTGCAGTGGAAACAGATATTGGGAACGGAGAGGACACCAAATTCTGGACTGATCGGTGGTTGCAGGGGTGTACAATTGCAGAATTGTCCCCCAACCTCATCAAGGCTGTCCCCACCCGAGCTAGGAAGCGGCTTTCTGTCTCTCAAGCTTTGACCAATAGAAGATGGATAGCATACATAAAAGGGACGGTGTCGGTCCAGGTTCTAGTCGAATACCTGAAATTATGGGAACTGGTCGATGGCATAGTCCTGCAGCCTGAAATCTCTGAAAAACACACTTGGAAGCTCTCTCGTTCAGGAGTATACACGAGCAAATCGGCATACCAAGCCTTCTTTCTAGGTTCAGTCAAGTTTGCACCATGGAAGAGAATTTGGAAATCATGTGCCCCTCTCCGTTGCAAGTTCTTTGTTTAGTTGGCAGTCAAGAATAAATGTTGGACGGCTGACCATTTGTCCAAACGGGGGTTGCCACATCCTAGCACTTGCCCTCTCTACGACCAGGCGGAAGAAACAATTAATCATCTCCTAGTCTCTTGTGTCTTCTCTCGGGAGATTTGGTCCACAATACTCCGTTTTATTGGCCTGCCCACTGCTGCTCCCCAAGATGAGCGGAGTTTTTCAGGGTGGTGGTACAGGGCAATCAGCAGAGTGCCTAAAGAGATGAAGAAGGGGCTCAATTCCTTGATCATCCTTGTAGCTTGGGAGCTTTGGAAACATATAAATGCTTGTGTTTTTGAGGGTGTTAGGCCTAGCGTGGTTTTACTCTGTCAGGAAGTGGAGAGGAAGAGTAGCTTGTGGAGGCTTGCTGGCAACACGGCGCTTCACGAGCTGCTCACTAGGTCGTCCCGGCAGGGTGCTTAGTTAGCAGTGTGTTGTACTTTATGGGGGCGTTAGGTCTTTGGCCTTTCCCCCCTCCCCCCTTGTTTACCTTTTTTCTATCTTAATGAAATGACACGCAGCTCTCCTGCGTTGTTCGAGAAAAAAAAATATTGCAATTTGTTCGGTTTGATATTTATGGAAAAAGTTTAGGAAACCGGATAAAAAAACCCTTAGGGCCATGTAAGCAAGCACGGTGGCATTGGCGCCACGCTGGCTCTCCCTCTTCCTCCCTCGTCCCAGCCCCCACCATGGGCACCCTCGGCCAAGCTTGTTGCACCACTGGCTCCAATCCGGCCTTCCCCAGCCCAACCGCCGCGCGCATTGGCACCACGCTCACCTCTACCTCCGTATCATTTTCCCCTAGCTCTAGTAGTTCGCTGCTGCCCCTAGCACCCCCTCCACGTGCGGCATGCTATTACCGCTGTGTATCTCAAGCTCAAGCACCCACTGCCTAGCACATCCTCCCGACTAACTAGCGTGAGCACCACCTTCGCATAAGCCTCCTCCATCGATTCCCCCAAGAACTCGTCCTTCATTGCCGCTCCTAGAGCCCCCTCCATGCATGCCTGCCATTGCTACCGCCGTTGATGAGCCCCGCGCTGCGGCGACCCACTGCCGGGTCATCCCACACCTCCAGTCCACCTCCGACGGGCTCACCTCCACACCGCACAGCTCGTGCGAGTTCCATCTCCTCCGCTCCCCCACTGCATCACTGGCTTTGAGCACACGCCACTGCGCCACCGCCGGCAGGTTCATCGTTGCACACACCATTCCTCGTCGCGCCGCCACCCCCATGCCCGCAAATCTTGACTGCACCACGCGGTTCTCCCCTACCCAAAGAAGAATAAGGGGGAAGAAGAGGTGGATTTTGCGAAAAAAAAACTCCAAGGTTTCCTATTTTTCTTATTCGGTTTGAGTCTGTGCGTAGAAGCCAGCGTGGCGCCCATGCCACCTTGGTTGCTTGCGTGGCTAAAATCCTTTGGGTGTTTTATCTGTTTTCCCAAAATTTAATGTGCAAAACATACGATTTTCAAGGTTACGGGGTTAAGTGGCCAACCTATGTAACCATAGGGTTATCTAAACTTATTCTGATATTTATCGAAGGAAATTAAACTAAAGTACATGGGAGGGGATCAAATGACTTATATGTGAAAAATCTCCCTAATTCGTCTCAAATGACTTCTAGATTTATGAGGGATTTAAATGTTATTTGTTGTTTCAGTAGCGTTAATAGCGAGGCACTATGTATCTCAAAGGTGCTCATAGGTGTAAGCATACATGTGTAGGTGTTCTTAATTTAGTGGCGCGAATTGCACGTGTTATTCGTGCAAACTTACACCTTTATATTAATTAGTAGTCCTACAGTTAGGCTGCGTTCCTCGGTCCACTTCCCCAATCGAAGGAAACATGTGGCTGAGTGGCGCAGTTCCCAAAACGCTGAAAAGAACACGGCCTTATTTCTCTATATGTTTTCTTAATTTGTTCTGTGATGGCATCATCATCGATCAAGCATATATGCTCTTAGCACTAAAGCAAGATCTCTTTTTGACAAATCTCATCAAAGCAAGATACTTTAGTCCATTACCGAAAGTGATGATTGCGGTTCAACGTGCAACAATCGGCTAACTAGAAAAAGCCACATCAAATGTTCGTGGTTATCTCTTTCTTGCACGATCACAAAATCTCCGTGATAATAAGAACAAAGTGGCTCGTGATTAAGTATAACATGATTGACAATGTAATAGAGTTAATTCCCTCTGTGCCATTAGAGATTATAGCAATCCCTTCTATGCTATTGAAAAATATAATATCCCCTCTGTGCCATCAGTTTTAGTTTTTGTCTCTTATGTACCATTGCAGTCTATCTCTGGCGGACGGCGTCCAAACGCCGTCAATTCAAGCCAGCGCGTCCTCCCACGCGCGGGGTGACGGGGAGGGGAAAAAGGTTAAGGGAAAGGACGATGACGCGGGCAGGAAGGTGTCCGTGCAGGTGCGTCACGGCCTATATGCGCCTACTGCTGCAGCGCCGCACCATCCGCAGGCACGTGCACGGCCGAGGACAAGGCGGAGTCGCCTCCAGGCGCGACGCGGAGTGGGAAGTGGGAGGGCGCGCCGGCGCGGCCGTGTCGGCACGCGGAGCAGCGATTCAGGCTGCCGCAGGCGGCGGCGGGACGACGGTCGCGAGGAAGGACGCGGCGGACGGCTTCCCCGGTGGGCTCAGGCTCCGAAGGCTCTGGAGCTGGCGCAGGGCCCTGGCCCTCCTCGCCAGCTTGGGCGGAGGACGGCGAGGCGGCGGGGTTGGCGTGGTTGCTTCGGCTGCTCGCCTGCTCCTCTGGGACCGGGGGCAAAAGGAAGAGGTCAGGGGAGGAAGGTTGGGAGGTGGCCAGCCAGCGGTGGCTCTTGGGTGGAGGTAGGCGCGGGCAGATGGATGGCGTTTGGATGCCGTCCGTCACAGATAGACGGCGATGGCACATAGAGGACCAAAAATTAAAACTGTAGCATAGAGGAGATCCTATATTTTTCAATGGCATAGAGGGGACCGGTATAATTTCTAGTGGCGCAGAGGGAATTAACTCAATGTAATAATTCTACCTCACATTGCATCTGTATACTCTAAGTTGTGATTAACAAATTAAATATATATGCAAGTATATCCATTCTTTTCTGTTTAGCTCAAGTTTTAATTAGATGATCTACCGTTATAGTATTCATTAGATGATCTTAAACGTTAACAGATTAATTAGATGAACTTTTAAAATTAAATATGTTTTTTTATTTTAAATCCTAAAAGAATTCATAACTAATTCATTTTAAATTAGAAAAATATGAAACTAGTACCAATATTTTTCTAAAAATGTAGTCTATCAACTATTACTCTACTTAGAGTTATATGGATCTCATTTATTACCTCTTCTAGTGTTTTATTGTCATATAAAAAACACCATGAGGGGTAGATCCATATAACTCTAAATGGAGCACTAGTGGATAGATTAAATTTTTAGAAAATTTTTAATACTACTTTCACATTATTTCATTATTTAAAATGAATTAGTTATTTTTTTCAAAAAAAATATAGATTTTTTATTATTTTAAAAAATGAAAACTGTCCTTGAAACCACTCAAAGGACCAAATTTGTCCGGTTTCAATAGTTGGATGGTCGTATATATCCGATTTTTTAGCTCGATGGCCAAATCTGGACTCGGGTGATAGTTCGATAGTCAAAAATGGATTTTTTCCTTAAACTAAAAACACCTCAGTTTTCTTCGTGAGAATGGCGTTCTTTTTTCATGCAGGTAGGAGAAATCTAAGGAAAAGGTCATTTTCACAATTTTTTCATTTTCATTCTCAATGTTTACCTGTCTTACCAACTTAAAGCTTTTTGAATGAGTTGACTATTGCATAAAACTTTGTCATTAGTAGCCAATCAGGAAGCTCGTAGGTTGTAGCTTGTACCTCATGAATAGAAAAGTCATTTTCTTCTAAACAAGCTGCCACTTTCGATATGTTAGTTAGCATGTGATGATTTTTTAGATACAACATAGCTTTATTTGTAGTTCCTCTGCTTTTTAAATGTATGATAAATGAGATAAATATATGAATATATGATGCTTAAAAGTGTTTTTAATTAAAAAATTAGTGTACATATGCAGCGTATAAATCATGCTTAAACGTGCTTTTAATAATAAAACAAGTAACAATAAATTAAATAAAACTTGCATAGTTTTTCTAAAGAAAGACAACCGGTGAACCGTCAACCCATACCCGAAGACCCACAAATTTATATGTTTTAAAATAGTGGGATTATAAAAAAGAAGTAATGTGGAAAAACAACACAACGAATTATATGAAGTTAACAAAATAATAGATTGCACCAAATTTTTTAAAACTTAATACAACACATGTATGCAAACTCCCTCGTATGAATGCACACATATACACTTTCTATAAGCATCTTCATAAAAGACTAAGCCGATAGACTTTAATATTAACAAAACCACTCTACGCCTCGCTATCGAAAGACACATCGCCGGTAGAAAAATCCTAAAATAAATCTAAAAAAATATGAACACTCATGCCAAGTCAAGTCAGGACTTGGATCCAAGTGAGCGGGTCCACCAAAGAAACTTAACCAACAGAGGTTTGCTCACGTCGCAAGCGTCAGCATGTGAGATAATAACGTGCAACATCAAGCGCATGCAAAACAAAAAAGAGAGAAAATCAAGCACGCACAATATAATATATACCCAAAATCTAGCTGAAAGCTAGGATGTGGAATGGGGCATCTTTAGATAGGTTAGTTGAACCATATTACTTCCTCTCTCTTAGAATATAGTACTTTTGGGGTTGTTCAAAGTTAAATATTTTCATATAATCATATTGATGAACAATATCTCAATAATTTATTTGAAATAGGAAACTAAAAGTCATGACACAGTTGACCTCACGAGTATAACACTGTGTTTTTTAAATGACTTAGAACAAACTTAAAAGCAGCTACTTTCAAGCTTCAAGGACGTATGGAGAATTAATATGGATACGGTTTTGCCCGCAAGTCCACAAATAAATCCCAAATTGAGCGAAGGTGGACAGTTCGCGATATTGACAATTTTAAAGTGCTATCTGAAAGCTCTCTCTTATTCGGCTCTTATTCAACCAACTTACATCCCCTGCATGTTAACACTGCAGCCTGTAACGCAACACTGGGTCAGGCTTACGACAGAGATATGATAGATGCACATCACGCTGCTGATAATTTGCTCACAAAAAGCAAAAAGAAAAGAAGGGTCACTCTCGAGGTTGATTGATATATATGGGGTAGGCTACGTAAGCTTGAAACTGGAGGGGCACTGCTGTCGGCCATTGCTTGATTCGTCCATCCGTTCCTGTTCCCTTCTCTTCCTTTTAACCCCTTCAGCAAAAAGGAATGCCACCCTTCTTGGTGTGCACTTGAGGGTAGCCATTTTCATGGAAAGAGATCTCATATCATGGGACTGGATAAAAAGTGAAAATGGGTTGTGCAGGGGCCGATATGATGATAAGACATGCATGGCTGTCTGGAAACGATTGTTCATATCAAGTGATGATATACCCCTATGGGTGAGGATGCTTGAAGAGTGTAAGAGAGGCTAAAAGAAGCTTTTATATTTACCTCTATTCTCAACAGGTTGCCTCAAATCTTCTTCGTTATCTATTGAAGTTTAACTGAAAAAATAGATTTAGGGTTTAGAAATTTAATTTAAGGGGATTGAGTATATAAAGGATTTGCATGGTGCTATTAGGGCTAGAGTGAGGGTCTTGTTAGGGTTAGGGACACACAAACTTGACAAGGACGAGGGACTGATGAGTTAGCGACTACACTAGTTTGTTGGCCCACATAGGCTCTCAGGCTGATGGGTTAGTATTGGTTGCAGTTTTGGACAACAACAGAGGCAGCTCAGAACCACAACCACTTGAACTAGTAAGGCTGAGTCCAATGGGACTCCCTATATGTGTTCTCTAAACACTGTTTTGTACTGTTTGACATAAATGCTGAGAGAGAGGAGTAGTTAGAATAATATTTAGAGAATGGGGGTAGGGAGTCCCATTGGACTCAGCCTAAAGCAGGGAGGTAGTGGCAGCGTGGGAGCTCGGACCCTGCTAAAGGATCGGTGGCGTAGTGGGTTAGCATCAGGAGGAGACGAGAGGATGGAATGGGGTGTCGAGCACAAGATAAGAAGAAAATCAAACATAAAAGAAAAAGAGGACGTGAATCTAAATATTTGGATCCAGTGGCCAGAAACATTGATGGATGAAAAAAAACCTTATATATTTAGGCAACTGAAATAAAAGAAGGTATACCCAAACTATGCAAAAATTATGTTTGTCCTTAGCATCTTACTATGCAAAAATTATGTTCATCCCTCAAAAACATTTTAATCCTAGTTTTGTCCAAATTGAAATAAATTTAAATTTGATCAATTTTATATAAAAAGCACCGATGCTTACGGTGCCAAATAAATATAATTTGGTTAATCATAAAACATATTTTTTATATTATATGTGTTTGGTGGCTTAGATGTTGACAAAATTCTCTTTAAACTTATTCAAAGTTAAAAAAAAAGTTTGACTTAAACAAAAGTAGAATTTATTACATTCTTTTTGGAATGGAGTTAGTATTTTAAAATTCTTTTCGTTTAAAGTGAGAAGTCTTATTTTTTTTTACCATTGAACTATTGACAGAGTCTGCTTTTAGGCATCGAATTTTAAAACCAGATGTTTTTTTGACCATCAAACTATGAAAACCGGATAAATTTGGTCCTTACACAGTTCTAGATGTGTTTTTCACTAATATATTTTCTAAAAATAGTAAGATCCTCTGTAATCTCTACAATTCATAACCAGTTTATCTGGACCCGGCCAGACTTAAATATTGTGAAGGACAATAATGCTTATTACCAAGGGGAAATTAAATGTGGTCCTGCCATGGGCATGCTCAAGAGATCCTATTGGAACACACCATTGTACTGTATAAGACCATGATCACCAGAGTGTGCATTTGTATCAGTGCGCAATCATTTCCACACATATTTTTCATTCACTGGTGACCATGGTCTAAGCGACGGCTATATAAAACTGAGCTTATCCACAAGGTGCAGGGACGCCAACAACTGCAACTCATGGGGTCTTCTGAGGCAATCATCGAAGGAACACCACCACGATTCCACGAAACCGAGACATCATTGCATGCCGTGGCCCAAGGCACTTGCGAGAGGCAGGCATATGAAAGCTGCAGGACGCTACAAGAGTCTCTCCCAATGCAAGCCCCTTTCGCTTTCATTTAGCAAAGGTAAAGAAAAGCTTTCAGGCATGTGGTTTTGTGAGCGAGGCAGCAAGTGCTGCTGCTACCAAAAAAGAAAACCAATTAATCTAGTGGAGTGCCGGCCCTACTACTGCATGCATGCCCAACTGCTCCTGGTATATGTAGACATGCATGCAGCAAAGAAATTAATCTATAATAAATTGTATGCACTGTGAGTGTCCTCTGATCCATAGTTATCCATTTGTTTGTATAGAGGGTCAGAGAGAAGCTGATGTGTTGAAAGGCTGGGAGTTGAGGGAAGATTGGGACTAATTGGAAAGCTTTCTCATCATGGCAGTAGCTTTCCAAAGGTTGACGTGTGAGGCAACTTGCACAATCATGGGCAGCCTACCTTTCTACATATATTCTTGTTGGTCTAATAATCTTGGCTGGTGGCCTTCTTGGCCACCCCCAAGCAACACTCCTTCCTGCAAAAAACTAAGGGTCTGTTTGAAACGAAGGATTGAAAATAGAGAAAACAAAAGAAACATAGAAATATGATAGGAATGTATATGCAAAACGGAGGATTGAAAAACAAAGAAAAGGATATAAAAGAAGTGTTTGGAACACAGGAACTCATAGCATAGGAATTGATATAATAGGAAGAGTGAAAAAAATACTACCAGTACTAATGGTAGATTGATTAATAGCGTGCGATGTTTTAAATTGATTGAGACGTGGGACATAGCTCACTATGTGTAGGCAACAACCTTTGATTACTTCATTGTCTGGCAGAAGTACAGAAGCTGCCTCGGACTTAAGCGAAGGAAGAGAAACAAAGGGATGTGAGTGGATTTTCTAGTTCCTGTGAAATCAGCATCTGGCTACAGCATTCCACCGGAAGGGAATCTGTGTTTCCTTTGTTCCAAACGCCTTGCATACGTTCCTTTCCTCCATTTTGTGTTTCCTTCGTTTTTCCTGTGAAAAAACTTCAATCCAAACGCGCCCTAATCAGATGGGTCGTACATATGGACCCAAAAACTTAATTAATTCTATATGATCCGTGATCAATGAAAAATAATTGTGCCCGTACGCCTTTTCCCACTCATCAGCTTTGCGCCTTTGCCCTGCGTCCTTAAAACCCTTTCTTGGATTTGTGCACATGTGAATGGCATGGTGGATAGGATCCTATATATGTGCAGCAAGGAAATTAAAATGCAGCTTTTTCTTTATTATCCATTTGGACACACATCAAAGTGTGGGTCAGTCTACAAGATCAGAGGAACCCCCTAACTAGTTTTTAGGGTTGTTGCAGCTGAACCACCGGCCACCAACAGATTAGGTTTGTTTAGAGGACCACATAGTAGGACCTAACATCAGTACCATTTTCACGTGCTATAAATCCATACATGGGTTTTGTTGCATGCATCATGTAGTAATGTTGGTGTCTAGAAATACTAATAGCCTGCTCAACCAACACATAAAGGCAGAGCACAGACGACGGTGGACTATACTTGAGGATGGGGTTTGGTTTGAGGAACCAACTCGCCGTGGATATGATAACCCATTGGAACATTAGTCTTCAGCGTGCCGTGGCTGCCATCCTTATCGGAGAATGCAATGTTCATGTCAAGATCAGATCACGATGGCTTGATCACTGAATAATAATGTGTGTCAAGGAAGAGATTATAAGATGACTTGATTATTAATAGTACCCCATCCTTAATTATAAGTCACTGCAGCTTTCTCCTAAGTCCGAAGTCAAACTTCTAAACTGTGATTTTTTTTTAAAAAAAGTAACATCTATGATATCAAATAAATGCTATATCAAGCATATTCCATGGTGTATTTAATGAAATTGTTTTGATGCCGTAGGTATGTTGGTGTATTTTTCTAAAAATTTGGTGGAAAAAAGAGAAGTTTGACTTAGAAAAATGCAAAAGCGATACTCCTACAAACCCTGTTGCATTTTTTGAAGAAACAGTCTAGTTAAAAAAAAAAAACAGGACCGTGCTTTTTCTTATATTATGATGTGGGACCGCTGATTGGATCTGACGGTACGAACATTAGGTGGGTACGTAACGAGCGGGTACAAATCATTATTTTTTAACTGGGGCTTTTATAGGGTAGATTAAGCAAGAGACAATACTGCAATCCTCCCTCTCCAAAGAGTCTGGAAGCCCAGCAGTCTGAGCTCACAATATGTCCAACACTACGAAGATACTGGGCCGTTAGTTACACTTACACCCGAGCGGGCCTGGTTGATTTGCACATGGGCCAAAGGTAGTATCTGAGAAAGAAATCTTGTCCATTGGGACAAACCATTTTCCCTCTAAATAAAATAAGAAGTTCATTTTTTTTTACCATCAAACTACATCTGAGTATGGATTTGACTATTAAACTTTAAAACCTACTCGAAAAACGTGATCAAACTTAAGATTGTCTGGCTTAGAACAAACCTAAGACACTGTATCTGAGGACAGAGCGAGTATGCACTATGCAGGCAGCAGCCAAGAAGGGGTTGCCTTTTTGGTATGGTCCATGTCGTTTCCCTGCTCATGCAGCGGCCCCATTTGTTCTCTTCTCACCCGGCCTGTTCGTGCCACACCCAGACAGCAGGATCAGATTCTTCAGAGACGCCAACAACAAGAGCTCCAAATCGTATTTGGGTTCACCTGGAAACACACATAGCTGAAAGAAGCTGGAGAGAATTAGAGAAAACACATGGCTGCTGAGTCTCGTTAGTTTTTCCCGGCCGGTTCAAGAAACTTCTGCATCGCCATCAACTGGCGCCTTGTGTGAGTTCAACAGAGCCTGACACGTGGCTCCATCAGGAAATCAGACACCGAGATGAATCTTGTCGACTGCTGCAGTAAAACCATCTTACCTCATCATCATAGTCCATTCATCTGACCAGCCGGCTGCCTGCTGGTTGATCCGGTCTACACTTACATGCAGGAAGCTTTCTCAGGTGAGATTGACACCTGAAGAAAGTTACAATGGATGCCCAGTCAGGGATGGGAAGTTTCACAGCTTATCTGTACGCGTAGAAGTTTGTTAATGCACAATCCTTTTCGAACCGGAAAGCCATACAATGATTACCAAGTGAAAGTGAAAAACAGCCGTATGTTTTCTTTAAAGTAGTGTAGTGTAGGCGTGTAGCACTATCTGTCAACTCGTCTTTTGGAGAACAAAAATTGCTGCTATCTCCATCCAAAATTATGCAATCTTAGTTTTCTCATATCTCACATCATCTTAAATTGGACCAAGTTTAGAGGGAATAGTATCAACATATAATACACAAAAATATGTTTCATGATAAATTGAATCATACTTATTTGGTACCATAAATGCTGATTTTTTTTTATAAACTTGGTCATTGTTTGGATTAGGACAAAGCTAGAATTGAATTTTTTTTCTAAGACATAAGTTTATCTATTAACTTGATGGGAAACCCGGTTATTGTTCCAATATATAATGAGGGTGCTATTCTCCACCTTTTTCCCAAGGATCAACAAGACTCCATTTGTAGTGGCTAAGTTAGCAGAGCATGCAAAATCTATGTCCACATGTCCACGTCCTACTCTACATGTGGTCTCTACATCTTACTGCAATATCTATCTAGACACGAAAATTTGGTATCCACGGTCTGCTGGAGTCAAAGGATTATAGGTTAGAGATCTGAGGTTTATGTTCGGGTGACAACCAAGATGCCACATGATCTGAGTGGTGTTGGTGGTGGAAAGTATAAGAGACAACCCATCAATGAGGGAGGGAGAGGGAGCCAGAGAAGAGGGCAAGAAAGCTATGAAGCTATAATATGCCTAACTTTATTCCATTTTGAATTATGCGTTTTAGGACGACGAACCTGATAATCGATATATGGCATATGTTTTTTTTTTCTTTAGAATGTGCATAGCAAGGTTTTCGTTAAGGAGTATGGTTTAGCGTCGAAAGTATAATCGGCATGATATTTAGATGAACAATGGATCTTAACGGTGTTTGATGAACAACAACATTATAGGCACCATTTTGGAGGGCCTCTAGCTTTGAGCCTCAGCAGAAATGGTTTTGAGAGTGAGAGAAGGGGGTGTGAGAGAGAGAGTCAGGGAGATCTACAGCTGTCTAGGGAAGAGACTATCATTGGTACAATTAGTCAAGGACTAAGATAAAGAGTTCTTGCTAGCCACGTAAGTTGGTCTCTTGCAAAATTCAGTTTTCATATCCACAGCTATTGAAGAAGCTTTTAGAGGGATATCTTGTCTTGTCGGACTAAGAGCTCTTATCTCTTTCTTTCCCCACGGTAACCAGAGATTGAATAATAGAAGCCAGATTCAAGATCATAAGAAAATAGAGATTGTAACGTAGAGTCAGGCTTATCCCATGTTTGCAATAACAGCTTTGGGATCTTTCCTGTTAATGATGAACAGCTTGACTCAACAGAGAATCTGAATACTTCCTCTTCGATATAACAACCTTAAAAACGAATCAATCCAGATGCCGCAAAAATTTCGATGACAAAAATGCATTCCAAGAACAAAAAAAAAAGAAACACTAACAAAGTGACCATCTTCTCTGCTGCTCACACAGGACTCCAAACGGAGACTGAGGTCAATGGCCTAGAGTTCCAGCACAGGGCAAGCCTGCCCTCCTCATGCAAAACCCCAAACCCTCTACTGAAGAGCCCCGTCAGCATCCTACTCTGCGCGGCGTTGAAGCCGCTGACCTGGCACGCCCTAAACCCTTCCAGCTCAGCGCCGCCGGCGGCCCCACCTGTCAGCGTCTCATACCGCGCCACGGCGTCCTCGACCCTCGGCCCCAGCGCCTCCTCGACCACGAGCCCCAGCCACGCGCCGTCGTAGCCGCCGTCGCGGAGGCAGCTCGCCAGCGAGTCCAGCACGGCGGCGAAGTGGCGCAGCGCCTCGCGGAAGAACTCTAGGAAGGGAGGAGGAGGAGCGCGCCGGCGGCCGAGCCTGAAGAGCTCTTCTTCGGCCAGGACCACCAGCTTCGGCCGCAGGATCTTGGCGATGCTGCCGCCGGCGAGCAGCTCGGTCAGCGAGGTGTAAGGCTTTCCCGTCGTGTCGCACGAGACGACCGCGGGGCCGCCGCCGGCGCTCGCGGCGAAGGCATGCAGGTCCTCGTCGCTGCGTAGGCGGAGCGTGCTGTACCGGAACGGGACGCCCAGCGAGTCCGCGAACTCCGAGAGCCACCGCGCGGCGTCGGGGTGCGCGGCGTCGGCGGCCTCCGATGCCGCCGCCGCCGTGAGGTGGAACGGCTTGCGGCCGTGGCGGGCGAGGTCGGACATGAGCGACGCCCACTGGACGCCCTCGCCGACGCTGAGGTCCACGACGTGGACGCCCGGGTCGTCCGCGGTGGCTTCCAGGATGGCCTGGTTGGCAGTGAAGTGCGCGAACTTGATGAACGGCGACAGCTCCTGCATCATCCGGTACGCCGGCGTCCTGCTCTCCGCCGCCGCCGCCGCCGCCACCGCCGGGCAGTGGCATTCAGTGCGCGCGCCGGAGAGCCGGGACCGGAGGCCCCTGGCGAAGTAGCAGGCCAGATGGTCAGATGGGCTGACGACGGCGGCTGCACGGCGGTGACAGCCTCTGTAAGCTGGCACGCCGGGGATGAGGTCGTCGAGCCTCGACAAGATGGCCGAGGCGCTGGCCGAGTCCCCGGACTCAACTGCACTGGCGCCGGCGACCAGGAGGTCGCTTAAACTGCCGCAGCTGCTCTCGTCGATGAGCTGCTCCTCGTGGATGGCCAACAGGCTGCCATTTTCTTGCCCACCCAGTCTCTGATCAAAACCGGCTAATAATGGATCACCATTGGAGAACAGCTCATCCTGAAGCAGCAAGCCATTGGCTTCTTGGATCAACATGTCCATGAACTCATGATCTTGCTGCTGCTGATGATGATCAGGGGAAGGATCGGCATCGGCATCGGCATCGCACATGTTCCGATTCTCAAGGGGAATCATCTCTTCTTGTAATTCTTGAGGAGACCACAGGAGGTAGCTGCTCTCTTCATGCTGTGTGGGGAAGGGGATGACCAGAGGGGAGCAAGGGTATGGCATGGTCTCCATTCTGGTTGCTGTCCTCGATCAGGAAGAAGAACTGCCTGCTGTGCTACAACCTGTGGTTTCATACAGCTTGCTTATGTATACAATGGAGAAAGGAAGAGGGCTATGACCATTTCTCAAGTCTGAGGATGGAATTTTATATGTGGACCTTCATGGATTGTGTAAGCTAATTTGTCTCACCCTGGAACTCCAGGGCATATTGATCTACACAGGATGCATGTTTGGCTTTTGTACATTTCTGTACCGACCTCAGAGGATATGATGTGTCACTGTGTCATCTTCCTGTTCAATCAGAGTGAAACAGAAATAAGTGGGAGCATGGCGGAGCATATTCCTGGAATGCTTCTTGCTAGGCGTCAGCATGTGTGGTCAGGTGTTCTAGCTAGGTCATATGCACAATGGAATACATGCATGTTGGCATGTTGCAACATTCAATGTTGATAATTGAGAAGCAAACCAAGTTGCAATCACAACTTCACAAGAAGAGACTTGTGGTCTGTGGAAAATCCTCACATGACATTGCATATTTTCTCAGCTCCACATTTGCATGACCTGTGTGTGGATTGGGGAGAATGGCAATGGCTAGTAGATATTCTTCAGTCAGCTCCAGAATTAATTTGTAAGACAGCAAATTTACTTAAGACCAGGCCAAGCACAGTTGCTTTCTTAATGCATCTGTGGGCTGTGGCTATGTCTAGTTTTGTAATGGTCGCCCAATAAGCGTAGGACACGGACCAGCTGCCATGCCCAATTCTTTTATGTTTAGTGCAGTATCATCAGCCACACAGTACTGATGTTGCAAATTAATATTAAACTCTTTGCAGTTTCATAATGTAGCTGGTACAGCATTGATTCTAATACCACATAAATTTTTTAATAGAGATGCAGGAGAGGTGACCAGTAGAATGTAGCTGGAAGAGAACAGCGCTGCTTGTCTGAAGGGCAGAGTTGGTGCAGAAAGGGAACTCGCACAGAACAAATGTGGGCCACTGAGATATTCTTGGTTCCTAGCTACCTATTTTGTTTTTTTTTTATCTCAAGTTCTCAACTTGTAGTCTTGTACTGAAACTCTTCTCGCTGATAATTTTGAATTACATTCAGGTTTGATCAATTGATCTGAAAGACTGAAACATAATATTGCTGAGACCGTGAGCAGTACTATATACAGGCAAGATCTATAATAAAGTAGCTCAAATGGGGAAAAACCACATAAGCGTTATGCTTTGATAAGTTTTAAGCAGCGATGACTGTAAACTGGAACAAATAGAACAATTCCTTGCTCACTTGCCAAGAGGCACATAAATGGATGTCGTTAGAGGACAAGCTTAGATGTCAACATCCAGACGCCAACAAGGGGTGCCTTGTGATTAGCTAGCCCAGCGTCAGTACTTACAAGCATTGTTTATCACCAAGCATTAATTTCTTTGTCATGATCAACCGGAACAAAAAGGGATATCAAAGTATATAATAAAACAAACATGAACAGTTGGAAAGTGACGTATTTATTCTTCCATCACAAAAAAAGATTCTTGGTAGATTTGAGCGTTTATGCAGGCTAACATGAATTCAAAGTTAGCTTTGTCAATGAAGAGCATAATAAAAAGCTTACTGCGGCTGTCGCAGCCATGAACCAAACCAGGAGGAAATCCATGATGCAAGTGAACAGTCCTGTAACTTATGATGGAAAAATAATACACAGGCTTTCGTGTTGCCATCATTTATAAAGTACTATGGCAGCAATTATTTGAAACTGAGAAAAGAAGCTCATGCCTGCATAGCCCATAAATAGTATGGTTTGACTGTTTACCATGCTTATGAAATATTCTAGTACAAGCAATGACATCAAATGAGTCAAGGCCGGCCGATGGAGACCTTGGTGTCATCCTAATGGAGCCAGAGAAAGAAGCGAAACACTAATTTAAAGAATAGAACAAAAACCACAAATGCAACCCTGGATCGACTATTCATTCCATCAGACCAATGAAACCTGTGATTCACCAATTCATGCTCGATGGTAAAGTAGACCTAACGAGCTTGCAAATGGAGATCAATATATAAGGCCGTGTCGAGGGTCGCTGGGTCAGTGCACCTGATGATCAGCTATGCAATTTAAAGACATTATTACAGAAAGCATGTACTTATTATACCTAAGATTAGCAAAAGTAACAGGTACCTGCTTACATCAGAGTTAGCAGGCAGCAAAAGACCATAGCCATATTCAGTTACGTAAGTTAGAAGAATATTCGGTAGTAATTGGTAAACTGATAGCATGCCCTCTTTTGTAAAAAGCCAATAAGGATTAAGATCACATCTTTTTTTATGAAAAAGAAAAGGTGCCATTGTCCAATTATCTTGTGCAAGTGGATATTTTCATCGAAATAAAAAGGTTAAAGGTCTACTATCATTTCAGTGTCCAAGGAGGCTGAAAGGCAAAGATGCGAGAGGGGAGCATCGTCACATCCCATCGACCTCCATTGTGCTGTTTCTGATTTGTCAAACGAATGAGAGAGACCAACCACCTGCCTGTCTGGCCGATGAGGTCCAGGCCAAGCATGTTGTAGCCTTCAAGGAGGGTTAGGCTACTATGTGAAGGCTGAGTAGGTATATTATTGTCTTGCAGTTGGACACTTGGACAAGTATGAAAAACTTCTCCTATGCCATGTTCTAGAACGCTCAAAAATCTATGAAACTGGGGAGATATGATCTGTATGGAACTATGGATTTGTCTCCAGCTGATAATTCACCAGATATATCCACAATACAAACATGCGGTTTATTTCCACGACGTTGTAAATGTCAAAAAGCAGTTTTCGTAGTGATTCGATGGAGCAATAATTGGCGGGTTATATATTCCAGCCATCTCGGCTTTCGCCACAGTTACTTGATTAAGACCTCACGCGCTAGCGCTAATTTGATGCGCATTGATGCCTCGCTAACCAACTGTATTCCGATGCACATAGACACAGTAGCAACATCAAGACAATGAAGGGGGCACAATAAGGACAGGTAACTAGAGCCTTGCACCACGTAAAAAAAGAACTTTAACATTTACAGAAACGGTTAAGGGTAGTTAATTCAGTCTAACACATTACTCCAGAAACCAACCAGGGAGAAGAGAAGCGGAAGATTATGTCATACAGGAGCCACTTTCAGACTAAGACACCAAGAAGAGCTAACTACGCTACCAATGAGGCATATGCATACATTGTACATTAGCTATCTTCACAATGCTGAACTGCAGTTGGTATATATGATACTGGCCCTGAACTGCCCTCAAATGAAATCCATGGAGTCATTTAGGGACTGACCACTCAGTGACTGGCCCCCGTTTGATGGACTCCGGTGATGATGGTTTTGATTGTGATGCTGACCCTGGTGGCCACCAAAGTACGCCATCTGCTGCTGTGGCGGCTGCTGCTGCTGCTGCATGAAATAGGATGGGATCTGCTGCTGGAGTCCACCATTGAAGGGGTTCCCATTCATGTTCGAAGCTTGCCCTGCAGCTATCTTAAGTCGCTGGACTTCCTCTCGCAGGGCTTCGTTAAGAGCTGCAATGTAGAAAATGAAACATTTCAATGAGCTGATTCCCAAAATAACTAGGAAACTAGAATTGCTCTATTTTATTTTACTAACAGATCAATCAATCCAATCGTAAGTGAAATCAGAGATCTTGTAGCAATGAAAGTTTGTGTTTAAGAACACTCAATGATGGCAACCAGAACTCCAGGAGATCTGAAATAGTTCCAAGGAGGATCAGAGCATACCGTCCCGTAGTTTAGCTTGCTCTTCCATGGACTGCAATCGAAGTTTGAGCTCTCTATTCTCGGCAGTTAAACCAGTTGTATCCCTCTGGGTTTGAAGTAAATCACAACACATCAGATATGAAAATAATATATATATCAGAAGCGAAAGAAATTGTTACATGATAAAATGTTAAACAGTATATTCACGAAAGGAGAAAACTGTCAGTTTAGCATTCAGTAACAATCCCCTGCAAAATATTCTCAGACAGAGAAAAAGGAAGCTGTGAAAGTAAGGTAAAAAATAATCAATAGTGGTAACTGGTAAGTAGACTATGGAAAACAGCATTGCTACACACAGCAAAAATTACTAAACTGGAGGTACTAATCCTGCAAAAAGTATAGTCTTAT
The DNA here is from genome assembly GCA_022530915.1 of Paspalum notatum. NCBI lineage: Eukaryota > Viridiplantae > Streptophyta > Magnoliopsida > Poales > Poaceae > Paspalum > Paspalum notatum. The sequence continues at coordinate 7,099,350 of CM039690.1, read as the reverse complement.
ACGATAGTTAACTTTTTCGAACCAAAAGCTGTGTGTTCCATAACTGTAGATATTAAGTACGGCTAGTTTTGTCAATTTAACTGTACAGTAAGTTAAACATCCGTTGAAGTAGTTGCCACATGATTGACAAAGACAAATGCATCTGTTATCACAGAGGCCCCATCAGTAGCAAATTACTAAGATGAATTAAACCCAGATCCAGCTATTATTTCTTTGTTTAGAGCACAGTGCTACTCCTGGAGTCCTGGGATTTTGGATTGAGTGCCCTTGCCTAACTAAATGGTAGATTACTAGCCAAGTTGTTTTTGATAGAGAAATATCTCCTATCCGCGACCACATAATATTCAGCTTAACACTAAACATCTGATTCTACCCACTTCAATCAGATCATAGACTAAATAAATGGAGCATCACTGGACCATTTGTGGTGAGAGTGGTCTATTCTATCAGCCCCCAAACATCCGCTTTTACTTCTAAACTACTAGGCACGTTGAATCCTATCAAACTCCATTTGACATGCCAACTGCATTCCATAGGAAGAACGGTATTAACTAAAGGAAAAAAAATGCCTAAGCTGTAAAAATACAAATATACACACATGATGCCCCCATGCACCCTGTTCTAACTAAACACTATACAAGTTGCCATAGAAATGCATAAAATGTTTCAGGATGTTAAAGGAAAACCAACTTATCATGTGTTTCTAACATGCCATGAACAGATCAAATTTCAGTGCATACTCATGTCATGATTTATTCTCTATAAGCAACATCTATCCTCAGAACAGATTATTGCGGAATCAAACAATTCCGAACATGTAAAACCCCTTTTGTCGCAAACAATGCCTGACACTGATACACTCAAATACTAGGTGCATATGCATAAATGATGGTACATAACATCAGCTTTTAGCAATATAGAGGAAGAAATATTTTTCAGCCGATGGTTCTGCTTTGGCATCATTTTTGGTTTGTGCATTCATTTAGCAATGGGTAGTCATCGGGTATTCTGAACTGTTCACTGCACTTTTTTCTATCATAAATGACCATTTTCAGTTTGAGAAATCTCGCTTCCTAGTGTTTTGCAGCTAGAGCTCACATGTGCAAATTGAAAAGCAATGGTTAGTCATCAGGTATTCTGAACTGTTCACTGCACTTTCTTCTATCATAAATGACCATTTTCAGTTTGAGAAATCTCGCTTCCTAGTGTTTTGCAGCTAGAGCTCACATGTGCAAATTGAAAAGTCCATGTTATCTGGAAAAGTACTGCATAATCCCAGTATCAATAGAGGCTACATGGCATGCTAAATTCCTTATAAATTGCTGGGTTACCACAAAAGTGGCTACAATAAAGCCATTCCAAATATGAACCAAGCTAGTAAGCTACTACAAGGTAACCAGCGAGTTGTTACTATGCAAGTACACAACGAAAACATTATCTGCAAGATGAAGCTGATTTGATGTAATTCTTCTTCAGGGGATAGGGCTCCATCAACTATATTAATTGATTTTGGCAAGTACAACTCTAACCTGGAGAAGCGTGAGCTGTGCTGACAGCGTAGTGGCCTCGGTCTGCAGAGTCTGGACCTTCTTCTCCAGCTCACTAGTGTACTTGATCTTCCTCTCCTTTGACCTCGCAGCCGACTGCCTGTTGGCCAGAATCCTGCACAGCAGCACCGCCACAAACTCAGCATAGAACAACAGTCCATCGATACCCCACTAGAAGAAGCCCTAAAATTGCACGACTATTCACACTAAAACGATGCAGAGAGCTCAGATTCCATATCAGGGAGCACTCCCAACACTAGCAGCAACCACCACCAAGCTTCGAGGACTCCTAAAACACAGCGCATGCTTCGCACGCCGAATTTGCGGTGCTGCTGGATAGGAGTTGAGACTCCTCCCGGATCCGGAAAGCATCGAATGCTACTAGCAACTTCGACTGGTGAAAAAGGGAGGCGTGCGAAAAATTCGTCCCCCCACACCCCACCTCTTGGCGCGCTTGGGGTCGATGAGCGCGAGCTCGGCGATCCGCTCGGCGGGCATGGCCTTCTTGGCGTAGTCCGGCAGGCCGGCGGAGAGCGCGGACTCTCCCTCGAACGGGGATGTGGCGCCGTCCATGGAGCCGCTCCTCTTGTGCCCGGCGCCGCCTCCGCCGCTCCCCGGGCCCTGCAAGGCGAGGCCCTCGAAGAAGGCGGTGTCGAGGGAGAGGCTCCTGCCGTGGGCCCCGCCGCCGGGCGGGCGCGGCGCGGGGGCCGGCGCCGGGGCCGCCTGCTGCGTCGGCTGCGCGGGCGCCGGGGTCGGGTCGGATGCGGCCGGGGAGTCGTCGGAGAGCGAGGGGAAGTCGAGGTCCGAGAAGGCGAAGTCGCCGTCCGGGTCCAGCAGGAGGTCCGCGTCGGGGAACCGCAGGAACGTCTCGGAGTGGGCCCGCCGGTGGTGCCCCCGCGCGGCGCCGCCCGAGGACGGCGCCGGCGCGCCCGGCAGCGCGAAGCGCGGGTCCATCTTCTCGGCCGTGGGCTCGCTCTAACCCTCGCGCGGCGGCGGGATTGCGGCGCTGGGGGGTCCTGGGGAGCTAGAGCGAGAGAGCGAGAGGAGAGAGAGGGAGGGGGAGTGAGCAGCGGGTCGGGTTGGTGGGCGCGGCGTACGCGTGTGAGGAGGGAGTAGAAAGGGGGGAGGCCGCGCCTGGCCACCGCGTGGACCCGGTCCACGGGAGGCACGGATCGCGAGGCGAGCGGACGGCGGAGGCGGGGCTCGGGTGGTGGGGAGGGTGCAGGGGGGGGCCGCAGCGCGGGGGAATCTTGGCGTGGACGCGAGGTGGGCCGGGGGAGGGGTGGAGGCGGGATGGGCTCGGCTCATGGACCGGGAGAAAGGCCTCGAGGGAGAGCGGACGCGCATTGGAGGCCGCGGGTCGTGGTCCTGGTCTAGGCGAGCCGAGGTCCTCCGGGGGGGTGAAAGCGTCATTTCCGCGGGGGGAGAATGCCTCGCGTCCTTGCTCCTGTCGGGCGGCTGTGTGCTACTGTTTGGCGGTGGCGCCCGAGGCCGTCTATGGCACGCGGGCCCCTGGGCGCGTGGACCCACGTGCCAGTGTGCGTTCCGTGGTGCCCTACTGCCCTGTGCCGTGTCAGTTGGATGGCGGTTGGGGTGGATGCGGTGGCATCTTGTGTTGGCATGTCATGATACATCAAAGTGAAAGCTCTACGGTGATGTGTCCAAATTTTTTTTTAAAAAGTTTGGGCAGATTTAACATTTAAAATCGTATTTGTCTATAAATCAAAGAGACATGACGACAATAGTTTTATTAGCCTAGACCTTGCGGTTTCCTCAAATCTCTCCCCCAGTGTTTCTGCACCGTTGTAAACAGGGAGAAAAGTAGATGGAATAGTGACGGAAGACGGAGGATGCGAAACGGCTGGTTTCAGCCTTAAGTCCCTAATATTAATTAAGATGCCCCATTTCGAGGCAAGAGCCATGGATAATAGGATAGCACTCACACTTTTCAATAAAATTAATAGTGTTCCATGGCATTTTGTTGCCTAGACATGTAAGGGTCTGTTTGAAAGTAATGTAATGTCATAGTATTTGAATATACTATGGTATTTTGCTAAAAAAGTGTTTGGTTGATCTTGAGAAAACTCTGTTTTCAATACTACCATGGTATTTTTGGAGTATTGTAAAATCTAATCAGCACTAAAAATTTTTACCTAAGTGAGCAAGAGACCTGTAAGATCATGGTATAGCTATGGAATCAAACAAATTGTAGAATAATATGGTTTTAGTAGGAAAAAAATACTTTGGTTATATCATGACCAATATAGACTATGATATTCTAAAATTATGGTATTGAAAAACTTTTCTCCCAAACAAGCCATAAGCAAATTCACTTGCATAGTAGAATAGCCCGGCTATGCGTCCAAGCTTGCCCAGCTATGAGCCCACCCCTATTACTGTACGAACCGTGTGTTGTGGCCTGTGCTTTGAACGGTTGGAGGGTTATCCGACTACGAAAAATGTAATGGTAAACCTCATATGTTGGACTTGTTTTTGAGGTTTTACCATATTTCAAAGGAAAGGGAAACCATAATAATAGGAACGATTAGAAAATAAAAAACATTCCCACATTTTCTGCGTTTTGCGGTATTGTGTCGGTAATTCCTGCCAATGTTATGTTATTTTTAGCCGAACATCATACGTCACATGCACATATGCCACCTCCCTTTAGGCTGAGTCCAATAGATTGTCTATCACATTGCTAATATTTAAACCCCACTCTGTCTGTAGTGTAGCTATATATGTGTGTGTGTGTGTGTGTGTGTTGGATTTGGTCTTAGCCTAGATTATTCCTCAGGCATATCTGTGTGAGCGCATAGGGATGGTAAAATTGGTGATTGTGTTTATTATGAATTTGAATCGTTTAATTGTCTTGAGTCTTGTACTATTGTGTAACATGTTGCAGGTCAAAAATACACGGCCCGCGCCTACCTGGTGCGTTGCTTAGGTTGGATGAGGTTGGGTTATTTTTGGAAAGATTGGGTGGCTCATGGATAAGGTCTAATGGTGATTTCTATAGTCCTGTGCAATGTTGACAAATTTGTACGTCATCATGTTCATACAACGAATCATATTTGGCTTACAGTCTTACTTATTAAACCTATATATGGTGTTGACCGGCAACCTTTTATAAAGTTTCTATGCCCGAACGATGACAAGCTATTCTCAACCAGATAGTTTTGTTTTTTGAAGCCCCCATAATACCGATACTGTACTGTTTCAAATAAAAAAAATTTATTTTGTTTTAGAGAAAAAAAATAGTTATGGATGTTGTACCGCTATAAATATTCACCAAGTCGATGATATAGAGAAAACCCAAAGGAACATGACTTCCATACAAAACTAGAAAAAGGAAATGCTAAACTGTGTGCAATTATGGCATATATTCTTTATACTTTACATATGTTTGGTTGAGTTGAATTTGGAGTCCTTCGATTTTAAGAATGGTTAATTCACCCTTGTCTTATTGTGTTACGGTCGTTTCAGTTCATTTTTCATGCCATGTTTGCAAATTGGAAAAGATATCAACACATTTGCATAACCTGATAAATATTTTCTAAGACTCCGTTAACATGATGTATGACTCATATAATGGGCTTCAAAATTTTGTTTAAACTAGTAATTGTCCATGATACCAAACAATTGCCAGAACATTATGGTTTTAGTGAGGATAAAATAACAATTACGGACTACGATATTCAAAAACTTTTTTTTGACAAAGAACGTCAGCTTTATAAGATTACCAACATGATACAAGCTGAATTACAAATTGTCCAAAAACTTTAATCATAAACGTGGCGGGTAACGCAGTTCCTCGTGCTCCAGCAGTAACGGGCTTGTGTTGTTTTACGGGAGTCCTATGTTTTGGCTCTGTATCTGAATTCTGAAGTCCTGATTCCTGAACATTTGCTTGCTTTGCTGTCCAGCGATTTTGCCTGGACCATGATGTGCCTCATCGAAGATTTTTTCCATCTAAAAAAGGGAAAAAAAAAATCCCCCGTCTCCTTCCGCTCTCCTCCGCGTCCGCGCACACGAGGTGGCCTCCCTCCTCCTCCCCCTCTCCTCTCGCTCGGCTTCCCCTCGCGATCGCGCCAGGCCCCTGATTTCCAGCCAGAGGGGATCTGGGTGGCGGCGCAGCGGCGGACGCGCGCTGGCGAGCGACCTGAGTTCTCCGCACGGCGGGCAGGGACAGGGGCGCGGCGACGAGCGGCGAGGCAGGGCGCGCGCAACTGGGTGGCGGTGGAGGGGCGCTGGCTTGCGGTTGCGGCGACGAGGCAGGGGCTTGCCTCACCCGGTGGCGGCGGGGGACAGGGGTGGGTAAGGAGGCGTTGTAGCGTTCGAGATCGGCGATTGAACGTCCCTTGGTCGTCTTTTTAACAACCATGGTGGACTCTATTCGACGGCTCGCTGCTGTCCTGCTCAAGTGCTGCGACCTTGACATACCCAATCGGCCAAAGGGCCTCGAGGACCCCGAACGCCTGGCCAGGGAGACAGTCTGTATGTTCTCTTCTTACTCTTGCCTACTTCTATAGAATCAGTGTGTACGTGTTGGGATGTTTGTTTCATATTTGTTGCCCTTTTACTATGTAGCAGTGAATATCCTGTATTTTGCAGTTAATGTAAATGAGATCGAGGCTCTGTATGAACTGTTCAAGAAAATTAGCAGCGCTGTGGTCGATGATGGCTTGATCAACAAGGTCTGTAAGTTCTGCTGCTTCTCTGATTGTGAAGCCATAGTGCCTGATCTCGCCTTGACGCTTTGACCATCTTATCTGCAGGAAGAATTCCAGTTAGCCCTGTTTAAGACAAACAGAAAGGATAGCATGTTTGCTGATCGGGTATGCCCACTGGACCCTTATGCCGTTACTCCTTTAGTCAACGAAAATTTTGTTATCATGAAAAAAATGAGTTCACTGCTTATCTGTTCACGGTGTCCCAGTCCCAGTTGTTCTTGCCCAATTATTATGTACTTTCACTCTATTTGGGTCACATTAGTTTTTAGCTGTGTGTTACAAAAAGATCAATGGTACACTAGAACAGTAGTAGGAGTTAAGACAACATGGATCCTGGACCTTTTAGGCTTCAATCATGTGCTGACACACATGTCTCTCGGCATGTGTGGACACATATTTCATTGTTGCTGCATGTGTAAATTATAATCACCCCTCTGCATTCATCGCAAGGGAGCTAAATGTGAACTCTGTTTTTTTTTTTTTTTTGCTAAAAAAAATCTGATTTCCAAAACATGCGCATTTCTTTTGGGTTGATCTGAAGTCAACACTAAGATACCAGGTATCCTGTTTTCGATTCATTGCCTTAGGTATTTGACTTGTTCGACACGAAGCATAATGGAATTCTTGAATTTGAGGAATTTGCTCGGGCTCTTTCTGTGTTCCATCCAAATGCACCAATGGATGACAAAATTGACTGTAAGCCTTCATGCTTGAATTTATGTATTCATTTATTTTATCATTAATAGTACCACATAAGTGACAGTATCCAGTTACAATTTTTCTATGTGATGATAGTTCAAGATAGGATGTTGAGTCATTAATATCATGAAAAGGCAGTTGACTGTTGGATTCATTGGATATCCCTTGATGTGTATGTGCATGCTGGAGCTGCTATGCATGTTCTACAGTTCTACAAAAAAATGATATGTCATATGTGTAAAACCTGGACAGACATTATGCACTGCTATTAAATCCTATTTGTTGCAAGTAGAAAAAGTTTCTTTTGATCGTTAGTTCGTTACCTGCTGAGATGATGTATGGAAGGTGAGGCTTGTTGAGTAGATTAGTCACCAACAAAAGGAGAAAGTGAGAGAAAGGAGAGGAAAAAAGGCTTTAAAGGAACTAAAGAGGGTTATAATGCCTAATCACGGTTCAGGCACGTGGATAGCTTCATTCCAAGCACTTGTATCCAAACACAATTCCTTCAGAAACATCCCATTCTTTCAAGTACGTTTTGATTGCCTCCTCCCATGTCAAGTTTAGCTCGCCCCTCTGCCTTTCTTCACATTATCCCATCTTACAATGCATATACGCACTGGTGTCTCTCGAGGTCTTTGTTGGACACGTCCAAACCATCTCAATTGATGCTAGATAATTTTTCCTTCAATTGGACCTACTCCTAGTCGATCACGCATCTAATCATTTCTTATTCGGTTCAACCTCGTATGCCCACAGATCCAACACAACGTACACATCTTTGCAACACTTAATTGTATGCTTACAAGCGGGGTGGGTTGTGGACAGCCACAAACCTGCAAATCACGCTGTGAAACTAGTCTCGCTGTTACGGTTGTCAACAAACTCAATGATATGGCCAACATTGAGTTTGTGGCATTTGCGGCAAACCCTCAAAACCTGCATGCATGAGTGCATTGTTAGAAACACGCCATGACTTGAAACATGCATTGGGCCGCGGATTGCAGTGTGAGATCTTCACATTTGGGTAGGGGCGGTGGAGATGACGATCCAGGTTGCCATCACGCAAGGGCCGGGGTGAATGGATGAATATACAAAACCAGAGTGTGATGCTTTTGTTCTTACGGGCTTTGCAGGTTATTGCGGGTTAATAATACTGTCAGATGGGCTTAGCGGTGGGGTGGACAATATTGAGTCATAACCAACTTGTGGCCACAATACATAAATCACATCTCACGAGCAACATTTTTGCGGGGCAGCTATACGGGCTCACGGAAAAACCCACCCCACCTGCAACCCTACTTATTCGTTGAACATGCCGCCTTTTATTAGGCCAACACTCTGCCCCATACAACACCGCATGACTAATTGCTGTTATGTAGAACTTGCCTTTCAGCTTCTGTGGTACCCTCGTCACATAGAACTCTAAATGCTTGATGCCTTTTCATCCATCCCGCTTGAATTCTATGGCTAACATCTTCATTGATTGTATGAGTATCTACTTGACCAATTCTATGATGAAGTATTTAGAATGAGTATCCACTTGACCAATTCTTTTTTTTCTACTTTGAGAAATTATGCTTGTGTCATACTGAATAGTTCATCCTCATGATCTTGTTTCATATCAACCTGCAGTTGCTTTTAAATTGTATGACCTCAAACAACAAGGTTTCATTGAAAAGCAAGAGGTACCTTCCATTTGCTTATACTTAAGTAAATAATTTCTTGTGTGATATATGTATTAGTGCATATTATTTGTTTGCATGTTCGATGTTGCATCTATGTTCCCTGTATGTGCTACACATATGTTTTCCCTATATGTGCCGTCATGTACCTTGTATGTGTGCAATTAGTCACCATCTCAAGTCGTTCTTATTTTAGCATATGAATTTCCATCAGTGAAAATATAGAGTGGTTTCTCAATAGACACTTTGTGCGGACTCAAAATCTTAGGGCAGAGAAGCATTGAAAACCTTGTTCAACACCAGTTAGATGGTTTGGACATGTCCAATAGAGGCATCATTGTATAGTGGAGTCCTAACTCCTAAGGTGACATTAATGTGAGGGTGGGGGCCAGCCGAACATGGCATGGGATGAGGCAATAAAAAGAGACTTGAAAAGATGGAATATACCCAAAGTTTTGTCCCCTTTGATATGTATGCATGGAAATCAACTATTCATATGCCTAGAACATGAATGTGCTTTATTTATTTTCTTTCTCTTTTCTTTCCATTGCTGGTGGCATTTGTTGGGTTTCAACTTTAGCCTACCCCAACTTGGTTGGGAAGGCTTTGGTGTTGTTGGAAATTTGGGGTGATTTTTTCTCAAGTTGAAGTGTTGAACTGAACTAAGTTGATGATGCTGAACATCTTTGAGGCTAAACAAGACCCTTGTATGCCACCAGCGCTGAGAATGTTGCTGTGTGTACCTTGATTGTTAGGTCAAGCAAATGGTGGTCGCAACACTTGCTGAATCAGGAATGAATCTTTCAGATGATATTATTGAAGGCATTATTGACAAGGTATATCTGGGTACATGTATTTCTGTATAGGATATACCCCTGTCAAATTTATGCTTAGTTGCTTACTCATAAAATCTTTATTTTTTATTTTACTAGACATTTGAGGAAGCAGATACAAAGCACGATGGGAAAATTGACAAGGAGGAATGGCGTAGCCTTGTCTTGAGGCACCCATCTTTGTTGAAAAATATGACCCTTCCATATCTCCGGTCAGTACTTTTGATGGGTTTGCCCTTAACAGCTTACTTTTCTTTCTGAACTTCTACGTGGGTTCCTAGAGATATATGTGGAGCTCAGAAAATTTGATTCTTAACATGTTTTCATGCTATTTTTAATCGCACAGAACTTAGGCCATATGCTCCCTCTATTTCTCTATATTTATTCATGGCCTCAGAACAAGCTGTTCCAGTTAATTGTTCCTCATGATGTTTTATCGCAACTTCTCATGCCACACGTGCTATGCACATGATACTGTTGCTGTTCCCAATAAGCTTTAATGCAAAATTTGCCCTCTGCTTTACTCTTCGTAATAATTCTGTTTAATGTCTTAGTCATGATAATGAAGATGTTAAATAGCTTTGTTATTCAAAAAGAAGTAAAAGTCTATCCTGTGGATTGGAAGTTTGTTGGAAACACAGGAAGTATTTTTGTGGCGGTTATTAGGATTGTAGAAGAAAAAAACATAATAAATCATCATCATTTTCCACCCTTGGACAGATATGTTGAAACAGGTACAGAGGCATGGAAAACTATAGTGAAATTGAGGGAGTACTATCATTCAAACCTTGCTTGCTACATATTGCATGGTCTTCTTCTGGGAAAAGATTTGTGTGTGTGTGGTGGTGGTGTATTCAGTGCTGCTGGTGCACTACCATTTATTTATAATTGAAACTAGGGAAAAACAGCATAGTGCCTTTTTTGCTCTATTGATTGAATCTTTGTAGTTTGTATGTTAGATGGGCTAATCGCATTTGTTGACATGTTTGTACTTAAGGTCGATCACTTATTTTACAGGGATATCACAACAACATTTCCAAGCTTTGTATTCAACTCTCAAGTGGAGGATGCGTGAGACAGCAATCTCCTAAGACACCACTGAAGCCCCTGGGGCACAACAGAATAGGTTCTGTGGGGGCACGTGTGTGTTTTTTGTTTCCCTGAAAAATTTAAATTGTATGCGGTGGCTTGCCCTGGGGTTTCTTCTTTTGTATAGTTTAGTATTGAGTATATTCTACACAGGATTGCAGTATGAACCGATTCGTGTAATGTGTTCATAAAACATTCTTCAAATATATTTGTCTACCAACAGGTCAGAACCTGAGAAATGGTTAGGCATGTGACTATTTGCCGATCACTGTTGGTTGTTAGGGTGGTGCTCAACTGCTCATACCCTTGCTGCTTTGGTGGTGCCTTTGGCCAGTTATGAGTGCCTGAGGTAAGTAGTTGTATCATGCATGACATTGCAACTTTTTAAATTGGTTAGCTTAAACCGTATCGATTTTGTACTTTTGCATTGGCATTGTTTTTGTTCCTCACTATTTTTCACCCCAAATAGAAGGCCAAGCCTTCATTAGAGGTAGAGACGAGTGCTGGAGCTTCCGCTAGCTTATCACTTCATCAGAGATCATTCATGCGTGCACGGAAATAGTTTGTCAAGGAGATCTCAGAGCTGCAATATTATTTTTCTAAAGATACGTTAATGGTCTGTTGATTTCATATGGTTCTATAATTGTGGGAAACTCTGTCGTGTCAGCCAGAGGCGACCAGGATTCCGTTTACATCGTTGCATGCCTAATGGCTAATGTGTTTACTATGCATGTAATTTGGTTTACTATGCGTGTTGCTAAGGAATCAATGTACTGTGCACAGTAACAAAGTGTTGAACCTAAGCCGAGCAAGGGCATAGGCCACCACTCGATTTTTTATTTTCCATGAACATCGATGCTATTTAGCGAAGTTTTAAAGACCTATATACTAGTTTCTCCACTCATTTTTTGGGGTTAAGTCCGCTCCTGTGTGGCTGTGTTTATCTATTTTGTCATTCAAACTTGCATGCATGACAAGCGTGAAGCGTGTGACATACTCCGTGAAAGACTTGGGTTTATGCATGTAATTTAGATTAGAAGCTGAATTGAGTTAACTAAACGTTACGTGTGCTAAAAAAAAAAGACGTTTCGGTGAATTTGAGTTACTCTATGCTAAAAGCCATGTTAAATAGTGTGAAAGAACTTGCACCCTGGTTGGCAGCCCGTGTTCAACATGAAGGGACAGACCAAATGACGGAATTTGTAGTGTAGCGGCATTGTATACCTAGTGAAGTTCGAAATGAGAGGGTGGAATGGTTCTTGTGCTAGACCTGGCCTATGATTGAGAGCCTACCTATACCTGCACGTGGAACTAGGACCACATTGGGGGTCATCTTCTCCGCGCAATCGGATGATGTATTTGGAATATCATGTATTGGTGTGGATGGTGTATCAAAACTTGTCAATCATGTTCTAAAAAGAACTTTGTCAATCCATGAGGTGATAAAAATTCTCACCTGAGCTGCGGAAGATGATAGTCGTGTCTTTCTCTCACTTCGACCTCGTGCAACGGGATGTGTGCCCTGCCCCTTGCACATCCTTTGTGTGTGGGGGGATTTTCTAAGATCATCTTTACCCGTGTCTCAAAACACTGTTTTACATTATATGCATGCTGTAGACAGAAAGTAGACAAAGTCGTTCGATTTTTGACCTTAGACTACAAAACCAGACATCAAACATCCCGAACTATTAGAAACGAGACAAAGTTCGACTTTTACCTTGTTTGAAGGTTATAACTTTATAATTAATTCATTTTAAATTAAAACAATATGAAACTTATACCATATTTTTTCTGAAAATATAGTCTATCTAATAATTCTTTGCTCAGAATTATTTGGAATTTATTTGTTCATATTTCTCGTGTTTTATTTGGAGCAACAAAGCAAAGGACATATAAAAATAAAAGTTGAAAATGACTCCAAATAGATCATAAGTATATAGATTATATTTTTAGCAAAATTTTGGTATTGGTTTTACACTTTTATAATTTAAAATAAATTAATAATTGTTTTTTAGAGAATAGATAAGGTTTTATCATTTAAAAAAATAGAAAATCTCTTTCAAAACCAGCTAAAGGTCCAAATTTATCCGGTTTTTGACAGTTCAGGTGTTCGATGTCCGGTTTCATAGTTTAAGGTTAAATCAAATGACTGGAATAGTATAGCGTCGTGAAATGGATATACCTTCACCGGTGAGAATAGCCTAAGCATGTGGTTAACTAATTGTGTGGGCGAGGGTTCTTTCCCTACGTGCGTGGACGGATCAACCTAAATCCTGATCCATGACTGGAATGCCATACATATCTGCTGCGCACACTAGTTGACAACGAATCATAGGTGGTGACGCTTCTTTAATCGTTTCGAATCAACAGTTGCTCTTTGTTCTTACATATTTGTCATGTTTATTTGTTTATATCTAATCCTTGTCTGCCGCTTCAATGTTCTTCGGTAGTTCGGTTTCTATTTACTTATTAGAACCGTTTGGATATACTGGCCTGCCTCTCTGCCTCTGACAAACGGGCCCGCCACCCCCTCAGCTGTAGTTGGGTTTGGATTGGACGTGGACTCGATCCGGTGCGGACGGGCGATCGGCGCCACGGCCAACAAACCCCGTATATATAAATCTGGGCGCGCGACTGCTTCCTCCGTGGGAAGCGGCAGCGCGGAAGGTTGTTGCATTGGCTGGTAGACGCAGATCGAGCGGGATGGATCCCGTCGAGGCGGAGGAGACGCAGGCAGAGCCCCCGGACGAGAAGGAGGAGGAAGAGGAAGGCTTCGCCGAGAAAGACCCCACTGGGCGATTCATCCGCGTACGTACCCTTTCTAATTTCTCCCTTGTCTGCTGCTCTTTTTAGATTGGATTAGATCCGTTCTATATTAATTTTGAGCGGGATGGGGGGGCTGGATCATGAACTGATTTAGTGTTTTCGTTTTTTTGTGCGGCGGCGCGCGTATCTACAGTACAATGAGGTCGTGGGATCGGGGGCAGTCAAGATTGTGTATCCTTCGATCAGTCGCATCTGCCAATTTCTTGTTGATCTCTTATCGTGTGGATTAACTGTTCCATGTGAAAACTACTCTATTTTAGATGGATTATCCACTGATGAACCGGCAAACGTTTAATATAATGGAATTATTACTTCGTATCTATTTCTATGGGTAGTGTTTCATCTTCTTGCATTTGCATTTATACTACTATTTATTTGTGCTATATGATATAAACCGCTGCGGCCTAGTTTGCAGTATAGCTAAAGCAACGTTGCTAGTTCTTTTAGTCAAATTGAGATGTTCAAGGTGCTTTAATCCTTTTCAGTACGCAGTAGTCCTTGGTTGTGTCTTGAGGCTGATGGAACGTAGTACATGACTGTTCGTCTGCTCTTGTGTTCCTTAATTCTGGTTTGATCAATAGCTACAAAGCCTTCGACAAGCTGGAGGGTGTTGAGGTTGCATGGAGCCAATCACGGATTAACGACTATGTCATGGGCTGTTCACAAAAGATGGAGCAACTGGACACGGAGATCCAACTGCTGAGGACGCTCAGGCACAAGAACATTGTCAAGCTGTTTGCCTCTTGGATCGATGAGGAGAAGGGGATTGTTAACATCATCACAGAGTACTTCACATCAGGCAGCTTGAGACAGTATGCACCTTTTCTTTTCTCTCATTCTTATTACTCTGACTTTTCACAACAGCCATGGCCTTGATAGTCCAGGAAGCAAATCCATAGATCTCTTCGTGAAAAAAATAACTTATAAAATTATATCACTCTTTTCCTCTTGTTATTTGAGGGATAATTTCTTTGATGTTTACATATGTTTAGGTATCGCACAAAGCACAAGAAACTGGAAATGAAGGCTATGAGACGATGGGCGATACAGATACTGACAGGGCTAGAATATCTACATAGTCAGAATCCAGCCATAATACACAGGGACTTGAAGTGTGATAACATATTCATAAATGGAAATCATGGAAAAGTGAAGATTGGTGATTTTGGTTTGGCTACATTTATGCAACCACAGAAATCAAGAAGCGTAAAAGGTAAATATACCTCTTCGCTGCATTTGTCTCCTTGCACCATCTGATTAGACGTACTATCAAGATATCATGAACTTTCTTGTTCTAAATAATTTTCTAGTTATATTAGGCCATGTGCTAACCGCGATTCTAACATGGAATTCAGGCACATTAGAATTTATGGCACCAGAGCTCTACACTGGAAATTACAATGAGCTGGTGGACATATATGCTTTTGGGATGTGCATGCTTGAATTGGTGACCTGTGAATATCCTTATAGTGAATGTCAAAGCATTGGCCACATATTCAAGCGTGTTTCTGAAGTAAGCAAATTATGATCTATGTATGGAATACTTTATTTGCTCCTTCATATCGTCGTAGAAAACAAGGTTTTTTTTTCCTGTTTTAATGGCCAATTGTTATGTAGGGTAAAAAACCAGCAGCTCTCTACAAGGTTAAAGATGCAGAAGTAAGATCCTTCATAGAGAACTGTTTAGCTCCAGCGGCTAAAAGACTTCCTGCGAGTGCCCTCCTGAAAAGTTCTTTCCTCCAGAAAAATGATTCTCTCTCAGCACCTCAAATTTCAGTCTCCCTGGTTGAGATCGAGAATGTGACCATAGATGGTGATCAGTATGACAGTTTTGTGTTTCGGAAGGGTGAATTTATGCTGAGAGGAAATATGAAAGTTGCCGACCCTGTCCATCTTTGTCTAAGGTTTCCTGATCCTTATGGTAATTATATAGTCCTTAACAAAGAGAGAAAATTAATCATTTAATTAATATATATACGTCCGTACTGATCCATCCAATTCTTTCAGGTGGTTTCAAAGTTGCCGAATTCCCATTGGACGTGGCCAAGGATACAGGCCTTTCTATTGCCACGGAAATGGCTGAGGAGCTTGAATTGCCACAAGGGAGCATAGAGATTATAACAGAGTTGATTGGTGCATTCCTGCTCGTCCTGATTCGATATTGGAGATCTTACGTTACCACGCCATAATTTAACCCTGCTTCCCCCCAAATGCTGTTACCACGATTGATTGTGGTTCCCGCATATATGTATCTTACTTTTCTTTTTATTTCATTGAATAGGACGTAGGATAGGAGACCATGTTTCAGTTTCAGCCTCTTGTGTGTACACAGTTTAGAGTACCTGCAAGATGGTGCTGCTTAACATGGGATTGTTAGTTGATGGTGATGAAATTTAAAACAGTGGAGTGGGATATTTGTTCCATTTTCTCTAGAATTGACAGAGACTTGAGAGTTATCTGTCGATATTTTTTCCGATTTAGATTTGCGCACGCCCTGGTATGACAGAGTACCGTATGCATGCGGCTCTGGCCTGTACTTTTTTATAAAGACTCACTGGTACTTGATTTCTCTAGCCTGTAACAGTTTTTTTTATTTCTTCCCAAGTTATTCACATTTACACAAATACCTAATTCACGCATAGTTCTCGCCACTTGATCATTCATATTTTTGTGCATATTTTAAGATCTAGTATGCACATATATATATATATATATATTTGAAAATGTTTTTAAATTTATAAAATTTAAACTTTCACTAGGTGACTATTTTATAGTCTAAGCAAATATTATTTTTTATCAATAAACTCTTATAAACATGGCTCCATTGCCACCGTTCTTTGTAGCACACGAAAAGGTGGAAGGCAGATGGGAAAACAGAGTTGTGCTGTGCTATACATGTCGCACAACTCGTCGTTTCTGAGGGCCAGGCTCCACTTCACCCTCTATCCTCAGTTGTTGTCCATCTAACTGTTGAGCAAATCATTCTATGCTTTCTTATTTGTGCTGTTGATTGACAAGTTTAATTATCTTCTTACTATATGTTTTCATCTGACATGGTTACATGAAAAGGTAGTAAAAGAAAACTACTATAGTAGTGGTTTTTTCACCTACACATTAGACATTTAAAGCTCATTTAGCAGTAAGTGGTGTAGGCCATAAATCAAATTATCACTTAAGTTTTGGGCCATGTTTATTGCATTAGGAGCATGTGAATTTTTTCTGCTACAACGCACCGTCATTTTGCTGGCAGGAGTATAAAGCATAAAATATGGCTTCAAACATCGTCAAAGGATAAAATGTACTTTTGGTCTTCCAAAGAAAATATTAAAAGTATTTTGAACACAAGCCAACTTTTTGTAACTTTTCTATGAGAACGTGCAAGATGAGCCAGTTCTTGCTCCAACTTGAGAGAGAACAATTTAGCTGAGTACGTAGAATAACAACGTACGTGACGGTATGTTATGCAATGCAAGTACAACAATATATATGGGTCTGTTTGCAGAATTTATCCATGCTAGACCTTATCCATGCTTCAACTATGCACTCAGGTCTGTTTGTTTCCCTGCATAAGGCCTTATCCAGGCTTTAGCTACGCAACCAGTGAATATTTATTTTCTTGCATAAAACCTAAAACAAGCTTACGCAATGCAAAAGTGATCTGTTATGCCGCATTGCTGGAAACGCAGAAATCTCGCGTACTAGTTATGCAGCCAGCAGCTTATGCAGCGTTGAAATCAGAACACCTTTTCATATCGTTTTTGTGTTATATCTCTTGATTAAAAAATATAATCACCAAACTAATATCATATTTGAGTTCAAAATATTTTTATGAATAAAACTAGATCACACTTGTGATATTTTTTATTTTTATTTATTGTTTTCCGCTGTCTTAACGTAGGAAACCAAACACGAACTTAACAATACTGGCTAACTTAGACAGCGAAACAAACACCGCTACATTGTATCCACTGTACTGACTTAAGTTAGTCTGTATAGGATCTTATGCAGCTTTAAAGTTATGTAGGAAAACAAACAGACCAGTGAATGTTTATTTCCCTGCATAAGGCTCAAAGCAGACTTACGCAATACAAAAGTGGTCTGTTCTGTGTACTAGCTAAGCAGGCCAGCAGCTTATGCTGCGTAGCCAACTGAAACACCTTTTTCATATCTTTTTTATTATATCCCTTGATTAAAAATCTAATCATCAAACCAATTTCATATTTGAGTTCATAACACTTTTATGAACAAAATTAGATCACAATTGTTATATATTTTTAATTGTTATTATTTATTGTTCTCCTGCATGGAACCAAACATGAATTTAACAATATTGGCTAGTTTGGACAGGGAAACCAAACACTGTTACAATGTATCCATTATACTGACTTAGGTTAGCATGTATAGGATCTTATCTGCCTTTAAAGTTATGCAGGGAAACAAACATACCCTATTTGCATTTCTGTATATGTTTGGAATCCTTTGTGCATCCCCGCATTTGGGTTTGTAGCCACAAACGCATAGCATAGGGATTTCAAACCCATCTTCATGAGTGACGTAGATCTTCAGGATGGAACCAGCACTCAGGGTTGCACTCTTCTTTAATACACTAGGTCTATGCCTGTGCGTTGTCACGGAAGCCTAAATTCAAAAGAACTCTTTTATCCATGAAAAGTTCTTCGTTAATGATCACATTGAGATTACCATGCGTCGTCAACCCATGCAAAAAACATGTTTTTCGTAATACTTTTTAGACATAGATTGAAGTTCATGAATAAAAGCTTTCTTTCGTTAAGGAAAATTAACCTAAGCTGTATTGGACTGAACATTATGAATATAACTCACGACACACCTAGAAAAAACCATTGACCATTCATTGTCGTACTCGGTCCATATTCTGCCCAATGCATTAGCAAATTGATTTACGCCTCAATCCCATGGTATCTTTACTCCTTGTACTTGAATGTAGCTAACGTGAAGCTTCCTGTATGTAATAATTGGAAGAAAAATTGATTACACCAAAGTATCAAAAAAAAAAACAAGTAATTGGAGGAAACTAACAAGTATGAAATAAAACAAAGCGGTAAAAAATGATTCTGAAGCAGCATTTGTATAACAATAGCATTAGAAACCCTATTCTAGGTGTATAGCTCAATCAATAATGTTAGCTAATAAATAATTAGACTCAATAGCACTAACATTAGTATTTTTTTTTGTAAGAAGAGAAACAAAATAGTAGAAGATAATGTTAGCTAATAAATAATTGGTGGAGGTCCCCTCCAGCACAACAAAGGATACTGCAATACTCTAATTAGTACAACGAGATGTAATGAACATTCTTATGTTAAAGTCAGAGGGTCACATACAGCACAAACCTGGTAAACCTGAAAATCTTTAAAACACAGTCAAATCTGAAAACGTAGTTTCCTGATACCTAAAGTTCCTAAATTCTAAAAAGACAGTCTTTTACTAAAACACGCATCAATCAATCCTACAACTCACAGCTACGAAGTTGTTCTGCATCGGTCAAATCCATATCAAGTGAACATCTATTGAGTATTGATCATTTTCTATCGATCAGGAGAATTTCACCAGTTTTGGCTCACTTACATCTACCTCACAATCCCACAAATAAACTTTGGTTTATCCAGTCACACCGCTGTATGAAATGATGCTGAAAATTTCTCGACACAACTAAGAGGGGCAAAAAATTTCTTTTAAAAAAAAGAATATTCAGATTTTGACAGACATTTTAAGAACAAAGAGAGAGGCCACGAAGAAAAAATTATCTATACCCCAGTTAGGATTTTGGAACGGTTCAAATTAGAACCGAAAATCAATGATGATCAACTGCACATGCGCATCACAGATCATAGAGTCACCAGGTTCTAGATCTTCTGAGCCATTACTCTCTCAACTTTAGCTTAGAAATTGCAAACAGAAGATTTGGCAGAAGACCTGACTGCAGTGCAAGAACTACAAACAACCACAACTCCAAGATGCAGTCCATCTAAGAAATATTCTGTCAAATGTTACAAGATATTTTTCTGCTTTAAAAATACCAAAAAATATATCTTAGATATTCTTAAGTTTTATGAATTTGGTTTAGAGCTGCTACTAAAATTTCTGGTTATTCTTTAAAATACTCAAAAAGTTTAGTTTCTTCAAAGGCAACACCTACCGAGACCACTTATGCAAATATATGAGGACTCAAACAGCATATTACAATGAAGGGAGGTAATGGAATTAGTAAAAAATAAAAAATGCCAATACGAGAAATATGAGTCTGATTGCTCACCTGCTTGGAATACCTAACAAGTACCCTGTCCTGTATAGCTCCATATAGATCTGATGGCACTATTGCACCAAAAGGAAATGGTAGATGCTAGTTAGATGAACATCATAAGCTTAATAAAGTTCCAAATGTTTGTATCAACATTCATTAAAAGTGAGTAACCATATAGATTAATAGGAACATATTCATGGTTTTGATCGTAACAAGAAAAGGCAATGAGGCTGACCATGGACGTAAAAGAGACACACAGGTGCATTTAGTTGATGGGAATCACGTGCGTCGGTGAGCACGGCTACCACGGCATCAACCAGTTTGCCGATGCAACCACCGTGCCGCATACCTCGGTGCCAGGTTCCCCGTCCAGAGCGGCATTCACACCGTCGGGGAGAGGTGCCACCACGACGACACAGCGAGACCTTGCTGAAGAGCATCGATGTGGCGGAACCGCCCTGCTTAATCCAGACTAAGCACACCTGCTACCTCTGGCTCACAGTGCACTTAGGCCGGACTAAACCCGGTAGTCCGTCGAGAGTACTACAGCTCTCGATAACACCAAATCCCAGAAGAACCGACATCAAACACATCCGACTCTCGAAGGAGCCACAACAATTACATCATCACAGGCAGTTGAAATAGAGGATAATAGATTTAATTTACAACTCAATTGTATGAAATCAAATACATGTTCAAATATAGCGGAAGCGAATTCAGAGTATATAAATATAGCGGAAGCATTTTCAAAACATCTCGCAGCGGAATAATATACTTAAGTAGTCTTCAGGAAGAGATGACAAGGCGAATAGCACCGAGCCCACCGGTACTACCACCTCCAACACAGTTGTCCAGAATCGTCGGTACCTGTAATCCAAAAGTGGGGGCGAACCCTGAGTACTAATTACTCAGTAGGACTTAATGGACGGGGCTTACGGCTGACGCAAAGCATGCTTACTAATCATGTGGATCCTTAGCTGTTGATTCTTAAACCAAATCATGTTGACCTAAGATAGCAAGATTTGACAACTGCTATTCATTAATCATGAAGATCATTTATACCATAAAGTAAGTACTTGCAGAAAGTAAAATATAAATACATGTCCCGTCCCAAGATTCACAGCGCCTCCATACCACCCCTTGGGAGTAGCCGTCTCAGGAGCGATACCACGATACGTCGGGTCAGCCCTCTCTCGACCTCTAAGCATCTCCCAAGTCCATCGACCTCCTAGCAGTGGATGGGCGACACCCTGAATAGTGTGACGGATCATACACATCCAAGCATGTTGTATAAAAAGGTGTGACTTAGTAAACAGCATGTTACAGTTATTACTACGTTGCCCGTGTGCGATATCTGGCATTCTCACACCTGGTGAGCATCAGCGATTCGAATCGATTTGTTAATTCCCGGGAATAACTAAAAATGCCAAGTGATATATGCTTACTAGCCATCGCGTTCCACACATATATCCCTCATCTCCACCTGTCCCGTCCCAAGATTCACAGCGCCCCCACCTAACCCTTGGGAGTAGCCGTCTCAGGAGCGATACCACGGTACGTCGGGTCAGCCCTCCATCGACCTCCAAGCACCTCCCAAGTCCATCGGCCCCCTATCAGTGGATGGGCAGCACCATGAATAGTAGGACGGGGCCGGTAAGACTTTCACCGGTCCCACGACCCGGATAAGCACTCTAGCAATGGTATGCCGATCAGCAGGCGAACAGCGAACGGGCCTTATGCGACTCGGGCGGAGTCCACCATACCTTGCCACATCATCATTTTTCTTATAATATTCCCATAACTCCGCCCGGCCTCTATTTAACATCAGCAATAATAATCATGAATTGTATCATAGTAAGATTTTTGAGGTTTGTAAAATCACCTACGCGACGAGTGACTCCATTCACTCGTATCTACTCGTACCTAGCAATTCTAGACACTCGTCCTACGAATTCTATGTATAGGTGCTAGGGCCAGGGCGGCCAGGAAGTCTAATGCAGTTGGTTCCAAACAACTCCTGATGCATATGCCTAATCATCAAGACATAAGATGTTTGCTGGGTATAGTATGGTCCTGCCTACCTTTGATTCACTTCAATAGAACCAACAAACTAAGCTACTGTTAGTTTGCCGGGTTGTGAGGCTTTGCCCCAGGCAACCCCTTGATCCCTTGGACAACTCCTCCGTCCAAACACGACTGATGGGCTCTCTAGGTCGTGAGTGGGTCTTAGTTGGTCTTTTGGATCACCGTTGGTTGAAGTAGTTCCACGCACTTGGTTCTCGATCACGTATCTGCAATAAGCGCCACTATATGGATGACATGCGTGATGATGCAAGGAATAGGATGCATGAATGTCACGCACACCCGATAAACAGTCATTGCATGGTTAGACAGAAAAGGTGATGGGCAACCATTCAAACAAGATCACCCTGGTGGACATAAAGCTAGCATAACCCATATAATTAGAGACACGCAATACAACATTCGGACTAATGCATGAGCAAGATATCAAATTAGATTGTTCGTTATCATTTCATGTGTAAGCAAAACGTCACACAAGTATATGATTACACATGTAGTGACTTACTATACCATTTTCCTAGCATGAGTAACAGTAATACATTCATGAAATGATAACAAGCATATCCAATCACATGGCTAGCTAGTAAGTCATTTATCGTAAAGAAACCATGTTGGGTACTACGGGGATGGAACCACACAATGATATCGCAAGGCTAAAACATTATTCGGTGTTTTGTTTGGAATAAGTTATTTAATCATGAAAAGATTACTTCATGCACACATGGGAAACATTTACTAATGATGTCACACATTTCGGTTATCTTATGGATTAAGGCCCTATATTAACCTTAAGTGCGTTACACAGTAAACGAATTAACCCCTCAATCAAGTGTGGCATAAACAACAATAGATAGCTTGTAGCTAGACATCAACTTTCATGTATAATGATGGCAAATGCAAATTAACACCGACTGTTATAATTAAACACCATATGCCCACTTTATGAATAAGGAGCATTACTTGTGTTCATATAGTTAGACAACTCTAAACGAGCTCAGATTTTTATGACATGTAGATTTATACTACATTAGGCTACTGTCACAGTTTTAGGACAATAGGAGTTATAATTATTTTATTAAAATTACAACACATTCTCAGCCCTACACATTGCCAGAATTTTCATAAATTATAGGAATGATTCCTGAAGGTGAAATTTCACCAGTGGGCTATACTTGGTATGAACTGTATGTACAAAAATTTGCAAGTTAAAACTCCCAAATTTGACAGGACATCTACTTTCCCTATATTATCCCTAGGTGAATTTAAGATGCGCATATGAACAGTGTGAATGGCCCTCTAGCATATACTTTCTGGACTCCATGCATCAATCTCAGGCTACCATCTTTTCCAGAGAATTTTCCTAGCCATTTATGACCACTTTTTCTACTTATCATTTCCATCATGCACCATTTTATCATTTTCAAATCACCATTAAAACTTAACATGCACGACTTCATATTTCACCAGTGGGGTACTTATACTATCCAAAGTATATGAAAAAACGCTAGAGAGTCAATTTGAGCATATTCCATGTAACCTCTAACTTCTATGTTACATAAATGCACATAACACATGTATAAGGGTAAAAGGGTAATTAAACAGTCAATGCTAGTGCTACCAAAAATCATACAGTACCTAGATGCCATAACAAAGCTACTGTCCGAGTTTCATAATTTTTGGAGTTCATTTAGTACACTTTTACCATTTATTTACCTATACTATGCATGCACTAAACCGGGGGCAAAACAGTCTTTTCGCACATCCACATCATACCCATTCTGTAGATCTACTCACAAGGAGTCCATAGCCACTGAGTTTGTTCATTTTGGATTTTTATTTGATTTATTATGATTATTCAAAATTTCAGCCGAAATTTGAATTTAAACCCTAGATCTAGGACCTAGTCGCAATTATCCATAACTTCCAAGGGCTATAACATGATTATTGCAAGACTCTATGAATAGCGCTCGGGACGAAAGCGTAAATCCATGAAAGCGCAGGGGCTAAATTGCAAAAAGGGCGTCTTCCCCCTCGGTCGTCTTCAACCTCCCGACCGAGGGGAGGGCGCGGCGGCGCTCGGCCACACCCGGCCCGCGGGGGCGCGGTGGCTCGCCGGAGGCGGCCGAGGAGGGGAAGTAGGGGACGGGGAACTCACCCTACTACCTGGATGCGGCGTAGGAGGCGCGGAGAGGGCCGGCGACGGCGAGGTTGGGGCGCGGGACACCGGCGGGGAAATGCGGGGCGGTGGCGCTCTCTCGGCGGCCTAGAACGGGGCGGAGCGGTGGAGCCGAGGGGCAAGAGGGGCGGCGCGGCTGCGGGGTGGCGTGGGAGCGGCCGGAGGCGGCGGGGGAGCTCGGCTCCGAGCTTGCCGGCGATGGCGGCCGCGCGAGCGAGCGCGAGGCGAGGAACGGCTTGGGCAAAGTGGGGGCGAGGGGAAACGAAAGAGGGGAGCCGAAGCTTCGGCCTCCACTTAAGCGCGCGGCCGGAGGGGGTCGATCCGCGGCGCGCGGCGCTGGCCGTACGCCGGCGGCCACGCGGCGCGCGGCGGCCCGGACACCGCGTCGCGCGGCGCGGGTGGGGCCCGCCTGTCGGTGGGTCCGGAAAATGGAGAAAAAAGGAAAAATGGAAAATGTGTTTTTTCTTCCACTGAAAATCGCGATTTTGACCCATTTAGAGTCCGATTTTGAAAAAGTGCCAATTGGAGAAAATGTTCTACTCTTCGAGCTCTACAACTTTGTCAATTGGCTTGATTTCAAATTCGTTACGGAAATATGAAATTCATTTGAATTTAGCTCTCAAGTTTAATTTGGCCCACAAACCCCATTTATTTGGAAATTCCAAAAGTCCTAATTATGGACATTATCTCCCAAGGTGCCTTTTGAAAAGTTTGTTTAAAATTTTAAAACCTACAACTTCTTCAATTTGAGGTTTGCATGAAAATGGCTTTAGGTTAGACCAAATTTGATATTTCTAAACAGGTCAGGTTTGAGATGGTTTTCTGTGTTGATAGAAAAGGATCCAAAACTCTAGATAAACATCATTATATGTCTATGCCCCAATTATAAGAGTTGTTCACCTCTTGTTTGTCTACAATTTTGTTAATATGAGTTTGGCTTAAATGCCAACAGATTTTGAACTACAAACACAAACCTGTTTAGAGGTTTGATAAAACTGCAGATTTACTTTAAGTAGAGCCTTCCTTATTTCAAACTTTTGAAGTATCAAATGAAATCCAACCACTTCCACAATAGGTGCATTTGAAAGGTGATAAGTTTAATTCCATTTCATAGAAAGGGAAAATTTGAAGTTGTATGGTGAAATCAAAAGTAATTTTAGCTTCAAGTTTGGGAAAAGCTGAAAAATCCATACTTGGGAAATTTCTGAGTGTGGATTGACTTGGGCTGATTCTAAGAGGCATTTGAGCTAACTTTGAAATAAATAGGTGATAGTTTCGAGCCATGCTTAGTGTGGCAAGAACATAGTCCACGGTGTGTATGACAACTTTGATAATGGGGCTAAGCTCAGCGCTTAAGGAATCTAAAAGTTTTGTTAGGGTCCAAATTTGCTCACGATCTCAACTGGCACTTATCAAGAAACTTTGGGTTTGATCTTTTAAACCTCTCGTCTTTAGATTCTTAGACATGGTCAAATAGAAAGGTCCAGAGTTACTTTCTTATCCGAGGTTTTGTACTTGATGTTGTGCTCAAACCATGTGAGTGTTGACTTACCTATCCACTAAATGTGTGGTATTGTATCTTGTTTAGAAAATTTTTGACTTAGTGACTTCTCCACCTATTTCTTGTTACTTCTCTAAGCATGATAAAATCTTAATCCACCATTAACTTATCTCTAACTGCACGTTAGGGCTCTTGAGATGCCAGGGGCATCACAATCGACTGGAGGGAGAAGGGTGCCATTGCTCCTGTCAAGAACCAGGGACAAAGCGATGAGAAATTTAGCCTCTTTCTTCCACTCGTGCCAATTGATTTAGCTGTCTAGCCTCTTATTTGAGATTCACCATGAATCAGCATGATCACATCAAATTAACCACCCACCCCAGGATAGGTAGAACACTATGGGCGTAAAAAAAACAGGAAGGACTCACCTGTGCCGTGTTTGACTGGAGCACGGGACCGGTCAATCTGCCGACAAGGGCAAAGGGTTGGCAGATCCGGCGAGGAGGCTCACACCATGGTGAGCAAGCGGAGGGGTGCGGGCAGCAATGCGCTGGTGCGACGGTAGACTGAGCGGATGGCGCGGGCAGCGAGGGCATCGGCGCGCGGGCGGTAAAAGCCGACACGGCGTTGGAGGTATAGATGTCCATACGGACCGGGCCGCCCGGTTGGCCCGAGGCACGGCACGGAAATGGCTCAGCCCAAACACGGCACGGCCCGATGGCCATCGTGTGCGGCCCAGCCCGGCCCGGTGGGCGTGCCGTGTTCGGACGCGGTAGCCGGCCCATCGTGCCTGGCCCGGCACGGCTCACTCCAACGGGAGGCACGGCCGCGACCCGGTACCCTGCGGCCATATATATACCCCGGCCGTGGCCGCCCCCTCCCATTCGCAACCCTAATTCATTCCCCATCCCCCTCTTCCCTCCCGCCGCGGCGCAGCCTGGCTTTTGGATCTCGACCTCCGCGATCCTCTCCTCGCCTCTCGTCTCCCCCGACGACGACGATGACCTGACGGCCGACGGCTCACCGTTGTCGTCGTGTGCCGGGCTGCCGGCCTGCTTGGACATCTGTACCTCCTTCTTCCTCTCCATGTCTCCCTATCGGCCGTCTCTAACCCTAACCCTAGTCCCGGTGGTCCTCGACCTCGACTGCTCGCTGCGCAAGCTTTGTTCATCTCACCCCCTCTTCCTCCTCACCTCCTGCAAATCTTTAGATCTAGATGACCAGATCTAGGTTTAACCCCTCATGTTTTTGATTTTCTTCCTAGGTATCGGTGAAATGTCGGTGCCACGCAGTCGTTGAGGAGCCGGAGACGTCGTCTGGGAGAGGGCGAGGAGCAGGCCGAGCTCCTCGGGCTCACGGTCGGTGTCGAGGTCATGGATCTTGACCTGATTGCAGAGGAGGAGGAGCGTCGGCTTGAGGACCACAACGAGGCGGTGGATGCCAGAGGCTTCATGGGTTTCGGTGAAACCCATGGAGATCCCATCGAGCTCGATGGTGTGCCAGTCTCTGACCCAGCACCAACTGGCAGTGCCGCCGTCGCCCCCCTCCAGGCGGAGGAAGAGATCCAAATGCTGGAATGACTTCGATGAGTTGACTAAGGTGGTGAATTGCAAGACGGTCAGGTATGGTGCTGTTTGCAAGTACTGTAAGAGTAACTTGAGTGCCGACTCTAATAATGGCACTGGCCACTTGCTCCGACACAGTTGCCCTGCTAAGCAAGCATATGAACGCTCTGGCCAAGTTCAGTCCGTGCTTAAGATGAATGCCGATGGTAAATTGCAGCACTGGCAGTACTCTCCTACTGTAGCACGGACTGAACTTGCTCGTTTAATAGCTAGAGATGATCTGCCTCTGTGGCATGGCTCTACTGTTGCTTTTCAAAAATACATCAATCATGCCCATAACCCTAGATTTGTTCATGTTTCTAGGCAGACAACTGCAAGGGACATGATTAAACTATATAATGATCGTAAGGTGAACTTAATTGATGCTTTGAAAACTGATGTTTCATCTATGTGTTTAACCTCTAATATCTGGGCTGAAAAGGCCAAGGAGGACTACTTAAGTGTAGTTGGTCATTTTGTTAATTCTAAGTGGGAACTAGAGAAAAGGTTGCTTGGTCTTAGGCTCATTGATGGTAAGCATTCTGGAGTTAATATTGCTAATCTTGTTGCTACTGTGATTGATGATTATGCCTTAACTGACAAAGTTTTTGCAATCACATTAGACAATGCTTCCTCAAATAATACTGCCATGAAGTATCTTAGACCTTTCTTGTCTGGTTACTTGGGTGTGCCTGCTCCTGTTGTGCCTGAAACACCTAATGATGATGATACATATACACCTAGTGATGATGATGACTTGTCTACTATGTTTTTGCATCAACGTTGCGGCTGCCATGTTATTAATCTAGGAGTTAAAGCTGGCCTAGATCCTTTGAAATCATATATTGATGATTTTAGAACTGCCATAATATTTTTAAATGCTTCCAATCAACGTATAGTTGCATATAAAAGCTATTGTATAAGTATGGCTGTTCGTCCTCGTAAGTTTGGTGTGGACATGGATGTTAGATGAAACTCTACGTACTTAAGGCTTAAGCATCTGGTACCATACAAGTCCACCTTTTCTGTTTTTATCAAAACTCAGTATCCTTTGAACAGGGATGGGACTCCTTTGCTCACTGATAATCATTGGACAGTTGCTGAAAAGATTTTATCTTTCCTGGAGTTATTTTATGAGTCAACTGTTGCATTGTCTGGTGTTTACTATCCTACTGCTCCTTTAATGTTGCATCATATTCTGAGGATAGCTAGACATCTAAATGCATATGAGAATGATCCACTACTTCGACCTGCTATTGTTTCTATGAAAGATAAATTCCTAAAATACTAGAGGAAAATACCAATTCTGTATGCAGTTGCATTTATTTTAGACCCTAGAGCTAAGATGAGGGGTTTTAACAGGCTGCTTGTCAGATTATCTAACTTGTTTGGCAAAGACTACTCCAGGTTTCCAATTGATGTTCGTACTAAGCTGACCAAGGTTTTTAATATGTATGAATCCAAATTTGGTGACGAACGCCAGCGTGCCCCTCATCAACCAGGTGCCATACATGGTTCTGGTAAGAAAAAAAATGGCTTAGGGTGACATTTATGATGATGATGATGATATTGGTGGGTTCCCTTCTACTCCTCTTGGAAGGAGACCAGGTTCTAGCACTTCATCCCCTCATGCATTGTCAACTGTTGCATCCACTTCTGAGCTAGCATCTTACTTAGACAGTGACATCCTAACTGAGTTTGATGAGGACTTCAACATTCTTTTGGTGGCAGAAACATAAGCTTACTTACTCTATTCTTTCACTGCTTGCTAAAGATGTTATGACAGTTCCTGCATCTACTATATCTTCAGAGTCTACTTTTAGTCTTGCTAGCAGGGTGATTGAAGAGCGCCGACGTCACCTAACTCCTGATATGGTAGAGGTATTGAGCTGTATCAAATATTGGGAGCTTGCTGATACTCACCTGCAACACACTGTGGAGGAAGAGACACAAGAACCAGAAGAGGTACATGAGAACATGTACTTGGATGTTGATGATGTAGCTGAAGATGAAGATGAGCATTTGTCTGCCTATCTGTCTGTTATCTATCTGTCTTTGCATTATTGTATCATGCTTGGAATGGCTGGACTGTAATAAACCTATGAACCTATATATTATCTAATTAGTGACTTAGGAGCTGGGCTGCACTCTTTTTTCTTTCTTAGGGTTTCTCACGAGGTGTGAGTTTTACCTTAGAAAATTTTTAGTGAGGCGGCCATTGCACGAACAGTTCCAAAATATTTGATATTCATGTGTCTCTGTGTGCTTGTGATGTTGCTTGTGAAATTGTCATCTTTTGATGAATTTTAGTTTGAAAACTTAGAAATTTTCATCTTCTGCCTGTGATGATCTTGTGATTGAGGTGCAATTTCGGGTCTGGCCCTGGCACGGCACGGTCCGTTGGGGCACGCCTGGCCACCGGGTCGGCACGGCACGATAAGAGCCTAGTCATGCCGTGCCCGTGCGGGGTGGCTGGCACGCGGGCCGGCACGGCACGGCACGGTGCAGATAGCGTGCCGTGCCTGGCCCGGCCCTATTCGTGCCGTGCCTGCTGTGCCCGTGCCGGGCGGTCTGTTTGGACATCTATAGTTGGAGGGCGGTGGAGTAGGTGGCTCGGTAGGGCGGCAGAGCAAGCTCACAGGGCTGGGCAGAGGCACGCGGGCGCGAGGCCATGGTCGCCGAAGCAAAGCAGGGGTATTCCATCTCTACCAATCGAAGAAGGACGACGAGGTGGGCAAGGAGGACTCCCAATTGGAGGTGGCGTGCGGAAGCGTGGACGGGATCGGAGTGAGCCCGATGTGGGGGCGCCGGGCGTCGAGGGCTTGGGGCGGGGTCTCGGCCTCTCGGGGCGCGCGTGCGGGGTGGGATGGCGGCGGAGGGGGCGGAGCCGGGCGCGGTTCCGTGGAGGCGAGGACGGACACGCGATCCCTGGGGTCGCAGTCGCACGCTATGGGCCGACGCGGGGTGTGCAGCGAGAATCTCGGGCGCGGGGGCGGGATTGGCGATTTGGCGTCGTGGGCTTGGTCGGGGGAGGGACGCCAGGCGCGAGACGGCCGGCAGGTGCGCGGGGGCGAGGATGGTGCACGCTGACTCTACTGGCTTAAAGGTAGTAGGGATAGGGATAAACAAACGATACAAAACTCTACTTGTGTGTAAAACAAATCTTTCTTCCATCTTAAAAACAACATCAACAAAGTACTAAGTATTACTAACTAATTAGCCTAAGATTAAAATTAATCAAACCATGCACCGATATGTTTTTACCAAATAAACACAATACAGACACAAACACTTTCACACACAAGCACACTCACTCTATGTAAAAACACCTTCGCAGAATTGGGCCTGTCACATGGTAACGTGGAATGAATTGAAAAACAGCAATAAAGTCGAAGAGACGAAGACTTGAATCTAAAGAAGCAAGTTCCACAACAGAGTCTAAACCGAGATATGCTCAGTTTGCCAGTGCACCCGTATGTAACACCTACGCGGAGTAAGGTTGTACTGAGTACATTTTAATTTGAGTGAAACATTTTTTTTTTCTTAGGAGAGAAAATAGCTATCGGACGATCAACCATTTGAACCATGTTGACGACACTTAAGCACGCCAAACCTTATACTGCAAGCGACAGTATCGTGGTAGCTTTTCTCCAGGATGAGTATCATGGGTTTTGTCAATCCAGGGAACGAACTAATTGAGAACTAACTAATAAGAGTTTAAAGAAAACTAAGGCATAGAGTATAGATCTAAAACTACCTCTAATCTATATCTAATCTGCATCTAATCTACGTTAAAGATAGAAGATAAACAACTAGAACAAGACTAGAACACTAATTAAGGGGTATTAACTAGCTTCTAATCAAGCTCTAATTGGATCCAAGACAAAGCATAATAACGGGCATCACAAATAGATAAGAACAACGAGTAACTAGTAGCTCAAGGTAAACAAGCATGATCAAGCATATTCATCATAGCATAAATAGATCTAGATCAATCAACCTAACCCCCTAGATTGGCTTAACCTTTCCCCAGCTCTACTGTCACTAGAACCAGGTAATCGACGAGAAGCTTTCAACAGGCACATGATTAAAGAATGCACCCCTAATCACTTTATATGGTCTAATAACATAATTAGCACAACTAGAACTTCTAATCACCATGATCACAAGAACTAGATATACAACTATATCATTAGTAAGCTAGATTAAAGATCAAAGAACAAGAACACTAGATGAATATAACCTTTAAAAGACATGTTCTAATCAACATGCAAACTAGATCTAAATCTAACTAGAACTAGAACAAGCATAATTAGAACAAGAACATGGTAATTAGACAAGAACAATGCTTCATTAATATACCTGTATCATACTTACAACCATGGCCATACCTACCCTTGATGATACAATTAGACCTCTGGAGCTAGGTAATTAGAGAGCCATGCAAGGCCTCTAATCACCTCTAGGAATTAGAAGAACCCTAATTCTAGCCTAGAAACTCGACCCTCAGCTCTCATCTAGTTGTTGTCCCTCTTCTCTACATCTTGTCGCCTTGATAATGAATTGGATGCGTCGGCCAGGGGCTCAGCTTCGCTTTAAATACCCTGAGGATGCCGTAGCCGAAAAGGAAACCTCAACCGCCTTCGGGAGGGGGTGGGGTCGGCCGACCAAAGGGCTCCAGGTCGGCCGACCTGGAGTCCCTGGACCTCCTCTGCTTTCCATCTTTCGCGGACTTCGGGATAACCTTCATATAAATCTTCCTGGAGTCTTTTTCGGACTCTAAACCCTCTAGATTCTTCTGTATCCCGAGATCTTGTCGAGTCTTCTAGAATTGGGCTTCATTTGATGGGTCTTTAATTGGGCTTCTTCTTCCATTATTGAATAATATTCAGAGGTCTTTTTACTCGAGGTAGACTTTGATGAATTTTGCTTAAAATTGGCCCAAAACCTGCAAAAATTACAAGTAGACAATTTCCAAGACAATATTGCAAAATCCACAATAATCTATGTTATTTGTTAGTAAAAGGCAAAGTTGACGCATAATAATAGGTAAAAACAATATAAAATGATGTATAATTTTCGTTCATAAGCCGCGTCAACAATATCCCCCCTCTTAAACCTTGCTCGTCCTCGAGTAAGTCAAAATTTTATAAATAAGTCTACTTATAAACTAACATCAATTAATCAAACTAAAATTAAACTCTCAAAATTTTTCTAAGTTTAGACTAGCAAGATATATAGACAAGTAGATATTCATGTAAGCATATCCCACAATCATATATATATAAGAAATCAAGAATTCATCAAAACAGATCTCCTTATGTTTTCAATAAATTTTTCAAAAGATAAATCAATGATTAAAGATTAAATTATAAGGCCCAAACTCTCATCTTTCCAGGCTCTCAAAGTATATAGACAAGCAGGTTAAGTACTAATCTATAATATATATGTGTAGGCTTTATCTGGAGCTTGGTATGGATCCTAATCAAAATTTAATCTCAATATATTATCAAACTAAGAAAAGAATCTGCTGGAATTACTGAGATTTCTCAAAAAGGTCATGGAATTCATAATGATGAAAAAGGACTAAAGGAAAAAAAAAATATAGAAAAGTGGTCATATGCAAATATATCTATTTGATCTCAAGGCACAAATGAAGTCCTTGTTATCGGATTGCATATGATTGGAGTATTTTCTGGAGTTTTATTGAAGAGGATTCAAAAAGAGGTAAAACAAAAGTAGATCAATGAGGGGCATATCTATAAATTCCTAATTCTACTTTGACCACTTGGTCTCTTTTTTATTCACCTTTTTTTTTATATATATGTGGCGACCACTTGGTCGTCCTCTTTTTTTTTTTTTTTTTTTTTTTTTTTTTTTAGACAATACCTCCTCAAAGATTGAATGAAAATTTGACAAGCAATATCCCCACTCTTAGATAATACTCACTTTTGAGTATCTTATTGAATAGTATTTTGGGGATTTGCTTATCTAAACACCTCTTTTTGTTTTGATTGAAAACTCCAGAAAACAATAGGTTGTGGACAAGGGAGATAAATGAAACGATATTTGGTTTAGGGAGGATATCCAGCGAGTTTTGTAATTTCTCCAATGTAGAGAGTTACAATGCATGGATAATTTGGCTAGCAAATGAAAGATAAGCAAATTGAATGACCAGCTTTGAAATCTCAGACCCTAGATTCAAATCTTAATCCAATTCAGCCAAGATTTAAATTTGATCAAGCTATGGTTTTCAAATAAAAGCTCTAATAGGTAGGGCCTATATAAGATAATCATAAGAATCATTGATTATAACATTAATAGCTCAAATAAAAATTATAAGGAGATCCATAATGACAAAAACTTGAAATCAAATATTAATAAAATGCGGGTCTTTATGAAATATCAAACTTACTATATAAATGCTAAGTCATAATTTAATTAACATGCATTAATTGAGAGTATAAAATTAGCTTAATTAAAAGACATCAGATTACAAGCAAACAAACATTTTTATTTCAAGGATACAACATGATCATGATTAAACTAACTAACATAAAGAAAATAAGATCACTCATAAAAGATAAAACTAAAAATCAAACTTTAAATCTAAACTAACACACTACAAATATAGAGAAACACAAATGGAACACCGAATTGATAGATATAGGTAAATATTTGCAGAATTTAAAAATGAAAAGAGAAGGTGTTAGAAATTTGTTACCGGATAGTCCTTCAATTTTCTTTTTCATTAAATAACTCCTTGCAAAATAATTCAAATGCACATACTACTCTCGAGGTAACGGTCGAGAGTAGAAACAGTTTACCATAATCTAAAAATATTCCCAATTTCTATTAACTTGTGGCCTAGCTAAACTTAACGAAAAGAAAAACTAAACTTGTAAATGTATGCAAGAAATAAGCATATAAACTAAGACAATGATTAAATCAAGTTCTAAACACCATGTTTACAACATGATTGCTAAGTCTCTCTATAGCCATCAAAAATTAAATAACCAAGATTAAAACACCATGCTTTATCAAGGTTGTTAACTCATAACAGCATAAGATAAACAAAGCACATAGCAAAGCTTATAAACTTAATCAAATGAAATTATGTATAACTAGCAAGGTTAATTAACTTCATCATGATGATCAACAATTTAATCTAAGCACCATGCTTACATAAAACTGCTAAATTACAACACTCTAGCGATGTCATAATAAACATGAAAAGCACTCATCATGAAGTTAAATAAACAACCAAGCCAATTATAATGCAAGTATGTAAATCTAATCTAAATGCAAAGGTGGTTTATGCAAGAATGCAACAAGTTTATCCACAAAAGACATGATTAGAAAGAAACTTTTTAAATAAACTTAATGATGATGGTCTCAAATTAAATCTAAACACCATGTTTACACTTAATTTTCCGAGAAGAAAACTCGGCCGAGTTTCAGCATAATTATAAAGCATACATCAAAAAGCTTATGAAAATTTCAAAACTAATAAAACAAGTGTGGAGAAACAATGATAATGCAAATGCAAGGAATAAAACTAAATATGCAATGATATGATGATGATTATCTAAATTAAGTTAACTAGCCACAAGCTAAAGAATAAAAGGGTAGTGTCATGCTTCCTATTTCTCTATAAAGACTCTAACAGTATAGACAAATAAATAAAATGGGTTGCCTCCCGAAAAAGCGCTTAATTTAAAGTCATAAAGCTAGACTTCTTACTTGTCTTCGTTGAAGTGAAGCCATGGTCCTTGGAGTAAGAATCCGAAGTGTCCATGCAGCTTGATAACTTGATTGTGCAGCTTCATTGTGTCTTGATCAAAGCATCACTTGTGTGCACAATCCTCTGCTTGTGTGTTCATGTACTAATGTTTTTGAAGCTCCTTGTAACTGAACTTGATCATGAAATACTTCATGGAAGCTTCGCCCAAGCTTTCTTCATCGTCGTTGTCACCATCTTCTTCAAGTAGTCATCACCATTGTTGCTGCTACCTCCTTCTTCGCGATATATCCTTCTGAGGTCGAGCTCCATGTTGATGATATTTCAGCCTTCCGTTTTCAGCTTTCCGATGTTGACAATCTTCATCTTTTGGACTTGTGCCTTGGTGGAATTTGACCGAGTCCACCATGGTTGATCTTGAAGCTTCATGGGCTTGATCCTTGTCTTCAATTCCTCCTCCATTCAGTCCACCCACTCCTCAAGTTGAAACTCAATCAAACTTTTGCAAATTCTGATGATGTCTTTAAATCTTGCAATCCTTTCTTGAATCATCATGAATTTGTCTTGTACTCTTTTACCACATTGATCTCATTGTTTCAAATGAAGTGTGAATTTCTCTACATGGTTAGCTCATAGTGCACACACACATGTATAAAATGAAAGCATCATGGCAACGATTAGAGATAAATGCATGTTCATAAGGTTGATTGAGGTTAAACAAACATTTGATTCATGAATCAAGGACAACTATAATTCAAATTGAAATTATATAGCAAAGCACTAAAGCATATGTAAATCATAGATGAACATGATTCATGAAATCAAAACATGGGATAAACAAGGTTATAGGTTCCTAATGATTTTGGCTAAAATATGATTTTGAAAGAAATAAAAATAGGCTTAGATAAAATTCTAACCAGGGTTCTTTTTGTAAAGAGACCAAACGTTTTGAAACTTTAAAAATTTCAGAGATAATATTGTGCACAGATAATAAATCATGAGAAACATGCACATGTTTATGTTTAAAATTTCAAAAGCAATTTGCACAACAATTAAACCTTAACCGAACCACTTCAAGGAGACATAAGCAGTTGGTCAACCTCTACTTTTGCACAAACCTTGGCTCTTAATTTTTTTCTAAACTAACCTTAAAGCCTAAACTTGAGAATTAAAATAGACTAGCAAATCATATCCATCACTTTGCATGAGTAGATTCAAATGACTGATTAAAGTAAAAAAGATCTACTAAAAGAGCATGAACACATGAAATTTCATCTTCATGGTGGCCTGTAAACATGCTTGGAATTAAGCATTGCAAAGCTATGGATTAAAGAACCTAGTCTAGATGATTCTCAAGATAAGAATTAAGGGAACAAAGGTTAACAAAAGGATAAAACAAAACAAAAGAAAGAATAGAAGGGTAACAATCAACCAAACAACCTATTAGTGATCATTGTAAAACTTCTCTAATTAAACATAGGTAAACTTTTTAATTATTTTACGATAAAAATAAAAATTACCTTAGTTTTGAAGAAGTGAAACTATGGTAACTCACCTTCTTCCTTAAATGCCATCATTGCATGCACCATCAAATATTGGAGAGGAACACTTTTGTCTTTCTCGAAATTCAGCCACCCTTGTTCTGACCCCTTTAGTATTTCGACCATAACTTTGTCATCCGAAATCCAAATAATGCAAATTCGGACATTTTCGTGAAGAGCACGAAAAGATCTACAACTTTGTCAATTGGACTTTCTTCATTTGACGTCGTTAAGGTCTCCGAATTGGCCCCACAAGGTGCTGCTGTCCTGAATTTCGAGAGTAGCTCGAGATTTGGTTGGAGTTTGGATTGGACTTGAGATAAGCTTTCCATATCTTCACCTTCCTTGTACTCAAGCAATCCTTGATCTCCGGAACCTTCTCGGCTAATCATATCTCCGCTTCCATTATCTGTAGCTTAGAACAAACAAGCTCCAAAGAAACATTAGTATTAAAAATAAATTGACACAGCAGACATACCTTTATCATCGGAGTTGCTCCGTGATAGCTGTAGAAAAACTCAATAATAGATCATAAGCAACTAACAGCGTTAGCACCTACTATTAAAGAGCTAGATTGGAAAAGAGAGATTTTTTTTTTTAATTGGACCGAGGTCCATTAATTTTTTTTTAAATGTTAGTCAAAACAAATATATACAAGAAAAACAATAAACTAACTAGAAATAAAAGACAAATTAGATATATACATAAACCCAAATTAATTAGAACTCGATTAATTAGTTCCCCGGCAACGGCGCCAGAAAAGCTTGTTGACGACACTTAAGCACGCCAAACCTTATACTGCAAGCGACAGTATCGTGGTAGCTTTTCCCCAGGATGAGTATCATGGGTTTTGTCAATCCAGGGAACGAACTAATTGAGAACTAACTAATAAGAGTTTAAAGAAAACTAAGGCATAGAGTATAGATCTAAAACTACCTCTAATCTATATCTAATCTGCATCTAATCTACGTTAAAGATAGAAGATAAACAACTAGAACAAGACTAGAACACTAATTAAGGGGTATTAACTAGCTTCTAATCAAGCTCTAATTGGATCCAAGACAAAGCATAATAACGGGCATCACAAATAGATAAGAACAACGAGTAACTAGTAGCTCAAGGTAAACAAGCATGATCAAGCATATTCATCATAGCATAAATAGATCTAGATCAATCAACCTAACCCCCTAGATTGGCTTAACCTTTCCCCAGCCCTACTGTCACTAGAACCAGGTAATCGACGAGAAGCTTTCAACAGGCACATTATTAAAGAATGCACCCCTAATCACTTTATATGGTCTAATAACATAATTAGCACAACTAGAACTTCTAATCACCATGATCACAAGAACTAGATATACAACTATATCATTAGTAAGCTAGATCAAAGATCAAAGAACAAGAACACTAGATGAATATAACCTTTAAAAGACATGTTCTAATCAACATGCAAACTAGATCTAAATCTAACTAGAACTAGAACAAGCATAATTAGAACAAGAACATGGTAATTAGACAAGAACAATGCTTCATTAATATACCTGTATCATACTTACAACCATGGCCATACCTACCCTTGATGATACAATTAGACCTCTGGAGCTAGGTAATTAGAGAGCCATGCAAGGCCTCTAATCACCTCTAGGAATTAGAAGAACCCTAATTCTAGCCTAGAAACTCGACCCTCAGCTCTCATCTAGTTGTTGTCCCTATTCTCTACATCTTGTCGCCTTGATAATGAATTGGATGCGTCGGCCAGGGGCTCAGCTTCGCTTTAAATACCCTGAGGATGCCGTAGCCGAAAAGGAAACCTCAACCGCCTTCGGGAGGGGGTGGGGTCGGCCGACCAAAGGGCTCCAGGTCGGCCGACCTGGAGTCCCTGGACCTCCTCTGCTTTCCATCTTTCGCGGACTTCGGGATAACCTTCATATAAATCTTCCTGGAGTCTTTTTCGGACTCTAAACCCTCTAGATTCTTCTGTATCCCGAGATCTTGTCGAGTCTTCTAGAATTGGGCTTCATTTGATGGGTCTTTAATTGGGCTTCTTCTTCCATTATTGAATAATATTCAGAGGTCTTTTTACTCGAGGTAGACTTTGATGAATTTTGCTTAAAATTGGCCCAAAACCTGCAAAAATTACAAGTAGACAATTTCCAAGACAATATTGCAAAATCCACAATAATCTATGTTATTTGTTAGTAAAAGGCAAAGTTGACGCATAATAATAGGTAAAAACAATATAAAATGATGTATAATTTTCGTTCATAAGCCGCGTCAACAAACCACACACACAAAATTTTCTATTTTCATATAATAAAAGTGACGAGTCCTGATATTTTCCTTGGATTTGCTTCTTAAACTACTATGTAAATGCAACATTTCCATATAACACTACGAGTAGCAAAAAAAAAAAATCTAAGAAAAATAAAGCGGCGGAAGGGTAAAAGGCAAATAGTGTTTCTCTGTTTTTTCTGAACATTTCTATTTTATTTTGGTATGGTTTGTGTGTATATATGCGTATATAGTTCGCCCGGTATATGATATTAAGATATTTTAAGAGAGTGTTCGCATGATTTAACAGTTTTGTTCCACATAGGGCGTGATTGGTTAGGTGGCTCGATCTGGGCCTGGCTCGAGGCCGGAACCAGGCTGAGCATAGCCAGTATCTGTGCATGCAAGCTAGTTTGTTTGGTTTGCTTGTGTCTATCGGGCCATGCTGCGTACAGATTTTGTTTGGTTGGCCGCATTAGTACATAGATGAGAGAAGACTTAACAAACAAAATAAATATGTTTAATAGTTTATATGGCAAACGTGGTCTAGTATTGTTCGAAAAAAAGTAAGAAACACAACTGTGAAATCGGTTTGTCAATTAGATGTTTTAATCAAAAGATATAAAAAAACAAAATTAAAAAGTTACCTCACTTTCCGTGTATGAACAGAAGTCCACTCCTCGCGTTTCCGCCCAGCCAGGCTGAGGGGCGCTCTTTGCATGCAGCGGGCCAGGCTGGACACCCAAACCAGTCAACCAATCAGGACAACACTGCATGCGTGGAGCCTGGCCCAACGTTGGGCGCGGCAACCAATCACGCCCATAGATGCTCATAGATATGTTTATAGAGGTAAGTGTACGCGTGTGAACGCCTGCGTTACCGCGTTTCAAAAAAAAAGATATTTTAAGCTAACTGGCTGTGCGTGGCGATAAAGGCTCATGTACCAATTGCGAAGTGTGTTTGCGTGGCGATAAAGGCTCATGTACCAATTGAGAGACAGTTGATGCATGCACGATCCGTGTGCTCCTAATATAAAACTAGGTCTATCCCCAAATTTCACCACGGAGCAAGAATTATAAATATATATACGAATTTTGTAGATGTCACACATAATTATACAAATAATATTTTCACATGTACAACTACCCGTTTTAATTTCTAGATTACTTTAGCATTGTCCTAAATTAAACTCATCTAGCTTGTTAGAAAATAGAGCAACCTCTATTGACTAGCTTCGTTAAATCTACTACAAAATATTTATCGGTAATGTATTTATTTGATATTGTAGGTGTATATTTTTTTAAAAAAATAGTCAATATCAAAATGTTTAACTTTAGATAAAACTGAAGGCTGAAGTAATGAGCTACCCCCTCCGTACCATAATATGCGCTGTTTTAAGAAAATTTATCTCACAATAAATACTATTTTAAGATATTAATAAACTCTAAAGGGAATTAATCTGCACGCGAGCATACATTAAAAAAGAGAAAGATTAATTAGCTAACGAATGGCATATGCGTTATATCCCACCCTTACTAATCTGTTCTAAAAATCTTAAAACAACGTTTATTGTGGGACGGGGCGGAGGGAGTAGAAGCGAGGTAACACAGAAAAGCAAGATATAATAAGAGAGGTAAAAGGAGTTTTGTTTACAATTTCAATCTTAAATTGACTCGCATGCAAGTGAACAGAATGATTTGTTAAAAAAGAACAAAGTGAACAGGAATACGTACATGTCAAGGAACAGGAGGGACGCTGTTGCGCAAGAACAAGAGAATCTTTTGATTCCGAGATATAGGCGTCGATGATGGTTGATGGGTTCCAGGACTCGGATGAACGGCTGGCAACATCGATCAGATCACGTGAGCACAACCCACAACAGGGCTGTTTATTCGCTGGAGATGAGCTGATGATGAGACCGTAGAAAAGCGAGAGGTACGTGCACAACGATTGGTCAAAAAAGTACATGATGGCGCAACACGAAAGGCACATCGCGCATTTGCCTAATCCGGACGGTGGCGGATGACAGAGCTTAAATCCTTCCCAAAGAGGCCAAAGTTAATCTAAGAGCAAGCTGTTGGTGTCATAAAATTCTATGGGTTAGCGGAAAGTGCAGACGGCGTACACCCTCCACAATCTTCGAATCTTGAGTCCGGCAGTGGTGTCCTCTGAGTTCAGAGTAGGCACCATGTTTGGTTTCTAGCCACCCTTTGCCATCATTTGCTAGCAAAGGCATCTTTGATGGGCTAGACTGCTAGAGAAATTTAACAATACCAAAAGTTTCACTTGGGGTGTTCAGATACTAGAGGCTAATAAGTAAGTGGGACAACATACACATGGAGAGATGACTAATCACAGCAGTATTTTGTCATTGGGCCAATTGCATAACTACCCTCAGTTTCGTCATCTAAGTGGACAGTTGCCCCTCTTTTTTAGACTATGCATGTGGTTGCCCCTTTTTTTTTTTTTTTTTTGACTCTGAAGCTTACCATTAGCTCTGTTCTATTAAAGACAAGTAACATTGTTAAAACAAGATTGAAAAGACATATATTTTTAGCGTGAATGACCTCTCTAACAAGTGCCCAACCCATGAATGGGCGGCCTCGGCGAGCGAACTGAGGCCCCGATGAGCACACAGCCTTGCCCCAGCAAGCGCATTGCCCGGCAAGCGTGACCCAGCCCCAGCTAGCGGGCGCCCGCCCAGTGAGCGCGCCCCTCTGTCTGGCCTGCCGACCGCACTCTTCCGCTTGTCCCGCTGACTGCACCCCTCTGCTTGACCCGCCGACTGCACGCCCTCCACCTGGCCCCAACAGTGCCCACCCAAAACTCGCGCATTCGGTGTGCTACACATTCGGTGCATGGTCAAGACTCCGGTCATCCCCAAGGAAGAAGTAGAAGCTCTATCATTGACGGTGATGATGTTACTCTAAGAAGTAGAGTGTTACTGGTGCCATTGATGGAGCAACTTCAATGCACTCAAGTGCAACTTAGATGAATGCTTTGCATGCAGATGAGGACTATGACCTACCATGCTTCAAAAAAAGATAAACTTCAAAGTGTTTAGTGTCTAATGTTAATGTGAGTGCCTATGCACATGGGTATCATGAGAGTGGTGTGCTATAAACATTTTAGTTCAAAATTTTAGCATGCCATGGAAAAAGTGTACCTACTGGTTAGCCATATACATGACATGGTTCAAACCGAGTCAACACGGGGAAGCAACACAAATTGAAAGCACTTTAAAAGCCGTGTCTATGCTGGTTTGTTATGGTTTCTATCCAATAAGTTCATTCACCAGAACAATAATTGATTTGGTATGAGATGACCCGTAGCTTCTCTGCCACCCATCTACATAGGGCTCTACAAACTTACAGATTATGATATATTCCCCATTTTTTTATGAACGATATATTCCCTTTTAAACAACCGCTATGTTGAATGTTTGTCCTTGTCCAGGTCTTGTTGCATTGGCAAAACAGATCAACGACACCACCGGTTGTTATCTCAGGCGACACCGAGGAACAGTTAGGGGCATTGGTGGTCAGCATAAACATCTATGGCCCCAAGCAGGAGTAGCTGGTTTGGGTAGAGATTTTTAATGACGCAACGAAGAGAACCAGTGGGTGGATTAGCACCCCAACGGCTTTGGGATGGAAGCGCCTATCTCCTAGATGGTACGCTCTTAGCAAATTCATAAATGTAACCATATAAACATCCATGGTCCCAGGCAGGAGTAATTTAATCGATTTGGGGTAGAGATTTCTAATGGCAACAAAGAGAACACGTGGGCAGACTAGCTCCCCAACGGCTTTGGGATGGAAACACCTATCTCCTAGATGGCACGCTCTTGGCAAATTCATAAATTGCAATCATGTAGGGGTTTATCGTGTAGCACATCGGCTCAACTCTCATAATTCCTGAGACATACAAGGTCTACCGTTGATGGAATTGCTCTAATAAATTTACGATGTTCAACTAAGCTTAGTTTGGGCGCGTTTGTTGCGACTTTGCCCATATTTAGTCGTCTATGACTGCTCTAACAAAAACAATCACTGATTGGCTACGAAATGACCCGCAACTTCCTCGTCTTCCATCTATGCCTATACATACTCACTGATTATGATATGTTCACTTAAAGACTCCCTACTATGTTGTCTGCTCACCCTATCCAAAGTGTGTTGTAGTGGTCCAAGTATACCTCTCATATTGGCCCCCACTACGCAAATTTGAAAAGGGTGGAAAAGTGTTTTAGAAATTGTCTAAAACCGATAGTAGAAAATAGTGTCCACTATTTATTTTTTTATTTTCTCACCTCATTTTGTACACATATCCATGGATACTCTCCCTGTCTTGGAATTAATGAGAATAGAAGGATGTCAAACATGTCTCCTTTTTAATTCGTTTTTTTCTTTCTTTTTTCCTCTTTTTATTGCCCGGCGGATAATCTCATGATATGTGTGTGGATATGTGCATGTTGTATATACATGTATGCTAATTTAAAAAAAAAATCTAGTGTGCAACTTAGTTTAGTTTGGGTCCATCTATGGCAACTTTATCAATTTTAAGATATGTTTATGTAGTATGTTGAAGTTTTCTTATTAGCATAAACTAGCATAGCATGAGCAAACTAGCACAGGCGCGTGATTTTACGGCTCAACCTTGGTTTTTTTTTTCCGAATACGCAATACAACGCAGAAGCTCACAAACACGTACGTATACTCACCCCTATGAACGCACGCACGCACATCCTACCCCTATGAAGCACCGTGTAAAGAGCCGGCTATCTCGAGATTCACGAAGTCACCATAGGCGCCTCGCTGTTGACGGGGACATCACCTACCACTGAAAGGCTCTACCTTGGTTTAAAAAAACATAACTAAGATTTCAAGTGTGTATGAAATGTCTGTGTGTGTACATGGCGAGCTAGCATGAGTGCATTGTGTTCTAAACATTTTTATCTAAATGTTTTTATTTAAATTTTGTAGCATGCCA
Source organism: Paspalum notatum (assembly GCA_022530915.1). Classification (NCBI taxonomy): domain Eukaryota; kingdom Viridiplantae; phylum Streptophyta; class Magnoliopsida; order Poales; family Poaceae; genus Paspalum; species Paspalum notatum. The sequence goes on along the minus strand of CM039690.1, from coordinate 7,055,750 downwards.
TGTCAAAGAGACACGGACGTCCATATACCTACTGGATAACCATATATGTAGCTCATTTCAAACCTAACCAACACGACGGATTAGCTCAAATTAAAACCACTCCCGAAGTCCCAAGGCATGTTTATGTTAGTTTGGGTATAGTTCCGAGCCAATAAACCTATTCACTACAGCGATCACCGATTTGCTATGAAACGATTGCCAACTTCTTTGTCTTACGTAAAAGAAGTGAGCCTGGCCATACACCTAACCACCTTCTCCGACTCGAATTTAGACACCAATTTCTTCATAATGAGATTATTGTCGTCTTTTCCGTTTACTTGAACTAATGTTGTGCACATGGTATCGAATACCAGTTGAAACAAGACGTAAACCATTATCCTTGTTTCCTCATTTTTGAAACAAAAGATGCTGTTTCGTTTCTAGTACAACTGAAATCCATCTATAAGGCTGGCTGCAACGAGATTCTATCACGGTTGGAGTTTGAAATTTGAAAATGGAATGCGTTTGATTTCGTAACGCCCAAAATTCGATCGTGGACGGGAAAACCATTCGTCCCCACCCAAACCCAACGTCCGGTCCGGCCATTTTCACGGAGGGAAGCTGTTGCCGGCGTCGTGGCGGGCCCCACCCCTGTGAGACGCGGAGACCCGCCCACCGCTCTAAACCAAGCACCGTCCACCGCCGGATCTGGATCCAACGGCGCCCGGCCATCCGAAACCCCCGCCACCTCCCCCTCGCGCCGCCTTTAACCTCGCCGCCACCTGCCGCTAAATGCGCCACGTCCCGAGGGACGGCGAGGGCCACGCCATGAAAACCACCGGTGTTCCAGGGCGAGATTACGGTTACGTTCCCTGCCCTGTCGTCTCTCTCTCCTCCTCCTAGAGCCGTCACACCCTCTCCTCTCACTCACTCCTTCCTCTCCCGATTTCTTTTCGAGTGGAGAAGAGAAGAGAGGGAGACCGGGAGAGGAGCGGAGTACGAGGGGTCCAAGAAGAGCGGTGTTGGTTGGGAACGTTGCTCTTCGGGATTCGGGAGGAGTGGGGGACTGCTGCTGGTGCCTTCAGAGTCCCTTCTTGGAGGTTTGGGGGAAAGGAGGGTTTGGCCTGTAGGGTTCTTGGGGGCCTGCGTCGGATCCGTTCGCTAAGGATTCCAGAGCTCGGGGGGGGGGGTCGTCTTTGAGCTGGTGAAGGCAGGCGGTTCTTGTTGCCGGACAGGAGGAGGGTGATTGGGATCATAAATGATGGTACGTCTTCGATCTCTTCTGTAGCGATTCATTCATTTCCTTACTGGTTCTTCACGAAGGAAATGGCGACCGACTGGAATGGATTTGGTCGCCGACGTGCCTGCGCGGACCCGGGGACACTCGACCTTGGCCCTGCCGTTCATCTGGATGGCCCCCGTTGCGCAACGCAACCCGATTTTGGGTGTGGGGGTGGGGTACTGGGGAGGCCGTCCTATCCGTTTGGTGCTCGGCATTCAATTTGTGTTCTGGCCACTGCAAGTACGAATCCGTGTTGTTTCAAAGCTTAATGATCCTTTTCCACTTCTCTGCCAGAATATTCTCTTCCTGGAGTTGGCTGAGATGGACCACCGCCTGAGCGATTTATTTGCCTACTACCTCTGTCCCAGAATTTTGAGTAGAATCCAAATTGGTAGCTGTCTGATGCTAGGGACGGCCCAATGGCCTCTCGATTGAATGCTGCACAACTTTTCTTGGCACCTGGGGGGCCTCCATGGATTTGGCTTTGCCGCATAGGGCTTTTGATTAGCCGCCTAATTCTGTTTTTTTTTTTAAAGATTACAATGCATGTGTGACACGTGTCCTCATGGAGTATGGGCGCGCACTCTAGTGTGGGCGCTAAGATTTGAAGCATGACTGAAGGAGGATTAGGTGCCATTGTTGTAGGGAGATGTGGGAATAAAGCATGGTCTAAGGGCCTGTTTGAATCAGCTAGAACTATTTTTTTTAGCTCTAGCTAAAATTAGCTAGCTAACTATCACCTAGTTAGCTTGGACTGTTTGGATCAGCTACCTAATAGGGTAGTAGGAGCCATTAGCTAAGTTTGAGATGCTAACTAACTCACTATTAGCTAGGTGGTTGGATAAAAACTAGCTTCCTATTAGGTGGCCTGTTTGGATACAATACTTATTTTTTAACAGCTAGCTGTGTGGATCCAAAATAGTCTCTAATTTATGCGTTATGTACATAAAGTAGTGGCAAAAAATGTGGAACCCTACTAATGTGAGCAGTTCATTGTGGGAAATAACCTAAATATTAATCACAGTGTCCCCAAAGATTGAAGTTGAATATCAATGTGTTTGGAGGAGGTGAAGGTTATAGGAGGTAGTGAAGAGGTGATTATATGCAACAGCCATACGTTAAGTTTGGCTGTGGAGGACACAAATGAGAGGCTTCTGTGTGTTTTGTTGCACAGTTTGTTTGTCTCCATGCCATAAAGGGAGCCATTATTTTTTTGAACGTAAAAGGGAGCCATTATTGTGTGGAGGCTTTTTTGGTTTTTTTCGGGTTGTGTGTTTTGAATCTTACTAAGGGAAGTATATAAAAGCTTTTCATGATTGTTTTCATAGATTGGGTCATCTGATATTAGTTTACCCCAGGGTATGCTATCATCTACCTGCCTACACAATTTTAGGCTTGTGTCGGGAGAAACGAAAAGGGAAATATCATCAGGGGTAAATTGGTCTACCTTAAATAGTTCAAGGCAGTTAAATGAGAATTTTGTATGTGGTGTTAAGTGCAAAAAATAAATAGCTGGGTAGTGATATGGATCTTTTATTCTTTTATCCATTTTACATGTATGGACTAAAGTAAGTTGTTTGAAGAAAAACTAGAGTTCGCTATAGTTAGTATAAATGAAAGCTGTCACTTCTTACGAGTGACCTTGTAAAGAAATATGTGCCCTCATGATCTTTTGACCTTCGTACAATGGAACCCACTGCTTGTGATATCATGGCTATGGATTTTAGTGAGGATAATAGTGGTCACAAGTTAATAAACATTGAGACCAAAATGGATTTATTTGCTTGCTTGCAATGCTATTGGTGGTTGAAGTCCACCTGCAGATGCTATACTTTACAACCAAATAATGTACAAAATAAGATCTGCGAGATACGGTGCAGCAATAGTCCTGTCAACTGCAATTATGTTTTAATGTCATCTTGCACTATTACACTAAGACATAAATAACAATTTTCATGGGTTTGGATGGAGGCACTGAGACAATGATGATCTGTCATTAGTTTAGCACAGCCTTAATTGTGGCTTTTATTTCCAAATTAGTCTTACATTTGTTTTTTTTTTTCGATAAAATGTTTCACTGTGATGCTTATTGAATTCGTAACATTCTAGCCTAGTTATTATTGAAGATTTCCAGCTGCTAATTGCTAAATATTCATTGTGATGCTTATTTGGTTTAATATTTACCTGAGATCGTCTAGAGTTTGTTACTAGCCGGGTACACCTCATGCTTGATTTCTAAATTTGTTATGTGGAGCTTGCCCAGTTTTTCAAACATATAAGTAGATTTTAGCTCACTCACAGAAACTATATCTATATGACGGCTTTGCTGCTATGCTCATGCTAGTGTCAAATGAATTGTGTGACTTCCTCGGACATTGGTGTTTTACATTAATTCATATGTCCATTAAAGGTTTCAATGTGGAATATCTATCCATAGGTTTTTCTTGATTTATGTTGCATACAAATACCTCCATCCAAATGTCATGCCTTTTAGATTATTCCTAATCATCATAACCTAGTATATCATCACTAATGAACTTGGATGCTTAATCAGAAGAATATGAGAATACCATAAATTGTTTTTATGTTTTTATGATTCGATACTTCTATAGTTGATAATTTATAACAAATCCCTTGGCATTTATGCAGAATGCTGTGTGTGAAGTGTGTGGAGATATTGGTTACAAACATCTTCTATTATGTTGCAAGGACTGCAAGGGAACTACTATGCACCAGTATGTTTCTTTTCATCCTAAGGATGCTTGTAATTATTTCAATAATAGAACACATAATTACCTGGTACTTCTGTTTCTTAAAGTATTTCACTTGAGCTAGAAAATCTTTTTTTTGTACCTTTGAACTATTTTGTTGAATCCAGTATTTATGTTTGGCTTGTTAATTGGCATAGAGGCATAGCAATTTGGTCTCTTCTGAAAGTTTTAATCATAGATCACACTGGTTGTGCTACTTCTCTAGTTCAGTTATGTTAGTGCTACATATTTAATTTTATATTTCTATATTAAAAAATAAAAAGTAAGGGACACTTTTCTATTATGAATTCATCATTAATGCAGATACTGTTTGGAAAAAGTTCTCTATGATGCATCTTTAGAAGAGTGGTTTTGTGATGAATGCCACCAAAGGCATAATGAAGGTTCTTATGGAAGGTCCCTAGGGAAGGCATCAAGTGAAGCGCTATCATATCATGCACGATTCGAATCTGTATCACAGCAGCGAATTGCTGAGAGAGTGGAGTCAGCAACGGTTGTAGGGCCATGGGGACAACGAAAAAGCAAGCCCAACATAACAAAAAACACATATATGAAGAAAAAGAAATTGTATCCTTCTAGGACAAAATCTTCGCAAGAGAAATCAAATATAAGAAGTAAAGACATCAATAGAACAAGTATGAATTCTGAACCTCTTTCTACAAAAGGAAAGGTTGGCTCAGCTTCGTCATTGGAACGTGTTAAGCAGCCTAACCCATTAGGAGATGTTGACCAATTTCGCATGTTGAAATCGTTGGAAGGGCTAGCCCACAAATCAGATAAAGGTCCACTATCAACACAGTTTGAAGGATCCGTTTTGAAGGCAAAAAATGTGGTTTCAGGATCAAAGGGGTCATCAAATCTGAGGATTGAGCTACGAAATTCAGTTCATGAAAAAAGTAGAGATGAATCAAATTGCATGAAGGAAAGGGAAATTCTTGCTTCGATATTGAATAATGCTAACGAATCAGAACCACCTATGACAAATGGATACTCTGTTACCCATGAAGTTAATTCAGAGGCAGAGAATAAAACATTGGATACACTCTTGGTGAGCCATCAAGTTGGCAAAAAGCAAGGGGAATCGACGATTGCTTCATTTCAGGATGGACTGAGCAGTGATGTTCGTTTTACGAATGGTTGTCCTAACAAGCTACATGGTACTTTGGAGCCAAATGAAAGTCTGAATCCTGGGTCAGTGAGTGAGAGCATCAGAATTGGTGGGACTGATCTTGATAGTAACATACGAAACCTTCCATTTTCTGTAGGCAAAGTGGCTGTAAACCAAGTATCGGGGTTGAAAGATGACAGTGTCGCAATCTCATCTTCCATGCACATGGATCATGACAAACAGACACAGGCAGTTAAAGATGCTACAGTTGTGTGCAAAAATACAAAAGTTAATTCTAGAAAGGATAATGGAACTGTGGTTGCTGCACATCAAAACAAGTATTGGGCTACAAATGAGGACAAGCCTGACACAGATGGCGAGAGTAATAGTAATGTCGCAGATGACTTGATCGTAGAAATAGAGAAGAAAGAGGCCAAATTCCAATCGGATCATGAGGCTAGCAAAAAGGTGGAGGAGAGAAGCATGGTTGCCAATGCACCACAGCCTTCCACTCTGCAAAATGATGCTTTAGACAAAGCCATTCCAAGTGCTACAAAATTGGAAATGTCTGATGCTGTTCAAAACTTGAGCAATGCCAGCCCAAGAAAGCGAAGACGTCTCATTCTAAGTCATGATGATGAAGATGAAGAGAAGGCCGAAGATGTGCGGCAGGAAAATGTCAATCATCAACCTCTTAAGTGTAATGAACCAATGGCTAAGCATAATATAGATACTGAATTTGTGGATGAGGCTGTACAGACTGGAGACCTAAATGATCCAAATCTCATGAATGGTAGGCCTGTGAAGAGGCGGAGAAGATACATAGTTGAAAACGAAGATGAAGAGGATACTGGAGGTTCTGCAAATCCTGAGGGTGCTCTGAGCAATGTTTCAAATTGGTCTATGAATGATGTTGGAAAGATGGCATCACAAATTATAACAGAACATTCTCTCCAATCTAGACCATCTGATTCAGAATATGCCGATCAACAATGCCCTATTTTTTCGCAACCCCTTGATGAGCCTATTTGGAGGTATGTCAGACAATCTTTTTCCTCTCTGGATCATGGTAATATTCTTTTGTTCATTGAAGATAAAAGCTACATTCTTCTGAATAAAACGGTGGTTCATTCATTCTTTTTTTATTGTTAACAGTGGAGTCTTGAAGATTGACACTGAAGTGTTTCTTAAGTTGGATGCACACTTGTCAAACAAAGCATGCCAGAGAGTGTGTGAATTGTCAAGATCTTTGCAACGAGTAGTTGAAGTAATGATGCTCCCTCGGTCACAAGCCTGGCCAGAGAGATGGATGTCTTCAGGACCTACTGATGATAGCATTGGGTTGTTTTTGTTCCCACACAATTCAAGGTGTGTTTGCCTCTCTATTTGCTTCCTATTCCCTTTATGTCATTCTGAGTTACTAGCCTTGTCATTGCATTCCAGGCAAAATGAGGCATCAACCAGACTTATTAGCAAAATCATCAAGAGTGATAGTGCCTTAATTGTTACTGTTGGCATCGCGGATCTACTGATCTTCCCCTCTGTTGTATTGCCAGAACAATACTATTGTAAGTACCCAGTTGGAGGAGCAGACCCCCCCTCCCCCCCCCCCCACCCCCCCACCCCCCCGCGCACCCACCCACCCACCCACAATGTGGTAGATGATATGAACACCTGTTCCTTGTCCTATTTAAAACCTCATCATATGAACCAGTGCCTTATATCAGAATACTTTGCTCACCTTTTCCTATCTCTGATAAAATCCTTTTAAATTCTAGTTTTCCAGGGGAAGCACTACCTATGGGGAGTGTTTAGGCGAAAAAAAGATAGGGTTAACAATAGCATTCAAGTTGAAGAGCGAGATGATTCAGTGCCTGCGACAGGGGAACGGCAAGATCAAGAACAGGGTCTTTTAGACCAACAAGGCGAAGCATTATTTGAGTCATCGGACCAAGAAAGTTTTGTTGTGAAGCATGTTGAGGATCATCTGCTGATGGCAGGTAATGAACCTAAGGCACAAAAGGACACTATGAAAGTTGGCACAATGGAAGGCATTGCCTCACCTGGCAGCAGTTGGCCGGACTCTCCAAAAGCTGGTTCAAACTGCTCCGTGCAGCCAAGAACCGAGTATAATTTGCATGCTCCTGGAGACGTGGAGCAGCAAGAAGACTTCACCTCGTCGCCTGAGTGGAATGCTTCATGTATTACCAAACAATCAAGTACCTCTAGACCTGCTCAGTGTGGTACTAAACAACCCCACCCAGAGTCAGAACCTTCCACACCAAAGCTGTTTGATTTTGTCGATGCCCGGACACCAAGATCTCAGCAACTCATCCAGGAGATAGTCAGTGAAGGTGCGCTGTTGCTCCCAGTGCCAGAAGAGATCGCCACAACTGCTTCTATCACAGACAGCAGCACTGGACTTCTATCTTCTGCTTTGTATCCTGTCGCTAACTGTGTCCACCCTCAGGCCTTTGATTTTGTGGCCATGGGACATGATGAGCCTGATGTGGATCCTGAAGCCTGCCTGGAGTTGTTCCCGGTGCAGCAGGAACATATTGGATGGGCTCCCAGGGCGGAAGTTAGCAGGGAAGTGGACCTCAACTTGAGCCTTGGCAGGCGCTCAGGAGCACCTTCCTTGTCACCACTGCTCTGAAGCGTGCTTTGGAGTTTCTGGCACTGTACAGGTTTGTCGACAGATTCATTTTGCTCAGAACCGTAATGTAGTGTTGTGCCGCATTGTCCCCCAAAGTCCCAATGATGACTGGTTTGTCTCTGGTCACTGCCTGCGCCTGTAAAGTTTTGTAGTGGTAGTGCAGTGCAGGGGTTTTCCTTGCAATGAGTTAGTTTATTGGTGATGTAGATCCCAAACTGATGCACAGCTGACATCCATTTTGGTAAACGCTGTTTGTTGATAATATTGATTTCATCGTGAGCTCTTTCAGTCTGTAATTAGGTCACCTGTGTTTGTTGTCTGGTTTTTTGTCAATGGTGACCAAAAGGGCAGGTTGAGTGGTAATGTTAGCTACTGACAGAGGCAGATCGCTGGAAACTCGTAAAAAGTTAACTTAGTAAAGACTGGTGCCGGCAGTATGTCTCAGCTGACAGCCGCGAGTAAAACAGGAGGGGCGATACATCACTAAACACTACATCTGTGATCTGTCCGGTGCATAGTTAGAATTGTATTCTTTTTTGAGACACAGGTAGAGTCATAGGGATATTAGATATGACTAGCAAAATGTCCGTGCGTTGCAACGGAAGAAAAAAATCTTTAAATATATATATATATGAGTGAGGATTTGGTGATACCGGTAGTAGATACCCCATGGGGGGCTGTATTTATCCATAGGGGGTGGTAGCTGCCTCTGACCTTTTTTAGGAAGGCCGGTCCTAGTGTCGTTCGGAAGAATCTAGGAGGCGAACCAAAACAAGCATCCAGCACATTGGTAAAAAGGGGAAGTAGAAATGTAATCGGCCATGTTTGGAGGCTTAATGCATTTCCTCAATTGGTACACAAGTCAAAGATGGGGCCGCTGCATCACTGCATCCTCCCTGTTTCAGTAAGTTTGCAGTGGGTGTGGTGGTAGGGCAGCATTGGTCTGATAAAAACTTAAAGGTGTGAGGATGGCAGAAGTGTGTATGCATTCTTCTTCCGAACAGAGGTTGCAGTGCAGTCTGATGGGGGCCACAAGAAAAGCGTTGCATTTTTTGTTTCGCTAGATGGCAGTGCTCTGTCTAGCTGCAGCCTATGGGAGCGTCGGAGCGACCACGGCCTAGCAAGAAAAATCGTTTGCATCGGTGTAGTTTGTCCCAAGGAAAAAAGCCAGCTTATGTTCTCTAATCGCCGCTGCTAATAATGAGATCATACTGACCTGGCGTGATGTTAATTACGTTGGCTGTAAAAAAAGGACGGTAGGCCAGAGCATGCATGAATTTTTTTTTTTATGATGAGACAAAACTCAACCGAAGAAAAAGCTTGATCAAGCATCCTGTGGGCCCCACGAAAATAGTATTTTTGCATCGTTTATTTTTGCATGTACCTCCTTCACTCTTTGACGATAATCAGGTTAACAGCCGTTGCAGTGGTGAGTGGCGACTTGATCAAACGTTAAGTGGCTAATAGAATTAAAAAACGTTTTCCCTTTGCAGAATGCAACGCTACTTCTACTAATCATATACAATACAACACTCAAAATTAAAAAAATACTTATGCTGCCAGTAGTGCAGGGTGGCAGTGAAGAGAGGCAGGCAAAGGCTCTGCTGCCCGGGTGAGCAGACTGCAACCTGCTGCGGTGTGGTGTGCAGTAAAATGTATAGATGACGACAGTATGCAATAGCAGTGTGCAGCCATGCACAGCGGGCATAGTCTCCCGGAGTGGGATTGGATGGGATGAAAAGGTTAGCGCGTGGTAAAAAAATACAGTCAGAGATTAGCGATTGTTAGATGCAGTGCGTGGTCCAACTAGCCTGTCGAAGGAGGAGTTGATCGGAACCGTCAATGAAAGATGATCCGACGGAATGAAGCTTGTGGATAGGTACCCCCCTGAATGGTATCACCCGCTGAGGGTAGCTACCATCCGTGTCACCAGAATATTATATATATATATACTCATAAATAAGTTTCATATTCTATTGTTTTGAATTTTTCTTTGCATGTGACCGAAATTTAGGTGGTGTTAGTTTGGTAAGAAATATTATTTTTTGCTTTCTGACAATATATAAAACATCGAAAACGGGTTCATATACGACATGGCATCCGTTTTCACATATGCTGCTCCTGCCGTCTGAATCGGGTTTCCGGATAAATTTTAGGCCATAGTCTTCATGATTTCCGTTAATTGTAAGAAAATTTTAGAGTGATGTCAATTGGGTTGAAAAAGTTGTTATTTTAGTTTTCTATCGATATATAAATCGTCAAAAACGGAGTCCGTATACAATCTGAGCGTCCGTTTTCGCGTGGGCTGCTTCCGCACTCCAGGCTCGTAAATAAATTCCACGCCATATTGTTTCAAAGATTTCTGTTGACTGAGATTGAATTTTAAAGTGATTTCAGTTGGATTGGAAATGTTATTAATTTAGCTTTCCATCAATCATCGAAAACGGAGTCCGTATGCGATTTGTGCGTTCGTTTTCGCGTGGTCTCCTTCTGTAGTCCGAATCCGGTTCGTATTGTAGCTGTGATTCGGATTATCGGATACACGACGGGGAGGAGCTGACCGATCGGGTCCATCTGTCACAACAGACCGGAAAACCTTATTTGCTTAAATATTATACTGGCAAAAATGTCCGTGCGTTGCTACGGGTATAATCTGCTTTAATGTTCATTTAGGTAACAACTTAGTTTATTATCGAGGCAAAGTTCGCAGAGCTGGAGTAGCAACGCTCACGTGGAGAATAGTCAAACCTTCGCGGAGCTCAAGTACCAACACGCGTAGGAGAAGAGTCCCAATACGACAATTTAGTGATACCCTATTTTCACAATGGCAACGATAGCATTTAAGAGCGGATCTAGTGTGGGGCTAGAGCAGCCTGTAAACCTCCAACAATATTTATGTTTACGCATGAACACAATTGAGAGTTCAGAGAAATAGAAGACAGAGAGTAAAGAGGAGGAAAAAGGAAAAAATAGGTCCTCAAAATCTTCGTGTTTGGTTTGGAGTTTTGTCTCATCCGGCATCCGTTTGTCCGTCGTGGGCTCGTCTGCTGATTTTGCGCCGGACGAAGTGACTCCACAGCTTTGCCTGCTACTACATGCACAGCTGACAGACGTCAGACCCGTGACGCGAACCAAACGCACTGTAGGCTCGGATGGTTCGGCGGACCACCCCATGACGCAAACCAAATGCACTGTTAGATCCTAGGTCCGCCATTGATGACATAAGTGACAACTACAGTGCATGTGAGATCATCGATTTATGTTACAGTGATGTGTCTCGGGTACATAATCACTATTGTTTTTTAAGAGTAATAAATTTTTAGAAATAATTTATCCTTTCCAATCGTTGCTACGTTCTGCAGGGATCTCAAGTCAATTGAAATATCGCTTCCTATTGACGTTTGCTGGAAATATTAGGTAGAGATTATGAAAAATAAACAAACTATCTAAAAGAGTTAGTATCCAAATACATCTTTTGCAATTTTTCTGCATTATATATTTCTATCCAAACACGTAGGTAAAGCATATGCTTGATATATATACGATGTACAAGGGAAAAATTAAGGTTTAATTTGACATGCAAATACAATTCAGTTCAAACATGGCTTTGTTGGGCAAACATTTTATTGATACAGTGGAGGTGGTGGCGTAGCAAAAATTTTGTATTTGCCTCTATGTAACTAACATGTTTTTTTTTCAGGCTGTGCCTAGTAGCCAATGCATTTTGCAGTTCTCATTTTTTTTAGACTTTGCACATCTCCTTTAATATGCGCATGCACACTTTACTGGTTAATCAATTGTCTAAAATGTCTGGACACACCGACAGATAGGCTCTAGTCACTCCAGTGTTATCTATCGATTTTCCTCGTTTCCCATTGCTATTTGCTTCTGTTTTTTCTTCTTCACGTGTTAAGTCCAATACTTCGATAGTCATGTTGTTGTTAAATAAAGGGTAAATGGAAAAACATTAATAGGTGTGAGTAATTCGGATGCAACTAAGCAAGCTGCATTCGGCCTGGTTCTTCTCTCCTTTGTATTTCTTGACACAGGCTATTGCAAATCTTGACCTGGTTGTTGTTTCCTTCTGCAACGTGCCTGCTGTAATCTTCACCATCCCATAGTCAATCGTCCTGTAGGGTGTTCATTTCACTTTAAAGTGAAACCGTTAAATCTAAACCATTCAATGAGTGCTCCTACAAATCCCTAACTCCTACTTGCCTCTTTCGTTCCCCTTCCCACTTCACCTACCGCCATCTCCCACCGCCGCAATATTGCTTCGCCGCACCTAGATTTCCTTGGTCAAGAGCGCTTGATGCTTGCCCACACCAGATCGATATCCTCAAGATTTAAGATTGAAGCCACGGCGACAAGTTGCTCCCAACAGATATGTGCTTCAAGCTCCCTGATGGTGTGAGCCTGGCAAGGGGCGCTATGTGCTAGCCCACATCGTGCTACCGCACAGGCGTTGGACCTGAGATGATTGTCCTCGACGGATTTGGCTAAGTCTAATTTATATTTGGCCGATTTGAATCCTTATCCTCGTCGATTTGGAGTCATTATGTATGTTGCTGATTTCTATTTTTCGATTTAAATTTGAATTATTAGAATTAGATAAGAAGGAATTATAATTAGAGAAGAAGCTCTACTCGATGTACGTGTTAAATCCCATATGGCACGTGGGCTGGTGTATGTTAAAAAATTAGAGGAGCCGTATCTATTATGAAAAAGGAGAAAGTGTTAATAAGAATATCTATTATGGAAAACGAGAAAATAAGAATATCTATTATGGAAAGGGAGAAATCACCAATTTTTGCTTGCACGTGACCAAAATTTAAGTGGCGTTAGAAATATTATTTTTTGCTTTCCAGCAATATACATAACATCGAGAATGGAGTCCATATACGACATGTGTATCCGTTTATGCGTAGGCTGCTCCTGTCATTTGAATTGGGTTTCTGAGTAAATTGTAGGTCATATTGTCTTGATGATTTCCGTACCGCACAGATGACCTGAGATGATTGTCTTCGATGGATTTGGCTAAGTCTAATTTATATTTGGCCGATTTGAATCGTTATCCTTGTCAATTTGGAGTCATTATGTATGCTGCTGATTTTTATTGATTTAAATTTGAATTATTAGAATTAGATAAGAAGGAGGAATTATAACCAGAGAAGGAGCCCTACGCGATGTAGTGTTAAATCCTATATGGCACGTGGGCTGGTGGACGTAAAAAAAAATTAGAGAAAAAGGAGTCGTATCTATTATGGAAAAGAAGAAAGAGTTATAAGAATATCTATTATCGAAAAGGAGACATCATCAATTTTTTTTTTTGCATGTGACCGGAATTTAGGTGGTGTCAGTTTGGTGAAAAATTTATTTTTTTGCTTTCTGTTAATATACAGAACATTGAAAACGGAGTCCATATACGATATGGGTATCTGTTTTCACGTAGACTGCTCCTGCCGTCTTAATCGAGTTTTCGAATAAATTGTAGGTCATATTGTCTTGATAATTTCTGATAATTGCAAGTGAATTTTAGAGTGATGTCAATTGGGTTGGAAAGGTTGTTATTTTAGCTTTCCATCGATATATAGAACGTTAAAAACAGAGTCCGTATACGATCTGGACGTCCGTTTTCGTATGGGCTGCTCCTGCTGCTCATGTACTCCGGGTTCGCGAATAAATTCCCCGTCATATTGTTTCAAAGATTTCCGTTAACTGAGACCGAATTTTAAAATGGTTTCAGTTGGGATGGAAAGGTTATTATTTTAACTTTCCATCGATATATACAACATCGAAAACGGAGTCCATATGCGACTTGTGGTCCGTTTTCGCGTAGGCTACTTCTGTAGTCCGAATTTGGTTCGTATTGTAGCTGTGATTCGGATTATCGGATACAGAACGAGGAGGGGCTGACCAGCCACGGACCGTAAAACCTTATTTGCTTTAGGTATAGAGTAGCGAAATGACCGTATGTTGCAACGGGAGAAAAAAAATCCTTAAACACCTCTAGATCCATACATATAAGCACCTCTAGATCAATATATATAAGAATGACCTCGCAAATAAATTTCATATCATATTGTTTCGAATTTTTTCTTTGCGTGTTACCGAAACTTAGGTGGCGTTAGTTTGGTAAAAAATATTATTTTTCGCTTTCTAGTAATAAATAGAACATCGAAAATGGAGTTCACATGCGACGTGGCTATCCATTTTCACGTAGACCGCTCCTGCCGTCTGAATCGGGTTTCCAAATATTTGAGGATTTTTTTTAATTGCAAGAGAATTTTAAAATGATATGAATTAGCTTGAAAATGTTGTTATTTTATATTTCCATTGTTATATTTTCTATAATATAAAGAGCGAGTTAATTTTAAATAATTTTTACCAGCGATGTTTCTTACCCACGTTAATACCCACCGTTAGATCCAAACTTAGTTAAACATCTAATGGTTTGTTTTGTGGGCCCAAAGATCCTAAAGCACAGAACGTAAGGGTGCTTGCCTCGTTGCTCTGTTTTTTTTTCACCGAAGACTTTCTTCACCCACACCGTACCCACCCAACCCAACTACAATCATTAAGCGATCGTGAAGGAAAAATCTTGAAGTCGGCCTCGGCCCATCAAAATCCAAAGCCCCGACATATATTAATCCCAAATCGCAGCGATCATGAAGAAAAAAAATCTCCAAAGTCCACCTCAACCCATTAAAATCCTCGAACCCCGACATATATTAATCCCAAATTGTCATATGAACTGCAAATAATTACGTACAAATATTCATTGAACCACGAACAAACAACCAAGAATCTAGGAGGCCAAGGCAAGAAGAACGTCGAGATCTCCATCTAGGGGTAAGAAGGGAAGACACCAAGCGGCAGGCCGGGCGACGCGAACGCGGAGGCGGGAGCCCGGAATCCGGGCACGGCGGGGCGGAGGAGTGGCCCGCCGCCTCGAGCCCAGGAGAACGGAGTCACGTCGGGGCGGATCTCGCCGCAAGCGAGAAGCCGACAGGAGCTCGAGGGGGCCGTTAGCTCCCGAGGAGGACGGGCGAAAAGAGCTGCAGGAGAGAGAGGTCGATGCACCAGGGATATATGCCTTAGAATCTGTCTGCACCGGCCGGCCGATGACGCCTTTCATGGCCGGCGCAGAGGAGAGGAGAGGAGAGCAGGCGAGCTGACGAGAGAAGACGATGGCCGATGGGTGTGCGGCTCACGAGATAAGGTTGGCTGGGCTCTTTTTTTTTTTTACTCTAGCATACATTTACGATCAGCCACTATACTCACCTGTACGATCAGCCCAAATGGTATACCATTAAATTTTTGTGTACCGATGAAAGAGGATGATAATTAGAAATATACGGAGTATGAGATATAATATTATCTATACTATAAAGAGTGATTTTAGAAGAAATCTTTTTTACCTTAATAGATGTATACCCAAACAGACTCATACATGTACTGTGTCCCCACAAACCTGACATCAGGGTCCACAAAAACCGACCAAACCCAGGTTACAACAGGCGGAACGCTGTTCCTGCCGTTGGAACCGGTGATGCACCGAGATTCTACGATGTTTTTTATCACCGTATTTTCTACCTGTCCAGTGTACCCACCCGGCCACCCAATCGCCTCTTGATATGGGCCCTAAATGTCTCCAGCGCAATAAGGCTGATTCTATCTCCATGAAGGCCCAAAAACGAATAGATCATGGTAAAGATTACATACGCCAAATACAGGGAAAGCCCACTAATCATGAGCAAATGCACATGATTAACATAAATACGAGACAAGTATCACCACGGTACAAATCCCGCATCGCCTCTTGTGAGGCTGACATGTGGACCCGCCGGCAGCCGGCCATGCGCCTCCATCCCGGACTGGCCATGCGCCTCCTTCCCTGATCGGCCATGCTCAAGAGGAGGCATCTGGCACCCCGTTGGGGGCGCACGCGGGGAGGGCGAGCTGGCCGCGAGTGCGCGTGGGGAGGGCAAGCAGGCCGCAGCCACACGCGGGGTGGGCGCGCCGGCAGCTAGCGGGAGCGCGTGGAGAGGCTCCACGGGGAGGGTGTGCCACTGCCACCTACGCGCAGAGCGGCCGCGCCGGCCCCGGGCGCGCGGGGAGGGCGAGCAGGCTACGGCCGCGCGCGGGGAGATGCCCCGCGGGGAGGGCGTGCCGCCGCGGGTGCGCGCAGAGCGGCCGCGCTGCGAGGGCAACTCAGCCGCGGCCCTGTAGCGCGTCGGCCTCGCTCCGCGGCACTGCCTCGGACAGACTCCACTCCCACCGCCGCCTCGATTTTCCTCGCCGCGGTTACTAAGCTAGGAGCCGTGCCAAACAGGTCCTAAGGAATGAGTATAATTTTCAATGATATAGTGGGAGTTTACTCATATATAAATTATTGGATGGTTGTGGGGTATGGAGCATGTAAATTATTGAAGAGATAATTTCATCTTTGCCTTAAAAAAAGTGTCGCTTCCTTTGTTGGTCTCAAAAAATTTTTCTTCCCAAACTGACCACAATTTTTTTTCTCTGTTCCTTTTTCGACACTTCAGTTACTTCTGGGGTCTAGCTACAAGCTGGAATTGAATGGTTATTGTCAGAACTATTGTCTCTAATGTATGCTTTTAACAACTCCAAAAAACACAAACAAAACAAATATAATTTATAAACCACAATGAATTATAAACTAGATTCATTTAAAAACATAAAATTGCTTTGTGACTAAAAACATTCAAATAAATTATAAACAACAAAAACTTTAATATAATCTATAAACCCAATAAATTATAAAACAAAATTATTATATGACACTAAACAATATCTTTCGCAAATAAAACCAATATCCGTCCGATAATAACTGCATAGCAAATCTCCATCAACATACCTACCCCAATACTCGTATTTCAAACTTCTTTTTATTTATAGTGCCATAACAATGTTTTACACATCTATTTGCACATTCTTCTGGAGATGGCCTAAGGGCCCTATTTTAGAACTGAGCCATTTACCATTCAAACCAAGAATATTTAAAGAGGCAAAAAAATTATAAAATTAAGTGGCGTACAACAGAACCAAAGAAAAAAAAATGTCGCTACAACTACAAAGATTATCTGCCAACACTTTACAAGCTTCTACGAGAAAGGTTCAATCGATACACTGATGCATACTGATTAATCCACCATGTAGCATACTAATGCATACACTGTTGTAGTTGTTGTTTACAATATATCCATGCAATTTATCTCATTGTAAAAAACATTGTGTGTATAAGACTATTAATAATACTTCTTAAAATATTGAAAACCCAATTTGCCTCTCAAACTATAAAATGAAATTAATTAATTCCTCATGATTAGCATTATCTCAATTCTAAATATTTGTCACATTTCACTTTTCTAAAAAGCTTTCATCAGTAACAAACAAAATTTAGAAAAAAAACAATAACTTAATGTATCACGTGCGAAACAAATGTGCATAGAAAGCGGAAGAAGAGGAGAAATGAGACCCTAGCGTTGACGCCCCACAGACTCGCCATTTTGTTCGAGCCAGGGGAGAGATGGACCGTCCGATCGGATCGGACGTGCGCACCGCCTAGGCCAAAATGGTGGCGGCCAGGCCCAGGTTGAGCATACGTGAGGGGTGGTGGGCTCAAGCGAGCCGAGCCTCCAGCCATTTTGGGCCACGCCATTTTGAACATTATATTTTTTCATTTTATTTTTAGAATAATTGATCAAATTTACTCTTATGGCTAATTTATTTATTGTTTTGATTATTATTTTCAGTACCTTAATTGCTCGCTAAATGGAATTGTTTAAACTGTTCCGCACGGGGGTGATAAAAAATGAGTAAGAGGAGTGTGGAGGAAAACTCTATGTCGTATTATTGAATGTTGAAAAAAAAGGAAAAACAAGATGTGCTCTGTGTCCTTGCCATGGAGGTGACATCACCGTAATCTTCCTTTCCACAAAAAACATATAATTCAGGCAAAAATTAAGTTATATTTTTCTGTCATGTGCGGGACACACGTGCATTTTTACTAGTAAACTGTAAAGAACTGAGTCTGTATGCGATCTGGGCGTCCGTTTTTCATGGGCTGGACCACACTCCGGCCTCGCGAATAAATTTCATGTCATATTGTTTCAAATATTTTCGTTGACTGAGAACGAATTTTAAAGTGGTTTCAGTTGGGTTGAAAAGATTATTATTTTAGCTTTCAATTGATATATAGAACATCGAAAATGGAATCTGTATGCGACTTGGGCGTCCGTTTTCGCGTGGGCTCCTTCTGCAGTCCGAATCTGGTTCGTATTGTAGCGTGATTCGGATTATCGGATATGGGATGGGGCCGGATTGATCAGCTAGGTCCACCTGTCACGACGAACCGTGAAACCTTATTTGCTTTAATATTAGGTATAGATATAGATACGGCTAGGATCGAAAATTAGATTTTTTTTTACTCCAAAATTTAGATTCTTGAGGCTATACTCAGACGAGCATCAATGCATTTACATGGTGAGTTTGTCGGAAGTTGTGGGGTGCGTTGATATACTAGAGGTGCATGGGAACTAGCCGTCTACAACCCTCTGCCGTGTTTCTCCAAGGCGAGCAGGGCGGCTACAACTTAGCTTGTTCTGCATATTGATAAACTCATATTAGAGTTCATCACGATTTTCCACCTTCAGAATTTATTATGGAAAAATATGAGACCAATTTTTATATTTTTTCTAAAATCAAGCTACACAACCACTGACACTTGGATTTGTCCAGTGTTGTCTCTTCTTGCCTCTTTTTGGACCTTTGTATTCGATTTTATTTCAAACCTAGGACCAATGCAACAGAGGTGACATATGACCCAGAGTAGTAGAGTACCTTCCAAAATTTATCAAAAAAAAGAGTACCTTCCAAAAGCTAAGGTGGACCTCGACGACAACCAATATCTGGCGCCCCTGATTTTCCAGCCCCATAGTAGAGTACCTTACTATCTATATGTGATGGTATTACCCCATTATTTATGGTGGCATGCCTTGTTTTTGCATACCCATACCTTGATTGCCCTACTATCGTCACTATATGCCACTATGTACTCCGTCCGTCCTTAATCGTAAAGGTTCAAGTTTTTTTTTTTATTTGTCCATATTCATATAAATGTTAATGAACATACATACATGGCTAGTTGAGGTCTGAAACCTTTTACAATTTAGGACCGAGATACTATATAATATACTTGTGGTTTGTGTGCTATGCGAGCGAGGACCATGTTGGACGATGGTATGGATACTCTTGGTGTGACGTTGAAGAGGATTGGGAACGGAGTGGAGATGGAGGTGTGAAGTGGTTACTGGCAGGAGCGTGCACTTATTGGTTGGGGAGAGATTAGGGCTCTCCCATGAGTGGTTATAGGAGTGAGGAGTTAGGGGTCTGTGGCCCACCACTATGGGTGGCAACCAACCCCCGTAAAAGCCTGCTCTAGCCATTTAAGAATTGAGTTAGGGTAATAGTATCTTGGGAGTATGATGCATACAAATCATGCGCTCAAACGGGTGTGGTCTTAGAATGTGGTTTATCTCTAATGGTGTTAGAATTGTAGGCGTAAAGCTATAGTGTTAGGCATGTGCCAAGACCGTTTCTCACAATTTTCAACCTGCGCAGTGGCCCAATGTGAGGAGTATCCTGAGACCATCATAGGTAAAAAAAAGTTTTTCTAAAACTCGCTTTTTTATAATGTAGAAATATATTCAATTTTTTTTGAACACGCAGAAAAACTGCGCATCATTATATTAAGAAGAATGGAAAAAGGAGTCTAGACGACTCTTACAAAAATATACTCAAATTTTAAAATGATTGATTTAGGACCAAACTAAAATAACTTTTTTTGGACATAAGAAGAAAGAAATCTTGAAATATGTTAGATTATTATATGATATACGTCCCAATACCAAACCTGCCTTCTCTTAGGGATACTTCTTCCTTTCCAAGCAATCTACACTTTATAATCCACCCTCAAGCCTTACAAAATCGAATAGTTTTCACCCCATTAGCAGCATTTGCGGATCTGAATGAAACAAACTCTAACCCACGTTAGTCGCTTGACGGTTCCAGAACCCCAAGCCACGGTTATCACCTTCCCACGGCTCTCCACGGCCTTAGCTTTGCCGTGGCCTTCCGAACAAAATTTGATTTCCAATCAAGGTAAACATTATTGCTGCTGTGTGATTTCACACTGCTCCGATCCAGTGAGTAGAGTCTAGCACTTTCTCGATCTTCTGTCTGAGGGCAGATTGGGTTTCCGAGGGACTTCGAAGTTGGGATTGGTTTGAGCCAAACAAAAGAACATGGTATGTATTCAACCTTTACTCTCTTTTCCTCTCACTTGGTTCCTATCATCTTTCCAGAAATGCTTAATTTTGGTCATGTAGAATTATATTTAGAATCCAGCGTGCACACCGGGGATAGAGATGAAGGAGCCCGCCATCAGGTTCAAGGCTTTGGGTTTAGGGTTCAAGGATCCAAGGGTTTTGCCGATCTGAAGGCGTTCAAATTGTTGGAGTCCCAGCTAGCTCATTCACCCTCGCTTAGTTCGCTTGTCCTCGCACTCACGCCGGCGATTCGAGGTAGAAGATGAACAATATTTTGTCCGGCGACGAACTCGCTTATTTACTCGGATTCTGCACGGATTACACATGACCCGCTGCTCACGCTCGACGTTGTGGTGAGCGACTGATTCGCTCGAACGACACGGGCCATGTCCAATGGTCATGGCAGACACACGCACGCCACCCCTCCTCAACTAACACTGACCGCGTCCATTGCAGCGTCCCTGCGCGTGCACACCCAACTCAGTTCACCGACGCGCCATGGCCGCACCCCAACTGCTGCGCTCGCTCGACCTCGGTGACACACACCCTCGGCAACACACGCCACTCACACTACACACAACCATGCCACGACACAAATTAGGTGGTGGTAGAGGCGGCAATGCATCAGAGTCGTTGCCTGCAACCCCAATGGCGCTCAAGATAGTCGAAGCGGGTTCCTCCTTGCTAGAGTTGGAGAAGGCTTCTTGGGGACGAGCTAATGCGTGACCCCTTCGCGCCGCACCGCCTGCTCGCCCTTGCTGCTGCCACCGCCCACCGACCATCTCCACGTGAATCCGGCCTCCTCGCCCCCGCCGCCGCCTCCCGAGCCGCCGCCAGCTAACCACGATGAAGGTACGCCGCCTCCTCATCGTCGCCCCCGTCGCCAGCACCGCCTTCCTCCGTCTCTCGTGGCCAGCGGCTTCCATTGCCTCGCCGCCATTGTCGGGCCAGCAGCCTCCCCCAACCCTCCCTCTAGGTCTGGTGGAGACAGCCCCTCCCCCCGGCAACCCCGGCCCGAACCCTAACCTTAGTGTCACTGGAGGCGAGCGCGGCGGCGGCGCGCGGAGTGGGCCATGGGCTGCCGGGGGTCGCACGCTGGTGGGCGAAGGGAGGGGATCGCGGGTTAGACTTTGCGCTCATGGGTTATGGCCATTGGGGTTGTAGGCAGTGGCTCCAGTGGCAAGGGTGCTGAGAGGCGGGCTGTGAAAATCATATATTTTAGTTCTATCATCTGCTATGGGTACAATTCTAAGAGAGATTTTATATAATGTTTCCTACCCTTGAAGTTTTCTCTTTTTTCCAAATGCTAAGAAGAATGAGATTAAGTCAAAATAAAAGGCTATTCTGGTGTTTTTTTATCAACAACTTATGTAAAAGGGTATTGACTTAGTTTTTCTAGAGCCCTTATGAGAGAAACTACAAAAAAATTGATTCGACAAAAATATGGATTAAAAAAGAGTTTGTTGATGCAATAATTCTGAGATTTGAGTTAACTTTCTTTCACCCATTCATGCTTCTTTTGTGTTGGGCTGAATTTATCCTGAATTGGACCATGCATTTCTCCTATATGCAGGACTGAATTTAACTTTTGTGTTTTTTGCTTATTATTTATTTATTTTCCGAGCAGGGTTTGCTGAGTTTTTCTTTCTTTCTTTTTTATTTCCCCTTTTCTGCTTTAAATAGTTTATATTTTGTTAATTTTTTGTTTCTATTGATAAGAATATTCTTCCCTCTAACTTAGGAGTATTTTATTGTGACCGTAAAATATTCATATTCTAAGGATTGAACATTGTTTTTATAAACCTTGATATTCTCATAAGTCTATAAAACCATCTTCTGATTTTGGAACATTTTTCAGATGAACCTTGAATATTTTTCTCCTTAAACATTTATTTCCATATTTTTTCCTTTTGTTTCTAATCCTATAGATACTTTTCTCTAGAATATTCTTTTTGGAAAGCTAGAATGTTTTTCCCGTGAATATGAAATATTGGTTTTCTAATGCAGAATTTTTTGTGTTTAAGCTAGAACATTTTGAAATGATTAGTTAGTTAATTACTTATTTTGAGAGGATCAAATAGAGGTCATGAATATTATTTTGAAAGCTAGAATTTTCATGACCTCGACAAACCTACAATTTTGTTTGACCTTTTGTGCATGGATTATGTCTTTAATCTTACTTAACGTGTGATATGACGTATCTTCTCACCGTTCTTACACTGTCTTTGACGGGATTCTCCGTTGCCTTCTTCTTTCCCTATACAAAATCCTAGCTCTGAGACCCTTGGTCCTTTCCTTCTGCGCTATGGCTTCCTCTAGTCTGCTTGTTCCCACAATCTTCCAAGTGGGCCTCCTTCCTCATATGACCTTCTTGCCCCAAGAGAGGCTTTGGCCCCTTAAGGTTTTTCTCGAGGACTGACGGCGATCCCAGATACCATAGTCCTTGGGTCCTCTCCTCCTTCTAGAGGGCTTTCTAGGTGTTTCTTGACCTTGAGAACCCCTTAGTGTAGACGCCACTACCAAGGGTAAGCGGGGGTGGGTTTGGCTCCCTTTTCCCAAACAACCTATTGGCATGAGTATGGTATTTGTGAGGGGTAAGCATTCAACATTCATGCTACCAACAAATTTGATGTTTTTGGATTTTAGGTTCTCAAAACTACTAACTCAAATTTACCCAATCTTATCCTAGCGGCTGATGGTTGGGAATGGGAGAGTGGACTGGCCGGTTTAGAGATTCTGCTAGAGTTAGGTTGGGATATTTGATTGATATCCTATGCAGCTAAGGTGCTTTGGTTTTGTCACTCACATATGCCAAGTGGATGTCACGGTGGGATATTGGGCTATATTAATTTATTGATTGTTGGACTGCTTTCTCATGAGAAAAACGGAATTTTGCCATCGTCAAAGGTGGGCTTCGCCCAAATGACATTCCGCGTTTGGCTTCCCTATAACGCTATTATGAAACTACGGTTGCACGCTAAAATGCTATTTGGGCGAAAAAGGACACTCTTGCCTTAACTGGATAGCCGCCGCCACCTTTGTCCGCCGCCGCCACCTCTGCCCGCCCGGCGGCTCGCCCGACCCCGCCGCTCGGCGTTCCTGGCCTCGCCATGCCCGCAGGAGGCGCGGCCAGGAAGCGGCGTTTGCCATGGCCAGAGAAGGCATGGCTAGGAGGTGCGGGACCGGAGTGCCCGAGCAGCGGAGCAGTGCGCAGATGGACCGTATGGAGCTTCGTGGCGGCGTCGTGCTGGTGCTCGGCTAGAGGAAGAAGAAGATGCGGCGGTGGAGGAGGCGGCAGGTGCAGGAGGGGTGCAACAGCACCTCCCCCTCACACTCGCGCAGGGAGGAGGGGCCGCGCCGGCGACCGCAGGGGAAGGCGCCGGCAGCGGACTCGCTCGCGCGGGGAGGAGTGGCCGTTCCAGCGACCGCACGGGAAGGAGGAGGGGCGTCGTGCCAGCGACCGCCTGGGGGAGGAACGTCGCCACGTGTGGAGGTGAGCCGGCGGGAGAAGGAAGGCATGGGCAAGAGAGTCAATTTAGGGTCCAAATGGCATTTTAGCGTGTATGCGAGTTTTCATAATGGCACCATAGCGAAACCCAAATGCGAGATGGCATTTGCGCGAAGCCCACCTTTGATGATGGCAAAATTCCATTTTTCTTGCTTCCTCCCTATTTTGTTTTTAGTAATTCGGCTACTGAAACATATTGCACAAAGTTTTCAAAAATAAAATCATGTTTCTGTACTTTCTATCTGATATTTGTTTGTTTGATTCGGGTTTGAGCTTCAGGTATCATAGTTTCTGTCCACCCCTAAGTTGACACACCCGCGCGGCTGTGTGTGGTCATGAGTATTGTGTATTTTGATAATTAAAATAATTTATACTTGCCATTGTCTTTCAGGTGCAAATGTGCAATCACTGGAATACACGTGAGAAAATAAAATTATATGAAATGTCTAAACAATCTAATAGTTGTAGCATGGGGATACTCCAAGAGACGACAATTTCATTAAAAAAACTTTTGTTTTTTTATGCAGGGAACTATGTGTGAATTATGTGGAGGTACTGGATACAAACACCTCCTGATATGTTGCAAAGGCTGCAATGGACCTGCTATACACCAGTGTGCTTTCTTTGCACCCTAATGATTTTTATTGCATTCACCCTTTCTGCTTAACCCTAAACAAAATGTCGGCTCGATGTACTCCCTGAACAATTTCAGTTGATTTGATCTGCATCCAATTGATACTTTCCATTAAGTATATGATTTTCACAAAGTTGATCTTCAGGATAGTAAAATGTACTTTTTTTGGTTGAATACATGAGGTTGTGCAAATATCTGAATAGGAGGATACCTGGCCTATCCATTTATAAATTATTCAGATTATGAATTATCATTTCATCTAGTAAAATCTTGGAACACCTTTTAATATTCCTTTTCAAATCTGATTGTTTAATATGTTGTGCTCGTTTTTTGGGCTTCGCTCAGCTAGGTTCTGTAGTTCAATTAGTTTGGTATTAGTACTTATTTTTAACATTTAAATGGATTTCAAGATAGAAGTAACAGTTAACATTTTCTTATATTGATTCATCATTGTGTAGACACTGTTGGGATGAAGCTGTCTTTGATGCATCATTAGCAGACTGGTTCTGTTATCAATGTCAACAAAGGCATGGTGAAGTTACTCGCGGCACATCTATGGAGAAGGCGTTCAGTGAAAGGCAGCCAGGACATCAGACCATTACCAAAAGAATCAAGTCAGCAAGCGATGCAGCTGTCTGGAGAAATGGAAAAAAGAAACCGTACACACCAAAAACTCTCTCTCTCAAAGAAATGTCTTCGAGTTCTCCACAAAAGAAGCCAACTATGCGGGGCAACTCCGCGAATGGAAAAGGGGCCAAGATGAATTCTACAAGTGTTACCCGGATACATGCGAAGGCGTTACAATCTTATGAAACCTTTGGGACAGAGACAGCTAATAATCAGCCTACCCCTGTGATTGTGAATTGCTTGGGTTATAAATTAGGAGACATTGACCTCTTGAAAGCTAGGAGAAATCGCAAACCGAAGAAAGCCTCCCAGTCGGTGACACCACCACTAAAAGGATTATCTGTGATGGAGAAGAATGATGTTTCAGGATCAAAGAAATTGAAGCATTTGAGTCCCAAACCTGAGCATGGAAATGCAGTTAATGATAGAAGCGGAGGAAGGTTGAACTGCATGGTCACTAGTGGAAGGTCTTCTTTCAAACGCACAGATCATTGTGACCAGACAAATCAACACGCTCCAGTTGGATGCAAGAGCACAAAAGTTAATGCTGTAAAGGGTAAAAGAACTTCAGTTGGTCGAAACAAGTATCGGTCAGCGGCATTGCTGACAGACTACAAGGACAAGTGTGAGGGGCATACAAGTGTCTTAGATAGCTTGGCACAGGAAAGAGAAGCCGGACAGTCTAGGTTCCAACAGTATTGTAGGGCTAGCAATGAGCCACCTAAGCCATTGGATCCGGCAAATTTTGTTCTTGCAGACGGTGCTACAAAAGATGAAAGTTCAGGTGCAATTCAAAAATCTGGCAAGAAGAGCCAAAGAAAGCGAAGACGACTCATTCTACAGAAGGATGACGATGATGACGACGACGACACCGAACTTGAGACGGCTGAAGAGGTGTGGCTGGAGAGTGTCAGACCTCAAGCTCCTAAGTACGATGGTCCAACGACGGAGCATATGTTAGACACCGATTATTACGTGGAAGAGGCTAAACTGACTGGAGACATCAGCAATCAAAATCCCAATAATGGTAGACCTGTAGATGGAAGCAAAGATGAAGATGAAGAGGCTCTTATGGGTGCTGCGTTTCCTAATTCTTCTGAGAATGACGTTTGTGGTCTAAATGATGGTGCAAACTTGGCATCCGAGACTGCGGTTGCAAACGACCACCCCCCACAATCCGCAACGATATCCGGTTCAGAATATGCTAATCCATATATTTACGCACAACCTGTTGATGAACCTGTTTGGAGGTATGTTATGTAAGATGCTTTTTCCCTTCTGAGAAATGAAGTAACTCTCCTTTTTATAAAATGGTGATGTCTTATATTTCTTCATCAATAGTGGAGCCTTTAAGGTAAACGAAGAAGTATCTGTTAAGGTGGATGCACACGTGTCAAACAGAGCATGTCCGAAAGTGTGGGAATTGTCAAAACTATTGCAACCGGTCGTTGAAGCAAAGAAGCTCCCACGGTCGCAAGTCCAGCCAAAGAGATGGAAGTCTGAAGGACCTAATAATGACTGTATCGGATTGTTTTTCTTTCCACATAGTTTGAGGTTTGTTTGCCTCTGTTTCATTGCTTCCTTTTTCTTCTGGATTTTGTACTTTGAAGAAGAAGAACTAACGTTCTTATTGCATTTCAGCCAAAACGAAGTTTCAAATGGACTAGTGAATGAAATAATCGAGAGTGATAGTGCCTTAAAAGTTACTGTTGGTATGACTGATCTACTGATCTTCCCATCTAACCTATTGCCAGAACAAAATCACTGTAAGTGTCTAGTTGGATAAATTCTTTTCTTTTCTTTTTTTTTTGTTGTTGTTGAACTGTGATAGTATTATTAGTGAACTTTTTTCCTTTGAAATATAGACTTGTTTCATATTGCAATGTTACAAGTTTGTGATCAAATCCTCTTGCTCTTCAGGGAAACAGGGGAAACACTACCTTTGGGGAGTGTTCAAGCGCAGGAAAGAAACGTCTGAGAGAGGTGTTGCAGCTAGAGAACCAGATGGTACAGCATGTGCCATAGAGGGATGGAAACCACAGGATCACCATCTTCTGAACCAACAAGATGGTTCAGACTGTGCCTTACAGGAACAGCACCCTCTGAACCAACAAGATCTAGACCAGTGCGAGTCTCCACACCGCGAAGCTTGCGCTGCGGATCATGTCGAGAATTGGCAGCTGCTCATCGACCGCAACCCTGACGGACAAATTGACCAAGGCATTACCTCTTCTTCACCGGAATTCAATTCCTCAAGTGTCACCGAACCATCTCCTGACGGTGATCACGGACAACCCCTCTCCAGCTCAGGACCTCCCACCACACAGGTCTTCCACTTCGTCATTCCACCGACGCCGAGAGCTCGGCAACTGATCCAGGAGCTTGCCAGTGAAGGCGCACTGCTGTCCTCAGTGCAGGAAGAGAGTACTGTGCCTGCTGATCACACCAGCACATGCAGCAGTGCTGGAGTTGGACATGGACTGAACCACGACGCCGGTCGTCAGCGTCCTCATCATCAGTACATGGACTTCATTGGAACGGGCATCGTTGAGCACCCTCAGCTCGATGTGGTCGCTTCTGATGCATGCCTGGAGCTGTTCCCGGTCCGGCAGGAGCAGATTGGATGGGCTCACGGGGAAGAAGGCAGCCGCATGGAGGAGGTAGACCTTGAGCTAAGCCTTGCTGCGCCTGCGCCGCCGCCGCCTCCAGTGTTTCAGCTCTAATTAAAGAAGTTTCATTCGCTCTGGAGTTTGTTTGGGCAAAACTGGACGCTGGCAAATTAACTACAATTATGGATGACATGACTGCTTTCTTCAGGTACATTATCAGCCAGTGCAGGTTCTGTAGTGAGTGCATGCTTTCTTTCTCGTAATGACATATATGGCTGCTAAGTTTGTTGTACGTTTTGATGAGTTTCGATCTAATTGAGTGGAAGGCTGTTGCTGCCCTGTTATAATGTCGGTGTACACGACGATTAGTGGGTTCAAACTTCAAAGAACGAAGGATTGTAATGGTGACAAGAGGAAACAATTTTTTATCAAAAACTATTACAAATGTCCTCACACATTACATGAACTGCCCATCAGATGGGCTAAGTCTTCGAAGGGCAAGGCCTTATTCCTCAAGAGAAGACTTTCAAATAGGGAGAATGCCACTTTTTATCGTTTTCCTAGTGGGATTTTAATTACAAACTAGGTGAGACATCAGCAACAATGCAAGGAGGAGAAGACCCAACAAAAGATCTTGAACACGAACAACAAAAGCAAGGGCTACAAGAAGGTCAATAAGGAGAAGCAAATGAAGTATTCACATATGAAGGTCTCATTGGTGTACATGGTGTTTGTACAGTTTCGCTGATCAATCAGTAGGACAGAACTTTCTGAGCACTACTAGGCAGTAAAACATGTACCGAGCTGACATTCCGATCCGATCAAGATAGCGAGGCCCGAAAGATATGTGTCCTGGTTAGTTGAATTAATCGGACATTTTGGTTTAAAGAAGGATGGACTAAGCCGACAAACTAGATGTCTGGCGAATAGAAGGTAGAATAAGATTATTTTACGTGTAGAACAATTTATTATTCATGTAAAGTTTGCTTTGAATTCTCTATTATTGTCCATTTTAAATTGTAAAAATCTACAAACGGTGTTTTCATATGAAACAGTGAGACTTTATATTGTTTGAGTCAGAAACTAAAATCAATTCTAACCTAAGCAATAAAGCAAACAGTCATGGAGTCGTGGACAAACAAAACAGAAAAGACGTATCGGCCCAATTCAGAAAACGGCCCAAAGACCCACCGCGAAGCGGGACCGGAATCCTTTCCTTCAGCGACCGGAACGGAAAGTGTAGCTTCGGCGACATTAGTCGCGTCACCGCCGCCGCCTCCCGGCACCGGCCGCCGCTTTACCTCGCCACAGAAGCGCCGCCCCGCCGCTGCCCCAGCAATGGACGAGTGGATTCGCCAAGCGGAACTGTGGGTAGGCCAAGCCGAGAGCTGGATCCGTCAGCAGCCCCCGGAGCAGATCTATGTCGCGGCCGCGGTGGTCGCCGTCACAATCCTGGTGCTTATCGCAGGTGCGGTTCGAGCTTCTTCTTGCCCTGCGCTGCGTGACCTTGAGTCTTGGGAATTGGAATGTTGTTTATGGATTGTGTGGACTATTGGCGCGTTCAGTTTTGTGGCGGGGGACTGCTTGGGCGCAGCGCAGATTGATCTTCCACTTAAAGCATCGTAGCTGTTATTGTTGATTTCTTTGTTTGCCGTCGATTGGTCGTCTAGACTTGCATAATTTGGCTCTAGTATGCTGTGATAGTTCACATATATGGGTAAAATTCGACTGTTTCCGTGCCTGGATCATACCTGAGTTTACCTAGGCATTGGAGCAAGGGTATACTACTCTGTAATTTAGCGATTAGGAGAGCAGTCCCCCAGTTACTACTTACTTACCTAATCAAAGAGGGAGAAACTGTATGCATTTATAGTTGTATAGACAGGATTAGGCATCCAGTGGATTCTGTGAACATTTATTAGTTTTGTATAATAATTGTTGAGCTCAACAAGGAAGCAGGGCACGTACGTTTTCAGCTTTGGTTAATTCAGAATATATATATACTCTGACATGTCAT
Source organism: Paspalum notatum (assembly GCA_022530915.1). Classification (NCBI taxonomy): domain Eukaryota; kingdom Viridiplantae; phylum Streptophyta; class Magnoliopsida; order Poales; family Poaceae; genus Paspalum; species Paspalum notatum. The sequence goes on along the minus strand of CM039690.1, from coordinate 7,026,206 downwards.
TGTGTCACAAGTTTCCAACAGGGTACTTATGAAGTGCTGTTGATTGGATAAGCAAAGGGTTAGGCCAATGGTTTTTATTAATATTTTGCTACTATGCTTTATAAATTGTTGAAGCTCTAGATGACGTGCTCTATTTATGAATTCTCAGTTATGAGGTATCTGATGATGACATATTTTGTGTTATAATGAAGTAGGGGTTTGTTTAAAAAAAATAGAGGTACATTTGATTAGGGATGCAAGTTTTGCTTCCTCTGGGCATTGGATCGACCCAAAACTAATTTGGATTTCAATGCAATAAAAGTGGGATAAAAATGAACTAGCTAGCTAATCCACTACTTGGTGGTGCCACGACTTGCAGGTTGCATCCCTGCTAATCCACTAGCTAATATAAAACACATTATGCATTTTTGTGTCATGTCTCATGCTGTACAGATTAATCTCCTTCCACCATGTCGCTTGTTAAGATCTCTGTTTTTTCTACAATTCGAGTTGTAAATGATAAGCAATTACGTTGCCTTCCTCTTTTTCCAGCATCTTGTCTGAAGTCCTCGAAACCAAACACCATAGTGCTATCCGGGCTTAGTGGCAGTGGCAAAACTACCCTTTTCTACCAGGTGACTACTATTTTCTCTATGAGGTATAGGGTTTCACAAAAGTGAACAAGGTTTTAGTATCTACTAGCATCCAAATTAATCTTGTCTGAGCTTCATTTTGTGGATTATGGATGCTTATTTCAGCTTATTTGGGCCTCCAGGGTTGGACTTTACCCTGGTGCCCTCCCACCATAAGTTAGCCTGTATGAGTTGTGGGGAAAACAAGCAGGCCCTATATTTAGGGTGTGAAATGATCATTCTTGATGGACATCAGTTCTGCTTGTTATAGTGCTTTCATGTATCTCTTTCTTCATTGGTTTGATGATCTTGTGTTTTTGTATAGAATAATTGATTTGGTTTGACCTGACTGTCCTCTATCTGATTCATGAATTATAGCATTGCAATACCATAAAAGATAGGATTTTTTTCTTTTATTACTTTGTCTATTAGATCATTGGGCATTCATACCAGTGTAAGACGTAGGTGGGCTATCTCCATCTTTTGTTTCTCTGCTAATTATGTGTCTGGCTCTGCCTGTCAGCTTCGGGATGGATCATCACATCAAGGAACTGTGACTTCAATGGAAGAAAACAATGACACGTTTGTGCTTCATTCAGAGCAAGAAAGGGTAAGGAAACTTCTATGTTAATTCGTTTTCCAACATATTGAGATGAAAATAAAATGAATAGCTTTGTTTCTTGTGAAGAAACATGCATTTTCCAACTGCAATGTTTTGGCTAAACCTTCCTATTGCCCTTTCCTGCAGAAAGGCAAAGTAAAACCTGTGCATATTGTTGATGTTCCTGGTCATGCAAGGCTCAAACCCAAACTTGATGAAGTCCTGCCAAAAGCAGCTGGGGTTATTTTCGTTGTTGATGCTCAAGATTTCTTGTCTAGCATGCAAGCTGCTGCAGAGTATTTTTTTTTTTCTTTTGCTCTATTCTACCAAATATTTTTTTGTGTCTGTTTGACTATTTCATCTACTTTTACCTTCCTTTGTGGTGATTGAAATTGGTAATGTGATTAGTGATAGAGAGTACAATTAGCAGTATTAGATGTCGTGTATGTTTAGGAGTCTTAGTCTTATCTATCTAGGAGTCTTATGTATCTAGGACTGCCATATGTATTCGGGGAGGTGCCTTGCCCCCAAGTCTTGTACTTCTATATATTCGCTCCGAGGGCTCTATGCAATAAATCCAATCTATTATACGCAATCTTACCTTCCTACAATTAGGAACCTTGTTCATATCCTAAGATTACATAAACTACTCTTTTATTAAAATTTTAATATAGTTAGGAGCCTTCTCCATGTTACCTATTTTGTATCAAATTATTCTGTTCAATCACTTCTTAATGTTGTTAGCATTGTGTCACAATATTATTGTCTTGCTTTAGGTACCTGTATGACATTCTGACAAAGGCAACTGTAGTGAAGAAAAAGGTACCCGTGCTTATATTCTGCAATAAGACAGATAAAGTTACGGCCCACTCCAAGGAATTCATCAAGAAGCAGTTGGAAAAAGAAATGTAAGGACTGTTCCCAACATTCAATTTGTACTTGCATAATTAGAATTAGAACGATTCCAACTTAGTACTGCATAAATGCTGTGATTATGTGACTTTTCCTGGATCTAATGTGCACCTGAAATGTAACAAATAGCTTTTACTCTTTTGCATGGTATTAAGCTGCAAAGCTGAATAAGAATTTATTTGGTTTGGGGGAATAGTAGTGGTTCTTGCACATCCCCTCTTTTCTGCTCCTAAACAGATATGTGGGCGCCTCTATTAACTCATAGCCACCTTTAAGGGAGCATGCAGAAAACATGTGCACTGTCTAACAGATGTGAAATATCAGATTCACAATGTTTCTAATGCCACTATTTTTTAATCATGTTGTAGAAACAAACTCCGGGAATCAAGGAACGCCATATCATCAGCTGACATTTCTGACGAAGTCCAGCTCGGGTTCCCTGGAGAGGCGTTCAACTTCAGCCAGTGCCAAAACAAGGTGACTGTTGCAGAGGGTGCCGGTTCGACTGGTAATGTTTCACCTGCGGAGCAATTCATCCGTGAATATGTGAAGGCATAAGTCATTCTGGTCTTCTCAGAGCTTAGATGAGGCAAGGTGTCCACTGTGTGGATGTGGTTAGATTCAAAAATATATACCTTTATGTTGGTTCTGCTTGGGGGCGCCATCATATTCTGCCCTGCTTCAGCTGACCGCTTGATCCTTGTAGAGGCATTGGATGTTGCATTTTGCTAACGCCTGGCTGTCATCAGATATCAATATAGTTTTTTAAGAACATTCTCTTGGCAATGGTTGTTTTGCTTTCTAACTTTGATATTTCTTTGATTTTTTTTTACTATTTTACGGTTCAAAATTTTCTGGAAACATAAGTGAATGCAGTACTAAGGCTCGCATCCAGGTCCCGAGTGGTGTATCCATAAATCATAATGGTGTTGGCAGTTCGACTTACATGTTTTAATAATTAATACCGCGAATGTACCTGGTCATATACAATACTAGTGTAGAATTAACTTAAAGCACAGTATATTGTAATACCGTAAGTGTACCAGGTATATTAAATGGGTTTTCTCTTTGCGATCGAACTGTGGCTCGGCAGAGTGTGGGACTGCCTGCGTGTCCTGCGTTTTGGTCAATAAGGCTGTTCTCAATGGTACTTTTTACTTCAAAACACTATTTCAACTATATTTTCTATCTACAGTGCTGCATTTATGTTAAATAGTGCCAAACAGTATTTTAAAGCACCTCTTTAGGACACCCTATTGGGAACAGCCTAATAGGTGGGCTAGATCGTTGGACTGCTCACGGCTGGGCCGCCAGATGTGCAATGCAATTATGCAAGCAGATCATTTTGGCGTGCGCTGCCCAGTCGTCCCTTGACATGCAAGGCTCAGCTCTCCCCAAGAAAATGAAGTCTGAGCTCACTAGAGAAACTAAATGGATGTGCAAAATACTGCACGTGCATATAGGCGATAGAGTAGGCAAGCTGGTGGAGCGGTGGAACTGTGGAAGGGCAGACCAGGATTTGGGTTGGCGTGTCAAGGGATGAAACCGGGAGTCCGAGACAGATAGGCATGGATATGTGTGGACACAAATATTCATTTTTTTCTCATATCGGATTTAGGTGCGGATAGCTCGGGTATTGCTATATACCCATCGCCATACTAATGTCTAACTTTGAATCATCAAAAGCGGATACGGATCGAATATTAACTATTCAGTTTGAATGTTTAGTCTCTGGTGCCTTGTAAGCGGATGGATAATCGGAAAATATACATCCTAGGCTCCTAGCCTCCATCGGAAACTTTCGCTTCCACACTTCTTGAAAATCTTGCTAGTTACATGATTTCACAGGAAAATGTGGTCTTACAACTACGAACAGCTATGTTTACTCACCTTACGAAAGATCCAAGGTCCTTTTGGAACTAGCCGAAAGATGATATCAGATACAATGAGTTGATCTAGCATATATGTACTTAGAAGCATGAAGCCGCCTCAGCTTGGAGCCTCTCCGCATGTACTAGAAGCATGAAGCCGCCTCAGCTTGTATTGCAAATTTATAACTATATGCAGATTCAAAGGAGAGAATACATGTAGATAGAGGATAAAAGTGAAAGTGCCTCTTCCAATATTTACTTTTTTATCTGCGCTTGCCTATGTGCATTTCGGTCAGCAGAGGAAAAACATGAGAAGTCCGGGTCCCATGAGAAAAATTGACTCACGGACATGACGCCACCGACCAAAAAAATAGCTAAACAAACATGCCTATTTTCATGCACTGTGCCTGGTTCTACTCTCAGTCTCCAGCCAGGCCGTGCTGGTTCACTTGGTAGCGTTTGGTTGGAGATCGGTGTGAAATGGAATGGTTTCGTTTCAAATTTTAGAAAAGAAATGGTTTTTTTCCAGATTTCAGAGATAGAATGGCTCCGTCCTAAATTCCAAACTCGGGCCATTATCAGTCTCCCATTCCAAGTGAAACGGTTGCGTTTCAGAATTTTTTCGAAACGTGTCTATCCCGAATCTAAAAAAATATATTTTTTTCTGAAACGGATCCATTTCTCAAACTTCTGACCAAACGCTACAATTGGTTGGATGGAATGGTTCCGTCCCACCAACCAAACGTTACCTCAACGAATCACACGCCCTATATGCGTATGGGTAGAGCAACCAGCCAACGAGTAACAGCTGCAAACCAAGACCGTGGTCAAGTGGTCGACGCTGAAACACAGCTGTCCGACATTGAAGAGGGCAACTGGCCAAGACCCACATCCGTCCGCTCCGTTCCGTGGATTCCGTTCGGACCCCAGACGGAACCGTACCCCGCGCCCGATCAGTTTCCGTCCGTTTCAGCCGTTCCGTTCCGTCCCACTCGCTGCTGCTCCGCGGCGTTTGGGGTTTGCCGTTTCGCTTCGCTCCCTTTTTTTCGCTGCTCGCTTCACAGGGGTTTTCTCTCGCCTCTCAAACAAACCAACTCCCACCGCCGCCGCGGGCCGCCGGGTTCGGGGGTTTCCGCCGCCCGCTGCCCAGAGAGCCCCAGCAGCAAGCTCCTCCGTCGGCAGCCTCTGCTTCGGCTTCACCGTACCGGCGTCGGAGGAGGGCTTAGGATGCTCCAAGTACAAGGTACCGCACGGCCCCTCTCCTCCTTCCGCCTGATTGTGTCGTAGGATTGCGCTGCTGTGATGGATTGTTCTACCGTGTTTGTGACCGCGTATTCCATGTGCCTGTGCGCTTGTTCCGCGCTTAGTTGAGTAGGATTGATGTGTGGTGTGCCTTTTCTTTTGAGCAGTATGTTCGCGTCATCGTGTGGTCGGATTGATGCTTTGCCTGGAATTCCGCTCTCTTTTTAACTATAATTTGACGCCTGCTGATTTGTCGGCCGATTGTTGTGGTCTGTGTGTTATCTCAGGAGGGGGTTCTGATATCTGGGTGGGGCATGATTGGATTGATCTTGAGGAGAATGAGGGATTCAGAGCCTCGTTTATGATTGGGTCTGGGTCCTAGAGTTGCCGGTGCCTAGTTTGAGCATGAGAAGGTTGGATGGATTGATTGTCACCTAAAACTCTGTTCTTCCTAATGCCTAGTGGTTTGTGGCCGTAGGTGCCGGTTGTGTCAAACTGTCAGTTGAGGCTTTAATTTCCGGGCGGGGTTTGGCCTTGCCTTGGTTTTGCGCGAGCGCTAGTTTGTAGTTTCATGGCACCGGGTGGTTATAGTTTGGATTCTTGAGGGGCAAGAGGAATTGGATCCCTCATTTTCTCAGGTTGTACAACTCTGGTTCCTGGCACAGTAGGTGCAGATTAATCATTGATGTTGGAAGGAGGCAATGATTCTATGGATTGGTTTTGCGCAGTTGTTGATAGTGATAATTTAATGGCATAAGTTGGTTACAATTTGGATTGTTGAGGGGCAAGAGGAATTGGATGCCTCATTTTCTCAGGTTGTAAAATCCTGGCACAGTAGGTGAAGATTGATCTTTGATGCAGGACAGAGGGAACGATTTTACAGATCTTGATGAGTGTATAACTGTATAAGGCCAGTGGATGACTCGTATACCTGCTCTGTTGTGCTCTTGTGGTAGTACGAAGCAAGGTTTCCTGCAGGCTGCTGCTTTGCAGCCATGTAAGCTGTGTTTTTCTCCTTTTAAGTTTGTGGTCCATGGAGCGCTGTCATCGTGTATACGATGCCTGATGCTATGTGCCATCAGTGCATCCATAGGTGGAACTGCATGCTGCCACGCATGGCCAATATAGCATTTATGTTCAAAAGGATGGTCCTTGATGTGTTTCTAGTTCTAGAGTTCCATTTTATTTTTCATATGGTTTCAACAAACTGGTAGATGGTAGCATGCAGATGATTGGAAATGACTAGCAACACAAATGCTCTACTGTTACACTACTAGAATCTTTGCTAGTTTGTCTTTTTTCCTAAAGAATAATGCTTTGTCATTTGTCACCTTATTGGTGTGTGTTGTATTAGTGGGGACTTTAATTCTTGGGTGGGGTCTGAGTTGGTTGTGTGCAGCCGTTGGTTGTGCCAATTTTGTGTCACTTTGGTGCTCATGACTTGGATCCTTGAGAAGCAAGAAAAACCAGAAGGGTATTTTTTTTATTCTGTAATTCCTGGCATTGTAGGTGCAGATTGATGTAAAGCGGAGGGGATTATTGTAGTACATAGATGCTTATAACTATATGACCTCAGCAGATGATTGTATGCTTACTCTATGGTACTATGAAGCAAGATTTCCTACAATTTTATGCCATGCAGCCATTAAGCTATGTTTCTTTTAAATCCGTAGTCCTTGGAGCATTGATTTTTGTATATGATGTATTGATGCCTGATGCAGTCAGGGTTAAACTTTTCTGACGGAAAGTTCGGTTTTCCATTTCCGGATCTATATGGAAACATTTTCTTCAAGTAAATTTGGATTTTTCGATCCAAAATTTGAAAATTTGAAAAAATTTAAAGTCAGGAAAAATATGATAAAAAAATTAGGGTTTATTTAGAGCCATTTGCACTAGATCTTGCCGGAAACAAACACATTTTAGTTAAGGAAAAAATGATTTATTGAATTAGATATGGAAGATGAGTGTATTTGTGATGGAATTTTGGACCTTTTGAGCTTTGGTACAATCAAGAACATACCTTTATGTATCCCTATTTATACCAAGAGCATACCATTTCAATGGAAAGAGAGGTCTCTTTTCTTTCTCTTTGCACTTTCATACGATCTTCGTTACTTGTCAATTATCCATTCAAGTTGATTAAATCATAATATCACACATGAATTCCATTCCATATTTGTACTATAAACTTGCATCATGGTCTATGGATTGTAACTATATACTTGTATTATTGTGATAAATTTAGTTTTCATGCATTTTATTTGTGATTTCATGTACAACATATGTTTGTATGCATTTGTTATGACTAATTTATGTGAAATATATTTAATATGCATATACATTGCAATATGCAAACAATACAAACCATGTCGTACCAAATTCTTTAATTTTTCATCTGTTTGGAGCATTTTCCAGTTGACAAATGGCATTTTCTAGTGGAAAATTCGGAATTTTGATCGGAAAATCTGAAATTCCAACCGAAAAATCTAGAATCCGTCTTCTCAAATTTGAATTCTCCTTAATATGCATATACATTGCAATATGCAAAAAATACAAACAATGTCGTACCAAATTCTTTAATTTTTCATCTGTTTGGAGCATTTTTCAGTCGACAAATGGCATTTTCTAGTGGAAAATTCAAAATTTCGACCGGAAAATCTGAAATTCCAACCGAAAAATCTAGAGTCCGTCTTCTCGAATTTGAATTCTCCTTCCGTTCGGAAAGTTTGGAAATTTTGAATTCCGCATGGAATTCCGTTTCCGGTGGTCTACGGAAAATACCTTTCCGTCGGAAAGGGTTTGCAGTGCCATCGGTCCATCTACATGTGGATTGTGCCCCGCTAAGTGTGGCCAAAGTTCAAAACGATGGTCCTTGATTCATTTCAAATTCTAGAATTCCATTTCATTTGTATAATAATTTCATATTTCTAGTAGATGGGAAGAAAAGGATATGGTCCAATATTACCTTAAAAGATTTATACCCAAGCGGATTGCCTTTTTGAACTGAGCTCCTTCTCAAGGTGCTCAGTTAAATCTTGTATGAGAAAAATTAATTGGTCTTATTTGTGAATTGCTATTTTTCTAGATATGCTATTTGACTTAGCCTTCTTTTTATAACCATAGCTTCCTAAATCACCTTGGTGAATGGTTTGCCCTTTGTGTTTTGTACTTTCGTTCCTAATGCGGTAATGCCACCATAACATGCCTAGCCGTAGTTGTCATGGTGGCTAGCTATATGTGACCATCTCCATATCACACATAATGTTGTTGTGCTATATGAAGCCAAGTTTTGAGTTTTGTTGAAGAATGTAAAAGTTAAGCGACACAAAAAATATTATGCTCCTTCCGTTCTCAAATGTGTCTCCATTGACTTTTTTCCACAACTTTGATCATTATCTTTTAAAAAATTATGAGAACATGTAAAAATACATTTCATGCTCATGCTACATTTAAAGATAAAACAAATCACAACAAAATAAATCGTAACATATTTTTCTAAATAAGACAACATGGTCAAAGTATATGAGGCTGCCGTTGCTGACCATGTGTAGCATTCAAGCCTTGGATTGGAATAGCTATACAGGGAGCTAAAATTTAGCATGATTCATTACTTCACAACTATTTTCCACTTGATTGGGGAGAGTGGCTTAGCTTGTGATGTGATTAGTTTTTGACTTTTTGTACCATGTTGGTGTAGAAGGATATTCCCCACTTGTTAGCCTTGCCTGCACCCCAACCTTTAGTTTTTGTGCCCTTTTGTATCCCTTCTTCATTTAGGCAATAGAAGTGCTTTGGCACAACTACATTTTCACAATCTATGCTGGCACAAACATTAATCTCCCAAAGCAGTCAAAGGCATGCATAGTAATAAGAAAGAAATAATGTATGCCAAATCTAGGAGAAAAGTGTGATGTGGTCAGACTAAATTTTTTGAATGGGTAGTCGACATAGCCAATTGGGATTGTGTGTGAATTAGGGTTATAGTAAGATAAAACATATAATGGAAATGACTTTAACAGGCATAGATGTAATCTTAACCTATTTTGTCAAACTTATTAGAATTGATGTGGTTGAATGAAATTGGGATCATTATATTCTTCGTAATGCACATGCACAAATGTGGTTGCTATACCAATGTTCTTAGGTATATGCTGCGAAGAAAATATTCCATTTGATTTAGCTAAGGGTCTATTTGGGTATATTAAAAACCCTTTCAATACATGTATTGAGGGGAAAATCCGTTCAATTTCCCCTCCATATGTATGTATTGGATTTACCCAAACAAGCCCAACTATACATTTGTTTTTGTATCTAGAAATTTGAATTGTGTTTTTATCTTATGGACACCAAAGAAATGTGGCTTTGTCTCATGGACATTGTAACTAATAAAATAAAATTTTTTTATTGTGCGAGGGAGAAAATAGTTTTAAAATGGCACCGTTAGCCCTTTCTTGGCATCTCACTATAAGCTAGGTCCACAATGAGGTGCCTCATCTTTCTTTCTCTTCCGTCTTGTGGGCCAACCATAGCAACTCTTGTGGTGGTTGGATAAGAGTGCCGCACGGTGTGGCAAGGGAGCTTTATCACAACTCGTCGTGGCTGTTGTGGCATTGGGCAAGAGAGTGCCGCATGTCGTGACTTGTTAACTAGAAGAGAATGCGAGAGGACCTCAAATGTGACATGTCAAGTCATTTCAAGGTGTCGAAGGTGGTTGTTGTTGACCAGACCTTGGTGGCGCATATACCATTGATGCGAGGGTGCTAGAGAGGGAGAAGTGAGGAGTATTGCAGGATTCCATCTCAAGATGCCCATTGATGGCTAATTCGGTGTGAAGCTTAGGATGGTTTGTGCTAGTGGAGTTTGCTTGGATTGTTAGCTCTTGTGATCTTAAGAGGGCATATTGATGGCTATAGCCCTATTTTTTAGGAAATGAGAGGATCAACGGCAGGGGAGGTAAGCAAGCTTGTGAGGAAGGAGTTCATGAGACGACTTGGCTTGGGATGTCAACTAGGCATCGATTTGCTGTTGGAGTTGCTTGGTAGAGGCACCTTGGGAGGGGAGAGAGGGTGGCATATGTACCATGGCCCTCTTTCTCTCGATGTGAGAACTAGATGGAGTTGGGGGAGGGTGAGTTAAGCTAAGGAGAAGATGAGGTTGGGTTGTGGCCTAGGCATCATCCATGCTCAGCTGTGCCTGACAACCACGTGGTCCTAGCAAACGATACAATGGGATGGAAAGAGAGGCTAACCAAGATGAACGGAGAGGGCAATGAGGTCATTTCATTCACCTTCTCCTAGCAAGGATTACTTTTTAGGTGTTTGGTTTAGAGAATGAGGTGATGCATTATCTTCTTACTCACCTTTTTGTTTGGTTTGTGTTATGGAATGGGTTGATATATTATCGTCTCATTCCTCACAAGCTAACAAATAGTAGGTGCGTTTGGTTGCTTGTATTGAGCCTTATCTAGCGTAGGATACTGCAAGATCTAGTGTTGGTACCATTGGTCCATTACCTTAGCTACTCTAAACTAGTGCAAGTGAGGGAAGCAGGCCTACATAAGCTAGTGTGACCGAATCGAGCTTCTTAGCCTGGCTTGCATAAGGTAGTGCACCCGGCCTAGCCAACTTTAGAACATGAGCGTGTGTAGAGAGTTGGCCAAAGCAACTAAACACAATATTAATTATGTAGCCACCCAACCAATCAACATTCTAGACTACCACATGCTGTCCAGATCTAGACTGCCTTAGGACCGTAGCTAGCATAGACCTAATCTAGGCAACCAATTGGACTCTATTAGCTTAAGGAGTGGAATCACGATGGACTACCTCATTTAGGATGGGGTGGGCATCCAAACCAAACACACCCTTTATCCATTACAATGTCCATGAGAGTATTGAGACAACCACATATTCTTGATGCTCAGCTGGCCAAAAACGTTTTGATGTCCTAGCCACAATACCACACAAATTGGACGTTCCACAGCCAAATTTCTTAAAGAAAACTTATCTATAGTAGGTTATGAAATTCTCTATTGAATATGAAGCTAAAAAAACAAGATAAATTGTTTGGGGCGTTTTGTTAAAGGGCTCGTGATAAAAAAGTGAATTGTTGGGGGGTGGTAAAATAAAGTGTTTTCTTTCTATGGAATTTTATCCATGTAATTATGATCATTTTAGGTTATTTATAGTATCTATGCACGTTAGGAACTTGTATGGCTGCTTTGAACTTTGGATTTTGGATGAACTTCGATGGGATTGAACGTATGGATATGTTCTTTGGAAACATGAGACTAGATCCCACGGGATAATTCCTTTGGTCTTGCACTCATTGTCATTCATGTTCAATTTGTAGGATCCACCCCAATGTTGAGCCTTTCCCTTTCTTTTATGTTTCTATGGGGTTAAACAATGTTTATTGCATTTATACGATTACCTTTCATGTAGTTTTACGGAATAATTTTTATATGGTATAACATTGATTTGTTCGCTTTCTAGATATTGCTTGGGTGCGATTATTTCGAACTATGATTTTTTATCCCAACACTTTGTAGGTGGTTAATTCACTAAACTAAATAACCAAAAACAAGATGAATAACCAAAGGCAACCTGATTCGTCTTATTTTGGTCCAAGGTGCCACATGTCAACTAAATTGAAGGTGGCAAATGGATTATCTTTGAGGAAATCAGAAGGTAGGTTTAGATCTAAACCTATGATGAAAATCGATAAAGAATGCCAGACACGTCGAGCAAATATGAAGTATATGAATCAATGCAAGAGCTCTCACAATGTGAATGATCAACTAGTGAATATTGTGAAACAAGGAGCCTTGCAAATTCCCCACAATGATAGCAACACTAGTGCATCGAATGCTTTGACGGCGAAGAATAGACAATTGGAATATTCAGTAGCCTCAAACGATACAAGGTGACCTAGTACCTTGAGGCCTGAGAATAGCTTGGATCCTTCTTCAAGGGGTTTCGAATGCTCCAAGCCCTCTAGAGTTAGGAATGTACTTTCTCCTGATAAACTAGAGACGCCTACCCAATGGATGTCAAAAGATGACTCAAACGCCGAGCAATCTCACCATTTAAAGTCTAACGATGGATTGACTTGCAACAAGAAAAGTTCACGCCTATCTCACTTGGGGGCGATGGAAGGCTTGATCCGCAAGTCAAAGAATGCTGGTATGTCAAATCTAAACAATGGTGCCTTGGGTTCAAGGAAGTGCCAGTCAAATCCTTATAAAGGAGAAGACATGAATGGTGGAAAGGATGGCACTAGAAATTTGAAACTCTTGAAGAGTAGTGAAGTTTTGAGAAAATCAAACATCCAAGCGGGAAATGGACTCTTGGTTCCCAATGAATATGACTCCAAAAAAGAGAAGGGAAGGCAAAAGGAAGTTATGGCCAAAGAAAAGGGAATGAATGGCCAATCATGTGAAGGTCGGGCGACACGCGGGAATTGTCATAAGCAGATGGACACCACGAAGACAAAAGAAGCTCCAAATTCAAGCTCATCCATGGTTGGTAAGAAACAAGTGCAAGGCATTAGGAGTAATTTGAGAGATAATTCATCTCATTTGTTTGGTATGAATCATTCGAGACACCATAGGGATAGTCCATTGTTCATGGAAGGCAACAATTGTTCAATATTGTCTTCTAAACATGTTCACTCACGTGAGTTGACAAAAGACAACTCAAAGTCGCCTAATAGGGTCCGATTAGATGGTGGCAATGGGAAAACCAATGATGACAAGTCTAGGAGGAGGAAACAACCATTGTTAAAAGCAAAGGTTGATACACATGGCGGTAGTGATAGTGATGGAGCCATGCGACAAGATCTAACTTGTGGGCCGAGGAAGAGGTGTAAATACATAGAATCCAATGAAGATGAAGATAATGGCATCAATCAACGAGCCATGGCTATTGAGAATGGTAAAGTTGTTCGTCGTGAGAATTTGGCTTTTATGCCAAGGATGAAACAAAGAAGATGCATAGAAACAAATGAAGATGAAGCTAATGATGGTTACCAAAATCCCTTTGGTGTTGGAAATGGTTGTGAAGGAGTTGAACAATTGGGGCATCTAACTCGTAAGTCAATGGAAAAACGGAGAAAACACATAGAAACAGACAGACATGAAGATGCTAGTTGTAACCACCATTCAGTGCATGTTGAAGATGGTACTGCTGACTTGACACCAGATGTTACTATTTCAAAGCATTGTGTTAAGCAGCATTACTATTGTTGCTCGATGCCCATTGACAAACCTAAATGGAGGTACAATAGGTGTCATGGATTTCATTTATACATTCTGTAATATTTTTTGTTCTTCATATGCTAACGCTTTTGTTTTATGCCAACAGTGGTTTGTTTAATATAGGTGGTAAGGAATACATATCATTAGATGGACATTTGTCGACCAAATGGTGCGAGAAAATCCGGAAATTATCATCTTTGCCGCCGGTAGTTCAATTGGCAAAGGTTCCTAGATTGGCAGTCTGGCCCAGTATATGGAAGACATCAAAACCCACTGGTGACAACATTGGCTTGTATTTGTTCCCTCATGAAATGAGGTTCGTTGCATAGCCTTTGCATTTCTTTACATTGCCCATGCTTTCATTGTTTCATTTCCATGTGAATATGTGTCTAATCATATTGTATCTGTCCCTAGGCATGATAAAAAGCTAGATCAACTAGTTAAGGAAGTTGTGGATAAAGATTTGGTCTTGCAGGCTGTTCTTGATGAAGCTGAGATGCTTATATTCCCTTCTGTTCTGCTGCCAGAACGATATCAGAGTATGTGCATGTTTTTTTTACTAAAAATAAGACCTCTTTTGTAATAAACAATCTGTGGACCTAATTTCTTATTTCATCAATCAATTCAAGAACACCTGGTTATTAAAGTTATCATAATTTGTAAAATGCTATTAGGAAATCTGCTGTACTCGTCCAAATCAGTTTTCATCTAGATGAGGCCGTCCTTTACATTGTACTGTTTATATAATTGCAGCATTCCAAACAAAACATTACCTATGGGCGGCATTCAAGGCAAAGGAGGACAGAGGTGCTGTAATTGCAGAGCAGGAAGAAGAGAAGGAAAAACACCATGTTCCGAACCAGTTAGATGAGGTACAATCTGAAGAGCCAAATCAAATTATTTTGACAAAAAGGGCCATACTTTTGGAGAACCCGCAGCTACCTGCTAAGAGCATTCAAGAAGTTGAAGATTGCGGTGTTCAGTGGCCCACCAACATGCGCCTTGGACATGAAGCTTCTGAAGGAAGGAGACACAGGGACTCATCACATCAGGCTGTCTGCAACCCCACAGAAGCTACTTCATTTGCTACTGTCACTGCTTCATTTTCTGCAAATCATGGACCAATCGATCCAAGCACCGAAGCTCCCCCAGGCAGCAGTACTCTCTATGGCATTGTTGTCCGACAAGTTCAGAATCTTGACCCAAAGGTTGAGCAATTTATTCAGGAGATGGAACAGAAGGGCGCATTGGTCGCTGTTATGCAGGGGCAGGCAAGTGGTGAAAGCCCGTTGCCAAGCAACTTCAGGACTGCCATGCAGTAGTTGTACAGAATTAGGGAGCACACAATGAACTGCTCACTGGAGATAGCAGATTCGCCATGTAGAGCTGTTACGGTGAAGCAGCTGCAAATGTGCTGGGCCTTTTGGGGCGGAGATAATCTGGTAGTGGACTTGGATATTAGCTTCTGTTCAGCTTTTGTAAAGTGCATGCTTAAAGGAACGCCTTTTTGTAAGGTTCAGGTGCCTGTAGCACAGATAGTGTAGTCTAATGCAGGTTTGGTCATGTAAACAATAATCTTAACACTTACCCGGGCACCTATTTGCTGAATGCTTGTCACTTCCCATAGTTGCAGTTACCTAGCATCTTGTTGCTTTCTCATCTCTTATGTTATCTTGCTTGCCTACAATACAAGAGATGGTTGGCTAGTCTGCTTGTTTTTGCTTTGTATAATTGTTGCATTGTGGCTTGTTTGTTATAATCGTTCTTGCTCACAATTATCTGATGAAGATGAAGCCTGGTGCAGATGAGTTGCCGTAGTTGCTTACTCCCTTTGCACTGATGTTGATATTTACTGGAAGTTTGAATTGGATCTCTCAATGATTGGATGATGTGTACATGACCGTGGTTCCCATAGATCATGTATGCAGGCTGATTATTCTTTTATTTTTTTTATTTCGATCATGTTTCTAATTGCTTTCAACGGGAAGGCCATGAAGTACGTATGCAGGCTGTTGTTGCGCCGCCCTGCCCCTCTTCCCATCAGCTGCTCTCCGTTGCCGCCTCTTTGCCTTGCCGCCCCCAATCACTGCCAGTGCCAGGTGGTGTGCTTCCGTGATCATCTCATGATATTGCCTATTCTTAAACCATAATTTTAACGGATTTTTTTCTCAGAGTCGAAGAACACCTGCAAGAAAATCTGTGTGTTGCAGTGGCTACGGTAAAATTTGGTGTCGTCGAAGCATAAAACACAAACACCCCATTGCTAGATAGGAATTCCTTTCACACACACACACCACAAACACCACAGGCTTTTAATAGGATCCGCTCGAGTAAAAAAAAAACTTTGAGCAAATACTCAAAGCTGGCCATGCCATATTAATATTGCTTATTACCGCCTTAATGAAATATTGTGAAAGTAGTTCATATAGAAACAGTAATAAAAGATACCCATAGTGTTACTAAGATAACACACACAAAAAGAACACCCATATGACCAACTAGTGACATGTAGCTAGGTAGTGGCCTTGTCTATATACACATAGTAGAGTTTGCAATAACTACTGAGCACACGGTTTTGGAAGTCATAAAAGAAATTAATGGTTAGATCGATGCCTGATTGAATATGGTTATGTCAGGGGGTATTAAATTAGGTACAATCTTTGTAGGTGAAAAAATAATTTTCTCTGAACTCCTTACTGTTTTATAAATGTTAGTAGATCTTTGTTTTTTTTTTATCGATCTCATCCTTCTTTGGTTGATTTTCTTGTACTTACTATTGAGCCAGGAAACATCCACTTGGGCTGACAGTCCCTAACAATAAAGTAGATGTGACCTTTAATAAACGACATGCTTTGGTACCCATCTGTATCCACTGTATGGTCGTTTGATATTTGTGTTGAGACTGAGCAGTTGCAAACTTGCAACAGGCGTGGTAGTCGTATCAGGCAAGAGCCCACTGAAAGAGATGGAGAAGTCGTCTCTTCCAACACAGGCCGCGCGCGGCGTTCAAGTACGTGGCACCTCTTCATGCCCAAGTAGTAACCGTGCCAAAGGCTGCAGCCATCGCATCCCTAAATAACTGCACTGATCTGTGGATATCTCATCATTAATCACGAGATGGCCGCATCCCTAAATAACTGCACTGATCTGCGGATATCTCCTCATTAATCACGAGCGGACGTCTTCGAATTATGAAAACCGGCACATACTGACTGTAACCTCCAAACGGGCGCGAGCGATGCAGTCATCGGAAACCTTCGCCGGACACATCGCTTTCAATTCTATAAGACCAGCTGCCGCACGCGTCCAACCTATCAACAAATAACGCATGCTTGGCGTCTGTTCTCTTCTTCTTCTTCTTCTTCCTTCTTCTTCTTCTTCTTCTTCTTCCCCAGCCTCCGCCCCCGCTAGGTTATCTCCGCCAAGGCCAAAGCCCCCCTCTCTCCTCAGGCTTCGTTCATCGGGTTCGAGCCCTCTACGAGTCGCCATTGGGGTTCTTGAAGCGAGTTTGTTGGTCTTTCGTTGTCTCTGTTCCGGATTTCTTGGTTCTTGCCCGCAGCTGTGCAAGGAGAAGAACGAACACCCCGGCCCTCGGTACGCACGGCTGGCCTCTTCTCAGCAATCTTTTATATGCTCTAATCTTTCAATACTGCTTCGTGTGTTGTTGACTTGTGGATGTGATCCCATTGTTCTTGTATATATAACCACACCATGCTGGTGGTGCTAGTGTATGTGCTGTTTGTGCTATTTTTCTTGTGAGATGAATTATATTGATGCTTGCTTTAGGATTTGTTACCCGATTGGTTTGTGTTGCATTGTGTTGGGTGTGTCAGGAGGGTTAATTTTCTCTCGGTGGGGATCAACATGGGCTGGCCAGAAGCAAAATTTAGGGTTGCAATGTTGATGGAGAGCACACACCAAAGGAGAGGATAAAAGCAGGGGTCTTTTACATCTATGTATGATGTGCTTCTCTGGCTTAATGCATGATGGTATATGTGCCTCACCATCCCTAGCCCGACTATGATTTAGAGGGGGCCTATTGCGAATTCAACACAATGGGAAGTCTATGGGTGTTTGGACGATGGATTCTCTGACGTCCCCTAACTCACTAAAGGATGGGGTCGGGCCCACCTGTTAGTGACGGAAGTCAAGGGTAACGTATGCCAAAAGATATATGTATTAACTAAAGGCATCTCTTCTGAGCATGGGACAAATGCTTTAAATAAGCAAAAAGAACCATTACAATTGGCGTGCACCAACGTTAGAGCAAGTGCTAGTCACCAGATGGAGATAGGACGTGATACGGTGGTCCCATAGATGTCGTGAATCGTGATGTGCAGAGCCGTACCTAGTTGCTTGATTAAGTTATAGATCAAGACTAACCTAAAATTGTTCTAGTTCATGAGGTTTATTTGGATGGTTTATATGGACTAGGACCAGCCTTAATTCACACACATGCATGGATAGTTACTCTGAATGGTTGGTTGCATGGCCAAACCAACTTAACTATTCTATTGTAAAAGGGCAACGCTTGTGCTAGAAGCTGATACATTTAGTGGCAGCTCAATATATGTGTTTTATAGATCAATTTGTGAGTATGATATACTGTACAGTACCTAGGGTTGCAATCATGTCATACATGTATGGGTTACCTTTTCCAAAGTATATGCCTTTTTTAGGAAATAATACGCTAATGAAGTTATGTGCGACAAGATCAGTCTTGTTCTTTTGTGACTTTGGGTAAAAGCATCACCATATACCACATTCCTTATGGTCATTCAACCATTTCACTTATCCAAATTCTAAGTATAGTGTGCTCCAACAAGCAAATTAGCCATGTTGCACAATGTGAGTTGCATTATGCCTACACTAATGAAGTATTTGTAAATATATAGTAAGGCTAAGCATGATTATTTGTTTATATAGTGAGAGTAAGGCTAAGCATGATTATTTGTTTAATTAGTTACAGCTTGCACTGCCGACGTGACATTTTACCCATAGCCCCTTTTTTAGCTTGTGAGACCTATATGTAATTGATACATGTGAATTAGCAAAAAGACAACACACTACTATTTGAAATCAATGCTTATCCTCCATGTTTGGTGACCCTAGGGGACCTTGTGGTTCTCAGTTATCACCTTGAACTCACAATACTTGTACACTTGTACAGTCAATAGTGTGAACCCACATTTATGTAATATTAATTAGTACATCATTAATAGTACAATTAATGTGTATCATTTGGCATTCAAAGAATTAATCAGTTCAAATGGATACCTCATAGTATTATTAAAGTTAATATTATTAGTCGTTTGCCATATACAGTTGAAACAATGCCCATTGTTAGTAGTGTTAATTTAGTACAAACTTTAAATAGCTATTAGTCATAATGATAACTTAGATAGATTCACTAGGTGTTTCATTCTTCATGGAAACATATGTTCCATTTTTAATTCAAATCTAGATTCAAATAGAGAAAATCAATAAAAAATATGTTCAAATATATCCATTTTTGTACCTATATTAAAATTGTATATGAATACAAATTTCTATATCAACATTACAAATTACCAAATCAACATTTTAGTTGGTACAATATATCACCTATTTATTTATTCAAGCATTAGGTCGGGTCAAGGGCGGGGCCACACGTTGTTTAGTATGGCCCGCACTCGATCCATGATTGCGTCAGGTTGGGTTAGCATGCACCTTCCCCATGGATGCGTCAGGTTAGGTTTTACTATGTTAGGTTAGTTTTTTGTCCCTTGTTTGGACCATGTTTAATTTTGGGTCAAAAATTATGGCCCACACCTAGCTTGTTGGTTGTTGTAGTCAAAAAATTATAGCCCATGCTCATTTGCTCTGGTTGGGTTCAGTGGTCCATGATAAGGTCTAGTTTCCTATGCCATAATATGTCGAGTGAGGAGCGCTATTCATTTTCTCCTATTCCTATGTTTCCCATTTCCTACGTAGTAACATCTTTTGAAATAACTAAGGCTTTGTTTTCTTTGTAGACATTGCTTGGATGCTATTATTTTGAACTAGGGTTCATTTTGACGCACAAATCAAGAGGGTCTGGGCTAACTTAAATCATCCAAAGCTATATGGAGAATCACAGGCAACCTTGTGGCTTTGTTTTTGGCCCAAGATTACGCGTGTCAACAAGTCCAAAAGTGTCATATGAGTCCATGAGGAAACATGGTAGATTTATATCTAAGCGTATGAATGACATTGACAAAGACATGAAGAGACGTCGGGCTTATATGCCAGTGGTTAGAAGAGATAGGAAAGATAGAAGTTGTGTGACAGACGATGTTCCTATGCATAGTGGTAAGGAATCATGTGTGAGTAGCAAGAAGGATCGAGATGGTAATTTTACCTCGCAAGACAAAAAAGCACCTCGTGTGGAAAGCAGCACTAGACAATCAAGTGCTAGCAAATCAAAGCCATCATTATCAGAAATCTCAAATAATGTAAGGCAATCTTGTACTTCAAGGTTGGACAAAGGCTTGAGCCCACTCATTGGTACCAAGTCATCTAATTCATTTAGAGTGAAGAATGCTCCCTTTTCAAAAAGTCCAGATGATGCAACCCTGTTTATACCAAAAGATGTCCTCCAAAACCAATCTCACTTCCGGAAGACACATGAAGGAGTGGTTTGCAATTTAAATATTTCTAAAAGTTCACATCATATGGATTTGAAGACTATGGCCAAGTCTACTAAGAAGACAAAGAATGTCGATGCATCCAACACTAACAATGATACATTGGTTTCAAAGTCAAATGGTAGATCAAGTCATTGATGTTACAAAGAATACCAATGAAATCTCAAAACCCATAAATGGCAAAGGGGCTTCAAATGGATCAAACATTCCATTAACATATGAACTCTTGGTTCCTGATAAACATGACTCAAATGCCTACAAGATGTGACAACATGATGTTATGAGCATCAACAAAATGGACATAGAAGATGATTCAAGCCATGTCCATTCTATGCGTGAAGATATGGATAATCAAGCTGAAGGCATGATAGCAAGTGGAGCTATAATCTCTATAACAACAGTGAATTTTACCAAACTTATGAAAGCTCATGTGGAATCATGCATGGAAAATAACAAGTGCACAATCATGTCTTTAAAGGATCTTTACCAAAGTGTCTTTACATAAACATGTTTGAAGTTGCAGAAGGATGACAAACCGAATAGATATGTTTCCAAAATCAATAGTGTCAGTTCAAAGAGGAAGAAAGGAATGTTATTGGAAGAAAAGCTTGAGATATGTGAGAGTGATGATAGTATAGGAGTTGTATGCAAGGGTAAATTAAGGAGAAGATACATACCATCAAATGAAGAAGATGAAGAAGTCAATGGTTGTGATAAGAATCTTGTGGGTTTTGGGAATTCCATTCAATTAGTATGAAAAGTACTTATTTTTAATGATTGTGTGGAGAAACAATGTGATAACTGCTTGAAACCGACTGATGAACCTACTTGGAGGTAAAGACATTTTAATGTCTACTCTCATTTTCTAAAGTATCATGTATCATTATACAAGCTTACGATTATGTTGAAACCGAATAGATAGCAAGGAATACATATCATTGGTTGGACATTTATCAACCAAATCATGCAAGAAGGTTTGGAAATTGTCAAAATCGTTACCTCCGGTGGTTGACGTGCAAAGGGTTTCTAGACTAGCTACATGGCCTAGGATATGGAAGGAATCAAAACCTACTATTGACAACATAGGCTTGTATTTCCTTCCTCATAATATGCGGTGCCTTTCTAAGTGTGTTTATCCATGACTTTTTCTTTCTTTTTTTGTGTGTGTCAAATAAAACATCTAATCAACTTGTATCTATCACAGGCATGATGAAGAACTTGCTCAACTTGTTAATGAAGTCAAGGAGAATGATTTGGTCCTATGGGATATTACCAATGAAGCCAAGATGTTTATTTTTCCTTCCATTCTATTGCCCGAAAGATTCCAGAGTATGCATGCTATCGTATTTTATTTTCTCAAATGGAAGTTGTCCATATAGCATCTTTGCATTATACCTAATTTTATGAATTCATCAATCCAATTTAAGACTAGTCAATTGTGATCAATGTTATTTCTATATAGTCTAATTGATTAGGGATTTAGAGTTATTATTAAAGACCACCTTTAACAAACATATTTGATATATAGATTGTGTATTGTTTATACACTAACAAATATCCATTTAAAACAACCTTTTTTATGTCAATTTTGTATAATCCCCAAATTTTGGTGGATTTTTATCCAAAAAGTCAATGTATGGTCAATAGAATTCCAATAGCTAGCCATATCATCAGTTTGACCTAGTTCTATAGTATTTTTTTTACTTGATAGTTTTGATGCTAGTTAGTATTACTCTTCTTGAGAAACCATATAAATTCTTCCAAACTGGTACTAGGCCTTTCCTTTAAACCACATTGATCAATTTTGTCATCATGTTCTCATACACTTTGTGGTGTTCGAACTGAATAACGCAACACAACTTGTGTTATTCTATTCTTGGGAAACCTTCGAAACAAGTACCAAGTCTTGCCTTTTCATTCATACTTTTGTTCATTAGTTGAGTAATCATGTTCTCTTATATATGCAGCATTTCAAGTGAGACTCTACTTATGGGCAATGTTCAAACCAAGGGAAGATGTAGATGCCAGACTTGTAGAACCATGAAGTGGTGGAAGGAATTGTGGACTTGAGAGAGAAGGGATATAAATATGTTTCAAACTAGCAAAATGTTATACAAGGTGAAGAACTAGATGATGAAATGATTATCATGAAAAGTGCCATGCATTAAGGATTATGATGATCCCAGGGTAGCTTATCAATAGCAAATGTGTTAGAGATGGAAATAAGTGAGTGAACTTATATAGTTATATACTAGTCTTTTGTTAGATTTGTTGATGTGTTTCCCTATTTTAATTACACAAAGAATAGGCCATAAAAAAGAATGGTATGATGGGTATCTTTCCGGCTACTTAAAATCTTTCCATCAATTTGACTCGTGACTACCACCAACTATTATTCAGCAGGCACTTCAAGCAACAAAGACACCGTTATTTTCGTTAGCACGGTCGCACCGGTGTTGATATGGCTTTTTTTTTTTTCATCGGGTTTATGCCGTCGGCAAAGCCAACAAAAATAAATGTTTGGTAAAAACAGATTTCCATCAGCCAATAAAATTATATTTATTCTAGACAGCACTTGAGCACGGCTTATTTTAGTAGGGTTAAATAGAGTTTGGCCGATTAAAAAAAGAGTTTCGTAACAAAAAAATCCATGTGTTCGTCGGCCACGAAAATATGACGATTTTCTGCAGCA
This sequence comes from Paspalum notatum, assembly GCA_022530915.1. NCBI lineage: Eukaryota > Viridiplantae > Streptophyta > Magnoliopsida > Poales > Poaceae > Paspalum > Paspalum notatum. Next base: position 7,003,355 of record CM039690.1, on the reverse strand, counting down.
AATGTTGTTTCAGGCTGCACACGATCCTTTTCCATGGCATCGCACCTTCTTCCACTTCTCCACGGCGCCGGCGCGCACAAACTCCACGAACTCATCCAGGTTCCGGTCGGAGCTGCCACCGGCCGCCGTGGCGGCGTGAGCCTTGTCCCCCCATCTCCTCGCCGCCCGGCGTGCGGCGGCCTCGCCGTCGCCATCATCATCCATGACGGCGCGCACGCACCGCTCGACCTCGCCGCGCAGGAACAAGCCCGCGGCGGCGTCGCGGTGCGCGCGCACGCCGGCGCCCCAGGCGCGCTCGACGTACCGCGCGTTGGTCGGCTGGTCGGTCCAGAGCCCCAGCGCGACCATGGGCACGCCGAAGCTGAGCGCCTCCAGCGTCGAGTTCCAGCCGCAGTGGGTGAGGAAGCAGCCCACGGGCGGGTGCGCCAGCACGTCCAGCTGCGGGCACCAGCGCACGATCATGGCGGCGCCCGACGCCGTCAGCTCGTCCAGGAGGTGGCGCGGGAGCTGGGGCTCCTCGGCGGCCCTCACCACCCAGAGGAATGGCCGCCCGGCGGCGAGGAGGCCGCGGGCGAGCTCCTCCGACTGAGCTGCGCCGAGGGACGCGAAGCTGCCGAAGGAGACGTAGGCCACGGAGCTCGGGGGCTTGGTGTCCAGCCACTTCATGCAGGCATCCTCTGGGTTTAGTAGGTTGGGGCCGTAGGTGATGTGGCCGGCGGCGTCGGTGTCGGCGGCGGGCAGCGGCACGCACGGACCGATGGCTCGGGCCTTCATGTAGTTTGTCAGTCCAGCCAAGACCTGGCAGCACAAGAAAAATGGTCCGCATGATTAGTCCGTCTGAAGGAACTTGCTCTTAACGTCTCATCGTACAGAATATATACAGACAGAGACACGGTAGCCACATTATACTCCTGTTGCTGAATGGTACGTCGCACTACAAAATAACCTATTCTATGGCTTGACCATCTAGCCTATATTAGTGCTGAGTTCCAAATTATAAATCCTTTAACTTTTTAGATATCAATTTTGACCACTCATTTTATTCGAAAAATTCGAAATTATTATTTATTATTTCACTATGATTCAGTTTATTTTATGATATATAATTTTTAAATACAACTAGAATTTTTTTCATATTTTACAATTTTTAATAAAACAAGCGGCAACCTTGGTAAAAAATAATATATAATTTAGAACGGATGGAAGTATCTCACATCACCCCTCCTGGAGGGGTTCCAATTCCACGCCACTCGGTTTCAGTTCCATATATACCTAGGAAGCCAACTAGTCAAGAACAAGCTAGCGAGGCACCGTGATTTAGTGAAAGGCTAGGGCAAAGCTGACTTTCAACCTTTAATTTGTTAAGGTCGTCTGGTTTTAGATTTGGAACTTTAAAATCAGACATGACACACACCTCTACGGCGTTGACCAAACATGCAGAGTAGATGAATTTGCCCATTTCAAAGGTACTTCTATTTTCAAAAAAAAAAAAATAGAAATCTTGTTTAATCTCTAAAATTTATAAATAATTAGTGAAATAATAAAATTAATCCAACATCAGTATTTATAAAATAGCATAATCTATCTATCAGTGATTTATTTGCATATAATTACTTGAAGCTTATTTATTTTTTCCAGATAGATAAATAGAAATATGAACAACAATATCTAACTAACCCAAAATTGAGGCCATAAATAATTATATTTTTGGAAAAAGTTGTTAATATTTTTATTTCTTTAAAATAAATTAATATCTTTTTTCTTAGTTGAAACCAGATTTTTACTAATAAAAAATAAAAAAACTTTTTGAAAATGAGTAAAAGGATTAATTTTGTCTGGTCTTGAAGTTCTGAAGTGAAAGTGTGAAATTTTTAAAAAAAGATGGCATGAACAGTTAGTCCCGGTCCATGCATGATTACTCAAGGTCATAAGGATGAGTAGAGGAAAGCTTGATATTGTTCACTCGCCTCACTCTCCAGATCATCGAACGAGTTGAACAGCACCCAATCATCCTTTCCTGCATGCACATGAGCGAACTGGTTCAGCGCGTTCTTGGCGATCTGCGGGTAGGGCCCGTCGTCGTACACGAACGACGGGAGCTCCGACCTCTCCATCTCCGGCAGCCCCTGGAACGCCTCGCTCCGGGCGCCACCACCACCGCCGTGCTCGGCAGGCGCCGGCGGCGCCGGTGGCATGGGAAGCCTGCCCTGGGTGAAGTGGTAGTAGACGGCGCTGACCGAGCACGATTGCGTGGAGAAAGGGACGGCGGGCAGGTCCATCCGCCGCGCCACGGTGCGCACCCAGCCCTCGAAGGAGTCGTAGACGACGCACGTGAAGGCGGCCGGCGGCGGCGACGAGGCGCGCGCCTCGATGAGCGACGCGAACGACGCCGACGCGGCGGCCGCCTGCTTCTCCAGGTACGCGGCCATGCTGGCGGCCGACGCGTAGCCGCCCTCGTCGTGGCCGTCGGAGATGGCCTCGACCATGGCCGGGCGCGCGTCCACGCCGGACGTCCTCGCGATGAAGCGGGTGGTGACGAGCGTGGTGGCCACGCCCTTGGACGCCAGCAGCCTGGCGAACTGCACCATTGGGTTCATGTGGCTCTGGCCAGGGAAGGGCATAACGAGGACATGCGCCATGATGGTTGTACTTGTTTCTACGTTCTTGCTGTTGGTGTCTCATCGTGTGGATCTAGGCCCTTAGCCTACCACTAGCGAGTTCATCAATAGAAAAACACAATGTTCTTGTAGATCTAGGGGTGGAGAAAGAAAGAGAGAGGGGTTTCACCTTGGGTGTTGAGGAAGGGCTCGGCCGGTGCCGTGTGGGCAACGGGGTTGTCAAGATCGGTGCGGCGACGGTCCTCAACCTCCTTGTCGTGCGCCTCCTTGGGGCGGCGCTCCTCCGCCGCCTTGGCTTCCTCTTCTCTCCTCCTCTCCTGCTCCTGCACATCGTCGGCACTAGGGTTGCCGTTAGCGGGGTCAGCCATCGGGACGACGACGGCGGTGTGGCTCTTCCGGTCACTGGGTGCGCGTATGGGAGATCGGATCCCTCTGTCGGGCTAGGGTTTAGCGGTGGCGGCTGTGGATGCGTTGGCCTCCGCGCCGGCCCCTGGACCCCTCTTTATATAGCGCATTGTGACCGGGGGCCACAACCACGGGAAAAGGCCGCGCCCCCGATCAGGGCGCGTGACTCCCTCGGATTCGGTCTCATGACCGTTCCGAGATCAAATCCAACATTCTCCCCCTTTGATCTCGGTCTCATCAATGTCATAGTCATTCATCGCTTCGTCCCTCGACAGATCAACATACCGAGACCAAAGCGTTCAAAAGCCAGTTACGTGCAATTGAACTCATTGACTACAGTATATCTTTCCATATCAGGACTAAGATTTCTGTGAGACGGTTGTTTCAACAACCCTCAATCCAGAATCATAGGCCTTTCTGTAAACCCATGCAGGCTAAGTGTTTATTCAACACTTTGGGTGAAACGCCTTTAGTCAGCGGATCCGCAAGCATTTCTTCGGTTCCTAAATGCTCGACGTCAATAGTGTGATCCTACATTCTTTCTTTCACAACATAAAATTTAATGTCAATGTGTTTCGATGCACCACTTGACCTCTGGTTATGAAAATGGTCTATTGCTGACGAATTGTGCCAATATATCTTGAGTGGTTTTTCAATACAATCCACCACTCTCAAACCGGGTATAAATTTCTTTAGCCACATGGCCTGTCCCGTTGCCTCAAAACAAGTAATAATCTCAGCGTACATTGTCGACGATGCAACGATGGATTGCTTGCAACTTTTCCATGATACGGCTCCTCCTGCCAGAGTGAAAACGTATCCAGACGTGGACTTCCTGGTGTCAATACACCTTGTCCAGTCTGCATCTGCATAGCCTACTAACTGCAGGGCGTCTGTCTTTCTATATGTCAATATCAAGTCTTTTGTCCCTCGCAAGTATCGCAAGGCTTTCTTCGCAGCTATCCAGTGAGCTCTTCCTGGATTCGACTGGTATCTTCCAAACATCCCGGTCGTGAATGCCAGGTCGGGGCATGTGCACACTTGTGCATACATAATGCTTCCGATCGCTGAAGCATATGGAACCGATTTCATGTGTTTTTTCTCATATTCATTCTTGGGACATTGAAAATTCCCAAATTCATCCCCATTGGCAATTGGAACAGGACCTGCTTTACAGGCTTGCATACCATATCTTTTCAAGACATTTTCAATATATGTCTTCTAAGACAATCCTAATATGCATCTATTTCTGTCTCTGTGGATTTGAATCCCCAGGACATAGGACGCCTCCCCCAAATCCTTCATATCATAATTCGAGCATAGAAAACTCTTTGTCTCTTGCAGCAAATCCATATCACTGCTAGCCAGTAGGATATCATCCACGTACAGGACTAGGAAAATATACCTTCCGTTTTGAAACTTTGCATAAATGCAATTGTCCTCGTCATTCTCTTTGAAACCAAACTTTTGAATAGTCTCATCAAACTTCAAATACAATTGTCTTGAAGCTTGTTTCAATCCATAAATGGATTTCTTTAGGTGGCATCCCAGATTTTCTTTTCCTTCCACAACAAAACCTTTGGGTTGAGCCATGAAAACGTTTTTATTGAGCACTCCATTCAAGAATGCTGTCTTTACATCCATCTGATGTAACTCCAAATCAAAATGAGCCATAATGATTCTGAAGGAGTCTTTCGACGATACGGGTGAGAAGGTTTCGGTGTAATCGATTCCCTCTCTCTGAGTGAAGCCTTTCGCCACTAATCGGGCTTTGTATCTTTCAATGTTCCCTTTGGAGTCCCTTTTTGTCTTGTAGACCTATTTACAGCCTATTTTCTTTGCTCCTTTGGGAATTTTTTCTAAGTCCCAGACTTTATTCGTGTCCATAGATCTCATTTCATCTTCCATAGCGGCAAGCCACTTGGATGAGTCAGGACTTCTCATGGCCTCCTCATATGTAGTGGGATCTCCCTCCAGGGCTATATCCTCACTAACATACACCTCGTAATCGTCAGGAATCGCAGATTTCCTTACTCTTTGTGACCTTCTTACAGGCACATCTTGTTCCTCCACTTGAGGCTGCTCTGGTGGTGGACTGTCAGGCACAATTTCTTGTTCCGATCCTTCAGTCTCAGCCGCATCAGGAGCCAAAGGCTCAGGGGTTGCAGCAGGAGGCTCAGAGACTGGTACAATTTCTTGTTCATTTGCTGTCGTACCTGACGAACCAACATCCACAGCAGGGGTTGCAACAACAGTTGGTTGAACTGGTGGTGCTACCTCAGCAGGCATCGAGAAGTAAGGTTCTTCTACCATCGGAAATGGGACGTACATCCTCTTTTCCTAAAGGTTCACCTCTCGAGGTGCCATGCTCCTCCGGATCATGTCATTTTCTAGAAACACTGCGTGTCTCGTCTCAACAAATTTCATGTGTCTGTCTGGACAATAAAATCTAAAGTCTTTCGACTTTTCAGGATAGCCAATAAAATGGCAACTCACTGTCTTTTCATCCAATTTTCCCTGTGAGGGGTTAAATATCTTTGCCTCAGCTGGGCAGCCCCAAACATGCAAATAATTCAATGTGGGCTTTCTTCCAGTCCATAACTCGTATGGCGTCTTAGGAACAGACTTACTGGGAACCCGATTAAGTATATGAATGGCGGTTTTTAATGCCTCCATCCACAGACTAACCGGAAGTGTCGAGTAGCTTATCATACTGCGCACCATGTCCATCAAGGTGCAATTTCTTCTTTCTGCTACTCTATTCTGCTGAGGTTCACCCGGTGTCGAATACTGGGCTACTATTCCATTTTCCCGCAGAAACCTTGCAAAAGGTCCAGGAACTTGTCCATACTGCGTATGTCGACCATAGTACTCCCCCCCGCGGTCAGATCTAACAATCTTTATCTTTTAAGTCATGCTGATTTTCAACTTCAGCTTTGAAAGTCTTAAATTTGTCTAACGCTTCTGATCTTTCTTTGAGGGGGTAAATGTAGCCATATCGAGAGTAATCGTCTGTGAACGTTATGAACAAGTCATAACCGTCCACAGTCCTTTCAGGGAAAGGACCACAAATATCAGTATGGATTATCTCCAATACTCTCGAGCTACGTTTCGCGTTTTTCTTAATTTGCTTCGCAAATTTTCCTTTGATGCAGTCAATGCAACGGTCTAAGTCTGTAAAGTCTAACGGATGGAGAATATCTTCTTTTATCAATCGTTCTATCCTCCCCCTCGAAATGTGGCCTAAACGACAATGCCACAATTTCGACGAAGTTTCTCCATCGTTTCGTTTTTTTTTTCTTTGTCTTAGTCGTTTTAGGTACAGAATCGGATGCATCAATTTCATTCACAACATTGCAATGGGAAATTAAATAAAGCATGTCTTGTAAAACACCAAGACCAACATCTTTGTTATTACAACGAATAACGCATCGATTATTCCCAAAATGATAATGTACCAAATCTTTATCAAGTCTGGAGACAGAAATCAAGTATTCGACACATGAACAAATTCCGCAATAACAATTCAAAACCATCAACAAATTCATGTTGCGGAATTGTTACAAATAGAACATCCCGCAATAACAATTCAAAACCATCAACAAATTCTAGAGAAACATCTCCAATGGCTTTGACCGGGACTTCAACTCCGTTAGCAACTCTAACGTTTCTTCTGCCCCTTTCCAGCATCCTCTTTTGTCTGAAGCCCTGTAAAGAATTCGCAACATAAACAGTTGCACCAGAATCAATCCACCAAGCAGTAGTGGGAAAATCTAAATATAGGGATTCATCAATAAAGGTCACTTGATCTGTACCTTTGTCTTTGTCTTTCGGGTCTTTCGGGATGAGAGACCTCAACCAGTCTGGACAGTCTTTCTTGTAGTGCCCTTCTTGTTTGCAGTGCAAGCAAACATTCCAAGGCACAGGAAAGAATTTTTCAGGATTCTTCCCTCTACCATGGTTGTGGTTGATCGTAGATGTCTTGCTTGTAGACTGTCCAAGGTCTCCTTTAGGCCCTTTCTTGAAGATCGGGTTGGAGTTCTTGTTCATTTTCTTTGACTGATTGGAGATATAGTTAAGAGAGTCACTCTTGTGGCTCTTCAACCTCTACTCTTCTTGTAAGCACTGTGCCATCAGCTGCTCTATCGTCCATCTGTCCTTGACAGTGGTGTTGTAATGCACATGAAAAGTGTCATATTCTTTGGGAAGTGACTTCATTATCATGTGCACTACGAAGTTCTCAGGCAAATCTTTGCCCAAGTAATTGTTCAGCTTGACAGCAGTGCTAGTCATTTTCTGGATATATGCTCGCACTTCATAACTGTCACACCTCGTGTTGGTGAAGTCGTCTACCAGGGTGCTAGCATACGCCTTGGACGATCCAGTAAACTGAGACTTCAGTCTATCCAGAAGCTCCTTAGCAGTACCATACTCTGGTATTGACCCCTCAATGGAGTCATCAATGAGGTTTCTGATAATCTTCAAACACTTAGTGTTTGAAATCTCCCACTTTCTTTTTTCGATGCTGCAGTGCAGCATCTTGTCATCATATCGAGCCTCGCCAGGAGCGGGCTCAGTGGGTTTGTCGTACAGGAGTGCGAAATCCATGTCAGTTAAAGTGAACATCATGTCAATGTCTTTGCACCAAGTGGGATAGTTCGGCCCCTTAGAGCTTGTCAATCTTCCCCATATGAGCGAGGAGCGCCGCAGTATTCATGCCTTGGGTGAATAATGAAATATAAATCAAAATTAGATCATGCTCAAAAGCAATAAATTTCTCATGCATGAATTAAAATCAACGTTGGTCGAAATTAAAACATACATAAAATCAATCTCTATTCTAGATTCATCGTTGGATAAAACTAGAATAAAATCAGAGATACAATCATGACTCATCATTAAATTTAACGTTGGTTAAAAATAACAATAAAGTCATACAAAATCTAATAACATGCATGTCTCTAAACAATCATTCACGTTGGTTTCAAATTATCTAGAGATTATGCACATTAAAATCATATCATCAGCAGCAGAAAACGTGGCATAAATCACAATGTCTAATTCTGTAAATAAAACTCCAAGCTTTCAGTTTTAATCATCATGCAGAAAAGCATATATACATATCAATAATCATGGAAAATCTGGAATAGAAAAAAGGAAAACAATTTTCTTTCCAATCTGGCCGAATTCGGCCCAATTAGGCCCAATTAGGCCCATGGCCTCTCTGGCTGGGCGGCGCGCGCGCCAGGCCACCGCCAACCTGGGCCTGGGCTGCGCATCAGGCCCAGCCCAGCTGCGGCGCGCGGCCGCCTGCCCGCCTCATCCTCGGCCGTCGGATCAAATCCGACGGTTAGAGTTCATCGGTGTGAGGTATAAGGCGCCGGAGTTTTCGGGGCAGGGCGAAACCCTAGCCCATTTCCATTCGGTCTCCCCCCCCCCCCCGCGCGTGCTTCTCTCTGCCACCGCCCGCCTCCCCTTTCCCCACCGTCGCCGGCGAGAGAGAGAGAGAGGGAGAACGACGACACAGCGCCGCCGCCCGGCTTCTCGTTGGCGCCCCCCCCGAGGGTGGACGCGCCGCCGCCGAGCAGCCCCGCGGCGATGTCCTCTCGGTCCGCACGCGTGCGGGTGCGCACACGGCGACCGGCGGCGGTGGTCGCCTTCTACCTGGACGCCGGCGATGCCGGCGAGGTCAAGGTAAGCCCTCTGGGCCTTCGATTCGTGCGGGTTGGGGATTTGTCTAGGGTTAGGGTTTGAGTCCTCCCCCTATCTCTTTTGGTTTTCATGAATCCGAGCCAAATTATCCCAAGATCCGGTCGGTTTCATGTCGAATCTTGCGATTCTCGTCCACAATTCTTGACCCGTAGGCCAAAACAACCCGCTAGGGTTAGGGATCGGGCCATGCCCGAGCTCATCTGATACCAAATGTTGGTGTCTCATCGTGTGGATCTAGGCCCTTAGCCTACCACTAGCGAGTTCATCGATAGAAAAACACAGTGTTCTTGTAGATCTAGGGGTGGAGAAAGAAAGAGAGAGGGGTTTCACCTTGGGTGTTGAGGAAGGGCTCGGCCGGTGCCGTGTGGGCAACGGGGTTGTCAAGATCGGCGCGGCGACGGTCCTCAACCTCCTTGTCGTGCGCCTCCTTGGGGCGGCGCTCCTCCACCGCCTTGGCTTCCTCTTCTCTCCTCCTCTCCTGCTCCTACACATCGTCGGCACTAGGGTTGCCGTTAGCGGGGTTAGCCATCAGGACGACGACGGCGGTGTGGCTCTTCCGGTCACTGGGTGCGCGTGTGGGAGATCGGATCCCTCTGTCGGGCTAGGGTTTAGCGGTGGCGGCTGTGGATGCGTTGGCCTCCGCGCCGGCCCCTAGGCCCCTCTTTATATACCGCATTGTGACCGGGGGCCACAACCACGGGGAAAGGCCGCGCCCCCGATCAGGGCGCGTGACTCCCTCGAATTCGGTCTCATGACCGTTCCGAGATCAAATCCAACACTTGCAACAATGGAAGATACGTACATGGAGCTTAGCAAACGTTGCAGGTTGCAATGCAATTCGGCAAACTTGCTGACTGCTGAGCGTTTGTGATCACAGTGGTATATATATGCAAGCTAGCGACACTTTTCCAGTGTTGGCACACACCTGAATTTTAGGAATCCTCGTGCCAATTCATCACAACTTGATTCTTTAAAGCATCACAAGAATTTGCCCCCCTCTCTTGGCCAGCCGCCTGCCACCACCACGTACGTGGTAAGGAATATAATCTATATGCAAAATGAAATATATGCACGGTCACGCCAGAATCAAAGCATCGTTAGCATAATTTCCGCATAATCTATTTCCTCGTGAAACTGCACCATTACATTTTCTTTGGAGCCCATTCAGAAATGCAAGGCAATCCCTCTAAAATTCTCATATCGGTCAGAACGAAAACTGGCATTTTAACTTGTTCCTCTTGATGATAGCTAGGGCGGGCCCAGGGGGATCATGGGTATGCAGTTGAATACCCATGATTTCTGCAAAACCAATGCCTATACGTTGTACATATGTACTTAGCAAGTGTAAATTCTATTCATTCTTTGGGATTTTGAATACACATAGTAATTTTGAATACCCATAGTTCAAAGTCTAGGCCCGCCTCTCTGTTGATAGCGTGCATGCTCAACTATGTCCTAGGGCAATGTTGCGGGCTAATGGGGTTACCAAACTAGCCATGCATGTTGCAATGTTTCCCGGCCGGGGCTAGAGGGCAGAGCACCTAGAGTAACATCTGACGACAAACTGTTGAATGTGTGTTCAGAGATACAATGCAAGGGAGTAGTGGCATACACCATAAAGTTTAGGCCATGTTTGGTAACAAGGTATCCAAAAGCACAATACTATGGTATTGATGAATACATCAGTATTATAAGTCAAGCGGTGTTTGGCTAGTACCTACATACGACGGTTTTGAATACCACAGTATGAGCAAAACCACAGTATTTTTGTGGTTTTGAAAACTGGACTAGGGACTGGAGTTTTCTCCACGAGAGCGCGCTGTCCTCAGTCGCGCGCCATTATTTTCCGTACTCCCATGCAGAGCCATCCTTATCCTTTCCCCTTCCTCGTGAAATCCCGCCACCGTCCTCTCCCCGCCGCCCAAACGCCGCCTCCTCGCCGCCCGCACGCCGTGCTCCCCCGCCGCCCGCACGCCATTCCCCGCCGCCCGAACGCTGCCTTCCCCGCCGTCCGCACGCCGCCTCCCCCACCGCCTCCCCAGCCGCCCGCACGCGGCCACCGACGCAGTCCATGGGAGGATGCAGCAAGAAAGGAAAGAGTGGTATGCAGATTCTCTCCACCATCCTCCAATTGATCTTACCCGCACCGGCCATCCCTCCACGCCGACCATCCCTCCGCGCGTCGGCCCTCCATCCACCCGTAGCGTCCTCTTCCCTTGCCCACTGCCGTCCTGTGCCCCCACGACTGCCGTCCTCTTCCCACGCGCCGGCCATCCCTCTGCGCCGGCCCTCCTCTTCCCATTTTCCTTTACTTTGTTTGCTAAAATGTGTTTACCAAAGTATTGACTGATTAATATGGCTGTGTTTACCAATGTATTGCAGATTTGTGGGAGGTTGGGAGCTCAAGGCAAGAATGACATCTGACATTGAAGACATGTTGAACTATTCAACATCTTGAGCTGTATTGACCACTATGATTCTATTTTGTTGTCAATCGTGAACTGTATTGACCATTTGACCACCAGTGAACTGTTGAATTTTTCTGTCCAGAACCCATCGTGAATGTTCATGGATGAATACGGTTGGTTTGTTAGTTAAAAATACAGTATTGTGCTGCCATGTAATGCTAGGGAACCAAACGGGTTATGGTTTTAAAGAATACTATGGTTTTGAATGGTCAAAGCAAAACCATGGTATTACTGTCACTGCTAGCTACATACTGTGGTATTCTAATACTATGGTTTTGCTACAAATTGTGTTGCCAAACATCTCATGTACATACTTTTAGTCATGCATGCTGAAGGATGACAACACGTTTGGAAAATGTTCTCCGTGCCCGCTAGCATGTAGGGGACATATTCTTCATGTCCTATAGAGGTGAAAATAGTTGGAATAAATCCCATTGGGTGCCGCCTCGATGTATATATTTATACCATATGTGTTTGGATCAGTTAAAAATTATCTAACATTAGTTTTAATTTGTTCTAATAGATTACACGCCTTGCTAGTTGCTGATTTATTAGTTACACCTGTTTGAACTCAAACTAGTTAAATTCAATTTCCAGCGGATAATAATTAGTTGGTGTATTCTTTAATCCTTCTGAATTTGTATCTACAGATTCATTTTTTTTTGTTTTTGGCAAATGTGAAAACAAAACGTATGAAAACAATATGGTTATTTTTCGTACCATTTTATTTTTCTCATTTTTGACTGAAATATCTCGTTTTTATTCTCAAATCTCGTTTTAACCAATCCAATGAATATATGACTAGAGTGCAGATCACCTTAACACATGGAATTGACTTGCCGAATGTGTTTTCCCAGTGATACAAAGCAGCTATACCATTTCCCAGTGTTGGCAATGGCATATATAGTAGTAACTCCTAGTATATATGCATACCTGTCATACTTGCATGCAAAAGGATCAGCACGTTGGAAAATTTTTATCCGCCCCCGCTAACACACAAGGGACATATTCTTTCCGGCCCTCTGGTTGTACCCGTAGGATTTATTAGCCACACATAGGGGCGGTGGCACGTGACAACGCGTATGGATACAATCGCTCTTTTGAAAAAAAAAAAAATCCTCATCTCCATCCGTAGTCCTACGAGGAATAAAATCCCTAACAACCATTCAGATGTCTTGTCCAGCATAATTTGTATATGTGGTTTGCATTATTAGTTCAATGTTATTGTACATATGTATTTTTTTCCACGAAAAATGTACATAGGTTTTATTAATAACGACCTAATTCACCCTCTGATCTCTGATCCCGCAGTAGTACTATATAAAAAGTTTATCATAATCTCGAACTAGATTAATGGATCGAGGGAAATGGAGACATGGTGCTCTTGGCCCATCCCCCAAGAAATGAAATTTTCATGTGTACATAGAATTCCTACAGCAACGCTACACAGGTTTGCAATATATTACCCATGGGCCATGGCGGCCGAGGCTTGAAGGCAAATCACCTCGTATAACATGTGTCAGCAACTTATTGCCCAATGTATTTTCCCAGTGATACACCTTTTCCAGTGTTGCCATACACCACGAAGTTGGCATATAGGGGATGACAATGCATTTGGAAAAAAAAAATTCCCCGTCCCTGCTAAACGGTTGCGGGGACATTCTTGCTGTCCCGTATCAGTACGGGATATACCTGATACCTACACAGCAGTGATGCCAACCAATTTAGGAAAAACTTTTAGAAAAAAGTTTCTCCTTTTTAATGTTTGACCTTTGTACCCGTGCGGAACAAATGCACTTTTTTGCATTTTACACCCCCCCCGCCGCAAAAAAAAAAAAAAAAAGGCAAAAACGACCTCTCTCCAAAACTATTTGCACCCTATGACCCTTGGTGCCTCAGTAGAACATTGCGGCGCCACGGATGATGGCGCTACAATATTTGCCACGTAGGAACCGTCCGGAGTGGTTTATGGTGGTCTGCCACGTCATTTCCGGGGTCAAAATCGTATTTTTGAAAAATCGTATTTTTTTTCATACAACGTCGGATTGAAATGATCTTTATATAAAAATTATAGCCCTCGATGAGATCTACAACTTTGTAGTTTTGAATTTTTTCATTTGAGGTCGTTTAGAAGCTCTAAAAAAGCATTATAAATCGATCTGTATTGTAGGCAATCTCTGTTTAGAAAAATTATACTTTTTACATGTGACGCCGGATGAAAATGATCTTTACATTAACATTTTAGCACGCAATGAGATCTACAATTTTGTAGTTTCGAGTTTTTTCATTTGAAGTCATCTAGACGATCAAAAAATTTGTTATAAATCTGACCACAATCTACGCGTTATAGATCTACAATTTTGTAGTTTTGAGTTTTTTCATTTGAAATCATCTAGACGATAAAAAAATTCGTTATAAATCTGACCGTAATCTGTGCGTTTTTATTTATTTTTTAAATATTTTTACATGTGACGTCAAATGAAAATGTTTCTATATAAAAATTATATAAAAATTGTAGATTCTAACTAGATGTATAACTTGGTAGTTTTAAGTTTTTTTTTTATTTAGAGTTATTTAGATGCTCTTAAAATTATTTTAATTATAATATAAACGACGCAGGCAGATTTAGATATTAGCACTTGATAAGGTTTCTGTGACGTCGGAATAATGGACGGTGAATGTCTATCTTTATCATAATAATATTTCATTTAGAAAAGAGTATGATTATATGAAATAATAAATTTGAACGCTAATATACAACAATAGATGTTCAATAATAATGATAGAAACAGAGCAATATATGAATCGTGTATATCAATGTCGGGTTAAAGCAAACGCACGAAAGAAGAATTTAATGTATCTTATAGTAACAGTTTACATTATGCTCTGCTCATTACATTTGATGGCACATCAAGCAATATAAAAAATAAAAATATTGTACTAAAACATGATTTTTAATAACCGGTAGAAGTAATGTTGTTAATATCTAATGGTTCAATGTGTTTTATTTTGTTGTTCCATGGCTAAAGGAATAAAAAAAAGGCTAAGAAGAATCACGTTTTCGACTTAAGATAACAAATGAGAAGAATCAAGTTAATACCTCAAAATGGAAATCGAAGCCTTTTGCGGATATTAGTTATGGTGTTTTTGGGATAAAATTTTTTGTTTAATATATGTATCACTTGATTTTAAATTATTATTTTACGAGAGATAATTAGAAAAATCTCTAATTAATTTCAAATGAAAAAACTCAAACCGACAGAGTTGTAGATCTAGCTGGGAGCTACAACTTTTATGTAGAAACTTCTCATTCAATGTTACATGTAAAAATATTTTTTTTACAAAAAACAAAAAACGTGCAGATTACGGTTAGATTTATAACGAATTTTTCGATTGTCCAGATGACTTCAAATGAAAAAACTCAAAACTACAAGTAGATCTCATTGAGTGCTACAATGTTCATGAAAAGATTATTTGCATCCGGTATGCAAAAAATATAATTTTTCTAAAACAGAGATTGCGTACAATACATATCGATTTATAATGAATTTTTATGAGTTCTAAACGACCTCAAATGAAAAAACTCAAAGCTACAAAGTTGTAGATCTCGTCGAGTGCTACAATTGTCATATAAAGATCATTCCAATCCGACTTCGTATGAAAAAGATACGATTTTCATATAAAGAATACCTCAATCTGACATCGTATGATAAAGATACGATTTTTCAAAGTGGAACAGCCTGCGGCGCCACACTGCAGTGGCGCCGCAAGCTTTTGACCCCGAAAATAATATGGCAGACTACTATAGACCACCCCAGACGGTTCATACGTGGCAAATATTGCGGCGTCATCATCCGTGGCGCCGCAACGTTCTACTGCGGCCGCAAAGAGAGTCATACGGTGCAAATAGTTTCGAAAAGAGATTATTTTTGCAATTTCTTTAGCCGGGGGTTAAAATGCAAAAAAAGTACGAATAAATCCCAACAGAGATCTCCATCTATTGCTAATTATATGGACTTTACATTATTATTACAAAATATTCCTTATAGACACACTTACAGTTTATAAAGGATAATATATGCATTGAATAATCGCATAAATTTATATAGTGAACAATAATAACAAAAGTGTGGAATGCTTCTACTTCTACCGGTCGCTAAAATATGTCATGGGCACATCACGCGGGGTGATACGGATGGTACACGTCTTTCATTTTAGTAGGACACATTCAATCCAAAAGAAAACAATGGTGGATACAAATTCCTTACATGTATTTTTATCCTACTAGAACACTAGCCCTAACTTGGTCGTGGAGGCATGTGGGGCAGTGGCGGAGCGTGGGTCTAAGCACACAAACGACATGCAGGAGCCACGCTCGGTGGTGATGCCTGCTCAAAACACAATGGGTTATGAGCATTTGTGATTGCTGTCAGTAGCTGCTTTCTAGCTTCAGCACACAAAAGACATGCAGACTTACAGTTTACGTGGCGCTTCAGCACCCAGAAGACAGTCAAACATGAAACTTTAGTTTACGTTGCGCGAAGTAAGCGTGGGCAATTAAACTAAAGTTCCGTAGAATAAAATCTAATTTTTTTGTGGAAGAGCAGCAGAAGACTTGCTGCAAATATATTAAGAAGACGAAAGTTCTACCCATTTTCTAATAGAAAAAGGTACCTAAAAAACACACAAGAAAGAGAGGCAAACGAAAAAAACAGACACCACTCAACTCAAAACAAAAAAGAAGACCACCCAACTAAAGGCAGCCACTGAAGCGCCCCAGCCCGTAAGCGGGACTAAAATTTACTTTATTATCATTCCCAGGGTTATAATAATCACATTCTTACATCAGAGTAGTACAGATCCGCCCTAACGGGACAGACCGAACGGGGCGCAGCCCGAAACATATAACTGCAGCGGAACTTAAACGGTAGACCCAAGCTTTCCCACTTCACACCGTTGGGATAGGCCGCAACCCTTACACGTACAAACCCTTTTTAAAAGACGACTTCGTCTTCTCTGAAAAACAATAACAAAGGGGGTGAGCACGAAAAACGTACTCCGCAAGCCCACCTTCCTCCATAAAGAATTTGGGGTCAAAGCTATTACTATATGCAAGATATATCTGGAGCTCTGGATAGTTTTGCCCGAAAATATGCAAGGCTCATTGATTCTCAGTTTTATTTTCCAGAAACACTTTTTCCAAAAGGGGTGTCACTGGACTTGACGGTCCACCGTGGCTCATGGCACGCAGGCCAACATTTTTCTTCAAAGCTCCCGGGCCACGCCCGTAGCTTCCAAAAACATCATTTTCACCCAACCAAACCCTCATTTTATAAATCACTACTGGTAGAAACCAAACCGTAACTCGACGTCCATACCAGTGGACAACGGACTATACGGATAGATTTATACTCTGGCCAGAGGTGCACACTTTACCCACAAGTTTGATCCAGACACTCATGATCAGTAAGGCCTTTCTCGCTCAAGGCTCTACCCCCGCAAGTATTCCCCGGCCTCAACCAAGGAGAGACATGGGCCCTGTCGCATCAGTGCCAGCAGACACGCGATGTCGCTTCAGTGCCAGCAGACACACGACTTCCACCATTCCCAGTCCCTCGGTGCTCCCAGCCTACGGGTATCGGGAGGTTGTTCCTTGCGGGTTCCGGCCAAGTGTTGCCGTATACGGCATCGAGTGGTTGCATGATAAAGAGTTAGGCAAGATGAGACTCCAAATCGGTCCTTAGAAGAGCAGAGCTTCCTCAAACACCGCTCGGTCCTCTCCACGAGACCGGACCCCAGTGTAACCGTGAGAACGGTACCCGGGCTCTCCACCCTTCGACACGTGGCATGGCCGACCGAAATCGACCGCCGGGGTCTTTTCCCATGTTTTCGCAAACGCACACCAGCCAATTTCCAACCTAAGTTCCACAACAAGATTAATGTATGATATTAAGTGAGCGATCTACCTGTGCGCGCTACGTCTAAAAGGTTCGGGTGGCTATCCTACCAAGTTTTTCTTAGCAAGCAAAACGTGCAGGTTTTATCATTAATCAGGGCAATGGGTGGTTTATCAAAAACTGGGTAATTTATGCATCAAGTGAGATTCCAGTGGACGTGCCGTTCACTTCGTTGGGGTCTATCGGGACGTCGACGGCCGAGGGCGAGGGTTCATCATCCTTCGGATACATTGGCATTCTAACTCCCATTGACGGGCGTGATGGCGTTCCATCCACCTAGCGTTCTCGTCGAGAATCTGCTGCATGCGCCGGTTGCTTTCTTCGAGTGTTTCGAACATCCTTGTCATGAAAGGCGTTCCGACCAGAATCTCCGGTATAACCTAAGTGCAACAACAGAGAACAAATAAACAAGGCATATTATGAGCTCAACAAGGGTTGCTGGTGTTGGGAGAAGGATAAGAAGGTTGTACCAACGGTTCCGGAATCCATAGACTAAGTGGCTCCATGGTTTGGCGCTTCGTCGCAGGGTGCTGAGCCGAGGGCCGATCGCACCGCTGGACTTGGTAAGGGTCAGGAGAGGTGTGCCACTGCTGCGGGTATGGACGGCCATGGCGGGGGCGATGGCGCCGAGAGTGTGGGGGTTGCATGTCGGCGAGAAGGATTTCTGTAGACACAACAACGAAGCGTGTGAGAGTCAAGAGATGTACATGGATGCGTAGAGCTTGATTTATGGAGAATTTAGGTGCAAGAATCGCCTAAATCGGAGTCCATACGGTCGAGATATGAAATTCTTTAGAAAAGAAAATCATAAATCGAAAAGAAAAAGGAAAAAGGCTTCGCGGGCCAGAAGTAACGTGCGCGGCCCACTCCTCCGTCGCCCGGCTCGGCCCGCGCCCGCCTTTCCCGCCCATGGGCCTTTACAGGCCGGCCCACGGGGCGGAACGGCCCGCGACGGCTCGGCCTGACGGCGGGGCGGTGGTCCCCACGTGTCAGCCACACGAAGGAGGAGACGGCGCGGAGACGGCGTCGCGGATCGGTTCGGCCGAACCGGCCACCGTCGCGGCTCCGCGGCTCGCCGGCAGTTCACCACCGGTGGCCCGGTTTCGGCGACGAGGTCAAGCCGACGAGGGAGAGGGCGGAAGGGCGAACTCGATGGGGGTATCGTGGAGGTGGAGCGGGCGGCGGGTGGTCCTGGCGGCGGTGACCCGAAGTACCGGTGAGGGAGGGAGGCTACGGCACGGCGGCGCTCCGGCGTTCCAGGGCAGCTCCGGCCGTGGGAAGTGGTGAGGGAGGTGCGCACGGAGACGGCGGAGCTTGGGCTCGCCTCAATTTGAGAGTGGGGAGACTGCGGAGGGGTGGATTGGAGCGGCGGCGAGGTGACTGTTGACGGCACTTAATCACGCCAAATCCTTATACTGCAAGCGCACAGTATCGGTGTAGCTTTTCCCTTAGGATGAGTATCTAAGGTTTGTCAATCCATGGAAAACTAGGTTTAAACTACTATTAATCAAGGATTAATCAATTACTAAGTAGCTCTAATTGATCTAAACAAGCTTAAAGGAGGATTAAAACTACTCTAATTACACTCTAATCTATACTCTAATACAGGTCTAATTACGGTCTAAAAGAGATCTAAACTAGGTATACAAGAGAGTCTAATTACTCACTAATCTAAATCTAAACTAAACTAAGGATGATAAACGATATTCTAATCACAAACTAGATATAAAACTAACTATAACATAAACTAGATCAAGAACAAGAGATTAATAGATCAAAAGCAAGATCGATGAAGAAGCTACTACGGCTAAGGAATTAGCAAGAGATATAAGACAAACTTCTTATAAACTATGAACTACCTTGAGCATGGATCTAACGTGAAACATAGAATAAACATGATCATGAATGTCATAGACTTGCTCGAACCTTTCCCCGGGCTCTACAGTCACTAGTAACCAGGTAATCGACGAACTAGCAAATCCAAACCATCTCTAAGCATGAGTAAATTCAATCAACTAATTAAAGTAAAAAGATCTACTAAAAGACATGTGGATATATCAACTCTAGCTAGATCACATGTAGAGATGAAGCATTGCAAAGATATGGATCATATATCATGTATAAACAAAAAACTAATAGCAAATAGACTATTTCATTGATCGA
This sequence comes from Paspalum notatum, assembly GCA_022530915.1. Lineage (NCBI taxonomy): Eukaryota > Viridiplantae > Streptophyta > Magnoliopsida > Poales > Poaceae > Paspalum > Paspalum notatum. The sequence goes on along the minus strand of CM039690.1, from coordinate 6,984,032 downwards.
ACTCAAGGTTTATCATAGAAAAATAAGAAGAACAGAGAGTTACTCGAGATACATCATGAACTAGAAGCGCATAGTCGTCGAGACGGACTCGATGAAGAACATATTCGAAGATGAACTCGAGACTCTACGGGAACAGGTGAGGTCGGCCGACCCCCTCTGGTCCTGCCTCCTCTCGCAGCCTCCTTTCGCCGAGATCTCCTACTCGCCGGGTTACTTGATCGTCGGCCCTAAACCCTAACTTTGGAGCCCTGGTTTACAATGAATTCGATAGAATTGGATGTCTCTCCCTCTAGGGAGTCCATATATTTATACTCCGGAGAGTCCCCTATACATGGAATCTAATAGGTCGGTTCTAAGAGTCCTAAGACATCTAAAACACCTATTCCTATGTATATACATGTATCTTGAAGAGTCCCGGTCGTCCATGAAGCTTCCTTGGTTGGAGAAGAAGTCCTTGTCCTAATCCTTCCTGAAACCAGCTTTCCATATTCTGCAGTCTTTAGTATTTCGACCATAACTCCCTCATCCGAAGTCCAAATAATGCAAACTAGGACACTAAATTGTAGAGCTCGAAGAGATCTACAACTTTGGTATTCAAACTTTCTTCATTTGACGTCATTAATGTCACCGAATTGGACCCGCAAGGTGCTGCTGTCTTGGAATCCGAGAATATCTCGAGATTTAATTGGGGCTTGGATTGGACCCTTGATAAACCTTCCTTGTCTTCATAATCTTCTTTCTCAAGCAAGCTTTAGCCTCCGGAACCTTCTCCATAATGGGCTTGGACCTTCTTTTGGGTTTCAATTGTCCTTCTTTTATTAATCATCGCACCTCCCTGGACCTGTAGCTTTGATCCATCAACGAGTAATCTTCTCAATTATTGCAATTATTCTCCAATTATTTGCTATTTTCTTGCAATATTTAATAATGTCCAAAAACAAAGAGCATTCTTGAAAACGGGGTTATTTGTTAGCAAAATAATACTAAATCATAAGATTATCTTCTGAAAAGGAATAAAATTATGTAAAAATAGAGCATAAATTTAGTACATAACACGCGTCAACAATATCCCCACACTTAGATCTTGCTAGTCCTCGAGCAAAGAGATCGATCAAAAACTCAACTAAATTTTAAACAAGAAACTTAATTAAATATAAACTTAACTAAATTTAAGCTAGTATAAACTCAACTAAATTTAAGCTAGTTCTAAATAATCACTTCTTAAATTAAACAAGTTCAGAATTCAATTCAATCTTAACATGGCATTTTAATCAACTTTCATGCATAGAGATCCCCACAGAAATTTTCGAAATCAAATGAATCATAGCAAAACCAAAACTTCCTTTAGATTTAAAATGGAGGGGTTTTTGTATGAAAAACAATCTCTATAGATCAAGAAATTACATCGGTTCTTCTTTGTCAAGCTCACGTGAAGTCACTCATATTTTGTGGCTATCCTATATAAAAATCACTCCTTTCTCACATCTCCAAGAGTTTAAGAGGAGCTTGGTAAAGGCTAGCAAAGTTAAATCAACTTATTGTTCAGCTAAGATATCTTCTTAAAGCTCATCTAATCACCTTAAATTAACTTGGCCATCGGAAATAAAAAAATAAATATATGCATAAATAGAGAGAAGAAAAAACAAGATATAGATAGTGGACATGTGCAACATTGAATAAATGAAGTGGGATAATTCTCAAAAATTGCACATGGTTGAAAAAGTGAAAGCTTTTGATCATTACACTAGTAAACACTAAGCCTCTCTTTCTCTTTTCCAAAATTTTTCTAATTCTACTTTCTTTTCCTTTTTTTTTCCTTCCCTTTCTCCTTTTTCTAATTCTACTTATCTCTCTTTTCTTTATTTAATTCGACCACCTGGTCCTTTTTTTTCTCCTTCTTTTTTTTACTTGGACGCCACCTCTCTTTTTTTTCTTTTTTTCTTTTTTTCGCCCCTTTTGTCTCACTCTTTTTTTTTTGAACTCTATTCCTTTTTACTCTACTGATTTGCTAGATCAAAATAACTATACAACTTTCTCTTTTGATTAGCAAATAAGCAAAAACTTCACTATACAGGCGATGAGTGTCAAAAGATCAAAGAGTTTAACGATTTGGAATTCAGCAAATGCTAGTGCTCCAGTGTAGAACAACTAGCACTGAATATATATGTGGAGGCTAGCAATCAAGAGATAAAGATAGATGACAAAATTTTTTAAGAGATCAAATTTTCTAAAGAAATCAACCTTAACCAAACTTATTTGAGATAACTAGCATATAAATTGTGTTTTCAACTAGGCTCTAATAGGATTTATCCTCTCTCTTGACAAAGGATGGAACACTTGATCTTAAGAGTTTTTTTTAAGTAAATAAATAAATCATCCTCCAAATCTCTTCCTAAAGAAGCGTAGCAAAGCTACAAATCATTATCTCTCTAATCAAATCATGGGTTATGCACTACTAATCAATCCTTTAAGCACCACAATAAAGATATTATGATTCTGAACAAGATTAATTCTTAAAGTAATAATGAAGAACAAACTTAAATTAAGTGAGAAATTTTATTTTTAATATAAACTAAGATTCACATAAAAACAAAATTTATTTTATAAATAAAGCAAAAACACATTTGATGATACACCTCCGCACACTTAAACAATACAATATTCATTGTTATTCACTCAAAGCATAAGATATAATCATCAAATATATAAATGAAAGCATAATAGTAGGTAAAGTATGAATGCAGAGAAGAGGATTTAAGAAAATGTTATCGTCCTTTGGATGAAGTGTAGTCGAATCTCTCTTATGGATGGATGAAAATTAGATGGTCTTCTAGGCTTCTTATTGGTTGCTTACTAATGTACAAGCAATCTCATCTTCACACTCTTCACTTGTTCATCATCTATCAATCTTCAATCTTCCCACTCTTGGCTTCACCAAATATAGATAGTGTTGATGTAGCTGACTTGATGCCTTCTCCATATTACTTCTCTTGATGACATCTTCAGATTTCAGATTTGAGCTTCAGAGATGTTGACAATTCTTAATCCTTCAATCCTTCGGCACCATGGTGGCATATGTGTTGATTCTTGAAACACTTCCTCTCAATGTTCTACTTCATCTTCATCACAAAAAGGTTTTTCCAATCTTTTATAAATTCTCTCTATACCTGCAAAACAAATTGAGCGCACAAATCTACTCCCATGGTGATAATCGGGAAGTAGATAGAATCTATCTTCATCTAACACATCCAATAATTCCTAATTTGTGGCTTAATTACTCTAGTCAAAACAAGGATTAGTAAAACCTATATGAATATATAAATGTGCAAATGTAAATGCATGCATTGGATAAGCATATAAACATAGACAATGATTAAATCAAGTTCTAAACACCACGTCTACAACATGATTGCTAGGTCTCTCTATAGCCATTTAAGATTTAACTAATCAAGATTAAAACACCACGTTTTATCATGATTATTAACTAATAACAGCACAAGAAAAACCAAACGCATTGCAAAGCTTATAAACTAATCAACAAAATATAAATATGGATAACTAGCAAGGTTTAATGAACTTCATCGTGATGATCAACAATCTAGTCTAAGAACCATGCTTACACAAGATTGCTAAGAAAAAATACTGATCAAACATTTAACAAAAACATGAAAGCACATATCATGAAGTTAAATAAACAACCAAGCTAATTAAAATGCAAACATGCAACTTTAATCTAAAATGCAACAAGGTGATAAATGCAAAATGCAACTTAAATGAAACATAACATATGATATAAATGCAATCTAAACCAAATTTTTTAGGTAATTAGCCACAAATTAGTTATCAAAGGAAAGTGTTTAAGCTTTCTAATTATCACATAAAATTAAAATTAAAACTAATTAAAAACGGGTTGCCTCCCGAAAAGTGCTTAATTTAAAGTCTACAGCTAGACTAAATAATATCACAAGTTTAAGAATATAAACGGGATTTACAAAACTTGTGATAAACATAAACATCCATAACCACAATTATGATTAAATTACAGAAGCAAAACAAATTATGGTTAACTAGAGTATGGATAATATATTTAGCATTAAATTTTTTCTCTAACTTAGGTTTATTAGGCATAAAATAATCAAAGTTAAAACTTATAGCCTCATTTTTATTTTTAGAAAAATCTAGCTTATAAACATAATTATTATCATAATAAGGCTTAACAACAAGATTTGACTTATTCAAATTGCAAGATTCATCAAAACAAATAGAATTTTGAGAAACATTTGTGTACCTTGGGTTCGAATTTTCGAATAGTTCACCCGCCGGCGTCTCAATTGAAATTTGAACCTCAACATCTTGAAATGATTCCTTATTGCTTTGATGATCTTCAATTTCACCACTGAGTTGTCCTTCTAAATATTCAGTCTTGAGCATAGTTGATGTTGAATCAGTCTCTTCATCTTCAAGCTTTGTCACATACTGATTCTGTGGAGTGAAATCTTGAGAAGCAACAGTGTTAACAACTGAGGAAGTAGCTAAGTATCTGGAGTCTTCCTGGAGTGAGCTACTACAAGTTGAGTGACTCCAATCTGATTGATAGCTTGTCTCCCACTCATCATCACTCCAATCTACATTAAATCCCATCGTTTGTCTCTCAAATGACATGCCATAGAACATTTCCTCAGTTATGTTGGTTGTCACCGAGTGAGGATAGCTTTGCTCATTGACTTCAAAATTCTGCAGCATCTCCCCTGTACTTTGGTCTTCACTAATTTTCTTTAGTGGAATTTCTGGTGGAAACGGAAACAGCTCCTCTTCCTCCACTAAGTCTTCTGGTGAAAGTGGTCCTACACACTTGAGTGTATCTCTAAACTCCACTGGCATCCAGCTCATAAACTCTGTCAAAGGCTTTGCACTGGTAAGATTTCTATAATCTGTACTCTTATTCTCCTCTTGAAGCGCAAAACTCTCATACTCCTCCTCAAATGCATAAGGCACTGGAGTCTTTTTGACCGATGGCTGGTCTTCAAATATGGAAGGGGTAGGCGCCATGAGTTCCTTCTTCGGCTTCTTCACTGCACTGTCTTTCCTATCTCTTTCAGTCTTGGAGTTTAAGCAGACATCTGACAGAATCTTGATAGCTTCACTCCACTTCCTGCTCATGAGTGATCCTCCTGCGCAAGTGTTTAGTCGCTCAAAGTCCTTAGTCTTCAGACTATAGTAGAAAATTGACATGAACATGTCTGGTGTAAATCCGAGTGGAGGTCCTTGTGTCCTCATTTCCTCAAGTCTATCCCAAGCTTCATAGATATCTTCATCCTCTCTCTGTCCAAAGTTCCAAATTTCCTTTCTCAACTTATTTACTCTAAGTGGAGAAAAGAACCTTGTGAGAAACTTCTATTCGAGAGTCTCCCGGTCTCCTTCAGCTTCTACTGAGGCAGCTTGGTACCACTTGTTGGCTTTATCCACAAGGGTAAATGGAAAGAGGTTCTACAACACCCACTCCACTGGGACTCCGTCTTGATAGAAGGTGTGGCACACTTGGTTGAGCTTTTCCAGATGCTTGTATGGATTTTCATCATCTTTTCCACTGAACTGATTTTCAGCAGCAATTCGGATGATTCCTGGTTTCAGCTCATAGGATCCTGATTTCGGTTTCTTGTTTGATCTTTGAAACTTCAAATTCACAGATTTCAGAGTTAAGTACTCTACAAGTGGCAGATCTACGCGCATTGAAATCATACCTGACACAAACACAAAACAAAACACAAAACGAAAGATCTATGACAGCAAAGTTGCTGGGTTAGTTTGAATTAAGAACGAACACGATAACGAACGAAGAACACAAAAACTAAATTAGAAAACAAGAATTTAATTAGATAACTCTAAAGTAATAAGAACTAAAATTAGAAAACACTAAACAATTAGAAACTAAGATTAAACACAAACTAGCGAATTAGAACACGCTAACTAATTTAGAACACAATTAGAAAACTATTAGCAAACAATTAGAACAAAACTATCACACGATTAAAACTAAACTAGCACAGAATTAGAACTAGATAAACACACAATTAGCAATCATGAACTAACTATCAGAACTAGTAGTAAAAGGCTAATACAAGATTAATAATATATTAAACGATAGTTTTTCCCGACAACGGCGACAGAAAAGCTTGTTGACGGCACTTAAGCACGCCAAATCCTTATACTGCAAGCGCACAGTATCGGTGTAGCCATCTCTAAGCATGAGTAAATTCAATCAACTAATTAAAGTAAAAAGATCTACTAAAAGACACGTGGATATATCAACTCTAGCTAGATCACATGTAGACATGAAGCATTGCAAAGATATGGATCATATATCATGTATAAACAAAAAACTAATAGCAAATAGACTATTTCATTGATCGAACTCAAAGTTTATCATAGAAAAATAAGAAGAACAGAGAGTTACTCGAGATACATCATGAACTAGAAGCGCATAGTCGTCGAGACGGACTCGATGAAGAACATATTCGAAGATGAACTCGAGACTCCACGGGAACAGGTGAGGTCGGCCGACCCCCTCTGGTCCTGCCTCCTCTCGCTGCCTCCTTTCGCCGAGATCTTCTGCTCGCCGAGTTACTTGATCGTCGGCCCTAAACCCTAACTTTGGAGCTCTGGTTTACAATGAATTCGATGGAATTGGATGTCTCTCCCTCTAGGGAGGCCATATATTTATACTCCGGAGAGTCCCCTATACATGGAATCTAATAAATCAGTTCTAAGAGTCCTAAGACATCTAAAACACCTATTCCTATGTATATACATGTATCTTGAAGAGTCCCGGTCGTTCATGAAACTTCTTTGGTTGGAGAAGAAGTCCTTATCCTAATCCTTTCTGAAACCAGCTTTCCATATTCTGCAGCCTTTAGTATTTCGACCATAACTCCCTCATCCGAAGTCCAAATAATGCAAACTTGGACTCTAAATTGTAGAGCTCGAAGAGATCGACAACTTTGGTATTCAAATTTTCTTCATTTGACGTCGCTAAGGTCGCTGAATTGGGCCCGCTAGGTGCTGCTGTCTTGGAATCCGAGAATATCTCGAGATTTAATTGGGGCTTGGATTGGGCTCTTAATAAACCTTCCTTATCTTCATAATCTTCTTCCTCAAGCAAGCCTTAGCCTCCGGAACTTTCTCCATAATGGGCTTGGGTCTTCTTTTGGGTTTCAATTGTCCTTCTTTTATTAATCATCGCACCTCCCTGGACTTGTAGCTTTGATCCATCAATGAGTAATCTTCTCAATTATTGCAATTATTCTCCAATTATTTGCTATTTTTCTGCAATATTTAATAATGTCGAAAAACAAAGAGCATTCTCGAAAACGAGGTTATTTGTTAGCAAAATAATACTAAATCATAAGATTATCTTCTGAAAAGGAATAAAATCATGTAAAAATAGAGCATAAATTTAATACATAACACGCATCAACAGTGACACACGGTGTTGCTCTTCCCGGTGGGTTATCCCACCGCGAGAGCACCGGCAAGGAGAGTGTGTGTGTGTGTGTTCTGCAGTGAGTGCGCGTTCGGGTGTGTGCGTGCGCGTGTGTGGCCCGAGAGCAGAGGCGAGGCTCGCCGGGCTTTTATAGGCGCGGCGGCCGGGCGTGAGCTGGCGGCAAGCTGACTCGGCGATGCCGACGCGGCGGTGAGGTGGCGTCGAGGTGGAGCCGCAGTGGGGTCGGGCGGAGCGGAGGCGGCACGGCAGTGGGGCGCGGTCGTCGGCGCGGCCCGACGTGAGGGAAGGGAAAGGAGGACGACGGGCGAGCGTGGGCCGCTGAGAGAGGCGGCCTGGCGAGTGGGCCTCGGGGTGTCAGGGAGAGAGGGGAGGGGAGAGGTGAGGCGGGCCTGCTCGGCTTGGGCCGGGGAAAGGAGAGGGGGCAGGCCGGTTGGGACGTTCGGCGCAGGCCAGGGAAAGGGAGGGAGAGAGATGGGCCAAGGGGGAGGCTGCTGGGCCGAAAGAGAGGGAGGAGGTGTGGGCTTCGGCCTAAGGAAAAGGGGAGAGTTTTTCTTTTTCTGATTTGGATTTTGGGATTAGAAATTAAATAATTGGAGAAGGGATTTAAGGAGAATTTTGGTGGGAACTTTTCGCCGGATATTTTGAGAATTAATCGGAGGGAGTGAGACAGAATTTTGAAGATTTCGTTGAGCTCATAACATACACTCAAACAAACAAGATTTGAAAATCTAATTTTGAGTTAGAGAGGGATTTAGAGAAAATCTCAGAGTCAAATTTTGGGGCGTTACAGCCACCTACTCTACTGAAGCCTCCTCTGGAGTAGAAAACCACTAGCTAATCTTTGGATCCTTCTGTAGATATTAATTATCTATAGTAGAATATAAGAGCATGCTACTACTATGCACACATTTAGCTAATGTGCCTCCTCTAAATATGAAGTGTGATTGATGGACTGAATTCTATCAGTTTCCCTAAGGAACCATTCGATTGATATCACGTAGTTGTAAATGTGACTGATGGCATGTTATATATTAGGGCCTGTTTGGTTCCACGGGCTAAATTTTAGCTCCCGTCACATCGAATGTTTGGACGCTAGTTAGAAGTGTTAAATAAAGTTTAATTTGAAAACTAATTACACAAATGAGGACTAAATGGCGAGACGAATTTTTTAAGACTAATTAATCCATGATTAGCAAATGTGATGCTACAGTAACCATTCGTTAATCATAGGTTAATTAGGCTTAATAAATTCGTCTCGTCGCTTAGCCTTCGCCTATGTAATTAGTTTTTTAATTAAATCGTATTTAATACTTCTAATCAGTGTCCGGATATTCGATGTGACACGGACTAAAGTTTAGTACCTAGATCTAAACACTCCCTTAGTCACGTGACGAGGAGACGCGTCTAAAAATATGGATATATGGTAGAGTAATAATAAGCGAATTTAATTTATTGACGCACCCAAACCTACCCTATGCTGAGCTACAGAATACAGATAGCTAATGTGCATTGTCTTGTTCGTTCTGTCCTTTTCCCCCTTTTGCCATCTTCTCCGTGGCCTCTTGCAATTCCTTCACCAAGGCTGCGAGGCACGAGTGCGCGTCGTCGTCGGCGCTCTTCGGCGTCAAGTTCTCGGCGACGTCAGCCGGCGTCATGTTCACCTCCTGCAGCAGCCGGCGGACGTCGTCGAAGAGCTCGTGCGAGACGACACCGAGGTACGTCTTGGCCAAGAACTTGAACGCCTCGAAGCCGCAGTAGGACATCTCGATGTGCTTGTCCATGCGGCCCCGCCGGATGAGCGCCGGGTCCAGCTTCTCGACGTGGTTGGTGGTGAAGACGATGAGCCGCTCGGCGCCGCACGCAGACCACAGGCCGTCGATGAAGTTGAGCAGGCCGGACAGCGTCACCTTGCTGCTCGTGTCGGCCTTCTTCTTCTCTGCCTCCGCCGCCGCCTTGGCGGCGCCGTCCTTCTTATTTCCCTGATCCGCCGCCGCCGCGGCCTCCTTGCCGCTCTTGCGCGCGCCGGACAGGTCCAGCGAGCAGTCGATGTCCTCGATGACGATGATGGACTTGCTCTTGGTCTCGATGAAGAGCTTGCGGAGGTCGGTGTTGGAGTGCACGGAGGTGAGCTCGATGTCGTAGACGTCGTAGTCCAGGTAGTTGGCCATGGCGGCGACCATGGCCGACTTGCCCGTCCCCGGCGGGCCGTACAGCAGGTACCCGCGCTTCCACGGCTTCCCGACGCGCGCGTGGTACTCCTTCCCGGCCTTGAACGCGTCCAGGTCGTCCATGACCTCCTTCTTCCTCGCCGGGTCCATGGCCAGTGTGTCGAACGTCTTGGGGTGCTCGAACACCACGTGGCTCCACTGGTTGGTGGACACGTTGGTGTAGAGCTTCCGCCGGCGGTTCTGGACCATGAGCTCGCGGCCCATCCGGCGGACGCGCGGCAGGTAGGCGTCCAGGACGAGGTCCCGGTGCCGGTCGAGGAAGAAGAGCTGGTAGAAGCGGCGGTCGTCCTGCGCGGCGGCGCTCCACCACGGGAAGGCGGCGCCGTCGGCGCGCGGCGGCGGCTTGGAGTAGGCCAGCCACCAGACCCTGGCGCCCTGGAACTCGTCCGCCACCTCCTCCCGGTCCGCCATGCTCAGCACCAGCTTGCCGGCGTCCTTGGCGCCCTCGGCGCGGAGGTGGCGCGCGTCGCGGGAGCAGGCCTCGCCGAGGTACGCCTTGACCTCCTCGTACGCGTCGCTGCGCCGCATCCGCCCGCCGTCGTACTCGGCGATGGTCACCGACAGGTAGGGGTCGACCATCGCCGCCAGGCGCCGCGCGTGGCGGTTCAGGTGGCGGCCGAGGAGCTGCTGCAGCTGGAGGTGCTGCAGGTTCTGCCACACCACCGTCCAGAGCACGGCGATCAGGCTCAGCACCACGCCGGAGTTGAGCCCGCTCCACACCGACGACGCATCCATTGCCGAACTAACTGCGATGATCCGATCCCTTTTCCTGGAGCTGCGGCAAAGTCACTCCCTACTTATAGAATTCTAATTTATTCAGTGCAATGGACTTGCGACGAAATGACGACGAAATTGTGGCGGCCGACCAAAACCTACCCCACTTGAGTTCTTTGTTGACCTCAGTCCTCGTCGGCTGTGTGTGTGTGACTCAGGCCGCCGTGGATAGTGCGGCTGCTTTTTGCTACAAAGCGGAGCCTCGAGGAAGAACCGAACGAAGAAGATGACGAATGGTGCTATGGCGACAATTAATCTTTGGTCGATCCTCCAGTCGGAGACTTGGGAGTCATAATCGATCTCGTCGTCGCTTCGTTGGCAGCTCGTGGAAGTGAATCCTGGCCGTTGGTTTATCGCGGAGCCACCGGTGGCGACATGAAACGTGGCGATGCTGAGGTCATTAAGGTGTGGTCGTCACTGATGACAACTTGGGGTAGGTGTGTCGAGGGAGCGGCAAAAATATCTATATACAGTAAGTGTGCCTAAAGGAGATGTACTTCAGAATGAATAAAACTTAGGTGGGCTATGAGGATAGGGATACGTTTGAAAGAAAAAAAGCTAAAATGATAGTGCCAAAGATTTAAAGTCATTCCTATCCTATGGTCGAATGGGATGGGTTTGGGAGTTTTCTAGCGATTTTGTGGGCTTGGCCTAAGCACTAGCCCACCTTCCTTTTTCATACGTGTGATTGTGTGAAGGGCAGAATGACGTCGAGGAAACGGAATAATTGGCCAATCAAAGGAGGGGAAGAAAAAGGAAGGACGGCATACTTCTTTTTATTAATTTAAAGACAATGAAAATATCCGGTGGGTGTAGGTAGAAAAGGATGTGAGAAAATAAAAAAACTAGAAGATGAAAACATTTTTTTCTATCGTTTTTTCACCCTTTTCAATCATTTCCGACTTATATAGTGTGGCCGATGTGAGAGGTATAAAAGTTTTCGTTTGATGAAAAATGACATTGTAAAAACTAGTTTTTTTATAGTGTAGATAGGTTAGTGTGTGCGCCTTTAGTGTCTTAGGTTGTCAACAAAAATCAGGAAAGTTCATCGACAAAAATGAGGAGTTACATTGTCCCTAATCATGCATTATTGAAAGGGAATGGTACTTTTGTGTGTATGTGCACATGTGAGAACATGTCGTAAGTTATATGTCAGTGAACTTGTGTTGTGGTTTTAAACTTGTGTGCATGTGAACTTGAATGAACTATATTGATCTAGTGTCTATTGCTTATCCGTGATTCAATTCACTGTTGTGGATGCAAACCTGTATGTGTGATCTGCACTTGAACTAACTATATCTTGTGATGTACTATCCTGGATGCATGGTATATGTGTGTGCTTATTATTTACTCCTCCAATCAATATATGCCGTTTTGTTCAATTTCAATGTATTGATTCATGTTTAAGTGGAAAATTGGGACGATGCATTAGCACTACTCGAGAAAAGGGCTATTAGTACCGGTTGGAAATCCCTTTTAGCAGCGGATCCCGGTTCGGGTTGTAGAAACTAGTACAAAGAGGATGTTTTTTTATTGCAAGTGCCTAGATGGCTTTAATGCCGGTTGTTGATATCCTTCAGTCCGGATTGGCACCAACTTGCTAAAACTTTTGTTGAGGTACCATATTTCGAACCAAGACTAAAGGCCCGTTTGGATCCGGAGGCTAAAATTTAGCCCCCATTACATCGGATGTTTGGGTGCTAGTTACAAGTATTAAATATAGTCTAACTAGAAAACTAAATACACAAACGAGGACTAAACGGCGACACAAATTTATTAAGTCTAATTAATTTATGATTAGTAAATGTGATGCTACAATAACCATTCTTTTAATCATACATACATTAATTAAGCTTAATAAATCCGTCTCATCGTTTAGTACTCGTCTGTGTAATTCGTTTTCTAATTAAACCACATTTATTTAATATTTCTAACTAGCCTCCAAACATGCGATGTGACATGCGCTAGAGTTTAGCTTTCGGATCCAAACACCCCTTAAATCATTAATTTGTATCGGTTCTAAATCATTTCCGTTCCTATTATTATAGGGTCTGAAAGCCCTTTCTCCGGTAGCGTGTGCTCTCACGTCACTAGTAACAATAAAAGAAATCTGCTGCTGAACACATATTTCTGATGTAGTGATCCATGTTTCAGTGCAAATTTTGGTGTTGGATCGAACCCAACGTTGCACAAGACCGAACGACCGGCCGTGCGCAGGCGGCGCTACCAGCCCGAAAGGAAACAACAAGAAAAAAAAAATAATAAACGACGCGGCGTGGGCCGGTAAACATGTAGTAGTACATGATGAGAAGGGCCGACCGGCCAGGAAAACCCCGCGCCAGCAGGCCGTGCGACAGCAAAAGATATTTCTTCCGGCCCGTAACCGATCCACGATCGCTGGGATCGCTAGCATGATTCCCGGTCTCCCGGACGTAATTAATCCTCTCTCCCACGCTTGCCTTGATGATGATCCGTTTCCGTTCCGTTCCGTTCCGTTCGCCGCACGTCCCGCCGTTGCCGCCTTGGCTTTCTCCGATAGATCCGTGGCCGCGCCGCGAGAGTCCCGGGGCCGGTTCCGAACCGAACCGCCTCATCCGATCCGGTGCCAGCGAGCGCCGCCTATAAATACGCAGCGCCCCGGCCTAGGTTTCCACGTCCCTCGGCCTCCCCCGGAATCTACTCTTCGCGCTGCCGCGACGCCTGTTTCGCTGCGCGGCGACTTCCTCTGGCTTCGATCCTGGTCTCTTGTTCTTCTATTGCTGTTGCTGCTGGTGGTTCCCGTCGACTTCGAATTGCGTTGCTGAGGATCGATTCTGTCCGTGTGATCTGTGGTTCTTCTCGCCTGAAGTCGACTTCTCGCTCGTACCGGCCCGCACTCTATCTCGAGGTACGTTCGTTTGATTGCCCTAGCTACGCCGTATTATTATTTGATGTTCTTTCGTGGTCTATAAACTTCAGCGCGTACTTCCATTGTGAAATCTGCTGCCTATGTAACTATGTTGCTGATTGTGCGCGTGAACTGTTGCTAAGTCACAATTGTTTTATGTTAATCTGGGGATCGGAGGAGGGAGTACTTGCTAGCAACTTTTCAAGCCGCTATAGGGTTTGTCAGTTGGATCAGTAGAATGTGAAGCAGCTAGCCGCAGAATTTCGTTGGCCAAGCTCTTTTGCATGAGTGGTCTTGGCATACTCAGATTTTTTTGGTGCGACTCGATCGCTCTCAACATTAGTGCACATAGGACTATTAAAATTCTAGATTTAAAAAAAATTAAAATACACGGTAAGAGTTGGCAGAGGTGGGCCTAGGATTTAGGATATTTTAAATTTAAAATTTCTAGGGGCGCATTTTTTTTACAGCCTTGCCTAGAATTTTAGTTTGTACTCCTCCATCAAGAAAACACGACTTACAAATTTTTTGTTTACGTCGTAATAAACAAGGCGCATTAGTATTTTTGTGCTACTTTTGACGTTGTACCCTTCCCTTCCCTGATGTCTACGCTATTTTGCATGGGAGATGAGAGCCTTAACAGCATGCATAATTATTTCCCTGGCTGTGTGCATGCATGGAGGCACGACATGCACACAAGATTGAAACGAGCACTCCGGAATTCCCTCCAAAGTAGCCCTATAATATAAAGATATAATACTTAATTGATTATACATGTTGTGTGGCGGTGTTTTGGGGCCAAAATGGCAGTAACCGTTGGCTATTTTATGACATTTGCTATTCCATAATGTATACTGTATATACATGTTTTTTAGCAAAATAATGGGTCCTTAAATTTAGGTGGACCGCCCCTAGAGTTGGTGGCCACCTTTAGATTTATCAATTATAAATATTTTAAAATAATTATCATACTATTTAATGAATTCATTGTATATTCTTGATTTTGAAGGTATTCATCTTAGTACATATATTGTATTTGTTGAGGTTAAAGTAAAACATTAGAACAAGTGTACATAACGCACGTATCCTAGGTGACAACAACGTTTTTAACACCTAATTAACCCATACAGAACTAGACAAGTAACACATGTGTGTTTTTGGTGGGTAGTTTTGATGATGTGGTGCCACCCTAGTAAACACATAATGTGAGGTCATATGTCAGGTTCCTCTCTGTATCTCTTCTATCTATCTACTTTCTACCTCGGTTTCTTTGCACCACTACTGAGTACCTACTCGTCAGCATGTTGTTGATGACGACGCCTCCGCTTGCCCACTCCCTCACCGGCTCCATGCCACAAGTTGGAGGAGAGTGATAGTTGTGACGGTGCTCACCCGTCGTGGGTTGTGGACATGTATGTTGGAGAAAGGAGATAGAGCAAAGAGAGGATGTCACATGCTTGCTGAGGTGGCGCTAACATATGGGCCCTAGATGTACAATATCATGAAAACCACCCACCAAAGCCATCTAGATGTTACTCGGTTTCAAAGATGATGAAGGGTCAAGTAAATGACCTTATGAACATTGGGGGGTATGTAGACTTTTTATATAAAATAATAATGTGATTATTTACATCTTATTTTCTTATTGTAAATATTATCATGCTTCTTATGTTGTTAGGTTTTATTTGGATTCCATTGTTACATTTAGTACAAAAGTGGCACCTTCCAATTAGCGGATAGGAGCTTCCAGAACTAGATCTGCTTTCCTCTCTCAAGGAAAATGAAAAGTCGATCAAGATTAAGTGGTGCCGGGAATTCGGGAATCTGGAAAAAGTCTCGAAAAGACATGCAAACTTACCAAGTAAATATGAATCCGCACACTAGAAGAGATTGTGTTGCCACGGATAAAGCTGATCAAAGTGTGAAAAGAAGACAAGGTAATTGTGCAACGACTTCTAATAATCAGAAGACTTCTACCCGCTTGAGGCAAAAGGATTATTTAAGTGACAAGCAATTAAACACCATGAAGATGAAGGAACAAAATATTCAAAGGTCACCAATTCATCAATTGAATGGTACATCAATGTTGTTTCCCAAAGCAAATGCCATCAATAATCGCTTCCCATCAATGGTAATTGCAGGATCATCAAATCCTAATAGGAATAGTTTTGAGAAATTTGAATTCATTAAGAGACATCGCATGGACAAATCTACGAGAAGCCAAACTCGTCAATTTGGCACAAATCTTTCAAATTGTTCAAGGGATGAGGCAGGAAACAATGGTGTGACATTGCTCGACAAGAATGTTGACCCAATGGACCTTAGTAGACAAACAAAGTTTTGCAATAGAAAGTCTAAGAGGAGTCAATCATTGATGGAAGGAAAGCCTCAGAAAAATGATGATATCCATGATGGTGTTGTAAAGCATCAAACAAGTAGGCCTTTGAAGAAAACAAGGCGGCTCTTAGAAATGGAAGATGGAGACAGGCAAGTAGAAGATGGTTGGACTAATCAAAATTGTATGTCATTTGAAGACGATGTGGCTAAATTCACACCTCAAAACATTGTTTGGAATGATACTCAAGCTAGAGTTGATGTACCATCTTGTCTCCAGCTAGAGTGTTATTATTGCTCGAAACCCATTGACGAACCTGCTTGGAGGTACACCTACACTTGTTTTTTTTTCATTTTTCAGTACATTCTTCCATAAATCTTAATTTGCTAATGTTCTTATTCATTGTGCCCGTAGTGGAATCTTTAAGATTGATGGTAAGGAATATATGTCATTGGCTGGACATTTATCGACCAAATCAGGCAAGGAAGCATGGAAATTATCAAAATCCCTACCGCCAATAGTTAATGTGTCAAAGGTTTCTAGGCTCGAGGTTTGGCCTAAGAGATGGGAGACATTAAAACCAAATGATAACAACATTGGTTTGTATCTATTCCCTCATGAACTAAGGTGCCTTGCTAAACTTCTACATAAATCTTCATCACATAGGCTTCATTCCTTTTTGAACTTAAATGCCTAATTTTTATATCTCTATCCTTATTAGGGCTAATGACGAAATAAATCCACTAGTCAAGGAACTCATGGAGAATGATTTGGCATTATTGGCTGATATTGATGAAGCTCAGATGTTGATATTTCCTTCTATTCTATTGCCTCGACGATACCAGAGTATGTTTATTTTTTTTTAAAAAATATGATCATATTTTTTATAGGAAAAAGACCATTTCACAACCTTATACTATTCAAGTCATCCGATTTTCAACCTTGAACTACGAAACAAGACATCGAGCACCTTGAAGTATCAAAAACCGAACAAATTTGGACCTTTAGCTGGTTTTGAAAACGGTTTATATTTTTTTTGTAATAACAAATCTTATTTATTCTCAAGGAATTCATTTTTAATTTATTTTTAAATTATAAAAAATAATATATTTACCTTATCTATTTTGGAGTCATTTGAATTTATGTATTTCTACATCTATTGTTTTATTTCTCCAAATAGAACATGAAAAATATGGATAAATATATACCAAATAACCCTTAGTAGAGAATTGTTAGATAAGATTATAGTTTTAGGAAAAATACGGTACAAGTTTCATATATTGTTCTAATTTAAAATGAATTAATTATAAATAGAGGTAAAATAAGATATTATTTAAAAAAATAGAAACCACCTTCAAAACCAGCTAAAGGTCCAAATTTACCTGGTTTCTAATAGTTAAAAGTGCTTGGTGTCCGATGTGTAGTTTAAGGTTGAAAAAATCGGACAACTTGGATAGTTTAAGGTTGTGAGATAAACTTGTCCTTTTTTATATGGACATTGCAGATGGGTTAGTTACTCATATTGTCACCTTTGTATTTGCAGCATTTCAATCAAAACACTACATGTGGGGTGTGTTCAAGCCTAAGGAAGATAAAGCAGTTCCAGTTGCAGAATCACTTACTACAGCGACGTGTTATACACAAGAGGTAGAGAAGGAAAGATGCCGACTCTCAAACAAGTGATATGAGGCTCAACGCAAACACCTAGGTCAAGAACACAATTCATCGAAGAGTCCCATGCCACTCAAGAAGCCGTGCTATCCTAGTAAGAGTACTCATCAAGACGTCACAGCTATCAACATCCAAGGGCGTCCAGGCATGGACTGGGTTAAACTTAAAGATCCTCATGATGTGGGACAGGGAGATGCATTGTGTCCTACCATGCACGCCGCTGAAGGTGATATGATACCTACTGGTGCTGGAACTGGAACCTTACCTACAAAGGACATACAGTTAGATGACCCAAGTGTGAGGCATCCCACAGGCAGTTTTTTCTGTTTTGTTGCTCAACAAACTCCAGAAGTTGAGCAATTTATCCGAAAGTTGGCACTTGAAGGCGCCTTGGTATGTGCTGGACCTCTCTCAGCAAATATTACACCTGCCGTACGTGCAGTAGTAGGGCAAAGAGCATGAGCTGCCCCCGTTCAGAAATATGATCACGAGCAGAGAGGCTCTCGCGCTCGCTCCAGAAGATGCAAAAAGCTGCCTGCTGCTTGTAAGCTAGCTAGGTTCATGAGTTTGTACGTATCTGGTATCCCTGAAACACTGGTTTAAAGAGATCGTTCCATGACAAGTTGTCGTTTCATTGTTTTATTTCTCTTTATTCTTTTCTTTTATGTTTTATAATAAATGGTTTTGACTTTTAGGCTTTTAGCTCTGCTCGGCTTCGTTAAGTAAACGAAAAAAAAACTAGCTCCGCTCAACTCATTAAGCTCAGGAGCTAAGCTCGTTAATCTCAGTATTGTTTGCAAATGATGCATGTCCCTCAAGTTAAATATAATGGTGTGAGGCTACTACGATGGTTTCCATAAGTAACGGGTTACAAGTTAACCCTGGTTGACAGCTCAAAGTATATAAAATAAGGACATTGATATTGCATGGCCGGCCGTACATCCAGCCCGCGGACATCGGCGACCTTGCCGGCCACCGCCCCAGTCCCTCTACCCCGTCCTCCACTAAGCTAGGCAGTTTCTTGCCCCCTGCCGTCTATCCCAACCGTCGTCATCCACCACCCAGATAGTGCACCATTTGGCCTCGCTGCCCACCACCCATGACCGCCATTGATCAGGCCGCCACCGCCGGCATCCCCTTTAAATCCACAACCATCCAAATCCGGCCCCAACCCTGAACCCTAAATACAGCAATGAGAGAGGAGGAAGACGGCATCGAACGGAAAAAGATGACAAGCGCAAAAGATGAAAAGCGGACGGAGAAGGCCGGCGGGCAGATTTGTGGTGTGGAGAGGTAAACGCTCGGCGCACCATACTGTAGTCGTCTTTACCATAAAATAAAGTACTCCCTTTTTCCAAATTGTAAAGGTTCTAGTTTTCTTTTTATTTATTCATATTCATACACAAAAATGGAAAACAAATGAATCTAATTATGGTCTAAAACTCCTTACACTCCTTACAATTTAGGACAGAAGGAGTATTACAATTTAGGACGGAAGGAGTACTAAATACTACTGTCTTACTGCCTTAAAATTCATTCCTCAACGGTAAACCAAACTCTTGGTCGTGTTGTCCAATTATTCCATATGAACACTGGAACTGAAGAAAACGTGTAGCACTACGTTGCATGCCCTCGCTTCATGCATGCACATGCGTGCGGTTATGTGAATATATATATGATCGCGACACCTGGTCAATTTCACGCCCATCTTCTCTGAACATACCTAATGGCGCTTCTTCCTGTCACATTTCTCTTCTCGTTCACACAAACCTGCCCGGCGTTGCCGGTTATTAAATTTATACTCCATCCTTCCATTAATATATATATTTTTTAGAATTTTACTGAAAACATCATATATTAATGTGGGGAGGATGTATCAATCGCAATGATATTTAGCGGAGATATTCACTATTGTATTGCTTACTGGGCTGGAGCTAGGAATTTTGCATAGTGGCCCTAGATCCACGTACAATTATACTAATTTTTTAGAATAAGGTACAATTATAGTAATTGGGAGACAAGAAAATAGAAACTTAATATTTATGTTCCGATCCATAAATATAAAGTTCATCAGATAATCTGTACTGTACTAAATAGAGTAGGTTTCACGTGGCACGTGTGGTCTAGATTATGTGTGTTCGTCAAAAGTAAAAGAATTAAAATGCTGGCATTATTTCGAAAAGAGTATTTAACGGATTTAATTACGTTCTTTTTATTTTGTAGGGATATTGCATAATAAGAACAAAATACTATTTTTTTTGTCAAAGGTAGTATAGTAGTAGTTTATTGAAAACATATATACCCACGCCTCAAATGACATCGGACAGTAATGGACGAGCTAGCTAATCAATAAGGTCTCTGCATGCTAAATATCATAATGGAGCGACGAAATCCTGTAAAATATTTCTCAAAACAAAAGGGCGGCTGTGTCCAAAACCCGTGTGTACGTAGGTTTACCAACCACGTGGCCTCATGTTTTCCAGCCGCTGTTGTATGATCGGAGCCAACAATATTCATGTTCTATTATTATTAATTCTATATACGGAGCCTGTGTAGTCAAGTGTCTTAATTAACTATATAGTCTAGGCATAATGTACTATATAGCGGTGCCCAACTTTGCTGGTGTAGCTAGTAATAATCTGAATTAATTGATGGCCATTTTTCGTGCTAGAGGAAAGGGACACAAGTACAAGTCGTGTGTGCCGTATCATCGGATCTAGCGTCCCGTCGGCTCCTGCTCAAGTTCATATGTATATTCATGACTATAGATGTCCAAACAGTGTGGACCAAGCGGGCGGCATGAAGCACGGCACGGCACGATAGACAATGGGCCCGTGCCGGCCCGGCCCGCTGGGCGTGCCGTGCTTGGGCAGCATTGGCGGCCCGGCATGTTTGGCCCGGCACGGCCCGTTACTTTTTTTTATTATTTTAGCATAAGTATTCATATATTATATTGAACAACATCATGTGTAACACGAACAAACAGACGTCTCTGTTAGGCAGGTTAAGCCAGTGGAGGCGGCGGGCAGGGTTTGAACCCTTGCAGAGGTGTTTTTAGGCCTATTTTTGCCAAAATCGCCATTCGCCACCGCGGGCCCGTCATGCTTTGGGCCGGCCCGATGGCCTATCGTGCCGTGTCTGGGCTGCTTCCTTGGCCCGTAGGCCGGCACGGCACGGCCCGATGGGTCGACGGGCCTTAATGGGCCGTGCCTTGAATGGGCCCATGCCGGGCGGGCCGTGCCGGCCCATTTGGGCATCTATATTCATGACTCCCAATGGAAGTCCTCCAAAATTGAAGACGTGTATGACCGTGAGAGAGGTTAAGCATGTGGTCTAGGCCGGCAACCTCACAAGTCATAAGCTCAAACCTATTTGGAATTGAGAGTGTGAAATGTTGGACCCCCAGCATGTATCTAATATGCATATAGGAATAGGATGATGCAAGAGGATGACTTCAAATAAATAATTGTGTGCAATAACAATATAACATAAGCTGGTTTTTTTTGTGTATGTGTGTGTGCTGCAGCATCGTGGCTTTCGAAGCTTACTACCCTGTCCTTAGAAATTTGCTTCAATTTGATGGGCCCTAAAACTTAATTATCTCTACTCTTAGGTAATAATCTCTTCTAATAATGTGGAAAGTGTCACTCATTGATACTCACTGGCCATGTACGTGCAACATGCACGTGTTGTGAGATGATCAAAGAGGTAATAGGAAAGTAAAAAATAAAATAGAATTAAAAGAAATGAGATCTAATTGATTGACGTCGTTCTTTTCTCATTAAATCAAGAGAAGGAAAGTAACACGTGGGTATGGGTATAAAATGAGATGAGAAATAAAAAGAGAAAGTGAATGAAACATTTTGCATATATAGATTTTGGGCATTTCCACCACTTTTCAACATTTTTCAAACTGCGCAGTGGGACCAGCGTGAGGGGTATACCTATGCCTTTCTAGGTAAAAAAGATTTTTAGAAAACTCGCCCTTTTACAGTATAGATAAATAGCCCTTTAACCTAGGCTATGCTACCTCTCAGCTTGTTATTAGGAACCATGGTTTAGAGTTTGCATGTTTATATTTCAGACTCCTGAAACACACAAGGGTGCTCACAAGGGGTGGACCCAGCGCCCGGGAACAGGCTGGTACATTGGTGAGTCAGGAACACGGGATGGACGTACACATTTGTTGTTTGAATGGACTTTATTTACTGAAATATCTTTATGCACAGAATCCTTTGAGCTAAGAAGCGGCTTAGACCGACTCCAGCTGATAAGCTAAAAGTCCGGGTACAGTACAAAACGATACTGTAGCGACACTGTTCACAGAGAGAGGAATAGTTGGAATAGTAGATAGATGGATGAGATACCTTATCTGCTGGAGTTGGTCTTAAAACTAAGCCGCCGACAGATATATAAAACACATAGTTGTTAAGAAGACAAACTGGAGAGAGAGACAGAGAGAATTTATTTATATTAAAAAGAAAGGGAGGTGAAGTAGGAAAAGGAAGTTTGCTGCAACACTAGCGAGCTAAATTTGGTATTAGGAGATGATTCACATGCCATGGTACCTTATTATGTCATCGTGAGTGTTTCCATTACGTCGAGTGTCTCTATTTATCCAAAAGAACTAATAAAAGACGACACTCTGCAAGGTATATGCTATCTATTCTCCCTATCCTAAAAATAAGTCATTATAAATGTTTTTAAACAAATTAGTGAAAGGTTCAAATCACCATGATTAAAAAGAAAAGGACAAACTGGCGCATATGCAACAGATTGCTAAGCCTTTGTCATTAGTAGTAACAAACTCAATCAATTAGTGTTCCGTGGAAACGCTAACTTTTCGGTGACAAAACTTAAATTTTAAGATGACTTTTTTATAAAATCTTTGGGCACTGAAGTCTTTCTTGTTCAGAAAAATGGAGGGAGTACTACGTCTACGTATACACATGACCACACCGCACGTGGTCTGAAGAATGGATGGCACTACATACGGAGTATGTGTTTGTGTCCATGTAGGTGGTCCATTTTGACGTGTACTTGCTTATCTGCCCATCGTCCAGATATAACGCGTGGATGTGTCGCGGCGTCCAGTCTTTGTACATAGACCGCGACTGATATCAGCCACGACCAGGACCGTTCCAGATGCAGTCACCAGTGACACATTCCTGTCTGACTTCTCTCTGCAACAGCACACATTTTTCAGTCGAATTCTCGGTTTGTTCTTCAGTTCAGTCAGTGAGGTACGCACAGATGCGTGCTTCCTCGAAAGATCGGGTGTGTACGGTGTACCATGTTGCCTAAGCCCTAGGTAGCTTGATGATGAACATTCTGATAAATACTATATGAAAAGAATAACCCTAAGTTACTGTACATGCAGAGCGATTGTTTTTCTTTGAGATGGATCGATCGATCAGCTTCCATTTTGCTAACACTAACATGTTGATCCGATCCGCAAGGGATTACGAATTGCAATGACCTGCACACTTTGTACCCCATGTGCCATTCCTGGCGTCCGATGGCTACAGGTACCTGGAGAGCAGGTACGCGCTGACGCACGGAGACCCGCTCCAGACGGCGGAGTGCAGCCTGAGCACGGCGCGCGCCGCGTCCTTGACGGCGGCGTCGCAGTCCGCCTGCAGCACGCAGCAGAGCTTGCCGACGGCCCCGACGCGCGCCATCTCGCGCAGCACCTCGGGCGCCGCGGCGCGGCCGGCGACGGCCGCCAGCACGCGCACGGCGCACGCGTCGGCGGCCGCGGACACGCGCAGCAGCCGCCGCGCCACCACCGCCACGCCCGCCGGGTGCGCCGCCACAGCCGCGCGCCCGTCCGCGCACGCGCACAGCTCCGCCAGCAGCGCCAGCGCCAGCTCCGTCGCCCTCCTGCCGCCGGCCCCCGGCGCCGCGTCCAGCGCCATCTCGATGGCCTCGTGCGCCGCGCCGGCCTCCGCGGCCAGCGCGCGGTTCCGGCCCACGGGGCACGCGTGCAGCAGAGCGTGCAGCGCGGCCCGCGCCGAGCCGGGGCACGCCACGGGGTCGCGCACCGCCGCCGTGAGCGCGCGGAAGAGCTCCGGGCGCAGACGCTCTAGGACCGCCGCGCCGGCCGACTCCGTCGCGCGGTCCAGCAGCTGCACCGCGCTCGCCCTCGCCGCGTCGCCCGGCGCGATGGAGACCAACACGTCCGTCACCGCGTCGACGAGATCGTGCGCGTGGGCGTCGGCCACGAGCAGCGGCGGCTGGAGCTCGTCCCCGGAGATGGCGAGCGCGCGGGCGAGGCCCAGGCACGCCTCGACGATGCTCCCCTCCTGCTCCTCCTGCTGCTGCTTGGCGCAAGACACGGCGAGACGGAGCGCTCGCTGGAGCACGCCGGCGTCCACCATGTACCGCCGCGCGTCGTCGCTCTGCGACGCGGCCTCGGCGGCCTCGCGGATCACGTCAACCGGCGGGCGGCACAGCGCCATCAGGTTCTTGACGAGGACCTCCGGCTGCCGCGGCGGCTCCGCGATGACGACATCAGCTTGCTCCTGCGTGGAGTTGGGACGTGGGCGCCAGGACTGGATGAGCCTGCGCAGCGTGTGGTTCGGGGTGAGGTCGGCGAGGGAGAGCGGCTGGCCGGTGACGGGGCAGGTGGCGTGGCCGGCGGCGAGCCAGCGCTCGATGGCGCGGCGGTCGTAGGTGATGCCGGTGGGCGCCGTGACGGGGTCCTGCATGGGCTGCAGGGAGATCGGGCACGTCAAGTGGTGACGCATGCCGCTCAAGTCCTCCATTATTTGTCAGTTGTTGTCACGGCACAGACCGTGGTTGGCTTGGAGCTTGAGGCCTCATCTCATGGAGTCATGGGCAGGGGTTGCTCTATATAGCTTAGGACGGGGTGCATTTATGCAGAGTAGGTTTTGACCCTTGTGAAACAGAATGCCGCAGCATTTTCAGTCAAATGTGGCGAATACGAGTTTCAGATAGACTGTGCGAGGAAAAAGACTACCGATGGGATAACCTGCCGAAATAATTTCAGTTAGGCGTAATGAAAATGATTTTTCATTCAATTGTGCCATATGTAGAAAAACTAAAACAACATTAATAGGGCCAACAAACAAATACTGTAGTACTACATCTTGCTTTTAACGTATACTAGCGTAGACATAAGTGCAACGTGTACGTGGTACAGGATAATCTGCCAAACAATAAAAAAAAGAGGAAAAGAAAAAAGAATTAAAAGGAAGGGGACTCGTTTGATTTACGTCTTCCTTTCTCATTAAATCCAAGGAAAATACCTGGTGGGTTTTGATACAAAATGAGGTAAGAAGAAGTGGTGAAAACATTTTATTTCTATCGGTTTAAGACCCTTTCTAACCATTTACAGGCATTTTCGACCTGTGAAGTGAGGCCAACGTGAGGGGTAAATTGTAGTCTTTATAGGTAAAAAGGATTTTTCTTAAAATTCGCTCCTCTACGGTGTAGATCAACGCTGATTTTTCTACGACTTCATCTTTTTATACTAGTCCAAAAAAAATTTAATATGTATGTCATACTCAAACTTATAGTTTGATGATACATTTTTTTAGAAATAGAAATAATCATAACAAAATAAATGTATATGTTGCAGTTTTCAATGTATACTAGCACTGATTTTTTTTATACTTACTCCATTCTCAAATGTACGTGGTGATTGATTTTATTTTTACGATTTTCACTAGTCTCAAATAAATTATTCAAACATATGAAATCAAGCCATACAATCAAATGCACATTAGAAAAGGGAAAAACAGATAATCAATGTGTATGAATCTTAGAAAATAGAAAAACATGCAATTAAGAGTCTATATAGCTTGTCAAAGCCACAATTGCACTCTTTATTTGTGAACAAAAAATGAGCACTAGAAATGTGATTATTGCTAGGAGTGCAAAAATACGAGTGAGTGATGATAAACAAGTTGTAGAAAAAAATAAAACAAAACATCATGTTTTTTAACAACGTTTTTGAATAAGACGAAGAGTCAAACGTGAGTTCATAAATTAACATTGCCAGAGAATAAAAATAAATGTATTATTTTTTATATTTAATGTGTTACTATTATTTAGAGTTAAGAGGTATTCACTTTGTCTCAATTTATAGGCCGGTTGACTTTTTTATACCAAATTTGACCAACTTATCTTATCCAAAATATCTTAAAAAATTAAATTCATAGTTAAAATATATTATATGCTAAACTAAATCACAATGAAAATAAACAATAATTATGAAATCTTTTTCTAAAATAAAAAAAAAATTCAATGATAAAAAAGTCAAAAGGACCTGTAAATTACTAGAACACGTACAGGAGTAGAAATGGCAACACAACTTGGAGGCAGCCGGTTAACCCGTTTGTGTTCACACAAATAAACTCTCCATGCATGCATGCAGGACTGCGATGGATGGTGAAAAGCCTCTCACTATCAGATGAATGTTAACATGATTCGCCAAGTCTGGAAGAGGTGCATGCATCCGTGCATTGCATGCAAATGCATACGGTTCTCAGTTCATGCCCTCGCTCGTGTCAAAACCGTGACGTGGACTGGACACACATTGAATTGAAGAGGGAGATGGGAACTAACTCATTTAATGCACGAATGGTGTGCGCGTTCTTTGACCGGGGCCGCCCGGCGCGATACTTTGACCACTCCGGACGTCACGTCACTGGCCGGCCCGTTGACCGGAGGCGGAGAGCAGTGAGGCCTGCGCGCTCGCTCAGCCCAGCCCAGCCCAGCCCAGCCCAGCCGTGCCGGCGCCGTTCGGACGAACGTTTGAGATGAGACCGCAGGCGTGGACGGTCGTCGGCGCGCTTCCTCGCCTTTTGGTCGTATCTGGCCCGGCCCAAACACGGTGACGACCGACGCTCCAGTGCTCCACTGTTAATTAGTCCTTTTTCTCAGAAAAAGTTAGTCCTTTTCTCAACCTATAAATTTTGCAGAAATTGTATAAAAATTCTAATAACAGAAAAACATATAGAAAACGGAAAATTTTCCATATCTAAAGGAGCATGTAGTTATGAACGAGTTCCTCCTATCCTATGTCGAGCATCATCGTACGTTCACTGCGCATGGAGGCTTCGCAGCGGCCATCTAGTGGGCGGATCAGAGGTGCAGGTGCTACTTCGTTCCTCCTACAGCACGGCATCAACCTCTAATCCTCTATAATGTTATGCGTCTACTGGCCTTGCAGCCATAGCCGCTACACAAGTGGAATTATGACCAGCGCCTAGAATAATGTTTCCTCCCAGAAAAATGTAGTGCAGTAGAGCCTAGGCCAGCATATTAGCGAGCGAGGAGGCAATACAAATGATATCTATGTGGTGGACTGCCGTTAAAATTACGCCTATATACTCTCCCCCATTCAAAAAAAGCCGCATGTCGATATATACTCTCTCCATTTCAAAATTAGGATCACGCCTCTTAACTCTTAGTGTTTTAGTATGGTATCTCAAACGAAGGCAATAGCTAAGCACACATATTCTTTAATGATGAACTTAGTGCTATATCTTTGTCCAAATAAAGAATGTAATTATAGCCTTATTCTAAGAAAAGCAAATTTAAGTTTAGCCAAGTTTATATAAAAAAATAAATACTTACTATGCTAAATAAGATGAATCAACATTAAACAAATATATTCTCATTTAGGTGTTGGTAATATTTTCTATAGCCTAGCGAAACTAAAAAATAGTTTTAAATAAATTTAGAATTTCATTATTTATCTACATGCTCCACCGATTTAATCAAAAGCCTAAAAAGTTCGATAGGAGGGTGCCAGGCAGGGAGCAAAGGAAATGTCCTTTCAAAAGGGAAAATTAAAAAAATGGGCCTTTGCAGTTGCAGCGGGACTAACTAGCTATTATACTCTTGTAATGTAGTTTCCGTATGAACACTCACGCGCACTATCTGCGCGGGCGCTAGTTGTAATTATACAAGCGCAATAATTAGTTGGAACAGTAAACTAGGTTGGCACGTGACGGAGGACCGGCTGGCGGACAGGTACGCCGACTGGCCCTCCAAGTCAGCGCCCATCGGCATCAAGATGGGCTTCGCCAAGGGCGCCGGCATGGGGTCATCTACCTAGTCACCTACCCGCAGTGAGCGCTGGCTCCGATAGTCTGGTCTAGTCACCAGGGCCGAGATCAGAGGCGACGATGCCATTGCCCTGCTTATTCGGCGTCATGGTCGGCGGCCGAGGCGTGGCGCTGTCGCTGTCCTACTACGCCCAGCTGACGCAGGGCACGATGGCGGCGGACCGGGTGTTCGATATCATCGACCGGGCGCCGGAGATCGACACATTCGACGCCGGCGGCCACGCGCCGCCATCCATGCGCGGGGCCAGATCGAGTTCAAGGACGTGGGCTTCGCGTGCCCGGTGGCCATGGTCCTCCTGTACACCCTCAACGGGACCATACTGGCGACCAAGACGCTGGTGCTCGTGGGCGGCGAGGCAAGTCTACCCATGTTCTTCGCGCTCGATCATCGAGCGGTTCTACGATTGTCACGCTGGACGGCCAGCACCTGCCGTCGCTCAACCTCCGGTGGCTGCGCACGTAGATCGGCTTCGTTGGGAAGGAGCCCGTGCTAGCTGCCCGCCACCTCCATCATTGAGAACGTGATGATGGGGAAGGAGAACGCCACGCGGCGGCAGGAGACCATCGCCACTTGCGCCAGGGCCAACGCGCAGGTCCCTCGCGTGCGCCATCGTCGTCTGGGACCCGCACGTCCTGCTGCTAGACGAGCCCACCACCGCGCTGCACGCCGAGTCGGAGGCCGTCGTGCAGCAGTCCATCGACCGGCTCTCCGCGGGGCGCACCGCCTCGCCACCGTGCGCAACACCGGCCGACACCATCGCCATCCTCATGGCCCGGGGACGCCCGTGCTCTGCCTTGGTCAAGCTCGCATCATCGTCGGACGGGATATCTAACTTTGTGCCATTATTATGGACGGCAACTCTCCGTTTGACATTCTTATATTTGCCATTAGAAAGACATGATTTTCTACAGAATTGATCTTTTTGCTGACGTGGCATGACGTGGCTGCCAAATCGGCCTGCCATCCAGCCAGGGCGTGTATCCGCCACCCAAAAAGACCGCCTTGCCCTCCCTCTCCTTCCTTATCTCCTCGGCCGGTCACGGGTTCGTATCCGCGCGCGCTCTCTCTCTGCTCGTGTTCCCTCTCCGGATCCAGGCGCGCAGCGGATTCCATGGCGCAAAGGAGTGGGTCGGTCTCGTCAAGAAGTGGTGCGGTGAGACTGCCGAGGGGATTTGCGGCCCCCTGTGAGGTTGGAGAGGAGACAAGTTTGCCTTTGATTGTTTGCCCTTTCTGCGGTTTGGATAAGGTTGTAGAGCTTAGGACGGTGTCAGATGAGAAGGGGAACCAAGAGCGTATGTTTTTCAAATGTCCTAGGAATATTAAATGGGTGAGTTGGATTCGTGGTTTCTATGTGCATTCTCCAATGGGTTAGGGTTTGTGCTGCTAATTTGATGTTGTTATATATGTTTATGTAGGTGCCAGGGAGATGCAAGTTTTATGAATGGTAGAAGGAATATTTGAATGTTTTGGTTGATCTGGGGTTCACCAGCATCAACTGGCATGGATTAGTGGGAGATTGCAAACGCACACAGTGTAGAAGAAGTTGCAGATTTAGGTGCTAGGCGTCGTGACCCAATGGAAGAGAAGATAGAGTCTTTGATTAGAGCAATTAGCTGTTAGTTGGGATGTTGTTTATTAGCATTGTTGTTGGCATGATGGCTGAGTTTACTTGACATTTATGTGTCCATGTCATGTGGTTTTGGAACATGTATGCTAAGTATTTTGTATTGTCAACTGTCATTGAAATGAAGCATTTTGCAGTGAAATGAGCATAACACAAATATGTAGTAGATAATTTGCCATACTGACACTAACATGTTCACCGTACTAACATAAATAAAGGTTCAAATGTGTCATGAGACCATCATGGAAATTCAGAGTACTAATTAAGCTATTGCAATAACATGGTTGTGCTCATAAAGACCACAAAATATGGGACAACTGCTCTTGGTCTATCACTTCTTGGTTGGTGTCTTCCTAACCTTGGTACAAACTCTCTTTTTGACTGGCGTCATCTTCTTGCCTGCTTTGCTTGGAGGTTCAGGTTCATCTACTTGAATGAAAGCTTCAGTTGTTGGCTCGGCGTCAAGACTCAACCTCCTGTGCAAGTAAATATAAGTGTGACGACTTGGGTGGAACCGTGACACATAAAATAGGATAATCTGCTTGCTTACTCACCTCCTAGCAAGTGTTGCTTGTTCAGTTTCAACAGCTGCTGCTGCTGCCCTGGTTCTGGGTGTGTTCATCTGAGGTGGCACTGCATCAGAAAATAGGTGCCATCAGTGTCTTGGTTTTTCTTAGCTTTCTTCCTCCCTGGCTTCACTGCAGCTTTTTTACTCTTCCTTTTCCTGTTATAAGACAGATTAACATACAGGTGTTATGTACATATTTATTGCATTGTAACAAAGAAGTATGTTTCAGATATTAACCTTTTCTTAGTGCCTGTAAGTGAATACCTCTAGGTTCCTTTCCTATGGCCCAGTTCTCCACAGCCTTGCACTTGGACTACCTTGTTGCTTTCCCACTTCTCTCAAATGGACCTAGTAATTTATTTTTCCTCCGCCTACCTAGTGGTCTTGGCTTACCAGTTGGTGGCAGTAATTGGAAACCTTTATCAACCTATGGCCATTGTTCCTTGTCTGTGATATTAGGAATACACCCAGCATAAGCATCCTGCAATCTCTGCACTGAGTAAGCTTTGTTAACAAACTAGCCATCGCCACCGCCGGGGCATCTGAATCCTGAGTCCATGACAGGGCAGTAGGGCCTATGCGGGTGGGTGGGCGCCCAGCTGACGATGCGCGTCCGGGGCTGCCTGTTCCACAACATCATGCGGCAGCCGCCGCATGGTTCGACGAGGAAGACAACACGATGGGGATTTTTTTCGCATGCATACGTCAACAACCAAACTGAATTATTCCGGTATTGCTTGCCAACCCATACTAACGGCATCCAATTCCTTTCTCGGCCATTGCTTAGTCATTCGCGAGTGCCCGACCCGATGCGGCTCCCCTGCCGACTCCAACGACCCGACGCAGCTCCCCCTCCGACTCTGACGACGCGATGCAAGATAATGCCGGCGGCGGCCTTTCGCGTCCCCACGGGAGGGGCTTTCCCGGCCTCCTGCATCGGTCGCCATGGGAGGGCGTACCCGTCGGTGACTTCAACATTGATCGGACTGATGGCAACTTCAATCGGTTCTCCGCGCTGGACGGCTACACCAGCGATGAGGACAGGGATGCCATGAGGGTGGCGGAGGTGGCGGGCAGCAACCCACTGCCAAACGTCGTCTGTGCTCATGTTGTTCCCGTCGGTGTCGCCCATGGCCGCTGCGGGAGGTGGTGGAGCGCCAGCCGCGCCACCGCGCCGTGCTTCTAGCTCGCCGCGCTGCTTCTCTGGGCGCTCCTCTTCTTCGTGCAGATCCCCACGGCGTGTACGTACTACCTCTCTTCGGATGGGATGGGTCTTGCCGATGATCTTAGGGTTAGTTAGGCCAGCGTCCTCGAGGCGCAGTGCTGGGCGGCATCACGCATGCCGAGGAAAGAAAGGGAGGAAGGGGAGGGGGTGGTGTGGCGTGGTGTTCGATATGTGTATTATTGCCTTCTTGGATCTTGAGTGGCGCTTCTTGTTCGCGTTCTCGACAACAGTATGTGTGTTCTTGCCTTCTTGCATCTTGAGTGGCACTTGTTGTTGTTGTTGCAGTACATGCTTCTTGCTGTTGCAGTACGTGTGTTCTTGCCTTCTTGGATCTTGAGTTGTTCTTCTTGGTGCTACTGTAGGGGTTAGCTGCTGCGGCGCCGGTGACCCCGCGTCCCCGTGGGAGGGGCCCTCCTAAGATTCTGCATCGACCGTCGTGGGAGGGCACACCTGATCCGGAACGTGAAGATTGCTCTGACCGGCGCCTTGAATAGTTTTTTAGCTCTCTAGGGCTACGCCGGCCAAGAGGATGAGGTTCCTACACCAGTAGAGATGGTGGTGGTGGCGGGCGGCAACCCGTCGCCAAACGTCATTGTCGGTGCTGTTCTCATCGCCCTTGGTCGTCGCCGAAGGTGGAGCATCAGCGCCGCCGCGCCATGGATCAACGTCGCCGCCTTGGTGCTTTGGGTGCTATTGGTTCTTTATTTCAATTGATAACGCCATAAAATTGCCGATGATCAATTGCTCTTTTATCTACTAATGCATGCAGGAGAGGTAGCATCTTGCTCTCCGCCTACTGTGCTGGGGCAAGCTGACGAGTTTAGCGGTTGGATTTAGAGTTGGAGGACGCCACACATGGTGCTAGAATCTTAGTGTTCTTCATCAGTTCTCGTTTTCTTTTGATCTGAGATTGATGATGCTACATTGCTCCTACGAATGAGGTACATATTGGTGATACCGTAATAGTTGTACACAAAGCAATAAGCATGATGCCACATGTTAGTTTAGTTTCGTCGTACATGTGGCCTTTCTGATCAACAATCGATACTATGAATCTATAATTGGAATGATTACTTTAGAGTCTTTGTCTTGTGATATATAGATACCCCACCCTCCTTTTACAAATAGTACGTATATATGCTACTAGTTGTGTGCTTTAGTTGTGGTAGTTGCTTGCAGCTAGACCCTATGCACTATGTTGTGACTGAAATTCAATAGGGAGAAGGTCCTTCAGAGGAGACCTTCGTGAAAAGGTACCTTGAGCGAATAAACAGTACCACCCCTTCAGCTCTAGGGTTTCTTATATAATGGGGAAGGTGGATATTTTCATGTGTTCCATTAGCCTTTTCAGATATTATAAATAGGTTCCTGGTTATTACAGATATGCCCGTGCTAGGCCTATTTCCCGCAATAGTAGCCCCTCAATTGCTTTGGCCTGGCTGGTACAACAAGGCGAAGTAGCTAAAGCATGGAAAAGGCGCCCCTAGCTCTTACTGTTGCTTCGACGGTGAGGAATGCCCCATCCCGGCACCCACGTGTACACCTCACTAAAAACTCCACCCTAAAAATCTTGTGGAAAAAAAGAGAATGGAGAAAAGGGCATGTAAGCCAATTGGGCCTATACATATGAGAAGTGTATAGTCTAAACGCTCTTTGCCTCTTTCAACACTGAGAAAGAGAGAAGACGTCGATAACAATGTGAGGTAAAAGCTTTGTTGCTTAGTTCTACATCTCTAATGTGCTTCAGTACTTGCCTCTTCTTTGGCTTCAGCTCCTCTTGGCTCTACTTTTCAGGGCTTGCTTTCTCACCTGGATGTTGTGGGTCTTCGGTCTTCACACTCGATCATTGTTCGTAGTAGATGTTGTAGTCGATGCAGTCGTTGTAAACGAAGGCGACAATCCAGTCAGTGTTGTGGATGCCAAAGTTTTCGACAAGCCCCTCATGCAATAGCATGTTGGTGGGGGCGAATTGGTGAAGAGGTCAATGAAGCCGCTCTCAACAAAGTCATAATCACCAAAAATTGTGGGCGAGCACCTCAAACCGAAACGTGGTGGCAGAGGTGAAGTCGGGATACCGAAGGTATCGACGTGCCACTCGAGCTGAAGTGTGTCGGTGATGGCGAAGAGGTCTTCGGAGCTGCTCTTAGTGAAATGGTAGTCATTGAAAATTGTGGGTGAGCCCCTCGAAGCAAAGCATGGTGGTGGAAGCGAAGTCGGGGTGGCAAAGGTGTCGGCATGTCGCTCGAACTGAACTACGTCGGCGGAGGCGAAGAGGTCTTTGGAGCCGCTCTCAGGGAAGTTGTGTTCATCGAAGGTGTTGGCGAGCCCCTCGAGCTAAAGCGTGTCGGCGGAGGCGAAGTCGAGACACCGAAGGTATCAGCGGAGGTGAAATGTTTGTTGTTTTCTTCTCATCGTACCTTGCGATCACTGGGCAATATTTAAATGTTAAGACAAATTGATCCTTCAATGTGTCCCTCCCTATTCGTAAAGTTCGGAAGACCATTAGTTCTACCGGACTTCGCTTGAGAAGCACAAGTAAATGGTCAAATAATCACAAGCAAAATAGTGGCACAATAGTGTGGTAAAAAACAGGGAAAATAGGGAACTTACTTTTTTTTGATAGAACACTTGCGCTAGGAGGCCCTGGGATTTTCGGCTTCGTGAATTTCGGCTGAGATGGGTGCTATCGCGGTAGCAATTTGGCCTGCAGAGCCTGGTACCGTCCGGCAGGTGGCCTGCAAGCTGCAATGCCTGACTTGGACTGCGGAGCCCGACCATTTTTTGTTGTCCAAAGCCCGACCATAACTTCCAAAACTTTTACTGGCCTGGGCTTAGGGATGGATGCAAACGGATTGGATCGGAGCGGATAATGTATTTTCCATATTCTAATCCTATTTCTTTCGTCGGATTCGGAACGGAGTGGATATTACTCGGTTACGGATATGGATACGGATTTTTTAGATATCGGAAATGGTGCGGAATTGGATCGGTGTTGGAGCGGAAATTGATTTAAAAATATCAGATAATACATTTACATATAGTTTTTTTTACAATGATCAACAAGTTATAAACTAAAGTATAATTGTTCACGTTATAGTTTAAATATCAGTAACAAAAAATAATAATGACGATATTTTTTGGCGCAGATCAATCATGGTTGATTCTTATGTACTTGTCAAACTAATCGGATTATCCTATTATAAACATCGGATAATTCACATTTAAATATCGGGTACTCCATATCCATCGGATTTTGGTGATACCATAACCTACTCCGCATCTACATGTAAATCGAATTCGGATTATCCATATCCGCATGGATATATAAATTCCTCCTCCATATCCGCATAATTAGGATTCGGATCGGATAATTATCCATACCACTTGCACCCGTACATGAGTTTAAGCCAGTTGAATTCATTCTGATGAGAAGGTTAACGCAGTCACACCCCCTCCCCCCCCCCCCCCCACGCCCACCCTTCCCTCCAGCCCTAGTGCTGTTTAAGCAAGGGAGGTGGCTGTTTTCACATGTTCCCCAGTTATTACGCACGGGATTGAGAGGGATTAAATCTCTACATTGATTCTCGTCCATATAAGGTGCATGATACCTGTGGAACCGAACAAGCGTATATAAGGTGCATGATTCGGTGATTGGAAGTAATTAATAAAACAGTATTCATAAATGAACACAGTAGGATCA
Organism: Paspalum notatum; assembly: GCA_022530915.1. Lineage (NCBI taxonomy): Eukaryota > Viridiplantae > Streptophyta > Magnoliopsida > Poales > Poaceae > Paspalum > Paspalum notatum. Next base: position 6,949,418 of record CM039690.1, on the reverse strand, counting down.
CTACCTGGTAGAAGAATATGATATACCAATAGCTGAGTTTGATGCGATGTCTTCTAGCTGCACTACCTGGTAGAAGAATGATCTACCAATAGCTGAGTTTGATGTGATGTCTTCTAGCTGCAGCATGATATTGACCTTGATTTGGTTGGTTATAAAAAATCGAGTCATCTGGCTGGGGCAAAACTACTTGTTTCACATTTCCTATAAAAGGCATTGAGTTTATTAAATCAAATTTAATCATTACTGAAGCAAGATTGGATGCAAAATGAAAGAGGAGTTACTTGAATGAAAGGGGCGGAAGGGAAGGGGCCGTGCGGGTGGAATGAGAAGGCGACGAGGGAAGACGATCGACAGGATGGCACCGGTGAGACCGGCGCCGGAATGAGGACGCACGCCGGGGAAATCGCCGCGGGAATGGTGCGCGCAGGCCTGCCCGCCGGCGATGCCTAGAGACATGACTCCCCTACTCTGCTGCTACCGCCATCGGATTGGATGGCGGAGAGAACGTTCGAACGAGAGGCCAACAGTCTGATTATTATTATTACACGTAGTTAAAAAGCTGGGTGGTGGAAGTACATGTGTACCCTTTTGGCCTTTCCAATTATTCTATGGGTCACGAAAATAAGTTTGTCGGTACCCAACAAATCGGGTACCCGCTTATACAGGTCAAAAGCTAAGTACAGCACATAACAAGGCTCCACGCAGTCTGACAAAGAAGCGTTTTATCCTTCCTTGGGAAAAAACGCACCTGGCCTCCCCGTCAACCAGAGGGAGCAGTCAGTATCGCCACGTATCTCAGTAAGGAAAGAGCCCAAAGGCGCTCGCAGTTCTGACCCACCACTTATGGGCCGGACTGCACCCCAGGTCCATATAGAAGACCAGACCTGCTCCCACAAGGTTCGGTCTTAAGTTAGGGACGCGTTACGACACCAGGAAGGGAGCCGAGCCGACCTAGCTCCGGGAGGTCCGGAGCGGCCACGTGTCCCCCGCCCAGCGAGGAAGCTGCGGGCTGCGGAGGGTGCTCACCCCCGCAACAACCTGGTCCGGGGCTGCCACGTGTCCCCCGGGCACGCGGCGGGGTCTCCGGCCGCGGGCCACACCCACCTACCGCATTCATTGCGGACAGGCGAGCATGGCCTAACATCCGCTGACGGGCTCCGGTACCGCCGCTGACAGGCGACAGTGACCATACTGTGAGACGCGCGTTACCGAGGAACGGCGGCCGTGACAAGGCGTAGCGGTCAACTTCCCGCCGGATACCGGGGATTAAACCGCATAAACAAGTACACCGTACGCGGTGTGGGCTACGCCACAAACGACGGCCACGCCCAGGCTATTGCGGTAGGGTCACTGTGGCACGCCGCAGTAACCCGCCTGTAATGACGCGCCGCCCGCCACTCCTGCCCCTGGAACCATACCGCCGGGTACTACGGCGGATTGTACCGAACAGTGCAAGCAGGGGCGGCGTGGCAACATTTCCGGACACACCAGACCGGCGGAGCACTTCCGAACGGCGCCATACTGCTGCGACGGATACAGGTACAAGGTGCAGGGATGAGAGGACATCACGGCAATGGAGCATAGGACACACCAACAGAGGCGCTGCCGAAGGCCCTGACCTCTGCCGGAAATAACCCAAAAAGTCAAGACAGCGTAAGGGAACTCTGCCGGGTAGAGATAACGGGCCGGGACCAACTGTCGGGCCCCGGTCACCATGTACATGCACCCCTTGGTCTATAAAAGGGGAGGCATGCGAGACGTAGAGGATAGGCTGAAACACACGCCCAAAGAGCATCCAGAGAAGAAGTCTCACGATCTTCTTCTCTTCCTTCTCACTCAAACCAATACAAGACCTCACCTCCAGTGGACGTAGGGTATTACGCTCCGGCGGCCCGAACCACTCTAAACCCTTGTGTCTCCATCGTGCCTTGGCTACGTGGCTATCAGCGATCGCTCCCCCTAACTACTCATAGTACTTAGGATCGGGCGGGTGCATTCCGCCACCCGGCCGGAGCTCACGCTCCGACATTTGGCGCGCCAGGTAGGGGGATAGCGTCAGATAGCCACATCCACGAGGTGTGATGGTTCGCATCAGCGACATCCATGATGACGCAGCCGCAACGGAGGAGGTGGCTTCGTCAGGGTCGCACGCCTCCCACCACGGTTCTGGCGGCACGGCGCGGACGCCGCGAGTACCTCGCCACCCTGCGATGGACGCAGTGGCAGCGAATGTTGCGATGGCTAGCGCCGTAACGGCAAACGGTGCCGCGGCGAACCGCGCTGCTATCCGCGGACCACTCGCTGCGGCCAGAGAGCTGCTCAATCACCCTCCGGGGCCGGCAGCCTCTCCCAGCGCTCTCGCGCAATGGCGCAGTGACGTGGATCGCCTGATCCACTTAGCTGAGGCCGCCCCCAGCTCATCAAGGGCTGGGTCTCGACTTCCACCCAGTAATGGTGGAAGGTCGGAGCGCCACGCGCCGCTCGACGCAGCAGCGTCCGTGCGCTCCCCCACGGTGAGGAGCGCGCCGACGAAAGACCTGCGCGCCGAGCTCAACCGCCGGCGAGCAGGCACCCATACAACTGTGGAGCAACCACGGTTGCAGCGAAACGCCGTCAAGGGCAGGAACCTTGACGCAGTGTTCGCTGCTACGGCGCCTAGGCCCCCGGGGTGTGCGTAGGCCCTGGCCGGGGCATAGACACCGCCAGGGGTCATACCGGCTGGAGTCGGCTGTGCTGCCCTGGCAGACGGCCTTCGCTCCACGCGTTGACCACCGAAGTTCCGACCACACTTGCCGGAGAAGTACGACGGGACCACTAACCCGTCGGAATTCCTGCAGGTGTATGTCACCGCCATCTCAGCGGCCGGTGGCGATGACGCCGTCATGGCATCATACTTTCATGTCGCCTTGTCTGGGCCAGCTCGGACTTGGCTTATGAACCTCACCCCAGGGTCAATCCAATCCTGGGAGGAGCTATGCACGCAGTTCATCGCGAACTTCGCCAGTGCATGCCAGCAGTACGGCGTGGAGGCCCACCTCCATGCTGTGCGGCAACAGCCCAGAGAACCACTCTGGGCATTCATCGCACGCTTCGCCAAGGTGCGGGGTACCATTCCCCGCATCTCCGATGCGTCCATCATCACCGCCTTCCGACAGGGCGTCCGTGATGAGAAGATGCTGGAGAAGCTAGCAACCCGCCAGGTGCAGGATGTCGCCACGCTGTACGCGCTGGCAGACAAATGCGCCAAGGCCGATGAGGGCCGTGCATGGCACTCCCCTCAGCAAAACGCGGCTGCCCAAGCAGGAGGCTCGGTCGATGCCGCCCGAGAGGGTGGCAAGAAGAAGAAGAAGGACCGACGCCCACAGAGGTCCTTATCGGCTGTGCGAGGAGCCCCTGTGGCCGCGGCTGCTCCTGGCGGCCGTGACGCCAGCGGCAAGCGCCCGAGGCAGCAGGCGCGGAACAGCGGCGGCTCGTGCCCTGTTCATCCCAACAGCGGCCATAGCGCCGCCGACTGTCGTGAGATACAGAAACTCGTGCAGCGGCGCCTCAACGAGCGGCGGGAACGCCCGCCCAAGGACGACTCGCCCCCGCGCCAGCGGCCTGGCAAGGGAAAGGCAGCCAGCGACGGCGGGGCCACCGCTGGAGGCAGCGAGATGGGCTATCAGCCCCCGGAGCGGGAGCTCAAGAGCATCTACGCTTTGGCCAGCTCCGACTCCGACTCCAGCGACAACGAGCATCGCAAGAAGCTGTACGTCATGTACGGCGGGAGCTGGGAGGTTTCCTCCCGGCGAGACGTGAAGGCCCTGCGCCGAGAGGTCCTCTCGGTCAGGCCTGGTGTCCCCAAGGTAGCCCCACACCTCAATTGGAGGAACACCACCATTTCCTTTGGGCCATCCGACTGCCCGGAGAACATGGCCGGGGCAGGCCTCTTACCGATCATCACGTCGCCGGTGGTCGCCAATATCCGGCTCTACCACGTGCTGATCGACGGTGGGGCCGCCCTCAACATCATCAGCTACGCAGCTTTCAAGCAGCTGCAGATTCCGGAGTCACGCCTGGCTCCGTCGCGCCCATTCTCCGGAGTGGGCCCACTGCCGGTCCACCCGAAGGGGACGATCGACCTCCCGGTCACCTTTGGGTCACCGGAAAACTTCCGCACGGAGAGCGTCCAGTACGACGTTGCGGATGTAAACCTGCCGTTCAACGCCATCATTGGCAGACCGGCGCTCTACCGCTTCATGGCCGTAGCCCATTACGGGTACTTGGTTGTGAAGATGCCCTCCCCGGCTGGTGTCCTCACCGTGCCAGGAGACCGCCTCGCCGCGGTCACCGCCGTGGAGAAGCTCCACGCCCTCGCTGCTGACGCAGCGGGTCTCGAGGGGGCCAACCCCTCAGCCTCTGGGATTAAGGCTCCTGCGAAGGACCCGAAGATGCCCAAGGTGCGCCCGGCTGGCCCAGAAGATGTGCCAGTCAAGATCGTCTAGATCGGGGCGGAAGCCTCCCGGACCACCCGCATCGCGGGGAATCTGGGGGAAAAATAGGAAGACGCGCTCGTTGCCTTCCTCCGAGCAAATGTTGACGTGTTCGCCTAGGAACCGTCACAAATGCCCGGGATCCCTAGGGAGGTAATTGAGCACCGTCTGAAGATCAACCCGGACGCCAAGCCGGTGCGGCAAAAGCCACGAAGACAGTCCGTGGAGCGTCAGGACTTCATCCATCAGGAGGTCCGGAAGCTGCTAGACGCGGGCTTCATCGAAGAGGTCCATCACCCCGAGTGGCTAGCCAACCCAGTAGTTGTCCCTAAGGCAAACGGGAAGCTTCGGATGTGTATCGACTACACCAGCCTCAATAAGGCATGTCCTCCAGACCCTTATCCCCTTCCGCGCATAGATCAACTAGTAGATTCCACCTCCGGGTGCGAGCTTTTGTCTTTCTTGGATGCGTATTCCGGGTTCCACCAAATCCGGATGAACGAAGAGGATAAGAGGCATACAGCCTTTGTAACGGTAGATGGTCTGTACTGTTACATTGTAATGCCCTATGGTCTGAGGAATGCTTTACCCACATTTCTGCGTGGCATGAACTTTACGTTCCGCGACCTGATCAGAAATATAGTCGAGGTTTACGTCGATGACATCGTTGTCAAAACCAGGGAAGGGTCAACCTTGCTGGAGGACCTGACCCTCGTTTTCGACAGGCTGCGCACAACGCGCACGAAGTTGAACCCCAAGAAATGCGTCTTTGGCGTCTCAGCTGGTAAGCTGTTGGGTTTCCTGATGTCACACCAGGGTATTGAGGCAAACCCAACCAAGATCAGGGCGATCGAGGCTATGCGGCCACCTGCCTGCATCAAGGACCTGCAAAAGCTCACCGGGTCCTTGGCAGCCCTTAGCCGCTTTATCTCAAGGCTAGCTGAGAGAGCCCTGCCCTTCTTCAAGCTATTGAAGAAGTCCGGACCATTTATATGGACCGAAGAGGCTGAGCAGGCCTTCCAGGAGCTGAAGCAGCATCTCACCACGCTACCCATATTGGTGGCATCAGAGCCTGGTGAGACTCTGTATCTCTACCTCGCGGCAACATCCGAGGTAGTCAGCATGGTACTGGTCGCTGAAAGACCAGAGCACCCCCGTGAGGGAGGGACCGGGACCTCCCGAGTGGAAGGCGGTGGTCCGTCCACCGCAGAAACGTCGACCGGCTCCAAAACCGGAGGTCCGGCCGACGTCCTATCCTGCCAAGGTAGTGGGCTACTGGAGGCAGAGGGGCAGGCTGCCCAGGAGGCTGACCTAACAAAGGCGAGTAGCCCGGGATCCTCCGCAAGGGTCCGGACCACCCAGAGGCCGGTGTATTACGTCAGCGAGGTCCTCCACGGGGCAAAGGCCAGGTACCTGGAAACTCACAAGTTCGCTTATGCGTTACTAGTAGCTTCCAGGAAGTTGCGCCATTACTTCCAGGCGCACAAGATTGTCGTAGTGACCTCCTACCCACTAAGAGCGATCCTGCACAACTCTAACGCCACCGGGAGTATCGCCAAATGGGCAGCGGAGCTGGCAGAATTCCAACTCGACTTCCAGCCCCGCAGCGCTGCCAAAAGCCAGGTCCTGGCAGACTTCATCACGGAATGGACACCCACTGCCGCTGAGCCAGGGGGCCCGCAGTCTGAGGCGGTTCCTTCCCAGCCAGGCAGGCCTGTCCGGGTCTTCACCGAGCCACACTGGACGCTCTTTTTCGATGGGTCTGCCCGCGAGAGGGGATCCGGAGCAGGTGTGGTACTCGTGGACCCAGACGGAGATCAAGTAAAGTACATAGTACGCTTCGAGTTCAAGGCCACCGACAACATGGCAGAGTACGAAGCCTTGATCTTCGGGCTAATGGCCGCCCAATCGCTGGGAATCAAGCAGCTCCTAGTCAAGGGAGATTCCCAGCTGGTGATCAGACAGGTCCGGGGGGAGTGCTGCTGCAACAACCGCCAACTTGCGGCGTACCTCATGCGAGTGAGGGAGCTCGAGAAAGACTTTGAGGTCCTGGAGCTGCAGCACATTCCAAGAGACCTCAACTCAGTAGCAGATGACCTCTCCGCGAGAGCATCAACTCGGGGCCCAGTACCTGATGGCGTCTTCGAAAGACAACTACTGAGACCAACCGCCCAGCCAGCCGAACTGGGTGAAGGGGGCGGAACTAGCACCTCGAAGCTAGCAGTCCCGATGGTCCTCCACCTTTGGGGGCCATCAATGATCGTGTGGACTGATGACCCCAGCACGTCATCAGGGACACATCCACTGGCTCAGGGCAGTCCTGATGCATGGATCTCCGAGATCCGGGACTACCTGAAGGACAAAATCCTTCCCGATGAACATGTGTCTGCTGAGCGCATAGTGCAGTTGGCTAAACGCTACACACTGGTAGAAGGGGATCTCTACTGGCGTGGCGCCAACGGCATCCTCATGCGATGCATAACCCGGGAAGAGGGCCGTGATTTACTCACGGAAATCCATGGGGGCGAGTGCGGGAATCATTCGGGGTCCCGTACGCTGGTCGGTAAAGCCTTCCGGCACGGATTTTACTGGCCGACAGCTCTCCAGGATGCAGCCGAGCTGGTAAGGTCCTGTAAAGCGTGCCAGTTCCACGCAAAGCAGATACACACACCAGCTCAACCGCTGCAGATGATTCCGCCCTCCTGGCCCTTCGCGGTATGGGGGGTAGACATCTTGGGACCGTTTCCTAGGGCCGTCGGTGGGTACCGATACCTCTATGTATGTCGCCATTGACAAGTTCACAAAATGGCCGGAGGTAACCCCAGTGGTGAAAATCACCCAAGGAACCGCAACAGCTTTCCTCAAGTCCATTGTATGTCGGTTCAGCGTCCCTAACCGTATCATAACGGACAACGGGACCCAATTCAGAAGCCGAGTCTTCCAGGATTACTGTGACGGTGTTGGCATACAGCTATGCTTCGCATCGGTAGCACATCCCAGGAGCAATGGACAAGTAGAAAGGGCTAATGCGGAAATCCTTAGGGGGCTCAAGACCCGCACCTACGACTGCTTAAAGAAGCACGGTGCCAAGTGGATCGACGAGCTTCCCTGTGTGTTGTGGGGAAACCGGACCACACCCAGCCGAGCGACCGGGGAAACCCCGTTTTTCTTGGTGTACGGGGCCGAAGCATGCCTCCCGCCAGAGATTTTCTTGGGCTCCCTACGGGTCCAAGCTTTTGATGAATCCTTGCAGGAACAGGACAAGCGCGACGACATCGACCTCGTCGAGGAGCGACGGTGGCAAGCGGCAATCCAGAACGCGCGATACAACCAGTCGCTCAAGCGCTAACATGAACGGACCGTGCGGGGAAGGGTCCTCCAACCTGGGGACCTGGTCCTGAGACGCATCCTAAACCGAGAAGGGCTCAACAAACTCTCCCCTAGCTGGGAAGGGCCCTTCAAGGTGACGGAAGTAAGTCGCCCCGGTTGCGTCCGTCTTGCCACGGAGGAGGGCGTTCCGCTGCCGAACCCATGGAACACCGAACACCTCCGTAAGTTTTATCCGTAGGCAGAAGCAGGGCTTTTTTCTTTCTTTATAAGGTAGGTAATACCACCATGTGGACCAGAGCGGTGGAGGTCCGCCCTTGTAATCCCGGCCTCTGGCTGACATCACATGATTTCACCTTGTAAATAAAGGAAATTGCCCCTGTTGCTGCCTCGATGATTTCAATTATCTCCTTATCTCCCTATCAGTATCGTTATCACTAACCCCCGTCCGATACCCTATTATCGCCTAAAGCTTGAAACAGAAAAATCTGGCTTGGGAGCAGGTGAGGGAGATCTTGTCTAATCGTTCGAGTGTGGTCCGCCGTGCTGGGGGCCAGCTCCCGAGAAAAGGATCTCGCCTTGGTGGCCCGGAGTCGTCAGCTGCTTAGCTTGGTCCCGTACCCTAAGCACTGTACACTCCCCACTTCGCCGCAAGTTCCCCAGTACCAGGAGCAGGGCGTGCAGCACGCCGAACCACACCCTCGCCATTAGCAAGCTCTCCAGATCCTAACTAACAAGGTCCGGTCCCGTAAAGCCCTAAGGCACCTGAGAAAGATGTGTTTCGCTGAAAGAGGCCTGTAGCGTCAGGGACTGGTCCGTGTCTAAGATACCTGAAACAGGGATAGTCCGGGGCTGTACAGTGCCTTAGCCTGGTCCTGCACCCTAAGCCTGTGTACCCTACTATCCCCATCCGGGTATCTTGGTCACGGACCAGGCACCCAGGAACGCCGGACCACAGCCAGTCGAGAAAAGTCAGCTCAGAATAGGGTCCCGCGGGTTTCCTACTAACATCTACCATGAGTTGCATGCAGGTCCGACTTGGTGGTAGCCAGCCTCAAAACTAGAGCCTACCTACCAGGGGGCCAGGGGTCGGGCAGAATCATACCAGCGTGCAACAGGAAAGAGGGAATGTACAACACACAGATAAGTCACAATAGCCATCCTCCCTCATTTCATAAGTTGAGTCGTCCATTCAAAAAAAAAAGATACACTTGAAGCCGGATTGAAGGGGGCTCTGTTCTTGCCAAAGGCAAGGGCAGAAGATCCACAGGCGGCAAGAGAGCTCAATGGCTCGGTGGCGACCGCGCAGAACCAACGCGACCGAACGCGACTGGCAGCTCGGGGTCCGCGGGGCGCGCAAGCCGAGGAGCGTCGGCACAAGCGACGGGGAGGCGGCGTCGAAGCTACTGAGCTCCTGCCATGGCCACACCGCTACCAGCCACGCTGCCGCCATGCGCGCGCTGTGGAGCGCTTGGCAGTGGTTCAGGAGTGCCCCGTCCCACTGCCTGTGCCGGATCCCCCTCGACAGCGACGCAGGTGCGCGGTCGTTGGGGGGAGTTTGGCTACAAGTGTCCCCTATGAAGACACTCGTAGCCAAAAATCGGCACACATATGAAGAAACTCATAGCCAAAGAAGATGGGTTCCATGGGAACACTCCTAGGCTATCCTAAGAGTATCTTTCCCAAACTGAGGAAACACTCTCGGGAAAACTTCCCATGCCTCGCTGCATGGAAGGGACCATGCCCCTCCTGGAGAGGGAGGGAGCCCCATGTTCTACCCTACCTTTGACTATGCAGTTGGAGAAGTTGTGTTAAGAGCGGGTAGCACACCCCTATTTATAGGGACAATCCAAGACACTGCAGCTGCTGAGCCCAAGGCGTGGTAAGGAGCGTGGCTCACGGGCGCACTATTCCCTCCTGACGTGCCCGGGTCAGACTCAGAGCGCACGCCTTTGTAGGGGCCGCGCCGCTCGAGAGTGAGGTGACCTATCCCTGCGATAGAGCAGGAGAGCATCCGATGCCCTGCCTGCCAGCAGAGACAAGACTGGACATAGAGGGATGGGGGAGACCCTGCTGTGAGCACGCGCGCGACCCGCCGAGTCCCTCGAGCGCCCCACCGGCAGTACAACCGCGTGCAGGCGAGCGAACCGCTGCGATCGCATTAAATAAGAGGGGAAAAGAACCGGCCGGTACGGCGTCAGCACGGCATAGTGTCACCAGTCAGCACGAGCCAGCCACCTCAAAAGGCGGGAGATTCCCGCGACCTGAATCGCCAGACCATGGGGCCGGCAATAGCCCACACAGCCTATAAGGCTCGGCACGCAGCAAAAGAAGCGAAATAGATAAGTCACGATCTCTATTTTCTTTCCAGATTTTACTTTTTACATAGAAAAAGAAATAAAAAGAAAGCAAAATGAAGCCTCTATGGCGCTGGGGGAACTCCCGCCTCCGGTGCATCCAGCTCCTCATCCGTAGGGGCCCGCTGAAACCGAGCGGCGACGATCTCAACTACTTCCTGCACGCTTGCCCGGGCGGCGACCTCCGTTTCTTCCACCGGACCTACGACAACCGGATCCAAGGAGATGGCGGGGTCATGGCTCCGGAAGCAGACCAGCAGGTGCTCCGGCACGGCGCGAAGCAGATCGCGACCCTCAGCTTCAAGGCGCTCCGCGAGCGCGGAATCCAAGCACCGGAGCCGTTCCATAGCAGAGCGGAGGACGGGGAGAGCGTCCGCCATAGTTGACGGCGGCTCCGGCACCTGGATCGGACTCAATCCGAGCGGCACCAGAGCGGTGTTCGCCTCCCCAGCCCAGTCGGCGAAATGTCGGAGGTCGGAGCGCAGCTGTGCCTGACTCTCCGCCAGAGCCTGCTGGGCGGCCTCCAGTTTCAGCTGCTCCAAAGCAGCTTGCCCTGCCCGGAGCTGCTTCGCCTGCTCGTCGAGCTCCGCCTCCCGGGACTTCACCCAGTCCTCTCAGACCTTGAGGGTACCGGACAGGCGGGAGGCCTCCGTTTTGAGGGCCCTGGCTGCCGCCTCGCGCTGGGAAGCAGAGTCCTCGAGGGCCTTGGCAGCAGCCTCGCGCTGAGAAAGGGTCTCTTCGAGGGCTTTGACCGCCGCCTCGCGTTGGTCAAGTGCCGCCTCCTTCTCGTCAAGACTTTTATTGACGGCGAGCTGCCGCTCGGACACCTCCAGCATCTCCTTCCTGCACCGCTCCATCCCCTGCATCTCGAACTCCAGCTCGGCCCTATCGAGCCTCAGCTTCGCCTCGTCCACAATGACCGTCTTCTCTCGGAGAGCAACCACACGCTCTCGGGCGACGAACAGCTGTAGGTCCTTCTCATAGGCCTCGCGGTCGGCACCGAGGTCCTTGCGGGCGGCGGTGAGTTCCGCGCGGACCTGGGAGTACCGAGAAGACATAGCGCGGATCTGTTCCCCCAAGCGGGTCTGCCAGCCAGCCAAGCGCTCACGCTCCTGCTGCAGCTGCGCCCATTCCAGCTGGAACGCCTCCTTGACGTCCTCCAGTGCCTAGAGTCCTCGGCGCAGCAAGCGGGGGAGAGTCGGCACCCCTGGCAAGAGCGGGTGCGGCCGCCCCTGGACCTCTTCCAAGCCGCCCTCGGTTGGACGAGGGGCCTCGGACCCTGTCGCAACTTCAGGCGTCGAACCGACCGGTGCGGTCCTCTCCGTCGCGGCCCCCGGCGTCGGACCACCTAGAGCGACCGCCTCTGTCGTGTCCGCCGGACCGCCGGACCCACTGGGTGGAACAGCACCGGTGGGAGGAGCAGCCGCGGAGGAGCTGACCGGGCGAGATGTCCTGAACAAGGCAGGAAATGAGGCTTGGGAGAATTCGAGGAGCTAGCAGCGACTCGGCAAAAAAGCTTGAGCCAACATAGCTTACCTCGGTGTCTGCGCCGTCCAGCGACCTCGGAGGCCAGGAGCCCGTCGCTGATGATGGTCCGGCTTCGGCGGTGGCGGTACTTGCTGCCGCTGCTGCTGAGGGCCCAGCTTCGGCGGTGGCGGCGCTTGCTGCTGATGCTGCTGCTGGTCCGACTTGAGTGGCGGCGATACATGCTGCCGCTGGTGCTGTTGGTTCGGCCTTGGCGGTAGCGGTGCTTGCTGCTGCTGCTGTTGCTGCTGGCGCTGCTGGTGCTGCTGGTCCGGACGCGGCGGAGGTGAAGGGCGCCCCCACTGCCCGGACGAGCTTCCCTCCTCCGTGGTCTGCTGGCGTTTAGGCTCGGGCTCTGAAACAGAGGTCCCATCGCCGCGGACCAGCCTACGCCGCCTCTCCTCGCCGCCAGCCGTCGGCGTGGGTTCCTTCCCCTTGCCAGCAGGGGTGGAGCCCCCAGCGCGGGCGCCCCCGATCGGAGCATCGCCAATACTGATTCCCCGGTTGGGGTCGCCCCCGAGCTGCCGCACCGCGAGCCCGGCGTCGTCAAGTGTAGGCATGTCCCGGAGCACCGCCGTCCGCAGGGCCTGGTCGTTGCAGAGCGGTGTAACGGCAGCGGGCAAAGTCAGCTGCTCGGGGACGAACGCCTCACCCACGACGCGGCACATCAAAGATTCTAGCTCCCCGCGCGCTAGGTTGTTAACCTCGCCCCGCGCAATCCGGCTACATTCGTTGGGGCCGGTGTAGCTCCACGCCCGCCTCGGTCGCTGCTGCAAGGGGGCGAGTCTCCGCGTGAGGAAGTCCGCGAGGACGTGCATCGAGGTGAGCCCGTCATTAACGAGCTCGGTGATCCTCACTAGCACGGTGGAGAAGTCGCCCGGCAGGTCCGCAGGGGCACCCCATTCCGGGCGGGGCGAGGTTGGACCGCCCTCAGGGAGCTTCAGCCGGTCGTTCGGGTCCGCCCTCGCAATCACCCAGTCGTTGCGCCAGTTCTCCCACTTGGCGCTGGAAAAAGGGGGAAGGTAGGTTGACGACCTCCCGGACCCCCTCAGCACGAAGTAGAAGCCGCCGATGTCGCTAGTGCTCCTACCGGAACCCTTCAGCGAGAAGAAGTGGCGAAAGAGCGCCACGCAGGGCGGCACCCCTACGAACATCTCGCAGAGGTGGACAAAGATCGCCGCTTGGAGGATGGAGTGGGGAGTGAGGTGCTGGAGCTGCAGCCCGTATCCCTCCAGCAGCAGCAGGAAGAAGGACGAGATCGGCACCCCCAGACCGCAGTAGAGGTAGGAGACGAAGAGCACAAACTCCCCGGGCCGCAGATTGCGGAAGGGGAGGGAGCCCGCGCGGACGCCATCGCGTCGTGTCGCGTCCGTCCAGCCAAGGAGGCGACGCACGATGTCGAGGTCCTCCTCAGACTGCTAGTTGGCAGGATCACCGAGACCCATCGCCATGGATCGGAGTAGCGGAAGGCGATGAGGATGCGCGGCGCCGGCGAGGGCAAAGAGCTCTACGGCGAAGAAGGAGAGGCGCGGCTGCGGTTGCTAAGGGAGCGGAGACGAAGCCTGAGAAAGCGTACCAGGCATCCGGTCAAAAGCCCTATTTAATGGAGCCATCGGCGCGCTTCATACTTTAAGCACACACGCACGGACGCACCCTCAATCCGTCCAGCCCCTGACAAGGGGCCCCAGGGGCCGCTAATCGCGACAGGCGGGTAAGAAACCGGGTGAGGAAGAATGCGAACCGTCACTCGGCTTTCGCGCGGCACGCGTGCGATCCGCTGCCCCCGCCTTAACTGCGGAGAGGTGGGCAAGTGGCCCGTCGCTTCGACTGACCAGCGCAGGCCTGCCTCCTCGGAACTCGGGGAAATTCCCACGACCTGGTGCGACCAGATCGTGCGGGGCCCGTCAGGCGCCCATGAGATCCAGTGCGGATCGAAGGGGCCGGAGCCAAAGGCCACACGAAGCCCCGATGGAGCAAGCGATAAGCGCTGGTGGGCCCACCTTAGGTTCCCAAGCTCACCTAAGATAGGCCCAGGGCCCACTGTCGGTACCCAGCAAACCGGGTACCCGCTTATACAGGTCAAAAGCTAAGTACAGCACATAACAAGGCTCCACGCAGCCTGACAAAGAAGCGTTTTATCCCTCCTTGGGAAAAAACGCACCTGGCCTCTCCGTCAACCAGAGGGAGCAGCCAGTATTGCCACGTGTCTCAGTAAGGAAAGAGCCCAAAGACGCTCGCAGTTCTGACCCACCACTTGTGGGCCGGACTGCACCCTAGGTCCATATGGAAAACCAGACGTGCTCCCACAAGGTCCGGTCTTAAGTTAGGGACGCGTTACGACCCCAGGAAGGGAGCCGAGCCGACCCAGCTCCAGGAGGTCCGGAGCGGCCACGTGTCCCCCGCCCAACGAGGAAGCTGCGGGCTGCGGAGGGTGCTCGCCCCGCAACAACCTGGTCCGGGGCTGCCACGTGTCCCCCGGGCACGCGGCGGGGTCTCCGGCGGCGGGCCACACCCACCTACCGCATTCATTGCGGACAGGCGGGCGTGGCCTAACATCCGCTGACGGGCTCCGTGTGATGCCCCTGGCATCTCAGAAGCCTTAACACACGGTTAGATGAAGGCTAACGATGGATTAAGGCTTAATCAAGCTTAGTGATTAACAGGAAACACGTGGAGGAGCCACTAAATCAAAATTTTCTACACAAGATACAAGACCACACATTTCGTGGTTGAATAAATCAACACTCACATACTTTTGAGCTCAACATCCAATGCCAACCCTCGGATAAGAAAGTAACTCTGGACTATCCTATTGCTACACTGAGCTGGGATCAAAGCTATCGTCTACTCACTCAAATTTTCACCCAAATATCCCATGGAAACAACTAGATCAACCCACACTTAGAATTTTCACAAGTATGGATTTTTAGCTCTTCCCTAAGTTGATTCTGAAATTACTTTTGAATTCACTATACAACTTCAAAATCTTCCTTTCTATGAAGTGGAATTAAACTTATCACCTTTCAAATGCACCTATTGTGGAAGTGATTGGACTTCATTTGGTACCCCAAAAGTTTGAAACAAGAAAGTCTCTCCACAAAGTGAAATTTCTGTCTTAATAAACCATGGAACATAATTGTGTCTATAATTCAAAATATGTGGGGTTTCAAACCAAAGTCATATTACCAAACTTTTAGGTCATAAACTGGAGAACAACTTTGGTAATTTGAGCTTGATCATATATTGAGTTTTAATTGGAGTTTGGGGTCATTTTATACCAGCACAGAAAACCGGTTCAAATTAGGGCTGATTTGAAATTCCAAATTTACTCTAACCTACAGCCACTTTCATGCAAAGCTCAAATTAGAGAAGTTGTAAGTTTTAAAATTCTAAACAAACTTTTCAAAAGGCACCTTGGGAGATAATGTCCATAAATAGGACTTTTGGAATTTTCAAATAAATGGGGTTTGGGGGCCAAATTAAACTTGAGAGCTAAATTCAAATGAATTTCATACTTCCATACCGAATTTGAAATCATGCCTATTGACAAAGTTGTAGAGTTCAAAGAGTAGAACATTTCATTCAATTGGAGTTTTTCCCAATTCGGCCTCTAAATTGGTCTAAATGGCGATTTTCAACACAAGAGAAAACACATTTTTCTATTTTCTTTTTCCTCCTTTTTCCCGGTCAATGACAGGTGGGCCCCACGCCCCCGGCCGCCACCGTGTCCGGGCCGATGGCGACCACGCGGCCGGCGACGGCCGGGCAGCGCCGCGCGCCCGCGGATCGCCGGCCCCACGCCCGAGCGCCTTCACCCGGGCGCGGACGCGACCCCGCTCGTCACTCGCTCACTCCCATTCCCTCACAGCTCGCTCTCCCTCTGCCCTCTCCCTGCGCAGCGCCATGGCCACCATGGCCAGAGCTCGGCGTGAGCTCGCGTCCCCGCCGCTCCACTGCCTCCCTGCGCCCTAGACCCTCACCAACGCATCCGCCTCGGTCCCGCACACCCGCGACACCTAGCCTTGCCGCCATTCCCCCTCTCCGTTCGGTAGATCGAGCCACCGCGCCGCCGAATCGACGCTCAGTGCACCATCCTCGCCGCTCCAGTTCACCGCCGCCACCGACCCCTTCCGGCGTCTCCCCGCGCCAGGGGACACCACTGCCAGCTCCGCGCCGACCCCGCGCATCCGACGCGCGGGACAACGCCGCCGCTCAGCCCCTCCCTCACCGGCCCGAGCCGCGCCGCCGTGCCACGCCGAGCCGGTGCGCCGTTCGGTTCGCCGCCTCCGCGCCGGCCGTGTGTGCCTCCCCGCACGACGAGACCTACGGGGAGGAGTTCCCCGTCGGCGGGAACACCTCCCGGTGCCTCGTCGGCTCCAAGTCCGGCCTCACAGCCGCCGGCGCCGCCCCGCCTTCTTCCCTCCCCGCGCGCGGTTCACCCCCGGCCGAAGGTAGAAGACGGCCGTGGCATTTTTCCAGATCTAACCCCGTGTTTTTGCTTATTTACAGTTCCGTCCCGAGCGCTATTGAATGTGTCTTGCGAATCTCGCGGTCTAGCCCCTGAAGTCTACGATTAATAGCATATAGGTCCTAGATCTAATGGTTTTTCCTTTTAAATTGGTTAATTCGGCTGAAAACTTCCAAAAATCATAATAAATCAAATAAAAATCATAAAAAGACAAACTCAGTCACTATGAACTCCTTATAAATAGATCTATGCAATGGACATGAGGTGGAGATGAGCATTGACCATTTTGCCCCTGTTTTTGTGTATGCATGTTAAATACTCATAAAATGGAAAAGATGGCCTAAATGGTTTCCTAAATTTGTGAGGTCTTGGTGTTGGCTTACATGTGATGTCTTGGCACTGTTTGAAGGATTGTGGGCTGTAGCATGAGTAGTTTCACCTTGTATTCACCATTTCATGCTCATTTTGTGTATTTATGCAAATAGGAAAATGGTGTATATGTAATGTATGTTCAAAATGGCATGCCTACATTTTTCTTGTGCCACATATAGTATGGGAAGCTCACTGGTGAAATTTGAGAGTGTGCATGTATGGTTTAGTCCTTGTTTTGAAATTGATAAAAGGTTACTTGCTAAACTTGATAAATAGGAAAAGTGACTTTTGGGTGTATAGAAAATTCTAGGAAGATTCTAGTGTGTTGCTAGCATGATATGGAGTCCAGAAAGTATATGTTTGAACTAGGTCCATTGAGGTACTCCGTGTTTAGGTAGTTTATCTATCACCTTTTTGTCGGTTCATGGAATGGATATTCATATATGTGTTTCGTGTTCAAGCATCTCATTTCTTGCATCATCCCGCGTATTATTCATATAGCGACGCTCATTGCAGATACGTAATCCAGAAACGAGCACGTGGAACTACCTCAACCAACGGTGATCCAAAAGACCAACTAAGACCCACTCACGACCTGGAGGGCCCATCAGTCGTGTTTGGACGGAGGAGTTGTCCAAGGGATCAAGGGGTTGCCTGGGGCAAAGCCTCACAACCCGGCAAACTAACAGTAGCTTAGTTTGATGGTTTATTAAAGTGAATCAAGGTAGGCAGGACCACGCAAATCCCAGCAAACAAATTATTTTGAGTTACGCATATGCATTAGGATTGATTGAAACCAATTGCATTAGACTTCCCAGCCGCCCTGGCCCTAGCACCTATACTTAGGGTTCGTAGGACGAGTGCCTAGAATGGTTAGGCGCGAGTAGACACGAGTGAGCATTGTCACTCGTCTCGTAGGGTTTACTTTCGAATGATGAATCCTCATTACTATGAATTTATTCTTGCTATGTTATGCTTTCAATTGAGACCGGGCGGAGATATGGGATTACTATGTTGAAAAATGATGTGATGGTATGGTGGACTCCGCCCGAGTCGCTTAAGGCCCGTTCGCTGTTCGCCTGCTGGTCGGCATAACATTGCTAGAATGCTTATCCGGGAAATGGGACCGGTGAAACCTTACTTGTGCCATCCGAAGAACAGAAACACGTTCCTACCCACTGGTTGAGAGGAAGGTGGCCCGGGGGAGCTTGGTACTCATGACGGGGAGACCGAGATGTCGGCAGGCTCGTCATGGGGGCACAACCCGGGAGTCAGGCGGGAGTGAATCGAACTTGGGATGGGACAAGTGGAGAAGGGGGACTATATGTGGGAAAGCCGTCGTGTTAGTAAGCATATGGGCCCCTGGCATTTTCTAGTTATTCCCGGGAATATAAAAATCGATTCGAATCGCTGATGCTCACCAGGTGTGAGAATGCCAATATCACTGACGGGCAACGTAGAACTGTTTGAGGCAAGATGTTTTATGGAATCGATGATTTGATACGACACAATGGTTATACATGCTTTACTTCATGCAAATTACTCGCTTTATATTACCAATGAGATTCAGGATAAGGACTGGCGGCTGTCAAATCCCGCTATAGCATGACATTAAAACATAGTGGTTAATCAGGATTAAAGGATAGCGATTGTCAAATCCCGCTATCCTATGGTAACATTGTACAGTTTAAAACCAATGGCTAAGGACCTACTCGCTAGTAAGCTAAGCTTTGCGTCAGCCGTAAACCCTGTCCATTAAGCCCTACTGAGTAATTAGTACTCAGGGTTTGCCCCCACTTTTGGCTCACAGGTACTGGCGGCATTTGGATAGCTGCTTGGAGGAGGGTAGCACCGGTGGGCTCGGTGCTTCTCGCCTCGTTCATCTGTATGAAGACTTCTTAAGTATTTGGTTCCGCTGCGAGATGTTTTGAAATCGCTTCCGCATTATACATATTTTGGACATGTATTTGACTATATCCATTTTCGGTTTGTAACTAAGTCTATCTATTCTATATTTCAACTGCCTGTGATGATGTAACTGTTGTGGCTCCTTCGCGAGTCGGATGTGTGTGATGTCGGTTCCTCTGGGATTTGGTGCAAATCGAGAGCCGAGGGCTTCTCGACGGACGACCGGGTTTAGTACGGTCTAAGTACACTGTAAGCTAATGGTGACAGGTGTACTTAGCCCGTATTAAATCGGCGGTTCCGCCACAGCTGGTATCAGAGCCGATCATACACAGACAACAGTTATATCATCCAGTTTTGGTTTACAAAACTATTTTCGAAAGCCTCTTTTCACGTAATTCAAAAATAAGAGTATGCGATATGCCCGTATAAGGATGTTAGTGTTATCCAGGTGACATCACTGACAATCTGACCTAGATAGAACTCATATGCATATTCGGCGCTTTGGGAAGCAACTTTTCGGCCATAGCTGTCCCCAGTACTGGTGGAAGCTACTGGGATTTGAGAATTGTTGTAAACCCTGCATTCATGCCCCGTAGTAAAAGCTCTTTAAGGGTGGTGGGCATGCTTTGGATGCTTTCATGCCCACCACACTTATATTTGGTTTTGGGATCCATCTTTTTCTCGACAATCCCCAGTACTGGTGGAAAGTCAGGCTTTGAGGAAAAGGTGCATCGGCCCACCAACGTTGTCCACGCAGCGGTCACGCGTGGATGCCACATTAGGTGGTAATGTATGAGCATGCATTCTTCTGCAGGTACACTAACCACGTGCGAAATTAAGAACGACTAGACAACGGCTAGTTGCATTATGGAGAGACGTGCATATATGTCACCGACATATCGTTAGATATATATAATATACCAAGGATGTGTGATGCGAGACCGAAGAAGACGAATCATGCATCATTCCATCTCATCTCCTGTGCCTAGCTATGTGTTTGCTTGAAAGCAACTAGATTCTTACTGCATCTATAAATATGTTTGTTGGGTAGTAACAAGTTGCACATGAGTTTTGTCTGTGGCTACTGTTTCTGATGTGAAGTTCAAGATGCAAATAGAATTGGTACAGATTTTATATAAGGTGATAGTAGCACGTAAGGTTGTAATCACTTTGTTAGACAATGTTTTCTCCGAACATGCTTGGGTTTCAAAGCCCAACTTAAAACGTGTTAAAAACCGAAGTCTGCACTTATGCGACCTACAGTGTGAAATTTCAAATCTGGTAAAAACTCCGAATACGAATGCTCGAGATCCCCTTTTTGGTTTCCTTTCAAAAGCTAACCTCAACCTGTTCACATTAGAAAGGGAATGATAAAAAGTTGTGTCACACGTGGTAATGGGGTCGTTTTCATTACACTTTCTCGAGAAAGGAAGTACGATCGCACTATGACCGTACCAAGATTTCAGATTCTTGTATTGACGCAGACCTTATTCTTCCTGCTACAGATGTCGCAGCCCTTCGACTTATGCCCTAACTACCAAGAGTCCACGAAAGCTGAAACGACACTACCTCGAGATCCTAAGAAGAGAAAAACGGGAGAGTCTTCCACTGAGGCAGCCTCAGTTCAACACCTGCGACCCGGGATGGTTCTATTAAAAGGATTTGTCAAGCCTGAAGATCAGATCGAGATGGTTCGTATGTGTCGACAACTGGGTAAGGGCCTAGGAGGATTTTACAGGCCGAGCCTCAAGAATGGTGCCAAGCTGAATTTGTGGATGATGTCTCTGGGAAAGAACTGGGATCCGACGACACGCTCATATGGACCCACACGTCCATTCGATGGAGCACAAGCCCCAACAATACCAGACGCTTTCAAGATGATTGCTCAAACTGCGAACTCCACTGCAAGTGAGTTTCCTCAGATTAACCCGGACATATGCATTGTCAACTACTACACCAACTCTGGAAAGCTCGGACTTCACCAAGACAAGGACGAGTCAGAGAGTAGCCTTACCAAAGGTTTACCTTTCATATCCATCTCCATAGGAGACACTGCCGAGTTCTTGTTCGGCGACACGAGAGACAAAGACCAAGCGACCAAGATCAACCTCGAATCTGGTGACGTTCTCATACTCGGTGGAGAATCAAGACTATTGTTTCATGGCGTTTCCCACGTGAAGACCAACACTGCACCAAGTTGGTTGACAGAAGAAACGGGCATCCGTCCTGGACGCATCAATTTTACGTTTAGGCAGTACTAGCTAGATACTAGTTGGTGTGCTAGCAGTCATCGCAAAGCGTTTGTAACGAGAGGGGTTGACTCTCGTAACCCTCGAGTTCCCATGTATCCAACTCCTTGCAGTTGGCATGTGTCCCACCTTCGTGATTAATGTAGCTCTGTTTTCAATGGAGCATTTCAAACTCTTGTAGCTCTCACGCTTCATGTTCTGGTCATTCAGGCACTTAAATTTTTGTTATCCATGACACTTTGGTTATGGTTACCCTGTTTTCCGATTCAAATAAATCCGATAAATTATACCTTTGAAAACATTGTGCTATGGCATGTAAGACTTCTTGTTCATGTCCTTCTATAACCTTGTGTATTCGCATATCCCCTGAGGTTGGATGGAAATACCGCTCTTGACGGGGTGTTTACCCGAGCAATCTATGGTGCCGCGACGGAACCTAGGGTCCCGTGTGTACGGCCGTCACTCGGTTCCACTAGGGGCGCGCTAGTATCAAGACATGCAAAGGCATGACACCGCCGAAATTGTGGAACATTCCGATCCAACTCTTAACGCCTTGTTGACCTCTATCCCTCTAATTCGTGGAAATAATTCACTCTATTTCCACTGCTGCCTAGTATCGTTTCTTTGCTTTGTTTCACCTTGCCTTTCTTGATCTGTGGGAAAAATCCGTCTCAATCCCCGTATCGTTCACACCTTTGCCTCGTCTTGTTGAGTCATGTTCTTCTCGATCAGCGGAGACGGATCGACTCTATGGTTCCACTCGTCCACATCTTTCTCGGACTCCTCTATGCTTACCTTGATCAGCCTTAACGACCGTATCTGTGGGAATGCTTGGTTCCATTTCCACTGTTTTGCTACATCATTCCATGGCCTTCTTCCAATTTGCCTCGCTTGATTTGTGGGAAGCAATCAACTCTGTTTCCACCACTCTATCTTATGATTTTTTTCCTTCATATATGCTGAATCTTATCTCCTAAAGAACTTCAGCATCGTCCACTGCACTAAGCTTTTGTTCTCGGCTAATGCTTTCATCGCATTGTCCTTTTCAAGAGTGCTTCGTTCTTCTTTTGAAATTATCCTCAAAGTTGGGCTCACTAACCTTGGTGTTCTGTTAGTAAGCATAAGCCCTCTGTCTATATTTTTCTTGGTCAGTCTTGATCAATTATATGAAATCATACAAACCACCACCTTATCTAGGTGAATATGTCCTATCCTCCTTCCACGGCATCTTTCTCGAAACGATGAGTAGAATGTGCTATGTATCACCACATCTTACTCTTTGAAGAATGTTCGGATTTAATGTCTTATATGTGTACACAGTCCCTATCAAATGAAATGAATGTGTCTCTCAAAAGCACATCCATTGATAACCCTTTGAATCCCAAGAGCCTTCACGGTTCGGTCCTCCGATTGTGTACCCCTTGCTTCTAATTGTTCCAAGGCCTATATATTCATCACGTTTATAAATCTTGGTGTCTAAGTCAGGGAGTAACCCTGTTCCATTAGTCGAGTAAAGCACTGCCGTTTTCACATTGGTCACACCGTCTTTGCGGTTTGTTCATTCGCTCTCATATAAACCACGACTTGCCGAGCCCCTGGGAAGGACCACCTTGGAAGTATTCAAAAGCTTTGTAACTAACTTGTGTTAAAGAGGCACTAACCATTCACGAGCCAATTAACAAAGCAAATTGATGAGGGAATAAGTGTTACCATGTGTGACAGGAGCACCCGAACAATGAGGCCAAAACCTTTTTCATTGCGCAGTAAGCCCTAGAACCCCGCTTTCTCCGAATCTCGGGACGAGATTTCTTTAAGGGGGGTGGGTTGTGATGCCCCTGGCATCTCAGAAGCCTTAACACACGGTTAGATGAAGGCTAACGATGGATTAAGGCTTAATCAAGCTTAGTGATTAACAGGAAACACGTGGAGGAGCCACTAAATCAAAATTTTCTACACAAGATACAAGACCACACATTTCGTGGTTGAATAAATCAACACTCACATACTTTTGAGCTCAACATCCAATGCCAACCCTCGGATAAGAAAGTAACTCTGGACTACCCTATTGCTACACTGAGCTGGGATCAAAGCTATCGTCTACTCACTCAAATTTTCACCCAAATATCCCATGGAAACAACTAGATCAACCCACACTTAGAATTTTCACAAGTATGGATTTTTAGCTCTTCCCTAAGTTGATTCTGAAATTACTTTTGAATTCACTATACAACTTCAAAATCTTACTTTCTATGAAGTGGAATTAAACTTATCACCTTTCAAATGCACCTATTGTGGAAGTGATTGGACTTCATTTGATACCCCAAAAGTTTGAAACAAGAAAGTCTCTCCACAAAGTGAAATTTCTGTCTTAATAAACCATGGAACATAATTGTGTCTATGATTCAAAATATGTGGGGTTTCAGACCAAAGTCATATTACCAAACTTTTAGGTCATAAACTGGAGAACAACTTTGGTAATTTGAGCTTGATCATATATTGAGTTTTAATTGGAGTTTGGGGTCATTTTATACCAGCACAGAAAACCGGTTCAAATTAGGGCTGATTTGAAATTCCAAATTTACTCTAACCTACAGCCACTTTCATGCAAAGCTCAAATTAGAGAAGTTGTAAGTTTTAAAATTCTAAACAAACTTTTCAAAAGGCACCTTGGGAGATAATGTCCATAAATAGGACTTTTGGAATTTTCAAATAAATGGGGTTTGGGGGCCAAATTAAACTTGAGAGCTAAATTCAAATGAATTTCATATTTTCATACCGAATTTGAAATCATGCCTATTGACAAAGTTGTAGAGTTCAAAGAGTAGAACATTTCATTCAATTGGAGTTTTTCCCAATTCGGCCTCTAAATTGGTCTAAATGGCGATTTTCAACACAAGAGAAAACACATTTTTCTATTTTCTTTTTCCTCCTTTTTCCCGGTCAATGACAGGTGGGCCCCACGCCCCCGGCCGCCACCGTGTCCGGGCCGATGGCGACCACGCGGCCGGCGACGGCCGGGCAGCGCCGCGCGCCCGCGGATCGCCGGCCCCACGCCCGAGCGCCTTCACCCGGGCGCGGACGCGACCCCGCTCGTCACTCGCTCACTCCCATTCCCTCACAGCTCGCTCTCCCTCTGCCCTCTCCCTGCGCAGCACCATGGCCACCATGGCCAGAGCTCGGCGTGAGCTCGTGTCCCCGCCGCTCCACTGCCTCCCTGCGCCCTAGACCCTCACCAACGCATCCGCCTCGGTCCCGCACACCCGCGACACCTAGCCTTGCCGCCATTCCCCCTCTCCGTTCGGTAGATCGAGCCACCGCGCCGCCGAATCGACGCTCAGTGCACCATCCTCGCCGCTCCAGTTCACCGCCGCCACCGACCCCTTCCGGCGTCTCCCCGCGCCAGGGGACACCACTGCCAGCTCCGCGCCGACCCCGCGCATCCGACGCGCGGGACAACGCCGCCGCTCAGCCCCTCCCTCACCGGCCCGAGCCGCGCCGCTGTGCCACGCCGAGCCGGTGCGCCGTTCGGTTCGCCGCCTCCGCGCCGGCCGTGTGTGCCTCCCCGCACGACGAGACCTACGGGGAGGAGTTCCCCGTCGGCGGGAACACCTCCCGGTGCCTCGTCGGCTCCAAGTCCGGCCTCACAGCCGCCGGCGCCGCCCCGCCTTCTTCCCTCCCCGCGCGCGGTTCACCCCCCGCCGAAGGTAGAAGACGGCCGTGGCATTTTTCCAGATCTAACCCCGTGTTTTTGCTTATTTACAGTTCCGTCCCGAGCGCTATTGAATGTGTCTTGCGAATCTCGCGGTCTAGCCCCTGAAGTCTACGGTTAATAGCATATAGGTCCTAGATCTAATGGTTTTTCCTTTTAAATTGGTTAATTCGGCTGAAAACTTCCAAAAATCATAATAAATCAAATAAAAATCATAAAAAGACAAACTCAGTCACTATGAACTCCTTATAAATAGATCTATGCAATGGACATGAGGTGGAGATGAGCATTGACCATTTTGCCCCTGTTTTTGTGTATGCATGTTAAATACTCATAAAATGGAAAAGATGGCCTAAATGGTTTCCTAAATTTGTGAGGTCTTGGTGTTGGCTTACATGTGATGTCTTGGCACTGTTTGAAGGATTGTGGGCTGTAGCATGAGTAGTTTCACCTTGTATTCACCATTTCATGCTCATTTTGTGTATTTATGCAAATAGGAAAATGGTGTATATGTAATGTATGTTCAAAATGGCATGCCTACATTTTTCTTGTGCCACATATAGTATGGGAAGCTCACTGGTGAAATTTGAGAGTGTGCATGTATGGTTTAGTCCTTGTTTTGAAATTGATAAAAGGTTACTTGCTAAACTTGATAAATAGGAAAAGTGACCTTTGGGTGTATAGAAAATTCTAGGAAGATTCTAGTGTGTTGCTAGCATGATATGGAGTCCAGAAAGTATATGTTTGAACTAGGTCCATTGAGGTACTCCGTGTTTAGGTAGTTTATCTATCACCTTTTTGTCGGTTCATGGAATGGATATTCATATATGTGTTTCGTGTTCAAGCATCTCATTTCTTGCATCATCCCGCGTATTATTCATATAGCGACGCTCATTGCAGATACGTAATCCAGAAACGAGCACGTGGAACTACCTCAACCAACGGTGATCCAAAAGACCAACTAAGACCCACTCACGACCTGGAGGGCCCATCAGTCGTGTTTGGACGGAGGAGTTGTCCAAGGGATCAAGGGGTTGCCTGGGGCAAAGCCTCACAACCCGGCAAACTAACAGTAGCTTAGTTTGATGGTTTATTAAAGTGAATCAAGGTAGACAGGACCACGCAAATCCCAGCAAACAAATTATTTTGAGTTACGCATATGCATTAGGATTGATTGAAACCAATTGCATTAGACTTCCCAGCCGCCCTGGCCCTAGCACCTATACTTAGGGTTCGTAGGACGAGTGCCTAGAATGGTTAGGCGCGAGTAGACACGAGTGAGCATTGTCACTCGTCTCGTAGGGTTTACTTTCGAATGATGAATCCTCATTACTATGAATTTATTCTTGCTATGTTATGCTTTCAATTGAGACCGGGCGGAGATATGGGATTACTATGTTGAAAAATGATGTGATGGTATGGTGGACTCCGCCCGAGTCGCTTAAGGCCCGTTCGCTGTTCGCCTGCTGGTCGGCATAACATTGCTAGAATGCTTATCCGGGAAATGGGACCGGTGAAACCTTACTTGTGCCATCCGAAGAACAGAAACACGTTCCTACCCACTGGTTGAGAGGAAGGTGGCCCGGGGGAGCTTGGTACTCATGACGGGGAGACCGAGATGTCGGCAGGCTCGTCATGGGGGCACAACCCGGGAGTCAGGCGGGAGTGAATCGAACTTGGGATGGGACAAGTGGAGAAGGGGGACTATATGTGGGAAAGCCGTCGTGTTAGTAAGCATATGGGCCCCTGGCATTTTCTAGTTATTCCCGGGAATATAAAAATCGATTCGAATCGCTGATGCTCACCAGGTGTGAGAATGCCAATATCACTGACGGGCAACGTAGAACTGTTTGAGGCAAGATGTTTTATGGAATCGATGATTTGATACGACACAATGGTTATACATGCTTTACTTCATGCAAATTACTCGCTTTATATTACCAATGAGATTCAGGATAAGGACTGGCGGCTGTCAAATCCCGCTATAGCATGACATTAAAACATAGTGGTTAATCAGGATTAAAGGATAGCGATTGTCAAATCCCGCTATCCTATGGTAACATTGTACAGTTTAAAACCAATGGCTAAGGACCTACTCGCTAGTAAGCTAAGCTTTGCGTCAGCCGTAAACCCTGTCCATTAAGCCCTACTGAGTAATTAGTACTCAGGGTTTGCCCCCACTTTTGGCTCACAGGTACTGGCGGCATTTGGATAGCTGCTTGGAGGAGGGTAGCACCGGTGGGCTCGGTGCTTCTCGCCTCGTTCATCTGTATGAAGACTTCTTAAGTATTTGGTTCCGCTGCGAGATGTTTTGAAATCGCTTCCGCATTATACATATTTTGGACATGTATTTGACTATATCCATTTTCGGTTTGTAACTAAGTCTATCTATTCTATATTTCAACTGCCTGTGATGATGTAACTGTTGTGGCTCCTTCGCGAGTCGGATGTGTGTGATGTCGGTTCCTCTGGGATTTGGTGCAAATCGAGAGCCGAGGGCTTCTCGACGGACGACCGGGTTTAGTACGGTCTAAGTACACTGTAAGCTAATGGTGACAGGTGTACTTAGCCCGTATTAAATCGGCGGTTCCGCCACACTCCGGTACCGCCGCTGACAGGCGACAGTGACCATACTGTGAGACGCGCGTTACCGAGGAACGGCGGCCGTGACAAGGCGTAGCGGTCAACTTTCCGCCGGATACCGGGGATTAAACCGCATAAACAAGTACACCGTACGCGGTGTGGGCTACGCCACGAACGACGGCCACGCCCAGGCTATTGTGGTAGGGTCACTGTGGCACGCCGCAGTAACCCGCCTGTAATGATGCGCCGCCCGCCACTCCTGCCCCTGGAGCCATACCGCCGGGTACTACGGCGGATTGGACCGAACAGTGCAAGCAGGGGCGGCGTGGCGACATTTCCGAACACACCAGACCGGCGGAGCACTTCCGAACGGCGCCATACTGCTGCGACGGATATAGGTACAAGGTGCAGGGATGAGAGGACATCACGGCAACGGAGCATAGGACACACCAACAGAGGCGCTGCCGAAGGCCCTGACCTCTGTCGGAAATAACCCAAGAAGTCAAGACAGCGTAAGGGAACTCTGCCGGGTAGAGATAACGGGCCGGGACCACCTGTCGGGCCCCGGTCACCATGTACATGCACCCCTTGGTCTATAAAAGGGGAGGCATGCGAGACATAGAGGATAGGCTGAAACACACGCCCAAAGAGCATCCAGAGAAGAAATCTTCTTCTCTTCCTTCTCACTCAAACCAATACAAGACCTCACCTCTAGTGGACGTAGGGTATTACGCTCCGGCGGCCCGAACCACTCTAAACCCTTGTGTCTCCATCGTGCCTTGCCTACGTGGCTATCAGCGATCGCTCCCCCTAATTACTCATAGTACTTAGGATCGGGCGGGTGCATTCCGCCACCCGGCCGGAGCTCACGCTCCGACAAAGTTCTTGGCCCACTATTTTATTGGTTCCGGACCACAACTTTAATTTCTCTCTATAGATTTTTCTTTTGTTTTAGCCATCAAATCTAAGTCTAACTAAGGGTTATGCTTAGTTCCAAGCACTGTAAAATCTTACTATTACTAATTAAAGGTTCTAAAAGAAGCACTAATTTTAAAGTGCGCTAGAAAAAAAGATAAATCCTAGAAATTCTCACAATAATCAGAAACATCCGGCCATCAATTGGCAGATTGGAATATTAATAGCCATTAGATCTATTTTCTAAGTAATTATCCACTTCTGCCATTATGAAAGGTCTTGAGTTCAACTCTCGACGAAAGCAAATATCCTCTTTTTTTTATTAGATCTATTTTCTAAGTAATTACCCACCTCTGCCATTACGAAAGGTCTTGGGTTCAATTCTCAACGAAAGTAAATATTTTCTTTTTTTCTAGATTTTTCTTATTTTTAAATTTACCTTCAGTTTTTGTCTTTTTTCATCAAAGATACTAGAAACCTTTACATGAAACAAATATTTTGTGGACTCTTTTTGAGATTTCCACGTCAATTCTCACAAGATACGCTAGAAAAAAAATAAAATCATAGAAATTCTCACAATAATAAAAAAACACCCAATCATCAATTGATAGGTTGGAATCTTAATAACCATTAGATCTGTTTTCTAAGTAATCACCCCTTTTGCCATTATCAAAACAATATTAAACAGCCCCTAAAACTGCATATTAATTATCCACTCTGTAAATATAAAAAAAATATGAAATAACACCCTAAATTTATACCTAACTGCTCACATTTGCTATTTTGATGGATAATACCAAATATCCTCTTTAATTTATATTTAAATTATTCACCTTAGTTATTACAACTGATAATATAATGAAAGTAACCCCTCAAAATTAGATTAAAACCACCTATTTTTGCAATCGATCAAAGATTATCTAAATCAACTAAAGGTACGTATAAATTAGCAAGATATGCTATTATAAAAAACTAAATACAAAAATAGATCTATATATGTTGTGCGGTAACACATAATACATTTAAGACTCTAACCCGTGCGAAAGCACGGGTTGATTGACTATTTTCTCCTACTCAAAAACTGCTGATAGGCCTATATTGATAGAGGAGTATGGAACAGCGAGAAGAAATGGCCGGATTCTTGACTTTGCCCAAAGTGATTTCTTTGTCTTTAGCAAAAGAAAGAAGCTCAGAAAATTGCAGAGCTGGTACTTGATTGCCCCATAAATCTGTCCAAAGAAAAGAAGTTGTTTTGGTACCACGTACTTTTAATCCTTTAGATTTTGACTGAACAGCTCTTATTTTTATCAACCACACTATAAAAATATTAAAAGATTGCACAGCAAATAAGTACAACAGTATGTACTCCATACGTCAGTACTTAATACAGCGACATTCTAACAAACACAATGAAATCATAGTACGATTTGGGCCGGCGATATATAGCTATAAGAAACAATTGGCAAGAGTCTTTGATTTAACAAATCGTCAGTCAATTTGAACTATAGGAGACACGTCAGGACATGGTTTTTTTATCTAAATCAAATGAAGTGCCAGCCAAGACACACCTCCTGTCCGGGTAATCATACTTATGTAATAGAAGGTGTTTATCGAATACCAAAGGCATCACATTGGCGCCATTTAGATTCCTGCGCTGGACTACTAGACAGATCGATATTACATGTGAAGTATTCATATGTATATATGTTTTTTCCTAACCACAAGATAACTCTAATCAAAGAGATATGTATACATCGCAAGGAATCAAATTATATTCTTGAAAAAAAAAGAGATACTGAACCATCATAGCCACGGCAGTGAATCCCAAGGTAATCAATGCCGCCTCTAAACCAGATTTGTTATTTTGTCTGCAAAATGATATGTTGCTAATTTGTTCCTAATTAAAATGATAAATTGTTGATTTTTCATGTTTCCAAAATGATATAGAAAGCATAGTATCTGTCATTGGCTACTAGAGGAGCTGATTGTGTTTCTATTTTCCTACGTACATAACTCATCATTTACGGTGGATGCTTACTAAGAGTTAATCTTTACTTTCAAGTTTTTGTTTAGCAGGTTAAGTTTATTACCTTATCTCTAGCATTAGCACATAATCTAGAACAATCATCCAGGTATGCGTATAATATAATTCCATTCCATTATCTATAAACATGTTCCGTTTGTAAATCATTCCTATGGTGTGATGTTACTGACCAACTGGTACTTAATATCTGATTGTGTATAGATTTAGATCACAATTAAGATCAAGTAGGAGTATCTAGGGTATCCCTCTTGACTACTAATATGTCTTAGAAAACCTAGAATTACATTTTTTAGTAGAGGTATATAGTATGAGAGATAGATATAACTTGCACAATGTCATATATATGTTTCGGCACATAATTTAATATTATTAGTCTATTATATGGTTTAATATGTCCTAGAGTTAACACCACAATCAATTGTTTGAAAAGATTATATGAAAAAAATAGCGATACTCCTCCTTGGAGGTTTTGTCTCAACACACCAATTTTTTTCTCTAATACATAGCGTTCTTTGTGACCCTGATGAAAATTCTTTCCCACCACTCATTAAACAATTCCTCATCTGGCTGTGGACAAAAATTCGATCTGCAACGTCCAACTCTTCGCAGAATATTAAACCAAATTTCTCTAGCGAAAGCGCCAAATAGCAGCAAGTGAGTTGGTGTGTTATTCTGCTTGGTCCCAGTAAGGATAGCTTGCAGGATGTGGGGGACCACGCTTTTGGAATTCGGTCAGCCGTCCAGCAGCTATGTAGAGCAACGAACCACGTGAAGTGACATTCACCAGGCGCATGTGCTTCTCTACTGTATGCTATAAGGCAACTGGATCACACACCAATTTAATGACATAATCACACCCCTCCCATAATATATAGTATTGTTCTAGGATTTTTAAGACATATTGGAGAGGGTGGGATATAACGTGTGTGCAATCTATGCTATAAGTCAACTAGATCACACAACAATTTAATGACATAATCACACCCTCCCATAATATATGTTGTTTTAGGATTTTTAAGACATATTGGAAAGTGTGGGATATGACGCGTGTGCAATCTTTTCCCCATGTATGATGCAGGTTTCTTTCTTTTATTTTAGGTTATTAATCTTCTATAAATTTTGAATCAAAACACTTATTACAGCGGGAGAGAGGCACTAGTACATAAAGCATATTTTTAGGGGTGTACTTATTACGGACGGAGAGAGTCACTAGTACATAAAGCATATTTTCAGGGGCGGGTACGTAAACCACCCCTAAAATATTTTTTAGAAAATAATAATTACTTTTTGTGTATAATACCACATTAGCAATATTCAAGTATCGAATCCACAGCCTCATGCCTCACCTAGCACACTCCCACCACCCAATCACACCATGTGCCCAACAAAAGGCACATCGTCGCTGAAAATTGATTTGTAGGGGCGGTTGGTAAGGTGCATCACCCCTAAAAATGGTGGGACAGTTAGCAAGATGCACCACCTCTGAAAATCGATTTTTAGAGGCAATTGGTAAGGTGCCTTTTGGCTATCTTGGATACAATATTATGACATATGTTAATTGGGAATATTCTCGTATCTGATACTTTTGTATTTTGTGTGTAACTCAAAAGTTTGTTTCGTATACTTTCATCTATCAATTCCTGCATATTTAAGTTATAGTACTATACTAAACCTAGCTCATCATCGACCAAAAGAATATCGCCGTCCAGACAATTTTTTAGCAGTGTGTATCACGATCTAATCCCATGAAAAGGATGTTATCAGTCGTATAACCATGTGATGCACGGCCAGATTAAATTAAGGATCTGCAGCACAGGTCTTATCGTATGGTTAATCTGGTGCCTGCTCACATTTGGGAGAGAATAATAAATCACCGTCCTGATGATGGCAGTATACATATAAGACCGGCCCTTTGGTTCGTCGTCGTACTATAAATCATGTGTTTTGGTGGACAGACCGACGATGAGCCTACAATAGCAGAGCATATAGCTTATATCTAGTCGACACAAGACGTACGTGGGCTATACATACAGTAGAATCAAATGGGGATTGGAGGCTTAGTGGACTGGAGGGGAAGGCCAGTCGATGCAAAGGTTCATGGTGGAGTCCGAGCTGCATGGTTTCTGTACTGTATGTCCTTGTTCACTTAGCCACAGACGATATCGTCGGTGGTCTCTTAATTAGCTTGTTAAGATACATATGTGTAGACAATTTTCAGAGTACTCACATGCCTTTTTATGTTGTCATCTGCAGTTCTTGTTGTGGTAAATTTCTTGGTGCACGTGCCAAACCTGCAGAATATGGTTGCCTATCTGCGCGGAGTGATGCACGTCGGAGTATCCGATTCTTCAACCACAGTCACTAACTTCATTGGTGCCATGTGTGGCTTTGCTCTGCTAGGAGGGTTCCTCTCAGACTCCTACATCACTTGCTCTACAACTATGCTACTCTCGGTTCCACTGGTGATTTTGGTAAGTCGCAATCGAAATCTAGCGCAGTATCTTACAAAATTCCTGTTGGAAATACTCTTCTTTGTATCAGGTATAAGAACACACACACACAGAGATCTAAAACAGGACAGTGCTGGTAGTCTGGTAGCAGACCCTGCTAGGCCTCCAAAACGCTGGGGCTCTGACGTGAAAAGTTTTCCTCTACTAGACTTTAACTGGCTTCAAGTTGAACAAACCCTTATAATATTGACGGGAAAATGAAGGACCAATGATGACCTGAGTGGCTGGGTTGAGTGAGAGCTGATAATTTTTTTTTATATTATGCAAAAGTTGACTGGCTACTGGTCTTAGTTAATTTGATGCACCACTTGTCTTAGTTATGTATGCACAATTAAATCAAACCAGAACGAAATTAGCAGAGTTGTCTTGTAATCAGTTAAGCTTTGATGCATTTAACTTGTGATCGATGAAGGGCTACGGATTGCTGTCCCTGCAAGCCTACATTCCTTCACTCCACCCGCCAAGCTGCAGCAACCCTACACCGGACGACCCAACAAGCAGCATCTGCAAGCAGGTCCAAGGCTGGAGTGCCGCCCTGCTCTACACCGCCCTGTACACCAATGCACTCGGAGAGGGCATCATGCGTGCCTGCCTGCCTGCCCTTGGCGCGGATCAATTCGACGGCGACAACCCCTCTGAGGCCAGCCAGCAGTCCAGCTTCTTCAACTGGTTTACCTTGTTCCTCTCGATCGGATCCATCGCCGGCCTGATCCTCATAGTGTGGCTTGAGAACACCAGAGGCTGGGACATCGGGTTCGGGCTCAGTGCCCTCCTCCTCCTGCTCGGTTTGCTCGTTTCTGCTGCTGGCATCCCTTTCTACCGCAACCGTGTGCCACAAGGCAGCCCTCTAACCCGAATCCTCCAGGTTAGACCTGTTCTGCTTGAGATGCTATCGATCTCTCGTATATATGGTATTGGTGGTTTCTCATATATATATATGTCTGCTTGTTTCTTCAATCCTGCAGGTTCTTGTTGTGGCATTCAAGAACAGAAAGCTTGTTGTGGTACCAGCTCAGAATGTGGAGCAAGAAGCACAGGAAGACAGCAATGGATCAGTAGACGAAGTGCCTCGTCGTACCAACGATCTAAAGTAGGTTTTATCTTGCATACTATATAAATGTTTGTCTTCCGTACACAAATCTATCCCCTACTCTTACTAGCTACACACTGCGCATGCATCTCGATCTTACCAGGTTCCTGGACAAAGCCTGTATAAACACCGGGAGAGATGATGGCCCTTGGTCAGCCTGCAGCGTGGCCAAAGTGAATGAAACCAAGATCGTGCTGCGCATGGTCCCTCTCCTCCTGAGCTGCACGGTGGCCCAAGTGCCGAACCCTCTGCTCGTGGCCTTCACCGTGCAGCAGGGCATGACGACGGACACGCGGCTGGGGGGCGTGCACGTCTACCCCGCGATGCTCTTCGTCATCCCCTCCATCTTCCAGGCGCTGATGCTGCTGGCCTACGACCAGCTCCTGGTGCCGCTGCTCCGGCGCCGCACGGGCTACTCGCGCGGCGTCACCCACCTGCAGCGCGTCGGCGTGGGGTTCCTGGCGACGTTCGTGGCCCCGGCCGTCGCGGCCGTCGTCGAGAGCAAGAGGAAGGCGATGGCGGCGGGCGCCGCCGGTGGCGGTGGCCGGCAGATGTCCCTGTTCTGGCTGTCGCCGCAGTTCTTCCTCATCGGGGTGGCGGACACCACCTCCTTCGTGGGCCTGCTCGAGTTCTTCAACGTCGAGGCGCCCCGGGACATGAAGTCCATCGGCGTGGCGCTCTTCTGGTGCCAGATCGGGATGTCGTCGCTGCTCGGCACGCTCCTGGTGCGGCTGGTGAACGCAGCCACCCGTCGCGGCGGCGGCCATGGGTGGCTGGAGGGGGCGGACCTCAACAGCAGCCACCTCGACTGGTTCTATTGGGTTGTCGCCGCTGTTGCGTTCCTCGGCTGGCTCAACTTCCTCTACCAGGCCAAGAGGTACACGTACCGACACGATCCGCGAGTTGATGCCAACAAGTCCTCCGCTGATGATGATGTGGAGGATCATCCCATGTCTTGAAAGTATTAGTTGCTGCAGTATGTCATCGCTGGGCATGCAGTGTTCATCGAGAAATGATGATCAAAGTGTGCATATACAGTACTTGGTTTCCTTCGTTTTCTCAAACAGTTCCGTCCATTGATCAAGCGTGCATATATAGCAATATTGTGAAACTGTACAATACTTGATGTCATGATGTGTAATGTTGTTGTTTGCCGCTTTGCTTGTTATTGGTTGTGTCGCATGCTCGGATTGATATTCTGTGCATGAAACTGTCTATTTCAGAACATGTTATACACTAGTTATCAAAGTCAAAGTATCCATGTTGTTCAGTACTTTAGTGTCACCATCGCCACTACACCATAATATACATGTGTACGTAGTACTAGTTGTCCAGTTTATATTGTTCTTTATTTTCAATCTTCAGTCTACAACCAATCAATCATACAATGCAATGTTTATTTACGCGTGTCCTTAATCCAATGATGGAGCAGAAGATCGTATTGTCCTAGCCCAGTTGGTTAGGGAAACCTAAGTCACTCCGGAGGTTCTGAGTTCGATTTTCGGTGGGAGCGAATTTTTAAGCGACACCCCTTTCTCACAGGATGCTGTGCCCCTATAGAAGGGTGGGGACGCCCTTTTTCACAGGGTGTTGTGCCCCTATGTAAGGGTGGGGCCGGGATTCGAGGATTTTCTTGACCGGTGTGAAAAGGTTTTCTTCTTCTTAATCCAATGCCGTGGGGGGCAGTCTTACCCCTGCCGGTCAAGTTTTTTTATGTCTTCGTGCGATCATTAGGTTGTTTCGACTACGCTCTACATCATTATTCTGGACTAAAATAGTTTTCATTCGTTTAGAACATTATTTTTAAATACAGGTATATTCAAATTATTTGGAAACTTTTTTGTTAGCAAATAAAATATAGAGCATCGTTATTCTGAAATTTTTATTAACTTAATATATTATTGTTGAAATGAAATAAATGTAAGCTAAAAAGAAGTCTAGGTTAAAGGAGGGCGCTCACGGATTCAAAATACATGGTATGACGCACACACTACATCTAAGTCCGCCGCCGATTTATTAAACAGGAAGCTGCTGGATGTTGGCTGGGTTCAAAGAGTTTTCTAAAACCAGTTAGGAAACCGGTTAGCTAGCCTTCATCTGGGTGAACCAGTGTTGGGGTGGATTGCAGCTCAATCCACGTGTTTTGTGGATCGTCTCCCAGGCGGGGGTGAGGAGCCTCGGGCAGCCCAATACCATATCTGGTATAGCGCGTCTGTGCGCGGGTGGGTTGGGGCCCAAACCCCACCTATCCACGGGTGGTAGAAGAATCTCCCCCGAGCCATGGATGAGAATCCGCGTCGCACGTCTGTGGGCCATGGCTACTTTGCTAGCATGCGGGCTCGGTGGATCAAAAGTGAGCAACAAGCTGCGTGGATCAGAAGGGAGCAGCTCACGGAGCAAGACTGGGGACGGCCTGGTGGCGATCAACGTGACAGGGGTTAGGTGGCCAAACTGGTACCCACCATATCCACTCGTGGGCTGCTTTTCATGTGTATTACACCAATGAATTACTAAACGAAGCTTTACCGCCGACGCCACCTCCTCTCCCGTCGCCTCTAACCGCAGGCGCCACCTCCCGCGTGTCGTCGCACGGCCGGATCCGCCGCGGCCTGGAGTTGGCTGCTGCACGCTGCGCTCCTCATGGGTGCGCCACCGCGCTCCACCTTCCCTGCACTAATGCCTCATCCTGTTCGCCTTCCTCGGGCACAGTTTTGCCAGCCACCGCAGCCGCCACCGGTACTGGCGACCGTGCCTCCTTCCCTCATGCACACTTGGAGACTGGATCTGAGCCGCCATGGCACTTAGGAGTCGGCGTCGCCGGCCATGGCAGCCGACTCCTTGCCACACAGGCCTTGGGGGTAGCAAGATCCGGGTCACGACCGACGCATGGAGACGGCATCGCCGGCCATGGCGGCCAGATCTGGCCGCCGCTGCGCGCCTCCTCCTCCCCAGCGATGCGGTCATCCTAGGCGCTGTTAGCTCATCGGCCTGAGGCAGCTCGCGAAGGGGAGCCTCCTCCCCCTCGCCTCCTCTCCCCGTGTTCTGTTGGGCACCGTCGCCGCCCATCGCTAGGCCGCTCAGCGAGCCTCCTCCTCCACTCTCCTTCATGAGGCAAATTTGTAGATTACATTGGGCAAATTTGTTGTTTTTCATTAGGCAAAGTACTGCTTTTCATTCGGCAAAACAACATTTTGCATTTTGCCTAATGATACTAGTACACTTGTCTAAGGACACACCATTATCTTGCCTATTGGATATCACTATATTGCCTAGTGATTCCAGCAATATTTGCCTGTTCATGATTTTCTTTTGGTCTTTTCCTTCTTTGCTCCTTGTGGGGGTCTAGCATTGTTGAGCATTTTGCAGGCAAAAGTAGTGAAGAGTGGAAGTTTTTTTTTACAAAAAACAGAAACATGGTAATTGATCCCTTTCCAAAAAAGGGAGTGCGGGTGGGCGGACTAATGCACGGAGCCACTTCGTATTTTTATAAGCACCTTTCATAAACTTAGCCGGTAGATATCAAAATTAATGAAGTCACCGGCGATTCATCATTATTGATGAGAACGGCACCTGCCATCTTCGATAGACTGAGCCAACATATAGTTCTAATTTCTGTAGCTCTCCTTGCTCCCGTACCAATAAACAGATGGTCTACTTGTTTTCCTTATAGGTCTGCCAATGGTACACCGTTGAACGGATCCTCTCTAGAGAAGATAATCCGCCAGCGATGACCCTGAGCCAATAAGCTTGATCTCAATTTGACGTCGACTGCTCGTGGCTCTAGGCTCCCACTCCCACGTGTATTTTTCTCGTGTTCCTTCTATGGATGTAAACTAGAAATGGGCAGTGGCGGATCTATGATCAACACTTAGCCGAGGCTGGCTATTCCACTCTTTTTCCCATTTTTTTATATTTTCTTTATCTATCTTCTTCTACCTCTATTTTCCTCTTCTTCTTTCATTATCTATGTCCATAAATTGTATGGAGGCTTAGGAAGGGCTCCATGATCCGTGCTAGAATAGCCAGGGCAAGAGCCTCGGCCGCCCCGGTGCTAGATCCGCCCCTGGAAGCGTCACTGATCATCAACCAATTGCAGACATGTATGTGTCGTATACGGACTACATAAATATCGTACGTGCATCCGTGAATCTGTTCGATGTTAGCATTTACCACTAACCTTGACATGGTTGTATGTGTTGCATGCGTCGTGTACATGTTTGCAGCTGTGCTTGTTTTTGGACAGTTGTGTCACTTGCTCGGATTGATACACTACTACAGAAGGCTACAGTAGGAGCGGTGGAAAAGCCCCCTATAGGAGCGGTTTTAGGAAGCGCTCCTACTCGTGGGCTCCTACAGTGAACCCACTGTAGGAGCGGTTCCAGAACTGCTCTTGCAGAGGCTGTAGCAGGAGCGGCTCATGTTTTCAACCGCTCCTGCTGAGGCCCTTACAAGAGCGGTGGATAACGAGCAACCTTCTAGCCGCTCGTGCTGCGGTCCTTAGCAGGAGCGGTTTTTCCATCGCTCCTGCTAAAATTTAAGCCGCCCTATTTCATTTCTGTCATATTTTAAAAAAGCCTTGTGTTTTCTGTTTCCCGCCAAATTCGAAAGTGATTTGTTTTCGAAATCGTATTGAAATGTGTTGCTTCGGCTATTTTTGGAATCCTAATGCATGCTTTTCTGCTATATATATATTTTTTTTGTCAACATGTCTGATGACAGATACTTTGGGATTACCTGACGAGCATTGAAAACATCACTTCAATGTTTATAACCATGGACAATTTATATAGGGTTGCTCACATTAATGGTCCTACAAACTACTGTCTCGTGGCTCCAATTCTTAGGAAAAAAAAGAAAACCTGGCAAGCTCCATACTGCAAATACTTCCTCCATGCACTAATATGATTATAAATTAAAGGGACCAAGTTAGACCATATATTGCTTTTAATTGAAAAGTTAGTTAATTAAACATTAACCAAATTAACACTATATCAGAAAAATAAACTGTGTTACATGGTGAAACATCAATATTAACACATAGACAACGACATTACGAGGGCAACGCACTTTGAACGGATCAAAACGGGGTTAAAACGGTGCAACTATATTGAAACCAAAAGCTCCAGGGTTAAAAACGTAAAACTAGGGGCCTAGACATTAGAAGTTTAGACTGAGGATTGATTCATACGAAATGAAGGGTCTCTTTAGCAAAACAGACAAGGGCACGGGGTTTGACCGGAAACGGGGTTTCTAGGCCATTGGATTGAAGACGGGCGGCACAGATCGGTTAGGGGAAGGGGGGTTTGGTCACCGGCGGCGACCTGAACGCGGCGTGCACGCGGGCGACGGCGGCGCGTTGCTGGCGGAAGAGCGAGCGGACGTTCCAGAGAGTCGGGAGGCTCGAGGGTCGGGATTCAGCCGGGGAGCAACAGAGAGACGCGGCGAATATGTTGGTGCCGCTGTGGACAGCGCTTGCTCGGCCAGAGGCGGCGTCCGTGACGGCGGTCGTGTTGCCGGTGAGGAATTCTCGGAGCAAGAGAAGGGAATCGCGGATGAGAGTTGGCGCGGAGTATTTCGCACCTCAATGCGAAGCTCGGGCAAGAGATCTCGTCGGCGGGGATGCAGTGTAGGCGCAGAACGGCGGCGGCGAACGGTGCACTGCAAGATGGCGGCGCTGCGCGATTAGGGGCGTCTGGGACGTGCACTGGACACGCGCGAGAGTGGCAATGCTCACCAGGGTGGTCTGGACAGAGGGTAAGAGGTTCACTGCCAAAGTCGAGGCATCGTGCCGCCGCGCGGGCAGCGTGGCCCAGCACGCCATCAGCTCCCATCCGCACCGTGCTCTCTCCTTGGTGATGGAGGACCGGCTGGCGTATGTACGGGTACGTCGACGGGCTTGCCAAGTCGGCGCCCATCGGCAACAGCGTCGGCTGGCATGGGGGTCATCTACCCCGTCACCTACCCGCAGTGCGTGGGCGCTGGCTCCGGCCTGGTCGCCAGGGCCGAGATCAGAGGCGTCATGGTCGGCGGCCGAGGCGTGGCGCTGTCGCTGTCCTACTACTAGCGCGCAGGGCACGGTGGCGGCGGGCCGGGTGTTCGATATCATCGACCGGGCGCTGGAGATGAGCGCCCGGCGCCCTGTGAACCAGTCCAGTCCAACGCGTGAACGTCCAGTTATTGACCGCCGTCCGCTGAACGAAGACTTGCGTGGTTCCGAATTCCCGATGCCGAAGCCTCAAGTGTTGCACACGCGCACGGCACGCACATCCCACCATCCGATCCAACCCGCTCCTTTCGCTTTATCCATTCATATATATCTATATGTATCTATACAGATATATATCTATATAGGTGGAGGCCACTAAAATCATATGTCAACATGTAAATTATTCACATCATCATCCACTAAGAAGACATGTCATCATCCACTTTATTGATGTCTTTCGCTGATCTTCTGTGACTAATAACATCCATGCATGTAACTATTTGTTTTTTTTTATCACTTCGCCGTACGCAACATAAGCACACATATGATTAGTCATTTAAAAGTCAATCTCTTTAAACTAAGATGAATAAGTTATCAAGTATAATGTGTTAAAAAATGTTGTCATACAACATATATTAGTATATTTTTATTTTCAAAGTCCACGTCATCTTTGACTCCACTAATTTAGAAATATGTGAACATGTCACTTTAAAAATTCCCATAGCCCCCACAACGTGCCGATTAAGATGAGTTCTACTTTTCACATATTATTTATTTTTCTATTAGCCTAAATTTCCTACTAAAAGGATTGTCAAATACATGTTCAAGTCAATCTCCTCTTCGGTTTACTAGACAACTGTATATTTTTTCTCTCACACACATATATACATAGGTGAACACATCATGCTTTAGTCATTGCAATTCATTCAGTAGCAAGTTGAAATTACTTCCTACATCTCACATTCATTCGTGTATTAATGTCGCTACACTTTCTGAATGTAAGACTTCGAATTATACGAAGGCACTTGCCTTTTCTACCCAAATAATTACGTAATATGCTCTATGCAAAAAAAATAAAAAAGATAGATAAATAGAGTTCTTTGTGCACCTCTTATATTCATGTATATACCAAGGCCAACGCGCATGTCCCTCGCGCGCGCCATCGTCGTCATCCAGGACCCGTGCGTCCTGCTGCTGCTGGACCAGGACGAGCCCACCAGCGCGCTGGACGCGGAGTCGGAGGCCGTCGTGTCGCCTCATGGCCCGGGGAGGCCCGTACGCTGCCCTGGCCTGGTCAAGCTCGCGTCATCGTCGGACAGTGGCCATGCGCGCGCGTGCTGCCCCGACGCGCCATCCAAGCGGCGCAGGGTCGAGCCCGCCTCGTCCGCGTCGCCGCCGCCTACGGAGGCCGCGGACGCGTACCTGCCGGGTCTCTCCGCCTTCCCGTTCCTCAGCGACGGCAGCTTCCTCCCGCAGTTGGACTTGGACCTCGGTGCCGCCGGTGGCGTTCTCTTCGTGGCAGCCCATGCGTGGTCCCCAACTTCTACGACGGGCTCCCGCCGTGGGACGACGGGACGGCGGCTAGCGCGGCCGCGTGGGACGACATCGCCGGCGGCCTCGACATCGGCTGGCTGGACGCGACGTTCAGGTTCAGCATGCAACGACGACCTTCGGCTGGCTGTGATTTCAGCATGCAACGCGACAGTAAATGCAATAAACATTTACCGTTGAACGGAAACAATCGTACCAGTGATAGGATCCTTGCTCACGTTGAGGAATGCAGAATATATAATTCTATCCTTCTCTTGCTAAAGGCTTTACCTCTTTGCACTGTTCGTCTAAACGGTCGTTTAGGCTGTTTAACCACCATTTAAACGCTAAACAGTGTCTTAACGTTTCCGTTTAATTAGCCATTTAGACCGTTTAAACCCGTTTAAATGGCCGTTT
The DNA here is from genome assembly GCA_022530915.1 of Paspalum notatum. NCBI lineage: Eukaryota > Viridiplantae > Streptophyta > Magnoliopsida > Poales > Poaceae > Paspalum > Paspalum notatum. The sequence continues at coordinate 6,907,957 of CM039690.1, read as the reverse complement.
AGTACCGAATAATGCTAAACGGTAGGTGACCGATTGTTTATCATTTAGCGTTTAGGCTAACAGTACCTCTTTGAGACACTTTTTTTCCTTTGGTCCCCTTTTTTTTCTTGGGACGAGGAGTCTCTGCAATTGAGTCATTCATGTTGATGTTCGAATGAAATTGTGTGTCTGAAACATATTCTGTACCTTGTTGAGTCATGGGAGGCTGAAAAAGCAATGGCGCCTGCATCCCACAATAGAGGTTAAACACAATTTTGTACAATTTTACTTAAGAGCAATGAATTCAAAGGGGCATCCACCTAAGAACTTGAGCCATGCTCCATCCCATCCAAAGCAGAGATTGGAAAGACCCACTACTGAGATTTAGGGCACGAACCTTGACCACCATATCCATACGTATTGCACAGCGATTATCCATCCTACAACATGATCACAAGTCATGGCTAACACGAACACAAGCAAAGGAAACAGCAATGACATAGACATAACCTTTTGCTAGATCTAACAAAGGTTTTGCTAAACGAATCTAGATGATAATATTTATCAACGACCTTTCATGCCTAGGGGACCATGCACCAAAGGCTTCCTACGGTTCAGCAGCAATCAGACATCCAAAACATCAATCTAGATGATTTCGACTCCAAACAAACACAAACCAAAGCAACTGAGTACGATTCAACCACCGTAGGACCAAGATTTGGCAATGAATCGAATAGATCTACATCAAAACGGCTGTTCCCCAATCGACTGCAGTCGGATGGAGTCGCCGCCGCTAGAGAGGTTGCCGGACGCCGGTCACCCCGCGTCGCCGAGTTCGCTCTCTCTTCGTGTTCTCTCTCCCACCCGTGAAAGAAAATTACCGTTGCGCCGAGTAAATGCGTCGCCGTGGGACATCACGCATTTTACCTATTCTCTCTCCTCGGAGCCAATTTGCATCTCCAGTATGCCAACTTTGTTGGAGTGTGTTTTCCAACCGCTACAGTGCCGTGGGGGACGCATTTTGCGTTTGCCTATCCGAATGCCACCTCTGTTGGAGTGAGCATTAAAGCTTTCTTGATATGTGAAATTATGTACAAAACATGTAGTTTTTTCTGAAACTAGAGGGAGTATTCCTCTCGCTACCGAGATCTACCGAAATCCTCTGACTGGATTGGACTGCATATTTTTCTCTTGAAAGAAGTCCATTTTTGACCATCGAACTATCACGAAAGTCTGGATTTGACCATCGAACTCCAAAACCGGGTATCTTCAGCCACCCAACTGTCAAAACCGTCCGACTTTGGCCATCAGACGGTTTTGGCCGGCGGTTTCGCTGACGTGGCGGTGGGGCCCACGAGTCATCCGCCACGTCAGCCTCTCTTCATCCCTTTTTCACTGCCTGCTTCCTCTCTCACCCGCCCGCCGTCCGCTGCGGTCCCCCTCCAGCGTGCGAGGCGGAGGCGAAGCGGCCGCCGGCTTGGGGCGGAGCAGCGGCGGCGCGAGGGCTCGGCCTCCGCGCTTGTCCCCCACGGCCGGCTCGGCCTCCGCGCTCATGCCCCACCGCCGGCTCGGCCTCCGCCCTCATCCCCACCACCCCACGCGCGCCGCTGGCTCCACCTCCGCCACGCGAAGGTGAGCGGGCAGAGGAAGGAGACCCCTCCTCCTCCGCAGCCGTAGCTCAGGACGGAGGCACGACGGAGGCGGCCGCGTAGCAGAGGACGAAGAGAGTGGGGCGACGGCGGTCCCTGTGGTGGAGGACGGAGGGCGCGGCGGGTGCGCGGCGACGACGGCCCCCGCGGTCGGGTGCGCAGCAGGGAGCCTGTGGCGGAGCGTCTGAGCACGCGGCGACAGAGCACGCGGCGACGGCGGCCCGCGGAGGCGCTCGTCCCCCACCGCCGGTTCGCCTCCGTGCTCGTCCTGTTCTACGGACGGCTCCCCTCCATGCTCCTCCCCACCATCCCGTGCGCGCCGCCGGCTCCACCTCCGCGCGCGGACCGCCGCCGGATCCATGTAGCCCATGAGCTCGAGCGGCTGCGTGGTTGCCGAGGGAGCCGAGGAAAAGGCCGTCCACGTGAGAAGCACACGTCGTGGAGGTGCTGGCAGCGGGCTACGCGGAAGCAGCACGAAAGCGAGGGCCAAGCAAGGGAGGATCCGCCAAGCCAATTCCCCAAACCTTTCACCGGCGCAAGCACACCCGCTGCCCACGGATCGACGCCGCCGAGGAGCTGGCCCATGTCTCAGGACGTCGTCGCGCTCGCCGACCGCTCCTGCAGCCTTTCCCGCGCCGGCGCTCCTCCGGATCCAGCCCGTAGCCCACGAGCTCGAGCGGCGCGGGTGGGATCCAGAGGGCCCTGGGCTGCGCGCCTGCCTCTTGGATCTCAGGGACCCGTGGCCGACGCTGAGGACCTCCGCCGGCGGCCGCGGAGAGGCTTCGGCTGGGGAGGCAGGGAGGCGCACGGCGATGGGCGCGGGGAGGTGCGGCTCGGCGGCGGGGAGGCGGGCACCGACGGCCGTGGGGAGGCTGCGGCTCGGGAGGAGGATGGGGTAGAAGCAGGGAGAGGGAGAGCTGACGTGGCGGCTGACTCATGGGCCCCACCGCCATGTGGACGCCGCGTCAGCGAAACCGCCGGCCAAAACCGTCCGATGGCCAAAGTCGGACGGTTTTGACAGCTGGGTGGCTGAAGATACCCGGTTTTGGAGTTCGATGGCCAAATCCGGACTTTCGTGATAGTTCGATGGTCAAAAATGGACTTCTTCCTTTTCTCTTTGGTTCTCGCTCTTCCGTTGCGCATTTTCCCTCGTGCGGAATGAATAGGACCTGAACAACTAGAATTTCCGCACAGCCCACAGGGTACTGAGACAGAAGCATAATATCCATGCTGGTCTGGCCTTGCCAAGAATAATGTAGATAAAGAAATAAATTGTAAATCTTGTTGAGATTTATAACTTGTACTACCACACTACATTTTCATTTATAGTCAACTTGGTGATAGAATAAGATCCACTAATATGTATATAAATAATGCATCAATTGTTTCAGCACCGAGATGAAAAGAAGAGAGAGAGAGGAGGAATTGGCGTTCAGGATGCTGCTCCTTAGGAATTGGTGGAATTTAAATTCTGTTGGCCGAATTGGTGGAAATAAATCTCGCAATTTCAGATCTCAAGATATCTATATTTATACAAAAATTATTTTTGCAAAAAAAAAATATTAAGCATACAAAATAAAAAACGATTTCTGGATGCCGCTGTGCTGGGCCCTGTTGCGGCCCAATCCATACCATTATATTCAAAAGAACAGCCGAGTAGGCCTAGTCCCCTCAAAAAAAAAAAGCCGAGTAGGCCTAGAATATGATCTAGCAATCTCAGACCAAGCCTTAAATGGAGATGGGAGATGGTAAGTTAAAAAAAGGGAGATGGCAAGTTTTTTTAAAAAAAAAAGAAAAGAAATGGGAGATGGTTTTCATGCCTTCGTTTTTCACTTGTATTAAACTAAACTGCAGTTGTTTTCTCTCTGATCTTCATGGACTTTTTTTTTATTTGTTGGCTCTGGTTGCGCTTCAATGTTGGATGGGAAAAATAGAACAAATCCAGACATAATTTCTTTACTCATGTGCTGAAAATGCACTGTGCTGTGTACGCATTTCTTTTTTTTTCTTTCTTTTTTCCTTTTGTGTTTCCACAGGGAAGTCTCATACTCCCGTCCGTACATACATGATACTACTTCTATCAGGCTAAGTCCAGCAATTCGGGTATATGGCCGGGTATAATACAATACAACACTGTAGCGACACTGTTTACAGAGAGAAGGATAGTTGGAATAGTGGATAGATGTGCTTTTACCCCCAGGTGCTGGCCTTGGTCTTACTACTACCACCTTTGTTGTCCTACGACGATGGCTAGGTGGCCGCTTTTGGAATGTGGAAACAGTACCCGTGCCGTGGTGGTGCAGCACTGTGGATGCACAATGCGTGTTCCTGGGCCAGGGGATATACTAGTGGAGGGCGGCCCTGCAGCGCTCCATGCCCTTTCTTTATCCGACGTGGGCTCCTCCTCTACGTGGGCCTGTCCCCAATTCCTCCATTCTGGACAAGGGAAGCAAATTTTGCAGCTGGGACCATCTGCGGTAGCTGCAGAGCAGAGCGCAGCCCATCGATGGAGCTGAAGCAGGGGCATCAGGTATTCAGATCAACCCGAGCTCGCTATGGTAACGGCTTCCAAATTTTCCCCACAATCTAAATGATTTTGTAGTTATTTTTGTCTCAAAGATGAATAGAAATCGGTCTATTTTTAGTTTGATCTTTAAAATTTGTATACAACATTTAAGGACACTTTGCCACCCAGTGCAAAAACCATTTTTTTTCTCTTTATGAACGAAAATTCAAAAGGGAATTGCCGCAGTAGGTAGCACATACATACACTAGTGTATGTTCTTGCTAGCAGTAATAAATGAGTAGCCAGTAGCCACTAACCAAGTTGCCAAGATCTGCCGAGATCCTCTCCAATCGAGTGACTGCACTGCACATTTGTCTCTCTCGCCGTGGCCCTCTTCCATGCCACGCACTCATGAACGGGAGGCCGAGGCCGTAGCCGGCTAGCCGCAGCAGCGCAGTGATGGATCATGAGACGCATGATCATGGACGATGTCTGGTGGCGGCGGCGGCCGGCCGGCCGGCCGGTGCTGCGCCTGCCTGCCGCGCCGCGGCGGTGATGACATCTCATCATCTAGCCCATGATAAACTAGCGGAAACGGCCAATGGCATCCTTTAGACCATAGTCACCAAGGGGTGAATATGGACGTGAAAAACAATATTTGCGCACTATACAAATAGAGAAACACTGTTTGCGTGACCGTACGGATGCATTCTCTGGTAACCATGGTACTGCGCGGCAGCAAGGGCACCAGCGGAGCTGCTCTATGGGTGGCTATGGCTACTTGCTATAGCTTAGAGTATACCAGTGCCAGTGATGCAACGACCGACAAATGGGCTGCCGGATGATCCCGCTTTCCAGGCGCGAGATCTGTCGAGATGACGATGACGCGCTTTTCGTTTCTTTGGCGCTTTATTTCACTGGCCGTCCGGACGCCGGCCGATGGGATCTTGCTCTCGCTCTCTGTATACATACATGCACACTTCGTCATTGCAAACACACTTCGTCATTGCTCCACGTTGCTGCGTCGTCTCAATATATTGTGTGTACCTCTATCTCTATTTCTACTTCCGTGGCTGCAAAGGTTAATTGCCGAAGAGAATTGTAACTTGCGTGGGAGTAATGGATGGATGGATGGATCTACTGAATCGCCACGATGTGACACGTAGAATATTTTTCTGTATTGGGTGGCCAAAGTTTTCAAAGGTTGATTGCGTGCGTGCGGCTTATGACGAGCTGGTGTCCACTTTGCGTTGTAGCGCTAATTACTACTCCTAGATAAGTACCGTACGATTATATATATCTTGGTCGATAATACTGAGAGGTTTATTTGGAAATAGTAGTAGGAGATTCGGGAAAGGAGCTAGCCCCTCTGCTTCAAGGGAGGGGGAAAAAACTGCAAGAAATTGCTGCCAAGTGACTTTCTACTACTCTCAGCCTATCTATTATTTTGCACACAACAAATATTGTACATCTATATATCAAAACAGATGTATGTATGTTCGCAAACATGATTTTGTTTTACAGATGTATTTAAATAACATGACATGTAAATAGAGACAAAAAATCGCAAGATTTTCAAGAAATTTATGAATATACAACTTTTACAATGGTTGGGTTTAATATGAGCCTTCCATTCCTTGTGATCCAATGGCTTAAACATTATGAAGTGCTAGTGAGTTGGACTAGTACCAAAAACATATGGGACCAGTACCAAATTGTTTTTTCCTTTTAAATAAAAGATATAAATGGTATTACATGAATTCCCATAGAAACTATACTATAAGTACTGATGGTACTTACCTATTGTCCTAAAAGTATCATTGGTACTTTCCAATCATTGTAATGAGCAGAGATGTCAACGGGGAATTCTCCACCGGGTTTCAGTATTCCAGACCCATCCCCATCAGGCTATAGCCATCCCCATCCCCATACCCATACCCATCATGGGAATAAAACTCATCACATACCCATCCCCGTTCGGGTATCGGGTCCCCATTGGAGGCCCATCTCCAATAAAAAAAATATGTGAGCATGTAAAAAAATTGTCAAGAAATATGTAAGAGTAGTACATTATCGCTGAATTTAAGATGTAAATAGCCTAAGTGGATGATTAGATGAATAGTGCGAAAGGGTTAGGTTAAATAGAGAAAGGGTTTTATGGTTTATTTGTTAGGTCTCGGTTAGGCTTTAACTTGTTTGATAGGCTGCATATTAGACTTAAACATGTTGCACATCAAATTTAACTAGTGTACATTTCTCATGGGTAATCGGGTTTGGATATTGACTCCCTAAACCCATACCCGCGTACCCAGTGGGGAAAGAATTCCTCCCATATCTATATCCATATGGAATAAATTCTCTCCATACCCTAACGCTAATAGGGAAATTCCCTATGGGTAACCGGGTATCGGGACCCATTGACACCTCTAGTAATGAGCCTCGAATAAATACAGACACGGAAGGGACAATGGGATAGGCTTCATCTGGATTAAAATTAAGTGCACATGCATCATTCCTAGAGACTATGAGACATGTTAAAATTGGCATTGGGAGCTAAATTTTTAATTTCAATTCAACCAACCAAGTCAACTCCCATTCGTTGTGATTAAAATACTATGACTAGACTGTAAATTCATGAAATGAAATAATTATGCATCGAAGGCCTTGTAGCATTTTCTCCGCAAACTCGTGAATTTTTAAACAACCAAAATAAAAACCTATTAGTGACAAAGAAGCCATATACTCCCACTTATTAAGGGTGGGCATTCAGTCTAACCGAGAATTTTGGTTTTGGTTCCTCAGTCTTTTTGAACTTCTAGTCATAGAAAACTCAAGACCGAATGGTTCTTAGCAAAATAATGAAAACTGATAATGCGGTTCTGGTTAGTTTGGTACTGTCTTTGGTTATGGCCATCCTATTTTTTTCAAACATTTTGCATAAACAAAAAAAATCATGGATCAACACATATTAGAGAAAATCAAAATAAATGAACACAAATATAGATATAGACCTACACCGATGACGTACAAATCAACATAAATGCAAACGATAAGTGTGTTGTATGTGGCCTCAACAACGAGGAAGGAAGGCACACAACAGAAGTGGCACGTGGCCCGCTACTGATTGCGGCGTAGGGGAAAGCAGGAGACTTAGAAAGATAATTAAGGGAGCAAGGGGGAGGTGGGGTGACTCAGGTGTTAGGGTTCTGTTACCTGAGACTAATGACCAAACTAACTGAAATAATTCAAGAACCTAACACCCAAATTCTAATAAATTATCTTAGTTATGGCCACTTTGTTAATTGTTCCCACCCCTACCCCCACTAGCATCCAAATCTCTTTGCCCGCTAGCCCTCGCCCTACCATCCCCCTCCCCCCTTGGCATTGTTTGAACTCGTCCATGAAAGCCTATGTGGTAGTGATAAATGTATTAGGTAAGGCTTTCACCGTCGTTACGTGTGGTTTTACCCTCTATGTTCACCACTGGCAGCAAGTCACGCCAGAAAGAGGTGCATACAATAGTGGCCATGTCATTCCTCTTCATCTGTGTCTATAGTGTGGACTTAGACAATGGCCACTCATGGCTCATATCATCGACCGCGTGGATCTACTAGATCTGGCGGCTAGCCCTAGGGCGCACACACACACAACAAATTTGTGTGAATGCCAATGGTGGTGGCTAGGCCTAGACAAGATGACATGTTAACACTGCTCACCTGATGGCATCTTTAACTAAGATCAATGTCTTGGATACTTACCTTAAACTTAGAGTCACCTCGACATTGACCCACAAATAGGTTACTCGAGCGATGCATTGAAACTATTTAAAAGTGATCTCTATGGCTAATGATGGATTATATCAATTTCTTTTTTTTTTGAAAGGATCGATTATATCAATTTCAATACCACTAATTGTATATAAAATCAAGTTTACTTAATATAATACAATCAACAAAATAATTTTAATATAGCTAATTATATTGATTTTATATACTTTACCTGTTTATTGGTGAAGTAATTTTATACTTTAATTTATTAATTTATTTCTTGATATATACTCATACTTTAACCCTATGTGTATAATGATTTTTTTTCTACTACAATGATCAATGAAAGCAAGTTGATACTTAAATTGGAATGCAAAAATCATACATCTAGATAATTTCTTAAATCTACCGTCATAAACTTATAAACTTATAATGTTTTTATTGATGTTAACTTATTTTTCTCAATTATTAGAGGGGAGTTTCAGGATTTATTTAGGAACTAGTAGGCTGCAAGGTGCCTTCAGTCTCAACAATTTCCTGGCTATTCATTTCAGCATACAGAATCTCATGTCGTCTGTGACGACTTTTCCTAGAGAGAAATTCCGGCTATGGATCTGAGGGACAAAAGAAGAACAAAAAGGGGGAAAGAATCAAAAGACATGAGAGGGGAGAAAGCTGTAGCCGTGCTCGATTGGGGGGAGCGTATATACTAGTAGCTGGTACCTACCAGCGGCAATGCAGCGCCTGCTGGCTGCTGCCCTCGCTCTTTATACGTCGTCTACCATGCACCCTGCCCTTTGTGCCATGGCCACCTTTCTTGCCGCCCATGATTAGGGCTTTAATCGATGGGGGGCTAGCAAACAAAAAACAGAGAGGAGGAGACACATCGCAATCGCCATCACGGAGCACCGGAGACCACCACACTGGCGATGTGGGCACATGCCACATGGATACCCCCATATGCCCACAATGCATGCCCCCCTGATCATTTTGAGTGGAAACTTATCTCACTGTGAACGGAGTAACTAAATTTCGGTCGGAGCAAACCCATGACAGAATGTGCATAATGCATTATATAACACAAAATATCCAACCATAAAGCGTTGATTGATACTCCCTCCGTTCTTTTTTATTTGTCGTGTTTTAGTTCAAAAATAAATTAGCGGACGACAAATATTTGAGAACGAAGATAGCAAGGCACAAACAATGGTATGAAAAAAAAGAGCTTTCACCAAACAAAAGAAAAGAAAAAATAAAAAGAAAAAAAAGGAGAAAACAAGGGACCCAATTTCCCTGATACCACAGCTGATCCATGTTCTTCAAACCAATATACACCCCATCCTCACTGCACCATCAGATTTCAGTGTGGGGCAGAGCAGGCTTCAAATCAAAGGGACTGTTTTTTTTTTTTTTTGCCCTCTTGCCTAGGGTTCTTCCAAGTGGTATTATTTGCAAGACGCCAAGGTCAAGATTCTCATACAGATTGTGTCCTGTAGTCGGTTGGTGCCTTCTCTGTTCGTCATCTCGCCATAAATCCCCTCTTGCACAAGACCTGGCTTCCAATAGACACAGTGTCTTCTGTGCTAATTAGGCAAAACCCCATTCCGATTAGTGGGGCATTTGCGCTAATAATTCAGTGTCGAACAAAAGGAGTAGATTTCACATAATTACAACTATGTTTACAACCCCTCGAAAAAAAAAACTATGTTTACAACATGTACAGCTACCATGTATACAACTATTCCGATCTCTTTTTTTTTTCCGAGCTGACGTCACTCTTTTTTTCCTTGGACGTGTGATCTCACTCTTAAATAAAACGACCTTTTAGGTATTTGTCCCATGAGATGATCTCATCTTATGTCAAGTACTCCTACTAATCATCCTACTTCCGGTACCCAACTTCATGACACCCAAAGAATGAAGTGACCATCAAATTTGGCTCTACCTTGGATCCAATCGAATGCTAAGCTGACACGTATGAAACCGATCCATTCCAGCCACAAAGCGGCTTTATTTGGCTCGTTCCGTGATGTGACTAAACTCAAATAAACGTCCCTGTTTGTGCTCTAGTGGAGCACTTCTAGAAGCCACACATCCATCCATATATCAACATCAAGGAGAGGAGCAGGATTAATTAGTCTGCAAGCCTCCACTAATGAGTCAGCAGAGTCTTTGGATTAATGCTTCGTTTATCCCTTGGATTTGGTCACCTCCCCAATAAACAAATGTAAGGGAATGCCACACGCCCAAGCATCGATATATTATATGTTTAATTTCCGCTGCAGAAAAGGATGGATAGGTTAGAAATTAAAGGCTTTGGTTTTTTAGTCTTCCAAACTGTTCTACTAAAAGATGGTAAAATAGGGCTTAAACCAGTAAGCTACCTGTGTTGTCGAATATTTATCGCCGGTTAATTCATATTTGAACTAAAAAATGTCAAATAGAAAAGAACGAATGGAGCGGTAAGTAATATATTTGGGACAGTTCAATTAATTAAAAGCTGGTCATTGTTTTTCTGCCCCGAGGCTTTTGCCTTTTTCTGACTGTAAAATGGGGAAGCAACAAACTTGGACCGGGGCTCGAGTAAACACTGTTGTAGCTGTGAACTCCAGCACCAGCACAAAAGTGCTCTCCGGCTGTATGGAACTTCTTGTGTTCTCCACTTCCAGGGTGCAGACCCTGTGTTCAGTCTGAACTCTGAAATGGATATAGATATTGTGTACTAGTCTATAGTGCAGGAATTCTGCTCTCACCGAGATCTTATGGAAGATAGGATAATTCTCTAAAAAACACAGTTATTATTAAGAGTAATAGAGGATGATTCATATATAACGAATAAATGGATAAATGGAGGAAAAGTCCTTGGATTTAATCAGTGGGAGGACAGCTACAAGATCTCAAACCAAACAAACAGCTAAGGCCAAATCCTTTTTTCAGAATGGAAAAGCCAAGATCGAACAACTGTGATATAATAGCATATCTTTCCAACAAAAAGCAGGGTCAGTCAGACTTCCATTCAAAAAACAACTAAGATCTCACAAAGCACCTCATTATGAAATGCCCCTGCAAACTTAAAACAAATAGAGTGCTAAATGTACACCTCTGATGAGGCAGTGCCAGCTGACGGTGGGCCCAACTGTGCAGACAGAATATTGCAGGCCCACCTACCAGTGCCTGCTGGGATCAGTACATGTCCAACCATGAAAGTGAAAGGGGCTCGCAGAAGGATTATTTTAACGTAGCCATTTGCAGAGGGGCGAATACATAACATTGCAGCTATCTCACAGCCTTTGGAAAAATGTTTGTTCAATTAGGCAAAGACAGGCTCTGCCATCTGATTGTTTAGGCTCTGCCTTTTGCCCCCTCTGTGAAAATTATTTAATATGCTTGTTAATTTAGAATTACCCCACCACTCCCTCAAAAGAATACACGACCACATAATTGTACTCCATGCCCACCTTTTGAAGGCCCATATTGGCACGGCTGTAATTGCCAGCACCCGTGAGGGGCATACCTGTAATTCGCGAATAAATCTGGTACACGACATTCTGTTTGTTGGATTAGCATACGTTATCCTGTTTGTCTTCTTTAGAAGGGCTACGGAATCCTGAGACAATATATATAGAACGCAAATCTGTTAAAAGGAATTGCTACTTAGCACAACTTTAAACGGAACTGCAACTTGGCGCAATGTGACGAAATCTTTGTTATATAATTTGCTTTCAGCGTAGCAAAAATGAATTAGAAATTTATCCATTGTTTTTTTAATCAACACTGGAATAAAAAACATAGCAAGGCCTCGTACGGCTGCTTTTTATTTTTCAGTATAGATAAAATAAGTTTGCCTTCTCTCTCTTTCAAAACTATTCTCTCGGTCACAATAAGATGCCAAGTAAAGGAGCTTTATCAACTCACGTGCGAAAATAGCACCAACACTTTTCATGAGACTGTTTATACGCCTTTTTTCGGCAGTAAAGTTTTTTTAGCATGTCATTTTTATGATTAAGCTTTACGTTTGACTTTAATATGAATACCATGGTTTTGCCTTGCCTAGTAATATATAGTAGTATTTTCTTTAGACATGATGCCCATTAGTTTCATAATTTTCTTTACTAACAAGTCTCCCACACGTTGGATGAGAAAATTTTGGTACTAACAACACTGTGAATAAGGACCAATGATCTTGTATCATAGAGTACGGAGTACCAAAGTATCTAGTATACAATGGTACTACATTTGAACGAAGGAAAAAAAATACCTTTATACCGAATAGGGCCATAAAGCTCATCTTCGAGGCTTTGACACTAAAAAACATCACATCACATTTCAAGAGCTACCAAGGCTCACTCGCGGTCGCCTCATTTCGAGAAATCTAGCACTGTTTGACTGACACAGTAGACATAGTGAAGTTTGAATTTGAAGAATACGATGAATCTATTGCTGAAGATAAGCTATGTTAACAAATGGCAGTAGGTTGTATTTAAAACATGAAAAAACTTGAGATGCAATTTAATACACCCGAATTAAGACCGGCGCCAGCAGCTAGGGTATCCCACCCTTTTATCAACTGTTCCAACTGCTCTTCTCTCCGTAAACAGTGTCGCTACAGTGTTGTTTTGTACTATACACGACTATTTACTCGGCCTGCTGGACTCAGTCTACCGAGGGAGTATTTGTATTCATAGTTTTGTAAACACGGGATCTAATAGTGGAGTACACCACAATACCGCACGGCGCACACATGTGCGCAGAGCATGAGACGCAGCATAGGAGGAGGAAGGGCATACAGCCTGCCATTCCCGATTTTGCCCCTCGTGGAGGGAATGATGCCCGCCTCGGGAGCCGCGAAGGGAGAAGGAAAAAAAAAAAAAAAGGGGAGGGAGAATGCAAAAGGGCGAGCACAGCAAAGCAACAAGAAAGAGAAAGCCAAAACACACTAGACTAGACGGCCCCTCCTCCCCAAACCCAAGAGGGCGAGAAGCGAGAAGTGAGAACACCCCAAGCCAAAGCGAGCGAGGAGGAAGACGGCTGCGCAAAGCGCAGAGGGCATTGACGAGGCGCAGAGGCGGCCGCAGCAGCGAGTCCACCACTCCATCCCCCTGAGGCAGGCTCGCTCGCTCGCCGCCTCGGCCCGCGGAGCGAAGCGGAGGGCGCCTGACGCCGGGACCCGCGGCTGCGGCTGGGAGGCTGGAAGCGGTGGGCCCGCCCCGCTGATGGGCGACTGCGCGCCGGCGGCGAGGGGAAGCGTCAGGGCGAGGAGGGCGGCCAAGCAGGCCGGCCGCGCCAGCCACCGCGCCGCCTAGGGAGCCTCGCTTTGCTTGCTTGTTCGCTCGGCCTGCTGCCCCAGAGGAGAAGGGGGGCTGGAAGCGGCGCCGCGGCGGCCTGCGGAGGAGCTAGCTCCCTAGCTAGGGTTCTCTCTCGCTCTGCGTAGGTCGCGGGGATGGCGGTCGGGGACGCGCTGCGGCGGCTCTGCGACGAGGTCGGCTGGTCCTACGCCGTCTTCTGGAAGGCCATCGGCGCCGCCGACCCTGTGTAAGCCTTCCTCTTCCTTTCCTCCACCCATGGTTTTTTCCCCTTTGGATCTTAAGCTTCTCCGTCCCGAGGAGAATCCCGTCTCATTCTCACGCCGCGCCCGCTCTCCGTCCGCCAGGCTCCGGCTTTGGAAGGGGGGGGGGGGGGGGTTTCGCTGCTGCGCATTCCGTTTCAGCTACACTAGATTTGCCGCCTAGCACGCAGACAAGCGAGGCGCGCGTGGGGGAAGATTCGGGCGGCCATGGCATATTCCTACCCATCCCCATCCTTTCTTTCCTTTCCTGCGCCTGCGGCTTTTGGCGGCGGTGCTGCTACGAATTCGCCACAACGCGCTCGCGCACGCGCTAATGTGCGTTGTTTCCCGGTGGGGTGTGTGTGCGAGGGTGTCAGTGCGTGCAGCGCTCCTGCAATTACAGTGCTAATGTGCCGCGCATTGCGTTTCGTGGCGTGCTTGCTGCGCTAATTCAGCTTCCATTTCTCTGATTTCTGCCTCTGCCTCGGTGGTGATGTGCAGGCATTTGGTGTGGGAGGACGGCTTCTGCGGCCACGCGTCGTGCTCCGCCGGATCTGAGGCGCCCGAGGCCGGGTGCGAACCAAGCACCAGCGTCTGCACGCTCGTTAGGAAGGTCATGGCGTCGCAAATTCACGTCGTCGGCGAAGGGTAAGCGGCGATTGCCTTTGCTTTTCCACAATGTTACTTGAACTAAGTCCTTTGCCATCAAATTCACGTCGTTGTCGGAGAAGTTCAAGCCGTTACTGATGTGCGTGCTTGCTTTGTTTGTGTTCTTCAGTACCATTGGTCGCGCTGCTTTCACCGGAAACCATCTATGGATCGTCCACGATCCTGCCAATGATCACAATCTCAGACCCGAGGTACAATTCCTTCTTCCTCGTGAACTGGTATAAATGTAGCCCAATTTTCAGTTTTCCGTGGTCCATTTTTGCTGCCACCCTATTTAAAGCGTGAGGCCAAGGGATTTATACCACTGCACAAGTCCTTGTGGGGTTGTTTTGTCCTCAAGCATTTGTGCTACGTCTTGAAATTTTGGCATCTAGTGAGTTTGGTCCATTATTCTGTGAACAAGTGGTCATTGTGATAAGCTAGCTGCAGAAGCACACAAATAGACACGCAAAATAAGCCCAAACACCTTTTAGAGGCTCTTGTTTGTATGCGTATTGCGTGGTTTGCCCTAGAACTGAAGTCAGCGATGGTGTTTTTCCCCTTTCTTCATGCGCCTTCCATCACCTCAATATCTTTGGTCTCTTGCTTGCTTATTCCCTAAGCAGAAATGCTCTGTTTGTGTTGTTTTGGGGATTTTGAATTATAATATGAGCTTCTGTGATTGAAAATCGAGCTGATTAGGTTCACACTATGGTAGGTTGCTGCTGAGATGAATCATCAGTTTATTGCTGGCATTCAGGTTAGTCCGAAAATCTTGGTCTTGCATGGTAGATTATTCACTGACGCTATGTTTGCTTCTGAGCCCTCAATAAGTTATTGTTGTGCAGACTATTGCAATTATTCCAGTGTTACCACGTGGTGTACTGCAGCTAGGCTCTACAAGCATGGTAAGATATCCACGCTTCAGCAATTGGGATTAATATATACCATTCTACATGCCTTGAAGTTGTTCTCTGTCTATATTATATGTGCCATGATGCAGTACTACTTTATGACTATGTTACATTGTTGACTGGTCAAATGTTCTGTTCTCTTGATCTCTGTTTAAACTATATTGTGGTGAGATCCCAGGAGGGACATAACCTTCTTGTGGACGGTAGTGGAACTCTGGAAAGAAATCTGACTCGTGATGACTTCTATATTTTGGCGCCTAGGATTGTTGCGAAAGAAATAAGGGGAAAAGGATTCTTAGAGGGCTATCAAGGGAAACTTGCTTATTGTATTATTTAGTTTTTCATTTCTTAAACTCTTTTTAGAAAAGGGAAATTTTATTCCAGCCTCTGCAAGAGGTTTGCATTTAACCAATCTTTATTACAAAGTGATAAGAGAGCTCTCAAAGAGCTAAACAGGATAAACTTGACTGAAGCTAATCCTTCTAAAAGATGACCACCCGTGATTGGCAAAAATCTCCATAGCTAGGGTCTCCAGAGATAGACATGCCCACTTGAGTAGCGGTCTCATTTCTTAAACTCTGTTAGCCATGCTTCCAACTTACAAATACTTACTTTCTGGCAGGTAGCGGAAGATACCAATCTTGTACTCCAGTATAAGAAGCTGTGTTCTCAGCTCAACAACCGATCGAGTATGGCTTCATCATCATCAGTTAAAAATGATTTGAACCAGAAGGTTCAGTCACGCCCTCTGAATGGCCCCACAAGTATCTACCCTACAGATGCACGTTCAAAACTTCTTAGTGTATCCCCAATGACATATCAACAATGCTACCTCCCTGATGCCGTGTCTAATAGTACATTGGCAAACACGGACAGTAATGCTTCAATGCTGATGGTTGCACAAAGAAATGGGCAATTGGTAAAAGAGCACATTCAATATGCTGCTGACATGAGTTTCAGACCTCAAAGCCCTTACTGCGACAGGAGAGTTGAAAGTAACACCCAAAGTAGTGTTGTGAGCTCTGGTTTTATCTCATCTATCTCAACATCAATGGAAAAACATCCATTGTTGATGACCAACGGTCGACAGTTAGAACAAGGTAACATTGGAGAACCGTCAGATCCCAGAAATGTTCTCTTGAAATCTCTTGCATGCCGGAATGCTTTAGTCCATGAAAACACAAACATGGCTCTGTTGCATGGCAGAGGCCAGATGCCAGGTTTTATTAATGGCCATGGGGGTTTTGATTTTCTCCCAGAAGGTTCTAGGGTAGTCAAAGGTAACCTGTTTGCCAACACAGCAAATCAAATTTTAGACCAAAGATGCAATTCTACTTCTGGGATGACAGGGCATAAACCAGCTATTTCATATAAAATGCCCCAATCTACCCAATTTGTTATGAAAATGGGGAGCCCCAAGAGAGAGACATTACAAGCTTCTGCAGCTCTGTCATCTGGCTCTGATATTCAGGTTTCTGGTGGCTTGAAAACAGATCTTGTTGGACCAAAAAAGGCTAATGAAGCACATGACCCTACTGACTTAATTGTTCAAGCTGTCAAGAATATGGATCGACGCAAACTCCCAGACATATCTAATGAGAGAACACTACCGGTTATGGATCCTCCTGCAGAAAGTGATTTGTTTGAAATGTTTGGTTCTGAATTTCGTCACTTGTACCACAATGTGGATAATGATCTTACCTGGAAAATCGCGAAACCTGAGAGTTCAAATAGAGATGTACCTGAATCCTCTATTCATCTTGGTACATCTCCAGCCTTCGGTTCGGTGGATGATGAGTTCCCTTATTCTGGGATCTTCTCACTAACAGATACCGACCAACTATTGGATGCGGTTATCTCCAATGTCAATCCTGGTGGCAAGCAGATCTCTGGTGACAGTGCCTCTTGCAAGACTTCAGTAACAGATATTCCTAGCAGTTCGTATTGTCGCTCAAAAGAGCCAAAGCACTGTGAATCATCTGGTGTTCCTTCTCTAATCAAGAATGAATTGGCTGTTTCAAATTTTGTTAAACAGCCATCTTTCCTAGAAAAAGCAGAGGATGGCTGTCTTTCACAAAATAATGGGATGCACAAATCTCAGATACGCCTTTGGATTGAGAGTGGGCAGAACATGAAATGTGAGAGTGCCTCGGCCTCAAACAGCAAGGGTGTTGATACATCAAGCAAGGCAAGTCGAAAGAGGTCTCGACCAGGAGAGAATCCTAAGCCACGACCAAAGGATCGCCAGCTTATTCAGGATCGTATAAAGGAGCTCCGGGAACTCGTACCTAATGGGGCAAAGGTATTATCTTTTTTTCACTTGCGTTTTAAATGTCTGTTAGGATTATTTATGGTCCAGGGTTTCAAACATCTCATATGCTTGTGGTGCAATGACTGCCATTCTCACATCATTTGTTGTCAACAGTGTAGCATTGATGCATTGCTGGAGAAGACCATCAAGCACATGCTTTTCTTGCAAAGTGTGACAAAGCATGCGGATAACCTCAAGGACTCTAATGAATCTAAGGTATGCAGGTGCTTATTAATTTCGCTGTCTAATTTGCATCCTATTTGATAAGGTAATCATTGCAAGGCTCATGCAATCCTATTGGTGAACTCCAAACAGATTCTTGGTGGCGAGAACGGTCCACTTAAAGACTATTTCGAAGGTGGTGCGACTTGGGCCTTTGATGTTGGTAGTCAATCTATGACATGTCCGATCATTGTCGAGGATCTTGACCGCCCCCGTCAGATGCTTGTGGAGGTAAATGATTATGCCATTGCTGGTTCTTCCAATTCTATCATTGTCGAAGCATGCATGGTGCTGATGTTTTTTTAATGCTGATGTTGATGCATCTGCAGATGCTTTGTGAGGATAGAGGTATCTTCTTGGAGATAGCTGAATTTATCAAAGGACTTGGATTAACCATCTTAAGGGGTGTGATGGAAGCACGCAAAAATAAAATCTGGGCACGGTTCACTGTGGAGGTAAGCAGTTCAATGCATTAATATGTCTAGGTTGGCTGAGATATCATGAGTTAGACTCCTGTTGCGTCCTTCACTGCCTGCTCTGGAAGTAATTATTTTACTGTGTTGATGCAGGCGAACAGGGATGTGACTAGAATGGAAATCTTCCTATCCCTAATGCGATTGCTGGAACCAAGTTGTGATGGGGGCGGAGCAGGAGAGAATCCCAGCAACGTAAAAATACCCCTGGGGGTCGTGCAGTATCCCGTAATCCCAGCGACAGGCCATCTTAGGTGAGGTACCGTGCAGAAGTGTCACCGGAGGCATCTTTGAAATGCTAAGAGCGGGAGGTCCACCCCACTTCTGCCATGACTAGCATTGTCAACCCGCGATGAGCTGGAATCTCGTGACGTGCAGTGCGTCGTCCCAGCAGTGTGTGCATTCGGAGGGCCTAACAGTAGAGAAACAAATCGAGACGTGGATAGTTGGTTCGGCAGATGATAATTTAGACGGTCGATGTTTTGGTTGTATAATCTTGGCTTCCGTTTGTCGCTGATGCTTTTACCCTTTTGTTCTTTTGCATATTTAGTGAATTTTGTTATGTTTCTACTGAATGGAAATTCTGAGTTGATTGTAGGCCTTGTTCTGGCACTGACTCAGACTCGGAGCTCTCTCTCTCTCTCTTTCATTATTCCTGTGGCTACTCATGAGAGGCTAGTTTTCCTCTTTATTTACAAAGGTTCTCTTTCTTTGCCCCCAGATTCTTGTGTACCTATGGTATCAAAACCAACATGTTTCTTGGGTTAATATGAAATTCACTGGCAACACTGTACCATTAATTGCTTAACATCCATGCCATAATAAATCATGGAAAATGAGCAGACATCCTGTTTTGGATTGCTCCACTTCCAACATATCCTGTTTCAAAATGTAATTTGCCACGATATAGACCATGTGAGGCTAAACGCGTGCCTGCGTGTCGTCAGCTGAGCGCCTGCCCAGCCCGCCCGAGCGGTCGAACCCGAGGATGAGCGACTACGCAACACGGCAACAGCCAACAGGCCGCCGCCGCCTTTGCGGTGCTTCGTCGGGCGCCCGCTCCACGCTGCTCGACTGCTCGTACTGCTACCACCGGAATGGTCGGTCTCCCCTGGGCTTCCACACCCCTGCCTTGATGAATGAATGATGAACCAGTACTCACGTTATATGCATGCTCATGTGTAACAATTTTCCACAGGCAATGCCACGCAACACATTGGTCGTCTTCGTCTCCCTTCATATTTTCAACAAGAGATTAATGGAGGGAAACAGCCTCATTCAACCGAAGCCAGCAGCTCCTATGTTTGTCACTTGTCCCATCGTACATTACCTTTCTCTGCCCATGGCACAGAGCTGCTCCTCTACCTATATCCAGGGTAAATTTGTCCTATTGCCGTTTTGACATGGGATAAATAGCCCGAAACATGATTTGCCATTTGATTTCCAAACCAGCGCTAGTGGTCCGGCGTCCAAACTGCTCGACGAAGCTTTTAGATGATCTTATTAGGTGGACTAATTGTTGAAGGGCTATTTTCACACGTAGAAATTTTAATGCAGTCATGTAGAAATTTTATAAACATATTTTAATTTACAGGAAAATATATAGTTTGTAAAATAGAAAGAAAAAAAATCTATTTTACAACCTCGAATTGGTCGAGAAGTCTGATTTTCTTGAAAGCGGTTGGCGAAACTGCCTTAGAAACCACCTTCAAAGTTGTAAATCGGACTTTTTGTCGGTTCGAGGGTACATGTTACCTGGTTTTGTAGCACGTGGTTGAAAATCGGACTTTTTAATCAATTCGAGGTTGTAAAATAGACTTTTTCCTTGTAAAAACAGTTCTTGCATTTAGTAACCTTTGTAGGTTGATGGCTATCTATCTTACGAATCCCTCTTAATTATCTGCATGCATGATTTTAAAATTCAATCGACATAAAGAAACAACCGCTGCATATAAAAATATCAATAGAAGTAATGGGCCACTGGGTACAAATAATTACTTAATCCATACATCTAGAAACTGTCAAATAGTTACATGCTAATCAAATTTTAATTAACAAAGGATTTTGATTTGTCATGCTATTTCTTAGCTTGTTCTTCAAAAAATTCATTGCCTAAAATGACATTTTAACACTTGCGGTTGACACCAATAGTAACTCTAGTTTCTTTAGGCTTATAGATATACAAGTGCATGACATGCCTATTTGTTTGAACATGCAAAACAGAAAAAGCGGGTTTTGATTCTTTTTCCAAAACTGGTCAAAATCTTGGTTATCAAACTCAAGCGAACTAATTCGGATGACCATGGGTTTTTTTAGATTACCTTCTATACGGCCTAGGGGTGTAACCCAAAAGTTCATGAAGTTTGAATGAGAATTGGCAAGGTTTTAAATTTTGAGTTTCAGGTGTCTTTCAACCTCTTCTTGAGAATAATGTTCTTCATATTTTGGAAAATATTTACCATGTTATTGGAAATTTACAATTAAAATTTTATAATTTTTGTAATTCATTTGATAAACATTTTTCTCATGGAGTTTGGCATGCTATTTCTTAGAGGTTGCGAAAGTTGCGTCCTTTTCTACGGAAGTTCCATAACTATTCGTTGTACCTGCAGGTTTTGTTGGTTCAAAGAGGTTTTTTGTGTAGCCAAAGTGAGGTTTGAGGTTGTATTTTTCGAGTGAACTCACTTGTCTTTCCATTCCTTCATTATTATTAACTAAACTAAAGAAAATATAATATAAATTAATTCTAGAATCAATGATGATTTGACTTGAAAGGTGTCCTAGTTAAATAGAAATTAGACGCCCGTAGTGACTTCGTCAATCTCAAGATCTGTCGACCTAATCTTTCGGAGATGCTCATAGGATTAGGGTGTGCGTGCGTACGGTCATAGGGGTGAGTATGCGTGCGTGTACGAACGTCTGCGTTTGTATTGTGTTTTTAAAAAAAAAAAAGAAATTAGAGCTAGGTTGCCTTCTGATTTTTATGTAAAATTTTTTCTCATTGCCATAGCCCATAGAGTCTACTGTTGCCCTAGAGTCTACAATGCCCTTGAAACGTGATTTGCCTAGACCACGTGCCTAATCGAAGTTTTTCCCGTCTCAAAAAAAAAAAAAAAAAAAAAACCCACCATTCTCCTTCCGCAACCACGGCGCGGCGCATCTGCTTCGGCGCTTCCTCCGCGTCCGCGCACAGGCATGGCTCCCTCCCTCCCTCCTCCTCCCCCACCTCCCCCTCTCTTCTCTCACTCGGCTTCCCCGCGCGCTAGGCCCTTGATCGCCAGTCCCCCCTTTCTATCTTCTCTTTCGATCATTTGCAGCCAGCGCGCATCTGCGTGGCGGTGCAGCGGCGGATGCGCGCTGGTGACCGTGGGGGTCGAGCGACGTGAGTTCTCCGCATGACGGGCAGGGATAGGGGCATGGCGAAGAGTGACGAGGTAGGACCCGCGCAACTTTGTGGAGGAGCGCTGGCGCGCGGCTTGCCTCACCTGGCGGCGGCAGACGGTCGTGGGGGCGGCGGCGGCGGCGGCGGACAGGCGTGGGCAAAGCGGCGTTCTTGCGTTCCAGATCTAGAGCTCCGGCGATAAAACGCTGCTTAATCGTATTTTTAATAACCATGGTCAAAGTGTGCCTCTGTCAATAGTACAAGCCTGTTCTTATACTTTCTTGGCATTTGTACCAATGTGTTTCCTTTCGTGATGCAGTGATGGAAGGTACTAGCATTGCTATTGAGATTGATGGCGAGGCCATCTGTCTTGACAGCGTCGGAGATAACGAACAAGAAGCTCAGGAGGATGGAGAGATGCAGCAAATAATGTACACTGCTGAAAATGGGGAGCAAGTGGCTTTTGACAACCAAGAACAGGGGAGGGAGGAAGATCCTGCAGGAAACGAAGAAGAGGACAGGGAACATAGTTCTGTAATCCCAAGCCGCGAGGAGCTGACGGAAGAATTACGGAACAAAGTCGCGTATAGTGAGGAGGAAGCTTACAGGCTGTACTGCGACTACGGGCACCGTGTGGGTTTTAGTGTCCGAAAGGGGAAGCAGTACTACTTTACAGGAACCAAAACCATCCGTACCAAGGATTATTACTGCTCAAAAGAAGGCCTGAAGGATGATGAGCAGCTTACTGAGGCAAACTTTAATAAGCCAGAGACCAGAACTAATTGCAAAGCGATGGTCCGTTTTAGAGTTGATTCTGAAGGTCAATGGCGAGTTATTCAGATAATTCCGGAACACAATCATGAGTTAGTTCGGCCGGAAGAGATACACCTACTGAGATCAGTGAGGACCCTTTCGGTTCCAAAACCTGGTGTGCTGAATGCAATGGTGAATGCTGAAATCCAAGCAATGCATGACAGTTTGCATATAAATGGAGCTGGCACAGAATGTCACAGCCAGCTTAGCATCTGTAGTTACACACAGCTTGAACCAGATGACTGTGAGGCCCTTGTTGGATATTTCAAGCGCAGAATGAATGAACAAGGAATGTTCTATTGGGATGTTGATGTAGATCAAGAAGGTCGAATGGCTAATTTCTTTTGGAGGGATGGGAGAAGCCAGGTTGACTATGAAAATTTTGGAGATGTTGTGAAATTTGATACATCATATCGCACCACCAAGTATAATATGATATGTGCCATGTTCATTGGTGTGAACCATCACTGGCAAAATGTTGTGTTTGGCTGTGCATTTTTGATGAATGAATCTTCAACCACCTATGAATGGTTATTTAAGTCATTCTTGGAGTCAATGGGTGGTCGTCCTCCTAAAACAATCTTTACTGATCAGAATGAATTTATCTCCAAGGCAATTGAAGATGTTTGTCCTGGGACACGCCATTGTCTATGTAAATGTTTCATTGAAAAGAATCTGCTGTCCCATTTAGGCAGCATCAATGATCCTGGAACATTTCATAGCATGCTTTCAAAGTGCATGAGAGCATGTGAGTCAGAAGCAGAATTCAATGAAGCCTGGGCAATGATGCATCATGAGTGTGGCATGCAGGAAAACCAGTGGCTTACTGATCTGTATCAGCAGAGGCATAAATGGTGCACAGCTCTTCATAAGGATGCGTTTGATGGTGGGATCGAATTGATGGTTAAGAGTGAGGGTTTAAACCATGTTGTGAGCAGCTTTGATGATGAACCAACTTCACTCACCACTTTTGTTCTTGAGCTGGATAAAATTATAGGGAATTGGCGTACAAATGAGTCTTCAGAGGACATTCGGTGCAACCATGCTGCTCCAGAGTGTACAGTTAATCATAGCAGGATTTTACAACATGCTGCTGAAGTTTACACACACAACATCTATAAGTCTCTTGAAAAAGATTTTCTAGATGGATGCAGTGCAACTACGTATCAGGAAGCTCAATGTGATGAAGCATTGTTTAGGTTTGAGTTCATTTTGCAAAGTGGCCAAAGAGTTTGGGTAGTTTTCCTTAACACCTCTACCATGGACCTGAGCTGTAGTTGCAAAAAATTTGAGACTATGGGCGTACTTTGTTCACATGCTCTAAATGCACTTGATCTCAAGAATGTTGATAGAATTCCTGAAAGGTATATTTTAAAGCGATGGACAAAATATGCCAGAAAAGGAACATATCCATTTCCAATTGATGAATTTGCAGAACAAGATCGCACGGAAGCTGCATCTGTATATCGTAACAGAGCTATGTGGTTTGTTTATGATCTGCTGATTAAGAGCAAAAATCATCATAGTACAAGAAAACTAATTCTCGATGTGCTTGAAAATGGAGAAAAATCACTGGAAAGTGTGTGTGAACTTAAAAGATTGCATATACATCCCTTGGGAAAAGAGAAAGATGGAAGTAGGGCTGAAAAGAGAAAGAAAAAATCAACTAAACAAGAGAAACATTCAAGTAACTCCTCTTTCATTTTGCATTCAATCTTGCTTCAGCACTGATTAAATTTGATTTAGTAAACTCAGTGTCTTTTATAGGAAATGTAAAACAAGTGGTTTTGCCCCCGCCAGATGAAATTTTTGATGACCAACCAAATCAAGGTCAATATTATGCTGCAGAAGACATTGCATCAAACTCATCTATCGGTAGACCATTCTTCTATCAGGTAGTGATCCTACTGTGTTTCTTTATGAATATTGTTTTATTAATTACTTCCAAGTACTGAATCATGCACCTTATATGCCTTCTTAGGGATATCCTACTACTAGTGTTTCAACAAGTCAGATTCAGGGGCATGCAAATATGCAATCTGTGCCTCCATGTGCATCACAGGTACTTAAATGGCCCTTTCTTATTCTGTAGCTTAACATGATTGAGGGTGCCATACTGCCATGTATTAAGAAGTAGTGTAGATAAAACTGGAAGCTGATAAGCATTCCAGTTTATTTTTTCTTAGTGAAATAAACTGGAATGAATACATGTAATAAGCTAATGCTAATCTAGTATCCTAGATTATTTTTTCTTCTATTTTCAAATTTCAAAAAAGGACACAAAACATGCTTCTAACTAATTACCATAGCAGACCTTGCAACAAAACAATAAGGACACAAAACATGCTTCTAACTAATTTCAATTGTGGCAGGAATATTCGGCGTATGGCGCAGTGCAGCCACAGGCACAATTTGGTGGTGGAAGAAATTTCTGATGTGTGAATATCTGAACTGCAGTTCTCTTCTACTGATTGTTGTATGCGGATGCCTTAATGTGTGAATCTCATTGTATGTAGGCAGTAGGCACAAGCTAGCAACAGCAGTGAATGTGCTAATTCTGTTACATGTAATAGTGTGGAATGACACATCATGTTAATTAGGGCGAAAATCTGAGTCATGAAAGAGAGAAACATATTTCTGCTCAATTAGAGAGGAACAAAAAAAAAGTATAATGGAGAATTTACTGAATCAGAGAACAGCAATGCACATATGAAATTAACCTGCAAGCTAATCTCCAATTTGATTGATCCAAACCTCATCATTCACAGTAACATTTCATTATCTATATCTCGATCGAAAGTAGCATGCACATATGAAATTAACATGCAAGCTGATCAATAGCATCTATCATCATCTATATCTCATCGCAAACAAAGTGAATGAAAACTCATACGCGCATCATTGAGCGCTTGTGCCTGTGTCTCGATCAAAAAAAGAAACGCCCATAAGCGCCTGCACTGGTCAAAAAAGAACGCCCATAAGCGCCTGCACTGGCGATTGAAGTTGCAACCACGCTAAACCCGCGCACGGCCTCCTGCAGACAGCAACGAGAACACAACTCAAGATCCAACAACAAGAATAAATCAAGAAACTCCTGTAAAAGATCCAAGAACAAGAACAACAACAACAAAACAAATCAAGAAACTCCTCTAAAAAAGAAGTCTGAGCCCCTGCCCAATCGTTGCACAGCGCGCGTGCTCGCCTACCCGGCCCTGCGCCCCACCCCGCCCCTGCGCCACTACCCGGCCTCCACCCGTGCTCGCCTCCGCCCCACCGGCAGCCTCGCGCGCTCGCCTCCACCCCGCCCTCCGCTCTCTCCCGCAGCCATGCCGCCTCTGCCGACGTCCGGCCTCGCGCAGCCGCAGCCGCAGCCGCCCCCGCCGCCGCGCCGCCTTCGCCCCACTCCAGGAGCCGCCGCCAGCTGCCGTGCTAGCTACAGGCGCCACATCTCCTCCCGCGCCTGCTCCCTGCTCCACGCCGGCAAACGAGGGCGCCGGGCAACGCTGGTGCACGAGCCATGTCCACCCAGCATACTTGCGTGCTGCCGCCGAGCGAAAACCACCAAAGTTGAAATCCGAGCCAAACCTAACAACCCGCCGAACGCAGTACGTACCGGCGCAGGGAACCACGGAGAAGAAGGCCAGCGCCCAGAGCACGAGCGCCGCGGCGCGGGCGCTCCACCTCCCGCGGCGGCCACGGGCGACGGGAACCGCGCGTACGACGACGTTCGGCGGCGGCGGCGGGTTGCCGCCCGCCACTACCAATCTCTCCGCGCCGCCCGGCTGCGCAGGCGCGGGGACGCCGTCCTCGTCGCCGTCGTAGTAGCCCTCTAGAAGCGAGAATCGGTTGAAGGTGCCGGTCGGAGGCATCTCCACCTCGACGACGGGACGCGCCCTCCCCCGGCGATCGAAGCGGAACGCGAAATGACGCCGGCATCGTCTTCGTTCTGTCTGTGGTCGGGGTCGTCGGAGTCGAAGAGGTTGGGGAGGGGCCGGGGACGACGACGGCTTCGCTCTGGAACTCTTTCGCAAGAGAGCGCTCGTCTCTCGTGGGAAGGGAACTCTCGGGCGCTCGCCGCTGGCTGGACTGGACAGGACCGTTATATGGAGCCGCCAAGCGCAACAGAACAGGCAATGAAATCCAATGGCGGTTAAGTTGCGTCAGCAAGACGTCACGTAACATATATACCTTCGATATCCAACCGTTTGTCAGCGATCTCCCAGTGTCTTCAAGCAATGGTCCCACCTTCAACCTGCTCCAGTCCCTCTTCCTCCTTGTCGTCTACAACCTGCTCGATCGGCGGCCATGTCGCGCCCTTCAGCAGGAAGGCAGCTCTCCGGCTCTCTCTAGCTCCCTCTGGCGGGGAGGACGTGCGCGGGCGGAGGTGGTGTCGGACACGAGGCCGGAGGCGGTGGCGGCAACGCGGCCGACGAGCCTGGCCCCTCCACCCGCGGCGCCAAGCAGCGCATCCCGGCCGCACCAAGCCGCGCCTAGCGCTCCTCCGCCCACCGCGCGCACTAACGATGGCGGCAGTGCGGCGCCCGGCGGCGGCGCGACGGATAGCAGCAGCGGCACGGCGCGAGCGTGGACCTGTGCGTTGCGCACGCGAACAGCAGCGGCGCGCGGAGCTCGCACGACGGACGTAGAACCGCTCGAACATGGTGGACTTGCCCCCGCCGCTGACGCCCATGACCATGGCCACCGGGCGCGACGGGCACGCCAAGTTCACGTCCTTGTACTCGATCCGGTCCGGCCCGGCCGGCACGACGGACGGCGGCGCGGCGTCGATCTCCGTCGCCCGGTCGTCGATAATATCGAACACCCAGCCCGCCGCCACCGTGCCCTGCGCCAGCTGCGCGTAGTAGGAGTGTAGGACAGCGACAGCGACAGCGCCAGGCCTTGGCCTGGCCGCCGACCATGACGCCGAAGAAGCAGGGCCGGCGATGGCGTCGCCGCCTCTGATCTCGGCCCTGGCGACCAGGCCGGAGCCAGCGCGCGCCCACTGCGGGTAGGTGACGAGGTAGATGACCCCCATGCCGGCCGGCGCCCTTGGCGAAGCCAATCTTGATGCCGATGGGCGCCGACTTGGCGAGCCAGTCCGCGTACCTGTCCGCCGCCAGCCGGTCCTCCATCACGAAGGAGAGCATGGTGCGGATGGAGCTGATGGCCTGCTGGGCCACGCTTCCGGTGCCGCAGGAGAAGGCCACGCCGATGTTGAAGGCGTCGATCACCTAGATGTCGTAGAAGTCGATCCTGCGAGCCGCCGATGGTGTACTCGGCCAGCGCCGCGGGCTGCCCCGAGAGCGTGCAGGCCGGAGAAGGCGCCGGCCCAGTCACCCGTCTGGCATGCAGCTCCCGCTGTTGCCGTTGAAGGAGCAGCTGGTGCGGCCCCAGATCTGGCCTGCCGCTCGCGCCGGGAGGCACGTTCACCGACCACGTCTGGCCCTGGCCGAGCTGCGCGCCGCCGCCGACCGGCCGGGATGCCCGCCGGCCGCACCGTGAAGCCGCAGTTGTTGGTGAAGGTGGCGGCGCTGGCGCCGGCCACGAAGGTGGCGAGGAGCAGGAAGAGGAGCAGCCATTGATGATGCGATGGCGATGCCGTCCGATCCACTTGTTTCTTGCTTGTCGAGCACGATTGTGTGAAGCGAAGGTGGTGAAGCTATCCGCAATTGGATGGCTCAAAAATTCCTCAAAACACTGTTTTGCACTGTTTGTTTATTGACATAAATGTTGTACCGCAGACGGAGAGGAAGATAGTTGGAACAGTGATAAGGAATGTGATCTGATAAATCTCGTTGAAGCATGCGTTTTTATAGGTGGCCAAGAAGACGAGGACGATCGGGGTTAAAAAAATATAGTAAAGCCCGGCCGGTGGAAATGACAATGATGCTCTTAATTAATTATTAGGAACATTGGTGTTTATACCTTTATTGGCAACTCCAACGGTGTTTTTACCTTCGTTTTTAAAATTTTATGATTTTACCCCTATGTTTTTAAAATGGAGACTCCGTATACTCCTATTTCTAACCCTTTTAGATGCAACTGGACTAAACCATTTAAAACAAATAGAAAAACCTTTTGAAATCCTATCAAAAAAAATCTTTCGAAATAGGAGAATAGGCAAGAATACCCCTCGTCCTTTCACTCACAACCCATTAGTCATACTGGTGAAAACCAAGGACGACGTGGCCTCCGCGTGGTGCAGCATGGGGAGACCCGACGGCGACGGCACATCTTCCTAGGCGTGACCAGCCGGCGCCAACACAAATAGAGGTATTATAACAATATACATTACAAAAATATGGGGCCAAAATCGTATGGACATGATGGTGTTTTGGCACCAGAATTGGTATTGTTAAGAAATGTTAACAGAATAGGAGTAAACTCTATCTTTGATTTGAAAACAGAGGACTAAATTCACAAAGTTTAAAAGTAAGAGCGAAATTACCATTAGACTTCAAAATAAAGGTATAAACGCCAAAGCCCATTATTATTAACTGCGTAGGTTGAGAACGACAGCATTAGATCGACGATGGTGATTCCAGAATTGCCATGGGTTTGTTTGACAATAATAAATAATGCCATCACAACTCGCTCGCTAACATGCTGCATGATGCCGGCATGCATGGAGCGTGCCCGGACCACGTAACGAGAGGATCTACTGTATAATAGTCTCTCTATCCCATAATATAAGGCGTGCATGTTTTTAGCACGGTCTTTAAAGTAGAACTTTGATCATTTATTACTTCTAAAATATGTGATCTACAAATACAAAATTAGCATTATATTAAAATACTTTTGAATACGAATCCAAATATATAACATGCATCCACTAAACATATATATTTTTGACTGAATTATTAGTCAAAGATTTAAAGAGTTGACTTTTTCAAAAACATGCACGCCTTATTTTATGGGATAGAGGGAGTAATAGATTTTTGCAGTGATTATAAAGGTACCAGAGGTATCACTTTTTTTTTACATTTTAATGGAATTTATGTTTTTATTATCACCTGATACCGGTACGCCATGATACCGTTTACATTTAAATCGTTAAATTCTTTCCGATAGACGGTTCATAAAACTTGTAATCATAGTAATGGTACTCGATCTTGTTCACATTTGTTTCATTACCGTGTTACATTGGTTTGTGCTCCATTTTTCAGATGTTCATCTAATTGTACTGAAAATTTAATTCATTTTAATTGACAAGGACAACACATTATATATATATTTATTTATATTAGATAATTATTGCTTCTCAGTATATGACAAGTTCTAGAAGGCCTTAGCTTAGGCCATCCCCAATGCATGAGTAAAATAAATGTGTCTAGTACAAATCGACACTAGCGCTGTTGTAGACAAAATGTAGTTGGAATAGTGAGATAGACATCCCTTCTATTCATGCAATGGGGATGGTCTTATTATCATTCTTTTGATACGTACATACGAGTGAGTTATTAGGATATGCCGATATTTTCTCAGACATTTTTAAGGGTTGTCGCATACGTTCATGACGGATGGTTATTACGCGCTGATTGCGCTATATATTGTGCACGCTCGAGATATAATCTGTGGAAAATATGTTGTGTTCGTCCTTTTAAGTTGGCTGCCGCCTCATCTGTAATTAAATAAGTTTCGCAAAAGTGCCTGAATTATGAGACATACCACGCGATAATTAAAGCACAAGCTTACAATAAATGTTCCCTTCTCAACCTCGGTGTACATGGACGTGGTACCTACCGGTACCTTACCTGTGCTTGCTGTTATAAATAAAAAGTGTTGGAATTATGGATCAAAATAAATTTAGATCCTTTCCAAGCACACACATATATATACACCAGAAATGAGCATAATTAAAAAAAAACATATTCCTATATGATTTCTCCTGCAGGCATGCATGTTACTACTACCAAAAAAAAAAAAATTGACCAGTAGCAAGGCCAGTACCCAGTAGACACATAGGTCTGTTTGGCAGTCTTTCTTAGCGTAGCCAGCTCCCAGGTAGTGGCCAAGCCAGACCCACCCAGGCTCCGGTAGGCCTGGAGCTCTTGTTTGGTGCGCGTCCAGCGATAGGCTTTGTTTGGTTAACTGCTTTCATCCAAAGACCACAGTTAGCTCGTGTTTGGTTGGCTACTAGGCCTAGTGGTTCAGTTGAAATATGACTAAGTCCCAATGAATCGGTGCACATGCATGAGCAGTTTTGGAACATCCATTTTGAAGACCATGGTGTATGAAATGGCATATGGGCTAGAATAAAACCTTCGTGCACGGAATACACCATGTCCCCCCGCTCGCCGGCGACAGGCGGTCGCCCCGAGCGCCCCGTCCTCCCTGATCCCCTTCCACCCAGATCCCCTTCCCCCCCCACCTAGATCCCCTTCCCCTTCGCCTTGCCACCTTGACGCTGAGGCGGTGGACCTGCATTTCTCCCCGAGCTCGGTTGAGCCTTCGCCAGCTCACTCTATTAGATCTGGTGCGTCGCAGCGTCCCGCCTCGGTCGCTGCCGCCCTTGCAGCCCGAATTCTAGCCCACGTGAAGAGTAAGCAAGCGGAGGCCCCCCGTCTCCGTTCCGTCATGGTGGCATCCCGTGGGCTCTCCTTCAAAGATGCGATTCTCTCTAGAGGTTACCATGGCATTGATGGCCCTGCCTGGCAGGAGGTCAGGCCTCGCTATTGGTAGAGGAAGAAGCAGCCTTCCGTCTTTTCTCGGCTTGGACCGCTGGGGTCTCCCGCTGGCCCACGCCATCGTCCCCTTCCTGTAGACTTCAATGCTCTCCTCAAAGCGAAAGTTGCTGGACGCTGCTTCAACTGCTTAGCGAAGGACCACTGCATTTCCAGCTACCGCGACCCGCCGCGTTGCTTGCTGTGCGGCAGATCTGGTCACAAGGCTCGTCGCTGTTCCCACCCACCGCCGCCATTTCATTCAGATCCCTCGCCGCCTGCCGCCCCCTCCACTCTCGCCTCGCCGCCCTCCACTCTGCGCCCTCCTTGTGCTCCTTCCCCAATGGAGTTTGAGGAGGCCATCCCGGGTTTCGCCGGCAATCGTCCTGACAAGGTGGTGGCATGCGTCAAGCGCTCGACCGCCATGGTTGATGAGGAGCGTGACCTGGTTCAGACTGCTGTTTGCGCTATCCAAGTGGATTCTAGTGTGGATATACTGCCTGATGCTGTTGCATCTGCCGCCTCTCGGCTATTGCAGGTGGATCTGCAGGACATCCAGGTTTCGATTCGGGCTAAGGCGATGTTCATCATTCGTCTGCCGGATCCCGACATTCGCCGCAAGGCCCTCTGGGCCCTGTGCTTCATGTTGGTATGACCGCTCTTCGCTTGTGGCCATGGTCTCGTCAGTTCGGCGCTGGTTCTTTCAGCCCAAAGTTTTACGCTCGGCAGCCGGAAGCGGTCAGTGCGCTTTTGGACCCTGGTACTTTCATTGAAGGAGTTGATGATGGCTACAAGATTACACCACAAGAGAAGGAGTGTTTCTGTCTTTGGGTTTGGTCGAAGCAGCCAAATTCGATCCCTCTGCAAGGGTCTCTGCAGATTTCTGAGCCAGCTATCCCTGATGAGTCGGTGCCACATTGCCCCGAGCTTGGTATATTTGCTGAGACTCCTTGGCGCTCCGGGCCTCCTGTGTTGATGACGTACCCCGTGTTGATTCACCTTCACGAGGTCTGGGACTACTCAGATGGTTGCGAGGTTCCGAAGCATTTCACCTTTCAATGGCGGTTGGGGAGTGCGGATGGCACTTGCGGTCCTCTTCGCACTTCTGCTCTGGACAGGCTCGGGTCTAGGCAGCTTGACCGTTCCCCCCTGGTGGTGGCGATGGTCGTGGGGGAGGCCGCGGCCGTTCCTCACGTGACATCCCTCAGAGCTATCGGGGTCCTGTGAATGAGCGGTATGGTGCACATGTATTCCCCCATCGCCAGCAGGGTCGGTCTGGTGGAGGCCGTAATCACAACTACGGGGCTGCAGAATCTTTTGGCATTTCTGCTGTAACTTCTATTGCAGATCCAGTGATTTCCTCCTTGGTTGGGGATTCATCTCCCCCAGCTTGTGGGGATCGTGGCCATGATCCGATGTTTGATGAAGTTTGTATTGCTCAGTCCTTGGCCAATGTTACTCCTACTGTTATCTGCTCAGTGCTCTCTCCTGCGCCTGGTTTAGGGGAAGCTGAGTTTGGTGTATCCTCTGTTGCTAATTCTAATTCTAATGATGTTATTGCTGTTGGTGCTCCGTTGGCTGAGGCCCCTGTTGTGTTGGCTACTGATGCTGAAGCTCCTGCTGGCTTGGGGGCCTTTTTGGTTCCTGATGATTCTACTCCTCGGGAGCTGACCACTCCTGATGATTTCGTTGCCGTGGAGGATGCTTCTGCGCCTCTCCAACGTTCTATCCTCATTCCTGCGCCACGCGCGGTGCTGGCCACTCCTCCGCCACCCGCCATCAGGAACAGGAACAACCACCCTGCAAACAAGACTGCGAAGCCCTCTCGCTCCAGTGTGAGACTTGCTAGCCAACCAAAGACTGGTCTCTCTATGGAAGAAAAAGCGACTGCTCTGCTCATGAAACGGTCCAAGATTCTTACTGACAAGAACTCTCCAGATGAGGAGGATCACTCAAAGTTCAGAGCGAAGTTTGTGAAGAATCTGGAGGAAGAGGATATTTCTGAGTTTCGTGACTTGTTCAACTTAGGTGGCGAGGGGGACGGTGGAGCTGGTCCTCTTGCCCACTGGCCGCCTTGGGGTCCGATTAAGCACGTTGTGTGTGATGCCCCGGCATCTCAAGAGCCTTAACACGCAACATTAGAGACAAACTAATAATAAATTAAGGCTTGATGATGCTTAGAGAGTAACGAAGACTAGATAGAGAAGTTACTAAGTCAAAAATTTTCTAGGAAGATACAAAACTCTACATGGTTTGGTTGTTTAAGTCACTAACCACAAGCTTTATGCGAAACACCAAATACAAAAGTCTTAGTTGGGATGTTATCTCCAACTTTGATAATATGACCATCTTAAAAATCAGATGTTATGAGGTTTAAAAGTCAAGACCAAGTCAAACCAGAAATTCCTGGAAAGATGCCAATTGTGATCATGACCAAATTTGGACCCTAATAAAACTTTTAGATTCATTAAGCATCTGAGTTTAGCTCCATTATCAAAGTTGTCATACATACCGTGAAGTTCACTTTTGTTACCATGAGCATGGTTTAAAACTGCCTCTAACTATTTTAAATTTTGACCCCAAGTACCTCCTGAAATCAGCCCTAAGTTAGTCCACTTAGAAAATTTCCAAGTCTGAATTTCAGCTCACTCCAAATTTGAATCTGGAATTACTTTTGTTTTCACCATACAGCTTGAAAATCTTCCTTTCTATGAAGTGAAATTAAACTTATCACCTTTGAAATGCACCTAGATTGGAGGTGTTTAGACTTCATTTGAGTATTCAAAAGTTTGAAACAAGAAAGACTCTACTTAAACTAAAGCTGCAGTTTTACCAAACCCTCGACAATGTTTGTGCTTGTAATTCAAAATCTGTGGTGACTCAAGCCAAACTTTATATACCGAACTTGTAGAAAATTATATGAGGAACAACTTTGGTAATTGGAGTGTTGACATGCACAGTGATTTGGATAGTGTTTTGGGACCTTTTCTGTCAGCATGTGATTTCTGTCCAAACTTGATTTGTTTAGTAATTTCAAATTTAAATGGGTCTACAGCCATAATATTTTAAAACTCCAATTGAATAAGTTGTAGGTCATGAAAGTCTAAACAACATTGGTATAAAACTTCTTGAGTGAATGTGACCATAATAGGGACTTTTAGAATTTCTAAATTGATGTGTTCTGTTGGTTAAACAGGGGTCAGCAGTTTAAATTCAAATTTAAACCATATTTTTACACAGAACATGATATCAAAGTTTATAACAAAGTTGTAGATAAACAAATTTTGAACACTTCTTGTATGTTGGGTTTGTCCTAAATCAGTCTCTAACTTGTTCAAAAACAAGAATTTAAAACAAGGGTTTGGGTAGTCAAACTGGGTTTTCCCATTTTTCTCCACTTTCCCAACGCCTGTGCCTATGACCCGCGGGCCCCACACGTCAGCTCATTTTGGATCCCGCCGGTGGATGACAGCCGCGGGCCCCACCACTTCACTCCTCCGTGCACTGTGTCCAATGGACCGCCTTCTCTCCACTCCTCCGCGGCCCACCCGTCATTGGCTCATGGTCCATAGACCGAGTCTACGCCACGTCTACGCCCCAACACCGCCCCTTCTCCCCGCTCCCGCTCGCCCATGCGGCGCTGGCCGCCTGGCCGCCATGGCCACGCGCTGGCTGCGCCTCGGCTCGCCTCTGCCCGCGACTGCCCTCTTCACCTGGATGGGAAGCCGACCCGGTTCATCGCTCGCCTCTCACTCCCGCGGTCTCACTCTCACCTCTCCATGCCTCTCTGCCCCCTCCCCACAGGGCGAACACCTACCAGGGCACCACCCGCCATGGCCAGAGCTCGGCTAAGCTCGTGCACCCCACTTCTCCGGCCGTTTCCCTCCGATTCCACGCTTGCACCGCAATCGCCTTGTCCTCTCCTCCATTTTCCCCAAGAAATCGGAGTCGATTACCCCCTCAACCGCCATCTTCCACGGGTGAACGCCGTGGACGAGTCCATGGCGAACTCCGCGCCGCCGCCGCCTTGGGCTGCCTCCGCCTCGTATGATACACGTCCCGCAATCGCCTCAAGCTCCTAACCCGTTCCCACTGCTCCTCGGTCGCCGCCATCACCTCCTCCTTCCTTGCCACAAGCACCGCCGCCATGCCATGGCAAGATCTACACCTCCGTGGAGAACCACTCTCCGGCGCCTCCCTCGCCTCAAAACCACCACTGCCGCCTTCCTCGTACTCGCGCGCAGCCGGAGCGCCCCGCTGCTCCCCTTCCCACCACTGGAGCCGGTGGACCGAGCCGCGGCCGCCACGAGCTCAGTGCGCCATCGCTCCCCGGTTCACCGCCGCCGCACCGGCTCTCCTCTCCACCATCGGCGACGAGGTCAAGGGGAGATGGAAGCCCGTGGACCGAAACACGTTCCAGGACGACCTCGGCTCCAAGTCCCGCCCCCACGCCGCCGGTGAAGCGCCGCCTTCCATCCCGGCCGCGCGCCCGTGCCTCTGTCGGGAGGAAGAAGAAAGGATGATGGTGATCTAGCAGAAAACCCCCTATCGTTTCCTCTATTCATTGCACTGTTTCAGTCACTATGCATTGAGTGTATAAAAACTTTTGTGCAGGCCCCTGAAATCTATGTGTATTGGCAATGAGGTCCCTGGACAGTGAGGATTTTGAGTTTAATGCATTTTCTTAATATATGAACTTTAGAAAATCATAATAAATCAAATAAAAATCGTAAAAAGGTAAACTCAGTTGCATTGTACTCCTTGTTAATAGATCTACACAGTGGGTATGATGTGGAGATGTGCATGTACGGTTTTGCCCCTATTATTGTGTATGCATGTTAAATCAAGGAAAAATGGAAAACATGGTCTTAATGAAATCCTAAAATGATGAGACTTGGTTAGTAGCTCTCTTAGAACGTTTGGACACTGTGGGAATTTTGATGACCCTAGATCTTGCTGTTCATTCACTGTTTTACCATTCTACATGTACTTTATGCATTATTAAATAACTGGGAAATGAGGACCATGCAAAGTATGATAAATATGACTCACTAGTATTTTTCTTATGTCCTATATAGCTTGTGAATCTCACCGGTGAAATATGAGTATCTGCATGTTAAGTTTTAATGGTGATTTGAAAATGATAAAATGCTACATGTTGAAAATGATCATTAGAAAAAGTGGTCATAAATTGCAAGGAAAATTCCCCGAAAAATTTGGCAGCTTAATGCTGATGCATAGAGTCCAGAAAGTATGTTTGAGAAGGCTATTGACACTGTTTATATGTGCATCTTAATTTGCGCAAGATTAATATATGGAAAATAGATGTCCTATCGAACTTGGGAATTTTAACTTGTAAATTTTTATACATGCAGCTCATGCTAATTATAGATCACTGGTAAAATTTCACTTTCAGATACCATTCCTATAATTTATGAAAATTCTGAAAATGTGTAGGGCTGAGAACTTGTTGTAATTTTAACAAAATAATTATAACTCCAATTGAGTTGAAATTTTGACAGTAACTTCGGGTATGTAGGATCTGTATGTCATAAAAGTTTGGCCTTATTTAGTTATGTTTTACTGCTACAACCTAGGTCCATAAATTAATTCACAAACGAAGATAAATTACCCTAAGTATAAGCATATGCAATATGTAAAACTACTATACCATGTTATTTATCCATGGAATACCTGCTGCATTCTATCATTCGCATTTCATCTACATCCATTGCAAGCATATGCATTCTTATGCACACGTGTGTTTGATATTCATGCATTTCATTCATTGCACCATGCATATCATTCATATAGTGACGCTTATTACAGCTACGTGATCAAGAACCAAGTGCGTGGAACTACTTCAACCAACGGTAATCCAAATGACTAACTAAGACCCATTCACGACTTGGAGGGCCCATCAGTCGTGTTTGGAAGAAGGAGTTGTCCAAAGGATCAAGGGGTTGCCTGGGGCAAAGCCTCACAACCTGGCAAACTAACATTAGCTTAGTTTGTTGTGTTCTTAAAGTAAATCAAAGGTAGGCAGTACCATGCTTTCCCAGCTAATATGATCATGAGTTGTTGATTACGCATCTGCATTAGGAGTTGTTTGAAACCAATTGCATTAAACTTTCTGGCCGCCCTAGCCCTAGCACCCATACATAGAGTTTGTCGGACGAGTGCCTAGTAATGCTAGGTGCGAGTAGACACGAGTGAATGGAGTCACTCGTTGAGTAGGTGATTTCAATCATAAAAATTTTACTATTATGGAAATCATTATGCTTATGTTTTAAATGGAGACCGGGCGGAGATTTTATGAGTTATTTACTGTTTATAGTATTGTGCACTGGACTCCGTCCGAGTCGCATAAGGTCCGTTCGCTGTTCGCCTGCTGATCGGCATAACATTGCTAGAGTGCTTATCCGGGATAATGGACCGGTGAAAGTCTTACTTGTGCCATCCGAAGAACAGAGACAGACTCCTACTGTGACACCTTGGGGAACTTGTAGTCGAGGGAGGGCTGGACCCGGGACGCCGAGGTAACACTCCTAAGGCGGCACAACCTGGGAACAACAGAAGGATTGAATCGAACTTGGGATGGGACAAGTGGAGATGGGGGATATATGTGTGGAACGCGATGGCTAGTAAGCATATATCACCTGGCATTTTTAGTTATTTCCGGGAATTAACAAATCGATTTGAATCGCTGATGCTCACTAGGTGTGAGAATGCCAGATATCATACACGGGCAACGTAGTAATAACTTTAACATGTTGTTTATTAAATCACGCTTTTCAATACAACATGCTTGGATGAGTATGATCTGCCACATTATTCATGGTGCAGCCCATCCACTGATAGGGGGCTGACGGACTTGGGAGGTGCTTTGAGGTCGAGAGAGAGCTGACCCGACGTACCGTGGTATCGTTCCTGAGACGGCTACTCCCAAGGGTTAGGTGGGGGTATGTGTAGATGAGGGGTATATCTTGGATGTGTATGATATACTATTATCTAGACTAAGCACACCTGCCACCTCTGGCTCGCAGTGCACTTAGGCCAGACTAAATCCGGTAGTCCGTCGAGAGTCTTTCGGGGTCTCGATAACACCATTTCCAGAGGAACCGACATCAAACACATCCGACTCTCGAAGGAGCCACAACAATTACATCATCACAGGCAGTTGAAATAGAGGATAATAGACTTAATTTACAAACCAAATATATGAAATCAAATACATGTTCAAATATAGCGGAAGCGAATTCAGAGTATATATATAGCGGAAGCGTTTTCAAAATCTCGCAGCGAAAACAATATACTTAAGTAGTCTTCATGAACAGATGAACAAGGCGAGTAGCACCGAGCCCACCGGTAATACCACCTCTAACATAGCTATCCAGATGTCGCCAGTACCTGTAATCCAAAAATGGGGGCAAACCCTGAGTACTAATTACTCAGTAGGACTTAATGGATGTGGCTTACGGCGGACGCAAAGCATGGTTACTAATCAAGTGAATCCTTAGCTGTTGATTCTTAAACAAAGTCATGTTGACATAAGATAGTAGGATTTGACAGCTGCTATCTATTATTCATGAAGATCATTTATATCATAAAGTAAATACTTGCAGGAAAGTAAAACATGAACACATATCCCGTCCCAAAATTCACAGCGCCCGCATCGAACCCTTGGGAGTAGCCATCTCAGGAGCGATACCACGGTACGTCGGGTCAGCCCTCCCTCGACCTCAAAGCATCTCCCAAATCCATCGACCTCGTATCAGTGGATGGGCAACACATTGAATAGTGGAACGGATCATACACATCCAAGCATGTTGTATTAAAAGCGTGACTTAATAAACAGCATGTTACAGTGATTACTACGTTGCCCGTGTGCGATATCTGGCATTCTCACACTTGGTGAGCATCAGCGATTCGAATCAATTTGTTAATTCCCGGGAATAACTAAAAATGCCAGGGGTATATGCTTACTAGCCATCGCGTTCCCACATATAGCCCCCATCTCCACTTGTCCCATCCCAAGTTCGATTCAATCCTTCCGTTGTTCCCAGGTTGTGCCGCCTTAGGAGCGATACCACGGTCACGTCGGGTCAGCCCTCCCTCGATTACAAGCTCCCCAAGGTGTCACAGTAGGAGTCTATCTCTATTTTTCGGATGGCACAAGTAAGACTTTCACCGGTCCATTATCACGGATAAGCACTCTAACAATATTATGCCGATCAACAGGCGAACAGCGAACGGGCTTTATGTGACTCGGGCGGAGTCCACCACACATGATTCCAATTCTCATCATACAATTCCATATCTCCGCCCGGTCTCCATTTAACATCAGCAATAATAATCATAAATTGTATCGTAGTAAGATTTCTGAGATTTGTAAAATTACCTACGCGACGAGTGACTCCATTCACTCGTGTCTACTCGTACCTAGCATTACTAGGCATACTCGTCCTACGTACTCTATTTTAGGCGCTAGGGCCAGGGCGGCCAGGTAGTCTAATGCAGTTGGTTTCAAACAACTCCTAATGCAGATGCGTAATCATCAAATAAGATAGTATTAGCTGGAAGAAATCATGGTCCTGCCTACCTGTGATTTGCTTTAAGAGAACCAACAAACTATGCTAATGTTAGTTTGACAGGTTGTGAGGCTTTGCCCCAGCCAACCTCTTGATCTCTTAGACAACTCCTCCGTCCAAACACGACTGATGGGTCCTCTAGGTCGTGAGTGGGTCTTAGTTGGTCTTTTGGACCTCCGTTGATTGATGTAGCTCCACGCACTTGGTTCTCGATCACGTATCTGTAATAAGCGTCACTATAAATGAATGATATGCATGGTGCAATGAATGAAATGCACGAATATCAAGCACACGTGTGTACAAGAATGCATATGCTTGCAATTGATGCAGATAACATACGAATGATAGAATGCAGTAGGTATTTCATGGATAAATAATATGGTACAGTAGTTTTACATATTGCATTTGCTTATACTTAGGATAATTTATCCTCGTTTGTGAATTAATTTATGCACCTAGGTTGTAGCAGTAAAACATAACCAAATGAGACAAAACTTTTATGACATACCGATCCTACATACCCGAAGCTACTGTCAAAATTTCAACCCAATTGGAGTTATAATTATTTTATTAAAATTACAACAAGTTCTCAGCTCTACACATTGTCAGAATTTTCATAAATTATAGGAATGGTATCTGAAAGTGAAATTTTACCAGTGAGCTATACTTAGCATGGAATACATGTACAAAAATTTGCAAGTTAAAACTCCCAAGTTTGACAGGACATCTATTTTCTATATATTAATCCTGTGTGGATTCGAGATGTACATACGAACAGTGTAATTAGTCTTCTCGAATATACTTTCTGGACTCTGTGCACCAACATTAAGCTACCAAATTTTCCAGAGAATTTTCCTAATAAGCTACGACCACTTTTTTTATTTATCATTTTCAACATGCACCATATTATTATTTTCAAATCACCATTAAAACTTAACATGCAGGGGCTCATATTTTACCAATGAGACACTTATACTACCCAGGGTATATGAAAAATGCTAAAGAGTTGATTTGAGCATATTCCATGTAGCTTCCAATTTCTAAGTTAAATAAATGCACATAACACATGTATAATGGTAAAATGGTAATTAAACAGCAAGTGCTATGGCTACAAAAATTCACATAGTGCTACAATGCCACAAGAAAGCCACTGTCCAAGTTTCATACCATTTGGAGTTCATTTAGCCCACTTTTGTTATTTATCCTAATTAATCATGCATGCAACAAACCGAGGGCAAAACAGACATTTCACACTTCAAATCATATCCCTTCAATAGATCTATTCAAGAGGAGTCTAATGCAACTGAGTTTGTCCATTTTAGATTTTTCTGTGATTTGTTATGATTTTTCAAAGTTCACAGATTTAGAAAAAAAAACATACAAAACAGGAACCTAAACGAAATTAACCATATACTTCCGGGGCTAGCACGAAATTTTACCTTGGCTCAGTGAACAGATCCTGTGAAATAGGTGAAGCACAGGGTTAGATCTGGAAAAAAGAAAAGCTTCGGTTAAAAATGCGAAACTCTAATAGATCTAGGGGGTCATCTGCAGTTTTATCAAGGCACATTCAATAGTGAATAGAATAACGAAAACTATAAGGGCTAACGTGCAAATGCGCCATCTTCTTCCTCGGGCCGACGGGCCAAACCGCGCGCGGCAGAGCAGAGAGCGGCGGCCTGCGCCGGCGATGTGGGGCCGGACTTGGAGCCGAGCTGCGCTGGGTATGTGTCTCCCGCGACGGCGAACTCGAAACCCTAGACCTCGTCGAGTGAGGTGGCGTGTACGGGCGGTGAGGCGGCGGTGAACTGGGCGGTCGTGGCGCGGCGGTGCGCGGCGGCTCCAGCTTGATCCGGTGGCACCGGCGGTGGAGGAAGCCGAGGTGGGGCCCAGAGCTGCGCGAGGACGAGGGGAACTCAATGGAGGTGGGGTGGAGGCACGGGAGTGGCCCGAAGGGGGTCCTCCTCGGCGAGCATGGTGGCGGCCGGTGCGGCACGCGACGGTGCACG
This sequence comes from Paspalum notatum, assembly GCA_022530915.1. Lineage (NCBI taxonomy): Eukaryota > Viridiplantae > Streptophyta > Magnoliopsida > Poales > Poaceae > Paspalum > Paspalum notatum. The sequence goes on along the minus strand of CM039690.1, from coordinate 6,866,485 downwards.
TGGGGCGGGGAACTGGAGGTGCTAGAGGGGCCGAGGAGTAGCGGGGACGGTGGAGGAGGGCCGCGCGGGCGTGGTGACGGGGAAGGCGTGGAGGGAGAGGGCCGGAGGCGGCCGCGACGCGAGCTTGTGCTCGGGCTCGTCATGACGGCGGCCATGGCGTGCACGCGCGCATGGGACTCCCGGGGCAATGCCCGGTTCGGGGACCTTAGGGAAACGATGGAGGGGCTCGAGGAGCTTGTGGTACGCGTGTCGGGAGGATGGGAGGAGGCCCGGAGCGGCGGTAGGGTGAGCTCGAGCGGAGCTCGGCCATGGCAGAGCGCTCGGCGCGCTTGGCGCTTTGCGTGAGTTGGAGGAAGGCCGAGGGAAGGAGGGTGAGAGTGCAAATGCGATCGGGGAAGCGTCCAGGTGCGGGAGGAAGGCAAGGCAGGCCGGCCAGCGGCGCCGCGGCGTCGGCCGTACACCGGCGTCCGCGTGGCGTCCGCCGGCTCGGCAATGGCCGTTGCCGCGGATCGAGGGCCCACCTGTAAGTGACTGAAAGGAGAAAGAAAAATAGAGAAATGGAGAAACCCATTTGGTTTGGTTTTCTCTCCTTCAGAAAATTGTGTATTTGGCCAACTTAAATGCCGAATCTGGAAAAGGTCCAATTGGAAGAAATGTCCTACTCTATGAGTTCTACAACTTGTTCAAATGGGCAAATACCAGAATCTGAGTGGAGATATGATTTAAACTTGAATTTAACTAGCAGCCCCAAATTTAGGCAGGGGACCTTTATTGCTTCGGAAATTCAAAACTCCTATTTCTGTGCTTTACCTCCCAAAGTGCCTCTTGACAACATTGTTTAGAATTTTATAACCTACAACTTATTAAATTTGATCTTTGCAGGAAAATGGATGTAGGTTATAGAAACATTGAGATTACTAAACAGGTCAGATTTGGACTGGTTTTCTGTGTTGGTAGAAAATGACACTTAACTCCATTTAAAACTCAATATATGATGAAACCCCAATTAACAAAGTTGTTCTTCAGCCATTTATCTGCAAGTTTTATAATATAAAGTTGGCCTTAATCCCAACAGATTTTGAATTATAGACACAAATATGCTCCAAGGTTTGGTAAAACAGAAATTTCACTTTGTGTAGAGGCTTTCTTGTTTCCCACTTTTGAAGTATCAAATGAAGTCCAATCTCTTCCATAATAGGTGCATTTGAAAGGTGATAAGTTCAATTCTATTTCATAGAAAGGGAGAATTTGAAGTTGTATAGTGAAATCAAAAGCAATTTCAGAATCAACTTGGGAAAAAGCTGAAAATCCATACTTCGGAAATTTCTGTGGGCTGATTTTGGTTATTTCCAAGAGAATTGTGGTGCTATTTATAATAGGTGAATGACAGATTTAAACCATGCTCAGTGTGACAAAAGGTTAGTCCATAACATGTACAACAACTTTGACAATGGAGTTGAGCTCAGGTACTTAATGGATTAGAAAGTTTTATTATGGCTCAAATTTGGTCACGACCACTATTGACACCTCTCCAGGAATCTCTGATTTGATTTGGCCTCGACTTTTAAACCTCCTAACATATGATTCTAAAGATGGTCATAATATCAAAGTCGAAGACATCATCCCGAACTAGACTTTTGTATTTGGTGTTTTGCCTAAAAGTTTGTGGGTGGCGATTTAAACAACCAAACCACGTAGAGTTTCGCATTCTCTTAGAAAAATTTTGACTTAGTGACTTTTTTATCTAATCCTCATTACTCTCTAAGCATCATTAAGTCCTAATTTAGTATTAGTTTGTCTCTAACTGCGTGTTAAGGCTTTTGAGATGCCGGGGCATCACAGCAAGCTCCTTTTTCAGATTTCAGGCCCATAAGCTTGTCTCACAGTGTTGCGAAGATTTTTTCCAAGGTCCTGGCTTCTAGGCTGGCACCTCATCTTGATAGCCTTGTGTCCAGGAGCCAGAGTGCGTTCATTAGGAAAAGGAGCATACATGATAACTTCCTGTTCACCCAGAATCTGATCAGATACTTAAAAAGAGCTAAGTCCCCAACTCTTTTTCTCAAACTTGACATCGCCAAGGCTTTTGATTCAGTGAGATGGGATTATTTGCTTGAGGTTGTGCAACACATGGGTTTTGGCAGCCGTTGGAGAGCATGGATTTCTATTCTCCTCAGGACTGCTTCTTCTGCCGTTATGATTAATGGGGTTCGTGGCAACACTTTTCAGCATGGCAGAGGTTTGCGGCAGGGCGATCCTTTGTCCCTGCTTCTTTTCATCCTTGCTATTGACCCGCTGCACAGACTTTTCATGCTTGCTGCTGAGGGGGGTCACCTTTCGCCTATTGGACATAGGTCTGCGAGGCTCAGGGTAAGCCTATATGCTGATGGTGCTGCAATTTTCATCAACCTGATCAAAGAAGAGGTGACTGCTGTTCAACGCATCCTAGCTGCTTTCAGCGAGGCGTCGGGACTTTCCACAAACCTGAATAAATGTGCGGTCTATCCAATTTGTTGTGAGTCTTTGGACGTAGTGGACATTATGCAGTCTTTTCCCTGCCAAGTCAAGGATTTTCCATGCAAGTATCTTGGCCTTCCACTTAGCTGTCGTGCTCTTCGCCAGGTGGATTTTCAACCGGTACTAGACAAGCTGGCTGCTAAACTCTCTGCCTGGAAAGGAAAGTTGGTGGACAAAGCTGGGAGATTAACTCTGGTGAATTCGGTCCTGTCTTCCATTCCAGTTCACTTTCTCACAATCTTCCCAATAAAAAAAATGGGTGATCAAGAAAATCGATAAAATCAGGCGTTCCTTCCTTTGGAGAGGTTCTGATATTGCTCATGGGGGATATTGTCTTGTCAAATGGACCAAAGCTGCAAGGCCCAAGATTCTGGGGGGCTTGGGTATTCTTGATCTTGAAAGATTCAGTCGAGCTTTAAGGCTTCGTTGGCTTTGGTTCCAATGGACAGATCCTCTCAGGCCGTGGGTCGGGACTACACCACCTTGTGACAGCACTGACGCCGCTTTGTTCAGGGCTTCCACTGAGGTCACTATCGGCATTGGGCGCTTAGCAAGTTTCTGGCATGATTCCTGGCTCATGGACAAGGCTCCAATGGATGTGGCTCCCTCTCTTTACCCGCTGGCTTTGAGGAAAAATAAAAAAGTTCATGAGGAATTGGTGGACTTAAACTGGACAAGGGGATTGTGGAGAATGGACACTGAACAGCAGTTAACTGAATTTTTAGAACTTTGGGAGCTCATGGAGGGTGTACAGCTCTCTGATCAGCCTGACAGGATAAGGTGGGAGTGGACTGCTGATGGTGTTTACACTTCAAAATCTGCTTATTTGGCACAATTTAGAGGGTCTGTCTATTCTTTTAAGGCTAACGCGGTGTGGAAGGCTCATGCTGAGGGAAAACATAAATTCTTCATGTGGCTCCTAATTCAAGCAAAGATCCTCACGGCTGACAATCTAGCTTTGAGAAATTGGCCGTGTAATCCAGTTTGCATACTTTGTGATCAGCAACAAGAGACAGTAGTTCATTTATGCCTGAAATGTCCGTTTGCGCTTCAGGTCTGGGAGGCTGTGAGTTCCTGGACGAACAATCTAGTTTCGCCACCTTCTGCAAATTGCTTCAACCTAGAGGAGTGGTGGGCTTCTTCTCTGATCAACAAGCCTAAGGAGCAGCACAAGACAATCTCTGGAATTTTGATGTATGTTGCTTGGAACGTTTGGAAGGAGAGGAATAGGCGCATTTTTGAAGGAAAGTCATCAACAGTCTCAGTGGTGTTCTCGTTAGCGAAAGATGAGATGGCCTTGAGGAAGGCAGCGTGTGGGCAACCTAGCTTATGATCTTTGTTCTGTTTTGTGTCCTTTTTCCTGAGTCGTGTCTTTGTCTTTTATGTAATAAGTACGTTTAACTGAACTGCTTGCTTGCTTCCTCTTCTTAAATGATTTAGCAATGCTTTTGCTCTTTATTAAAAAAAAAAAGAAATGACATAAGCTGATGAACTTCGTTTTTGACGATACAAACTAGCAGTTAGTATTGATCTCATTGCAACAACCAACGTCCATCACTTTAATTTCAGAAGCACTTGAAGCAGCAGCAGTAGTTTCCTTAGTTTAACTGGAAACTGAACTGAAGAACACTAATCACTAGCAGTAATAACTATAGCAGCACAAGCCGGACGAATGATCTCCTCCTCCTCCTAATCAATTCAAGATTGCAACTAGTACTACAACACTACACCACCTGCTAGTATTGCTTGAGAGAGTTACTAGAGTCGCCGGGAGCAGGAGCAGTTTGGATCTGGGATCTGGTAGATCAGGCGGCGGGGACGCAGCAGCCGGGGCACCGGACGAGGCCGTTTTCATCAAGGCGAAGCCAGGATAAATTATCGACGGGGTCGATCAAATTTAGGTTGAGCTCATCAGTCCATCTACCCCACCGTACATATTTCAAACTACTGACTCTAACAATGTTTTATACATCTATTTGGGCTCTCCCGGGAGACTAAATGAATTGCAAAACACTGTACGCGCGGTTTGAAATATGGGCGGTGGGATGGATGGACTGGTGGGGTATAACTTCTTATGATAACACTTTTTTTTAGTATTTTTATCAACATCCTGACCAAACATTTTGCTGCTTTCCAACGTACTCTGGCTGCCCGGGACGTCATAAATTTAAGATTGGAGGTAATTAATATAATGGATAGCAGTAGAAATTGAAAAAAGAAATGAAATGTTGTGCAACCACATGTGCATATATGACTAAAAAATTAAAATCATTAATTTCCTCACCTTACATGTTTTTATGCTAGGATAAGGATTACAAGTTTGCTGATTATACAATAAAAAATAACACTATGATTTCACCACTCAGAATTGATAAATATACTGCCCCTGTTTTTGTTTCTGAATATTTGTTGGCAACTAATTCATTTTCATCTAAAAACGATAAATATAAAAAACTGAATGGAAGTAGAAGCTAACTAACCATAAACAGCCCTCCTAGTTAGCAGTGTAGGGGAGTCAGTCAACAGATGAGGGTAATCAAAGAGTCAGACTGTTCGAAATGTTATTCGTTTAGTCTAAGTAGTCAATCAACCCGTGCGAAAGCACGGGTTAGAGTATTAAATTTGTTATGCGTAACCGTACAACATATATAGATCTATTTTTATACTTAGGTTTTTATAATAACATATCTTGCTACTTTATATGTATGCTTAATTGATTTAGATAATCTTTGATCGATTGCAAAAATAGGTGATTTTAATATAATTTTGAGGGGTTACTTTCATCATATTATCGGTCGTAATAACTAAGATGAACAATTTAAATATAAATTAAAGAAGATATTTGGTATTATCCTATCAAAATAGCAAATGTGAGCAACTAGATATAAATTCAGAGTGTTATTTTATATTTTCCTTTATATTAGCAGAGTGGGTAATTAATATGTAGTTTTAGGAGTTATTTAATATTATTTTGATAATAGCAAAGGTGGCCTTAATTATAAAACAGATCTAATGGATATTAAGATTCCAACATGTTAATTGATGATAGGGTATTTTTTTAATATTATTGTGAGAATTTCTATAATTTTATTATTTTTCTAGCGCGTATTGTGAGGATTGACATGGAAATTTCAAAAAGTCTACAAAATATCTGTTTCATGAAAAGGTTTTTAACATCTTTAATGGAAAAAAGACAAAAACTGAAGGTAAATTTGAAAATGGAAAAAATCTAAAAAAAAAGAAGATATTTTCTTTCGTTGAGAATTGAACTCAGATCTTTCATAATGGCAGAGGTGGGTAATTATTTGAAAAATATATATGATGAAAAAAAAGGATATTTGCTTTCATTGAGAATTGAACTCAGGACCTTTAATAATGGCAGAGGTGGGTAATTACTTAGAAAACAGATCTAATGGCTATTAATATTCCAATCTGCCGATTGATGGTCAGATGTTTCTGATTATTGTGAGAATTTCTTGGATTTATCATTTTTTCTAGCGCGCTTTGAAATTAGTGCAACTTTTTGAATCTCCAATTAGTAATAGTAAGATGCCAATTGATAAATATCATGTATAACAATCTAATTACACATCTATAGTTTTTGATAGACTTTTTACTTTTGTTACATTATTGTAAAAGTTGCAATAAATGAGCGCCTGAAGCGACGAATCATATCTGAAATATGTAGTCTAGCAACTTTGTTATCCCCTGTGTCCTTTAAAGGAACATGTTATTTGCATTGCACAACTATATAGATTGTGGTGTGTGATAGAGACATGAATGTGACACCCTAAGATTTCTCAATCATTGTTCCAAAAGAACGATGAGGCACATATCTTAAAGAATATGTTTGAGTTATAAAAAACAGTGACTTTGACGTATGTCATTGTCAAGGGGAGCGAATGCTCAATATTGATCACATTTGTGAGACACTAGATGTCCTCTTGCATGTCCCGAAGGCGTTACTTCGATGGTCAATTCATAAGCAAACCTTCGTAGAAGGCTCTACCAATAATTAGATCTAGTAGATCAACACCACTAGTGAAAGTGGCTTATTTATGTGCACTGACCTCGTGAATCCCAAAAGAGAATTGAGATAAAGTTCCTGATATAATCTTGCAACAATATGCAATTTGTTTGCTAAATCTCTATGTGTACATACTTCCAGAAAAAGGTGTTTTTGCCATATCGAGTCCTGTAAAGATCAGGGGGAATACATCATTAAGTTAGCCATTGCAGTTGATTCAATAAAATCTAAATCTAAAAGATCACATTATGTCTTGAAGACATGTTGTTTTCTTTTTTCCTTGGTGAGTTTTTCTGAAGTTTCTCATGTGAGGTTTTTAACGAGGCAACAAACATGCAAATGCAACTTGTGGCACTATGCGCTCTTTCTCCACATTTTTTCCACTGGGTTTTTTGTTGGAGTTTTAATGAGGCATGAGTTGGTCGCGGTATTCGCCTAAGAGGAGTGTTAAGAAACCCAATCCTAGTTAGGGCTTTGGTGAGCTCATATCAAATATACCCTTGAAGGGTTATCCACATCTATATAATCAACACCCTATGCATGTATAATGAATAAGAGAAGAGGCTAGAAGTTTCACCTACATCTGTCTTCCGTGTGTTCTATCTGTCGTGTATCTGAGATGGGAGATGGGTTCTATAACTTCTTCACGCCTGATCTACTGTGGGAGAGAAAAAAAACGGGTCTGGTGATTCGCAGTAACGTAGTTTCTCGACACAAAACATGCCTTTGCAGGATGCAAGCGGCCGGCGCCGGACAGCCTTCCCCACGGCCACATGAGCCGCGGGAAAACTGTGGACACATGCGGCTAGTCCACATCTTCCCTCTTGTTTTAGCGGCTTTCGCGCAGTCCCACATCTATATGTGTGTTCTCATCCAAACATGTGCAAGATTAAATAACCTAATTATCCAGCATGTGTATACAGTTACATCACAAATATACACAAAATGACATCTCTAGATGCATCTAAATAACATCAATCAACAAGATTCTCGATATTAATAAAAAATCTGAAGATCGGCGGCCAGATACTTGCCTCACATGACCCATCCCTGCATGCAAGAACGAACGCCATAGACGAAGAAGAGGGGCAGCGCTATCGACGCATGCGGAATGCTCGGCGCGGCCTCGTGTAGGAAGCCCCCGGCGGTGCGAGCATGCTGGCGACAGGTATCACCTGCCCCGGCGGCGGCGGTGGCCGTCTGCGTTGCAGACCAGGCTGACCAACCTCGCTGTCCCGGGCGTCCCGCCCGCCCCGGCCCCCTCGCCAGAGCCGGTGCTGCTTCCGTCGCCGCCCGTGGCCGTTGATGCCGCGTTGGCGCTGCTGGCGGCGGGCGTGCCGCCCTCGGACCTCCGTCGCGCGGCCGGGATGTGCCGTGAGCTTGACCTGCACCGCTGCGGCAACCTGCTCCGTGGAGGAGGAGAAGCTCCTCCCTCGGATCGAGATCCTGGAGTCGCTGGGCCTTCCCACGCGCGTCGCGCGCTCCATGGCGCACCGGCGGCGAGGCCAGGAGATGCTTGACGCTGGCCAGGGGTTGCGGCATTGCCGCACGGGGAGGGAGATAGACAGAGAACGGGATCTGCGCGTCGGAGAGTCGTGCGAGCGGTTGGAAGCGATCAAGAATCACCCGAGGCAAGGCGTCGTGCCCCGCGCAGCGGCGGCGGCTTCGGTCGGCTCGTGAGTGCTGGCGGCTCGCGCGGGCGCGCTGCACGGCTTGCAAGCCGACGCACGAACACTGCCGCTTTAAGGAGTATATATATAGAGATAGACTGTTCCTTAACCTATATACCTTCTATATGCATACAAGCCTTCTATAAAATATATATTATGGAAAAGGCTCAAGAGAAATCATTTAATGTTATAGTTTTCGCCTTCGATGTGGCTGACCTCCAGGACATAGTCCCTCATGAGCTTCGTATTGGCATCATCAACAATCTGTAGATAGACAACAGAGTATCAATAAGAGTAAACGGTGCTGGTCTATTTTCTATGAAATGATCATGACTTTGATCTATTGTTGGAAAGGACCGAATATGACATTAGAACTAAGTAATGTGTAGGGTGGAAATGGACACTAGATAGTACTGTACTGTTATATTGAGAAAGATATAGTGAAAGGTGATGCCATAATTTGTTAATATTAAGCAAACCTTGAAGGATAACTTCTTCAGATTGTCCCACTCGAAGTCACGCTTCACATAAGCAGATCGGACCTTCATTGAAAACAAGAGAGACAGAGAGAGAGAGAGAGAGGATCAAAAAGTTCAGAAGACGAACAGTCATGTTTGTTGTCAGTAATTTGCCTCCATGATCCTCGTAGCTGTTCGATTCCAAGGTGAAACGTTGAAGAAATGAAATGTTAGCTCTGAATTACATAGATGATCCAAGCGAAACTACGGCGTGAAGTTATATTGAAGTGGGGCTCACCTAGTCCCTTCAGCCTTGGAGACTCGCGTATGAGTTTTTTGCAGAAAATGTCAGCGTCGTTCAGGGAGGTGCGGCTGACGAACTCCTTCAGCTCAAAATATGCCGTAAGGGTTCTCACCGAAATGCATAGCAGCGCTCGCGCGGGGTCTCGCCCGCCGCCGCCGCCGGCGGTGAGGCTTCTTCTCCGGCTGCTTCCCCTCCCTACTGGCCATCGATCTGAGCAAGTCCGCCCTGATCTGTTCCTCGCCCACTCGTTCTTCCCTCTCGTCCTCCCTGGAGCGAGATCCGCCTCCTCGTGCTCTCCAACCTTGCCATGCCAGCGAGCGAGACGAGAGAGCCCCGCTCCCCCGCCGGTAGCCACCACAGCTCCGGCGTCCTCCTCCCCGCCGTCTGACACCCCGGCAGCGGCGGCCAGCCCCCTTCCAATTGCTGCCTTCTCTTCCCCGGCTGTGCAAGGTAAGCCAGCTTCCTCCTTGTCCCCTGTGGCTGCACCCTTCTTCCCTGGCCGGTCCTCGGTGGGACGCTCCAAGCTGCACAGGTGGTCCGGGATCTTCCCCGAGCACCATGAGTCGTCGGGTTCCGAGGGCTCTCCGTCGCCCTACCGGGACGCTCTGCTCCGTGTGCCGACCTCCGGCGCGGTCGCCGGGTCGGATGCCGTGTCGGTGCGTCCTCGATCTGAGGCTGGGGGTGGGGGAGAGTGCTCTCATGCTGCCGCGCCGGGTCGCCGTCGACGGCGTGGGAAGCGTCGGGGAAGGCGACGGCCGCGGCCTGCCGTGGTTGTTGGTCGGCAGGCTCCTCCTGCGGGCTCCTCGGCGCCTGTGATTGTGACTCGCGCCAACATCCACCTCCGGCGTGGGAAGTCAAAGGCTGCTGCATCAACGGGGCTCGAGCTGGGCCTTCCCGCTTTCTCGTGCTCGGCTGAAGACTGGGCGCAGAGCCTGGTTGCCACATATGGCTATGCGACAGGGAGGCAGGACGACGTGTGGGAGGATCCCATGCTTCTTGAGGCCGGTCTGTGCGACGACCGGGTGGAGTTGGAGAGTCCTGTGGTCTGCCCGCCGGTGCGCATGGATGGTTGTCGCCTCGGGGAGGGGCATGCCCATGCCTATGCTGCGCAGGTGCATGTGGGCTATGGCGCTTGTCCTGACTCGAGAGCGGATTGGGCTTTGGGCGGGTGCGAGGCCGCGCCGCTCGGAGCTCCTTCGGGGATGGTCGAGCAGTCCGCTGCGCCGACTGATGTCCGTGAGGACTGCACGGCTTGACAGTGCACCTGCCCGTCGGTGCTGCCCTGCGTATCGATGATGTCTGACGATGAGTGCGCGGAGCGTGTTGCTGTGGTCGTTGATGAACCACCCGTGCCTATGGCCGTCGTGTGTTCTCCGGCTGCAGGTCATGCGGTGTTGCGCGGCGGTGGTTGTTTTCCTTCGGACGAGGACAGTTTCCTCGCCTCGATGCAGGCCGCGCCGGTGACCTTGCTCCAGGAGCCAATGCTGGCAACTGATCCAGTCAGGGTGGCCGAGCCTGCCAGTGCCGGACTTCCGCTCCGTTGCAAGCGGCTAGCCGCCCAGAAGCTAGGTCACGTCCCGGGTGAAGCTGCGTCGATCACGGCACCTGCCGACCCTCCTGTTGGTACTTCGGGTGTTCTTCCCAATCGGTCGCCTTCTCATCTGGTTGCTCGAGTTCGGGCCCCTCTTGTACCGGCCATCATTCAGGGTCCTCCTAGGGTGCGGGTGTCTAAGGTCGTCACCCCCAGAGAAGAACTTGCACCGTAGCGCTCGCTTAGCGGCCAAGAGCCAGTGCTTGGCGAGGAACATTTTGCTGAAGAAGCTCGGTGATACTTCGTCTCAAGTGCTTTCTGTGCAAGGCTGCTTTAGCTACGTGCCTTGCAAGATTTGGAGAGTTGTTGTCGCCGGGTAAGATGGCAGCTATCCATGAGCTTTTCCCCAGCACCGTTTGGGTGGAGGAGGATTCGTCACTTGGTGTGGCGTAGGACCACAATCTGGTTGTCGTGGTTAGGTCGTCATCGATTGTTGTAATATAAACCTTTAAGACGTGGGTTGGTGTCCTGTGTGGCATGCGTAATCGGCTTGCCGGTAGTGTTTTTGTTGTAGTTTAGTTTCTCATTCCTCTTAATGAAATATACGTGCGGGATGTCTTTCCGAACGCTGAAAAAAATGAATTTTATCTACACTATAAAAAAGCGAGTTTTCTAAAAATCTTTTTTACCTAGAAAGGCATAGGCATACCCCTCACGCTGGCCCCACTGCGCAGTTTGAAAAAGGTTAGAAAGAGGATGAAAAGGCCCAAAACTCGTAGATGCAAAATGTTTTATCCACTTTCTCTCTTTATTTCTCACCTCATTTTATACCCATACCCACCTGTTACTTTCCTTTCCTTGGTTTTAACGAGAAAGGAACGGCGCCAATCAATCAGATCTTCTTTCTTTTAATTCTATTTTCTTTTTTTTCTTCTTATTGCTTGCTTGATCATCTCACAACACGTGCATGTTGTACGTACATCTGTGCTGGTCAAAGCAAAAGGGACGAAATTAGCAGCTGATAGAGCTTCGTAACAACATCAGCATAGCTAGGAAAAGATCAGACGATTCGGATGTCAACACCGTGTAGTCAATCAATCAAGTACTCTAATGCGTGCTTACTATTTATTGGATGAACCGAAGAAGTAGCGTGTTGCTATTTATTCGTCGGCCCACGCTAGTGTCATATACTATCAATCTATCATTAATACGTTTGCCCAAGCGGCCAAGCCTACTTCGTTCGCGTAGCGCACCAACAGGCACAAGCATGCTGCTCCTTGGGGGCTTGGATTGGATGACCGACCAGATAAGACGTTCGTTTCTCTCAAAATAAATAAATAAATAAAATAAAGACGTTTCGTAAATTGACGACGCATCTAGAAGGAAGCGCAACAGAAAAATACATACGTGTATCGTTTGATTTTTTTATCATTAATATTTAATGTTTTAAATAGTAGACTATGCTATTTAGCGGCAGTCTCTTTGAAAAGCTATAGCAGGATACAACATAAGCCGTTTCATTTATTGTTTTCGTAAAAAAGCCTAAAATTTTTCAGTTAAACATACCTTTAAAACTATTAGCATAGATATGTAAAAAAATATATCCACGGTTACATAATAACATGTCTCCAAGTCCATTACTTATAAAGAATCAATCAAGGAACTTACATGTGACTGAATAAACATCTATGTCCATTAAACATACAAAAATTAACAATTCAATAAAGAATTAATACTTTGTTACGGTATTCGTTAACATAAAGACACATTATATAGAACATGTTCTATTATTTAAAACCAATAATAAATATTTGGCTTGATTCGGGTGCTAAATAATTTTTTTCTTAATAAGCATTGTTCATATGAAAAAAAAAAGTAAGTTTAGGGGAACGATATTCTACGTATAACATAAATGTATTCTAGGTTCAGTAGCAAAATATTCTAACTTCAGAGAAAGAATATTCTACCTTCACATGAAAATATTTAAGATTCAGAATACAATATTCTACCTTACAAGCATAATATTCTTACTTCACAAATGAAATATTCTAACTTTATACACAAATATTCTAGGTTTATAAGAATAATATTCACAATATTTAAAAACCCATGGATAAAAATAAAATAAGAAGTCACATTTATGTCCATTAAACATACAAAAATCAACAATTCAATATAGATTTAATGCTTTGTTACGGTATTCATTAACATAAAGACACATTATATAGAACACATGTTCTGTTATTTAAAGCCAGCAATAAATATTTGGTTTGATTAGCGGTATTTAGTGGAGCTAAAGCATCATTATTGGCCATAGCATTATAATTAGTAATAACTAATAACGCAGTGTCAAGTCATCCAAAAATGTTATAGTAGGACACTATGGTCCGCTATTTAAAACCATGATAACATCCGAACTTGATAGCACTATATATGTATCTACAGTCTACACAATAAGAGAAACGGCACATTATATACCACTAGTACATATTATGAAGAACATCATTGTATGTTTTTACCAAAAAATATCCAGTTCAGATGAACAATGCTTATTTATAAGGAAAAAATATTATAATTTATAAGCAAAATTTTCTAGCTTCACAAATAAAATATTGTTGCTACTAGAAAAAATATAACGTTTCACTGAAATAAAGAAGAAAACGTAATGTTCTAGATTTATGGAAGAAAACTAAGTTTAGGGGAACGATTTTCTACATATAACATAAAAATATTCTAGGTTCAGTAGCGAAATATTCTAACTTCAGGAAAGAATATTCTACCTTCACATGAAAATATTTCAGATTCAGAATACAATATTCTACCTTACAAGCATAATATTCTTACTTCACAAGTGAAAATAACTTTCTAAACAAATATTCTAGGTTTATAAGAATATTATTCACAATATTTGAAAAACCATGGAATAAAAATAAAATAAGAAGTAACTATTCATCATCCGGGTGATTTTGTTCATGAATTTCAATCACTTTTTCAACCAACAAAAAAACATGCCACATCGTAGGAACCAAAGTACTCAACCAGCATGGGGAACCCTCCATGGTTGATTCAACTGAATGCCTAGATAATTTGAAAAACTTGAGTATATCTTATGTATTTGATATTCATGCATACGTAGCATTTTCAGGTTGTAACCATATCAAAATTGGGTTTCCACCGGTTTGTTATTGGCGCAAATTTGAATGGCCAACCACAAGATCTTGGGCCCTCTGCTGTCAACTAGCTAAACAATTGAAAATCAAATGAATAAAATGATAATCATCTACATGCCCAACTAGCAAACATACAAAGATAAGCGAAAATAAATAAAATATGAATTATTTTTGGAACAACGGTAGTATATACTACACATACTTGATGGTGCGGGTAAAAAAAGTGAAACCACATATCCACATTGCTAAAGAAACGCAAAAAAAAAAACATGAATCATACTTGCATACATGAAAATATGTATGCCATGCCCACAAAAAAAAAATAAGCCAAACAAAACATATGTGCATACAGCCCTACTCATGGAATAAACAAAGAAAAAATAAACAACCTAAATAAATGTCCACACAACGTACTCTGAAAAAAGAGGAGAAAAATAGAAGCTGCACAACTTTAAGCCTAGAAAAAAAGAGTCACTTACTGTACACCTCACAGACCAACAAGAAGTGATGTAGAGAAAAAGAAATATTACTGTTCTATATTCAAAAACAATATTCATATAATAATATAAAAACAATAGAGAAAATAAAAACAATATTAAATAATAAAATAAAATGAAAAGAAAATCAACACAATACACGCACCATGGCAAAAACGAAAACACACACCGTACAAAAAGAACACGGATAGGCATACGACATGCTCACATACTGCACGAAATGCATAAAACGAAAGTGGAAAAAGGAAAGAAGAAACACGTCACCAGTGCCCTCACTCATAATAACGGCAATGAAAAAACGAAAGCGAAAAAAAGAAACCCGTCACCAGTGCCACGTAGTCCATGGAAAATACGTGAACTATATGGAGGAAAAAAAGAAAAAAGTCTATATAACCCCCTGAATTATATACGGTAGAATACATTACCCCTTGAACTACGAAATCAGATGTTTTGCACCCTGAAGTATTAAAAACCGGACAAATAACCCCCTGACTGGTTTTGGTGGGTGGTTTTGATGACATGGCATGCTGATGTGTTCAAATCACCCCTCCAACTATTTCAGTTGGTACATTCTATCCCTTGATAAATTTGTATTTTTTGTTTCTTCATCTAGGAATTGAATTTTAAGTTTAAATTTTGTAGAGTGGTAATTAGGGTCATAACTTGTATTAGAAAAATAAATGGTGATATTTTGTGATTATTTTTCTTTACAATTTTGTATTACCAAAGTTAATTTATTATTGAATGTCTAACTAATAAAAAAATATGATAAAATCACCATAAATATTTTTAGCATAAGTTATATTGTCTTCCATAACTATAAAAAAAATTAAACTTTAAATTCAATTTGTAGACGAAGAATTAAAAGAATACAAATTTATCAAGGGGTAGAACATACCAACTGAAATAGTTGGAAGGGTTATTTGAACCCATCAGTTCAAAACCACCCAAAAAACCACTTAGGGGGTTATTTGTTTGGTTTTTGATAGTTTAGGGTATAAAACATCCGGTTTCATAGTTCAGGAGTGATATGTTCTACCTTATATACTTCAGGGGTTATATACTTTAAGGGGTTATATAGACTTTTTCCGAGGAAAAAAGAACGAGTCGTACGGTCGTACAAACAATATGATGCGGGAAGAAAAAAAAAAACCACGCACGAAAGAAACTGCCAGTGCAACGTACAGTTGGGCTAACAAACCATCTCGCTTGGCGAAGGGCGAAGCCCATCTGGAGGTCGCGGTCTGTTGGCGACCACCAGACTTGATTGAACAGCTGCCGGCCGGCCGGCCGCATGGATGTACGTGTCGGAAATTAAACCAGAAACGGAACCGAACAGCAAATGCATGTACGTGTTCGTGTCGGATACGGACATATCAATATCGTGCGTGCGCGGGTCCGTGATCGTTGAGTCTGTCCGGCCGTATCGGAAACTGGATTGGCCGCGCGTCCGTGCGCATATATAATCTCCATATATATGTATATGTACGTGATGAGGTCTGGTGATGAACGAAGCCAATCTATCGATCGATCAAATCAAAGAAGTTATACAAGGGCAAGAAGAGATCCATGGACAACGACGACCGCTGTATTTCCACGGACAAGGAGACGATGCACCCGCAGCGGGCACGCGTACGGAGAACGATCGCTGCCTCACTGGGGCGGAAGCGCCTGGCTTTCCAGGTCGGCAACCAAGGTCATCTGGTTCTGCTCATCATTAACCGCTCCGGCGTGTGGTCTCTCCGCCACCGGCGGTACGTGAAGCAGACGCGCTTCCTCCGCTTCCATTCCCTCAAGGCCGAGGCCGTCCCGGTGGCGAAGCAGTACGCGGCGCTTCGGGAGCTCGGCATGCACTCGTGGCCGGAGTACGCCGGCGAGCAGGAGCAGGTCATCACGCTCTGGAAGCGGAGGCTGGCGGACATGTGCTGGGACGCGGCGCCGGCGGCTGACAGGGAAGATGCCGCCCGCTACCTGCACACGGTGAGGTGGGACAGGCGCAGGCGGTTCCTCATCGTGTGTGTCATCATCGCAGCCATGTTCGTGGCGCAGTGCCTGTTCATGGCGAAGGTGGTGTGGTCGGGGCTGTTGCCCTTGAGGACCGTATTCTTGAATCTCCTCTTCGATTTGTGTCTACTCTACAAGCCTACGCTGCTTCTGCGTGAATGGTTCGACGATGGGCCGGATGTGATTGGTGAGATGTTGGAATTAGGGGGCATCAATTCTGCTGTGTAGTATTTATGATGATCGAGGCATCGATCGAGGGGCAGTGTTCATGTATACAGCATGTCTACGTAGTATTTAATTTATATATGCTTATTTAATTTGAATCTTCACTTTATAATAATGCAAATGTTTATTTACACGTCTATGCAGGGATTTCGGCTTGCTGGGCCCTTTTTCTTTTTCTCTCTTTCAGCCCGGCCGAGGCCTGGCTAGCAGCCCATGCGCGGCGCGCGGTCAGCCCACCAGGCCGGTCCAGCTCGGCTGCTCGGGGTGGGGACGGCGCGACTTGATGCCGTCAAGGCTGAGCCCACTACGCAGTGACCGAGGGAGGGGTGGAGCGGGGTAACGGCCGTCAATGGGGCCGAGCCGGTTCGAACCATGGCGGAGTGGACTAGGCCGCCGGCGGCGGTTGGACGTTGGTTTGCCGCCGTCTGGCTGGTTCCAGGGTGCGGCCAGGGGCTTGACGACAAAACTGTCATGGCGAGCCCGGGTGTGGCACTTTAGGCGGCGGGAGGAGGGCAGAGAGGGGTTTTCCATAGTGGCGCCATGATCGTGGTGGAGAGGCTTCGTGAGGAGCTTGTCACCGGCGGGGACAGGGAGGATGGGGCTAAGAGGAGGTGGAGGGATGGAAGGAGGTGCTTGGCCATATCTTTCCTTGATGATACAATTAGACCTCTGGAGCTAGGTAATTAGAGTACCGTGCAAGGCCTCTAATCACCTCTACGAATTAGAAGAACTCTGATCCTAGACTAGAAACTTGACCCTCTACTCTCCTCTATTTGTTGTCCCTCTTCTCTACATCCTATCGCCTTGATAATGAATTGGATGGCCTTGGGGTCTCATGGGGGTCTGTATTTATACTCCGAAGGTGCCTTGGGGCGCCCTCCACCTTTCTCTTGACTGGAGTTGGAGTAGGACTCTTGTTTGCCCCGAAATCGGACTTTTCTATTTTTTGCACCTTTCGTATTTCGACCATATCTCTGTCATCCGGACTCCAAATAAGGCAAACTGAGACTAAAATGTAGAGCTCGAAGAGATCTACAACTTTGGTATTCAAACTTCCTTCATTTGACGTCGTTTAAGTCTCCGAATTGGGCCCGCAATGTGCTACTGTTCTGGAATCCGAGAATATCTCGAGATTTAATTTGAGCTTGGATGGATCTTATGATAAACCTTCCCTATCTTCAATTCCTTCGTACTCAAGGAATCTTCTAAAAGAGGCGTAGTAGAAAAGGAAAACGAGACGGTACCAAAAGAGGGTGGTCGGCCGACCAAAGGGCCTAGGATCGGCCGACCCGGCCCTTTCCTTTGGTCGTTTCCTTCCATCTTTGGATGGGACGTCCCTTATTGCTTGGGGATCAAGTGTTGGTCTCGGACTCAGCTTGGAAAGCTCTGGAATCTTCAGTATTGGCCGAGAGTTGACGAAGTCTTTTGGTTTTGAATAGATATGAAGTGTCTTTCCCGCATAATCTTCTAGAAACTTGTAGTATATAGTGTCTTCTAGAAGTTTCCAAATAGAAAGCCTTGATTAACACAGAGCGGACCATGCCTTACTTGTTTGTCATCTTCAGAATGTCATCTCAGAGGTCTTTTTTTACTCGACGTAGATTATGATGAATTTTGCGAAAAATAGCTCAAAAACTTACAAAAGGTAAGTATAGCAAAATTCCAAGATAATATTGCAAAATCCACAATAATCGGTGATAATAATTGTTAGTAAAAAATATGATTGACGCTCAAAATCAGTGGAAAATCACATAAAATGATACAAAATATTAGTCAAAATCTTGCATCAAAAGGAGGACAACGAGCGAAAAAAGATATCCAAACTCAGGATCTTACTTACTGTAGAGGATTATTTGTGGTTGATCTAAGTTGTCCAAACAAGAACTAGGATCTTGCTTCAAGCGAAATTCCAGAGTACACCGAGGTAGCACAATGGTAGATAGTTGGCCAACCGAACGACAATTGGCTAACGCCTTGGGTTTACCGAACGACAGGACTGGAATACAGAGGCACCCTAACGCTGTCACCGAGAGGAGCTACCGGCCAGAGCTGCGTGGGTAAGATGGCATGCTGCACTGGTGATCAAGCGAAGCTTGAGCAATAAAGTTCTTCCCGGATCATAGGATGTGAACTAACTTATCCTTAGATCAAAGCCTAATAAAGAAAGCTTATACCACCAGCGAGTCTAGCAAGATTTGAGTAATTCAAGAACAACACAACCATAAGCCTTGAAGCTAGCTCCGGAATCCCTGAGCGAAAGTATAGCTGAAATGTAGAACAAAAATTATATTATTTTGGAGTAGCAAAGGTACAAAAGATACAAGATCTTTTACCAAGACTTGAAGCTAACTCCGGAATCCCTGAGCGAAAACTCAAACTCAACTCTAACTCTCTGGACTATCCTACTGCTACAAGACTAATCAGAGGTATGCTTCTCTTCTCTTCCACACTTTGCAAGTGAGCCTTCCGGGGGTATTTATACTCAAAACAGTGCGAGAGGTATTTATACTTGAGGTAGGTTGGTGGAGTGAGTGAGCCAGTTGAAGTAGGGGCACGTGGCAGGCTGGACGGCCAGGTAAGGAAGCCTGGTGGCCAGGTCCAGGCAACCCTACAATAGTCCATTACCCTAGAGCATTGAAGCATCTAAGGCAATAAATTCTAAGGATGGGAGAGAATAACATAGATCCTAGCCATGTTTACCACCTAATTCTTTCAAGATACTCAAATTAGATGCATAGATAGTGTAGGCTTACCTTATGTAGCTTGGAAATTCCAAAGAAATAGAAAAGGAAAACCTCCCTAGAAGGATCTAGGCCCTATTTGGTGTTTTGGTAATTGTGACAATGTTGTATGGACTAATGTTTCAGTTGAGTATATTGAAGGGGATTGAGTCCACGGATAATTGAGCTCGGTCGATATGAATTGAAGCGTGGTGATTGCTTCACAGATGGAGGAGCCCCGGTGGAGGTTGTGAGAGGCTTTGTGCTTGCCTCACCGGAGTGGTGAAAAGCAACTCCAGTGGATATCGAGGTTTGAGAGGTTCATTGGTTCGAGCCGACTCGTATGCCAAGTGGATTCTTGGTTGACCAAGTGGATTCTTGGTTGGGAGCGGTAGGATTTCATTGAATCCACCTCAACATGGATTAGGGATGACCGGTAAGTCACCGAGACCACGGAAAAAATCTTGTACCTTGTGTTGTGAGTTTTCTCTTACTCATTTACATTCAAGCATTTCTTTGTGATTTATATTACTAGAGATTGAGTTGTTATCTTGTCACTCTAGGTTGTAAACCCACTTAGCTCAAGATAGGATAGAGGATTTAATTCTCTTGTGGTTCTAATTAAATTTGCCTAGTGTCTTTGATTTTAGTTGTTATCGTCTATTCACCCCCCTCTACCCTCTAGCCGGTAATCTCGACCTACACTCCCCCTCCTAGTTTTCAATTCTTGAACGCAGTAATCCAAGGAGTAAGAAGGCTATTATATGGACTCTAACATGAGTGGTCCAAGCCTTCAACCGCTGTTGTAAATAAATTAGAAGTGGTGGTGCATGTTTTGCGCCGCCGCTGCAAAATAATTGACAACAGCGGTGCATACTGTCCACCGCCTTTGCAAATGCATTAACAGCAAAGGCGCGGGATGATATCAACCGCTCCTGCTAATTGCCCTTAGCAGAAGTGGTGCACGGGATCAACCGTCCCTGCTATTTTTAGAAGCGGTTTGTGCCACGCACCGCCTCTGCTAAGGAGTTAGCAAGAGCGGTTTACCTCGTGGGGCCTGCCTTGAGAATAACAGGTGCAGGTCCTTTTTTTGGAACCGCTTCTGATGTCAAAAGGGGCGCGCTCCTACAGAGCGATTTTGTAGTAGTGCTGCATGCCTAGGGGAGCAACCATTATTTAGTTGACACCCTCAATCATAGTACAGAATAAGATTGGGCTCGCTGCTTGCACTTGGTTTAAACCGGATAACCTAGAGATCAAGCCAATTAGCCAAACAGTCCAAGGCTATTTGAGAGTGATTATAAAGGCATCTACAATACAAGGTTATCAGAGGGTTGCCTTTATCGGTATTGAAAAAAAATGGAGCTAGGTAGCCGAGAAATGTGTTTCTTGGATCTATCGATGGTTCTCTCAAAAAAATATTTAGAGAAAAAAGTGATTTTATGGATAGATGGAAGATTTTTGCGGTTCCTTTTGCAATTTTCTTTTTTACTAGGGCTATTTTTGAAAATTGTGACCTATATGTTAAAAACCAATCCACACCAAGAAACAACATCGAAATAGTTAGTCTAGTCTCTACAATAGTACAAAGCAATAGGTGCTTAAATAGTCTAATTTCAACCACCTCGGAAACGACTGGCGTGCAATTAGCGGTATCAATCGTGCAATCAGTCCATCGCATCCGCCTGTTAACCATCTAACGGTATTAGCGATTTTTGCAGAAACACCCTTCCACGCACGATCTACAGCAGCCATCAATACGCACACCTCCACGTCCGAAACCATCTGTCCGCTAAAAGTGAACCACGCGCACGCCATGGATTGCAGAAGCTGGGTGCAGGCTTGGAGGCACTGGGGCCGTGGGTGTGCAGTCGGCCGTAGGTGATGCTAAGGTGCGTCCATGTCAGGCCAGTCCATCGGTGAAGCCTTTTCCCGCACAGGCATGGATTGAAGCCACGCTGACTACCCAGCAGCATGGACGATGTCAGTGAATCAATTACAATTATGCATCGGCTTGTACTGCTCCAAGTGATTTGGTTATGTTTATAGAAACCTTCGATCACAAGCAAGGGAGATGAACAATCCTCAGCGCAGGCAGGCCTCGCGGTCGAGGTCTCATATGTCAATCAACGGTGGGCCATGGGAAGAGTAATCTCAAGTAGTAATTTCCGATTAAAATAAAGTGCCAGTCCAATTAGTGCCCCACGCAGACCACAGCAGCCGTCAATGGCGCCGGCCGCCTCTCGTCAAGCACCAGCGGCTGCCGGCTGCAGGTCTCGTTGCTGTGACAGCCACACCTGGGAGGGGCTTTCTGCAAAAATCAATGCCATTGGATGGTTAATTAGCGATTTGGATGCACTGTTTGCACGATTGCACGGAACCTGTGATTGCACACTAGTTGCCGCCCCTTACTTAACACCCATTGAGCACCAATACTAACTTAAACATCAAATCCACCTTTTCCAGTGCACTAGGTGCTAATAACGAAGTGAAAATAAACCGATTTTTTTTTTTTTTGCTAGGCACCATCCCTAAGCAGCAAGCACTTTCATTGTACTTGCTTAAAGCCTCTTACAAGTTGGAACAAGAACGAAACAAAAAGCAGCAACTGAAGAACGCAAGATTGGATTTTTCTGAATAAATTTGTTGCAAAACTAGGCACACCTATATCTAATATTAAAACAAATAAGGTTTCTTGGTCCGCACTGACAGGTGGGCCCCACCTATCAGTCCCATGTCCCTGCGCATATCTGTCTGTCCGCGTCCGCGTCTGGTCTGTCGCCCACCTCTTGGGTTTACTTCCATCTCACCCAGCACAGCTTGAATGTCCGACGGTGCATGCTACTGCAACATCGACGATCAGGAGAAGGCGACACGGGACAGAACGCGGCGGCGGAGGCCCATAAACCGGAGGAGCTTGTACGAGGCGCCAACGGCGGATCTTGGACGAGCCCGGCAGCGAAGCTTGTAGGAGGCGCCGACGGCTAAGATCCTTGATGAGGCGGACGCGAGGCGGACGTTGCTAGGAGGTAGCGGCCGCCACAGCCATGGCCAGGAAGGGGATAAGCCCACGGCAGTGGAGCAACCTCCGCGATGAGCCAGAGGTGCAGCAAATCTTGTATCGTCGAATCCGGTGTCTCCGGCGTCTGTGGGCGGTGGATCCACGGAGCTAGCGACCAGCGACGTCGAGGATGAAGGGGCCGGGCAGACGGAGGAAGAGGCATAGGAGGAGTAGCCGAGGGAAACGCGTGGACACTGGACAAACCTGCTAACCCAAGGATGGCGTCGTCGTCGTGGGACGCCGAGCTTGCGTGTTTGGATACCGAGCAGCCGCCAGTGGCCAATCATGAACCAAGGGAAAAGACTGAAGGCCACACGGTGCCAGGGTGGCGCACCCGGATGACCGAGCTCGGCAGTGGGCGACTCGCAGAGCTCTGGCGTGGGGAGAAGACGCTGTGGCCTCGGGACGAAAGAGAAACTAGAGAGACAACTTTCTTCTTTTGCGATGGAGTGTGTTAAATTGTATATTTTTGTCTTTATTGATTGATGTATAAGTTTTCTTAGTTACATTTCTTAGCCATTAGACATAGATCGTATAGTTGAAAAAACTAACCAGGGAATATTAAATTTCAGTCCCTAACAGGGAGACACACTCATATTAAAGAGGACAAGATTTATTCCTCCACCTCTTTACAGACATGGTAGGTGAACTGGTCTTACACAATAAAGTTAAATGATATTATAATCTAATATGAATTTGAATTTATTTACACTCCAGCTCATTGGGATGGTACGAGCATGTCACGTGACAAATGTCATATAATTTTTTACGTTCTATGTATCGGCAAAAATGAAGAGATAATCTTTATAACTCAAGTGACATCACACTAAAATTTGATCGGAGTCAACGGAAATCATCGAAATAAAAAAAATGGATAATACATAAGAGTCCACAACAAAACAAGAGCCCAAATTGTATACACCCTCAATTTACGGTAGGTTAAAACACATATACTTTTCAACTTAACTGACACCACCGCAAATTTACTTTAAGTCGTCAGGAATCATCGAATCAACATGTCATCCTAAGAAAGGATTGAAATGTTTTTCTTTTGGCAAAGGTTTGAATCGTCCCCTCACGCCATGTATGTCCTGTCTCTATTGTCACATGTTATGATTTCTCTTTGGATATATTATAATCAATTTATTGTTGTTATTGTACATTAAACAGAAAAATACATGGAAGGAACACGGAAAAAAACACATTGATACATCGTTCAAAGCAAGGCATACGCAAGTACATTAAAATATTATACATGTAGTAACACACAGGCAATTTTGCTAGTATATACTTTTTTATTTTTATTTAATATTAAAGCAAATAAAGTCTCTTGGTCCATTGGTTTTTCGGTCCGTCGTGACAAGTGGACCCGGCTGATCAGCCCCTCCCTATCCTATATCCGATAATTCAAATCATAGCTACAATATGAACCAAATTTGGACTACAGAAGAAGCCCACGCGAAAACGGACGCCCAAATCGTGTACGGACTCCGTTTTCGATGTTCTATATATCAATGGAAAGCTAAAATAATGATCTTTCCAATCCAACTGAAACCACTTTAAAATTTGGTCTCAGTCAACCGAAATATTTGAAACATTATGACGTGGAATTTATTCGCGAGTGCGAGAGCAGTCCAAGCGAAAACAAACGTCCAGATCGCATATGGAGTCTGTTTTTGACGTTCTATATATCGATAGAAAGCTAAAATAATAACCTCTCCAACACAATTGACATTACTCTAAAATTTACTTGCAATTAACGAAAATCGTTAAGACAATATCTCCTACAATTTATTCAAAACCCCGATTCAGACGGCAGGAGCAGTCTACATGAAAACAAATACCCATGTCATATATGGACTCCACTTTCGATGTTCTATATATTGCCGGAAAACAATAAACAAAATTTCTTACCAAACTAATACCATCTAAATTTCGGTCACATGCAAGAAAAAATTCAGAACAATAGGATATGAAATTTATTTGCGAGGCCATTCTTACGTATTGATCTAAACAAGGCACAGGCATTCGTGATGTCCGATTGACAAGCGCTCGTCAATCGAAAATCGAGCCAGCGATCTGCCCAGAGAGCTTGCGGGCCGGTGGGCAGGTGCGGCCCGAGCGGCGTACAACAGCGTGTACAAACCGCATGTGGGGAGCAGGTGGGGCCCGGGCGCTGATTTGCTGATGGATCTGCTCGCCTCCCGCACCCAATTCCTACTGAGCGCGCGCGTTCCCAACGCACGCGGCGTCCTCCACTCACTGCCACCGCATGGGCCCCGCGGCGGGGACGCGTGCGCGTCGCGGGCGCGCGCGGCGCCCAGTGACCCCGCCTCCCGCATGATCGGGAAGGGGTCCACGTTCTTTTTTTTCTCATTGGCTATTTACTTTAGAATTGTCACATATATTTCAAATTATAATAATAAATTGTGATCATAATTTTAATTTTACGTAACCATAACTTATCACGATAACTTTATGTAAACATAACTTATCATGATATTTTATGGAACCGTAACTTATGAAAATAATTTTATGTAAACATAACTTTTTTTGTTTTTTTTTTCTTATGATAATTTTATGAAAACATAATTTTTTAGGATAACTTTACGCAACAATAACTTATCACGATAATATTATGTAAGCATAACTTATCACGAATATTTTCATACAATCATAACTTATCAGAATAATTTTATGAAAGCATAACTTATTACGATAACATTATGAAAGCATAACTTATCATGATAACTTTATACAAGCACAACTTATCAGATTATTTTATGGAAGTATAACTTATCACGATAATTTTATAGAAATATAACTTATCGTGATAACTTTTATAAAAACATAACTTATCATAATAACTTGTACATGAAACATAACTTGTCATGATAATTTATAAAAACATAAATTTTATGCATTCTGTTTTATAGAAAGTAAATTTATGATCATAACTTTAGTGCAATTTTTTATACAACAAAACTTACGATCATCTATATTTGTCGCATATTTTTTAGAAAAATTTACCAGCACAGCTTGGAAAAAATTATGCATGTAGAATTTTTATATAGTTTAAGTAAACAGCAAATAAATGAAAGAAAAAAAATAGAAAACTTCACATTTTTGCGTCCTCGGTGTGCACTTGGGCATGCCGGCCCGCATGCTGTCATGCAGGAACGAATAGCCGGCTGGACCTTGGCGTGGAGTGGGGTAGAGACAGTGTGAGTGGGCGGCCCATCACGCGAGCGGGACGTCTCGCGTGACTGGGTGCGCGGGCGACTAGCGTCGCTCGTTGGATTCGTCTCTAGCGAGCTGTTTAGTCATCCACGAGCATTTCGCTAGTATACGTATCTCTATCTATATCTAATATTAAATCAAATAAGATTTTACGGTCCAACGGTCCGTTGTGACAGGTGGACCCAGCTGGTCAGCCTCTCTCCGTTCTGTATCCGATAATCCGAATCACAGCAACAATACGAACCATATTCGAATGACAGAAAAAGCCCACGTGAAAACGGACGCCCAAGTCGCATACAGACTCCGTTTTCGATGTTGTATATATCGATGGAAAGCTAAAATAATAACCTTTCAAACTCTACTGAAACCACTTTAAAATTTAGTCTCAATCAACAGAAATCTTTAAAACAATACGACGTGAAATTTATTCACCAGCCTGGAGTGCAAGAGCAATCCACGCGAAAAAGGACAACCAGATCGCATACGGACTCTTTTTTACGATCTGTATATCGATGGAAAGTTAAAATAACAACCTTTCCAACCCAATTGACATCATTCTGAAATTCACTTGCAATTAACAAAACACGTCAAGATAATATGGCCTACAATTTATTCGGAAACCCGATTCAGACAGCAGGAGCAGCCTACGTAAAAACAGATACCCATGTTGTATACGGACTTCGTTTTCGATGTTCTATATATTGCTAGAAAGAAAAAAAATAATATTTATTACCAAACTAACACCACCTAAATTTCGGTCACATACAAGGAAAAATTCGAAACAATAGGATATGGAATTTATTTGTGAAACTGTTATTATATGTATTGATTTAGTTGTGACTGAGGATTTTTTCTCCCGTTGCAACGCACGGGCATTTTGCTAGTCTAATATTAAAACAAATAAGGTTTTTTGGTCTGTCTCCTCACAGACATGACATGTGGGACCGGTCTCATACAATAATATTAATTAATTTAATGTTAAGCCCAATCGGAATCGAGGCTGAATTCAATTACCTTATCTAATACTAATAAAGAAGCATGATTTTTTCCAACAAATATCCACCCAACTTTCCATCTCGCGGAAGTAATTGTGTTCGAAAAGTAATAATGGCTTGTACAGACCAAAACTGATCTGAACTTTGCAACGCTATCAATTTGATGGTGTTAGTATGAGGGTCACGAAATCTATATGAGTCCTATCACAACTCAATGGTCCAATAATGTCAACTAATATAAAAACACAAGGCCTGGTTCTCAACTATTCAATTTTCTCCTTTGGTGGAAAATCAATAGTGCCAACACAAACTTAAAAAAAACAACAGAGAGCTCGTTCATGTGCAATCGACCAAACTCACTGCCGTCGTACTGCTGAAAACTGGAGGATCCTCGATCGCCATCCTATGCTGCAATAAGCTCTTCTTTTGAGATCAAAAGGAGATACTCCCCTTTGCCTTCCCCTTCCATCGTGGAAACTCTTGGGAGGAGGAGGTAACTCTTGGGAGGAGGAGGTAGCGGTGGTGACAATGACATACCTCGTCATCGCCATGGTGAAGGAAGGGAGAGCGTGTATGTAGAAATCAACATATGGGATTTGGAAGGGACACACTCAGCATTTAGCGTCTCGTAGTTAGGGAGGATAAAGTCGCAGAGAATGGTTTTTTTTTTTTTTTTGAGTTCCACCCTACTCTATGAACACCTCTAAGAAATAAAATCGGCAGATTTTAAAATTGATGAAGTGAACACATGTACCACCCGTATCAAATCAAAAACTTGAACACATGTGGACAAGTTCCACCACACGAAACCCAACCTATACTTAGTTCACCTCGCAGAAGATGATTTATACCGATGCAATCCAGATGGACATTTAATATCTATTGTCGTGCGAGCAGAAATATATGCACTTAACACATATATGCTTTTACCCGTAGCAGCGCACAGGCACTTTTGCTAATATAATCAAAAGAATCTAAACTCTTGTATTAGGTGTCCTCTTGGAACCTCGTCTATTGCTTGCCAGCCGTCGTTGAAGACATGAATCGGAATCAACGGTGTCCGATCCGGGCCGGGGAAGAAGGGAATCGAATTCGATCGGGATGTGGGCCGATCGATCGAGAGACGTACCTCTATATATATATATGGACGATCCGGGCGATCGTCGATCGATCCACATGTTGCATTGCAATACAAATTACTATCAGAACTGTTCTTAATTAGTTTGATGATGAGATGCCTCCGATGAAGGACTCGATGGGGCAGGGTATCTGCCCCTGGGACACCGTCATGTTCAATACGACGACGACGACGACGACCGCGGCAGGCGGCGGCGGCATCGGCGCACACCAGTGTCGCGGGCGGGCAATGAGATCCGTAAAAGGCTTCAAGGTTAGCGTGCTCTGCATCGACGGCACCGAGGAGGCCAAAAAGGCGTGCGACCTCACCGTCGTGGACCGGAGCTACCTGTGTCCGGGCATGGCCGTGACGCTGGAGTCGAACCCCGGCGGCCAGGCCGGGTTCGTCACGGGCGCCACCACGGCGCTCGACCTGGCGGTTCAGCTCGACGGCGGCGAGCTGGCGATCGTCGCGACGGGGGTGACGGAAGCGGAGGTGCGGCAAGTGACGGCACTATCCGTCGGCGACTACGTGGTGTCGTCCGGAGGAGCGTGGCTGGGCCAGGTGGCCGAGACGTCCGTCGACGTGGACGTGCTGTTCGACGACGGCTCCGTCTGCAGGGTCGCCGGGGCGGCCGGCAAGCTTCGTCGGGTCTCGGCGGGGGCGGGTAAGGGCGACGACGACGAGGCGGCGGTGGATGTGTGCTTTTACCCGGGGAGAGCCGTCGCCGGCGACGCGTCCGTGTTCAAGGCCTCGCGGTGGATCAAGGGCCACTGGAAGAAAGCCGCCCTGCGGCTGCGTGGCGAGCGCGACGAGCTCCAGGGCACGGTTGCTAAGGTGGAGATGGGAGGCGCGCTCGTCGCCTGGGTGGCGTCGTCGTCCGGCGGCTTGCACCAGCAGCAGCAGCAGAGCATGACCGAGCCTCCGGCGGCGTACCAGGCGAACCCTCGCAGCCTAACCTGGTTCTGCTCCGGCGACATCGTGAGCCGCTGGTTCTGGTTGGTGGGCCACCGTTGCGTCTATCGTCATCCTCCTGACGCTGCTGCCAAGAAGAAGAAAAAGATGATGAGGATGGAGGCGAAGGGAATAATAAGAATGCGGCGGCGAGGTCGTCGTCGTCTCGCAGAGGAAACGACGATAATGTTCGTCGCCAACACTCGCACGACGGTGGATGTGGTGTGGCAGGACGGGACGCGGCAGTGTGGCGTGCCGTCAGCGTCGCTCCGGTGGCTAGAGTGCGGCGAGAAAGACTTCTTCCCGGGGCAGCGTGTCATCCGCAGCATGCCGGCGGCGGCGGCGGCGGCGGCGGTCGGCGTCGTCAAGAGCCTCGACTACAGGGATCAGACAGTGCGCGTGTCGTGGATCGCGGCCCCAGGAGAGGAGGTGGACGGCGTCGGCGACACGGTGGTGATGAGCGCGTTCCATCTGCGGCGGAGCCCCGACCACGAATTCTTTCTCGGAGATATTGTTGTGCGGCAGCAGCCAGCAGATGGCCATCTTTCATGGGTCGGACATGTTGTCGATCTTGGTGATGCACACTGCCTCCAGGTCAAGTGGGGTGACGGCAACACATCAAAGGTATGTAAACGTACCCGTGCGCCTGCTGCTGCCCATCCATGCATGCATGATGTATAATCCATGAATCGATCGATCGATCGATCGATCTACGCATGCAATAATGCAGGTGTCGTTCGGTGAGATAGCTTTCGTCAAACGTGGATCGTCTGATGAGGTGCTCCAGGAAATGGGAGATTGGGTGGACCAAGATGTCGATGGCGGTGAAGACGCCCTTGACGACAAAGCTCATCAAGAACGTCGACCTGCTGACACCACCACGGCATGCGTCTAAACTCTGAACATGCATCGTATATATCTCTATCTCTGGAGTGGACTCCCATTAATTATTTGCAATGCATTATTGATCAACGAAACATATGCATCTTGTGTGTTTTGTTTGATATATATATATATATATATATATATATACTCCTATATTACAGGACAACAATAATGACGATGATGCACGAGATGAGGGTGATGATTCTGACGCTAGGAGTAGTACTGACGAAGATGTCGTAAGCACTAATGGAGGAGCAGTAACATTATCATTGTTCATGGGCTGGCGTGGCATTATTGGCACTACTGTCATACAGGCAGCGATCCTCATGCTTGCCCGGCAGGGAAAGAGGTATCTGGGGGCGTTGGCTCCATCGGTGGCCTTCTTGTTGAGAACGCAACAACCTCCTCCTGCTGCTGATGAAGGCATGGAAGAAAGCTCTGCCGCACCCACGCAAGTGGAGGAGGAGGAGGCGGCGACGCCGGCCATAGATGCCACCGGCAGTGATAATGACGAAACCTTTTATCACTTCCTGCGTTTTGAGGTTGTGCCGCAGAGTCCTCAGGATCACCATTATTACGTCGATAACAAGGACCAGGTGCGTATGTGCAGGATGAGTATCTAACTGTTATAACTAGAGATTAAAAAAAAGCACGGGTCACAAAGCCTGCTAAAAAAATAAATCCTAATAATTCTCAAAAAATCAGAAACATCCGTCCATTTATCAAATAATAGTCTCAAATAATACTAATCGTCATATCCATTACTTTTTTAAAAAAAATTACCTACCATGCCATTATAAAAGACCATTAAAGTAACCCTATAAATTTAAATATATAAATGACCCAACCTCTGAAATTCAAAAAATCACCTATTTGTGAAATTCAACCATGGGATCTACTACATTTTTTTAAAAAAAAAATTACCCACCATCACACTATAAAAGACCATTAAAGTAACCCTATAAATTTAAATGAAAAATGAATTAAAAGCATCCCCTAATTTACATATAAATTACCTATTTGTGTTATTGTAAAAGGTAGTAAAGCAAATCCTTTATATTAATTTGCACTATGCCATTATTAAAATATAAATATTAATTAGCTAGAGATATTTATAAGATAAAAATGTATATATACAGACGTTATATCAAAGTATGAAACTTAATAGTGGCATTTTAGATTAATTGTATGCTTTAAATTTATATATAAACTTTAATATCTATGTTTCATGCTAGCTCTTGCTTTGCACGGTGTTGACGTACTAGCATAGCTAACTAGAGGAATTCTCCGCGCATTGCTGCGGAAATTCGAGAAATATCAATGCATATGCCACATAAAAGAATTGCATGCGTGAAGTTGTAGAACATCGATAGAAGATATAAATAGATGTATTAGTGGATTGTGAAATATCATGAAACTTAGTGGACCCTTGTGATGATGTGGCTTCATGCATGTCAAGAAAAATAGGTAGTGGGGGTTCCAATTTAGATATATAAGATTTGCTTGTTGAACTTACTAGTGTAATAACAACCTACAATATCACAAATAAAAAAACAAATTGAAATAGTTGTTCTCGAACAAAGAGAAATATCGCCCAACGATTCATTTGCTAGGCTTGAACATGATTAGAAATACTAGTAAATAATCATGGAAGGATAAATCTGGTTCGAAACTATCACCCACCTCTGTCATTATGCATGCAAAAATTAGGACACCCCAAACTACATGCACATGGCGATTTCTAATAGTATTTCTCTTCTTTTTAATTTCTAGCACTTGGTTATATGTGTTTATAGCATGCATGTATATATAGCACGTTTTTTTAAAAGCAGAATATATAGCATGTTGTTGCATGTCAGTTATTCGTCCATATTTTGTAAGGTACTCCGTATTATTTTATTATCAGACCTAATTGTTAAAAAAATGGTGCTTGTTATTCCAAGTTATATTGATCCACCTGAATTAACGCTGCAGGGTCGTGGAAAGAAGTGGTTAAAAAGAGTGCAAAAGGAGTGGAAAATGCTAGGAAATAATAACTTGCCAGGTACGTACGGTAACATGCGAGAAAATGCTAATTCAATTCAACACTTCTTTTTTAACTACGCGAGGGCAGGGTAGTCCTGCTCTTTGAAATGGATGGTGGATGCACGATGTCTCTCGATCGATCTTCTTGCTACATTATCTGAACACTGTATTACTGCAACTAATAACAATGTGCTAGACTGCGGCTACGTCATTCGATCAATTGAACATTATTTTTCTTCATTCACCATGTCATCTAATCTAATAAAATGATGAAATTTGTCATTCAGACACCATCTACGTCAGGGCATTTGAGGACCGCATGGACCTGCTCCGAGCAGCGGTGGTGGGCGCGAGCGGGACGCCATACCACGACGGCCTCTTCTTCTTCGACCTGCAACTGCCGCCCTCATATCCCGCCGACCCGCCACTGGTGAACTACCGCTCGTTTGGGCTCAACGTGAACCCCAACCTCTACCCCTCTGGAACCGTGTGCCTCAGCCTCCTAGACACGTTCGGTGGCAAGGACGGCGAGCTATGGTCGCCGGAAACATCGAGCGTCCTGCAGATCGTCGTCTCCATCCAGGGCCTCGTGCTCACTGCCCAGCCCTACTACAACGAGCCCGCCTACGAGGCTCAGGTCCGCACGGGGGTGGGCCGCCGCAATGAACTCCCGTACGGCGAGAATGCCTGCCTGCTCACCCTCGAGACCATGCTTCACCTCATCCGCCGACCACCGGTGGGGTTTGAGATGTTTGTCAGGGATCACTTCCGACGGCGTGGACGGTGCATCCTTCGCGCATGCCAGGCATACATGGAGGGCTACCTCGTGGGCACGCTCGATGGGGAGGGATGCCCCACGGAAGGGAGCAGGGAGCGGTCGTGCTCGGCTGGATTCAGGATTGCCCTGCAAAATGTCTTGCCGCGATTGATAGAAGCATTATCGCTGGAATTGCCGCCCAAGGTCCACCCTGCCTGAATATTGCTACCTAGTAGCTAAATATGTTGGATTTTATGGTTAGTTCAGTTATATTTAACTGCGTGTCACTACTGTTACATTAATTTGTAAAGTGTTACAGAGCAATTATTGATTTGAGATTTAATCCCTCCACCCTTCTTGTCAATGATCAAAACATTTTAAACAAATTTTGCTCAAGAGAGTAGTGTCGGTACCAAAACAAATTCGATAATGAAAGCTTTTATATATTGATCTAAAATTAGATATATTGAGGTGATTCAATTGAACCAAGATCACTCGTTCTCAATGTCTCAAGATCTACAATTGCACCGACCAAGATCACCAACTCGACATTTGATTGGAGACGGGTTGCAAGCGAGGTTGTTCAAAAAATCATTCTCGCAGCGCTACAGTGCCTCACGGCGGGGACACGCGCAGCCGAAGCTGCCTCACGCGGTCACGCC
The DNA here is from genome assembly GCA_022530915.1 of Paspalum notatum. NCBI lineage: Eukaryota > Viridiplantae > Streptophyta > Magnoliopsida > Poales > Poaceae > Paspalum > Paspalum notatum. The sequence continues at coordinate 6,833,669 of CM039690.1, read as the reverse complement.
CGCTCAGCTGCCCCCCCGGGCTCCCGCCGCCTCTCCTTGCCGTACCCGGTTCCCCCGCCGCCGCTTCTCACCCAGGCGCCCGCCGCCTGCTACCTTCGTCGACATAGCTGCCCAGATGCAATGGTGACGACGCGCGGCGGATCGAAAACGAAGCCCCACGCTCCGGACGCCCTTCATCCCAGGCGGCCGTCGAAGATAGTTTGAGCTCGAATGGTGTTGGTGAGAACGACACCGGAATCAACTGCATCCGGTCGTCGTTCTTCTGTCACTGCTCAACCTCCGCCGCCTGCTGTTCGTCGTTCATGGACCCGTACCAAGGTGAACCCACTTGCTGATGCCCTTTGGCCGCTGGTCACCTGATGCAATTTGGTAGCCTCAAGTTCTTTGTTCATTGCTTATCTCACCATGTTTCACTACTGCCCCCTTTAATCTGTGCATTTTCTATGATTTAGTGGTATGTACAGTACCATTTTCGCATGGCATATCTGCACTAGATTTACCGAAGTGTTTATTTGGGCTTGGAAGTTACCTTAGTCTATTGGTAAAATGGATAACTGGTTAAAGTACTCGGAACCTCTGTCACAAGATGTGGGTTTAAATTTTTTTGTCTTGGGAGATGTATCTATATAACTTGGACTGAAGCTGACAGACACTCAAAAGTGAACAAACATGTTCTGATGAGCAGCTGTATCTTTAGTGGTGGCCTGGTGGGAATGAATTGCTCGATGCAAGTTGTTCTCTGTGCATCATCCTGATGACAATAAAACATAATAGTATCTCACTGGTTTGCACACCAATATGTGAAGAAAACACAGTCCTCTACCTGTATAATAGAAGCAAGGAGCATTCCAAGGTAGAGGCTAAGGGCCTCAGCGTGCAAAGGAGAAGCAGCATGTATATGTGGTTCTTGCTTGGATTTGCAATGCCCAAGGAGATTGGTCGCTTGTATTAGCAAAGTAGATACCCAAGCCGGTCTCCTGGTTATGATGAAAAGATGCATCTGTTTTACAATGACAGTTGTCATCAAGAAAAAGATTATATTCAACCTGTCCAGAGGGTGCAGGATCATTGTTTACTTGATCTTTGAACAGAAATTGTTCAATATTGTAGGCACTATATTGTGCTTTAAGGTCCCCTTTGGCATGAAAAATCACAGAATGGATCGAGCAAGATTTATTTTGGAACTTTAGATTATTTTTTGCTTTTCAAATATGCCAAAGGATATAACAAGCAAGATCAATATTTTCTGAAAGATTCATGTATTTTTAACATCTACGTCATCTGATGTTTGAGATCCGTACGATCCACTTTGGCCATAGATTCTTTTTCGCGGGCCGGCTGCCAATGCGTTCTCGGCTTCTCGCTTGGCGTAGGTGCCCCACTGCACAATTCCTATGCATGCGGCGCGGGCTGACGTGCACAGCGGGAACATGCAACCGGCACTCCAGCAGGACAGCAGTGGACTTTAAAACACGTCGCTGCCAAGGATTGCTTGTGCCACGCAGTTGGCATCCTTTGTCCCGTAGGATAAGTAGAGCTAATTATTCCGAATTGGAAGCCTTAAAATCATTTACCAGTATTTCATAAACCCGTTGTCTTTTTTTTCCAAATCATTTGGACTACATTATAATATCCGATATGTGTTTACTTTTTATATTTTTAGTTCCTTTTAAATTTTCAACATTTTGAAAAAAAAATCCAACATTTTAGACTTACAGTTTCAACAATTTGAGTTCATTATTTCAACATTTTACATAACAAATGTTGAACTAGGTTTTGCAAAAATGTTGAACTAGTTTTCTCAAATTGTTGTACAAGATTTTGTAGAACGAATGCGTGTAGTTGTGTTTAAGAAAAACACCTATGTCAAATATACTATATTAAAGCTCCAAACTGATTTTAATGGTTCAACAAATAACCTTTTATTGTCAACATTATGAAACAACACAAAATCATAATCATCTATGTACGTGATTAAATGATGGATGATTGGTCATACTATAAACAAACAAACTTTGCCAGACTCCGCCCAACTGGGCTCGATGGAGGCCGCTAGGCCTCGGATGGCTTCTGGTGTATTTGTGGGCCATTCTAGGCTTTTGGTATAGATGTACGTGCAACACGCACGTGTTGTGAGATGACCAAACAGTTAATAGGAAGGAGAAAAAAGAAAATAAAATTAAAAGGAAGAAGACCTAATTGATTGGCGTCATTCTTTTCTCATTAAAACCAAGAGAAGTAAAGTAACAAGTGGGTATGGGTATAAAATGAGATGAAAAATAAAGAGAGAAAGTGGATAAAACATTTTGCATCTATGGGTTTTTGGTCTTTTCACCCCTTTTCAACATTTTTCAAACTGCACGGTGGGGCTAGCGTGAGGGGTATACCTATGCCTTTCTAGGTAAAAAAATATTTTTAAAAAACTCGCTCTTTTACGGTGTAGATAGATAGATAAACAACTTTCTTGCGGAAGGTCTATAGGACCCCCGCCTTGTGCATCCCTAATTCCCTAGCGTTGCATGCTTGATTCATACTCCTTTGCTCTCGGCAGTAAATCAAGCGGAGAGAAATAATTACTTTATACACTCATTGGTCTTTGACACAATAAAGACACTGTCCGCTCTAGCACTGCGGTAGATAAGGAGAGGGAGCAAAAAAAATCGATAACAAAGTGCACTCTAAAGCAGGCATCCGGCTGCCACACCAAAACCGCTGGAACGAAGTCTTGTATATGAAGTAAAAAAACCACACAGACTAAGCAAGTGGCCTGTGGATTTTAGAATTTATATAGATCAATTAGAAATCAGTTAATTATATGAAAGCTAGGTAGCAGGTTTCTTTATCTAAGATATGTTGTTTGTATGCTAGTTTTCAAAACAACTGTTGGAGTAAGAAACAGACCAAGCATGTAGTGTTCTACTCCATTTTAGGTGATGTAAACGGCGTCATTTAGACAATTAATCTAAGGTCACATGGACAAATAAATCAAAGTTGGCTTTTTGAATACATGATTTTATCTTTCATCGTATTCGATAATTTAGCAAGGTAAATCGTGTTTAGATAACTTTTAATGATAAAAATCACAACGAATAAATGTACTTACATAGTTTATTTATTGATGAATGGTCAAGAGTTGTATCCAAAAGTCAAAGGTGGCATATATTCAAAAATAGAGGTATTAATTGAGAAGCCACCATAAAAGTAACAAAACATAAGCCGGTAACCAATATCATTAGGAAAAGGAAACCTTTGCTACAATTGAATTGGATTTCCTATCTCACTCCTCCAAGATGACCCCTTTACTTAGGATGGGTTGGTATATTTCAATAATATGTCCATTATTGAGAGGGACATGAACATAGTTATGGGAAGAAAAAAATCATTGTATAGAGTTCAATATTAGTTAGATCATGAATTATGGAGGTTTTATGTTGGTACCAAAACAAGATATATTATATAGAGATAGACAAAACAAGAACATAATTTATTAATGGGTGAAGGTATTACACTACTAAAAAACCATTTTCTAGACACATCCCATGTTTTAATTAAATTATAGACCACATGTAGAAATGGTAGGTATGTCATGTACATTTGAATCGCCTATACGGAGATAAAAAATTTCGCAAGTGATTACTTATGTGAACCATCTGTCGAAATGGATTATTTTGCACAAGTGGTTGACACAAGGAACTACTTGTGGAAAAGCAAGAAAATTGTCATTTTTACCTTTTTAATTAAGTTGAGTTTTACAATGAAGTTTAGTGGAGGATCATATCATGTATAACCCTATCTATCATAAAATTATAATGTATTCATATCTCTTGGATACACGTGTTATTCGGAATTTACACTGTTGTGTAATAATTCATTAATGAAAAATTTAATATTTTATATTTTTTATAAATGTTTCATAAATCAAAGTATATATGGGAATGTGTATGATATATCTATAAAACATCATTGCTAAATTCAACTTAATTAAAAGATAGAAAAGGTGATCTTTTAGATATTTTCACGTGCAGCTCACAGAAGGAACAACATGTGAAAAAATCATTTTGATTGTGTTGTTTCTTAAAAGATATAAATAATTAATTTTTGTAGTATTGTGTCTATGAAAGTAGACCTGCTGCATTAAATTTTATGCCAAGAAAGTGGATTTTGTTAAGATTTGTATCTTAATGAAGATGCATCTTTGCTCGATCTTGTATTTAATTCTTTGACACGTCACAAAAGAAATAATTTTTGACACCTAATTAATGTGTGAAATCACCCTTTGGAATTAACCTCATTTGTGATTTAGTTCATTGGCATAAATTAAATCTCATATAAAATGTTTTGCTTATATGGTAAGTAATTGAAGAAAAGAGATAGAAACAATATCTTTATGAAGATATAATCTAGGCATGAAAACCACACTATCTATTAATTTGTGATTTCTAAGAAAGAACACCAAGGTACTATATCTTTAAAGGACCATGTCAATATCTCTTCACATTATATTTATCTATGGAGAGCGGTAAGAGAAACAATAATTTGAGATTACAATATTAATAAGGTAGTGTGGAGAATATTATTGGCTCCTTGTTTAAGGAGGGGTGCACGTACAAATCTAAACCATGTAATAAAAATAGGATTTACAATGCATATCATTTTTCTAAAGCTATTTGCCATGTGTATTTTCATATATGGGATGTGCTAATTAACCTAATGTGCTTGATGGAACCAATCATAGAAATTGATCAAACAACATGTTGGGATGATGATTAACCATTCCACCCCTCATCCAGATAACCCACATTTCCCATTTTTATTTTTTAATCAATAAACATTATATGTATAATACACATAAACCTATATAAGAAAAGTTATATATACAATTTGTATAACTATATAAGCAATTCATACACAAATTCATATGTGCAAATTTTACAAACAAAAAATATTTATTCAAGCTTAATTTGAGAAAATTCTAGAAACAAAAATTGGGAATAAAATTGGTTGAGTTTGTACCAATCTTGTGGAATCCTTATGGCATGGCTCAATCCATAGAAATTGTGGAGGAAATATAACATGAGGTACAACCTCTTGGAAACTTTTGTATCTCTCTCTTCTATTTCTTGTGTTGCAAACAAACACCATTGAATACTTTTTTGTGTTTTCAATTCCTATAGGACTACAAGTGACATGTAGTTCTAATCTTGTGTGTTTCGTATTTCCTTTGTTTTAGAAATCATACATTTCAAAGGAGGCCTGAGAGTGCAAACCGCCGTCCTCATCTCTCTAGTTGATCCTTTTAGTATAATTATGGTATATACATCACAACCTTCACATTCAATGCTATCAAAGAAAAGAGTCAGTGAGAATGTTCTCATGCACTTAGAGTGTAAGTCATGGAGGTGTACTCGCCTAATTATACTCATGTTTTTCTCTAAAAGGCGCAGAGGAGACCCATGTTTCTCACCAAAACAGGGAGATTTTGAAATGGGTAGAGAACCGTGTTGACCACATCTCAGTGGGCTCACTAAAAGGCAAAGTGACTTCCAAACCACTTCAAAACATGATTTAAACATAATAAATAGATGTGACAAAGTACTACACAGTAGCGCAATAACTTCCTTCTCCTCTTTTCTTCTACATACAATAGATCTCTTATGAAAAAAGGTAGGGAGAAAATCCAGAGTGGCCAATGATATAATCCGCATGCAAATATGCCGAGTTTGGCTCTAGATTTTGCACTTTTTTTTTTGCATGAACAACATTACGTGTGAATCAAAATAATCTCTTCGGTCCTCTTATTTGTGTCGAGCTCGCTTCCTTTTTCATCTTCTACTTGATTGATACTTTGGTCTAATTATCCCCCTTTGTAAAAATGGATGAATTTTTGAAGTATTGAATTCCTATATGAAAATTTATTGTATAGCCCTTTAGAATAAATGATCGAGTTGCTACATATGCTATAAAATTCCTATAGAATGACTTAGTCCCATAGAAATAGTGGAGGAAATCCTCATCCTATTGGAAACTTACCTTTTTTCTCCCTCCCTCCCTTATTTCCCGTGTTTCATCTAAACACTCCATTAGAAACTTTTCTATGTTTTCGATTCCAATAGGATTACAAACGACATGTACGTCTAATCTTGTGTGCTTTCCTAGCTATCCCCATGTTTTCGAAATGATATGTCTCAAAGGAGGCCTCAGAGTGTATGTCTCCACCCTCATAGCTACACTACCCTTTTGGTCTAATTAGGGTATGCACGCCATTATCTTCACATTCGATGGCCTCAATGAAAACAGTTAGTGAGAGGTTCTCACACGCTTAGAGTAGCAAGGCACACAGGTGTCCTCGCCTAAACATACCCATGATTCTTAGTTATCAAAAAGGCGAAGAGGAGACCCATGTTTCTCTCTAAAGAGGGGAGACTTTGAAACGGGGCGGAATGCCGTGTTGACCGCACCTCAGTGGACCCGGCCGCTAAAAGGCAAAGTGGCTTTCAAACTACTTCGAAAACGTATGCATAATCAATGGATACGACAAGGCACCCTTGCACGACAGCGCAATTACTTTTCTCCTCTGCATCGAACGGGTTTCTTTTGAAAAGGTAAGGCGGAAACACCAGAGTGGCCAAAGAAATAACCCCCCTGCGGCGAACACGCCGAGTTTCGCTCCATATTTCTCACTGGTTTTTCTTTTCACACGAACACACGCTACATGGGGATCGAAACCACCTCTCTGATCATTTTCCTTCGCTTTCGGACCCCTCGCCTTTTCGCATCATGTACATGATTGATACTCATACTCCAAGTCTAGCTATAGCGCACGTTGCGGTCATCGTATCCATAGGCTCCTCCAGCTACACGGCCGTTCCGGGCTAATTAGGGCACCCACAAACGCCATGATCTTCACATTCCCACTTGTACGCGCTAAAACTCCCTGGCTCCTCCTATTTATGAACAAGGTTCCTCACGGGCGAGGAGGAACCCCATGTTTTCCAACACACACCGCGTGGTTTGGCCGGCCGGCCGGCCAGCCCTAACCCCAAATTTAGCCGCCGCTCCAAATTCACCACGGTACCCATGCCACATCCACACGTTAAGCAGCGAAAGCCACGTTCCCACACCGCCATTGCCAAACGCAGCAGCAGCAATAAAGGGCCGAAGGGCCCCCTCATCGCCATCCTGAGTAGAGAGGGGGGGAGAAATTGCAGGCAGGCCGAAAACGAACACAAAAAACACCCGTGCCCGGGCCGCCCTGAGGTTCACACCAGGAAATCCCCGTCCTGCCCTCCCGCACGACGCCACGACGCCCCCACCCCGGCGGCCCGGCCGCCTCCACCCCTCGCCTCGCCTCGACTACAAGTACCCCCCCCGCCCACGCCGAGCCTCCCACCCTCGCGCACCCCGCTCGTCGCGTTCGCGCCGCGCGCCCCTGCTCCGCTCCCATGGCGGACTGCTTCGCGCTGGAGGCGGTGGACGACCTGCACCGGCGCTGGCTGCCGCGGGAGATCTTCGCGGACATTGGCATCATCGACCCCGAGCCGCCCGCGCCGCCAGAGGCCGCCGCCGCCGCCGCCGCCGCGGGCGTGGAGGAGCTCGCGGCGCAGCTCGCCGGCATCCTCGGCGGCAGGGGCAAGGCGTGCCCGCTGGTCCCCTCGCCGCCGCCCCTCGCCGCGCAGGTGCGTCGTCAGTGGCCGTGGTTCTCTCTCTCTCTCTCTCAAGCTCCGGTTCCAGCCGCCCCTTCCCTGGCTGCTCGGTGTCCTAGCCTGGCCTGACAGAGGCGGCTCGCTCCGTTGGTTGTGCGCAGGTCTGCGGGCTTCAGGACAGCGTCGTCGTGGCGGCCTGCGGCGCAGGAGGCGCAGGCGGAGAAGGGAAGGCCGGCGGCGCCGTCGCGTGGCCGTTCGTGCCGTACCCGCACGTGCAGTGGCAGGTGAGCGAGAGCACCCAGAACCGCCACCCCGTTCGTTCTCCGCCTTCCTCGTTCCGAGGTTTTCCCGGCCGATTTGTCCGCCAACAAAACCCCCCGCGTTCGTGCGCGCGTCAGTGTTTTTTTTTCCCCTTTCGGTTCTCCGTGTTTCCTTCTCCCGGCCGCGGTTCCGGCCGCCGCCGCCGCCGGTTGTTCCGTGTTCTCGGCGATCGACAACTGGTCGTCGTCGTCCTGCTGCTACTGCGAACTACCAATCTCTGGCAATCTGGCGTGGCAGTAAAGAGAGAAAGCATGTTTTCCCTTTGGAAAGCGATCGCCCTTGCCGAGTTGGTAACTTGGTAGCAGTAGCAGTATCAACTTTTTTCCCTGCTCCTTCTTTTGGCATTTCTGTCGCGTCGTGCGGGATCATGGAGGAACTCCGTCCTGCCTCGCGACTCGTCTCCGGGAGAGAGAATGAGAGATGAAGAGTCGAAGATGATGATGGCTAACCCCTTGCGCGTCGTCGCGTTACTTGCAGGTGGCGAGCAGCCTGGCGAACCTCGGCGGCGTGCTGGACTACGACTACGACTACCCGGCGCCGCCGCCGCCCGCGCTGCCCTGCTGCGTGCCGGCGCCGGCCAACCTGCGCGCCGGCACCGGCGTGTTCCTGCCGCGCGCCGACGCCTACTACCGCGGCCACGCCGCCGTCTCCGGCTCCGCCCCGCCCAAAGGTAAAAACCAACCGCCGCCGCCCGCCCGCCCGCCGGTCCTAAACGTGTCTCCGGTTCTTGAATCTTTTTGCTACTGCATTGTTGATCTATCCATTCAACTGCGAATGCATGATCGTGTCCACGGTTCATCAATAAATGATGGCCTTCCCAACAAGTGCATACTAGGCACGGACAGCACAAGCTGCAATTGAGTGCTTCCTAGTCCTCGTTCCCGAGACTCGGCGTGCACGCGCTCCTCGAGCAGCGCGACGCGTCGCCGGCGGCGCCGATGCATGGCAAGCCGCAGCGGCAGCCGCCGAGCATTTGCACCGGGTTTTTCGTGCAGCGGGACACAACACAGCAGACAGCAGACAGGGCGTGGTTCATGCAACTGCCTCCTCTGCCGCAGTGCAGCGCCGATCGATGCTTTTTGGCGGTGGTTTGTTGGGGGGTTGTTTTTGGTTTAGCACCTGGTGATCGCGTGGGCCCACCGGGCCTCTGGCATGCAAACTGTTCCATTGGATGCCAATGCCATGGAAGGTGGGTGACGTCGACGGTGGCGTGGGGAGAGATTATTAGCAGTAGTAGTAATTCGTAGCAGCAGTAATGTTTTTTTTTTTGTTTGGAAAAAAGGTTGTTGTTTTGCATTTACACTGGTGGTGGTTGCAACTGCAGTGGTAGAGAGAAGCAATTAAATATCAGTTGCATTTTAGTGTAGTGTAGTGTAGTGTAGTAGTAGTAAATAAATAGAATCGCTGCCACTGAAAGACAGATAGTAGCAGCACTTACTGATAGACATTCGTTGATACGTAATCTCACTGCAGAAAGAAATGTGAAGGATGGTGACGAAGAGGTGCGTGTGTTTTTTCTTGCAGGTGGTGGGGTGGCGACAAGGTCGTCGTGGGGCGGGGGGAGCGGCGGCAGGCCGGCAACGGGGACGAAGCAGGAGCGGCAGCAGAACAAGCCGGCGACGGCGACGCAGCAGCAGGCCCAGGCGGCCGGGCCCGAGGTGGCGCTGCCCCAGGACTGGAGCTACCGCTGATCGTCGCATGGGCCGACGCGAAGCAGGAAGATGATGGCTAACAAGGGAGGAGGGGAGGATTGGTACTGGTCTGGTAGTAGTTGTTCTCTCGGTAGTGGCAGTAGCCAGGAAAGAAAAAGGAATAACAATAAGGTGATGAACTGATGATGGTGGTGTGTGGATATTGTAGTTGTAGTTGGGGAGATCAACAACACAACAACAGCAGCAGCAGCTGTCAGCAAAGGGGCAAAATGGGCTATAGTAGTAGAGCAGGAGTCTTGTTGTAGTACTAGGGTGTCGTCTTCCTTCTCCGGTGGTCGTATGTTGCCGTAGCGAGCGAGCGAGCCTATGGGGTGATCCTGTGTGCCGTCTGTTGTTGGCTTGTTGCTGGGAGCTGGAGGGACAAATAAATTTTAAAAAAAAAATAAGAACCGTTATTATGTATTCCTCAGAAATGGAAATAAACCAGTAATAACTATAATATTATACTGTCGTCGTCTTTGTTTAGTTCCACGTGGTGGCGGGTGTCCCATCTCGTTCCTGCGGTGGTGCAAAACGTACTACGTGATGTTTAGGTGAAAGCCCGCGCCGATTGTTTTACTGCGGCGGCACCCGTGACCGTGAGGCCGTGACGTGACACTGGGGGCACAGTGCACGCGCACGGCACGGCGGCAGCGAGCGGCGCTGGTGGTGGCAGGAGGGCGGTAAAAAGTGCGCGGCGCCGTCCCTGTGGTTCACTTTTACCGTTGCGGGGGATGGGATGGGCAGGCACAGGCTGACACGCAGGCAGGCAGGCAGCGCGCTCCTCTTGGCAGGGCAGCGGAGGGAGCGGGAGAGCACGGTGGACTGACTGGTGGGCAGCAGCCAGCAGGCACGCCCTGCGGAGGCGAAACAGAGAGGGAGAGGGGGATAGAGCAGGATGGCGCTCGTTTGGCGCGTTGCACGGAAGAGGGGGAGGGTCGGCCGGCTCTGGCTCCGGCGCAGCAGCACCCAGCAACCAGCATTGAAGCAAGGAAAGCTGCGGCTGCTGCTGGTGGTGGCCTGCAGCAGCCAGCCGCAGAGCGAGCGAGCGAGCGAGCGGGCGCACCCCGGCCACCGCCCCACCTGCTGCCTCCGGAGCCCGGACTCGGGTCAAAACCCACAAGAAAGCACGGACGGGGGTGGTCGCCTGGCCGGCCGGTGTCTCTTTTGAAACAGTAGGGGCCCCTGGGCTGTAGACTGTCCTACAGCTCGGTAGTGTCAAGTGTGGAACTGGGACGACAAGACGAGACGGGCCGGCACGGCACGGCAGGGGGTGGCGCGGCTGCTGCGGCGCCGTGCGTGCCAACGTGCGCGGGCGGCCCCTGCGTGAGTACGGCAGGCAGCCACTAGGGTCGCCAGGTTTTGGGCTTTCCGGCCGGCACCGGGGAAAGGCCGACGGATCGGACCGTGCTGTCCCCTCCCCTCCCCTCCCACGGAGGCGACCCAGCTGTTGAATCCCAGCTGGTTTTATGACCGACCGAGCAGAGGCTACCGTTTTTTTTTTTTTTTTTTTTGAGCACAAGACTACGGTTTTCTTGAAACCATCAACTTGCAAGAACAGTGATTTTTTTTTTTTTGAGGGGTGCAAGAACAGTGATTTGAATGTGCTGTTTTTCTCACGAGGCCCGCAATGGTCTGCATCGGGTCCGCAAGGAATTGGGCCCCCACGTGCGTGGCCTAAAGAATGTTCGTGCTGTTGTAGGAAAAGGAACGGGCGACCAGTCACTTGGGGCCTAGCTGCTCGGCCCATCCACATCACCGATGGAATGGAAGTGATACGAGACGACCAATCAACCTTCAATTGATACGGCCATCTGACGTGGCGTTCACCGGATTGCCCGTCCAGTGATGCATGTTTCTCAGCACCAGGCTCTGATGGCCGCAGGAAATATGCAGGTCAGTGTTTGAGCAGCCACCGGAGCTGGAGGAGAACACGGCGCCGCGAGGGCGAGGCGTTTTACGACTCAGAGCTCACCACCGGACACGCAGCGACGCCACGGAGGACGGCGAACGTGCGATCAGGATCAGAAAACACACACTGGGACTAAACAGCCGAGATCACTGATGAAAGGAAAGGCAGTTACACAGTTACTGACGAAACACACAGTGAACGGAGCTCGCAAACAGCCCAGAGCGTCAGAGGAAGTTGGCGGCGAGGGAGACGAGCGCGAGGAGCGCCACCGCGGCGGAGCAGCAGGTCGTCCGGCCGGCGGCCGCGGTGAAGAAGTAGTAGTAGTTGCCGTTGCTCGGTGGCCGCCCTCCTCCGCTGCCCTGCTGGCCCGGCGAGCCTCCCCCGCCGCCCGCGCTGTTCGGCGGCGCGGTGCTGGCTCCGGCGTACGGCGACGAGGGCGGCGGGGGCGACGAGCACGCCGGCGGCGCCCCGCACGCCGCGCACTTGCTCACGCACAGCACGTTCGTGTCCGGCCCGCCCGGCGCCGCCGGCTGCTGCTGCTGCTGGCCGTCCGTGGCCTCGCCGCTGGAGGACGTCGCCGTCGCGATCGCGGACACCACCACCAGAACCAGCAGCAACATCGAACGCGTCGCTCTTCCGCGCACCGCCATGGCTGCTGCTGCTGCTGCACCACCGAGCGAGCACCTCACCATGCGACGTGCGTGCGTGGTGGTTTACTTGCGAGGTGGAGAATGGGATTCCTGCGGCACTTGTGTGCTGGGTGCAGAGCTTATTATATATGGAGTGGTATATAAAGCACGGCAAATGCGCGGAGCTTGAAGATGAAGCTCCATGGGGAATATGAGCTGCCGGCGTGGATGTTGCACAAGGTGGCTGTAAAGCGAGATGCTTCGATTCTTAGCAGCAAAGGGTTTGCGGATGCTCGCGTTGCGCCACCTGAGTTCCTACCTCTTCGCCGCCTGATTTTTCTACCTCGATGCTAAGTTACACTAGTACCACTTTTTTTCTAAAAAAAATAGAGATGATCCGGGAACCGGGATGCCAACCAACCCTTTCTGGAGCCGTGCTGATAATCCAGATGTTTGGCCAATGACATTCAAACTTCTTTTATATTTGTATAACTTGCTCAAGGAACAATTCGAAGTCATTATATTTATCTTAGTATCAGGTTCAAAAATAAGGAATTCTAAATCATTGATAGTCATACCATGTTTGCAGAGAACAGCATCTCAGGAAACACCATGTTAACAGTTAGCCAAATCATGGTGACAAACTGACAACTACTGCCTCCAATCGTATCTGTTTGTCGCTCGAGACAAACATTTTAGCCTCCCCTTAGTTCATTATGCATGTCCTAAACGTCAAATAAAAAAGATTGGAGGTAGTGCTTTAATAAAGTAACCGAGAGCAGGAACTTTTAGAGAGAAAAAAAATGGAGGAGGGTGCAAGCAGGTAAGTGCTCATCCCAACGAACCAAGAGAGTTAAGCTACTGTGTGTCTATGTCAACTAGCATTAACCATGCCGTCAAGATAACCCAAGCATTCAGCACAGTGATGTTCAGTATCCAGAAGGAATTTTACACCGCAACAAAGCTTTAAAAGACGGATGACTCAACTATCAAATCTAACTGAGAAAATTGATCAACTAGTGGGTTCAAGTGCAGAAGCTGAACCAAGCATTGAGCACAGTAATTGATGATCAGCACCAAGGAGGAAATTTACGCCGCAGGAAAGCTTTAAGAGACTTGTAACTCTGCTATCAAACTGAGAAAGTTCATCAACTGGTGGTTCAGGTGCAGAAGCTGAAATTATATCTGAAATTAGACATCTTCCTAGCCCCCAGCTGAAAAGAATACATTGGACAGAAAATACATCATATGGAACAATTAATCACATTATCACAAACATTTCTTTAATAATGGGAAGATCGTTTCTGTTGAGGTATAAAAAACAGTACATGCCACAAACCACAACTTGGAAATTAGGGCAATGCCCAGTGACCGAACGTTTAGACATATTGACCCCAACAGAAACCTAAATCTAACGCAGGCATTACATTAAAAAAACTGGAACCGTAAACAACATCAAGGTCCAAAATGCTAGGTATGAGAGCATGAGAAGCTCGAGCACAGCGATGCCAACTAACAACTCTGAAACATGGATCATAGGTCATACTCGGACAATGTCCTAATAAGGTTTAACAAGATGGGGATGGAAGGGACAATAACTCACCTGGTTGCTGTGGCCACACTTCTTCTTGCGACAGTTCTTGGTCCCAGGTTTCAGGGTAGCATAGCACCTGCAAGGGGAAAAAAAGTGGATAGTGAAGATCCGCTTTGTCATATGCATCTCAAGAACAAATGATTAACCAACTTTTGTTGGGGAATTCTGAACCAACTTTACATCTAGAAAATCCAATAGAGAATAGAACATGCAAGAATAATTGCAGGTCAAATATGTGTGATTTGGGTTTGTTCCACAAGGTGGTTAACTCAGTCGCACATCTGATTGATGCTTAACCAAATTTGTTTCCAGATAGCAGTAATTTCGACTACTAGTATAAACGGTTCGATCTCACAAAGTAGAACAATGGATCAGTAGCAGATTAATGAACAGGGAGTACTGACTGGGAAATTGGCTCAAACACAAGTCATCTTCACGATCGAGACAATATATTTGTAGATCAATCATCATCCTGCGGTACTATCCAATAATGGACCTCAAAACCAAGCAACCAAGTACTGGTAGACAAGATGACGAACCAAGTACTAGCTACCTGTGCATGCGGTGACAAACATCTAACAAATTTTTACACACAAGCAGTGCGCACGCAAGCAATGCAGTTATGTGCAGATGCGAGTTAAGCGACCATCATTGCGGTCACCCAATTGGATCAGTACTCACTTGCGGCAGACCATCTTGTTGAGGTTGTGCTTGTAGGCGAGGGCGCGGAGGTTCGGCGCTATCCAGCAGCCGCAGCCGCCGAGGAGGCCGAGGTGCAGGTGAAGCGTGGACTCGTTCCGGAGGTTCGGCCCTCGAAGACGAGCCGCTGCTGCTCCGCGGGGACACCTACACGCGCGCACACGGGGATCCATCCCATCATCAAGCACCGATCGAGCAAAATCCGGCATGGACGCGACGGATGTATGAATAGGCTAACACCCCTTTGCCGCTCACAGAGGCGTTGCTAATTAGTACTTTTATGGACTTTTATTTGGCCCATACCGGCCCATGTCACACCCCGGTCCAGCCCACACGCACGAATCTTGCAACGGCGCCCTCCCTCCTTTCATTCCTCCACGGCGATCGGCGACAGCCACCACCATCCCGAGTCACCGACCCGCCACACCGGTGGTTGACGCGGGCACCGCTCCAGTCCGCCACCACTCCGCATTGCGTCGCCTCGCCGAAGCGCCTCCATGGACGCCCTCCCTTCGCCGACTCGCCGGGGAGCGAGGGGAACGGCGGAGCGATGGAGCGGAAGGGGCCAGGGCTGCCGAAGGGGGCGGATGAGCTGTCGCGGCAGCCGAGCGCGCTGAGGCTCGCGCTGCAGCGGAGCGAGGAGAACACGGAGCGCATGGTCGCCTCGCTCGGCTCCTTCAACCGCCTCTCCAGAGCGCTCGACGACTCCGCCCGCCCCGCCCAGGTTCGTCCTCCGC
Source organism: Paspalum notatum (assembly GCA_022530915.1). Lineage (NCBI taxonomy): Eukaryota > Viridiplantae > Streptophyta > Magnoliopsida > Poales > Poaceae > Paspalum > Paspalum notatum. The sequence continues at coordinate 6,818,443 of CM039690.1, read as the reverse complement.
GCTCCTGCTTGCTGGTCCGTCCCCGTTTCGCGTGGGAGGAGGAGGGAAGGAGGCTGGTGGCTGGAGAGGAGAGCTGTGTCTGATTCGGCCGTGTCGCACTCGTAGGTGAGGGCGCAGGCCATCCTGAAGGCCCAGGAGAACATCGACAGGGCGATCGGATCCGCAGAGACCATGCTCCAGCAGTTCGACGTCGTGCGCCAGGTGAGAGTCTGCTCCTCTTGTCCCTCCTGTTTCGGTTGGAGAATGGCGCTGAACCCTAGCAAGGTTGAGTTGGATTGGGCGAGTTTTGGGTTTGGTTGGTATCGGACGACTTTTGGACGGGATTCCGGGCGCCAAAAGCTGCATTCAATGCCCACGAACGGGTTTTGGACTTTTGGTGCGTGCCAAGTACATATTACAAAATTCGAAAAGTATTAGAGGTTCATACGGATGGGTTCTAAGTTCGTGTTTCCGTATGTGAATGTTCATATTATTAGTTCCCATATTGGTGCAGCTGCAATCGGCTGTTTCAGCGTCAAGAATAAATTCAAATAATTAATTAATGATTAGCTTATCACTCTTGTTAGTGCAGTTTTCAGTGCTTCGTTGAATTCTTCCGCGGGATGTTATAATCGGTATATCTTCGGCCTAGAGAATTTATCCATATTGATATATTGGTTGCAAAGTGACGATTGGTTTTCTTGTTGCAAGACATTGATAGTTACAGAATTTGATTAGCTTCTGTATTTTTGCTAGCTCAATGCTTTATCAGTTTCTGACTTTCTTCAGCAGATGTTATAATGGGTATCTGTTAGATCATTTAAAAATGATTTATCCAAAGAGCGTACTTGTTACCATTTTATAGCAGTGACATATGCACAAATCATGCATACTGAGGTGGGTCCAAGCATTTAGCAGCTGAGTCGTATGCGTAGTCATTCTCTTTCTTATGCATAGTCATTCTCTTTCTTATGAACATGCAGCTATTTTTGGATAGTTTTGCACCATTAAATATTGCTGTAACTTTGTCAGTTTGACTTATATGTGAGTACGGTTTGAACAGTACATTTAGTCAGCTCAATTAATTAATGCGATATGTATTTTTGAGCTTTAGTCTGAGGCTGTGATATTGAGGGGTCCACATGAGGATTTGAAGAGATACATGGAAGTTGTGGATATGCTGAAAGATGTTGGCCACTTTGTTTCCTCAAACAAGAACTTTAAGAGCTGTGAAGGAATTCTGAATGAAGTCAGCAACCTCTTAACCAAGTCTTCCCTGATGATTGAGGAAGAATTCAAACACTTAATGGATACTTACAGGTAAGATTTACACTGCATTCGTTTCTGAACCACACTCACTTTAAGTCCTTACAATTTGTAGGATATTAGGTTTTGTATTTCCTGGAGCTCTTTGAATAGTAATTTATCAATTTTTGTATGGATCTTCAACTATAAACTGTTGCATCTGTTTTTTCAGTAAACCTAATGGGCCTGAAGGCCTATTCGATTGCCCTCCAAATCCTTTATTCGCATCAAAAGAGAACTCTGAAGAAGTTGGAGAGGATCCTTCCAAAAGCTTTCAAAGTGCTATGTATATGAATCCATCACAAATCCCCCCAAGAGTATTACCACTTCTGCATGATATAGCTCATCAATTGGTTCAGGACGGAAATCAGCAGTCATGCTATAGAATTTGCAGGTAGGTTTCTTGACTTGATGTACCTCCTAGCTGTACTCATTATTAGCAAACAGATTACAGTATGACAATGTGTCTAGGTTGTTTGTGGATAGAAGGCCAATGAGTATTGAGAGTAAATGAATTGATGGCACACCTAGTCAGGTTTCTGTCAACTTGCTCTGTATGACCGAAAATTATTGGAGCTGGGGAATCGCCTTACATGGAAACATTTATTGACTGCATACACTAGTCATGTGTCAATTGTCATAAGCCATGCAGTATAAATGATCATTACTTATCCTTCTCAATTTCGATTTTCTGTGAGCATTCTTTCTTGACTTTAACTCTGCAATCTACAAAATCAAGCTTGGATTTGTTTCTTTCATCAGGGATGCTCGTGCCTCAGCGTTAGAACTGAGTCTTCAAAAATTGGACATAGAAAAGCTAAGTAAAGATGATGCACAAAGGATGCAGTTAGTGGCCTTAAAAATGAAAATTGAAACCTAGGCTCAACTTATGCGAATTACGGTAATGGTCCTCCTAAAAGTATGATTGTCCTCTTTGTGTTTACACACCAAACTAATAGACTATACTGATATGTGAAATCAGGTTAAAGTATTACTTCCTGGAGAAAGGAAATTTTGTGATCAGAGTTTTGATGGCGTTGCTTTCAACAAGGATCAATGTTTCGCTGAACTGGCAGGAAGCAGTGTTGTGACTCTTCTCGGATCTGGTGATGTTGTTGCTAGAAGTATAAGGTCTCATGAAAATTTGCCTGTACTACTAAATATGTATGGAGTAATGCTTGAACTTCATCCTGAGGTACGTGGAAATAATGGATAAAGCACTTCTCAACACAAGGATCATGTGTGCTTGTGTTCATACATACATTACATTATTAGTTTGCGCCATTCCTTTTGGTGGTTAGTATTGACCATATAAATCTTGTAAGTCACAAATTATGATAACTTTTTATTGTCTTGTTGTCAACTTCAATAAGTTATTAGAACTAGAAAACATCACAGTTGTCTTTGTTTGAACCTGTTACCAGATTTAAGTAATTTTTAAAGGAAAGTTTTGCTCTGGGATGCGGGAGGCCGCATTGAACCTGGCTAAGAGCTTGGCACAGGCTGCCCAAGAAACTGTGATTGATTTTGAGGAGGCAATAGGAAAGGATAGTTCAAAGACTATCTTACATAATGGAAATGTTCATCCTTTTACAGTCAAAGTGATTAATTGTGTCACATCCCTATTTAAGTGAGTACCACCTTTTCCATCTTTGTCGTTACCTCCCTGGTATTAGTATTAACTCTGAATTCTACCCAGAGAGATATTTATGAACCCATCTCCTTTAGTTTGAGTATTAGCTCAGAATTGTTTCTGCTTGAGTATGCCTTCTCTTCCATCTGGAAAATTCAATTTCTCTCCTTATATGCTTCCATTTAAAAAATGCATATTGTCGGTGTTTATGTAAATACTGCTAATGCTTAGTTGCTTACCATAATAATGGTTGCTCATGATCTTTGACAATCTTGTGTGCTCTATCTTCTTAAACTGTTTCTTTTCAACATTCATACAACGAGTTTTTTTTTTTTTTTTGATAAGATACAACGAGTTGAAGACTTGAAAGAGAGATGCATGTTTCCAAAGTTTTCTCATAACTTTTTCATTCACTCAATTTCCCCGAAGCATTATGGTATCTACTGGCAGTATGTTAAATTTTCTTCTTGAGTCTCAACCTGCTACTAAGGGTGTTTGACCATTTTTTTAATTGGTATATGCAGCTTGACTGGCTCTCTGTGCACGTGTTGCTTGATAAATTCGAGGCAGCATGTGTTCTGCTGTAGATGATGATTAATTTTTTTTTGTTCTTAATGTGTTGTTTGATTTGTCAGTTATGTTATCGCACCCATTTTGCATCTTGCATGCTAACAACTATTTGTTCTGACTTGAACAGTTACCAATCAACACTAAGAATAGTATTATTTCAGCGATTTGAAACTGTCAGTGAGATTGATTCTCAACTTGCAGTTTTTATCATGAGGATCTTGCAGGCTCTTCAGAATAATTTGAATTTAAAATCTAAACAGTATGAGGATCCTGCATTGTCTCACATATTTCTTATGAACAACCTTCACTATATGGTTATGTCTGTTCGCAGGTATGTCTTATTTGTGCTTCAGTCCACATCCTCAGACCCTTAGTGTCCCTGCTCAATAGTTTGTTCTGTCTCACCCCAGATTAGAAGCCAAGGATATACTTGGTGGCGACTGGATTGAGAAGCATCGTTAGATTGTGCAGCAAAATGCTAATCAATACAAGAGGGAAACATGGGCAAAGGTCAGTGTATCATTGGTGACTGGATGTATATTTGTATTATTGTGCAGCAACATTCCAATCAATATAAGATTATTCATCTTCTTTCACATTTTAAATATAATATTTTGTTCTTTAGCATGCAATTCTGTCTGAGTTCATGTTTTGAGGTCCCTTTGGCATTTGTCAGAAACAGTGATGATTTGCATGCTGCACTCTAGTGGTAGCTGATGAAAAATTCAGTTGGTTGTTTTTCTCATAGAATGCACTTACATCTAAGGTTTAGAATTCAATTACATAGGTTATTGTCTAAATTTTGGATTGAGGTTCCTATTGGATTCCCAGTTTGAAAGAAACTTGTGGTTTTCTTATACTATCATGGCTCCATTTCTAGAGTAAACCTTATTATATTGTGATGAGCAGGTTTTATGTTGAAGTCCTACAGGCTAGATATTTTCCTTCTCATATATTTGCATTATTGGAAATATGTATAGAATTACTTCCTTCTATAACTACTTCACTTCTATCGATTTAGATTCTTCAGACACTCACCGTTCAAGCCACTGGTGGCACTGGTTCATCACCATCCAATGTTAACAAAAGTGGAGTTTCAAGAACTATGATTAAAGAACGGTTTGTACTCTGTAGGTTTATTCTCTGTACTTAGGTGGCATGTTTTATTCATTGTTTTTAATGAAATAAATATAAAGGAGATTAGGAAATTATACGCTCCCTTGGCAGGTTTAAGTCCTTCAATATACAATTTGAAGAGCTTCATGCAAAGCAATCTCAGTGGGCTATACCTGATCAGGAATTACAAGATAATCTGAGGCTCTCTGTAGCTGAAGTTCTCTTGCCAGCATATAGGTCTTTCATTAACCGTTTTGGGTATGTTAAGTAGTCTCTCTCCCTCCCTCCCTCACTCATTTTTTGGGGAGAGAACTGGAAGGGTTTCTCCTGCAGGAAATTGCACTATAAATATAAGACAATTTGTTACAGCTTGTTTTCTAGCCATCGATTAATTACATGGGAGTACGATGTGCAAGTACTTAGATTTCTCACATATGCAATTACTGTGTTTGGTAGAGTTCAGTTTGAGGCACTGTTAATTCATCCAGTTTTCAGTTTACTTCATTAAGTGACTGAATGATAGCTGACAAATGTCTGAATACGACCATAGTACTTCACTAAATGTATCTGTTTTTCCTCTTATTTCTGGCCTTCCTTTTTGAGTAATCAACTGATGTGTATTATTTAATAAAAAAAACTGATGTGTATTGTTTTAATTTGTTATATGACCATAGTACCGTTTTTAACTTTCAGGCATCATGTTCAACATGGGAAGAACCCACATAAGTACATCAAATACTCAGCAGAAGGTTTGGAGCAGTTGCTGAGTCAGTTCTTCAGAGGCCAGTAGGTGTATGGACAAAAGCGTTAGGACTTAGGAGCAAGAGAAGCAGTAAAGAGGGAAAGCCTTGCCTAAGTAAAGTTCTGTAGCGGAGCTTATATGGTAAATATTTCCACAGAAGTACTAACATTTCCCTTGCATCGTCCTGTAAACAGTGCTTTGTAGCGTACCTGTGGCTCCTTGAAAACACTTGTCGTAAAGATATCAGTTCTTTCGCTAGTTGGCTGGGTAGTGGGTAGCCGTGATAATTGTTGACAAGGCTTCTATTAACATATGCACAACCTAGGGATCCTATTTCTCGATTACACTGCTATCTTACATGTTAGTGTAGGTAACAACTTGCGGGTCAATCCCTGTTCTCTGGCAACTACTACGTGAGTCGGGGTGGTTTGAGGTCCAATCCACGCACGCGGGGTCAGCACCCGGCCCAAAAATGTATTTGTCATAACGTGTGCCGTGGTGGATCGAGGCCTAAACAACGGCCTCCCACAGGGGTGAGAAGCATCCCCACTCTTGCTCTTGCGTGGATCTGGCCCCGGTTTTTCGCGAACGTGGATCAAAACGCCGGATAAACTGATCCGCGCGCTTTCATCCGGCTCCTGTTGGAATGACCTTGAGCGACGGTGGTGAAAGCTAGAGCTGAAAATTGGGCCATGCCGTGCCGGCACGGTCCGAGCCCATCGTGCTTCGTGCCTGATTGTTTCATGTCTGCACGATACGGATTAATTGCGTGTCGTGCCGTGCCGGTCCAACCATGAAAAATCTAGGCACGGCACGGCCCAAAAGCACGGTGGGCTGCTGTCGCGCCGTGCCGGCCCAATCCCGGCACGAAGATTGTTATAACTGAAAACACTTATTTTGTATATTTAAAAAATATTTTAAAATTTTTACAATGCTCAAATAAATATTATCTACATAAAATAATGCATCTTGATGTTTTGTATAACTTTATTAACCTTTATAGATTCATATAAGCATGTAAATGCCATTAAAACATTAGTTTTTTAATTCGTGCCTTATTTCGTGCCGCGTCAGCCCAAGCACGGCCCAACAGTTCGTGCCGTGCCGTGCGGTCCAACGTGCCTAGTTATCAAGTACGGCACGGCCCGGCTCTCGTGCCGTGCCGGCACAGCCCATTTAGTTTCGTACCGTGTCGTGCTTTGGGCTATGTTTTTCGTGGCGTGGTCAGAATGGTCCAAATTTCAGCGCTAGTGAAAGCGCCGAGGCACTGCAGCAAAGAGATTGGGAGCGACAATCTCAATCGCGCCAGGCCACCCAGCCAATTGTCAGTCCGAAACAGCACTGATTTGCCATCACCCCGATAATATCATTATCAACCCTTGCCCTGAACAAATCCCTCACCGGGCGCTCGTCGTAGCCAGAACCATCGAATATTCTGTATAGATTAGATGCTGTACTGTATCCTCCCGTGATGACACCATCCGGCACGGAGGAGTCTCTCTCGCTTCTCACTTTTCCCCTCTCCCGCTCCCTCCCGGCCACGACGCACGCTGGGCCACCACGCCTCCCTTCGTCGGTTCCCTCTTCCGGTCCTTCGATTCCCTCCGCAGCCGACCGGAAGCATTGCTGCCGCTGGTTCCTGGACGAATTGTTCTCTCGCGCTAGGTGATTGATCGCTGCTCAGCTCCTCCGCGTTCATTCCTCTTTCTTGTTGCTTTTTACGTGGTGTGTTGGGGGCCTGTCCACTTCTTTTCCCTAATGGGATTTTTGAGGTATTATTATCTCTTGTTTAATTAGTGCAGATACTACAGTTTAGCACTAGTTAATTATTTAATTCTACAGATACGAGGCCATTTGAATTACTGGGCTGATTCGTTGGATTCCATGTTCCTTCCTCATCTTAATTCAATGTGATTTCTCTTTGCTATGTTTGGAGTGCATTTTTATCCTCTTTGCTACACTTGGTCATACTGAGTTTTAAGTCCTCGCTGCTGCACCCTACTATTGAACTCTTGAGTTGGTCATTACCAGTTATCTCTTGTGATGTATCATTGTTGTTGCTGAGTCGTTTCAAAAAATTGTTGATACTGATTAGCTACTGCTGCATAATAGTAATATTTTCCTGTGTATTATTTTGCTGCCAATCGGCACATGCTTATTGCATACTGTAATGTAATACAATGCTTCTGCATGAATTTGACAGCATCATCCACATTGACAGTATCACAGTAGTGTGCTGCGGCAGCATTGACTTTCTGTGGACTGCTGCTTATCCGAAGCTACTGATTCAGGTCCTTCTGCTTCTGCCTGCCGCCGCCTCACACGCACGCGCACTGGTGCGGGAGACGACACAAGGATGGCGGCGGCGGCCGTCGTCGTGTGCAGGCCGCCTCCTCCATCGCTGCCTCCCACGCGGGCTGGCTTCCGCTTCTCCTCCTCTCCGTCTACCTCGTGGCTCGCCCCTACCCGGTGGCATCCCCCAAGAAGCGTGCATCGCCCCCTTCCGTGCGCCTCGTTACCCACGTCCCCGCCGTCCTCCGTCTTCGCGCCGGAGCCAGGCCTGGAACCCGAGCCTCCCCACGATGAAGCCCAGGACGAGTCCAGGCCCCGCCGCATCGCCCTCTTCGTCGAGCCCTCTCCCTTCGCCTACGTCTCCGGCTACAAGAACCGCTTCCAGAACTTCATCAAGTACCTCCGGGAGATGGGCGACGAGGTCATTGTGGTTACCACGCACGAGGGGGTTCCTCAGGAATTCCACGGAGCCAAGCTGATTGGATCATGGAGGTCGCCTCTTCTCCTCTCCCTCCGCCCCCAGTCGCTTCTGTTTGTTTGTTTATTTACTCCTATTTAGGAAATCTATTTTTACTCTCTGCTGCACAGTGCAGTGCAGTGCAGTGCTGCTGACCCTTTTTTTTTCTTCCATTCCAGCTTCCCTTGCCCTTGGTATCAAAAGGTTCCGCTCTCGCTTGCGCTCAGTCCGCGAATCATTGGAGAAGTTGCTAGATTCAAGCCTGACATTATCCACGCCTCTTCCCCTGGGATAATGGTAGGTAATTTGTTTATCCTACATTGTTATTAACCAATTCAGTACCTTTAGTACTGGAAACACAGTCACGGCTTTGCTCTTATCTACCTTCGTTGTCCCTTGACTTTCCGAATGTAAGCCTCTCGCTAGGAACAAGTTCTGGGCGGATTCAACATCTCAAGCAAGTAGCTGAAACTAAACTACATCACAAAGAGTAGTGTTTATATACAACGCTATCCAACATTAACACTACATGGCTTAAATTGACAGGGTAAGGAAAAATTACAACAACCTTAATAAAAATTTTCAATTTTCTGGTAGCAACAAGTGGTTAACGTCCACAAATGCACAACATGATATGTTTGACGTTGAATAAAACTGAACCAAACATACGCCGCATTGTAGGGAAAAAAAATTGCTGGTGTTTCAGACATAGAAAGAAGGTTTCACCTGGACCTGGCTACAAAATCATATTGAGATGTAGCTGCCAATTCTTATGCAGCAAATCTATTTCCCCAAGCATATAGAGCTCCCAACAAGAAAGAGCACTATGATACAAGGAGCATACCTTTGGGACGGAGTGATGGTATATTTGCTTGGCGCAGTGGCAAGGTGTATGAACTTAAATTACCTGCAATTATAATTAAAAAAATAGATCAGGTTTGTACAGCCTGCAAAGTGAAAGCCAAAATATGCCAGGCAAGAGATTAAGTTTATACCCCACGTGTGTGATAGCAAATCTTATCAGCAATATCTTGATTCTATGTGATTACTACTGCTAGATGCCCGATTCATTAGCAGGCAGACAATATTTAAAAGAATGTAGCCCGGCCCTGAGTCTTAACTTAAAAAAAAAAAAAAACTTATCACAGCGAGAAGGAAGCCTTGCGATTCTGTTATTATCTCTTCCAGGTAACCTGTCTTGTTAATAGGAGCAGACAAGCAATGGAAACATTGCTGAGCCAGGATCCCAAATTGAGTTGGATTTCAAGTACCCCTGCTCCACACGAATACCGGTGAGAAGAAGAGACAAAAGTGAAGAAAGAGGCTGGCGCCAGCACACACACAGGGCATGAATACAAATCTGGTGTAGGTTACTAAAGGGCATAGGTGTGGTTGCGATTTTTGTGGAGGTTCATCGGAGGATTCAGGGCAGCCATTTTTTTTTCTTGCACGGTGTATAGGCGCCGGCGAGTCTTCCGGAGGACGCTAGGAACTTCATAGGGTTCTTATGGTCCAGCGCTGTTGTCGAAATCCATTGGACGGTTGCGATTTTAACTGGGCCACCAGTGGACAGTAAACGCATCATCGTGATGTTGCTACGAGATAGGACAAATTCATGCGGATTTCGTTATTAGAAGATATCCCGGCCCCACCACATCTCTTTGTGTCCTGCTGCTAACTGTCTCTGTTGTTCATGCCAGGTATTCGGCGCGCTTATCATTGCTAAGTTGCTCTGCGTCCCTCTAGTAATGTCATACCATACCCATGTTCCAATGTGAGTTTCTCTGCTGCGCCCATTTGTTGCTCTTCATCGACATACATGTAGGACTTTCCCTATCTTTGTGTATTCATTGTCGCATCACCCAATTTGATAAACAATGAAAACGAACCAAGATAACTCAGTGTCAGCAAGAGAGTGGCAACTAGAAGAAAACAGTGTCACCTTCTCTTATTTTGGCTAACAACAGCTGAACATAATTCTGGCCTCCTTGCACAAACTTTGTGAGGAATTATACACAGTTTGTAGATGACTCCTATCTGAATCATATCCTAGTATCATAGTTTTACTTGAATGGTTGCATGGAGAACTGATCCTTTTGATTACGACAGTTATATACCCAGATATACATTCAGCTGGCTTGTCAAGCCCATGTGGCTAATTATAAGTAAGTTTTCACCCATTTACCACAGCAATGCATTTGTTTCCCATGATTAACCAACTGACATGTTGTTATAGAATTCTTGCACCGAGCTGCGGATCTCACACTGGTACCATCCGTTGCTATCGGCAGGGATCTTCAAGCTGCCCGTGTTACTGCAGGTTTACTTAACGAATCCACCTGTAGTTTCTTGTTCCTTTATATAATTATCATACCATCTCCTCAAACAGTGCATGTTTCCAGCCAATAAGATACGCCTTTGGAACAAGGGTGTTGACTCAGAAAGCTTCCATCCTCGTTTTCGTAACAAGGAAATGCGTTCAAGGCTAACGTATGCCTATTCTTTTTTCCTTTGCGCAGTTTGTATTTGTGCATTTCAACGTTTGAGTGCGCTTATTGCAATGAGAAAATGTTTTCTGACACATTCCTAACTGTGGTGCCTACGTGTTCTTGTTTCTGTACAAGCAGTAATGGCGAACCAGAAAAACCACTTATATTGTATGTTGGACGCTTAGGTGTTGAGAAAAGCTTGGATTTTCTTAAGAGGTGAGCTCTTGCTGTGCCTGGTATTTTTGAATTCTACAGTACATTACAAGCTGGATGTTGAATTGTTGGTTTGTTGTCTTGCAGAGTCATGGACCAACTTCCGGGATCAAGGATTGCATTTGTCGGAGACGGCCCATTCAGGTCAGCGCTGCTGTTTCTCAGTATAGAACCAAGGAGCCAGTCTCCTTATAGATTATTGGGAAGATGGAAATTAGGGGAAATGTGATTCTTTCTGTGCAGAGCTGAGCTTGAGCAGATGTTCTCAGGCATGCCCGCAGTATTCACAGGCACGTTGCAAGGTGAAGAGCTATCACAGGCCTATGCCAGTGGGGATGTATTTGTGATGCCTTCGGAGTCTGAGACGCTTGGGTTTGTGGTACTGGAGGCCATGTCCTCAGGAGTTCCGGTAGTGGGGGCTCGAGCTGGTGGAATTCCTGATATTATACCAGAGGATCAGGAGGGGAAGACCAGCTTTCTGTACACACCAGGCGATGTCGATGACTGTGTTGGCAAGATCGAGCGGCTCCTGTCATGTGAGGTGCTGCGGGAGACAATGGGTAGGGCCGCCAGGAAAGAGATGGAGAAGTTTGACTGGCGAGCGGCAACGAGGAAAATCCGGAACGAGCAGTACAGCGCTGCTATCTGGTTCTGGCGCAAGAAGAGGGCGCAACTGCTGCGGCCCTTCCATTGGGTGGTCCGGAGGTTAGGGCTGGCTACTGCCGTAGTGAAACAATCATAGGAGATTATGTATCCTCGGGGCACTGAAGAATGAATGGTCACTGAGCTATTTAGAGTTTAGGATTGATAGATTGTAAATCCTAGTACATACATACTCTTATTCTTGTACTGCTGATTCGCTTGCTGCATTACATCCTGTGAATTTTTCTGTCTTGGCTTGCACTCGACAAGGATATATATATGTACTTGTGATAACAAGAGCAATAATCTTCTTTAACTATAATAAGGGTGCACTGCAAAGAAGGCTGGCTGCGGCAAGCCCAGCCATCGTGAAATTCATTTTTCCACCAAGTGATTGGGCCTAATGTACTGTACTGGGCCGCAATGTAGGCGTGCGGGGAAGCCCATGCAGGCCCATGTCAAGGCCGAACGAGAAAATATCTTTCTGCATCACGATCGGACAGACCGGCAGGGCATCCTAATGTGCTGACATCCCAATTCATTTTCTTATTTTGATTGTTGTTGTTATGATTGTTTACCATTGATGAAGATCTTGTTCCCATTTCTTATTATGTAGTCTTTTGAGAGAGCTGAGAAGTTTCAGACTAAAACTTTCTCATTTTATGAGGCTATATGGGAATTGTTGCATGATGGTATGCTAGCACTATTTTGTCTTTATCTTCGTACTAATCATCCGTGCTATGTTTATCATTTGAAGTAACATTGAACTGTACTTAGTGTAGGTCAAAGTGCTGAGGGAACACTAATTTTCACCTCTATTGAGCCTTCTCCATCTTCTGTGACACAACTTTCTCAAGCTCCTATCACACTCACCCAACCTTTTGAAGCTCCTATCACACTGACACAGCCTTCTCAAGTTGCTGTTACAAAGCCTTCTCAAGCTCCTGTCTCACACACGCATCCTTTTCAAACCATTTCTAATGATGATGACGAGCTTAGAGTATTGGATCCACCGGCCAGTACATCAATGGGCAAAAGGGTGAGAAGTGCAGCTAGTTCAAGAGTTGACAAACGTAGACAAGATGGGAGGATCGTTGAAATGATAGGCAGGTTTCTAGAGATGAAAGAAAAGCAAGCCGAATCTGAGGCAAAGGAGAGAGAAATGACTAATGCAAATGAGAATGATTTCCCCATACCAATGTGCATTGGAGTTGTGGATGGGATGAAAGAATTCTCAGAAGATGAAAAAGTGGATGCTTATGACATTTTCAAGGATGCTCAAAATAGAGCCATTTTCATTACCGCCAAATATGACACACATAAAATGGCTGAGGAAGAAAATTGGAAGGACATTCTCTTCTTATGCCCTATCCTCTACGGTAGGACTCATTGTTAGTAGTCGACATGAACTGTGTGCAGTTTGAAATGAACAAATCATGTCTAGTACTTGGTGATATGATTTGTGTGGACTGTTCTATGATGACCAAGACCCACTAGCATGATATGTGCTGTCTGATAGTTGTGAACTCCCTGTATGTAGTTTTCAGTCACCGTTGGAGTGACGTACCAGCTCCATGCTTTATCTGGTCATGTCTGTCCAGCAAGTTAATATACATTGCATTAAGATTAATGAGTGCATTTACATGAAGTCAAGCTTACCGTTGTCTTTGTTTGATGGTTGTTGCTTTGTGATAGATAGTTGTTAGCCATGCAGTAGTCATTGTGATCATGTTTGTCTAGTAAAACTTTGTTGATATAGTTCTTCTATTGTTCACTGCAATATTGTCCAAAAATAGGAAAATAAAGCTAATAATGTTAATTAGAAGACCATAAATATAGATATCTATTTATATTTGCGATGGGCAAACTAGCTTGCAAATTCTTGTAATACACTCCGTGTCAAGTTGAATATGAGATGAGCCATGGTCTTCAGTATACATCTAGCTAGCATCATATCATGCAGTTATAGGCATTGTATTAAGATTAATGACTTCATCTACATGAACTCATGCTTAATATTATGTTCACTCATGCATTGTGCAAATTAAAATTGCTGTTTCCTTGGATTTTATGATTCTTTTGGTATTATGTTCGTGTATACTTAAGATTAGTTGCTAAGCTCTAAGGTGCCATTTGAGTTGAGAATGGGAAAAGGATTGGGATTGGGAAACATAGAAGGGATAGGGATAAAGTCTATCCCACTACTCACATTCAATTCCTTATCCCGATATCCAAACACCGGAAAAGATTTATCCAACCTCTCTTATCCCTATCCCATACCTCTTTTCGCTCAATCCAAACACCACCTAGTGTGTGCATGCATGCAAGGCTGACTCCAGCAGGTGGGATAAAACATCATCTATCCACTATTCCAACTACCCCTCTCTCTGTGAACAGTGTCGCTACAGTATCATTTTGTACTATATCCGACCATATATCCGAACTGCTGGACTTAGCCTAAGTCAGCAAGGGAGGGTATATATGCTGGCAAAGTTCTAGCGTGTCGATGGGGATTTGGCAGAAACAAGTTGGCAAAGAGCGGGGCGCGGGTAAATCTATACTGCATAGTAGTACTAGCTTAGTGGGTAAGGTAAGGTAAGGTAAGGGTAGGGTAGGTTAGGTACATCAATCATCGCCTAGCCGTCAAAAACTGGTGACGTAGAACTGGCAGTAAAGAAGGAAAGCCTTTCTTAAGTAAAGTTTGGCAGTGGAACTTATATGGTAAATATTTTCACAGAAGTAGGTAACATTATCCTTTTCATCGTCCTGTAACAAGAGCTGGTAGCGTACCAGTGACTCCTCGGCAACGGCAGCACTTGTCACGAACAGTGGCGGATTAGGATCCAAGGCTAGGGGTGCTCATCTCTTTTTCTCCCTCCTTTTTTCTCCTTATTTTCTTTCTCTCTCTTTAATATTTCTTCTTTCCCTTGCTCTTTTGGGTGAAAATTGTTTGGGGTGTTTGGGAGGGCTCCATTGTCCGCATGGAGGTAGGGGTCTAGAGCCCCCACAGCCCCGCATTGCATCCGCCCCTGGTCACAAAGACGTATATAAGTTGTTTCAATAGTCGGCTGGGTAGCCTTCGGTGATAATAGTTGACACGGCTTCACTTGCTGGTCAGTCTCTGTTTCCCGGGCAACTATTTTTACTGTGCTAGATTAAGATGTTTGAATTCCCACGCAGTGTAGGGGACTAGGGGTTGTGCTCCTTTTGGTTGTGTCGTGCGCTTGTTGAGCTGCAAGCATTGCCGTAAGCTTCATGGTCTCCATCATCTGTAGTAGTAATTCCAATCTATAGGGGTAAGGGTAGGTTAGGTATGTCAATCATCGCCCTAAGCTGGTGACGTAGAACTGCCAGTTTGGTTCGGCACGCCTTGGCTGTGCTGCCTGTCAAATTGTGGTTTGCTTGCTGGTTCTGCCACCTCAAAGTGTTTTTTTTTTTTTTTCTTTTGGCGGCGCCACTGTTTGAGAGCTTGAGCCTTCAATGATTGGTTATGATGTGCAGGTCTGGATGAACTGGACGAGCATCGTCCGTTCTGCTGTGCTGGGTTTGGTCGGCGTGGTCGAATGCAAAGAACGGCGTTTTATTTATTCCTCTCCCTACTACCCTGTGCAGCATCCATGGGCCACCAGAAGCACAGTTTGTTTGGGAGGAGGAGAGGAGTACAACGGGGGTTGTCTGGATTCTGGAAGATGTCCGTCGCATGCTAGGAGCAGCCTAGAACATGGCGTGTCATTTAGACGTACGTACTGGTGATAATAAACAACATGGCGGTGTGTTGTTTAGGTCATGGCTGGTAGGTAGGAGGTCAATTTGGAGCAGGAACAAGATATGGTCGTCCGGCCTGTGGAGAAAAGCTGGCCATGCACGTAGAACAGAAGAAGGAATGTTCAGTAGAATGTAGCTGCTCCTTTTGAGAAGCGATGAAAAGGAAACCAAAAAAACTGCGGCCATATATTTGGTGGCGGTAGCATAGCAGGCATGAATGATGGGCTCTTGCGTCTTGGTGGTTGCTGCTGCTGCGTGGCCACAGTCTGATATGATGGCCTGATGAGCTCTGAGGCGGCCGTGGGAGGAGTCGCAGGCACAGATTGGAGAAGGGATTGGTGTAGAGTTTAATCGATGGTGTGGTCTTGGCTGGGACCTCGGTGAGGACGCTGTGGTTTCGAGTTTCAATTCGCCGGCGATCGCGTGGGTGGCTGGGGGCATTAGGTGGTGTCTGATGCATGGACTAAACTGTAGCCAATGACATATCGGATATTTAGATGCTAGTTACAAATATTAAATATATTTTAATTAGAAAACTAATTATATGGACGAAGACTAAACGGCAAGACAATTTATCAAGCCTAATTAATCCATAATTAACGAATGTTTGCTGTAGCATCACATTTGCTAATATAGATAAATTAGGTTTAATAAATTCGTTTCGCCGTTTAATCCTCATCTGTATAATTAATTTTATAATTAAACTATATTTAATATTTTGAACTAGCGTCCAAACATCAGATGTGACGAGACTAAATTTCAACATACTTTGGATAGGGATGACGGGCATCGGATGGCCTTTCAACAGGGAGGAAACAAAAGCCCCCTTCTTTTTTTCACGAGCACCAAGCAGCGTTTAGCGTCACCGTCACTCGCCCTCTCCCTCCCTCCCTCCCTCTAGTTCTACCAGATTTAGATTAGAAAAAACGGACGCGCAGTGCTTTGTCGTCGATCGCCTTTGCTTTCCGGTGCAAAGATGGCTTTCTTGAGAGAGCACAGCACAGATGCGAGATGCCTGCCCTGCCCCGCCCTGCTCTGCTCCCATCATCGACGGACCAAAACGCCCACGCGGCCAGTGTACCAGACGCACTCCGATCCGATTTTTTCTTCTTTAAACAGACGCACTTCCGATTGCTGATGGCTGCTTGTACAGTACGGCGCTAGTACTGCTGCTGTACTGGTACTGTCTTCTCCGCACCAACAGTCATCAGAAACCAAAGCAGAGGCCGACTCGTCGGTTAGAGGTGATCATGGCCTCCTCTCTTTCTCTCCAGCTACACCGCACTGCATCTTCTTCGGGGTCGGGAAGATCGGGAAGAAGCTTCTCCTCCTCGGACCAACGCGTCCCACCGAGTCAATAAAAAGCCATCAGCGCCCGCCGACTCTCCCCCCTCCCTCTCGCACACCACTTGCACATGCACATGGGGTTGGGATGGCTACAACGTTGGTGATCGCCGTCGACACGCAAACCACGCCGCCTCTTGCGTGTGCGTGTACTACTCCGGACCGACGCGCGTTGCCCCCACTCCTTGTTGGATCTCCTGCTGCTATGCTCCGTGCCCTTTGCATCTCTCCTATTGTACTATGGTACATTTTTTAGAAGCACAGTACAAACGCTGACGCTCACATATGTACGCACACTCACCTCTATAACCGTATGTACGTACACCCTGTCTCTATGAGTATTTTCGAAAGACTAGACCGACAGATCTTGAGATTGACGAAGTCACCACGGGCGCCTCGCTGTCGACAGGAACGTCGCCTATCACTTAATGAACAAAACCGTTAAATTCCAAAATAATTTGCTCTCAGCGGGAGTCGAACCCAAGACCTCAGGTGCCGCTCGAGCTGCTGCAACCATTGGGCTACAGGTCCATTGGACCGAACAGACGGCGCAAAGTAAGTACCGGCAAGGAAAAAAAATACCACGCGCTGTCTATACATCAATCGGGTGTTGGAAACCTTCCCCACATCTGGATTTTTGACAATTAGATCTTAGATGTATGACCAGGATTACACTTACACTGTAATTACAGTGTACATCCACCCTTACCTTCGCTCGCCCTAGATCCACGCCACCGGCACTTCCTTCGCCCACCTCCGACGCCCCCCTGCTCCGCGTGCCACGCACACCCTCGCCGCAGCCAGGATCCGCGCGCCGCTGCCCCCGTCCTCGCCACCGCCGAGCTCCGCACGCCGCCCATACCGGCGCCGCAGCCAGCCACGCCACCCCGCGCGCCGCCACCCCTGCCCCCGTTGGGCTTGGAGAAGCCGGCGTCACCCGGTTGTGGCGTAGCTTTTCTCTAGGCCGTTGTCACGCGAACGTGCAAAACATACGCCAAACACTGTGTAAGATGTGCCAAGTGCCAAAACACTGTAGACGGCTAGACGCACTGTAGATGTACTATTGTACGCGGTGGGACAGAAGGGTCCTGTGAACGATGAGGATGCAGTAGTTCCAATCAGGCTCCCCAGTCCCCACGAGGCAGGGCAGGGCAGGCGCCGGCGCCGTTCCATGCCAAAGGCAGTACGCTATATACGCACGCCACACCTGCTTCGATTCGTCGTCGTGTTCGTTCTTGCAACGGCGGCGGCGGCTGGTCGCCCCCCTCTGTTCCGACGGAATAGGCAGCATAGGGCCCCGGTGGTTAGACCATCCCAAAGCTAGGCTATCCTTATTGTCTAAATTCCTATCCATCCACTATTCCAACTACCACTTTCTCTGTATACAGTAACGCTACAGTATCAAATAGTGTTATAGTTAGCCATTTATACCATCCCATTGAAAATAGTCTTGCGCTTCACGACGATCCGACACCGGACGGCAGGATTCTCTGAAGTACTATACTTGGCCAGTTGAGTTCATCAGGAGTGATAGTAGCAGTGTACGGCTCGGCTGGCCGAGATACAGGCATACAGCACCTCTCCCTCATTCTCAATTCAACTAATAATAAAAATCGCCCTGTGGGCCTAATCAGCGACCTCTCCTAATAATCCTAACCAAAGGCAACAACAACGCATACATGGAGCAGTTGACCTGTAAACCTGCCTATCACTGCTATGACGACTAGTCACTGCCTTGAACAAGTCACCACCAGGGTTCACTTTTCTATTTTACTGTAGCAAAAATTTCGGGTTGACTAAAAAATTTGACCTCCACGTGTTAGGTTTAAGAACCGAAAAACACCGCTTCTCGGACCGAAATCCGCTTCCCGATACGAGCGGAAACGGAATTCTGATCTGAAAAAACGGAGTTTCCGACCGGAATTGTCTTCCCTGGCCACCACTCACCAGTCACCAGCAGGATTCATCTTTTCGTTTTACCGTAGCAAAAATTTCGGTTTGAATACAAAATTTGACCATCATATCTTAGAGACAGAAACCGAAAAACACCGCTTTTCAGACCGAAATACCCTTTCCGGTTCAGACCGGAAACGGAATTCCGGCTCGAAAAACCGGAGTTTCCGTTCGGAAGGGAGAACCGTGGCCACCAGTCGTCTCCTTCCCGGTACGAGAGGAGGGAACCAGCCGAGCCGAGGGAGGGAACACGGGCACGAGATGATATACGCGGCGCCGGGCAAGCACCACACAATCGAAAGAACCACCCCCCCCCCCAGCAGATGTGGCCTAGCACCTTTTTTACTAGGAAAACTACAGGCGCAAGGGTAAGCCGCGGTTTACGAATGAAGATAAGAAAAAGGAGGGATCGGAGGAGTCTCCGCAAATTACAAAAGTCCTTTTTCTGGGGCACCAGCGCTCTCCCTCTAGTAGATTTAAATAAAAGTTTTTAAACGAACGTGGTGTTTTCGCCGTATATTTTGCTTGTCGATGAAAAGGGGCGCGTGATGAGCGCTTTTAAGAGCACAACACAGATGCCTGCTTTTCGTCTCACTTTCTGTTACCCTGCCCCCATCGACCAAAGGCCAAAGGCACACGCGGCTAGTGTTGAACAGACGACGCACACCCATCTGATTTTTTTTCTTAAAAGAAATACATAGACGCACTCTGCTTAGACTAAGTATAGAAAACAACGTTATATAGATTGAATATAGACAGTAGGATAAACGATATGCTGGAAGAGTCTGCGTTAGCCTATCCACGTTCTTTTGCACGCTCTTGTGATCAGGGTTCACCTTTCCATTTTACATAGCAAAAAATTCGGTTTAACAAAAAAATTTGACCATCATATCTTAGAGTTAGAAACCGAAAAACACCGTTTTTCGAACCGAAATACATTTTTTGTTTCGGACCGAAAACGGAATTCCGACCTCCGAAAACCAGGCTTTCCGTCCGAAAAGAAAACCATGTGACACGACAGCAGTGCATTGCTTGGAGTAGCAGTACTACGGAGCGCGTACTGTACTGGTCAGTATTCTCGTCACGAACCGAAATCATGCGTGCAGCGTGATACTACTGCCGTGCCGAGTTTGATCCGCTGATGTGATGTGCGCTCGCACGGACGGGAGCCCGTGAAAGGAAGGCCAAGGCCGGGCCGGGAAGCCCGGGATTCCGTTTCGCATCAACAATTCGGAAAGATGGTGCGATGATGGAACATGGTACGTAGTAGACACAGCGCGCGGCGCTGCCTGCACGTTTTAAAAAACAAACCTTAGCGAGAAGGAAAACAAGCAGAGTACTATAGATAAGTTGTTGGGACATGAGGATATATATACATATAGGATGCAATGTGAAGAAGGCTTCATGGTCACTGACTCGCATGCTGCTGCCACGCCGTCCTCCATGGATCCGCATCTGCTCCGCATTTCAAGAGGAAGAGCGTGCAGGACAAGACTTACATCGATCTTTTCGTCTGCTCATTCGCCAAAAGGAAGGAGAGTAAATGCCCCGTACATCATCAAAATCTACATTGATCCTTTGCGTATCATTGGAAATTACGTTTTCTTTTTCATACCATTGATTTTAACTTTTTTCATCCCCGTTCTGCATCGAATGTGCGAAGTGCTGAATGCTGCTCCCCACTCCCTCACGCAAGCCGGCCGCCCCTCCCCCGCCACTATGGCTCGCACAACGGAGGCCAAGGCGGCAGTGGACGAGCGTGTGGCGGTGCTGGAGGAGGCATCGAGAAGGAGGAGGCCAATCGAGCCAGGGCTCACGCGGTAGTGGCGAGGAAGAGCGGCGCGAGGACGACCAACGCCGGGAGCGACGCCAACGGCGTGAGCTGTGGCGCTGATGGCGCCGCCACGCGTGTGTGGTTGCTAGGGCGTGGGCTCGGCGGGGCCATATCGCTGGCGCTCGCCAACCTCCCTGCGCTCCCACACCTCAACCTCTCCGGCAACGGGAGCGTTCCCGGTGGGCCTGCTCGCGTTGCCCAACATCACCGTCGTCGGCGTCAGCTAGAATTGCATGTCCAACTTGTTGCTGGACCTACCAGCTTCGCCGTCCGTTGCGCTTCCGCTGGCGAGGCAGTTCCTCTCCGTGGTTTGGGAGCGACGCCGCGGCAGGGGTGGGGGACATGGGTGACGCGCTCGACTAGCCGGCCGCTAGGCGCCAACGGAGGAGGATGGGCGACTGCGCGATGCGCACACTCGCCAAGCGGGTCGCCCTGGAGAATGGGTGAGGGTGAGGGCGAGTGATGTGCTCGACGGGGAAGAGTGCTAACAGATGGATGCGTTTCTAAGGCTGTTGCTCGAGAATTGACGGCAGTGACAACGAAGGGATGGAAAAAAAAAAAGAAAACCAATGGCATAAAAGGGAAGACGTAATTTCTAGTGATAGGTAAAAAATTAGTATAGTTTTTAATAGCGTATAGGGAATTTACCGAGAAAGGAAGGCATACAGGGAATTTACTCGAGGGAGGCAAGCAGGAAGGGAGCCTAGCAGCTTGTCTGCTCCTGAGACTGATATCTCGATTTCCGTATGCAAATTACTATGCATGATGAGCAATGCAGGGTTCGGTTGGGTACACGGACACGGCCTGCAGCCTGATCGACCGATGGACCCATGGGCTGGGAATTGGGATCATGTGCATCCATGGGAGCCCTCCGATCCTTGGGACGACCTGGTGACCATCATCAACACGCAAACCATGCGAGTCGATCTACAGTGCAAACAGTGCGTTTTTTTAATTCGCTGCTGTATTATACGGTACGTTTTCAGAACAACAACAGAAAGTACGGGCAGTCAGTAACAAAAAAAAATACACATGCCTTGTGATTATGGGGGAAAAGGCCAAAAACACCGTGTTAGAATAGAACAGGCTTTCGCGTTGCTAAACGTGGCAAATGCAGATTTAAAAACCTGTATTTGACTGACGTACGGGTTTGAAGAAGCCAAACCCTCTGGCCTCTGGGCTCTGGCTAGGTGGGTGGGGCCAGGTCGGTCAGCGGGCAGGTCCAACGAATGATGATAACACCCAAATCGAGCAGAGCTTCTGCACCAATCAAATGGGGATGCTAATTAGTAACTATTTTTTTTTTTTTTTGGAATGGGCAGCATTGTATTAACTTAACAGGATAGCTCAGGTAGCCTTCGGAGCTCGCAGTGTGCACAAGGTCGCAGAACGCAGTTTTAAACTCCCCAATCCCGATGGCACGAGGTAGGCGCCGTTCCACGCCAAAGGCAAATAAACCAACCACCAGCTTCGGTTCGTAGACGCGTTCATTTCTGCAGAAAGGTCCTCCGTCCATCCATGATCCATGGCAGCGTACGTACGTACAACAACTGCTTGTGTAGTACTTCCTCCGTTCCAATTCATAATTCGTTTGATTTTTTTTCACCAAATTTGACTAGTTTGTCTTATTTAAAAAATTTCACAATTATCATTTGTTTTTATGATGATTTAGTTTAACATATAATATATTTTAACTATGAATTGAATTTTTCTATTTTTTCGCAAATATTTTGAGTAAGACGAGCCGATCAAATTTAGTGCCAAAAAAATCAAACGAAGTATAAAGTGGGACTAGGGGAGTATAAACAGAGGAGCCAGCATTCAAGATTTGAGCTCGCATCGGATTGGAAATTGGATTGGTTGGATGGTGCGTTTTGAAGAAGAAACAAGGTGGATATAATGGATTGATCAGACCACCAGACCACCAGCATTTGATGGATTGATCTGCCAGCTAGTCCGTCCATGATAAATGGATTCCCCACCTCACCTGAAATAAAGCAACGGAATAATAGGTAGCATATATTGGCCCGGTAGTTACGCTTCACCTTCACGATCAGGCCACCAGACAGCAGGATACTCTCGAGTATAGACCTGGCCGGTTCAGTTCATCTGGAGTGACAGTAGTCTACGGCTCGGCTGCCTGGGAAACAACACCTTTCAACAAGTCTCAACTCATCAACTAAAAAAGAAAAAGTTGCCTTCGGCCTAATCAGCTAACTCTCCTAATCCTAACCAAAAGCAGCAGCAACGTATATATGGAGCAATTGACCTCTTAACCTGCCTATCTCCGGCTATATAGCGGCCTGCTTCACGTAGCGGCAAAAGTCGCATATCCTAGCGCCGGCTATCTCCGGCTATAGCGGCAGCTATCTCCGGAGATTTAGAACCTTGGCAGCCACACCAGAACACTAGTACAGAACACTACAAAGATTAAGCTGCGTGAATCATACTCTCTCTCTCTCCAGCAGTAGATTTAAATAAAAGTTTTTAAACGGATGTGGTGCTTTCGTTGTATATTTTGCTTGTCCATGAAAAGGGGGCGCGCGATGACTGATGAGCGCTTTTGAGGCACAGATGCCTGCTTTCGTCTCACTTTCTGTTACCCTGCTCCCATCGACCAAAAGGGAGGGCACAACACGCGGCCAGTCTTGAACAGACGACGCGCGCTGATCTGATCTTTTTTTTCTTCTGAAAAAAAAAAAACACAGACGCACTCCGTTTCGGTTATCGTCACCGGTGCGGCAGTAGTGTTTTACACATTCTTTTGTATGCTCTCGTGACAGCGGTGGATTGTATTCTCTGCACGAACTGAAATCATGCGTGCAGCGTGATACTACTGCCGTCGTGCCGAGTTTGTGATCAGCATTTTTTCAGAACAGAGTTTGTGATCAGGTGATGTGATGTGCGCTCGCTCGATCTCGCACGGGAGCCCGTGAAAGGAAGGCCAATGCGATGCAAGGGCCGGGCGGCCGAATCGGATTCCATTCCACCGGACCGGGGGTTCGATCGGGCTCCGCTTTCGTCCAACCGCAGCCCGCAAAGCCGCTTTTCCGCTGCATATATAAAATAGAAAAAAATTAGTCTATGCACTGCTCATCAACAATTTGAAAAGATATATGGTGCGCTGAAAAAACTTCCGATGGCATGGAACACGGTACGTAGCGGCGCTGCCTGCATTTGTTGAAAAAACCCATGGCCAAGAAAAATAAGCACAGTGTACCACAGGTACGTTGTTGGGATCTGAGTCTGTTCACAATCGTCCAATCCTATACCTCTACTCTAAAAGGAATATTGTGTCCTACTCATCACGTTTTTAATATACACTCAACAATCCTTCACGTTCGTATGACCATATCTCTCATTCTATACCAACTGCCACATTTTTTTAGTATTTTATCCTCTCTCATTCCTCCTCTGCAGTGTGGCAAGGCCGAGCTGCCTACCGCCAGCGTGGAGGGGAGAGAGACGATGCAACGCGGACGTCGCCACGTCGGTCAAATCGGTCGAGATCGATCTTGATCGTGAGGAGTTGGCTACGCTTATGCGTAGCGTTCGAATAGGTGCCCAAAGCAGTAGCGTGGACGGAGGAAGATAAGTTTGGAGTGGGTGTGGAGCCGCGCCAGCATGCATGGCTGTATCTTCGTCCGGATCGGGAACGAAGAAGCTTCTCCGATCCTATCTTCGGACGCGTCCGCCGCGGCCGCAGTCCAAAATCCAGTCTCTGGCTGCCGGCTCGTCCCTCCGATGAGGCACATGGGAGCCTTCTTCCGATCCTTGGGACGCGCATTGCCACTGTTTCCTTCTCGTACTGAATGTTTCGTGCCCTTTTTTTTGGCGTGGCAAAAACAACGAAAACTTGAATCGTTTGACGCGTGGTGCCTAGCTACGAAGATTTGCTGATCCTTCTTTCCTGTGCAAAAAAGAAAAAAAAAAGAAAGGTTTCGAAGAAGCCAGCCCTCTGGCTAGGTGGGTGGGTGGGCCCGGGTCGGTCAGCGGGCAGGTCCAACGAATGACGATCCCATGCCAAAGGCAAATATACACGTAGTGCTTGGCGAGTTCAGTTCGGGAGTGAGCGACACCAGCAGTCTACGGCTTGGCTGGCCGAGGCCGAGACTGAGAGATACAGGAACCTCTCGGCACGTGGATGCATGGTACTTAGGCCTCGTTTGGCTGCCCAAAAAACGGCTCCGGCTTCAACTGCCCGGGGCACTGTAGCAGGCTGGCCGAAGGCTGTCCGAGTACTGCAGCAGAGCTCTTTTACTCTCTCCTCTCATCTCTCTCACAGCGCAGAAAGAGCCGGTCGGAGCCACCAGCAGGCAGTTTCGCCAGGGCTCCTTGGAGCCGGAGCTGGAGCCTGCAAAAGCCCCACCAAACAGAGCCTTAACCAGTTGTAGCCATGGAGGCAGGAATTTTGGTTGGTACACGCCGGCACTCGTGAGCATGCGTCGACCGACCCGGCTATGACCACATGCACATGGCCACATGGGCTTTATTTGGGATGACGATGACAATATACGCTGCTGATCAATGTGATCATCGCCAACACGCCTCTCTTTCGGGCGGCATGTACCCCCGATCGACGCGCGTTGCCACTCGGTCTTCCGCGGCTTAATTTTGTACATTCCCAACCGTACCAATGTCCATTGGTAGGAGAGGACGGAGTAGCACGTCTGCAGCAGGACAACGACGGACGCAAACTGGCAGTAAAACCCAGAGGGAAAAAAAAAACACGCGTTGTAAAATGGGAAAAAAAATGTTGAGACCACCCCTCCCTCTGGCTGTTTAGGTGGGCGGGCCCGGCCGGGTGGGTCAACGGGCAGGTCCAACGTACAGCAGTAGTTCCAATCAATCAGGGCATCAGACGGCAGGATCATACGGTCAAGTATACACACCTGGCGTTGGCGAGTTCAGTCGTCCATCAGGAATGACGACAGTGGTGGTCTACGCGGCTCGGCTGGGATACAACACAACACAGACAGCACCCTTTCAGCAAGTCTCAACTCATCATCAACTAAAAAGAGAAAAATCGCCCTGTGGGCCTAATCAGCTACCCCTCCTAATCCTAACCAAAAGCAGCAGCAGCAACGTATGTATGGAGTAAATAAATTGACCTGTAAACCTGCCTATCACCACCACTACTATGATTATGTACGGGTCACTGCTCTGCACAAGTCACTGAAGTCAGCGGTCATCTCCTCGGTCCTCACCTAACCATACAAACCGAGAGAAGGGAGGAGGGAAAGGAACGCGAGAAGCACGAGACGGGAGGCACAAGCAAAAGCCCCCCCGAAACTTCACTTGGAACCTTCCCCTTTCCTTTCCTTCCCCCCACACCCACATGACTCATCACGCACCCCGTCACCACGCACTCTCTAGACCTGCCTATTAATTGACCCATAACGCCACCTTTACTCACCTTCACACACACTGCATCATCAAGCTGCTGCTGCTGCTGCAGAGCAAGAGCACCACCTCCACCTCCGATCCCCATTCCCCGTTTGCGTTCTCCCCACCAAACAAACAACCCAAGAAGAAGAGGAGGAGGAAGAGGAGTCTCCTGCCATCTGCCGACCATGGGCGGCAAGGACTGCGGCAACCACGGCGACGACGACCTGCGCCGCTCGTGCCGGCGCCTGCTCGGCATCCTCCTCTTCCTCGCCCTCCTCGTCGCCATCATCGCCCTCATCGTCTACCTCGTCCTCCGCCCCACCCACCCGCGCTTCTTCCTGCAAGACCTCTCCCTCCGCCAGCTCGACCTCTCCAACGCCACCGCCGCCGGCGCCGCGCTCTCCACCACCCTCCAGGTCACCCTCGCCTCCCGCAACCCCAACGACAAGGTCGGCGTCTACTACGACCGCCTCGACGTCTACGCCTCCTACAAGTACCAGCAGATCACCGTGGCCGCCTCGCTCCCGCCGGTGTACCAGGGCCACGGCGACGTCGACGTCTGGTCGCCGGTGCTGTCGGGCCCCGACGTGCCCTTCGCGCCCTACCTCGCCGAGGCCCTCCGCCAGGACTGCGGCGCCGGGTACCTGATTCTGCAGGTGAAGGTGGACGGGAGGGTCAGGTGGAAGGTGGGGAATTGGATCTCCGGACACTACCACCTCTTCGTCACATGCCCCGCGTTCCTGGTCACCGCCGGCGGCAACGGCGCGCCGGGGGCTAGCGGGTTCAGGTTCCAGACCACCACCTACTGCCACGTCGAGGTCTAGGAGGTGAGCTGCTGCTGCCTGATGGTGGTGGTGTGTGTGCTCTGCTCTGCTCTGTGCGTGTGTGTGTGTTCATCAGTTCATACCCTGGAAATTAAAGAATCCATGGCTGGTAGACCTCGGCGAGCAGAGGCGCACAAAAAAAGCAGAGATCTTGGTTGGGTGGTGTGGTGGTAATAATCGATCGATCGATCGTTCGTTCGTTCGTCAACACTAGTAGTAAACCGGCCGGTTGTTAATTACTGCTGCGGTAGTGATTTGTGTGGGGTATAAAAAGATGTAAAGGAGGGTGGTAGTAATTTTCGTTCGGTAGGAGGAGTGATTAATACTACGATTAATGGCCGGCCGGCCGGCCGGCCGGTCGGTCGGTCGGTCATCTACATATATGCTGCTGCATGCTGTTTTTGTCATTTCATCAGCTCGTTCGTCGCCGTTGTGGAATGGAGGAGGAGGTTTTAATTGTCAATTAAATCTTTTATGCATGAGGGCATGGGGCCGTTATGGGCAGGATTATTGGTTGATTATTTGCATTCTTTTCGCTTGGAGAATTGAAGTTCCATTTCTTTTTCCTCTTCTTTCTCCTAAAGACGAAGAAAAAAAGTGTTCATGTTGTTGATTTCCTCTCCATCTCCCTCTCCGATCCCACTCTCTGATGATCTGATCTTGTGGAGCCAAATCAATCGATCATCTTGGCCGAGCCAAATCAATCATCACGAGACGGACGTGTAGGCCACCCAGATGCAAGGCAATGCAAGCAGCGAGCGAGTGCGTGATCTAGAGTTTGGAATTTTGTTGGTGAGTTTGGTGGCAACAACCTATCTACTCCTACTACTCCGTAGTACTGTATGTAACCAGATCGGAGGCAGCTCCGAGTTCAAGGCGAGATTTGGTGTGGGGAAACCCCAAGTACAACACATGGGGACTCTTTCTCTCTCTCTGATCTGATCCAGAGTGCTGTGTACTCAAAAGCTAGCTAGCAGTGGTTGATCACTCTCTTTCAGACTCATCAAACCTCAACTCACATACTGCACACATGGGATTGGGAGGAGACAGAAGCATCGATCATTGAGGGGAGGAGGGTATGTGGTGGGCATGCCATGTGGCGCCCGTTTTTCTTGTGCTGTAGAGTAGCGTGGCAGTGGCTGAGCGACGTGGATCAGCTGTGCATGTACTGTATGCGCTGGCCCTGGGCTCTCACACAGTCGCATGTGGAAGCATCTATTCTGTCAATGGAAATCATCGTTTAAGCAAGCAGCTGTAGTGTTTGGATCATTGACCTTTGAATCAGTTCCTGACGCCTCATAGTTTAAGCAGCAGCGATGATGGGTCAGTGGCAATGGCTGGGCAAGTGACCTGGCACAAGCTTTCGGTTCTAGAATAATAACAAGAATAATAATTGCTCCAGAAAACAGAACTTACTTTCTTTTCTTTTAAAAGTAGACGTCACTGTTCTTGGTGACATTTCTCTTCGTCTTCCTTTGAGCTAGCTTTGCAGAAAAAAAAAAGCTTTTTTCCCCTTTCCTTTTCTTTTGAAGAAAGGGCGCGTATAAGAAAGCCTGTGAATCGACCGATGGTAGTGGCGCATCCACCATTCGGAGATTTTCTTTACCGGTGTGAGAAGACACCCCCGCCGGTCAAGTTTTTTTTTTTCACCACGATGCATCCATCCGTTGCTCGCTTCTTCACTTGCACTTGCAGTTGCAGGCTTGCAGCTGAGCTGCCACAACGACACGACGACAACAACGCGCATTCAGTTTCTCTGAAGCCTGAACCCCATGCATGCACGCTCTGCTCCTTTGGTAGTCCAGACAGCACAGAAGCACGAACGCTCAACGGTACTGCTCTGCTTCCGTTTAAAAAGAAAGAAAGGCTGTGTTTAGATCCAAACTTTCCTCTAAATTCTACTATGCAAAAAGAAAATTTTCTATCATATTAAAAATGCCGGCACATACATGGAGTAATAAACGTAGATGAAATCAAAAAATAATTGTACAGTTTAGATGTACTTTGCGAGACGAATCTTTTGAGCCTAGTTAGGCCATGGTAGGACAATATTTACCACAAACAAACGAAAAGTGCTACAGTGCGCTACAGTGTCGGATGTGATGTTTTTGGCCAAATTTTGACAGATTTCGCCTGGTTTTCGCCTCCACTTTTTGGATCTAAACACAGCCAAAGAAAGAAAGATGCGCACACGCTGCACTGCAGCTTCGTTCAGAGTTTCAGAAAGTTGGGTGTGTCGCTTCAGCGTTCAGAATATGGGCACCCATTTTTTTTTATTATTGAATGATCCCTCGGCGCTTTTGCATGTGCCGCGCGTTCCTTTGCTTCCTCCGGTCAATTTGCTTACACCGCGCGAGCGGAGGAGGCAGGAGACGCCGCGTCGCCTTTTGAGAGCCGGGCGACTTGTCCCACCTGTTTGCTGAATGCTGATGCCTCACATGGCATGGAATCGGACGTCCTGTCCTGAGCTGGTCGATCATCGACATATCACATATGGTTTGGTGCGTGGCACTGATTTCGTGCGTCCCTTGTGAATCACAACAACACCATCGTTGGCAGTTCATCACTTGCCATCGTCTTTATTAGTATGTATTGCAGGACAAGTCGAGACCTAATCGGCTGATATATCGCTCAACTAACTCTGCCAACCGCCCCGCTTAATGCGTATATGCATGCGCGCGTGAGTGATCGACCATGCACGGACGAGAGGCTCATCTCTCCATGGGCTAAACGAACCATCGGCCACCGTTCCGTGGCACACACGTCGGATACATGTCGGTATCACTAAAGTTACCGTGCAGCAACGCGTGGAGAATTTATCTAGTTTCTAAAATGGTAGAAAATGATCTTTTTTTTTAAAAAAAAATCACAACTCATCTTGAATCAGAAAAACACGGACGTATTTTTTTCTATACATACAATATATCCCTTGGTCCTCTATTTTGAGGGGTTTTATTTCCTCTCGTTGTTAGTGTTTTATAGCACGCATGAAAAAAATAGTAATAGAGGGAAAAAAAAAGGTCACTCTAAATGTAACACAATAGGGCCTAATTTTGACCGGTTTTCATAGTTTGATGGCCTAAATTTTCTAGTTTAACGAGAGTTCGGATTCCGACTATAGTTTAAGATGGACTCCTTTCTTTTTGTTACTACTAGTGGATGACGCGGCTACAAACAACGATGAGTGGCGACTCATCATCCTAGTGTTTGTACCTTTGTTTGCTCCATTAGCTAGCTTGACGAGCACAGCAGCTCGCAGGCCCGCCGGGCCGGCCGACGAATAAAGTCGCCGAAATAATAATGCGCAAATGAGCGGTGCACGATCGGAAAAGAAAAGAGCGCAGCCGAAGCTTTGGAATTTCTTTCAGCGCCCATCCATCGGCGGGTGATGGGTCGCTCCCTCCTAGTGCTACAAGCATCAGGGCCGGCCGGCCTAACCCTACTGATGGAAGCATACATGCTAACATGCATGTCCTCCTTTTTTTTAAGGTGATCGGACTATATATCGGACGCTTTGAAATCTTTGTATCGCATTGATTCTTAACAAGACGTTACTAGGAAAAAAAACAAACGATAAAAAAGTGGATTGTCCACCCCAGCCATCATCCAAGAAATTCTCTCAATTTGGAATTGGAAAAAAAAAACATTTGACCATATCTAAATCACCCATCTTTGGTACCGTAAAAAACAACATAAAGTAAAATCCCTGGTCCTTGCATAAATTACACACCTAGTTTATTATAAAAATAATGTAAAGTAGCATCCGAAATGTGCATGTATCTAACATTAAAGTTTTCTGGCATTATTAGCAAATAATAATATAGCGCTACCACTTATTCTAGTATAGAAACTAATCTAAAGTAATCCGCTGGACTGACATCTAAATTACCTACCTTCTTCGTTGTAAAAAAAAAACATGTAACAATAACATATATATGTCAGTGATCTGGATCGAAGTTTAACTGATTTTAGTTCATTTTTATTACTAATTGCTGATTGCGGTCACTTTGATATTAAAATACAGAGTTATTTACCATAATAGAAAATGTTGGTAATTTAAAGACAATTCTAAGGGCTATTTAAGATTAATTTTCTGTGGCAATAGCAAAGATACATATTTAGTGGAGGTATTTCACATTTTCCTTTTATAATGGCATCGTAAGTAACTAATAAATGCATTCAGGTTCTGTTTGGAACATAGGATTTTTTTTATCCGTCCTTTACCGTAAAATAGAACAATTTTAGTAAAATTTCTGCACAGTTTATGTGAAATTTCTATGTTCTAAACAGAGTTTGGTATTTTCATATACTAGATGAATTCTCTGTGCGTTGTTGCGGTAATTTGAGGTACACCCTGCGTGTAAACAAAAAAAATTTGCATACATAAGGTCATAGAAAGTCGTTGGAAGATATAAATAGATGACTTAGTGGATGGTGATGTGGGAATTTAGTGGATGGTGATGTGGTATAGCTGCATGTTAAGAGAAATAGATAGTAGGTATCTCGTATTTTGATACAGAAGATTCAGAGGCCAAGATATGAGTGTGGTCGATCTCGTTGTAAGGGTGGCTCACCAATGTGCTCAAAAGAGGTGTCCATTTTACTATGCTGCACTGTAGATAAAAAGAAAGATAGTTAAAATAATGAATAAACGGGGTTGGATAGGCTCTCTGATCAGCCTAGCCTACAGCAAAGGTGTGTGTGATAGTGAGATCTCTCCCGGTGAAAACGAGTAATAGCGCCAATGATTTCAGCACTGAACAGATCCGTATCCCCCCGGCGCGGTACGGCCGCTCGTTGCTTGAGACGGGGAAAGCACGCAACAACGATCCTCCGGCAGGATTGGTGTTGCAGCAGCTACATAGTTGACAACCTACTAGCCTTTATTTTTCGTTTCACCGACCGATGGATTGACGGGCGTCAACTGCGGCTGAAAACTGACCCGTCCGGCGTCAAGACTAGAAAAAAGGCAGGTCAGATCGAGATGGACGACCCGTTGTTTTCCTGTTAAACGACGACGTCTTACTGGCCTGTGATGAAAGCTCCGTTCCACTTTTTTTCTTTCTTTCTTCTTTTTTTTTTTGAAAAAAAATTGAAAGCTCCGTTTCTTCTCCCATCATTTTGTTGTGTCAGTAGTGCACTGGTGCTTGCAGTTGCAGGGCCGGCCGATCCTCAACAAAAGCAATAGGTGGTCATCGAGTACCTAAGGAGAGAAAAAAAACTGGTAAGGGTACGCACTGCTTCAATCACTGTGACGATGATAAGGCTCGTGTCACACATACAGAGGTATACAAATAGAGTTTAAAATAAAAAAAATAGGATAAAAATAAAATAGAAAATCTGGTGACAACAGCCTAACATAAATCTGTGATGGACACTGAAGATTGGGCCCCAATTCGCAGCGACAACAAGGCCCACACTGATCAGAGCCTGTTGGTGGTGCTGGGCCAGCCGAAGGAACACTGACCTCACGCGGAAGCGCGCGCTGCTGGCCTGGGTGGGAAAGGGGTAACTGGGCTTCAAGGCCGCCTGGGAGACAACATGTACACGTCGAGGGCAAGCAACGCGCTTCTACGAAAAAAATGTCCACTCTATTTTTATGCTCTTAAACCTCGAACAAATCCGTTTAAATTACCTCTAGCTCGGCTAAAATCAGTTCTGAGCCAAGTATAATTTTTCTCCAAAAAAAATGGTAAAAATAAGACAAGGTTTTAGAGCAGTAAAAATCATCTATAAGCTTTTTAAATTTTAGTAAAAATTCTAGAGATAGATCTTCTACAATTGATTTCATCTATTAAAAAATGAAAACAAGTAAAAAAATATTAAGGAATTTTCTAAAACATGCTAGTTGATGTCTAACCTCATCTTGAAAGCTTCCCATGACAAACACATGAGATGCAATCAACGTGAATGCAAGAAACATGAATGTATTTAGTATTAATGTGTGTTGCATTCATGTTGTAACTTGTGACATCGCATATTCTTTTTATTACGCAATGATTTCGAAACGTACTTAGACATAAGAATGAAATCAACACATGTGTTTCTCAATTTGGTGTATCCACTACTGGGAGATGTCTTAGCTAGTTCTTTTTTTTTTTTTTTTTTTTTTTTGGAAACAGCTAGCACTGTTGGGTGAAGGGCTGAGGGCCCAACACAAATATTGCCCTGGGCTCGACATACCTGAAACGGTGAGTGTCGTCTATTAGAAATGGTTACCAGAATTTCTTGGGTAGGGTAATTGGAATCTCAGGTTTTAATAATCAAAACCCACTTTGATCTCTCTTTATACATTTGTCGAAGCTAATATGAACTCTTTTTTACTTCATTTTTTAGTGTAGTTCTAAGATATGCTACTCGAAGAACTGTTTGTTATATAGGCTTATAACCAATTAAACAAGTCACTAGACCAAGTTAGGAGTGCAGTTTATTGATTCTTCACTGGGGCTGGTTCCAATTTATTTTAACGGCATAATGCGGAGTGAAAAAAGGGTCAAAACCACGATAATCATCTATACCTTTGCATACATTGCGCACACATACATGCCATGATCATGCATATAGACATATCATTTGGTTCTAATTAATGTCAGAGTTTCTAGCATCTGGCATCTTAATTATATGATTGAATATACACGGCTGAAGTGTATATAAAGAGGCTTGTGTGCATGCACGACACCAATATGTGGATGGTTAGTTAGTTAATGTGCAGTGTCATATGCATATGCTAAAGTATATACAGGGATGTGTTGATGTGAATGTAATCTCAAATATTACCTTCTAGGAATTATCGAATAGTACATAGTAGTTGTGTTTTCTTGTTAAGTAATGTCGGTAGCAGCAACATACTATGACGTAGCTGGATCAATGTCCGTGTTGCTTGCTGGATCGCCTGTGCCTCCATTGATATCGAGATAGCGCCGGTGCCGTGGTAATGCTTCTGCTTCAGCTGGATGCTATAGTTATTTTTCCGTGTCACCTTATTCGTCTTGTGGTGCCTGTGCCTCCCATTATTAGCGCACTCGTTCCATGCAATTCTTTCACCCTCCGGCTCCGGAGCAGTAGAGAGGTGGATAAGGAAACAATGATTGGCAAGTGTGCTTCCCTTGATTGGATCGTGTTACAATACAAATCCCAGCCCACACCCTGGCGAACCGGCCACGTCTTTATCGTCGAAACCGTTGTGTGAGCCAAGTATTGTAATAGGACCTCATCTATCACTATAACTTTATATAAAATGTCCGTGTGTTGTTACTGGTCCAACTGACGAAGCCATATAGATTTGTTGTTCAAATATTGTGGCAGGAATATCTTAGAGTCGATTCGCGTAGTTTTACTCTTGGATTGAGGGTTTGTTTGGATACAATACAAGTAAAACCCTCCAATCCACGTGAATTGAGGGGGATTAAGGGGAAATCTGAACTAATTTTCACCCTAAACCTCTGCAATCCATATGGATTGCGTTTATCCAAACAAAGGGTTGGTGTGGATTGTGAGGGATTGAGGGAGAATTTTTATCTGATGTGGATTTAAATATACTCCAATCCATTCAATCCACTCCAATCTAAGAGTATCCAAACTATAAGCCTAAATCAAATTAAGTAGCTAGGGTGGAATAGGGTACCTTACTTGCGGTTTGTCTTCCCTGTTGTTGGATTTTGGCTACTAGTTGTGGACGTGATTTGTGGGTGAAAGAGAAGAGATTTGGATTGGATTGCGCAAAAGCAGAAAACTGGAAAAGTGAGCGACATCTGACAAGTACACGCGGAGAGCATACCGAAATCAGGTGTAATGTGCCAGAGTTTGATGAGGGCACAAAGCACTGAATCCACTTGCTGTCTCTGTAGCTCGTTTGCTTACCCAGCTCTCGATCCGCTGGAAGGCTGACCGCAGCGGTGAAGCACGCGAAGGCTGCGTAGGCGGTGCCGGGAGGGCAAGGTCTCATGCAATGGCCTCTCTGTGGAGTCCCTTGGGAGCCACACACACCTCTGTCCGGTAAAAAGATCGACCTCATCACCTCAACACCTCGTAATAGTACGCATGCGCATGAGCGTGAAGCTCTCGGGGCCTCACACTCGCAGTTCCTCATTTGCCCCCTCTCCGGCCTATATATATACCATGCATCATACATGGGAGAACGCATCAACACAGCACACATCCACCACAAGGAAGAGAAAAAAAAAATGGCGAAGAAGATGGTCGTCGTCGCGGCAGCGGTGCTGCTGCTCGTCGCGCTCGCGCTGGAGGCCGCCGCTCCGGCGAGCGCCATGGACTGCCAGGCCGGGTGCGCCGAGCTCAAGGTCAAGGGCTCCCCCTTCGAGCTGGTCACCGACTGCGAGAAGAGGTGCGCGGAGATCGCCGCCAGCCGCAAGGAACCCCACGACCCGAACAAGGACGCCAAATGGGACATCCCGTAAATGTGATGAGGGTTGCAGAAGAAACGTACCTACGTCGTCGTCGTCTCCGTATCCGTCACCTCTGGCCTCGGCTGCTGGCTACACTACACATAATAATTAAGTAAATTGTGCCCATCCATGGAGGACGATGCATATATGTGTCCGGTGTCCCTGCGATTGTTGTCCCCATTTCGTTTAATTTGTCGTTGGACAATTTGTATTCGACTGTATCCACTGACGATCGATCCATCGATCGATCTGTAATCCTTTCGGAGCTAAGAACTATACACAAGATGTCTGCTATATGAATTTGAGAACTGCTCAACTGTTTTCTATCTATTATTGTGTCAGGATTGCTCCCCATAGTTTTTTTACGGTCACAAAAAAAATACACTGATTCCATGCATCATGCATATGCATGCATTTTTTTTAGGAACAAGCATATTATGCATGGTTGTGAATGGTTTGCTGTTTGCAAGGGCAAGGCCGGAGGAGTCAAAGGAAGCTAGGTGGACAGATCCACTAGTGCACCTAGGTGGATTGGGTGTGGTCTCTGATCAGGCCCAACCAGTGCGCTGTGCGTGGCAGGCTATGGTCAGAGTCACATCCAGTCTGAAAATTTGGATTTTCAGTGTATGCATGTTATATTTTAAAATTTATATTCATAAGAACTTTAAAACAATGATGATTTTTAATTTGTTGATGACACATTTGAAAAGAGATGAATGGTCAAAGTTTTGTTCTAAAGACAATGCTAAAATAGGTTATATGCCTCGTGTGTAGTGTGTTTAATATGAACCTGTCATTAACCTGTGAATGACAACCATGACCATTTGAGACTAATGTGTTTACTAAAGTATTCTGTTTAAAGGCCTATTCGGAACATGAAAATTTTCCCCTATGTTTTTTCTATAAAAATAAATCTTATACGACTACTATGAGATTCCTGTGTTTTAAACCGGGGTTCGCCCTCGATCCTATGGATGCAAGCAAGTGAACCCGGACAGTGTCAGGCCCAATATGGATTAGGCCCATATTACTTGTGTGAGTCCGCAGTTGTACTTGATCCTACGGATGCAAGTGTACCGTGTAATATGGCGTCAAGCCCAGAATGTGGGTTAGGCCCATATAAGTTGTGTGAGTCCGCAACATGCTGCGATGGGGTTGTACTCAGAGGAAGAGTGAGACGTTAAAGAAAAAAAAACAAGCCTCGCGGAGAATAGGTGTCCCAAGGATTTCATTAAAAGGAATTAACCTCAACGAGGCCAGGGAGAGGTGTTTTTATTTTAATTCGTCCCAATGAGGAATCGAACTCGTGACCTCGAGGTGCCAAAGAGACTTGCTGAAAAACAAGCTCTTTGGAGGAAAAATGTGACCAACTTAGAAGGAACTGAAGGTTTTTCGTTAAGAAGAAACAGACACCCAAATTTGAGTTGGAGAGGATTCAAACCTAAGTGGTTAGGTGTATGACCACTCCTTCCACCTAACCAGTTGAGCTAGGCTCACTTCCTTATATGTTAAAAAAAGAAAGAAGATATCTGTAATTCTGAATCAAAACAATCATGTCCTCGTCTATCCTTGCCTCCTTGCTCTCAAGTTCTTCCTACACAAACTATTTCTTCCTACCTAAACTATTCTGCTAACATAAGTGTTAGGCTATTTTTTACCTATCCCAATGTTTAAGCATGTCTATTGCATGAATGGGTCGACATGGGTTAATATATGGTGATGTATTTCGCATGAATAGTCTTCACAAAACGTGAGTAGTTCTCTTCAAAAGATAATAATTAATCCATTAATAATGTACTAGATACACATGTATAATCCACTCAACCCATTTTTTAACATTTCTTATTGTGCGTCCGCCCCGGTCCCCCTGCCCCGTGGGCATGGCGTCCGGGCGGCGTGGGCGCCGCGGGTGCGCACTCTAGCTAGCCGCCCTGATATTATAGCTATATGGCAATTGAATACACATATATATCTAGCTAAGTAAGAACAGTACTGCCTTGCTATGCATTAATTCGTTACTCAAGAATGACTCGTCATATATGCTCATACTTGATAATCACAATCAAATGCTACTATATATCATCACAATCAATTGCTACTATATATTACCTAAGTAGTGCCATATAATATTAACGTGCTTCCAAAAATAACAAGTTCTGATCCACTATAAGACACATTCTATTTTACAAGCTTATCTCCATAGGTCAGACGATCAGCAATTAGCTGCACATTCAACAACACTGACTCTTCACGCCACATTTTGCAGTAGGCTATTGAAGATGAAGTCCACCAAAATTCTCCTAGTCCTTGCCTTCATGGTGCTGTTGTCAAGTATGTCTCTCTACTTACTGCAGCAACAACATGTTAATAATGAGTTACATACATTGGCAACATATTTTTCTTGTTTTCATCCTTTCTTATAAGTGTTGCTACAATTGTTTTGGTAAGACTTAGCTTCTCATTGACATTTGCAGATAAGGAAGGAATGGCATTAGTGGTGGAAAAAAAAGATGGATGCTCCCCGAAGGCTATTATGATTGGTGACAAGTGCACCCCAGATAACTGCAATAGCAAATGCATTGCGTTAGGAGGTACAAGTGGAAACTGCATCCGAGGGCCGGCATGCAATTGTGTTTTGTGTGGACCACCCTCCAGGTCGCCGCTACCTATACATTAGGATTCAGCTGCATGATGGGTGCCGCGATTAAATGATAGATCGATGTCTGCTTAAGTGTACTGATATAGTGATATTAAAAGTGCCGGGAGTATATAAAAATAGCATCGGAGCAAATTTAGTGTCCAGAATAAATATTAATGTTAGAGAAGACGAACGTATCAGACAGTGACAGTCAACAAAACACTACTTTTGTTAGATAACTATGCACTTTAAAGATGTAATTAATCCCTAAATAGATGCTATATGAGCTAGGGATGAAATCTGTCTTGAACGCATCTGAACAAACGCCAGAGAGAAACTCAGCACGAGAGGAACAAACACAAGTTCACTTAGAGAGGACATCGCTCCAAAATATGAGTTGAGTTTGTTGATGAAGTCTGTAGAACGTAGCAAATCAACTTGGCGGGTAGTCGCGTGATTGCTGCCTAAAAACCTAATTCACTCTAATCGGTGCTGGTTCTTCAGCTGAGTGAGGGTTTGAAGACATTGCTCTTTCTGCACGCCAACAGAGTGGGTTCGGGATAACTTCATGCAAAAAGAAAGGAAACCGACTCAGGATACGGTACCATTTAATTAAAGGAATTGGCAAAAATAAAAAAAACAGAAGAATCACCCGTTGCCAAGTTACTGCTCAAGTCATGCGATCATTCACGCAAAAATACGCGAATACGTGCACGTGTGCTACTCTAGCTCCCCACTCCTTCTTTCATTCAAAGAATATCAAGAAGCATGCTATAAGTTGGCTTCATTTCTCTAAACTTTCTATGCAGGAACATTGTTGTCCCCCTCTACTATGAATGGGCCTTTGAGATTTTCTGATTTATTGGTAGATTTATGGGCCTTGGCCCAATAACTCTAACAATTTTGACTATGGATAATGAGTAGTACACATATTTAAATAAAATATATCAAACGTGTAATATTTTGAAACTACTATTAGCCATTTTCAAAATAGAAAGTAAAATATCTGAAGAAATATGATGGCTAAATTTAAAATACAATGACTACACAAACCAAAATGTCTATTTTTGAAGACAAGAGGGGTGAGAAATAAAAAAAAAGTTTGCTACACTATTATGGAAAGGGCAATTGTATTACTGGTTCATCAAGAACAAACTAGAAATAAGTTATCACTACCGGTTTCATGCCGCCAAGCCAAGGAATCATTTGCATTGGGCTGTTATAGAACCAGTAGCAATAAGAGCTTTGAAGTTTGTGGCTAGGGGTTCTATCGCTGATGGTTTATGGCTACAAATGTCTAGAAATATTGTTTCTAGAAATATTTGCTGCAAAAATAAGTTCATAACTTCTTGATACAAAGTTGGGTAAAGATAAACTTTATATCGAATTTCTATAGCTCGATGAGATCTTAAACTTTGTAGTTGGCAATTTTTAAATTTTCTATTGTTTGTCAGCCCAAAAATTTGTTCAAGTTTATCAAAACATAAATCCAAATCTCTAGTTTCTTTTTTTAAGCAACTTGGATGCATACATCTTCTCTTATACAAAACTGCGGTTCAAAAATAATGAGACCAATTGAATGGAAAAAGTCTATATAACCCCCTGAAGTATATATGGTGGAACACATCACCCCCTGAACTATGAAACCAGATGTTTTGCACCATAAAGTATCAAACAACCGGTCAAATAACCCCTTGAGTGGTTTTGGTGGGTGGTTTTGATGACGTGGCATGATGATGTGTTCAAATCACCCCTACAACTATTTCAATTGGTACATTCTACCCCTTGATAATTTTGTATTTTTCATTTCTTCATGTGCAAATTGAGTTTTAGAGTTTAATTTTGTAAGGTTATGGAAGACAATATAACTTATGCTAGAAATATTTATGGTGATTTTATCATAATTTTTTATTAGTTAGAAATTTAATGATAAATTAATTTTGGTAGTATAAAATTGTAAAGAAAAATAATCACAAAAAATCACCATTTATTTTTCTAATACAAGTTATGATCCAAACTATCATGTTGCAAAATTAAACTTCATATTCAAATTGTAGACGAAAAAACAAAAAATATAAATTTATCAAGGGGTAGAATGTACCAACTAAAATAGTTGGAGAGGTGATTTGAACACATCATCATGCCACGTCATCAAAACCACCCACCAAAATCACTCAGGGGGTTATTTGACAGGTTTTTGATACTTTAAGGTGCAAAACATCCGGTTTCGTAGTTGAGGGGATGATGTGTTCCACCATCCGATTTCACAGTAATTGGAAAAACAATTGGGCAATATGGTATTGTCTGTCTAGAGCGATTACTTTTTCTAGACTATGGCAACAAGAATAGATATCGTGGTGGCCTTACTAGAGCCATCACTTACCTAAGGCTTAATGACAAACAAGCATGGATTATGTCCCTTTTGGACAATATGGCTATAGTATATCGGACCGGTGGCTTTATGCTTTGAATTATATGATGCTTTATTTATTAATATTCAAATATCATTTATTTATTTATCCATTATATATTTCATGGTGAAATTGGACGGCATATTATTATAAAAAATATGTAAACGCTTCGTTCACATACATGGCATCAATTCGTATTTTAGTTGAAACATGCAGGGCGCTACATAGTGCAACTTTAGCACAATCATGTCCTTTAGGAATCACTTCTCAACCGGCTTGCCAAATATGTACCCATCCCCTATGTAAGAGCATATCTCTAGGTCCACTATTCATGGTTATTCAATTGATAGCATATTCATGGATATAATCAACATTAATATTTACTAGTACGTCAACTCGTGCACAGCACGGGCTAGTATCGACATCAAACATAAATGTTACAAATTTGTATAATTTTGAGATGCACAGTAAATTAATTTTTTAATAATTATTTCTCATGCATTTATACTTTAATAGAAATTCTATTTATATTTTTTACCATATCTATCATGCTCTAGTTAATCTTTGTATTTCATAGTAGCATAGTGGATATTTTATATACAAATAAGAGATTTACTTTAAATCATACAAATTTAGGAGATATATTCATCCTTTACGTGGCATGGTAGGTAATTCCTATGAAAATTTAGGGGGTTATTTTAATTAATCTACATAATGGCATGGTGGGTAATTTCTATGCAAATTTAAGAGGTTATTTTAATCCATCTTTTATAATGGCATGGTGGGTAATTTCTATGCAAATTTAGGGGGTTCATCTTTCATAATGGCATAATGGGTAATTTTTTAGAAAAAAATAATAGATCTAATGGTTATTATTATTAGAATTTCTTGGATTTCTCTTTTTTTTTTTAGCCTCTCCCAATTCTACACTCGTAGATAGTATTGCTACCGTGCAGATTCCACCATTTGGTCCGTACTTTGGTCCTCTGTTGAACACAGCCTAAAGAGAACAACTAAGAGGAATATATTCTAGTTACTAAGCATAGATTGAATATATGTCTTGGTCAAATATTTTGTGGCTAAGCTAAATAGTGGCACATAGCGTGGAGCTAATTCGCCGTTAGTTGCCATGCTGAAAAATAAAAATTCTGTAGTTGCAAGTTCTCCGAAAACCTTTAGTGACGTTATAGTGGGCCATTTGATAGCATGGCTCCA
Source organism: Paspalum notatum (assembly GCA_022530915.1). NCBI lineage: Eukaryota > Viridiplantae > Streptophyta > Magnoliopsida > Poales > Poaceae > Paspalum > Paspalum notatum. The sequence continues at coordinate 6,777,228 of CM039690.1, read as the reverse complement.
CTACATCGGCTCCCTTGGCACAATTCCTACGTTGCTCTTGTTCTCGTACGTGTTGCTATACTATGCATTGTCTTTATGTCGTGCCGTGTAGTAATATTGAGACGGCGATTTAGGAAAAAAAAATCTCTTACAATGGCTTACAGTATGTTTCAAGTCATGACGTACTACACAAGATAAGAAAATCTACGTGGCAATAAAAAAATCTACGTGGCAATAAAACATCTGTGTTCATATATATCTCGAAATAAACAACGCTGCCACGTCCTTGCAGCTGATAGAAGAGGTGGGGGTGCGGCTCGCCGTCGCCGGCCGACGTGCGTGCTCCAGGCAGCTCCGGCGTGCAAGGTGCAAGCAAGGCAACTCCAATCATGCCACACAAAGCTTTGCATCAACCCTAGTAGTCTAGTAGATACTTGACGACACCCGCACTCAACGAATAAACAAAGACGCAAATGGCTCTGATCTACTGATCTTATTATGACTTGCGTTGCCCAAAAGTGCCAAACGGCGATTTTGGGGGGCAGGCCGGCCAGTTGGTATTGTGCATGCAATGCAACTCTTAACGTAATCCACCTGTAATTGATAGTATAATTCTACTCCTGGTCTGATCGATTAATCAGAAAGGCCGCCAAAAGCGCACACACCCAAACTCATGAGATCTATATTTCTACTACAGAATATGCACGTACTTACGACGTGTAAAATTCTGAAAAAAAACACACAAAAAATCATGAGACTGGTCCCCTAAAACTATGTGCAGCAGGATGTGTAAATGCATTGTGTTCTCTCTGTAAACAGTATCGCTACAGTGTATAGACAATCTATTTATCCAACCCACTGCACATAGTTTAACAACGAATGCGCGCGCATGTGTGAGCACCGCTGGCATTCCTTGAGACCTGTGATTTGAATATTCGAAGCCCTGATCATTAGCTTGGTATTAATTCCCCCAGCAGCATGCCAGCATCCCATCACAGTATATGTAGCCCAACCGGCCGGCCCAAATCAAACCACCCCGGAACTCCCTCTCCTCCCCCTCGTCAACCAATAAGGCAAGCTCCCCGGTCCCCGGCCGGCCGCTCTACGTCCACCATGGCCGGCGCCGGCGGCAGCAGCACGGGAAAGTGCTGTTGCGGAAGCTTATTCGGGCTCGTCTTCACCGCCGGCTTCATCGTGCTCATCTACTGGGCCATCTTCCAGCCCCACCACATCCGCGCCACCGTCGAGTCCGCCACCCTCGCCAACCTCACCGTCGTCTCCAACTCCAACGCCTCCTCCGCCGCCGTATCCTACCACCTCTCCGTCACACTGAGCCTCTACAACCCCAGCGTCCGCGTCAACATCTACTACGACGCCATCGGCGCCGAGCTCCGGTTCCGCGACGCCGTCGTCGGCCCGGCCGCCAACGCCACCTCCCCGCCCGCGTTCTACCAGCGGAGGAAGACCAGCGACGACGTGAGGCTCGACTTCGACTACGGGGTCACGCCGGGCGGCGTCGCCGTCGGCGCCGACGTCGCGGCGGAGCTGGAGAAGGAGATGAGGAGCGGCGGGCCGGTGAGCCTCGAGCTCGCGCTGGACGTGCGCGTCAGGTACGTGTTCAGGATGTTCAAGCTGCGGCAGAAGCCGAGGGTGTGGTGCGCGCTGAGCATTCCGGTGAAGACGGAGGGCCACCACCGCGGCTTCGGCGGCGCCGTCGTCGCCGGAGGCGACCGGTGCAGGGTTAAGTACTGATGAGTGGTGATCTCGCGTGCTTTTGTTGGTGCTTGATTGAGTAATTGTTTTGAGGGACCATTCATCCTGCCAATTGTTATAAACCACGCAGGAACAATACCATTTTTTCGGTAATTTGGTTGTTGTCGACTATTGGGCGCCTTATATTGTTTTTTTTTTCTTCTGGACAACGAAACAATGATCCTGCTTCAGAGTTCAGACCAAATTTGTTACAAGTCGAGCTCACTCTTTCTATGAGAAGCGAGGCATTGCATAGCAATCATCTATAGAATGTATGTATAACGTTGATGAATAGTAACTCCTTTTGGTCATCACTCCGTTGTAGCAACATAAGCAATGTGTTTCTCTGAACAAGATTTGCAAAAAAAAAAAAAAAAAACAATATTTCTTGTGAGCCAAGTTGCGCACCAACAGTTCTGCAGCCCATGTATCAATAAATTCGAATAAATTCGCACTCGCATTTCTTGCCTGCCAAGGCCATGGATAAAAATGGACTATCCATTTATAGGTCATTTAATTTTTTAATATCAACTTTGACTTTCTTGTCTTATTCAAAAAATATTATCATTTATTTTCATATTTTGGCAAAAAAGTTTTGAATAAGCCTAGTTGATCAAATTTGGGACGGAGAGAGTATATACTTTAATTTTTAAGTACTACGTATAGATTTCAATATTTTAGAGGTAACCTCAAATGTCAAACTTCTTTTTTGAGATAAATAACCTCCTTAAATTTATAGCTAAATCATACATCTATCATTACCAAAAAAATAAACAAAAGAACTAAACCTGTCTGTAAATTACCAATGTATGCTATTATATGGAAAATTAAATAACATACAAAGGAGTCTCTAAATTATCAACTTATACCATAATTAATTTATCTACCATATCATTTAATACATACACTATATACCATCCTCTGAAACTCTGTACCGTGCAATGCAAGAGCACTCAATTAGCAAAGTAGATCAGCATAACTATTTCCCGCATCACCATTACTCGAGACTGGCTGTAAACGAGCAGGTTATCCTCAATCCCCCACATCGAAAAAAGTACGTACTAACTGAGATCTAAATAATGTCAGAAGCAGAGAAGAACTGACACGATCCGACCACAGCACGACGGGCGCACACGGTCACCACTCACCACGACACCAGCTGATCAGGGCAAACGGTATACACGACGACGATAGCAGGCTCCTTCGAGCCGCGACTCAAAGCGACACCGTCAGCCAGAACATGGAGACAGCAGATGTCGAAATGAAGGCGCAGTTGATGAACGCCAGGATCACTGAGAGCTCGGACTGCCCGCACGACATCTCGGCCGGGTACATCTTGCAGAAGTGGAAGTCCGTCTCGAACAGGATGGTCAAGCTCGCGGACGCCGAAGCTTCAGCCAAGGACAGAATCGCATAGATCTGCAAGCAATGGCACACGTTAGTGATGCTCGGCTCATTGTTTCCTGAGCTAAATCTTGACAGTGGAGGTGAAATCAAATATTGCCTCTGAATAACGATGTATGGTGTTGACCGGCATTTTACTTCTGTAAGTAATCATCTTGTTAAAAAAACATGTAAATTCCATTCATTTTGTTGTGAATTATTTTATCATCAATTGTGCTTAAGATTGTATCTTTTTGTGACTTATTTCAACGTCAACAATACTTCAAACATGACTTATTTTTATATATCTATCAAAAATTTTTTGAATAAAACGAATTACTCCTATCAAACATAGTGGAAAAAGTCAACGGCTCCATTGATAGGGTCCAGCATATGGCAATCCAATTCCTAACAGCTTGGTGCTCCTTTCGGTAGAAAGAAAGAAAACTTGGTGGTTTGACTTTCCTAGACTTGTAGTGAACTCTCTAGAAAAGAGCAGGAGACTGATAGCAGACAAAAGAAATTCTGCAAAATAAAAAAGATGCTAGGAAACATTTTCGACCAAGGATAGCAAAAGAAGGCCAGGTTAAGTTTGGACACGAAGTTCCCTACCTTAGCTGGATCTCACTTTTTTTTTTTTTTTTGCTAAAATGGTGCTGAGGTCTTCAAAAGTATTTCCGCAGCCGTTTTCTTGCTGAGGCAGACACAGATTTTTCTCTAAAGGAATTCAACACCCTCTATATCCATTTATTTTCCCTTTCACAGTTTTGTCAATGTCTTAACCTTGCGGCAATTGTATTTTCCCATTTGGAACACAGGAAAGTTTCCCTGTTACCGCGTTTTCCTGTGAAATTAAACTATTTTCTATAAAATTTCTACACGATTCCTGTGACATTCTTGAGTTCCAAACGGGACTTAAAAAGAAGAGATGACCAGATGGGGAGACACTCCTCTGATTTTACCCTGAAGAAGATTGTGCCAGCCTTTCAAACCCGAGCTGGTGGTCCATCAACCCCTGAGCTTCAAAGGTCTAACCAGGAGAAGTTGGCACAATTGTATTTACTGACTAATTAATAATGAAATACTGCGACTAATCCTAGATGAATTTGTTTACATTCTCGGGTAACAATTAGGAGTGTCTAGCAAAGTCAATTCCACACTCCTATTGATTAATATTGATATAGTAACTACAGGAAGTGATGGCAGGCATCTAGGAGTATGCAACAGGATAGAAGGCATTCTAGGAATTGGAGAAGTACCAGCCAAAACTAATGAAAAAAAAAGTTAAGGGAAGGTGCATTACTTATTCAAGTGATACTTCCCCTAGGCTAGATACTTTTCTTTTTCCTAAGTACGCAGGAGAGCTGTGTAGAAGAAATGAGTAAAACATAAAACACAAATCCACGCTAGAAAGAAATTATATGTGCAGCACCGAAACAAGAACCACTAGCAGCTTATATTTGGAGGTCTTTTGTGCCTGCATTATGCAACTAGGCGCCGGCACCCTATTTGGAAATAGTCCTCACTTTCAACCATAGACTTAGGGAAACACCATGAAGACATAGTTATTGCGATGTTTCCTCTGGGCTAACTGCTAGGAGTAGTTATTAAAATCAAGCCAGAGATGGAGCTGCTCGCTACAACAGGAATTTTTAGAATAACTTAAATGTAAGCACTTGCTTGGAGCTTTGGGTTTTCAACTGTAGCCTAACCTAGCTTTTCTTGGGACTAAAATGCTTTGTTGTATTACTGTAACTTAAATGTAATCATTATTAAAGCTACTATCATTTATCAAGCAGACAAAAATAAATCACATACCCAATCCCCAACAACCAAACGGAGTACAATCCTATGGTTGTGAAGATCTGCTTGTCTTCAAAGAGTAGATGTCAAGACAAGCAAGGCCGAAACTCCAAAGAAGCTGCAGGCTCATCGAAGTAATCAAGTACCTGAGAAACAAATATATCTGAATAATTACCCGGTAACAGTGTAGTACTAAATGGCACCAAGAATGCACAAGCCAATATGAACATTACAACTTCAGATGTGATCCAGTTGCTCTCAAGTCTCGACACTACAAAAGCTGAGCAGGGCATCAATGCAACAGTGAAGACATGCAACACATTGTGGCGTTATGCCTGTGCTCAGTGAAAAAAGGTAAGAAGTAAAAACCCCAGAGTGTGCACATTGTGAAAATGTTGGGAGCAAATCCAAGAAATAATCTCCACCTTTCGGTTCCAATAATAATGCGTACCCAAGTCAGAAAGTTGGCACTTTTACCTGATGAACGGCAGAGCTAGCTAATAACCAAACCAATGCAGCAGTACAGCACACAAGGCAAGGAACGACGGCCTTACCAGAAAGCGGTGTAGGGGTAGCCGCGCGCCGTGGCCAGTGGCGAAGGACCTGTTATGGTTTAATGTGGCAGCCGTCGTACCTAAAAAGATAAAAAGCTGTTGTTTCATCTTGTAAATGGAAAACCCTTCTCGGTGCAGTGGCGTTGGAACACAATTTCGAGTTCCAGCCCTGATCTTTCCCTACTAAATCCTTCATCCTCCCCCCACCCAGACCGGTGAGTGCGTGCGAGACGAGAGGAGATGGTGACCGGCTGATCAACCGCCGCCGGCAGCTCCGGCGAGGCTGGAGGCTGGAGCTGGACACCCAAACACTCACGGTGGATCTGCAGAATGGGGAACGAGGAGCAAGAGGTAGCTGGCAGGCACGCACACGCCACGGGCTCGGCTCGTCTTCGTCGCCCTCTTACACACCGACACGCGTCCTGTACTCCTGTTCGGCTCCGTCCCCGGCGCGTACGTGTGGTCACTCTCCGAAGCACAGCCGCAGCAGCTTCGCCCTGAGCCCTGTTCGTTTTAGGCTGCGCACTGTGCCTTTCTCAACTATTTCAACTATTTATCTCTATCGCAGTGAAGCATTTATATTAAAAAAATATCAAACAGTGTTTTAAAAAATCCATTTGAGGAATCCTATATTAATGCAAAGACAAAAACTGTGTGATTTGATAGGGGTAAACAACCGAGTGTTAGGTTAGATTGAAACAGCCGAAAGACACGTAGACAAACTCAAGACCTGATTAGGAAGCTGGATGGAAGGTCTCCCAACAAAATGCCAAAGGTTTCGAAGCGGCCAAGAAAACATGGCAAGGCCAATAAACAAGAGATCCAGTGGTAAAAAGGTTGGTCGAGGTCAACGATCCAACCAAGAAAAGCAAGATGCACATGCAGCTCAACTCTGAAAAGACTAGTCATTGTTAAAAGAAAAAGAAAGAAACCCTCTAAAATGCATGCTAACCAAATTCCGTAGACCGCAGCAGCAGCGCAGCTCATATATATGTGACCTCTAAAATCATTAGCCCTGCACATGGATCATGGATTAGTTTTAACATAACTTGCCTAGAAAGTCGTCTCTTTCTGCAATCTGCAACCAAATCAATATACTAATGTTACCAAGTTTCGGTCAAGGTCAATTGATAATCATATAGACTTCGGGATCTATATCGTTACCCAACAAAAAAACGATACCCTTACATTTCAGACTACCACTAAACAAACTGACCATCTCATATGCTGACAATCTTAATGCCCAATAGTATGTTCATGTAATCGTACGACTAGCATTTCTTTTCTTCTGGCGTGTCAGTAGAATATTGCGAAACACCAGATTACCAGTACAAATAGCCCAAATGGCCCAGTGCAGAGACCCAATCAAGCAGCGAGGCCGCCGGCAGCTCAGCTCCGCCCTCGTGTCCAGTGTCCACCATGGGCAACAAGGAGAAGGGCTACAGCTGCTGCGGGTCCATCGTCCTCGCCGGCTTCATCGTGCTCATCTACTGGGCCATCTTCCAGCCCCACCACATTCGCGCCACCGTCGCCTCCGCCACCCTCTCCAACCTCACCGTCGTCTCCAACTCCACCGCCTCCTCTGGCGCCACCGCCGAGGTCTCCTACAGCCTCGCCGTCACGCTGAGCCTCTACAACCCCAGCGTCCGCGTCAACATCTACTACGACGCCATCGCCGCCACGCTCCGCTTCCGCGACGCCGTCCTCGGCCCGGCCGCCACCGCCACCTCCCCGTCCGAGTTCTACCAGCGGAGGAAGACCGGCGACGACGTGAAGCTGCAGTTCGACTACGGGCGGCCGAGGCCGGGCGGCGGCGTCGCCGTCGCCGCCGACGCTGCTGCGGAGCTGGAGAAGGAGGCGAGCAGCGGGGGCACGGTGAGCCTGGGGCTCGACGTGGACGTGCGGGTCCGGTACGTGTTCAGGATCTTCAAGATGCGGCAGAAGCCGAGGATTTGGTGCGCGCTGAGCTTTCCGGTGAAGGCGGAGGGCCGGGGCACCGGCGTCGGTGGCGCTGTGGCCTCCGGTGACCCGTGCTGGGTCAAGTATTGATGGAAGTTGTTCCTTCCGGGAGCTGCGCGGTTGTGTGCTTATTTCTTTCTTGCTTGGAGATTGGCCCATTCTCAATGTAACTCGTGCAAAGACGAAGTCTTTTATTGTATTGCTTTTGTGTACCAAGACCATTTCTTTTTACTAGCTTATATAACTTCAGCTTATAAATGCAACGGTATATTATATAAGCGTGTTAGATCAGAGTGAAATCTATTTTACGCTCCTGAACTCAAAAACAAAAAAAGTTACATCCCGAACTTGTAACTTATGGAGATTTGGACCACTCTCAATGTAAATAGTGCAAAGATGAATGAGTCGTTCGGCTGGCGGGCTTCTGCTGCTCAGCTGCAGCTTGGATTGCATGCGGATACTATAGCACCCAATAGTGAGAACAGGCAGCAGCAGCCACAGCCTGCGAAAAACAGCCGTCCGAAGAGGCTGAAAATCTTTATAGTACTCCTTCCAATTTTAAATATAAATCGTGATTCGGCGGTATCTTTTTCTCTCCGCACAGTAACAAAAATCAGCCTTCTCCCATGATTTCGACCGCGAGGCACCGATCTGCTCCTTCTTCCTCCTGAGATCCATACGCATGCGCTCTCTCCGCATCCTCCACCAAGCATGATGACCCAAGATACATAGGACGTGATTGGTTGGGTGGGCGCAGCCTGGCTTGGCCCGATGGATGCAAAAAAAATTCTTGTTTTTACGGGTGGACTAATTCCTGGGCCTGCACGCGCGGGTGCAAAAGCAGCCTCCCAGCCTGGCCGAGCGGGAACAAAAGTGGAATCCATTTTTCCGCATCTTGGCTCGCGCAGTGCGGTTTGGAGCGCTTGCGTGCGATATTTTCAACCGCACATTCAATTCTGTCCATTTGCCCGAACAACAAGTCTATTCAACCTGGCCATGGTCAGTCATGCTCACCAAACAACCCTCTTGCATGCGAATGCCCTGGCCAGCTGTGGCCTCGCTCCGATCTGTAGCTTGGCCCAGGTTGGTGCAAACAACCAATCACGCCCGTAGGTCCCCTCCTCCTCCTCCCTTTCCTCCTCCCTCTCTATTGTATTAGGGCCAGTTTGGGTTAGAGATCTGGGGTGGGGATTTGGATACCTGCAGGGGGACGGTACTAGTGGTTGGGTGGTGGAGGATGGTCGGCAGGCTAGGTAGGCGGTGGGGACGAGGAACGGACTAGATTAGTGGAGGGCGGGGTAGAAGAGGGTTGCAACGGGCAGTGCGGTATCGCGCCGTAGGCAATGCTTGAGAGGTGGCTGTAGCGATGGCGGGGAGGCAAGGCATCGCATGGTGGAGACATCCGGCCATACGAAACACTTAACGCATGGCTGCCTTAGCTGCATCCATAAAAAATAGGTCTGCCTCAAACTCTCTACAATGATAAAATAAATCACAACAAAATAAAAAATAAGTTATATAACTTTTAAAATAAGAAGAATGATAAAAAAATTTAGAAAAAAAAATCAACTGTGACGTATATTTAAAACTAAAGGGATTTTTTTACCAAAACCATATTTGTTTTCTTGTTGCTCGTATAATTTCAGCTTATATATGCTAGATTATATAATTGTGCTAGATTATATAAGTAGCTCATAATATGGTGAAGAGAATAGGTTGTGGCACTATTTGACAACTCACCTTATTGGACCTCTCTTTAATTGAGTTTAGGCTCAAGATATTGCTCCTTTGACTTTGACTTGCACTGTCGGGAACAAATGTGGCATATATGTGTGAACAATATACAAGGTGCGCTCACAATGTAAAATTAAATAAATTAGTGGTAAAATGGGCAATAATCAAGACAAAGGCTTGAGTGGAGTCGGAGTGAGATGCCACCTCGAAAGAACGAGGAAGCAGCAGAGCCTTGCTGTGCCGCAGGATGGAGAAAGAGCGCGAATGAGGAGGGGGGCCGGCCCAATGGGCAGGCAGGCCCAACCCGCGTTACGTCGTTCCGGCCCAGGACGGGACATGCCAACTATACATAGCGCACAGACGTCCTCGCACGTTCTGGCCACCGCGTCGAGGAGAGGTAGACGGTAGTTGCCGTGCCCGCGGTTTTCCTGTCGTGTAGTACTCGTGTTCCGAAGCAGCCAAGAAAAAGACCAGCTGCAGATGCCTGGTCAAGGTCATTCTATTGTGGATCCAAAATCTATCAACCAAGCAAAGATGTAGACTGTGCTCTCTGTAGCAAAAAGCCAAGCTATATGCTCAAGCTGACGCGTAGACTACTAGTCTACTACTACCATTTGCTGGGACGCGTTTACGCGTAGTTGAGTAAGCCCAAATCCTCATCATCTACTCGTACTACGTAGTAACTTGCTAGTACTACGGAGTACTACATACCCCAAGCCCAAGAGGCCCATCGTCACAAGTTCACTAGCCTGATAGTGTCCCCCAGACCGCCAGACGCTCTCCCTTTTCCCTCCCTCCCCGAGCTCCTGCGTTGACCAAGAACACCAACCGGCGAGGCGGCAGAGAGACAGCTCCTCCGTCCATGAGCACCATGTACGGCGACGGCGACCGCCGTCAGAGGACGTGCTGCTGCGGCAGCTGCTGCACGCTCCTCATCTCTCTGGGCTTCGCGGTGCTCCTCTACTGGGCCATCTTCCAGCCGCACCAGATACGCGCCACCGTGGACGCCGCCACGCTCTCCAACCTCACCGTCGTCTCCAACGCCTCCGCCACCGTCTCCTACCACCTGGCCGTGAACCTCAGCCTCTACAACCCCAGCAAGCGCGTCGGCATCTACTACGACACGCTCACCGCCCGGCTCCTCTACCGCGGCGCCCTGCTCAGCGCCGCCCCCGCCGCCGTCGCGGCGTCCCCCGCCGAGTTCTACCAGCGCAGGAAGACCGCGCAGCTCGTCGGCCTCGTGTTCGACGCGGGGAAGGAGGACGGCGGCGTCGCGCTCCCGGACGGCCTCGCGGCGCAGCTGCAGAGCGAGGCCGCCGGCGGCGGCGCCGCGCGGACGCTCGGGCTCGAGCTCGACCTCGCCCTGCGCGTCAGGTACGTGTTCGGGAGCGTCAAGATACGGCAGAAGCCCCGGGTCTGGTGCGCGCTCGCCGTCCCCGTCCCGACCGCGCCCGGCGGCGTCGGCGTCCTCGGCTCCGGCGGGCGGTGCAGCGTCAAGTACTGAAACTACTGAGGGATGATTGGGTTCAGCCAGTAGTTAATTCGCTTGTCGATCTTCTTGCATTGGTGAGGTTTCCTTCCTCTCCTCGCAGATTCGTGGCCGGTTTTTGGTCTGATTATTCCTTGAAAGATTGATGTTGTTCTGGGTGGATTATTTGTTGGTGTATAGTGTGTATGAGTGGCGTGCTTGATTGAATCCGCGGAGGTGTGGAACTTGGTACTGCTGCTACTACGGCATTGTTCATTTGCGATTTGCGAATGGTCCAAAGATCAGCAATTGGGTCTAAGAAGATAAACATGTGTTCTTGCTTTTGGTGATTAAATGTTTCTACGCCAAATCGAGCTCCAGTTTCTTGCTGTCTGCGGCCGTTGACTTGGAACTTGTCTAGTCAACCGTCAACGGGTCGGCCTCTGCTCCTCCTCTTCCACGAAACATCAGCCCGCATGGTGGTTGGGCCTTGTTGCGTTTAATTTTCAAGCCACTGGCAAAGCAAAGCATCCAAAACGCCAGGCTGGCGGGGCCACGAGTGCGCAGTTGGGGACCAGATGCGTGTGCTTGTCGACCTTTGTCTTTTGCTGACGATGCGTGCTGGACTTTGCACTAAGCTGAAAGTTGGGCCGTGGACGAGCAGCACAGCCCGAGCCCATCACTCTTCGGGCCAAAATCTCAAACGAAATCGCTGTGAGCCATACTCCGTCGTTTTAGAAAAATTAAAAGTCAAATTTTTAAAAATTTAACCATATATTTTGAATGTTGAAAGTCATATGTATAGATTTGTCTTAAGAAGTACTTTCGTAAAGGTACAATTTATTTATGATATTCATTTATATTCTAACAAAAACATTGGTCAAACTTATGTTTTGAAGACTTTGTCAATGTCCAAAATCATAACTAATTCGAACCTGGAGGAAGTATGAAAAACGAATCGAAAAAGGGTGTATGCTCTTAACCACGACCGCTTCCCCCCTGATGTAGCCCTTAGATCTGAGTGAAACCGGTATCTTCTCCGCTCCGCCCGATGCCTTTTGCCGCCGACCAATGCTCTTGGATCACTTTCACCAATTGGAAGACCCCAATTTTCGCCTCCTTCGACGACATTGCCCTTCGAGCTATAGCTCGACACAACACTCTCCAGGTTGACTGCTGTAGTTGCTACCCCCATTAATTTTTCTATATTTTCACATTTTTTATTATAAGACAAGTGGGTCAAACTTAATGTCAAACGATTTATAAATTAGGACGGAGGGAGTAGCACTAGCTAAAAGGAACATTATATGTTCCGATGGCATTAAAAGAATTTACTCCCACTAATACCGATCGACATATATACAAGGATTTTTACCTTATCTTGAAATGCTCCGCCTGCCACGGACTGATACCGGCCTATCCATAACAAATTCTTTGAACAGTTGCCGAGCTTACAAACGGTGATAAATCACATATATTGTACTGGCGTGGCTCAACTTTCATGTGCGGCGGTGCGCGTGCGTACGGCCAGGCGCCGGCGACCCATGCACGCAGAGGGACAGCGACGACGAGACCTCATCCGCTCTCCTCAGCCCGGTCGAGTGCCGGTGCCGCCGCCCACTCCCACCGCCATAGCTTGTCCTCACCGTGACCGAGCGCTCCACCTTGGAGCTGACCTTCTTGAGGCGCAGCGACTGCCTCACCCTGTCCTTCCTCCTCTCCCGCACCGACACCGTCGACGACGACGACGACTTCTTCCTCCACGACCTGCCGCCGCTGTCGTCCGAGGACGCCGTGCCGCTGCCGCCGTCCGAGGACCACGACGAGCCCGTGTCGCCGCGGCTCGTGCCGGCCTCCCCCATCTCGAGGTCCCGCCGGCGGCGGCCGCGGTACACTCGCCGGGTGCCGCGCACCTTGCGGCAGAGCAGGCAGCACGCGGCGCCGAGCGCCCGGCAGCAGGCCGCGAAGGGCCTCCACGCGACGTCGCGCACGATCTTGGCCGCCAGCTTGAGCATGCCCAGCTTGCACAGGAGGCGCGCCACGGCCAGCACTGCGCGGACAAATTAAAGGCAGGAGCAGAGAGCTAGGGCGGTTAGTTACTGTTCTTGTACAAAACCCATTGATGATGAACTGCAGTGTGCAGTACGGGTGGGGAGCGTGCGTGGCTCGACTGACTCACCGGCCAAGACGAGGAAGGAGGCGACGAAGAGCCTGGCCAAGCTGGAGATGCAGATGTTTTCGAGGAAGCAGGGCAGGTCCCATGTCCCCGAGCAAACGCCCCTAGACAGTAGACATAGATGACAGATGAGATGATGGCAGAGATTAAGGAAGGGGAAGACGATCATCAGTCGTTGATGGTGTCGGATTGTTTCATTGCAGTGGAGATCGCAGAGCACAAACTGAGGAATGAAGGACAAGAGCAGAGCAGAGCGGCGCGGCGCGTGCATGTGATGGACACTTACTCGCATGACGCTCCGAAGAGTGCCTTCAATGGCGCCGCCAGGGCGTTCCCGACCAACGAGCCGACGCCGTTCGCCGCCTTGCTGACCACGGACCCCATCGTTGGCCGATGGATCTTGTATCGTCCCCGCGGCCGGGCGAGCGCGGACGCACGGCCTCCCTTTCTCCCTGCCGGCCGCAGCGGCGCGGCGGTTGCCGGTTGCCTTGGATCTGCCACCGGGGATGGATGCAGCATCGTCTGAAGTATACCAACTGCTGTCTGATCAAAGAAATGGCGGCGTTGTTCCATCAAAGCGGAAAGAGCAGTTACCGAGCGAGCGCGCCCTCTTTGATCCCGGCGGCGAGATGACCACCGGAGCAGCTTCGTGGCGACGAAGGCGCCGCCGCTTCTCCGGCCGCCCGGTGCGGCGTCGGCTGGCACCACGTAACGTACTCTCTCCTTCCTCGCTCGATCAGCGAGCGGTTGCCGAAAAGACAAGCGCGTGAGGATCGGAGAAGGGATGAGCCGTTGCTCGCCACGGAAGTTGGGCCGCCGGGCTCTATTGCGCTGAGAAAGGTTGGTGGTTCGGAGGCCCAGTGAAACAATACACAGCCCATGTTCTCGTCAGAGTTACTTATAATCTGGGCTCCTATTTACCTCTTGTTGGGCCGAACTCGTTTCCGTCTCAGGCCGTAGCAGCTCAACCATAAGCCCATGATGTTGTTTTGGGGCTGAAATGTTCTGGTGATATTGTGATCGTGGGCCATACAGTCCGTTGCATCTGCATGGTGACATGCACTGACCAGTGACGAGACGAGACCTGCATCCAGCAGTAGTAGCCATAGGGCCGGTGTGACCAGTGCATACGTACTGTGTACAGTATGTAATTATTATTTTTTTACTATGTATACAGTGCGTAAATAATGTTTTTTACATCCATTTTTATTCTCTGGCGACACTGGCCTAACTTTGATGAAAAAAGAAAGCTCAAGGGAGCCTAGCGCTTTTTCCTTTTCCACGAAGGCTGAAACTTTGTCTTTGCTCGACTTCTTGCTTGCTCTTTCTCACAAACACATGCTCCCCCATACCATACGGCAGGCCGGTTGAAGCCATGTGTATTCCAAATCTTTACTAGTACACGTTCGTTTTTACATATATAGAGTTTGAATATTGTCTAAGAGTGATTATATTTATCTTGGAAACAATATTTTATAAAATAACCAATTTTTGAAATTGTTGATCGACTTCAAACATTCTCAAAACATCACTCAATTTATGATTATTGGTTTGAACAAGTAGGGCACGGCACGGTATAGGGTGGATCTATCTATGGGAGGCACGTTGGAGACTTGGAGATCCATGCATGCGGTGCTTTTTTTCAGCTTTTGCATCGCGTGTCGTTTTCCTCTTCGGGTGTGATGTATGCAGCTACTAGCTGAGCCCGAGCGTCATACACCACTACTACAGGGCAGGTGGGTGCGCATCCATCCATGCAACAATGCGATGAGTCGCTTCTTGTTGTACGTTGTACGTGTGTGTTGATAATGATGGTTGGGTTACCACGTAGCTGCAATCCTTTGATGAGGACCAGCCCCAGACCCACAATTGTGTTTCCGGTGACCTCTAAGCCAGAGGGAATATATCAAAATAAGCATCTACTTCCTCTGTCCCAAAACGCTTGTCACATGCGTAGATTTCAGTGTACGGAAAACCGTTCGTCTTATTCAAAAAATATTTGAAAATTTTATTTATTTTTTTATAACTACGTTTGTAATCATATTACAAATGTAGTTATAAAAAATAAATAAATTTTTTAAATATTTTTTAAATAAGACAAACGATTTACCATGCACGGAAATCGAAATAGGCGACAAGTATTTTGGGACGGAGGGAGTATGTAACATTGGGTTAGATTTATAGCTTATGTTGCACACCAATTCAGAGCCTGATTAGTTAGTTGTACGTAGCACAACCAGCCCAGCGGGATGCAAACACCAATCGATTGGTTATCTGCGCAGCGTTAGGGCCTAGCCCTCGGGGTGCAAAAAGAGGTCCCAGGCTTGTCTCTCTAGTTGCGAAATTTTTTTGCATTTTCTCGCAGCCTGGCCGGCACGGTGCAAGAGCACGGATGGCATCTCTCATGAATCGTGGAGCAGCTTTTCGTAACCAAACACCTTCTCTACATGGTAGGCTAGCGGAGTAGACAACCAAACAAACCCCTTTTGCATGTGGGGGCTTGGTTACCGGATGCGAGCCACACTCCACTGGGAAGACAACCAATCAGGCCCTTAAAAGTTGTGGACTGGAGCTTGTCTCTGCACACTATGTGCTGAGACTTTGCATTGCCTATTGTATCCGTCTTGAGTTTTTATTTGGTGAGTGTTGTCCTTAGCTTATCTTGGATGCTAGCTCTAGCATAAAGGTGAACCTGTCTAACAGAGTCCAGCTTTTAATGTTAAAAGTCTTGTCATTTGCGAGCTCTTGAATTGCACATACGAGGATTAGAACGAACCTTGTTGATTGTGTAATTGTGTTACTCTAGCATTATCATGCCCTCAGAATATATACTGAGTATTATGTATGCATGCATGCCAACAATAATTTTAATGATGTGGCAGTAAATTAATAAAAGAAGAGATGTAATAAGTTTCATATGTATACATGGTTGCCTATAGAGAAATTGTGTATTGCATGTTGCCTATGAAACCACACTTAATGCAACCATATATGTATTGTAAGGAGGTTGTTTCATCCTTTTAATTTCTTACCTACACATGAAACATGTTGAGAATGGCCTAATAATTAGGGGTGCATGCGCCATTTCCTCATTTTATAATCTGTTAGAAAATAAATTAGGATCATACTATTTTGTGGACCAAGTAAAAATTTAGGGGAAAATACATGTAATGCTTGCCAAGAGATATTCACCACGCAAAATATTGGGATTATTAATTAGCACCGTTGATCTTCTATGTGCAAAAACGTAACTGAAGTACTTTAATTAGCACCGATGGAATCGACTCTCCACCAAAATGCACATCGACTCAGCAAACCTGTTTGCATTGGAAGTCTTTTGTCGCTAAGGCTGAGGCCAACAGCTAGGGTATACACCCCATCTATCCACTATTACAACTACTCTTCTCTCTGTGAACAGTGTCGCTACAGTGTCGTTTTGTACTATACCCGATCTTTTACCTTACCTGCTGGCCTTAGCCTAAGGAGTACACGGGAAAAGGTGAGCTGTCTTTTTCCGAAGCACTTATCTTAAGTTTGTATATAAAGTTGGCAAAACTTTGGGAAGGTTTCGGAAAGGCAAAGTTTGATGGAGTAGTCAACATTATCTCCAAATAGACTCAGCCCTAACTATAAAACAACTATGACACGTGGGGAAAAAATGATGACATAATGTCTTCGTCGAAATTTGTTTTTTAGTAAAAGGTAGACGCACATTTTGGTGCTAAACAGAAGATATATATGCTTGAAAATTGGGTGTACTAGTTTGCTAGGGGAATACCAAAATCTTGCCCTCGTCTGTCTTGTTGAAAATTGTGCTGCATGTTCTCAAACAAAATGTCTAGCATTTGAAATATAAAAAGGCAATGTTTTATCGAACTGTCACCGTGCTTTCAACTAAAACCAGAACGGGTACACTTGGAAGTGTTAATTTGGCATTACTAAAAAACAGGTTTTATACAGTGTCAAAATTAACTGATTTTTGCGTTTAAGTTTCCATGACCATACCTCTAGATAAACACCTATGTAAATGGATCACACCAGAGGATACCCTTCGGAAATGGGAATGGGACTAGTGGCTAGCTTAGGGCATGCACGATGGAGGTGCTTTAAAAAAGATGGTTTGTTCTCACTATGGCATTAGCACCTAGTGGTTAAAACATGAATGGGATGTTTAAGGTAGCATTGGTGCTTAATAGGTGCTACTGAGATGGTTCAGAGACTAAAGGACCTATTTGCATTGTAGGGATGAAACTTTTCGTTGGTACTTAACATTGTGACAATAAATAAGCACTTGTGTCTAAGGACCTTACATTGCACATGCCCTTAAGGGTACCCTACTAGATCCGATACGAAATCAACAACTTATCTAATAGCTAAAAACCGTGGCTCGGGATTTCTAAATGATAGGAAATGGCCTTTTGAGTAGCAAACACCAGTTCTAAAATTTTGGTTTATTAGTTTTCCTATATTTTGCAAATTATAGTTTTATTTTAATTTTATAATTCCCGGTGAAAATGTATGAATCCCACATATAGCAGGTAAATGAAGACACAGGTTCAAAGAGTACACACATACAACTAATACTAGCATGCTTCTTTTAAGAAGAATGGTATGGGGCTTCTCTCCTTTTGAGATAGGGCTCCAAAAGGGTAGAGCTAAAAACACAAAAGCACAGAGAGATACACGCAAATCAACTATACGAGATTACATAGCTTGTGGAAAGAATATATAGTCATCGGGGGAAAGAGACGACGCTCGCACACAAGACACAACAGGCTCTTAGATTTCAACACATGTCGTCAATTTTTATCTCTAAAAAGCGGCTACGACAGGTACCCTACGTACACCTGGTTTGCGTATTTTAGTGACCCTCTGATCATCAGATGTTGGGTGAGAGTACTATGAGGAGATTAAACATATCTTTATAGGATTCTAAAGCACCAAACTTTAAAGCCTAATGACCAAGGAGAGATGCTTATCATCTTTGATCTCTTGCTTGCTGCTTTCATCCTGCCTAAGCTTTTGCACACCCGCTGCTTTAAGATGGCAATGCGGATTTGGAGATCTAAAGCACGAAAAGGATGATCCTTTTTTATTCTTTTTTCTCAAATGGCATCACCATACGCTAAAAGCATGTACCTTTTGGTCATCTCATCTACTGAATGAGAGATTGCAGCTCGCTGCCATGTAAATTAAAGTGCCACCTCCTTTCTACGAACCCGAAGTCCTTAACCGCACATCTATACCAAGAAATACGCAATGATTACTACAAATACCAAAACATTGTGTTCACAAATCTGGACTGCTGAGTCCATTGCCCGCCCAGAAGAAAAATGCATGGAACCAGTATATACAAGCAAAAGTAACCTCGTTGATTCATGCTCTAGCTAGAGAGAGTGAAACAAACCCTCACTGAATCACTACTCATCCGAAAAAAGTCCAATTGAAATGTGAAAGAAATACAATAGGATATAATACTTGCTCTCGCTCTTGCTTGTACCAGCAACGCGGAAGAAAGCCTACCCGACGACGAATGCACATGTGAGTACTATGTGACTTGCGTTTTTTGAGTGAACCACAGATGCTTGTTGAGCAAAAGATGAGTGATATATTATAATACATAATCCCTCTATTTCTTAAATATTTATCAAATATTTATCTCCACTGATTTTTACATCTTTAATCATTGGTTTTATTCAAAAACTTATATAAACATATCAAAATAATAGTCATGCTAAAACTATATTAACTTTAAAATAAATTAGGAAAAAATGATAACTTGAAATTTTTAAATAAGACAAACGGTTAAAGTTATAGCGAACTTTGACGGTAAACTATGTGAATTTTAAACTTGGCCATATTTATAAAACGGATGTCCTATGGTAAATATCTATCTCTAAAGCACGCAGAATAGATGAGTATATTTTTGTCTGTATATTCATATCCCTATCTATATTTTATGATTAGACACTATCTCTAACAAAATGCACGTAGAATGGTTTGTCCTAAAATATGTATAATCTATAAATATTGGGAAACTATAAGTCTGGAGTAGGGATTAAAATTTCGGTGGGAAATTTCTGAAATTTCCTCTTTTTTTGGCGATGGGTGAAATTTTTTTTCATTTCAATCCAAAATTTTAGAAAGTCATAACAAGCTTACCCAAAGGAATTCTTTAGCCATCTAACCATTTAAATTGTCTTCTAACCCTTAAACAACCATGATTTAGTCATGTTCTCCAAATTGATTCTCACAACGTCAACCGTTAGCACTGCCGTGGGTGCTTCGCAGATTTATCCTTGACTCATTTTTTATTGTTACTCATCAACTCTTTATTCCTGAGTTGTTTGGGAACCATCTAGTATCATGTTTATTGAAATTTAGATTTGTTTGAATTTAAATTTGGTCTGAAATTTCTGAAATTTCCTGTTTCTCGGTGAGTGGCGAAATTTTATTTCTTCTGACATCGTGAACCCCTCCGGACTATGGGTCTCCTTAGGCTAACGTCACCAGATCATCCGGCCTTTGATTTCAAACTCTTTTTTGCACATCCTGGTGACAATAGCCTTATGTATATGTCCTATGGGATCATGTTTTAATACTCCATATTTGAATTAAATATTTTGAATAGAAAGATAATTTTCTCATATAGATTATGGGATTATGGTCTGGCCTTTTTTTCTTGGTTTGATTGGTCTGGCTGAAATGGTGTCAGAGCAAGGTTACTACAGTGGATGTACGGTTAGAGGATGCAAATTTTAAATTTTATTGTTGGATACATAATATCCTGTCTGGTCCATGGAGCCTCACATACAACTTTCAAGCCCCTGTTAGTTTTGCTTCTTGTCGTCAATATACATGATACTCTTGAATGAAATATATATAAGGCAAACAATAAAGCAAGGGCAGCACAGGTAAAATAATTATCCAATGAAGCAAAACGACTAATCACTAGCTGTCAGTTAATGCTGGAAGAAGAAAACGCCATCTACAAACTTAAGGATCTCTATGTCGTCATCAGGCGAAGAACTCCCTTCCTCCCCTTCTTCGTCAATGGCGCAGGCATTCAAATCCAATGCAAAACGTGGCGCAGCTCCTTTGTCTACGCCATCATCTTCCACCTTGCTGTCGACGCCGCTACTCATGACCCGTTGCTTCAGGGGACGTGGGGAGGAAACCCTAGACCTCGACTCGAACACTTCACAGCACACTACTACAATGGCGTCCTCCAAGCTGACCACATCACCGTTGCAACAGCTCACTGTTCCGCTTGCCATGGCGTTCTTTATACCGTCCTGATCCATGTCGTACTCGACGCCATCGATCAGCACGACACGGTGAGGGTTCTCGCGGATCGCCTCGTAGAACCTCTCCATGTAGCCGTGCTCCTTCTCCGGCGACGACCTCTGCCTCTTGATCCTGTGGCCGGGGTTGGAACCGGAGTGAGCCGGCGCCGGGGTGAGCTTTGACGCCGCCGTGATGCAGGTGAACTCGGCGTAGGAGCCAAAGACGAGCCTGGCGAGCTCCCGAACCATCGCCGTCTTGCCGTCGCTGTCCCTCCCTTGGAAGAGAAGCCACGTGGCGGCGGAGCCCGGCCGCGTCGCCCTCGTCGTCACGCCGGACCGGCGCTGGAGCACGGCGCTGGCGATGCCCGGAGCTATATCTCTGTGGCGCGGGACGCGCGCCTCGAGTGCACCGCACAGGATCCTGAGATTCTCCGCGGTGAGCTCGGTGAACTTTGGCCGCCGGCGGCGTCCGGGCGGAGGCGCCGCCGTCGCGCCGTCGGATGAGTTCGATTTAGACACCGAGTTGGGGGATCCAGGATTAGGGTTTGCGTGCAACTGCCGATCGTATGATCCTGCTATGGGACCGTCGTGCCGGTGGTTCAGCAACGACGATTGCCTCCGGTGCATGAGATCATGCCATGGCTCGCCGCTCATGTTGGTGTCGTAGTCGTAATGGGTGGTAAAGCCAGAGAGGGAGGCCGAAGTGGCCGGAGAGGAGAAGCTCAGTGTGAGCTCCGATCCCGTGAGGACTGGACCTTGGCAGCGGCGAATCCACGACGGCGCGCTCGCCGCCGTCGTCGCCACGGCCATGTCGGCGCCGCAGTGTGTGATCTCACTGCAAAGAACGAATCAAATCAATATTATATAGAATTAATGCCCCGTCAATGCAAAATCGTGCAGTACACACGTTGACTAACTGACGCCTGCATGCGACAGGCTGAAGGAAAGGAACAAGCTTGTCGTGTACCTGTCTCCGGCGAGGGTCAACGGGAGACTGCCGCCGTCCGGCACGGCGACAGGGTGTAGTTCCAAGACGGTCTCGAGGGAAGGCTGCCCGGACCTGCAGCTCGTACTGTAGGACGCGTAGGCGCCGAACCCCAGCAGCCAGAACATGCCCCTGTGGCGGCCTCCGCCGCCGCCGCGCACGAGGCCGCTCAGCTCCATGACCGCGTGCTCCACGGGGCAGTAGCCGCCGAGGCCGTGCGCGCGGCGGTCGCTCCACTTCCACGACGCGGCGGCCCAGGCCTCGGCGGCGTAGGCGAGGTCCTCGAGCACGAGCACCACGCCCTTCCCGGCGGCGCAGCCCTCGCGGACGAGCGCGCGTAGGTCGCCGGCCCTGGCCTCGACCTCCTCCCTCGGCGCGCGCCGAAAGGACGCGGCCGAGAAAGGCACGAACTGGGCGTTCTTGAGGCGCTCGTGGTCGCCCCGCAGCTCCCCCTTGCTCACCTTGTCCATCACCGCCTTGACCACCGCCTCCGCGGCGGCGGCGCTCTCGCCGACGACCACCACGCACCGGTGCGCCCGGCTCGCCATGCAGTCCAGCACGCCGGCGGCGTCGGCATCGACCCTGGATTTGCTGTAGCCTTTGGGTCCCGGGTTCGTGGAAGCGCTGGCGGTGCTGCTCCCCGTGTTGGACGAGTGCTCCGGCGATGAGACGGCCTTCTCGACGTTGGCCTTGACCTCGGCGCTGGAGAAGCCGGCCTCGCGCATGACGCGGCTGACGCTGGGGTCGTCGAGGATGGAGATGACGAGCTGCTCGAGCTCGACCTTGGCGGCGGCGGCGGCGGCCTGGTGGCCGTCAGCGGAGGCCGAGCTGCCGCTCCCCCGGCGCTGGTTCGCCTGCGCGCGCTTGAACGCGGCGGCGAGCGCGTTGGACAGCGCCGGCGCGCGGTGGTGGGCGTGGAAGTGGAACGCGCCCGGCCGCGGGGCCCCCGCGGTGGCGAGGCGGTTGAGCGCGACGTTGAGGCAGAGCTCGAGCGCCCTGCACTGGAGCGGGTGGGAGCCCGCCGGCGACCGGAGGCAGGCGGCGCGGAGGAGCGCCCCGGCGTCCGCGAGCATGGCGCTGGCGACGTGCAGCGGCGTGACCTGCGCGTGGCCCCGGCTCCGCGCCAGGCTCACCGCCTGCCGCACCACGGCCGCCACGTCCCCGCCCAGCTCCTGCTGCACCGCGCAGCCGCCGCTCCGCATCCCTTCTTCTTCTTCTTCTTCTTCCCCCTCTCACTCCTCGAGCGTACGACGCCTGCCTGCTGAAATCCTTGCGGTGGCTACAGCTCTATTTTCTGGCGCAGCAGCCGGGGTACGTGTGCAGATGGACGCAAGCATCGAGGTTCACCTACTATATGTCGCCATGAAACGAAGCGGGGGTCGGAGTAATTGGAGCTGCCATGAATGTGTCGTCTTGCCTGACTAGAGGGAGTCGTCAGGGACTGTGAGTGACTGACCGGAAGGACGATCCTGAGATTCGGTCGATTGTGGCTGTCGGGGTTGTAGCACATGACCAAATACCATTTTTCAATCGTATGATGTATAGTTTTTTTTAAATGAGGTCTTCTTATTTATTTACTACTAATCACACTTTTACGTGAAACCTTGCAAAAACAGGGGCCAGTATATATAAATTTGAGACCCATAATTCATCGAAGTTGTTATTATTCAACATCTATATATACGTAGTACGGAGTAATTTTTTTATCTTATCAACCTGTAAGTGGCTCTGGCTATTTAACATTTATATTTTATAATGGTATAGTGGTAATTTCTATGTAAATTAGGGGGTTGTTTTAAATTATATTTCACAAAGACACAGTAGGTAATTGATATGTAAATTTATGGATGTGTTAATTCATGTTTCATAGCATGGTAAAGTAATTTATGTGCAAATTTAGGGGTTATTCATCTTTTTACACCAGCACGGTGGGTAATTTATATGCAAATTTTAGGGGTTACTTTAATTCATATCTTATAATAACTTTGGTGGGTAATTTATATGCAAATTTAGGGGTTATTTTAATTGGTCGTTTGTCACTACTACAATAACTTGCAAGAATCGGTGGAAAGACTCCTTACAGAATCGGTTTTACGAAGTGTTCCGGCTGGTGGATTCCTGTAGTGGAACCCGCTGTAGGAGCGGCTCTTGGACCACTCCTGTAGAAGTTTTAGCAGGAGCGGTGGACGTTACAAACCGTTCCTGCTATTTTCTTTACAGGAACGGTCGATGAGATCCACCGCTCCCGCTGATAAATTAAAAAACAAAAACAAAAAAAACCCCGCCAGCTGCCGTCGCCCGGCGCCGCACGCCGTCGCGTCTGCGCTCTCGCCCGGCCGCCCCGAGTGCGCTACGCAGCGCCGCCCGTCGACACATCGGCGCAGCCGTCGCCCGGCCGCGCTGCCTTGCCACCGACGCTCTAGCTGTCCCCCACTGCCGCTCCAGCTCCTGCCCGGCGGGAGTGACTGCCGCCACCGCGCTGTGCTGCTTGGCCTCAGACGCTTTGGCCCTGTGCGCCAGCTCGGCAGCCCCCCAGGTCTTGGTGGCGACATCGAAGGTGCCCGCGGGGTGCTAGCTGCGAGGGAGGAGGAAGAATCGAGATCAAATCGGGAGTTAGGGAGGGCGAACGGGACGGATCGACTCATCGACGGGAGGAAGAGGACGAATCGACTCACCGTCGGGCACACGTGGCAGTGCACCGCCGCCGGGGCCGCCTCACCGCTACCGCACCGCCTGGCGTGGCTGCCGTAGCCCGCGCGACACCGCGCCTGACCTGCTCGCCGCCGCTCCTGGCCTGCCCCCCGGGCGCCGCCGCGCCTGGCGTGCCTTCTGCCGCAGCCTGCGCGCCGCGGAGCTTGCCTGCCCTGCCCGCCGCCGCTCCTGGCCTGGCCCCGCGCGCCGCAGCCCGCGCACCGCAGCGCCTGCCCTGCCCGCCGCCGTACCTGGCCCTGCCGGAGGAGACAAAGTGGAGGGGAAAGGAGAGAGGAAGAGAGATCAGGATGGAGGGGAAGAGGAAGACGAGTGGATTGGAGTGGAGATGAGTGGACGGGAGAGAGAGCCACAAGATAAGATCACCTACTATGCCAGCTACGGGTACGGGTAACAACAAGAGCGGTGGATTGGATCGCTTCTAAAGATTGATCAGCAGGAACGGTTCATTTTTGTCCACCGTTTCTGCAAACAAATTAACACGAACGGTTCATGTTGTCCACCGTTTTTGCAAATGCAACAACAGTAGAAACGGTGCACGACATCCACCGTTCCTGTTAAGTGCCTACAGCAAGAGCGGTGCACGACACCAACCGCTCCTGCTATTTGTAGGAACGGTTGGTGCCACCCACCGCTCCTGCTGAGCTCACAGTAGGAGCGGTGCGTCTCGTGGGGCCCGCCCTATGCTCAACAAAAACGACTCTTTATTGGAGCCATTCCTGTTGTGAAATGGATAGCGTTCCTATAGCAAGTTTTTGTAGTAGTGTGTAATGGCATGGTGGGTAGTTTATATGCAAATTTAGACATTACATTAATGCTCTTTCATAATGCAATGTGGGTAATTTTTTGGAAAAAATATAATAGATCCAACGGCTAGTATTATTAGAGGCTATATGATAAACGACCGGATGTTTTGGTTTTCATGGAAATATATGGGATTCATCTTTTTTTTTCCGGTGTGCATCGTAAATTCGTAATTAGTGTTTTTAATCTCTAAATAGTAATGCTAGCTAGTAAGATGTAAAAAATGGTAGTTTGATCTGTACATACGACGGTGCTATTCTACACTCACGAGTTGAAAAGTTTTTTGCGAAAATCTAGTGAAAATCATGTGGTTTTAAAAATCATCCTCGATACTATAACACTGCCTATGTCCCAAAAACAATGGAATTATGGCTATATCAGAATTGCATTCTTTTTAGACAGAGGTAACATATAATAGCAAAGGTTACATTCCTCCTATAATCAGAAAAAAATTATAAATATACCTTTATCTGTCCAAGTTAGATTTTTTTTTCATAACTAGTACGTACGATCGTAATTATCTAAAGTTTTACAAAGGTTGACGACACAACATTGTTTCTCATTATGAAAAACATTTTCATAATATACAGCACTTCTCATTTAAGATGATATGTTTTCAAAATAGATGACACATGTATTTCTATTAGTCAAATTGACATATTAGAAACATTATCTACGTGTCTTAGCGGAGTTATGTCGTGGTCGGAGGATGTACGTATGGACATGGATATGCACCAATTAGAGATGCAGGTTATCAGTACACAGCTGACCTCGCTGGGAACGGGTTTCAGGTCACTGCATCAACGCACAATGCAAAGCAGGTGAAAGCTAGATATATAATCCAAATCGAAGTACAAATCCATGCTCCTGCCCGGCCGGCCGGGGTCCAGAAACTGAAGGACGACACTGTAGTAGTTGCCCCTGAATCCCTGATCAGCTGCGGTCAATTTAATTTCTACGTACATGGTCACTACGTACACACCTAACCTCTTGTGATCTGATGGCAGCAAATCGTGGTTAGTCCTTCCTATTGGCAGCCCACAAACCTGACACACAGGAATTGTCTCTGGCAAATAATATGAAGCCTGAAGTTAGCACTTTAAGTACAGATTATTCTGTTTTGCAGTGATGTACCGTGTCATACAAACTTAATGCCTGTTGCAATTTGTAATCGTTGTACATAATTAAATCATACGTATAACGGCTCCCTTCACTATACAGATACAAGGATACGGCCAGCTATGTAAGACTATCCTCACTTGTGTATCATTGAAGGTATCTAAAACACTGTTTTACACACCGTACGCACACCGTAAACAGAAAGAAGTTTGAAATATGAATGGCTGAATGGACTCTCTGCTGAGGATAGTCTAAAGAGCTAGACGGCCATACAACTATACAACTATGGAAAGGGTCTGTGAAGGAGCGAGACGGGCCGGGGATGGATCTAGCTAGAGACCGGCAGAAAGGATGGGGTGACCGCTTGGGGAAGGAGATCGATGCATTATTATTGTTGTGGGAAGGAGAAGGGTCTGTTAGAATTTTCGAGCGTGCCGAAGCTACTTATAAGTTTGAGCTTCACTATTGGTTAGGCCATTCTCAGTGAAGGGTTTCATTGCACACTTACCAAGATTGTCACATCAGGTTTTGCTTAGGTACTCGTACATCCTGAGTTTCAACTCTATCTTTTTCCATAAAACTCTCTCTATCTCTTTCTTCGTAAATGCATTGCCCTCCCTTATTTCATGAAACTCTCTCTATCTCTTTCTTCATGGATGAAACCCTCTGTCTCTTTCTTCATAAACTCTCTCCTTCCATGTCACGAAGCTTGCACATGTGATGTAGCATTTAATGAGAATGAAACTTGAATAAAACTTCCGATGAGAATGGCCTTAGTATAGCGTAATCCGAAGTGATTCCCAATTTGTAACACAAACCAGGAGTCGAACACAGAGTCCTGGTATGCAACACAAAAACCGGCCAAGTATCCAATGCCTTACTGTAGACTAAACTGCATCTAATTCGATAATGAAAATTAGTTATTTGATAAACCTCCTGTCAAAATAATTGATATGTTGGCAAGATACTATCTAAATCATATTATCGATATATATAGATCATGAAACAAAAGTACCCCCTCCGTAATTAAATATAAGTCGCGTTGACTATTTTCAAAATTTTAATCGTTCGTCTTATTAAAAAAATTGTGTGAACATGCAAGAAAACAAGTCATACTCAAAATCTATGCTACGATAAAATAAATCACAACAAAATAAATAATAACTTATCAATTTTTTGAATAAGACGAATGAGTGAAGTTTTGGAAAAAAGTTAACTGTGATTTATATTTAAATACGGAGGGAGTACCCAAAGTACATTGCTCTTTAAATATACATATACTAAAACATGTGTGTTGCACAAGTTGATGGACTAGTTTTTTACTAACTGCGAAAGGAAGCCGGTCCACTCTCTCCCTCTTGTCGTTGGCAAGGGTGCCAGAGCTAGAAATTAAGGGACAAAGTCTTTAGACCAAGTGTAGGGATTGTCACCATAGACACAGATGACCTTTTAAATGACAACAGCTTAATAGCTTGTGAAAAAACCATAGGAGCTCATGAAAAAGAGTGTAGAGAATTCAGACAATATATAATTTAATTTTCAAAAGTAAATAATGCAAAACATAGCACAAACTAGCTAGCATGTATTCATCTAACGTACTAGATAGAAGAACAACATCATCTTGAAGCACATGATTATGAACTGTTAGCGATGACATCCCACAACAGAAGAAAGAAGACGACCCGTGGCGAAAATCTTGAGCAGTAGCTGAGTACTTCTTAAAAAACCTTGTCCGCCCACTCCTGGTGCAGGATATCGATGGCGAAAAGTTCCAGAGACCTGCTCTCCCCATCATAGGTGAAAGCCAATGTTCGGGGAAGGATTTGACTATGTTGGCGGCGCATCAACAAGCGGTGGCAAAACCTTAGGTTTTCATATGTGTTTCTAATGTGGGCTGATAGGCCGAGATCCATGATCTGATCTCGTATCGGGATCACGATCTTAATCGGATAAGGAATCCAAAACTCAAGGGCGGTTCCACCAAAAATAAAAACTGCATCGATAATACATGTTCCAGCAAGAAAAAGCAGAATTTAGGGGGAGCATTCACAAACGTGTCATGCATGCGCATGCGCCCTCCGCCCCTAGCACACTCATATGGACTCTTTCTTCCCCCCTTATCCATATGACCTCCTATGATCTAGTAGGTGTCTTCCCTTCCAATAGCAATGGGGAACTAAAAAATCATTCCACCATATCCCCTTGCTTCTGTATGGACCTTTGAGGTTTTCTATGAATCATTTGAAGAGCCAAGACAGTGGTGTCCAGGTGCCGCGCCACAGTTGCCCAAACCAAGTCCTTGTCGTCGATTCCATTCTATAGCTAGAGACTGAGTATATGCTGTACGCCTACGGTGTACTGGCCGTGTGTGTGTGCGCTTGGCCTACGTGTATATACACACCCGCATGCATGCATGGTCGTGTCAGTACTGCATGCCCTGTGTCTGTGCCCCGCTTAATTTGGGGATATACAGTAGGGCATATGCAGGACCGCAGGATCGGAGTACGCGGCACGGAGGGCAGGGATACGAGCGATCGGATCGACCGGATCCCGGCCGGCGGATCGACAGGCGTTGACATGGCTCTGCAATCCTCCAACAGTGAGTGCGTGCGTACGTATACCAACCCCGCGCTCTCTGACGAGTAGCCCGGCCGTAGCACGTCGTGATACACACGCGTCACATTCCTGGACGGTAGAATCCCTGCATTCCTGGACGGTGGACCGGCCGGCATTGAAGAAGAGGGAGAACACGCGTTCGCCGTCGTCTCGCCGGCTCCAGCAGTGCCCACAAGCTAGGCGGATCCGATGGAGGTCCGCCGCTGGCACAGTGTGCTCTCGCCGCTGTCTCCTTTACTGGCTGCAGAGCACTGCACGGACGGGCTCGCCTGGCGAACCTGCGAGAGGACGACGCCATGCCGCAGCTGGGGCTGGGGCGTACGACGATCTGCCCGGCCGGCCGGCGGCGCCCCACCAGCTGCTGCGCTCCCGAGTCCCAGGCAAATAATAAATTGTGCTAGCTGCTTGCCACAGTGCAGCCCCTGGCGTGGTGTCTCGTACGTTTTAGTGCTAGCCAAATCAGGCGGTGGCAAAGGCATGCAATTTTTAGCTCGATCGGGGATGGATGATGGAGATTGGAGAGTGCCCGTTTCCGCCGGCGAAAGCAGGGAAAAAAAGGACGACGCAAGGCCACTGTTGGCGCGGCATGTTCAATTCCACGCCGTCCGATCGATGCTGCGAGAAGGCCACCAAATCATCGACAAACGACGACCTTAATTACTATCTATCATGCTATGTGCCTCTGCTCTAGTCAATTTAATTAGGTCTTTGTTCGGTTGTTCCAATGGGATTGGAGGGTCAGTGTACACGGCGTGCGTATTCGAGTGTTGAACTCATGGAGGAGAGGGCGGCGACGGCGAGCAGCGACATGATCGCATGAAACGCTCAATACGTACCGAACTGAATTTCCTTTGCCCTTGGCTGCTAACTCTCGATCAGTATATATATGTACCTATCCGGCCAGGTTTTGACGATATATGTATGTATGTATATATTCTGTTTTCTCATCATGAAATGAAGGTAGAGCACAAGAATGTAATGGGGAACGGCCGGCTAGGAGCCGGAGACGCTTATTGCGTCATCGGGTGCATGCACGGTGGCAGGTGAAATCTGGAGTACAGTGGATCATCGCGCAGGCAGGACCGTGAATCTGCGGTGCGGATACGCGCGGCGCCCGAGACGCATGAGCTAAATATAGGAGTAAATTGCGTTCCCATGCCTTGCCCGGCGTCCGTCCCGGCCCCGGTGGCCCTGATCTGCCGGCCGGGAAACAGCAGCGCGGCACCAGGGTGAGAACCCCAGCTGGTGGGTCAGAAGGGCAGTGCCGGGCAAATCACCTCCGGCTTTATGATTGTGGTTTTGTACAACGTGTATGTCATGTTTATTGAGTAGAGTACTAATCATTAGACCATCCCCAAAGGGACGTCTAAAACACTTGCCTATTCACTATTTTTCCACTATTATAACAACACTCTGTTTACAATAGCACTAAAGTGTATATGCATCATTTTACACATCATTCGTTATAGTTCATTATTCCATCGAAACAATACACATGACTTTCATTCCAAGACGATGGGAGCATACGTTCTAACATATATGACCAATAGATTTAATGGTTCAAAAAAATTGTGAAAATATGAAAAATTCAAGTCTAGATCACACAGAAACTAAATGACAATTGTTATAAAAGTTTTTGAATAAGACAAGTGAATCAAACTTCGTATAAAAAAGTCAAATGAGCTACAATTTGAAACGGAAGGAGCAGCAATATATAATGATCAATGTACTGGTATGTCCCTCGCGCACCACCTCTACAAACACACGCCACACTTAGTTTTAAAATAATTCTACTAAGAAGTATTACTCTCCATGTTTCAATTTATAGATTGCTTTACTATTTTGATAATACATTTGATCACTCATCTTGTTTAAAAGTTTATAAAAAAATTCAAGTCATCTATAAAAATAAATATCAATTATATTTTTAAATAAGACGGGTGGTCAAAATAAATATACCAATAATTTGGAATGGAAAAGTACTACGCTTGTGTGCGGATCTCACAATAGCTAGGATTTGGACCCTAATGATATGATTATATTTTATTTTTGAGAAAAGCATACGCCCGGTTTTATAGAAAGTTTAAAATGCAGAAATTGCCAGCTTACAATGATGAGGACATCTACCAACTCCCCTTGCTAATTAAACTCTGTACTAACCAGAACACCTCTTCTCACCAATGAGCCCGTAGAGCTCTGCTCATCTGCTGCATGACGCCGCGCAAGCCAAGGATGTGTTAGAGAACGGCCATGGCGGAGTGGAGCTCCTTGATCAATGCCTTTAGAGAGAAGTAGAGCGGTGCCCACAAGCGTCGTCGTCCACCGCCCATAACGATCGGCATGGCTTTTACTGGGTCTTGCCTCACCCACTTCAAGGCGCCACTAGCAGGGAGGCGGCGGATCTGACCTTGGGGGTGGCAGATCCGGCCTCCACGCACCACGAGCTCCACTGGGACCTAGATCCAAGTCGGCTTCCACCCACCATGGAGCGATTGGCCCTGCCGCCACCTTCCCTGCAAGCCGCATGGGCCTCCCGGCGGCTAGGGTTTGCGTCGTCCGAGTCGTCCGTGCTAGGTGATTCAGATGCATGAGGAAAACTCTACTGTTTTGTTACAGACTAGACTAGTTTCAGAGCCTGATCGTCGTTAAGGATGTACCCGGACCTTTTTCTTTTCAAAATGAGAAGAAGCACGTCTAACAAAAATATGGATAACTAAAAAATGGCGAGAAAGTAAGATGCGCTTGTAATGAGACAAAACTTATCCTAGATGTTTGTCCACGGGAAATAAAACCATGTGGGAAAACGTTGGGTATACTCAAGCTGGATGGTGATGAAAAAGGTCTTTTGTAATTCTTTCCTTCTTGGCGATGGGTTAGGCTTTAGCTAGCGACTTTGATTTTTTTTTTTAAAGTAAAAAACGCATAGAGCTTTTCATAAAGTAAAGAAAGACTGGACATCAAAAGCTCATCTGTGGAATTTTCTGGCCGAAAGCCTGCCTGCCATCAGCTGATGATCGCAGGACATTACAGGGAATCTCGATCTTTTAATTTGCTTGTTTGAGGCACAGCCTTTCTGAAAGGCAGCGCAATGCCATTAAACTACGTCTCCTTTGGGGGAAGAGAGGATGATCACAATTTCCTTCTCTGGAACACCAAATAAAGCCAGCACAATCGACTTTAATTCTTTTATTTGTGAAGCCATGGACGTATTAGTTATTAATCACCGTAGGGGCAGTAATTTATTTAGAGGAACTTGCACAGCCTTGCAGGAGGACATCCACAGTTCGTACCAAATCAAATGCGAGACCGGAGGCAATGCATGGGTTACATCAGAAAGATTTGAGCATCTATGTAGAGTCCATGTCGGGCCCAGAACTCTTGGGGTCAGACCATGTTTCCGGTGCTGCAGCAGATTGGGCCCTCGGACCAGATGGGATGTCAGATATCATATTTCCTTTTCTTTTTTTTATATTCGTTTGATTCATCTTTTGCCAAAACAATCCTTACAAACCCACTAACACATGCATGCGGCCACACACGCTCACCCCCTATGCCTCCAAGAGATTGAGCCGGTAAATCTTAAGATCTGAACTCGCATGAGTGCCTTGGTGTCCATGCACACTGCTTAACACTAAATGAACAGCGCTGTTAAATCTGAAATAGGTCTAAAAATTATGAGCACACGTGTCACCTCTAGAATTTAAACCTTTAAACCTAGCTAGGCTCTTGTTGTTAAACCAGTCTACGCAGATTCAAGTCCTTCACTTGTCATGAGTATTCGTATTTTTTTAGATTTATTCTAGGATTTAACGACATTGTTTTTTATTAGTAGGCGGCGTTTATGTCGAGAGGTGACTTTATGAAACTTGAGATCTGCCCTCTCCCAATCCTCCCATAAGTCCATTTTAGACATTTTTCAATACCACAATAATCTATACAATATTTTGGTCAAAAAATACATATACGAACACTCCATTAATTATTTTAGTACCAAAACAGTTTTCAAACAGGAGTGTGGTGGTGACCTACAAAGTTGTAGACCATGATATGCTCCCTGTAAATTTTGTATTCATATAGTCCATACGAAAAGGGCCACATGATATGTTTTTCGGGATAAGTGATGTCCCAAGGAGTGAATAAAACAGGAATGATTTAGATGCCGCATATCTTATTTTTTTCATAAAATCTCGTATGGAGATAAAATTTGCAAACAAAAAAAACTACAGCTTTATAGTTGCCCATATTTTTCACTTGAAGCCATTTTGGTACTAGAATAATCCAAGGCTTATTTAGAACGCAGGTATCACGTAAAAATTCCCAAGAAAACAGTTCAGGCCTGTTTGGAACGTGGAAACAATTCCCTGTTTCTGTGTTTTTCCTGTGAAATTTATTTCTGCATTCCAAAGAGACCCTCAATTTCAATGAAAAACGTAGGAACATGGGAAATTCCCCGTGTTCCGAACATGCACCTATAGAATGTTTGAAAAACAAATATAAATATAAAAATTGCTGGCAGAATTTAAATCCCACTGTTTAGTTTGACGTTTCTTAAACTCCTTATTTCAATGGCAGTATGGGTACATTATGTTTAACTTTTAAATTTAGGACATTGTTCACATAAGGTCTGGATCAGTGGAGACCGACCGTTGAGAGCCAAAACTTATGGGCCTACTTCCCGCCTGAAGACCAGACGTATTGGCGGTGGTGGCTGCGGAACTGCTGTTTTTTGATACAACTTTAAACATTCGTATTATTCGATAATTTATGTAAATATATTACAAATGTAAGACATGCTTAAACTAACACTGATGAGTGTAGTCGTAACAAAACAAACATTACTTATGTTTGTCTTTTTATTAAAATGTCCACTAAATTAGATACATATGCATGATAATAAATAAACGAAATGTCACTAGCAGGAGGCCATTCTTCTCAATGGTGTTCCAAGAGAGTTTTATGATACTGAATACGATCTCATATCAATAATTGTGATGACACAGCATGCAGGGAACATGTCCGGTGCAACCGAGGGAACGGTGCAACCACTGTGCAACCCTATTAAAAAAAGTTTTAAATAATTCTGAAAAAAATCATAAATGTACATCTCAGCCTACCCCATATATATATAAAATTTCATGATCAAATTTGTCCTACTCTAGCAGTTACAAAAAAAGACAAATTTAGGGTGCATTTGAACTTTACTGTTTCTCAGAAAATTTATCTTTTTTAACTGCTAGAGTAGGATGAATTTGATCATGAAATTTTGTATATAGATAGGGTAGGTTGAGATGTACATTCATGATTTTTTTCAGAATTTTTTGAAACGTTTTTTCAGTAGAGTTGCACGGTGGTTATACCGGATATGTTCCCTAACGTATATGTGGAAAGAGATTATTATAGTTTTATGGTGATAAAACCGTATGTACAATGTTTTCAAAGGCTTGTATCTTGTACGTAACGATAAATGAAACCATACATTGTGATGAGCTATTTAAGTCATTTCTAATGGGGAGTTTAATTTCTTAGTTATCAACAGTGCCGCTCTCACCTTTTTTTATGGAACTCTCTTTATCTTGCCACGTTACCAAGAATGTATTAAAAGCTCAAATAAAATGAAGAATACACCCATACGCAGGAATATCGATTTAAACGGTCGTTGCAGTACTGACACGTACCATCAACATAAAAACAAAAGAGGGACGTTGTACCGTTGGCCGGAATGCCAATGTTTTAAATCAAAGGAGCCGTGTGACGAACTGACGATGATATGATGCCGCCCCCAGCCTGGATACGATTCCTGCCTGTCGTTATGGGCTGTGATATTCTCCTCAGTGAATGGGCTCAACAACAACGGCCTCCGTTCGAATGCATCAGCTATACGGCCCAATCAGCGTACGGCCTCGTAACTGATTTCCTGAACGGTGCACGCGGCTGAACCCAGCAGTCAGTAGCAGCAGTGGCAGTGAAATTCGGTAAAGAAAAATAAACTAATCCTTAACTCACTTGTATAAATTTTAACAATTCGGTAAATGATTCCAAACACCTATCATTTCAACAAGAAGTAAATTACAATATGAAAGATTCAAATATAGACAATATCAGCGCTACACTGCTGCTACTAGCTACGTTCAGTCAACTAGATATGAAATTGCATCACGAGTATTGAGTGCCTTATCCTAAGAGGAACGAAGATGTGCGTGGGCGAGAACGGGACCTGGCGAGCAGTGGGCCTTGGGCAGCCAGTAGGCCAGCAGGGGCGCCGGTGCCTGCCTGTGCCTTATTGCTTGGCTTGGCCTGCGTGGCTGTACCGTTGCACGCAGGGGGGTCGCCGGTTGGGCCCGGCCGCCGGGACAGGAGGCGGCTGGCGGCCTAAAGCTTGGCGGCGTGAGGCAAGCAGAGGGAGCGGACTACCGGGGGAGGCGTCGGCTCCAGTCTTCGCCTCGCTAGATCCAAACAGGACTACGGGAGCAAGCGCTGAGCGCGCCCACGGGAGGCTGGAAGTCTGAACTAGATGGAACATGGCTTGGCCTGTACGGTTCCTCGGTGCTGTACACAAACCGACTAAATTTTAGTATAAAACTTGTCAAATACTATGTACTAAAATGCACCAACTGACTAAAATTTTTAGCTCCAAAGGAGGAGGTAAACTGGACTAAAGTATACTAAAAGGTGGGGAAAGACTCCCTCTATCCCTGCTGGTCCCCCTCTCCCACCTCTGCGCACACTCTCTCCCTACCCATCCGCCGCCGCCTTGTCCTCGGCACTCGCCGCCATCCTCCGCCGCCGCGTCCTCAGCCTCCTCCGCCGCGCGGCGTCCTCGTCCACCACCTCCGTCGCCGCCGCGTCCTCCCCCCCCTCCTCACCGTCCCCGCGGCCTCCTCCCGCCTCCTCCCGCCGGGGCGACGCCCGTTGGCGTGCCGCCTTCTCTCAGGCGCCGCCTCCTCCCTCCGGGGTGCCGCCTCCTCCCGCCGGGGCACCGCCCGCCCACACGCCGCCTTCTTCCGCCGGGGCGCTGCCCGCCCGCGCGCCGCCTCCTCCCGCCGGGGCGCCGCCCTCCCGCGCGCCGCCCTCTTCCCACCGGGACGGAGAGGAAGGAGACGGTGGAGAGAGTAGAGAGGGAAATGGTAGTATGGTCTTTTTTTCACCTCATTAATTGCTTTAGTCCTAGGAACCAAACATGGTTTAGAACTAAAATTTAGTCACTTTCTTTGGACCAAATTGTTTTGAGCCTTCGAATGCATAGGAACAGTTTAATTTTGGGTCAAATTTCAAGGTAGTTATCGGCCTACCTGACTACTTGCTGGGCCCACCCCTCGCAGTAGTATGTTAGTGGCCGATCTAAGATCAATGCGGAGCTGGGCTAGGTTAATTTCTCTACTTTCTCTTATTATATCTCTATTTTCTCTTCTCTCTTGTATATTCATGCATATAAATGTCAGAGGAGACTTAGTTGGGGCTCCATTGTCTGTGCAGACGTAGCTAGGGCTTGAGCCCCGGTTAACCCAGTGGTGGATCCGCTCTGGAGACCATCCCCATCGGCAATGAGTAAAAGCATTGTGTTGTGCAAGTGTTCGATTCATGGATAGATGGTGGCCGTCGGTTCTATCGCTGCCCCAATGGCTATGTATGCGTAACTATTACCGTCCATTTTATTCAATTTTCAGAGTTCCTAACATTACTTGCCTTTTGCAGGACTACTATGACATGGGAAACTGTCGCTTTGCTAAGTGGGTTGATCCTCCAAACCATCAACACATTGAGGAGTACATCAGTTACCTCAAGGACCGGATCCATGAGCTCGAGGGCAAGGTTAAGTCACTGGAAGAAGATGAGGACAAGAAGACATCTTTGGTTGTAAGCCTAGAGGATGACCCGTTGTGTCCAGATCCATTCTGTAAGTGCCCATACCACCCGAGAAGTGACTGGCCCCCTAAGTCACCACCATCTGGGGGGCATGGGTTCTACGAGGAAGGAGGATCCTCACATTTCCCATCCGCACATTATGCTTAGACATTGAGCAGAATGTGGTCTATCCCTTACCCAGCTTCTAAATTCCCTAAGGCGTGTATGCATAGAGCTGCTTAGGCACTATCACAACATGCCAACCGCAAAATTGTGGTAGGTTGTCTAGGTCATAGTCATTGGTTATTGCATGTTGAAGATGTACCGTAGTAGTAGAATTAACTATGCCAAAAACCATGTACTATGTTGTGGTTATTATCTGCAAAACTTTAAGCTGGGTTTAATTTCATGTGTTACTTTCCCCTCACTTTATTGTGACTTTTTTACATAAATACTGCATCTTCTCGTATCAACCAAAAGCTCAAACCATATCCTGAGATGGAACTGAGAAAAGAGTAAACTGTGAAATTTATGTCATGAAAAAAACTAGAATTATTCTTCTATAAAAAATTGAAAAAATATAAAATAATTTTTATTCTTATCTTTCAGCATCAACCAAATGACTGGAAAAAACCAGCCGGCCTATAAACAAATTAAAAAATATAAAACATTTAAAAAATGCTGGGAAAAAAATAAAGCCGGGCCATCCGGCTTTATTTAAATATAGCCGAATGGCCCGGCGGTTTTTAATCCCGCCGACACTGCGCAGCCCTAATGGCGGGAAATTAAAAACCGCCGGACCAAACGGCGGTTTTTAAATACCGCCGACTCATTCGGCGATTTTTAAAAACCGCCGGGCCATCCGGCGGAACGTTGCCAGGAGGCAGGCCGTGAGCCGCCACGTCATTATATCGCCGGGCGGCCCGGCGGTTTTTAAAAACCGCCAATTGGGCCGGCGGTATACGGCTACTTTTGCAAATTTATGAAATACCGAATTATTTTTGCAAAAAACGATTTAAATAAATATAAAAATGAAAAAAACCGCTTCGTGCTGGCGGATTTCGTTGCGGCCCATTCCGGCGCTCCAGCAGCCCACCACGTTCAAGCTGAAATCTTGCCCAGGCCCGAGCTATTTTTGTTCGACCGGCGGTAAGGCAGCCCAGAAGCAGCCACGTGTCTGCTAACAAAAAAAAAAAGCAGCAGCAGCCACGTGTCACGCACCTCCTCTACGAATCACTGACGAGCGGGCCCGGGAACGGTGGGCCACCCATGTCATGCTAACGCTCCCAGCCCCGTGTAGCCTCCGGCGCGTGGCGGATGCCGACCGCGGCCGCCGTGGTGCGCTGGCTCGAGCCAATCAGGTTGCTCCCCGCCAAAACCACAGGCGCGGCCGCGCGGGGCGGCGCGGGGCCCACCTGCCAGCGTGACGATGCGGGCAGGGCAGCGCCGCCGGCGGGAAAACGAAAGCGCGCGCACTTCACCTTCACCGGGGCATCCGGACCCCACAACAGCTGGACGGTTTCTTTCCTTTTGTGTGTTCTGTGGTGAAAATGACGAGCACGTCGCTTCACATTTTTCAAGTATTCAACCGAGTACATTACCAATCATTTCTCAGTCACGGTACAAATACTTGGTAATTTGTTAAGGAGGACACTTTGGCCGCTTTGGAGCTGGAATTTTCCTTAAATCCTGCATTTTTTTATTGTCTAATTAAACCGTTTATTGTAAAATTTCTATGAAAATTCCGTGTTCCAAAAGGGCCAATTCTTATATTCTACGGGGGTCAGTGTAGCCCTGAATTGAATATTTTTTTAAACTTGAAACCACTAGGAGGATGGTCAAAAAAGTCTACCAATCTATCCATTTTAAATCACAGATCGCTTATATTAACATTGACCACTTATCTTATTCAATTTTTTACAATTATTATTTATTTTTACTACTACCTCCAATTGCAAATGTTAACTCAGTGTCTATACATTGGAACAAAGTGAGTAGTAACTTGAAAACTGCACTATTATTCTCAAAATAAAAAAAAATCCTAGATTATCTAAGCATACCAAGTTGTTATAGCCTTATAGGGCACTACTATACATCTGGTCCTTAGCAAAAATGAATTTACATGTTATTTTCCCCACAAAAAGATTTTTGTTCGATATTGTGATATATTATAAAACAATTAATATCTTTAAATGCAAGCTACTTTGAGAAACACATGTACTCGTGCTGATTTTGGATTTTCAGAACACATAACAATTTCATAACTAGGATAATCCGGATCCGCACCACTCTTTTTGTTTCGAGTCTGATTTTGCGTTGAAAACCATCCCACTCAATGGTATTTTAAATAACACGAGTTCAATTCGAAACAGATTTCGACCTAAAACTAGTTCGCAACATGTTTTGAAAATAATGGAATGAAATTCACCTAAAACGCTAGGACAAAGAAAAAAAAAAGGCAAGCAGCTCCTTCCTTTTACGTTTTTGCCCCTGTGTCCAGAGAGGGGAGCTACAGCGCCCACGTCCTCGTCCACACCATAAACTGGCACCCCCGCTGAAAACTCCAATTTCCCTCGCTTCTCCCACCCCCCTCGTTTCCCTCGTTTTCTTCCGCTCCCTCCCCCGCGCAAACCCTCGCCCCCGCCGCCTCCTCAGATCCCAGCTCCCGAGCCCCGCGGCCGGCCCGCGCGCCGCCCCTGCGACCCGCGGCTCCGCGCAGCCCCCGATCCCCATGGCGGCGGCGGCAGGCGGCGCGGCCGGCGACGCCCGGGCGCGGGCGGCGCTGCTGCAGCGGCACCAGCCGTTCGCGCCGCCGCCGGGCGAGTACCACCACTTCGGCGCGCCCACGGACGCCGCCGCCGAGGAGATGGTCGAGGCGGTCGTCCTCAGGACGCCAGTGAGTCTCCCGGGACTGGTGGTGCTGGAGTAGTTGTTGCGCTGAATTTCCCTCTTGTTTTGCTCGGAGTTTGCGGCCCCCTCCCGCCTGCGGCGACGGGGGGGAGGTGCGAGAGCTGGCCCGCGCCGGTGGACTGAAATCGGCTTTAGTAATGCCGAGAGCGCGTCGCCTTGGGTTTGGTGACGAGCGAGCTGTGGTCGATTTTGGGGATGGGTGTGTTCTGGTGTTACCGGGAAGAATTTTTGCTGAATTTTGACACGTGTGCTGTGAATTCCGCACAGGTTTCACTCTGTCTGCGTTCTGACGTTTCTTGAACAGTGACCGGACGGGTAGGTTGCTGTGAGTTTAGGTGAATGTTGCTGGGATGTAGTAGGACAATGTACTGATCTGCTGAAATTTGCTAATTATGGCATTTCCGGGGATGGATTGTGCCTTTTCAATGTTGGGGACTCACACTGCAACAAATAAAAACATGTGGAGTGATCTGCACATGAACACTTCGATTGCTATGAAAAGATATGTTTTTGCGTCCTCGTGGCAATCGATATGCGCCATCTAGATTGCAATATAGTTCATGACGTTAGTGTTTGGTGATTCTCGTGCTGATGAACTGGTGTAGTACTGTAGTGTGCTGACTAAATTTGGTAAACACTTGTTAACCCTACACACCTTATATACTGAAGTTTTCAAAAGCATTACTTGGCACTAGCAATATGGTAGAAGTAGCTTTACACGCCCAATTAATGGTCCACAACTCTGAAAATTGAGGGCAAACTTGTTATGAAGAGTCAATCATAGACAAGTGCAACGCCCCGTGTGGTGCATTGTGAAAAGAGGCACATAGTTTGAATTTAATAAAAAAAACCTACAACCTATATCAAACAGCCTCCGCTTAGCGCCAAAATAACACATCAATATTTTGCAACTTTATAGCACTATTGTTTGATTTGTCCAAATATCAGCCTGGCTTAATTTATTGCAATCCTAATAATGTTTCCAGGAGGTTTAACATTCTCTCCATGTGGAGACTATTAGGATGAGTGGGCGACATTGCATTTTTATCTGTAGCAATATACCCCCTCCGTTCTTTTTTATTTGTCGCATGGCGACAAAACAAATATTCGAGAACGGAGGTGGTAACACTTTTCAGCAACTTTTGATCATAAATACCGAATCTCCCCGCAACTCCTTATTTAGCTCTAGTTCTAACATAAATGTTCCTCTTGTAGTTGAAACGGAAACATAACAGGCAAGAAAATGAAACTGCCGAATCAAATGACTTGATGATGAGTCCTGGATATGTTAACGCGGGCAACAGTCCAGTACCTACACCCTCTTCAGGGAAAGGTTTAAAAACGTCCGCCAAGCCTAAGGCTACCAAGGGACAGAAACCTTGCCCTCAGACCCCTTTGAGTTTTGGTGAGTGATGAGCACTTAATCGACAGGGAACCGTCCATATCTCAGACCAAATTACTCAATTAAATCATATACTCCTTTACAGGTTCTCCGGGCAATCCGTCTACTCCTGTTGGTGGTTGTCGCTACGATAGCTCCCTAGGTGGGAAGAATTAGCAATTGGTTTTCCTGCTTTTATGATGACATTTCCATGACATCTTGATCTCAATTTTTCTTTTTTGGGGGGGTATTATTTTCTTTTAGGGCTCTTGACAAAGAAGTTCCTGAGCTTGCTAAAAGGTGCGCCTGGTGGCATTGTTGATCTTAATAATGCTGCAGAAACTCTAGAGGTTGGTACTTCCCTTTAGGTATCTTCTGTCATCACAACATTCTATTGTTAACATGTACATGTGGTACTTGTTTTGCAGGTACAGAAAAGGCGTATATACGACATTACTAATGTTCTCGAAGGGATAGGGCTGATAGAAAAGAAGCTTAAGAACAATATCCGTTGGAAGTAATTATTCTCAATATTTATTTCTGCAGTTGGTGATTTATTGGACATTACTTACTTCATATGTCCTTTTGCAGAGGAATTGATGATTCTCGACCAGGAGAAGTTAGCGATGATATGTCCATTTTACAGGTATCGTGATTCATTTCTCCCTAACTATCTAATGTAGTCTTTTCCAATTCTCATGCAACATAAGTTGTCAAACTGAGGGGATGCATATGCTTAAGTAATGGTTCTTATCATCTAAGGAGCATTTATTCTCTATATCTGTTGCTGCAGGCAGATATGGAAGCTCTCACATTGCAAGAGCACAAGTTGGATGAACAAATAAGGTTACTCACCAACTGTTTAAAAGCTCATGTTAAACTTTTATAAGGGGCAGCCTCGATGCATGAACTCCCATTCGGGGAGGGGACGGGCCCACTTTGGGGTCTATTGTAAACATCTTGTTGCCTTTCCCTACATTTATGCAAGAGGGGTGTATCCATGACTTGAACCCATGACTTGGTCTATTGTCACAAGCAGGGCAGAGCATTCGGTTTGGTTCTGGTTCCTCGGTTATTTGGAAATTTCAGTTATCTAGATACTAGAACCGAACTAGCATACACAAAAAGCAGAACTGGTCATTTTGGTTCCCGGTTCTTTCAGTTCAGTTCCGGTTCTGACCGAAGTCACCAGGACATCGTCTAGCTTGGGTGTGGCAAGTTGTCGCCTTGCTGGCCACTGCCTCGCTGCCTAGCACCAGCACTGGTTGCCGCCTCATCAATGCTCTGGCAGTGTGGCTGCGTCACTGCACAGCTGTTCCTGCGTGGCTGCGGTTGCGGCGGCTGTGCAATATGGTGATGTGGGTGTGGCGGCTGCTGGATGGGAGTTGTGCCAGGTGTGTAGTCGGGAAGGGCTGCCACCTGCCGGGAGTTCCTGTTGTGACACTGCCTATTGAGCTCCTGGCTGCCTGCTAGTGTGCATGTGTTGCGCTGCGCGGGCTTGCGGCGGCCGCCGGCCAGGAATCTGGATCGGGAGCACAGAGCATGCGGATTTGGGGCGCGGCTTGTGGGGATGCGGCCACGCAAGACAAGGAGCACAGCGCGCGGGGTTCTGGGGACACAGCACATGGGGATGTGGAGCGTGTGGGGGCAAAAGTGGCGGCCGCCGGCCGGCCAGGGGGGAGTGAGGGATCAGGGAAAGCATTTGGGACTGGGGTTATATAGTTAGGGTCTGGGTGGTTGTATTGGGCCAGGCCTAATTTCTTGATAGGCAGTTGGTTACCTCGGTTATTTCAGGTATAGAACTGAAAATTCTTCGATTATTTTGGTTATCCGTTATCCAAATGTTGGAACTGAACTTGTCTGTTTTTTCCGGTTTCGGTTTCTGTTTCGATTACTTCGGTTTCGGTTAATTATGCCCACCCCTAGTCACAAGGCAGCAGCTTTGCCACTGCGCCAAGGCTGCCCCTTCCTCCTGTTAACCTTTTCCAATAAAAAAACTCCTGCATTGATTATGCTTTTGCTAAGCATGCTTCTCCAATATTTCTTGCAGCGAAATGCGAGACAGGCTAAGGGAACTCACTGAAGATGAAAATAACCAAAAGTAACCATCTTCCTTTCCCCCCTTGAGACTTCAATAACTCCCGTCCATATTAAGGCAGTGCAGGTTTTGGACCTTACTAATGATTCTCTCTGCCTGCAGGTGGCTTTATGTCACAGAAGATGATATCAAATCCTTGCCATGCTTTCAGGTATTTTACTTTCTTAACTCACTGTTCAAATGACCACTACTGCTTGTATGTATAGAATCAAGTGACTAACAATACAACATATTTTGCAGAATCAGACTCTAATTGCTATAAAAGCACCACATGGTACAACTTTGGAAGTTCCAGATCCTGATGAGGTGGGTTAAACATCCTTGTTTTTCATAATCAACGTCCTCAGGGGATATTACATATCATTGATGGAGGTAACTTTCCTGCGCAGGTTAATGATTATCCTCAAAGAAGATACAGGATTGTCCTAAGAAGTACCATGGGTCCGATAGATGTGTACCTAGTTAGGTATATGCTCATCATATCACATGTCTATCATTATTATTATGATAAAAACCGTAAATTCAGAATGTACATCTCCAACTTAACATGAAGCCTAACAATGTGTTTTGATTGATCA
The DNA here is from genome assembly GCA_022530915.1 of Paspalum notatum. Taxonomy (NCBI): domain Eukaryota; kingdom Viridiplantae; phylum Streptophyta; class Magnoliopsida; order Poales; family Poaceae; genus Paspalum; species Paspalum notatum. The sequence continues at coordinate 6,734,092 of CM039690.1, read as the reverse complement.
TAGTCAATTTGAGGAGATGAGTGGCATGGAGACTCCTCCAAGGCCTACACAGACAATAGGCATGGATTCTCTAGAGAATCCTAAGACACCTTTGGCTGCGGAATGCAACAAAGTAGCAGGGATGGAATCGAGTATTCAAGAAGGGTTTGCCCTACCTCCTGATGCACCTAGTAGTTCACAGGACATTGGAGGGATGATGAAGATTGTCCCTTCCGAACTCGATGTAAGTTTACTTTCATGCATAATTATCAGGAAAGATGTATTCAATGAAATCAAATTGTCTAGGATTGTGTTGTGACTATTTATAGTGTGGGTCATGGCACCTATCCTCAACTTCACTTTCTATGCTTCTACTTTAGTTGGTATATGACGTGTCTAATTTAGCAAATATAAAGCACACTGCTACGCTTCACTTGCTTTTAGGAAGTATCAATTTCGATTACTTGCTTGCTGACAATTCAAAGATTGACCTGTAAAGAGTTACAACTTGAGCCGTTATTGATCAATCATCACCATATTCATGGGCTGTGGATCTATTTTACTAATATTGGACCGGTTCTATGCAAATTATCTTATTTGCTACTTCTGACTTCAATGACATTTTTGTAGTTGTTTTATGTGGCGCAAACACTTCATTAACCCCCTTTTTTCTCGGCAGACCGAGTCAGACTACTGGCTCTTATCGGATACAGGAGTTAGCATCACAGACATGTGGAAGACAGCACGTATCCTTCCAGCAGTCTCTTTCACCTATATGCACTAATTAAGTTTCTCATTTAATATAGCATATATACAGCATTTTGATGTGAAACCATTGCAAACCTTAACTTGACAACGCAGCAGAGGTGGAGTGGGACGGGATGGAGAAATTCAACGCTGAGGACTTCCTGGAAGTCAGTACACCCAGGCAGCAGGATAAACCTGACGTAGTGGATGCCCCTCCTCCTGTATGAGCTGAAAACTGCTGAATCGCTGGAGGGAAATGGCAATCATAGTTCAGCGTCCCATCTGGTGAACCCAGGGCGTTATACTGTTGAGTGTTGTACAGATGCCAGCCCAGTAATAACTTGCTAATTCTCTGGACCTTGCCATCATCCCGACATGCTGATCATAACGGCTCAGCCTCTGATGCAGGCCTTGCCAGGTTCGAGTTCAGGCATTGGAGATGCAGGCAGCATTGGCTCTGCCTGGATGTTGCTTGCTGTGTGTATCTCAGGTCACAGCATTAGGATTTAGGAATTATGAGTGTTAGAACAACTAGGATTCTAGGAACATGTGATGCTCGCCAGGATCCATCTGTAAAATAGCCACCGTTATTATTTATTATTTGTGTATTATTTGTGTGGTACTTTACTGAATCCATTCTTCCAAAAAAAGAGAAACCAATCGTGTGATCTCCATCAGGGTTCATTCAGTTCATCACGATGTGTGTGCGGATTCTGTTTGAAGTAAATGTACGTATAAACAAGCCATGCTCTGCGAGTATCGGCGGACGATCTCTCGCCATCATCGGGTCGGGGCAATCTCCTGTGCTGACGCATGTGCATCCTGAACTCAACTCGAGATCTCTGCTAGTGTGCGTTGCGATGCGATTTGCTGCTTCTCTGCAGCTTCCCATGGTCATTTTCGATTTAGTATCACGTCACGTCAGGCAAGGGCATCAGGTTGACTGGTATTTTCTTTTCTTATTTGTCCTCGCGCTATTATAAAAATGGAGTCACGGCACGGTCAGCGTCGAACATCACCACAGTACAGCACCCATGTCTCAGTGCCGCGTCAAAGGCTTAGCGCCTGTTTGAAACCAAAATATTTTAAAACCATGGTTTCCAAATACTATGGTTTACAATTGTCAAGACATAAATACCATAGTTTTCACATGCCACAGTAAAATCAAAGTATTGCACAAAACTGAGGTCTGTTTGGTTCAACCACATGATGCACCCGCCCCACCCCCTCCCCACGTGCCGTCAACCCCTCTTCCCCGCACCGGCTCTGCTCCCCCACGCCGGTGTTGCCGACCCTCCCGACACCGAAGCGGAGCGGCGAGGACGCGCAGAGTGGCGAGCCGGCGAGGATGCACGGCCAGGGAGACGAGCCAACAACGGGACGCGTAGTGGCCGGCAAGCCGGCGAGGAAGGTAGGGGCAGAGGCGGTTCTCCCTCCCCTCTATCCGAGGAGCACGACCTCCGGCGGTAGCAGCTGCTAGTGCTGAGGCGCGTGGAGGAGGAAGGCGCCACCATGTGGTGCTGTGCGCGCGGCCTCCAGGGCCGCGTCAGCCCGGATCTAGCGAGGAGGGGCGGCGGGAGTTGGGGCTGGCGGCAGGAGCCGCCACGACGCTGCTGTCGGCCGCGGAGCAGGCTGTCCGAGCAGAGCGAGGGGGCTTAGGCGGCGCAGCGCAGCGGCGGGAGGAGTCGCGCGCCGGGAGGGCCGTGCCGCTCCAGCCATGGCGAGGAGACGGGCGGCGTGGCGAGGGGGCGGCGGACGGCGCGACGAGGAACTCAGGCGGCGCTGAAGGGAAAAGGCACGTGCAAGAGGACCGAACGACGCGCGAAAAGAGAAAACTGAGGTCTTACCCAAAGTATCCAAAACTATAAAAATACTATAGTTTTGGCTATACCATGGTATTCAAAACTGTGTTTTGAAAGAACTAACTAAACACCTTTAGAGCAGAAAAACCACAGTATTCTCCAATGCCATGATTTTGTTGCAAAACTGTAAAAATACTTTGATATCAAACAGGCCCTTATCTGCATCATCTTTTGCCTGGGACGACAACCTGAAATCTGAGCTTCTGCCCCTGAGCTTCTTATCTGCATCATCAGTTTTCAGGCTGAAAACTAATGATGCAGATAACTGGGTTTCCTGTGACATGGATTGAGGACTACACTGCCCCTGAGCTTCTGCTGAGAATGTTCCAAGTATACAGGTGTTGATTGGAAAACACAAGAAAATCTAGAGTAGGGTTGTGCATTACATGCTAGAGTAAGATCTGATGGAGCAGGGGAGGGGCGAGGGCCCCCTATGGCGCTATTCGCTTTTCCTAACAATGGAATATTCAAGTTTATGCTCCGCGAATGTGATGGAGCATGTACGGGCAAAGTTCGGGAATCGTAGTGCACAGCAGTAAACAGCACCATTCTTTCTGATTTTGCTTATTTGATGGTGTCAAAGGGAAGCAGGACTTTCTTTCAGCCTATCAGGCTATCAACAGGTTGATGTGGCCGTTAATTGTATTTTGTGGGTGGCAGACATCAGCTCCAGGTGTAGTGTATAAGGTAGTTTGGTAGATGTGCAGATTGTGTGTAAGAACCAATAATTCTAGTAACACAGGTACGGCTCTTTGGTTAAACTGATCTATAGAAACATTTGGTAATTTAGTACTTTGAATCTGTTTTACAAATATGGCAATGTGTGTATTGCTCAAAGTATTGCCTGCTAGCTGCCTCCGTTTCTTTGTTTAAGCGTGTGCTGCAGCTAGTTTCTTTGTTTAAGCGTGTGCTGCAGCTAGTTCTGCTCCTCTTATCACGTGGGTACGTGGCCCTCTCAATTCTTACATGTGTCATGTGGGCAGAAGCTGCTGCCAAGATGGGTTTTAGGTGGATGATCCGTGATGAACAAAAGTTAGGTTTGGGCGAGCAGAGCACTAGCTGTTTCATGGTCTGAATTGGGAAGAACCTTCCAAGACTAGGAAGCGGCTGAACCAGACAGGATAGAAGATGGATGTTCCATTCTGGAACTGCGGCTCTATGAGTTTCATCAGTAGACACGGTTTGACCCTTCCATTCAAAAAACAATGTACGTTTCACAACTGAGAGACCATACCACGGCATTTAGTTTGACTTTACCACAACAGCAAACTTATTAGTTATGGTCACACATTACATACCTTGAAGATGAACATAAACGAGTACAACCGAGTGACCGACCAAATATTACCTTACACAAGTTTCACCGGGCAAACAAGACTTCACACAAGTTTCTGAACACAAAAACTGATTGGTCACATAACTAGAACGACATTATACAGGCACAAGTCTAGAAACAATTAAAACAAGATGCCCTCTACTGGTAATTCCGAGCAGCTCCCCCTCCTGTGCGGCACCTTTGTAGGATCTCCTCCTGAATGCTCAAGAAGTACTCCTATGCTTTTTCAGAGCAATTACTGAGATCCATCAGCATTATCTTGTTCTCATCCTGGAACCGTGTCCATTCCCATTGCTCGCGCTGGATCTCGATTTGCTTTTCTTGCAATGCTAGCTGCCGCTCCTGAATATCTTTGTTGTCAACAGCCCATTGAATCTCTCGCTGGTGTTTGAGTTCCCTATTTTTTGTCATTCTTTCAAACAGAGGCAGTGATACAGACTCGGAAGAAGACGGTGTAGCAGAAGTGCGCCTTTTTTGGCCGCATCCCTGCCAATAGGCCTAGGAATCTCCTGTGGAGTCTCAGTTTCAGAATCATCATTGGTTGAATGACCGGCATCCTTGCGTGCTGCCGAGTTTGCTTTCTTATACTCAATCAAGTCCTGCCGCTTCCTAGTATCCTGCAGAACATGCCAACAATGAATGAACTGGAAAGGTTTGCGACACCGTTCCTCCAAGTGCATCGTTGATTTGCATGACAAAGTAATGTCATTAAGTGGTCAGCATGGAGCACATGGTTAAAAAAGTACTGAAATATGAGAAAATGTTACCCTATCATTTTCAGTTTTGCCGCTCTCTCTTAGGCGATCAATCCATGCCTTTGTGCCGCAGAAACGGACAGCCTCCTTGGCTATCAGACGCCATCGGTGAGACAGAGAGTCTGCTGTGTCCTAAGTTTGGTTTGCACCTACAATAGGATCTCTGCTCACATTTAGGACGGCATTGAACAGGGCTATATCTTCAGACACTGTGTACGGAGGACTCCTTGATGGCTGTCCTTTCTTTGCTGTTTTTCTCCTGGAGCATGAAGGATAGGGATCAGAAGGTCCAGGGGCGGCATAGGGTGGTGGCGGTTGTGCATAATTTGGGTGATGGGAGGGGGGGTTGAACCCTAAAGGCTGAGATGCATACATGTTTGAACAGTACAGTTGAGGCGCATACTGGAGGTGTGGTGACTGGTATAAAGGTGGGTGCATGGGTGTTGGGAGGAAGCTTTGTGCTATGTGGCCCGGCTGAGGTTGAGCTGGAGACCCTACCTTGAGATCAATGTGTTGAGCGTAGGTAGGCCATGTAGGGTATTGATGTATGCGTGGGTCGTTGTCGACGGAGGCTGCATGCTTTGGGGCGAGGAATCATTGGAAGCCATCCTGGAGGAGGCAGGCAAGGTGGAACAAAAACACAAGAATTAGTTGCAAAAGTGTGTACAGTAAATGCATAAAGAAATTGGGCCCTTGCAAAAATATGAATGGAACCAAAAGCAAAAAATTATGAATGAAACCAAACCAAAAATTAAGCGGTAAAATAAGCAGGAGACGACAGAGGGAAGTCCACCAGGAATCTGTACCATTTTTGGGATATTCAGTATATATGTGGAACAAGGTGAATGATGAGAGGTAAATTATACTCCTATTTTAGGAAGTACCAAAACATAAGTATAAAATGTTAGCAGGGCAATATGAAATGGATCTTAGAGAGCATGTCAGTATTTGATGATGGCAACATGGACCAGGGATCGACAACAGTGCTCTGTGAAGTCTGTGACCAAATCCAAGTATGTCCACCAAGCCGAGACAACGGAGAGACATTTTTACGGCTGTGTCAGCGTGTATATTTTGGATTTCTAAACAATTTTAAGGCAAATATTCTGCATTTGTAAACACATTGCTCCATTACGGTATACGTACGGCAGCTAGTCAAAACCATGAACTGAACCCTAGACCTACAAGTGTCATGCATGATGGATGGGGACCGGCAGTGATTTGGTAGCGCAATGGATGGAGACAGGCTCAGCACACCTCGCGAGCGGAGAAGATGAGGACGACGACGAGCTTCCAGGAGCTTGGTGTAGCGGCGGACGGAGTGAACCAGACGACGGTTGGGTGCTCGCGGAGCGGTCGACGCGCTCCTCACGGCCGCAAAGACTCGAGGGTTGGCGGCCGCCGTCGGGACGGCCTGGGAAGCCGGCCTCACCGCCTGCGGACGCCATGACGCTGGCGGCCTCCGTGCAGTCGTGCACCGCCGCTGACGATGCGCTCGTCGTCTTTGGGGAAAGGTGTGCGGCGGGAGGAAAGGGGGGGTTCAGTGGCTGCCCGTTGCATTCCTCAGCTCCGAGGGATATTTAATTTTAATTGGGAATATATCCGGTGCAACCGAAGGAACGTGCAACTACCGTGCAACCCTACTGAAATTTTTTTTAAAAGATTATGAAACAAATCATGAATGTACATTTCAGCCTACCCCATCTATATATAAAAATTTTATGATCAAATTCGTCCTGCTCTAGCAGTTACATAAAAGACAAATTTGGGGTGTATTTGAACTTTATTTCTTGTCAGAAAATTTATCTTTTTTATAACTGCCAAAGTAGGATGAATTTGATCATAAAATTTTATATATAGATGGGGTAGGCTGAAATGTACATTCATAATTTTTTTCAGAATTTTTTGAAACTTTTTCCAGTAGAGTTGCACGGTGGTTGCACCGTTTTCTCGGTTGCACCGGATATATTCCCTATTTAATTATTTATCATCGTTACAAACATTATCTCTCCAATTGTCATTCTTATAATAACGCCTACATATTTACCATTTCTAAAACTAGCTACTAACTATTTGCCATTTTCGCTGATCTAACAGGCCACGCAGGCAATCCACGCTGGCAAAAGTAGAGGAAAAAGACTAGGATGCCTCCGCCTTGTCTCTTCCTCTTCCCCCTTCTCCCACCGCCGTGTGGCCACAAGTGTGCAGGCTTCTTCCTCCCACCAGGCATGCACGCACAGACAGCGCCCGCGGCTGGCCACGACACGGAGGCTGCGAGCGCGCGCGGGCGGGCGTGGCGAGTGGGGGCGACGACGGGCATGGCCACCGGCGGCGGGCGTGGCTGGCTGGGTGGTGTGGAGAGGAGCATGGAGGGGGCGGGATCGGGGAAGGAGCGAAAGGTTGAAGATGGAACTACGATTGGACCCCACCTGTCAGCGGCTATTGGAAAGAGGGGCATTCTTGTCTTTTCCCCTACCTTTGCCACCGTGGACTACCTGCGTGGCCTACCAGATCAACGAAATGACAAATAATTAGGAACTTATACGCGGGGATGGCAAATATGTATGTGCAGTTCGACACATAGCATGCATACGTTGGGCATCGTCTGCGGCGAGGAATCCACATCTGGGCGATGAAGGGATGAACAAACTCTTGGAGACGGTCATGCTGATGACGAGCCCGATCTCAACGCCGCCGAAGACGAGGCTGAGCGGCCGAGGTAGGCACCAATGCAGGTTTCGCATCAGGAGAGTGCGTCGTTGACTCCAATTGGCCAGGCGTCGTTCACCTCCGCTCTCTGACCATGCACAAGAAGGAGTGGTGATTAAACCCCGTCACATCCCCACTCCTCCGGTCACCGGCCCCGCCTCCTTCGACGCCACCCACCTCCTCCTCCAACACCGGCTGCTGGCCTTCACCACCGGTACTGCTCGTCTCCACCTCTTGAGCCAGATCTGTCTCCACGCCGCCGGAGCAAAGGGTCGGGCCCCCACATCCGCTGCAGCCAGGGGACATGGCCTCCTTGTCGTTCTCGAGCCGGTGGCAGCCGACTCGGGCATGATGGCACGGGGCGTCCCGTGAGAGACGGCACAACTGCATGGTGGTGAAGGCAAAGTGGCGCGCGAGCGCGACACCGTGAATGGAGGCTGGGGGCGGGGCGCGGGTTGTGGAGCAACGACGGCACGGGGCTCGCACGAGGCTGCCTGCTGCGGGTTGAGGGGAGTGTGGTGGCGGGGGTAAGAGGCGTGGGGTAGGGCACGGGAGTGGAGGGATGAAGCAGTGGGATTGGTGCAGAAAGGGTTTCCCTTGGCATGGCAGGTAGGCCGTAGGCGGATGAAGGACGGAGTAGACTCACTACGATTTTTTAAGTAGGAGAGATAACTCAAAGGCATTGATTAGTCCAAAACTCAAAGAAATAGTGAATGAGAAGAACACGGACAATGCATCCTGACCACTCTAAACCCACACATAACACTGTTGCTTGGTTTAGGCCGAGGGTCCTTTGTCTTTTTCCCTGGCAAGGCGGGCGAGGATACGGTCCTGGAGCATAGCATAGTACTTTTGCGTGCCTCCCGACAGGGTACTGAGGTCAATGTCCATGATGCGTTGCTCGTTCTGGAACACTTTCCTCTTAAATTTGGCTTCATGAAGCGCTAATTGTTTCCGCCGCAGCACTGCCTGTTCACGCTGCAGCAAAATCTGTTCTTTGAGCAGCTCCAACTTTGCTTTTTGGCATGCGGAGTCGTCGTTGAGATCAAAAGCTCCGGTGTTGTTCCAGATGTTGTCCATGTCGGAGTCATCGTTGAGATCAAAAGCTCCGGTGTTGTTCCAGATGTTGTTGAGACCAAAAGCGCCGGTGTTGTTGTTCCAGATGTTGTCCATGTCGGTGGGGGATTCTCTGTTGAGAAACAAGATTGATGACATAATTAGACAAATTTGTCAGTAATATAAGGTGGCCAACTAAAACATTAGGAACAGTGGATCAAAAAAAATTGAGGAGGCACAACATTATATATATATATATAAGGAACATTAGACCCTTTAAACACATCACGTACATATATGGCCAGCAATTAATTGATTACTAAAGAACAAACACGGCCCAGAGCAACAAAATCAGCCGCCAGAAGCATATATATTGAACATGGCAGAGGTCACACGACCCAATTGATTCATGATTATAGAATAACAATTTAAGCAGGCACAATGTTATGCAAAGAAGATGGCAGTGGTCAAGGCCCAATTCATTAATGAATAAAGAACAACAATTTAAATAGGTACCATCTTATATATTGAAGATGCCATTGTTCAGTCACATAGCACATACATATGAAACTAAGTGAATATTGAACATGACAGTGCCCACAAAGCCCATAGAATAAATGAATTAGGTATCAATATTGTTGTACGCACCAAGAATCACGTTAAAAGAACGAGCATTTCAAGACGAACATGGTATATTGAACATGACAGTGGTCACAAAGGCCATAAAATAAATGAACTAGGCATCAATATTGTTGTACGCAAGTGGAATCACGTTAAAAAAACAAACATTTCACAAGGAACACGCTAATTGAAGATGACATTGTTCACAACGGCCATACATACATACATACATTATGCTACGCTGACTACGCACACAAGACATCACACATTGCTGATAGACTACGACCATATAGTGTTCACATCATGCTTCCTATGCTTATTGTGCTCGTCGCTGTCATAGTCAATGCCACATTGCTCGCAAATGAACCACATGGGGATGTACTCGGGGCTTGGGTGTCCTCAAACTAACCAGCAGCAAAGGCTTCTTCTTCTTCTTCTTCTTGAGGACCTATGGTTGCCTCAGCTGTGGGGAGGAGGGGGGGGGGGGGGGATCTGCAGAGCTTCGCTGCATTGCAGTGAAATCTGCTCAAGCCGATCAGCTAGGTCCTTCAACTAAAGGATTCGGCTCATGAGATCGTCATCACTAATGTCTTCGAGGATGACATCGACCATTTGGCGGAGCTCCATAGAATGGACCTGCATCTCACCCATGGCGTAACCCAGGGCATTGGAGAGCGAGGAAGCCATCTGTTAAAATGGAGAGGAAGACGAGGAATGGGTGAGCATTTTGGGCAGTAATAAATCGAACATAGCTAGTGGATCTAGGTGAGGAGGATCTGTCGCCACACTGCGCATAGGGCACCCATGGGCCAGGTGAAGGCAGGACCTAGCAGATCAATGAGGCGAACTAGAACAACACCTAGGGTTAAATCATGTGGTATACTCTAGTGCCTATGGAGGCGGAGAGGACCGGTACCTCGGCGGATGACAAGAAGACGACAAAGACTTGGGCGACGGGGGTCGCGGTAGATGTAGGTTGCTGGCGGCTCCTCAGACAGCGCGTCGTCGCCGCGTCGCCTTCTCCCCTTCACTTCTACGGCGCCGTGACGGTCCCGGTACGGCCGAGGACTCCCGTCTCGCCCTCTTCTTCTCGCCGGCCGCCAGGTCGCTGTCACCCGGTTCTGGAGTAAGGGGACGATATCTCTTATTTATCGCTCGCGGATAGGGGAACCGCTGGAGTGTGCTACAGTAGCCGGCCCATCCCTCAAAATTGTTTGCGCTCGCGGGTGGAGGCACCGTTGGAGCCTGCATCGTTGGAAGCACAGAAATCCTGCGTACTAACTAAGCAGGCTAGCAGCTTATGCAGCACCGCCATGCACGGAAACCAAAACATCTTTTTCATACCGTTTTTTGTTATATCTCTTGGTTAAAAAATCAAATTACCAAACTAATTTCATATTTGAGTTCTTTACCTTTTTTGAACAAAACTACATTTGTGATATTTTTTAAAATAATATTTTCTTCATTTTTTATTTATTGTTCTCTACTGTTCTAATGCAGGAAACCAAACACAGACTTAACAATACAAGCTAACTTAGACAGCGAAACCAAACACTGCTACATTGTATCCACTATACTGGCTTAGGCTAGCCTGTATAGGACTTTATCCAGCTTTAGAGTCATGCAGAGAAACAAACAGACCCTATAGGTATGGAACAAGGTGAATGATGAGAGGTAAATTATATTTTAGGAAGTACCAAAACGCAAGTATGAAATGTTAGCAGGGCAATGTGAAATGGATCTTAGAGAGCATGTAAGTATTTGATGGTAACATGATTACATGAACCAGGGATCGACAACAGTGCTCTATGAAGTATATGTGACCAAATTGATGTGTGTCCACCAAGCCGAGAGACATTTTTACGGCTGTGTCAGCATGTATATTTTGGATTACAATTTTAGGGCAAATATTCTGCATTTGGAAACACATTGCTGCATTACGGTACAGTACGCACATCGGATCAGGACATATACAACTAACTACTCGACGGCAGCTAGTCAAAAACCATGAACTGATCGAACCCTAGACCTACAAGTGCCATGGACGGGGACCGGCAGTGACTTGGTAGCGCAATGGAATAATGGATGGAGACAGAGTGACAGACTCAGCACACCTCGAAGGCGAAGAAGATGAGGACGACGAGCTTCCAGGAGCTTGCTGCAGCGGCGGATCTTGGTCTTGCCGCAATGCCGCGGACGGAGGGGAACCAGGCGACGGTTGGGTGCTAGCGGAGCGGTCGACGCACTCCTCACGGCCGCATCGACGACTTGAGGGCTGGCGGCCGCCGTCGGTACGGCTTGGGGAGGCCTCCCCGCCTGCGGACGCCATGGCGCCGGCCGCCTCCGAGCACCGCCGCCGACGCGCTCGTCGTCTTTGGGGTGGGGAAAGATGTGCGGGCCGTTGCGTGTCCTTTGCACCGAGGCGCTGCTTATTTGCACTGAGGCGCTGCTACAGTGTAGGGCCGGTGCGCTGCTTATTTGAAATTTTTTTTCTTCCCAACATTTTGGAAAAAGTCTAGATCACCCCCTAACGTTTGGGTACCTGTCTACTCCAACCCCTAACCTTTAAAACCGGATTTCTAACCCCCCAAACTTTGAAAAACCGGACAAAATACCCCGGCGGTTTTCACAGGCGGTTTGATGACGTGGCGTGCCGGCGTGGCTGTGGGCCCCACCTGTCATTGGTCCCCGCTCACCGTCCCTGTGCAACTCGGCCTCCGGCGCGGCGCCGCCGCTCTGCCCCGTCGTCCGCGCCGTCGCTTGGCCTCCCACGCCGTCCCCGCGCAGCTCGGCCTCCAGCGCCGCTCCGCCCCGTCGACCGCGCGCCGCTCGGGCTCCCCGGCGCCGTCGCTTTGCCTCCTTCGCCGCTCTGTCCCCACACGGCTCGGCCTCCGGTGCCGCCGCTCTGGCTCCCCGCGCTGCTCCGCCTCCCGCGGCGGCCGACGGCGCCCCTCCGACTCCCCCCTGCTGTGCCTCCTCCTCAAGTTGATCTGCCTCCCGCGGCGGCCGGCGGTGCCTCTCCGCCTCCCCCCACGGTGCTACCTCCTCCCCACCGCCGTCCCGCCTCCCCGCCCTGCCGCCGCTCCGCCACCTCGCGCCGCCAACCCCGCCTTCTCCGCTGCTGGCACCTCCTCCCGCCGCACCACCTCCTCCCTGCTCCGCCGCCTGGCGTGGCGAGAGTGGGCGCGGGATGGTGGCAGCTCCGGCGCGGCTCCAGCCTGTCCACCGCGCAGAGAGCGAGGAGAGAGGAAGGACGATGAAAAAGAAAGAGCAAAACCAAATGACATGTGGGGCCCTTGCTCACCACGTCATCAAACCGCCTGTGAAAACCGTCTGGGGGGTATTTTGTCCGGTTTTTCAAAGTTTGGGGGGTTAGAAATCTGGTTTTAAAGGTTAGGGGGTGGAGTAGACTGGTACCCAAACGTTGGGGGGTGATCTAGACTTTTTCCCAACATTTTCTGAAGAATCCCTGCAGAAATTCTATTCATGCTTTTGCGTTGATCTGAGAGCGGCAATGACGCAATAAAAAATGGCTGCGTGCACAAAAGATTGCAGGGAATATGGGGGACCCGTCGCCTCCACCTGAGTGGACACGGACCCCACCTACCCCGCCGCCGGCCTCCCCGCCACCACCGCCGGGCCGGCCTGCCTCCCCTGGCCCTCCCTCTAAGGCCGGAGGTGGAGAGAGCGAGGGAGGCGGCGATGGCGAACCCCCAACCCTGAACCCGAAGGTCGGCGGCGTCGGCGAGCAGCGGCGGCGCGGAGGCGAGGAAGGCGGCAGCAGCAATAGGGAAGCAGCGGCGGCGGCATCGAGGAAGGAAGAGAGAGTTGGGGGGGGGAGAGAAAAGAGACCATTTTGGGCTAATTGGGCCAATTTAGATTGAATTGGGGTAAAAAAAATATGAAAGGGAAAGGGTGGGTGGACAGGGTGTTCCGATCCACCTAGAAGATTTCCGGGGAATATGCGCCGACTATGACCTAGATAGATTTCATTCTTTTTAAATAAGATAGAATAAATGCATCTTAAGCCACGCTCTAGCGTCTCTAGGAACATGGCATAAATCAAGACTGGGTGAGCGCATTGGAGAAAATACGTCGTTATTGTCATGTTAGGCCATCCCCAACCGGTTTGCTTAGAAGCTTTTCTATATTCTATTTCTCCACTATTTCAACTACTTTTCTCTTTGTCTACGATCGTAGCGCTACAGTTTATAGACAGTTCTTTTAGGCAACCCCACTGGGGATAGCCTTAATACCGTGTGCAGTGTGCTCTCTCTCTTTTAGGCCACAGTGATCGGCGCTGACTATTTGGTTGGTGTCCAAAGCACGTGTTAGGACTGGCTTAATTAGCACCCTCGGTATGTAAAAGCATGTAATCAAAGTAAAGAAGTAGTAGATGTCACAACTGTTGTGTGCTGCCTGTCCCGATGATGTTACTACTACTGCAAACGGGAAGAAGCCGTCTGGAATCCAACACTGTTTTTTTTTTTGGATAGAAATTGACTAATTGTTTCAAGTATTTGATTACAACATTTCTCCCACTTGGATTTGGATGGCCTCCCCTAATATTAATATTTTACCCAGAAACGTGCAGGCGTTATATGCTTTCCAACTTATCCGGCTGGCCCATGCTCATCCGCAGATGCAACTCCATACGTGGACAGTGGTCAGTGGAGTGCTGACTGGTGAGCATATATATATCGGAGTATTAAAGTGTAGGCTCCGTTTGAAACACAAAATTTTTTCTCAATTTCTGTATTTTTTTCTGTGATATTGAACTGTATCTCGTAATATTTTTATACAATTCTGTAAAATTTTTACGTTTCAAACAGACCTTAGTATCCCCAACTCTAAATTAAAATGCAACCCAAAAATGCTCGCTTGGACTGACAGTGGCTGCCGCGTGACTGACTGTTCATGGCCGGTAGAATGGCGCCACCTAGCAGAGACAAGCTTTTCATCTCATCTGTCGTAACGGTATATGCAGATCGATCCCCCAAAGTTTATTGCAGTATAAATTAGTGTCCGGTCAGCAGGTATGGCGCCGTTGAACAAAGGTTACACTGACTCAGTTTTTTTTCTATCACGTAAAAGAGTAAGTTTTTAAAAATCTTTTTACCTACAAAGGCATAGGTATACGCCTCACGTTGATCCCACTGCGCAGTTCGAAAAAGGTTGGAAAGGTGTAAAAAGATCCAAAACCTATAGATACAAAATGTTTCATCTACTTTCTCAATTTATTTCTCACCTTATTTTATACCAATATCCACCTGTTACTTTCTTTCTTTTGGTTTTAATAAGAAAGAAACGACGCTAATCAATCAAGACTCCTTCTTTTTAATTTTATTCTTCTTTTTTTCTTTTCTATTGTCTGCTTGATTATCTCACAACACGTGCATGTTACACGTACATCTATGCTAGTCTACTGACAAACACGCATTAACCGAGCACGTGACGGATCACTATTGAAATCTGATTTTTTTTCCTTTTCAAATTTGAATGAATCAATTAATGAACTAGAAGCTTTTTCTTTGTTAATAATTAATGCGAGTACCCGATTACTCCCTCGATCACTTTTCTTTTGGTTGGCGTTTCAGACAAGCTGATAATACTATTTGCAAGCTAAACTTTGTGTATGAAACATCTTATAAATATGTCTTGAGGTAAATATCTTCTTTTGACATGTGTATAACTCTATATGCATGTATGTCACTTTGGACCTCAATTATTCTGTCCTGAGCTCCGCAGGTACGTAGTATTTCCTTCTTTACCTAGTTGCGTTGTAATCCAAAGAGAACTATTTGATACTCGGTGTGTTGCTGCGGTAATTTTTTAATCAATTTTTAAATTAATATTTTAAGATAGATACACTAGACCGATTGCATAAAAATATTATTTTCAAGTTAAAGATAATATATTTGATCACATATTCACGTTTTTGAGATATCACCTTTAAACTTTTAGATTATTGATCCTTGCATTGTTGTGTGAAAAAATGTGCACGCGTGGAAAAATGAAATGGAAGAAAATATTGATGTGGAAGAACTATAATCTAATGGACATTTTTTGTGCTAATGTGGCTCAGTGTATAGTCGTTTTTTTGCGCTAATGTGGCTCAATGTATAATCAGTTCTAATCAATAATCTTTGGTGCCTAGGGCTTTCCTACTTGCTTGCCTACTTGGGAATGGGGAGTGTGTGTTAAAGCGACTCAACGGGGTGATAGATAAATAGTTAGTGGGAATATGATTCATAGAGAAGTCGATAATAAAAACTAAAATTATGAAGAGAAATACGTGGGTTTTTTTCTCAGTGCATATATGAGTGATGTGAGTAAAAAAACTCATAGATGTCATTAGACGTGTATAGTTTGATGGTAAAGAGCACCGATATAGTGGTGTGTGTATATTTTTTTTAGCACATACATGAGTGTTGTTAGCCATAGAAAATCGATGAAAGAAATTAATCACAGTTTTAGTGGAGTCTTAGGTGGCATTTCGTTTGGGGGAAGGGATGGAATGGGACGGGACAAACCCACTTTTGCAGTGTTTAGTTTGGGGGCGAGAGGGGACGGGGACATCCCATGTAGGAAATATACCCTCCAGATATCATCCTCCTCCGTCCCTTTTAGAAACTGGGATCACGCGGTCCCTTGGCCACGGCGTCGGCTTTCTGTCTCTCTGCACGCGCACCCGTGCCCTGCCCACCTCCGCCCGCCGCCAGCTAGGCGCCTGTTGACGCGGCTTATGTACGAATATTTTGCATCATTTTATATGGTTTTTCACTGTTTTTATGCGTCAACTATATCTTTTAGCTATATCTTTTAGTAACATTTATCACCGATTATTGTGGATTTTGCAACATTGTCTTGAAAATATGCTATATATGATTTTTACAGATTTTTGACCTATTTTTCGCGAAATTCACAATGATCTATGTCGAGTAAGAAAAGACCTCTAAGACGACATTCATTGAATATAATGATCGAGGAAGGCTTGGTTAATTCATGCCTCTCTCTGTATTAATCAAGGTTTTCTGATCGGAAACTTCAAGAAGGTGTCAAGAGCTACAAGGAATTGGAGATAATTATTCAATTAAATCATCAAATATGTCAAAGACTAGAAGACTTCGTCAAAACTCGGCCCATATCGAAGATTCCAGAAGCCCAAGAGTCCAAGAGGCCCCGTACAAGTATTTCTTAGGCGACAAGCAACTTTTCCGCGAAAGATGGAAACAACCGGACGAAGGGAAAGGTCGGGTCGGCCGACCCTACCCCCCCTGAGTCGGCCGACCGCCTCCCTCTAGACGCCGTCTGGTGTTCTCCTTTCTACCACGCCTCTTCCAGAAGATTCCAATGAGATAATGATTACTTAGGTGCAAAGGAATTGAAGATAAGAAAGATTTATTTCGAGATCCATTCAAGCCCAAATTAAATCTCGAGATATTCTCAGATTTCAGGACAGCAGCACCTTGCGGGCCCGATTCGGAGACCTAAATGACGTCAAATGGAGAAAGTTTACAAAAGTTGTAGATCTCTTCGAGCTCTATAATTTACAGTCCGAGTTTGCTTTATTTGGACACCGAATGACAGAGATATGGTCGAATTACGAAAGGTGCAGAAAACAGAAAAGTCCGATTTCGGGAGAAACAAGAGTGCTACTCCAGCTCCAAGCAAGAGGAGGGCGCCCCAAGGCACCTCCGGAGTATAAATACAAACTCCCATGAGACCCCCAAGGCCATTCAATTCATTCTAATTCATCAAGGCGACACGATGTAGAGGGACACAACTAGATGAGAGTAGAGGGTCGAGTTTCTAGTCTAGGATTAGAATTCTTCTAGTTCTCTAGAGGTGATTAGAGCCCTTGCATGGTGCTCTAATTATCTAGCTCCAGAGGTCTAATTGTATCATCAAGAGCTATGGCCATGGTCGTAAGTATGATATAATTTATTAATGAAGCATTGTTATTGTCTAATTATCATGTTCTTATTCTAATTATGCTTGTTCTAGCTCTAATTAGTTTTAGATCTAGATGCTTGTTGATTAGATCATATCTTTAAAGGTTATATTCATATAGCGTTCTTGATCGATGATCTACTTAACTAATAATATAGTTATATTTTTAGTTCTTGTAATTATGGTGATTAGAGATTCTAGTTGTTCTAATTATGTTATTAGACTATGCGAAGTCATTAGAAGCATGTTCTCTGATTATGCATGACTGTTGAAAGTTTCTCGTCGATTACCTGTTTACCAGTGACAGTAGAGCACGGGGAAAAATTAAACTGATACAGGGATTAGATTGTTTGATCTTGATTTAATTATGCTATGATGAATATGCTTGAACATGCTTGTCTACCTTGAGCTACTAGTTATCTCATTGCTCTTATCTAATTGTGGCATCCATTATCATGTTTGTTTTGGATCCAATTAGAGCTTGATTAGACTCTAGTTAATACCCTTTAATTAGTGTTCTGGTTCTGTTCTAATTGCCTATCTTATATATATTAGTATAGTTTAGACGTAGATTAGATATAGTTTATAGCTAGTTTAGAGATAGAATAAAACCTTTCTTTATACCTTTAGTTTGCATAAACTCTTGTTAGTTAATTCTCAATTAGTTCGTTTTCTGGATTGACAAAACCTATGATACTCATTTTGGAGAAAAGCTACACACGATACTGTCGCTTGCGGTATAAGGTTTGCCGTGCTTAAGTGCCGTCAACCGCGCCGCCCGGCCCCTTCCCTTCACCTCCTCCGCGCCCGGACGGTCACCGGCGAGCGGCAAGCTCGTCCGGCACCGCCTAACGACGTGCCCGAGAAGCCGCGGGCCCGAGCCGGCGGGGAGCGGAAGAAGAAGCGACGGCGCCAAGCGTCTCCGGGAGGGGAGGAGTCACCGAGCGGAGCAGAGGAGGGCGAGGACGCGGCGCGCCGCCAGGAGGGGAAGGGAAGAGGAACCCCGCCGGGAGAGGAGGATCCGCCGAACTGGGCATCGCTGGGAGGGGAAGAGGAGCAGCGAGCCTGGGTACCGCCCGGAAGGGAGGAGGAGGAGCGGGGCCGGGCACCTCCGGCCCACGCGGCGGCGGCCACCTCCTGGGCTCCGACCGCGAGCGGCGGCGGCCCCTGCGAGCGAGAGGTAGAAGAAAGAGCATTTGAGTATGACAGGCGGGGCCTACTGATGAGTATCACTGACGGTGTGAACTATCATCCATCTCATTCCAACACCAATCCTTTCTACCAAACAAAAAACTAGGTTGACTCCGTCCCTTCCACCAAACATAGAGACGGAGCCATCCCATCCAAAAACTAAGGATGGCGCCATCCCATCCTATTTCGCTTTCCAACCAAACGCTACCTTAGTGTATGATGAGGTGGATAGGTTGAGAGTTAGAATTACACAGTGGGTTGCGTTTATATAGATTTTATTGATACGAGAATACATGGTGCACCTACCAATTGCTAAAACTCATCCTGAGTCTGTCGGTAACAGACAAGTGATGTCTTGGACATCCGCACAGTTTTTAAGACCGAACATTATGTCTTCCGTTCTTTTTATTTATTGTATTTTAATTTAAAAATAAACTAACATATTCGAGAACGGAGATAATTTTTTACCACAATGATCCTTAGAGGCTGTTTGGATGGGGTGGGATAGGGAAATTATATCCCATCCTCCCCTGACTTCTCTATCCTCACTCTATATACACTGACATACATTTCTTTGGTCCACGATCCAAACAAAAAACATTTGATTTACCCCTTTTTTATTTTTCTATTTCATCTCATATTTCTCAATTCCTATCCCAATCTAAACACATCTTAATGTATGGGCGGATGCTGTTTGAAGTAAACAAGCCATGTTGTGCAAGAGTCCCGGCAGACGATCTCTCGCCATCATCGGATCAATCTCCTATGCCGACGGCTGACGCATGTGCATCGTGAACTCGAGATCTCTACTAGCGTGCCATGCAATGCGATCTGCTGCTTCTCTGCAGCTTCCAATGGCCGTTTTAGATTTCCGCATCACGTCACTTTCAGGTTGATAGGTATTTTCTCGTTTCTTATTTTTGTCCTCGTGCTATTATTAAAATGGAGTCACGGTTAATGTGGAACATCACCAGAGTACTACACCATGTATGTCGACTCGAGGGTTGGCTGCCGCTATCGGGACGGCCTGAGGAGCTGGCCTCCCTGCCTGCGGACGCCATGATGCCGGCGGCCTCCGGGCTGTCGAGCACCGCCGCTGACGATGCGCTCGTAGTCTTCAGGGAAAGAGGTGCGGCGGGAGGAAAGCGAGCGTGGGCCACCCGTTGCATTCCTTTGCTCTGAGGAATATTTAATTATTTATCATCGTTACGAACGACGCATCTCCAATTGACATCCTTGTAATGACATCTACATATTTATCACCCCCACATAGAACTAGCTAACTGTTTGCCATTTTCGCTGATTTGGCAGGCCACACTGCAGTTCACGGTGGCAAAGGCAGGGGAAAAGACTAGGATGGCCTCGCCTTGTCTCTTCCTCTTTCCCCTTCTCCCACCGACGTGTGGACCCAAGTGTGCAGGCTTCTTCCTCCCACCAGGCGTGCACGCACAGGCGGCGACGCCACGTTGGCGGACGGCACGACGACGACCTGCATCATATGCTCACCGTCCAAGCGTGATGCCATCTCCGCTGTGTGGCTGGCGGGGGCGTGCGAGGGCGGGCGGCGCAATCGAGCGAGCGAGCACGGGCAGGCGTGTTGAAGTGCCCCAGTTTCCATAATGGGACTAAAATGTGCTTTATTACCATCCAGGAGTTGGTAATCACATTCTTACATCAGAGTGATACAGATCCACTCTAACGGGTCGGACAACAAAGGGGTGCAGCCCTAAAACTAAGAAGCGGAATATAAAACGTAGGCCCAATTTTCCACACGTCACGGTTAGGAAGTAGGCCATTGCCCTTAATCGCTTCCATACAAGGTGATATCGTCGTCATCACTGGAAAAACATCAACAAGCAAGGGTGAGCACTTATGTACTCAACAAGCCCACCTTCCTCCATAAGGAGTAAGGGTACACCTATACTATATACAAGGCATATCTGGAGCTTAAGGAAGGTTTTTGCATAGTAACATTTTTTATGCAGGGTTCGAGCTAGTTGTCAGGTTTTATTTCTTTTGGAAAGAGAGTTTTTTTTCAAAAAGGGGTGCCAAGGGACTTGCCGGACCATATGGCAATGTCCTCCCAGCCAACACTTTCGACACTGCTACCGGGTTTTACTCCCGTAGCATCCACCTTCATCCATTCCTCGCCCAAAACCAAACCATTCCTAACATTCTTGTTTTATGAAAAGTGCTAATTAAAGAACCAAGCCATAACTCATCCATACCAGTGGACTCAGACTATTCGAATAGGTTTTACTCTGATCAGAGGTTGTACTAAATCCCACAAGTCTGACTCAGCGATACTTACGGCCAAATAAGCATTTGAATTCCAAACTAAGCTTTCGCCTTTATTTCATCACCTAGCGGTGCTTTAAGGATTCGGGTATCCGAGTCATTCCAGTGCCCCTGTGGTACTCCCATGACACCCAACACCTTTCCTAGTCCCTTGTGCGCCAACACAACAGCTACTAGGCTATCCATTCCGGTTTGAGCCTAGTGTTGACGCTCGTTAAGTACTAAAATTTTGCTCCATTTTTATATGATTTTATATCTTTTCGAGAGTTAATCTTAGTCTTGTAACTAACCCTGTTTTCGAGAATGCTCTTTGTTTTTGTGTAATATTCATTTTTGCAGGAAAATAGGGAATAATTGAAGATATTTGAGAATTTCTCGAAGAAAGGATTTATGCTATGAAGCGGGCTCTGAAATAAATACTAATTGAAGCTCACTTGAGGAAGAAGCCCAACAAAAAAAGAATTCTCGGAAGATAAAGTTTGCTCGAAGGATTAAATCCTGAAATCTTCTCGAAATTCATGACAGCAGCAGGTTGTAGGCCCAATTCGGAGACCTTAACGACATGAAATAAAGAAAGTTTGAATACCAAAATGTAAATCTCTTCGAGATCTACAATTTAGAGTTCGAGTTTACCTTATTTGGACTTCGGATGAGGAAGTTACGATCGAAATACTGAAGTCTGCAGAATATGAAAGAGTCCAATTCGGGAAGGACAAGGATGGAAGCTTCATCTACAAGCAAGGAAAAGCATGAACGTCCGGGACTCTTTTGAAAACTTGTATATACTTGGAAATAGGTGTTTTAGGTGTTTTAGGACTCTTAAAACCGACCTAATAGATTCCATATATAGGGTTCCCTCTGGGGTATAAATATAGAGCCTCCCAAGGGGAGAGGGAGTTAGTCCATCGCATTATTTATTGTAAGTCGAGAGTCTAGGGCAAAGGTCGGGGCTAGAAGCGTTCAACTCAGCGATAAGCTCATCTCGGCGAAAGGAGGAAGCAAGAGGAGGCAGAAGGGGGGCCGGTCGGCCGACCCCTAGGGGTTCTGGTAGGCCGACCCAGGCCCTTTCGAGGAGGTCTCGAGTTCATCTTTCGATATGTTCTTCGTCGAGTTCATCCCGACGACTATGCTTCAGAGTTTATGATATATCTCGAGTAATTCCTTGTACTTCCTTCGATACTTTGATGAAACCTTGATATTCGATCAATAAAGATTGTCTTCTAGACCTAGTTTATTGTTTATACATGATTTATGATACATATCTTTGCAATGCTTAATTCCAACATGTCTAGTCGGCCGACGTATAGAAGTTCTTCATGTTCTTGTAGTAGATCTTTTTACTTAGCTAGTTGATTGAATCTACTCATGCTTAGAGATGGTTGGGATTTACTAGTTCGTCGATTTCCTGGTTACTATTGACATTAGAGCCCGGGGAAAGGTTCGAGTAGATCCTCGAGATTCATTATCATGTTTATTCTTTGCTTAATGTTTAGATATAGTTTGAAGGTGGTTTTTAGTATGATGGTTGTTTGTCTCATATCTCTTGTGGATCCTTTTGCCATGTCAAACCTATCGTTCTCGCGTTTATAGCCTAAACCTTGTTCTATCATTTTATGCAATAGTTTAATCTCTTATTAGAATCTTATTAGAGTATAGATTATAGTTTATTTAGAATAGTTTTATCCCTTGTTTAAACTTGTTTAGATCTATTAGAATTAGTTAGTAATTCAGCTAATATTAGATAGATAGTATCTTAAACATAATTATCTCTGGATTGACAAACCCAAGATACTTATCCTAGGAAAAAGCTACTACGATACTGTACACTTGCAGTATAAAGCTTGACAGTGGCGTCAACACCTAGCCAATGTCTCATACAGAACGAATGGTTGTACTATAGAGTTAGGCGAGATGAAAACCAACGCGGTCCTTACAGGGCGCAGGTAGAACCGTTCCCCTTTCCAATACTTGACACCGCGAGCATCCACCTACTCGGTATCCTCCACGAATCCCAGGACCCGAGGTAATCGCGAGCTGCAAGTTACCCGTTCATACCCTGCCCCTTTAAATGGCGTATCCCGACCTGTGGGTCGTTTGCCGGGGTTCTTCCCCATTTTATTTCAAAATCACACACTCCTACCCTTATTCCTATTACTCACCAGGTTTTACAACCATAATCCTACTCATTGTCAAGACTATGATAGATATAATTATATGAGAGACCCAACCCATGCGCACTACTCTAAAATAGGCTTAGGTGGCTTTTTAATCGGTGGGGTTACCTTAGCAAGCAAAACATGCAGGTTTTATGGTGATTAAGACCGGGGTCACCAGGAGGGGGAAAAAGTGCATCCGTACTGCATCCGTACTTTTCCACTATGTGTACAGTGCGCAAACGGTGTTTAACAGTGTTTTGCACCCCCATATGCCCTGTCTGGTGACCCCGGTTTAACAAGCCAAGGGTTGTGCTTGCAAAACGTAGGAAATTTATGCATCAAGTGGGGATTCCAGTGGGCTTGCCATTCGTATTGGTGCTGATACATCAGTCGTCGAGCTTGGTGGTAGGGGTACGCCCTCTGTTGGATCTGTTGATATTCCATCTGATGGGTGCGATGGTGCACCATCCACTGTTCATGTCAAGCTTGTTGCTGGGCACGGTGGCGAGTCATCCATATCGCATGTTGATATAGCGTCTGTTGCATATCCTGGCTGCAAGCTTCAAGCCTCACGTAGGTCTCTTCGATGGGCGTGTCGTTCAGAATTCCCGGTATAACCTATGTGCACAATTCAGGGAGAACATACACACATCTAAGTAAAATATGAGCTCAACCCAATGAAAGGAGGAGGGGGGATTATTTGAGGATTTGTCGGTGGTGTTTACCAGTGGGGCGGTTCTGGTAGAGTGCGAGGGGCAAGTGGTTGAATTGTAAACTGCCGGCCATGCTGGTGTTTACGGTAGCGAGAGTTGCAGTAATGCCAAAGGAATGGAATGTGGGCAGGCAGGTTGAAAACGAAACCGATGAGATGGCGGTCTCTGATAGCAGGGTGAAGGGTTCCTTTGGAGGATTGATGTAAGAGTAGGGTTTGATGGGACTTTGGTTGGTAGTGATGGTCCTGGAAATTGGTGTCGCACGAAACGGGGTTTGGCGAGACCAAGGCATGATCCTTTGGGATTTATGGAGAATATGAGAGCAACGACACCAATTACTAGACGTACGATATTCGTGTGACCGGTGTGACGCGTTAACTGGGCATAGAGTGTTGTCATGGCGGCATGATAGCGGCTTCTGACCAAGGAACTAGACTATGTGGAGGGTGAGGAATAGGTAGATCTTGAATTTAGATGAATTTAGGCGCAAGAATCACCTAAATCGGAGTTGGAACGAAAAAGAAACGGGGCATACAGTGATAGGGGGTAGATTGAGACTTTCTGAAAAGTTGAAGGGAGGATAATAGACTTTTTCTTGGCGAAATTTCAAGTCTGGCCTGTGGGGAAAAGAGCTCGGGCCGTGGGGGTGGGGGGGGGGGGGTATTTTGGCCTAGCTTGGCCCAAACATGCGCGGCGCGTGGCACGGCCTTACTGGGCCGGCCCGCTCGCGACAACGACGCGGAGACGCCGTCCGGCGCTGGGCCCACGTGGCAGCGCCACAAGCGGGCGACGGCGTCAGGGATGGGGGGTGACTTAGGCCGGCCGGTTCGGAGTGAACCGAGTGCCGCTTGGTCCGTGGCGGCTCGCCGGCGGTGGCGGTTCTGGTGGCGCTGGTGCTCACGCGGCGACTAGGCCATCGAGGCGGGTCGGATGGTGGGGGTTGGTGGCGCGGATTGGCGACCGGGAGTGGGGTGTCCACGGTGCAGCAGCGCGGGCATGCGTGGCAGTGCGAGGGACGCGCGCAGCGACGAGTAGAGCACGCGCGGTGGCGGCTCGGTGGAGGTGGAGAGGAGGCGGTGAGGTGCCACGGCGGTGGAGGAAGGCGAGGCGAAGCTCGTGGCGGGAGTAATCGAGGAATGACGCAATGTGGGAAGTAAATTTGGCGATGGAGGGGGTGGCTCGCCGGTGCGGGGCTTGGCAGAGCAGCGCGTGTCAAGGGAATGGGGCGGGGTGCGACGGCGGGGCGGAAGGCTATTTATAGTTGGGAGGGTGGCCGTGAGCTTGGCGCGGCGGCGACGTGGAGGCGCGATGCGCTATCTAGATGGCGGCATGGTGCGACAGCGAGGCGTGGGGTCGGCGGAGCCAGCGGTGTTTGGCTTGGAGTGCGGCGTTGCGCGGCACAAACGGGGGCGTGAGGCCGGGGGTGGTGCGGTGTTTGGCTTGGAGTGCGGCGTTGCGCGGCGCAAACGGGGGCGTGGGGCCGGGGGTGGTGCAGCGGGGTCAGGGGGCGTCGTGGTGGGGTCGGCGGCAGACGGTGGCGGGGCCGGCTCGGGCCAGGATGGTGCGGTGTCGCGCGGCGCAGCGGTGCACGACGCGGCGTGCAGCGCACAGGCGCGGCGGGGACGAGGACAAAGGGGGACGGCGCGCCTGACAGGCGAGGCCTGGGCAACAGCGAGGGAAGGCGGGCCGCAGCGAGGAGATGGGTCGGGGTTGGGCCAGGTGGAAAGAGAGGAAGGGGTGGGTGAGATGGGTGTGGCGGGCAGGCCGAATGAGGAGAAGGGGGAGGTGGTCAGCCCACTCGGAATTTTCCCTTTTTCTTTTTGTTTTCTCGATTTTGGGTATTTGGGAAATAAATTTTTTTTGAAGGAGATTTTTGGGGAGAAAAATTGGAATTGATTTTTGTGAAGAATTTCGCGGGTAAGATTTTTGGACTTTTGGGAAATTTTTGTTGAGCTCACACTAACACACATGGCAACAACCAAGGTTTTCAAAATTGATTTTGAATTAGGGAGAGATTAGAAGAAACTTTTCGGAGTTAAATTCCGAGGTGTTACACGTGTCTGGCAGGGACGACAGCCGAGTGCGGGGATGGCGGCATCACAGGGACGGCGAGGACGTGCGGCTGCGCGGCCGCCTGTGGGGAAGGGGCAAGGACGTGCAAGAGGCAGGGGGAAAGGGTGGCGGCCGCGGACGTGAAGGGAAGCAGGGGCCGGCGCTAGGGATGGCAGTCGGACCCACGGGTCCGGATGCCCACGGGTTTCACACCCATTGGGTGCAGGTGCGGGTGTCAAATTAGACCCATGGGTGTGGATGCGGATGTCAAATTAGACCCGTGGGTCGGGTGCGGGTGTAGATTTTCACCCACGGGTGCCCATTGGGCCCCATAAATAATAATATATTATCATAAATATTAATCTTTGATAGATTAAATTTATCCTAATTCACTGTAGTCTAAAATTCTACTGTGTTTGAACCTTGTTTCTCTTTATTCTGATGCTCATCAACTATTTGAACATATAATAATTATTGTTTTATAAAGTGTCATTTCACCATTACTAATCTGAAATATGAAAATTTTGATTTGACCTATCGATAAGCCTCCTATAACACTATTATGCGGCTAAATTGAATTTGAAACATTATTATCATGTGAATTGTGAATAGATTACATACTATGTGTTGATGAATTGACTTCCTATATATTATATGTATGTTTTTACATGCTATTTATGGTGTGGTGTGTGGTGCTACATTTCTAATTATACAAATATCGGTCACCCAACGGGTGTCCAACACCCAGCGGGTGCGGGTGCGGGTGTGAAATTGCACCCGTTAGGTATTACGGGTGCGGGTGTGTCTTGATGTAGTGGGTGTCAATACGGGTAGGTGTTTGCTACACCCGCCGGGTGCCCACCCATTGCCATCCCTAGCCGGCGCAGAGGCTGCGAGCGCGCGCGTGCAGGCGTGGTGAGTGGGGGCGACGGCGGGCATGGCCGGCGGCGACGCGGCGTGGCTGGCACCGGGCGTGGTGGGCGGGAGCGGCGGGCGTGGATGGCGGGGTAATGTGGAGAGGAGCATGGAGGGGGCAGGACTTGGGAAGGAGCCAGTGAAAGGAGCGAAAGATTGAAGATGAAATTGCAATTGGGCCCCACCTATAAGTGGCTATTGGGAAGAGGGGCATTCATGTCTTTTCCTCTACCTTTGCCACCGTGGACTGCCTGCAAAAATGGCAAATAATTAGAAACTTTTATACGGGGATGGCAAATATGTAGAGCCGTTCGACACATAGCACGTGTACGTTGGGCATCGTTTGTGCCGCGGCATCCACAGCCGAGCGATGAAGAGATGAACAACCGCATGGAGACGGTCACGGCGATGATGAGCCCGATCTCGTCGCCGCCGAAGACGAGGCCGAGTTCTCGTGGCAGCAGGAGAGTGCACTGTTGACTCCGATTCGCCGGGCGTCGTTCACCTCCGCTCTCTGACCACACGGACTGGCGATTGAACCCTGTCACATCCCCACTCCTCCTCCGGTCACCGGCCCCGCCACCTCCTCCAACACAGCGTCCCGTGGGAGACGACACGACTGCATGGTGGCAGAGGCGAGGCGGTGTGCGAGCGCGACGCCGCGAGTAGGGGCAGGGGCAGGGGTGGGTTGTGAAGCAACAGCGACGCGGGGCTTGCACGGGGCTGCCTGCTCCGGGTTGAGGGGAGTGCGGCGGCGGGGACAACAGAGGCGTGGGGCGGGGTGGGGCACGGGAGTGGAGGGAGGAGGGAGTGGGATTGGTGCAGTCGTGCAGAAGGGGTTTCGCTTGGCATGGCAGGGTGGGCGAACAAAAGGACCGAGTAGACTCACTGCGAATTTTTTAAGTAGGAGAGATAACTCAAACTCTCAAAGACATTGATTAGTCCATAACTCAAACAAATAGTGAATGAGAAGAACACGGACAACGCATCCAGACCACTCTGAACCCACACATAACACTGTTGCTTGGTTTAGGCCGAGGGTCCTTTGTCGTTTTCCTTGGCTAGGCCTAAGCGGTTCAGGATGTGGTCCTGGAGCATAGCATAGTACTTTTGCGTGGCTCCCGACAGGGTATTGAGGTCAATGTCCATGATGCGTAGATCGTTCTCGAACGCTTTCCTCTTCAATCTGGCTTCATGAACCGCTAATAGTTTCTGCTGCAGCAGTGTTTGTTTACGCCGCAGCACAATCTGTTTTTTGAGCAGCTCCAACATTTCTTTTTGCCATGAGGAGTCGTCGTTGAGATCAAAAGCTCCAGTGGTGTTGTTCCGGATGTTGTCCATGTTGGAAGGAGATTCTCTGTTGAGAAACAAGATTGATGACATAATTAGACAAATTGGCCAGTAATATAAGGTGGCCAACTAAAACATTAGGAACAGTGGATCAAAGAATTGAGGAGGCACAACATTATATATATAAGGAAACTTAGACTCTTTAAACACATCACGTACATATATGGCCGGCAATTAATTGATTACTAAAGAACAACACGGCCTAGAGCAACAAAATCAGCCGCCAGAAGCATATATATTGAACATGGCAGAGGTCACACGACCCAATTGATTCATGATTATAGAATAACAATTTAAGCAGGCACAATGGTATATTGAGCATGACAGTGGTCACAAAGGCCATAGAATAAATGAACTAGGCATCAATATTGTTGTACGCAAGTGGAACCACGTTAAAAGAACAACCATTTCACAAGGAACACACTATTACATTGAAGATGACATTGTTCACAACGGACACGCATATATGAAGTAGGCACCACACAACACAACATACATTATGCTACGCTGGACTACGCACACAAGACATCACACATTGCTGATCGACTACGACCATAAAGTGTTTACATCATGCTTCCTACACTTATTGTGCCCATGATTCGTCGCTGCCATAGTCAATGCCACATTGCTCGCAAATGAACCACATGGGGATGTACTTGGGGCTTGAGTGGTCCTCAAACCAACCAGCAACAAAGGCTTCTTCTTCATGAGGACCTATGGTTGCCTCAGCTGGGGAGGGGGGTTGGTGTGGATTTGCAGAACTTCACTGCATTGCAGTGAAATCTGCTCGGGCCGATCAGCTAGGTCCTTCAACTGAAGGATTCGGCTCGTGAGATCGTCATCACTAATGTCTTCGAGGATGACATCGACCATTTGGCGGATCTCCATATCATGGCCCTGCATCTCACCCACGGCGTAACCTAGGGCATTGGAGAGCAGGAAACCAAACACAAACTTAACAATACAAGCTAACTTAGACAGCGGAACCAAACACGGCTACACTGTATCCACTATACTAGCTTAGGCTAGCCTGTATAGGACTTTATCCAGCTTTAGAGTTATGAAGAGAAACAAACAGACCCTATAGGTATGGAACAAGGTGAATGATGAGAGGTAAATTATATTTTAGGAAGTACCAAAACGCAAGTATGAAATGTTAGCAGGGCAATGTGAAATGGATCTTAGAGAGATGTAAGTATTTAATGGTAACATGATTACATGAATCAGGGATCGACAACAGTGCTCTATGAAGTATATGTGACCAAATTGAAGTGTGTCCAGCAAGCTGAGAGACATTTTTACGGCGGTGTCAGGCTGTCAGCATGCATATTTTGGGTTCCTAAACAATTTTAGGGCAAATATTCTGCATTTGGAAACACATTGCTGCATTACGGTACAGTACGTACATCGGATCAGCAGGGGCGGAGCCTAGTAAAGCCTTCCACCCCCCCCCCCCCCCACCCCCTTGCCTGTGCAGTTTCCTGAAGATGATATACCCAGCTTACTGCACATCATAAGATAGATGCAAACAGATGGCATAATCTCCCTAGAGTGCCAGATTTTCTTTTGCTCTGTTCTCAGTAGCAAGAGGGACAAGTGAAAAGTGAGGATACGCACGTACTCCACACACTGCTATAAGCAGTAGCTAAGCTCCACTCGTGCCGGCGGTGTGCAGTGATGCCGTCCGCCTAGATATACATCACCGGCTGGCAGCTGCCTTGTCCTCTGCACCTCCACAGCTTACATTACGAGCCAAGGCAGAAGCATGCCACATGCGTGCTCCAACTTCTGCTATTTCTGATGGTCTCTACGATTTCTTCTGTTCTATTAAGATCTGGCACCTTGAGAGTCCAGCAACAATGCTTATGCTCTGCTTAGCCAATTTGCATTTGTTCAGCAGCGCAAAATCTCTCAACGTTCTGTTTATGTTCTAGTGATTCGAGTTTGCTCACTATTGCTGCAACAGAAAGCAACTGGCACCCTTTAACCATAGCTTCGCTACCACCACAGCCCACGACAATAGCACTCGCCCGCCCCCGCCCCCCGAATCTGAACGCTCCGCCACTGCGGATCAGGACACACAACTAACTACTCGATGGCAGCTAGTCAAAAAACCATGAACTGAACCCTAGACCTACAAGTGCCATGGACGGAGACCGGCAGTGACTTGGTAGCGCAATGGATGGAGACAGAGTGACAGACTCAGCACACCTTGCAGATGGAGAAGATGAGGACGACGAGCTTCCAGGAGCTTGCTGCAGCGGCGGATCTTGGTCTTGCCGCAATGCCGCGGACGGAGGGGAACCGGACGACGGTTGGGTGCTCGCGGAGCGGTCCATGCACTCCTCACAGCCGCATCGACTCGAGGGCTGGCGGCCGCTGTTGGGACGGCCTGGGGAGGCCTCCCCGCCTGCGGACGCCAGGACGGCGGCGGCCTTCGACTTCGAGCACCGCCGCCGACGCGCAAGCTCGTCTTTTTTGGGGGGAAAGATACGCCGGCGGCGGAGGAAAGGGAGTTCAGTGGGCCGCCGTTGCATTCCGTTGCACCGAGGGATGCACATACTTCCTACAGTGTTGGGCCGCTGCTTTTTTGTAATTTTTGTTCTTCCCAACATTTTCTGAATCCCTGCAGAATTCTATGCGTTGATCTGGAGTGGTACACTGTACGCAATAAAAAATTGGCAGCGTGCACGAAAGATTGCGGGGAAGATGGGCCGGCTATGACCTATAGGTAGATTTGATCAACTCTAGCGTCTCTAGGTAGGGTTTTGGGCTAATTAAAATTCCTCCGTACAAAAATCTATCATTTCCTAGAATTTTCTGACCGATTTTAACGCATCAAAGAAAAGACACCGTTGCCATATTAATACCATCTCCCGCAGCCGATCGTATATCCATTTTTGTTTATCATTATTCTAATCACCTCTCTACTCTTATCGCTACGCAAATGTCATTTTATACCGTAGATATAATACGATCCGTTAGAAACAGTCTAATACCGTATGCATGCAGTGTGCTATCTCTTTTGCAAGTTTTAAGGCCACAGTGATCGGCGCTGACTATTTGGTTGGTGTCCAAAAAAGCACGTGTTAGTACTAGCTTAATTAGCACCATCGATGAAAGCATGTAATCAAAGTAACGACGTAGATGTCCTAACTGTTGTGTGCTATCTGTTCCGATGATGTTACTACTGCTGTGCAAATGCGAAGGAGCCGTCTGGAATCCAAGATTTTTTTTTTATTTGGGATAGAAATTGATTAATTGTTTCCAGTATTTGATTCGAACATTTCTCCCACTTTGAATTTTTTTAGCAAGGTTTGGCAGGTGTTGGCAGGTGTTCTGCCGTTTCATTGAAGAAGGAGAAGTTCAGTTACAAATTACAATAGCCAAGGCCCCAGCCTTGCTAGGGAAATAAAAGAGAAAACACTACACTGCAACTCTGGAAGAACCCAGGTTAACACAAGGTTTATAAATTGACAGTGTACAGAGGGCGACGTCATAGCTGAATTGAAAAGAGAGATATCCTGCCTCAGTAGATTGGCCACCTGGATAGCTGTCAAGGTCTTGTTATCATATTTCCTCCTACAACGCTCCTTCCAGATATTCCAGGCTGCATAAATGACCTGCTGAGTAGTCTCTGCTGCCGCCAATGGTGTCTGAGTTGCCGCTGTCCACCAATCCTTGATTCTAGAAAGATTGGGTGCAAGGTTAAGTTGGTTGTAGTATTGCGCTACCTGTGACCAGTCGACCAGACGTCACGCGAGAACCTTGCAGTTTGCAATGAGATGAACTGGGGTTTCCCACTTTGGATTTGGATGACCTCCCCTAATATTTTAAGAATACAAGAATATGCAGGCGTTATATGCTTTCCAACTTGTCCCTCTGCCCCATGCTCATCCGCAGATGCAGCTCCATACGTGCAGAGTGGAGTGCTGACTGGCGAGCATATATTAAAGGGAATGCTTCCCGCCTTATTATCACCAACTCCAAATTAAAATGCAACGCAAAAATGCTCGCCTGGATTGATAGTGACTCGCGCGTGACTGACTTTGCATGGCCACTAGCCCAGTAGAATGGCGCCACCTGTCAGAGACAAGCTTTCCATCTCATCTCTCGTGATGGTATATGCAGAGATCGCCCATAAATTAGTGTCTAGTCAGCAGGTATGCCGTTGGAGAAAGGTTACACTAGTTCTCTTTTTCTTCGTTCCAACAAACACGCATTCACCGAGCACGTGATGGATCGCTATTTAAATTTGGTTTTTCAGTTTTGAATGAATTAATGAATGAACTAGAAGCATTTCCTTATTTATTAATATGATTACCCGGTTACTCCCTCTGGTCACTTTTGGTGGGCGTTTCAGACAAGCTGATACTCAATATTATTTGCAAGCTACTAAACTTTGTGTATGAAACGTCTTATAAATATGTCTTGAGGTAAATATCTTCTTTTGACATGTCTATATGCATGTATGTCACTTTGGACCTCAATTATTCTGTCCTGAGCTCCGCAACTGCGTAGTATGTCCTTTATCTAGTTGCGATACAAGCTGTCTCCAGCGGAGCGCCTATACGTGATGTCTATAGTACTGTTTTGACACTGTATCGCTACTGTAGACAAAGAGGAGGGTAGTTAGAATAGCGAAGGAATAGAGATAGCAATGTACTGATGTACATGAACGTCGCCTTTGGAGACAGTCTAACCCAAAGAAAATACAAGAATTCATGGCGCACCAATCATTTGCTAAATCTTATCCTTAGGGCTTGTTTGGATCCTTTGGCAAAAAAGCAAATAGCAAAAATTTTGTTTTTTTTTTTCCATTTGGATCCAAACACCTTTTGGCAAAAGGGAAAGAGAGAGAGTGGAGACTGGCAAATGGCAAATGGCAAAAAATTTTCCCTTTTGTCCTTTTGCATTTTAGATCCAAACACTACCTTAGTCAGTGGTCACAAACAAGTGACGTCTTGGATATCCGTACAGTTCAAGATAGAACATTAACTAATATATATGT
The DNA here is from genome assembly GCA_022530915.1 of Paspalum notatum. Lineage (NCBI taxonomy): Eukaryota > Viridiplantae > Streptophyta > Magnoliopsida > Poales > Poaceae > Paspalum > Paspalum notatum. The sequence goes on along the minus strand of CM039690.1, from coordinate 6,701,388 downwards.
TTTTTCCATTTTTTTGTTTGTTGTTCAAAAATAAACTAACACACGACAAACATTGGAGAACGAATGTAGTTTTTTTCTTTTTACAAGCAATGATCCTGAATGTATGGGCGGATGCTGTTTGAAGTAAAGAAGCCATGCTCTGCAAGTGTCCCGGCAGACGATCTCTCGCCATCACCGGAGCAATCTCCTGTACTGCTGACGGCTGACGCATGTGCATCCTGAAGTCCTGAACTCTTGATCTCTGCCAGTGTCCGATGCTATGCGATCTGCTGCTTCTCTGCAGCTTCCAATAGCCGTTTTCGATTTCCGTATCACGTCACTTCAGATTGACTGGAATTTTCCTTATTTTTTTCCTTTTGTCCTCGCGCTAGTCACGGTCATTGTGGAACATCACCACATCACAACACCATGTCAGTGCGCCAGCGTGCGAGCAGCCCGTCCGAGTTAGATCCCCGGGATCGACTCGGGTGCCTTACCGGAGTTTATTCGTCTGTTTAAATTTCGCAGGTCGACGCTTTTTACGCGTTGAGCGACGTGTTCCGTCGCCTACGGAGTAGGGCTCCAGTGATCTTTCAAAGGATGCGGTCTAGATATTAGTGCCCCGTTAAAGATATGGTTAGACCAACTCCAATGGTGTTGCGTAAAAGATTATCTATATTACAAAACGACACTATAGCGCTACTGTACACAGAAAAATGGATAGCTAGAATAGTAAAAAAATAGTGTTATAGGCAAAGTTTTTAGGCAGGAGTCGGAGATGGTCTTAGCTACTCTAGTTAACAGATTATGCAGAATAGTAAAAAAATAGTGTTATAGGCAAAGTTTTTAGGCAGGGATCGGAGATGGTCTTAGCTACTCTAGTTAACAGGTTATGCACTACGAGTTCTATGTGCAGCTGGTTCGGAAGCTACTACGTTTTGAGAATGTCGCGAGGCTGTGTGCGCCTTTCTGACGAGCACCTGACACCTGCTATGCCAGAAACAGGCCTTCCAATCCCATCAGACTGTCTGAGCCTATCCACTATGATTTTTTTAAAAGCGACTTTTAAAATACTATTGTGTACTGTTTAACATAAATGCTATACCGTAGATGGAGGAGTAGTTGGAATAGTGACAAAAAGTGAGAGTCTATTTAAAATAAAGGATTTTAAAACAGAAGAATGAGAAAAAACGCAGGAATAAAATATAAATGTAGTAGCAAAACAGAGCAATGAAAAAACACAGAAATGGATACAAAGAGGTGTTTGAAACGTAGGAATTCATAGCACATTATCATGAAGAGATATAAATAAAAAAATATCAGTGCTTGGCGATTGCACACTAGTTTACATCATTTTTCTGGAACCGATGATTTACCTACTGCTTTGATGTTATGGCACATTCTTTTACTGAAAGCGTTCTCATCCTGTGTGCCTCAAATCTCGTGTCCTCCATGGTCTCTCTCCTAATCAATCAACAAAAGTTCATGCAGGAAGTTTTTCCTTAGGTTTCATTGGATGTTTTCCTTCCTCCGTTTTGTGAAGCAGCTGGTGCCTTTCCTCTGGAATAGGAAGGAGCCTTCCTCCATTCCAAACAGCAAAATGAAAAAACTTTCCTAAAGAATCTATTCCTTTGTTTTTCCTTTAGAAAACCTCCAATCCAAACATGCCCTGAGATTTGAGAAGTACCAAAGTGGATAGCTAGCTTGATGTGACGATGTCTCGTGTACTCTGCAGAAGACCATGCATGGAGGAAAACTAGGAAAATACAACCGCCACCTTGACTGCACCTTTGGTAGTTTTGTTGCATTACTTTTGATCCATTGGCTGGTCAATACAGGCAGGTGTTTTTTTATGAGATGGAAATTCACGCTTGCGTTGATTTGAGAGCGGCAATGGACCACTGATGTTTGCACCTTGTTTAGCTAAGCTTGCTAGATGGAGTGGTACACTGTACTCGATAAAAAAATGGCAGCGTGCACATGTTGAACTAGATAGATTTGCGGATGGAATATGCGCCAACTATGACCTAGATAGATTTCATCCTTTTTCTACATAAAATAAAGAAATTATTTACATCTTGAACTTCACTCTAGCCGTCTAGCGTCGTCTCTGGCTATTAGGAAGAGGGCATGTATGATTCAAAAATTGCAGTCCCAAATTCATGGGGTGGGGGTTAGTTCGGGCTATTTCCTCCATACAAAAATAATTCTATATCATTTCCGGGAAGTCTATGGTAGATTAGCACTCATATATCATTAATGCACTATTTGGTGTCCAAAGCACGTGTTAATACTAGCTTATTAGCACCCTCAATAAAAGCATGTAATCGAAGGAACGAACTAAGGGTCATAAATGTTGTGTGCTGTTTCGAGGATGTTATCACTACCGTGGAATCCATCGAAATCTTTTGGATAGAAATTGACTAATTGTTTCGAGTTATTTTGAATTAGAACAGTACATTCGATCAGTACTCCATTTCTCCCACTACTCGGATGACTTACCTCCCCTAATATTTTACCCAAAATTATGCATGCCGGCGGCGGATTCAGGCTGCAGCCCCGGTCCTAGCTCCGAAACACCATGGATCAACCATATCTTGACGTAAGAAAATCTATTATAGATATACCTTCAACTATAATAGTTGTGTATACATAGTGCAGTGGTGTTGCTTCTTTGTGATGCATGTTATTTCCTTTGTTTTCCCTTTTTCTCCTTTTAATAACTAGTTTTGTGCATGTTTTTCCTTTATTTTTCTTTTTTCTCTTTTTAATAACTTGTTTTGTGCCTACTTATTCAGGTAGTTTGATTTTAGATGGCAATAGCAGATGTATTGGATGAGTTGAAACTTTAGCTCAGCCCCTTTTGATTGATTTCTGGATCCGCCACTGATGCAGGGGTTATACATGCTTTTCAATTTAGTCCTACCTGTCCGAGAAGATGCGCATATTGCTTGTCCGCCTGGCCAGCTTATCCGCATATGCTCCTCCATATATATATATGGAGAGTGGAGTGCTGACTGTTGAGCATATATTATCACCCCCCCCCCCCCCCCACACACACACACAATTCCAAATTAAAACGCAACTAATTAAGCCGAGATCATCCCAACGTACGCAAAATGCTTTGTGAGGGGAACAAGGCGAAATGCTCGCCTGGACTGACAGTGACTCGCGCGTGACTGACGGTGCATGACCAGCCGAATCAATCAACCAGATGAATGGCACCACCTGTGCGAGAGACAAGCTTTCCGTCTGATCTGTCTTGATGGTAGTATGGTATATGCAGGTCGCCCAAAGTTTATTATGAATTAGTGTCTGGTGGTCAGCAGAGAAGCCGTTGGAGAAAGGTTACACGCACACAATATTTGTTTTTCTAATAAACATGAATTAATCAATCGAACCAAACACTTTGGATACCGGTCCTCCACTGTTGTAACTAGAAAGCGACGACACTCGTGAGCACTTTGCATGCATGCGATTGGCGTGTTACCGTTACGGTGCCGAACCAAATAAAGACTGGGATCCCTCCATTACCACTTACCTCTAATTACGCTGCAATCTAATTTCATTTTCATTTACGTTACCACTCACTAAACCAAAACACTACCATAGCGGTAATAGGATTTCCAGAGATATCAAAACACCAAAAATATAGTACTCATATAGCCATATAGGAGTACAATACAAACGTGAAATGTTGACTTAGAGCAACCATAAATGCCACTTATTCGTGACCTAACGAATCAATCCCCAAAGAATATATTCCAGTATATAGTGCGCAGCGCTGAGTGTTGAGCACAAGATGCTCCGACGTGGACCAGGATTCCAATGCGGACTGCTGAGTCGGACTGATCCCGGCCTTGGGCCCACATTATGCAACTGGGACGGGAAAGGAAAGGTAGGCGCTGTGAGTCTGACGCGAGGGCAAGAGCAAAGTATGCGTCAAAATTAGGGCCACATATCCAGCCGCGTCATTCGTTGCGTTTGTGCCACTGCACAATACCGTGGGCCATTATTAGGTACGGCAGCCTCAAATCCTGGCCATTCGATTTATCAAAGAGGGAGTAGGCGATTGCTGATTCTCATCTTGTTTTGAAATTTGAAATGTTCTTTGTAGTGGCCTCAAACTCTTGACAGGGATGTCTTTTGATGTTATTATCCACATCCTATTCTTCTTGCTGTAGAGATTTTGCAGCCGTGAATACATGGCCTGATGGCCAGCATGCTGCCGTTTTATATATTTGCTACTGTTGGCTTTGTACGTAGTTTGTATAGGCTACGACAAGTAACTGCATGTTCTCGCTACTTTTGCATCACTGTGTACTTTCATGATAGCGTAGCGCTTGTAGAGACAAGTAGCTGCAGAGAAGTGCAATTTTTTTACAATGCTTAATTAATGACATGTGAGAGGTTTTAAATATATTAATGGTCACGCACGTCAAATGAAAAGAGGGAAGAGAACACCAAGTTGTGTATCTTCAAAACACCAAGCAAGGGTTAATGGGTGTTCGATATTAGTAGTTAGTACAACCCAATCATGTTAACGAAGCCTTTTGTACTTTAGTATTTTCACCGAGAAAAGTCAGACTCTGAAAGATTCCATTTTGTTAGAATAAGACTTTGACTGATAATTACTTCACTATGTGATACAAATTATGATTTCAAGTGAATATTTTTTGAATGTGAAAACAGTAACATCAGTATTATGTATTTATCAGTTAAAAACTTATCATAACATAAGTATTGTGATCTCAATTTGAGTATATTTTGACTATTGATTTCTCTTGCTGTCCGATATCAAATACTAACTAACATATTATAGAAACATATAGAAATTCAAATGTGTTGATGCATTAGTTTACACAAAATCAAATATGCACATAGCGTAAGCGTAATTAATTGATAAAGTTCCCCAAATAGACTTTCTCAAACATTAGTCCGCTCTACTCCCAAGTTTATGTAATCAACTCTAGTATATGTAAGGAGTTGTCTACTGCACATCTACATATTTATCACTTCTCTATGCATGGATTTTGAGCCATTCGATTTCAGATTTACATCAATATTTAATCGGACTCTTCCTCACCTAGCCACATCTTCTTCATCTATCCTTACCCGCCCCCTCTTGCCACCACCAGGCATGCACGAGAAAACCTCAACACCTTCACCCCACTCACCTTCTTGTCTTTAACAGCTCCTATCGCCAAATACGCTGCCACATTGATTGGTTTTGCTAGGCGGTCGTCATTGCAATGCCCCTGCCATTGCCCTATCGATCCGCCTTCCTCGCCACATACGGTGGACAACTCCTATCACCTCGCACCACCATGCGCCCTCACTACCTCTGCAGAACTAGCCTATTGCCATCAAATCAAATAGATTTCCACAATAATACCTTTATTTGATAGAAATTCATTTTTCGATGAATTTACCTATCTCTAACCTCGAACTCTCGCAAATATACAAACCTAACTCATCGGAGGGCTACAAATCTCAACAGACATGGAGAAGGCGATGAAGATAAGATGCATGGAAATTTTGACGCAGAGAAATACCCACACAAAATATAGCAAAACTGACTTATAACTGCGCCAATCAATTCCCAGATCGAAATCAAAACCTGACGCAATGGGCGTATGAAAGGGTGAGGGTGAGGGGGGAGGAACGCGGCCCGTGTGCTGACGTGGATCCAATAATTTGCGCGGGCCCCACCCGCCACCCCGGCGCCGCTGGCCCCCGCGGTCTGACAAAGCAGTTACAGGGCTCGCTAGCTCCCAAAATTCCATTCCCGTCCTAATCCCACTCCCGAAACTCACACGCTACCAATTTTCCGAGCAACTTCCCGGTCGATGACATGTGGGCCAGCCTACGCCATTTCCCGGTATTCCGAGAGGGCGCTATATACCCCGCCCGTGCAAAAAGAAACAAGAGAATTTTCTCCTTCCTACCCACTCTCTCTTCACAGTTCACACCTCGGCACAAGTCGTCGTCTCCTCTCCTCTCGAGGCAGCTTGCTTGCTGTTCGATTCGATCCGCGCCACCGCCAGCGCCACCCTCCCCACCCACCGCTAGCTTCTGCTATGCCGTCGGCGCCAGCCGCCGTCGTGCCGGAGCAGCCGAAGCTTTCGCCGACGACGACGCAGCAGTGCCGCCGCCGGCCGCGCTCGCCGCTCGGCAACGGCTCGGCCGGCGGCGACTTCGAGCTGCGGCACTGGCGCACGCCCAAGAAGCGCGCGGCGCCGCGGTGGGAGCCGCCGCCCGTGATCGAGATCCCTCCGGGCGGCAGCGACGACGACAGCAGCAGCGGCGGCGGCGGGTACACCAGCCTCAAGGACATCCTGTCGTCGCCGGAGTACGCCGCGGCGGGCGGGTCGCCCGGCGGGGCCTGCGGCGGCGTGCTCGGCGGCGGGTGCAGCAGCTGCGGGGACATCCACATGATCCGGCACCCGCTGGTGAAGCACGCGGCGTACGCGTACCTGCAGATGACGCCGTCGGCGAGGGAGGACCCCGCCCGCCGCGGACGGCGCTGGCGCGGCCCGCTCTGCCGCCTCCTGCTCGGATGCCTCAGCTTCATCGGCGCGCTCTTCCGGCCCTGATGATGATGCCTCGTCCGGCACCAGCTCTGCGGTTCTTGGCTGCTGTTTCTTTCCCGTCGTCCCTTGCTCTTGCGGTTCTTGTGTGATTAGAATTATTATAGAATTCTTCTGTGGGATTTTCTCTTTATTTTTGCGAGGGTTTTCTTAGAATTTCTGGGATTTTGCTTCAGGTGTAATCCGTGTAAATAATTTGCTAGGATTAGGCACAAAAATGGAGATGGGATCATAGAAGCAAGAGAAATGATCAGTTGCACACTAACATCATATCATCATATCATGAGTTGTCGTAGTTAGCTTGATTCTGTGATGATTCTCTAGCCGTCATGAACTAATGATTGAGGCAATTGAATTGAATACGATAACAATAAAAATGAGAAAACAAGGAACGAAGCAGACTTCAAGATATCGAAGCAAGAAAAAAAAAACTAATGATTTCTATCATTATCACTTGAACCATACTTATACAAATCCATCGGCTCTTCACAATGGTCAATGGGTTGCTGAATCTTGCTATGTACTCTTTTTTTTTCTCTCTTTGCCTTTCTTTGATCCATCGATCGATTGATTCATTCTATGTACAAGCAATCAATCCCCTAAAGTCGAAATATGTAAAGAGTCTCTAGTAATGCTTGCCGTTGGGCGCTCGCCGGGGCTTGGCGCCAATGGTGGCGCGCAGGACCTCGGCCACCACGGCGGCGTCGGGGTTGCTGTCGAAGGCGGACTCCTGCGGTGGCGGCGACGGCGGCCGGCGCTTGGTCGCGAAGGGGCTCCAGCCGGACTTCTTGTTCTTCTGCTGCGCGCACGGAACAAAACAGAAACGAAAAGAAACCGTTGTCAGTGACTGTAGTGAGACAACTTTGCCTCCAGGGCTCTCCAATCAGTGCGCCGCGATTCGTGCACGTGGACGCACATGCCCGTTTGGTGGATACGAATACGACGCTGCCAGTATACAGCTGAACCTTGTACGGGACCGTGCCCACGCGGGCCACGCAACGACACGATGTCTGTTGATTACACACGAGTACTAATGGCCAGGTTAATCTGGCTCTGACCAAGTAAAGATAATAATCTCATGCTACAAGATGCCAATTCATGGATTTCGTTTTCTATGGTTCTTGGTGCAGGTTAGATCAGGAAGAAGTGAGCATTCAGCAGACCAGTTCATGGCTCGGCGGGGCTGGAGCAGTGCAAGCAAGGAGAAGGCAACGTTGCAGCAGCGGACAGGAATGAGACAAGGTCAGAGCTGGCCAGGGATCAGTTTGTGGAAGGGGCTGAGCGACGGTCAGGTTGTGCTGGCCCTTTGGCTCTTGTGCAGACAAGTGCCCACGTTCTCCGCGATCAGAGCAGAGCCGGTTGCGCGTCACTGTCCAGCGGGCCAGGATTGAATGGGAGCAGCGAGATGCTGACAACGGCAGGGGCCGCATGGGCGGGGCGGGCGAGCAGCCATGGCCTCGGTTTGAGGTCGTCCAGAAGGGGCAGGCAAAGCCCCTGGCAGTTGGCGAGCACTGGGCACGGATGGATAGGATAATGCTGCTGTCTGCTTGCCAAAGTGGGGGAGGTGAGAGGGAAACAAAGGGGGGAAGTGAGTTGGCAGGGTTGTGGAGATGGCCTTTCATTGTTAGCAACAGTTTGTTTGATGCCAATCGGGGTTTCTTCAGATCTGCCAAACAGTGGGGCTTCATGGTTCGTCCACAAGGAAAAAGGTTAGCCAGAGGAAAAAAAAAAAGGTGGGAGTCCGTTGGTGAGATTTCAGTACAAGTTGATATAAGACATAAAAAGGCAAACTTCTTTGGAGTAGGAAAAGAAATTGGCCTAATCTTCCTCTTGGTGTCGGTAGAAATAGCTAATAATTGGTAAAATGCATCAGTGCAAGTTATTTCTTTACTGTAATGCTTTGCTTGGATGGCGTTCAATAAAGAAGCAGTTCTTTACAGTGGGGTAGCTAATCACTGGCATTAAAATTTGGTCAGCAAGAAAAACTAATAAATATGTACATTCAAGTTGCTCTACTAAATTTATAGTAACAATATTGCAAGTTCTTCAGACTGTATATGATATGTACTTTACCAAGAAGAGAGCAGACAAATTGTATAAAAAACGCATGGTCTATGTTCAAACTTACTCGCCAAAGTACTTGCCCAAAGTTCGTCAAAAAAGTACTTGCCCAAAATGCACAAACTTAGTCAAGTACGACATGCCATGTGGGAGCAAACATTTAATATAGTAAATGCTATAATGAGTAGCACTGATGGAGAAATTGCCATTTACCTCTGCATTGGATCCTTCAGGTTTTTCAGATACCACATAGCGCAGGACATCCATAAAGAAGGCCGTTCCTTTGTCTGCAAAATTCTTGACGTAGAAGCTAAGTAGTTGCCCAGATTTTGCCCTCAGATGCAGTAGCCTTTGCTCGATATTCGGTTCATATTGCATCACTATGGGGCGAAGAAAGGTGTCATATACAACATCACTTCCCTGCAGATGCAGTAAAGTAAAAGCAGATTTAGATCAAGCAGACGTATGATTTGCTGGAAAAGATGAAGGCTGAGCGAACAAATATGATTTATTACCTTAGTTTTGGGGTACCACAAGTAGACAAAGAAAGCCAGCTTCATTTCTGAATACATTGGCATCCTGGCAACATAATAAACATGTATAGATAAGCGATAGATTACAAAATTTCAAGGAAACAGTAGGCAAAGAGAAATGAACTGACCAAGAGATCACGCTCTCAAAGGCTATTACCATGGCCACAATAATCCTGAAACAGTCACAAACAGGATAGTCTGTGTTAGCCTATTTAATATAGCGATACTCGCAATATGAAGAAAGTATTATTTTTTTCCTAGGAAAGAAAAAACAATATTAAACGTATGCAAAACTGTAAAACAAGAAATAGACATGGTGTTCTAATTTTCTAATCATGTATCTTAACCAATCACAGAGCTATTTCTTCTTTTTTTGTTGTGTATGTGTAGATTTCTTTAAAAAACAAATGTCACTGCTAACTCAACCATCATTGTGCAATGCCTCCAAAAGTCCAGTGCAATCCCCAAAAATATAGCATGTAATAAACCTTACATTCACTATATTATTTGTAACATACGATGCCAGAAAAATGTTCTGAACATTATTGTGTATGCTCACATCACATGAGTAACATAATTCTAAATATAACTACCGAACTTAGTTGATCTAAATATGGCCAAAAGTTTCATCATTCATTCATTTGATCTGCTAGGGTATTAACTAAAAGATAAATTCAAGTGAATAATCAATTCATGTTCCGCTGAGTCTTTCATTAGTGGAAAAATATTACCATGTTCAAGTATAAATCTCCATTTTGACCTTTTAGAACACACAGCATGATTATTGACTATGGAATATGAATACTACGTATAAACACCTCATTCCACACAAGACTTCCATTAAACAAATTCACGCCCTCAAGTATATTCATCCCTTCACATTTAACTGGTAATTCAATATCCTATTTTAAATACTACTATGTTAAAGCATGAGGATGGTGATTTTACCACCCCCAACAGACAGGAATAACCAGATTATAATAAATTGTTTCTCTCAAAACTCCTAGACACCAAAAAGGAACTGCACATATTCGCAACTAGACTATGGACATTTCTTAGCCCAATCAACATTTCCCTGTGTCAAACAGTCATGAAATTCTGACAAATAAGACAACAGAACTCTTGTCCAATTCGAACTGGTCTTGTAAGAGATATTGCTGCTGATACCTTATCGCTGGAATTGTAACAAAATGATCACTTACAAGATAGACATGGGATTATCAGAAAGACTCATATTGCAACACACAAGCATTTCATGTGCAATGAAGATCTACGCAATGCCGCTCCCTCCCAAGGTAGCAGCAACAGTGTCTGCTCTTTTGTAGGTCAATCACAAAATGTGGGCAAGCAGCGATGTCTCTGTTCATCTTCACGGTGACAGTGCATCTGATGCAGAGAAAGCATAAAGCATCTGCTCTATATCATGTGGGTGGTTGTTTCCTAGTCAGTACCAGAAGGAACATCCCTTAAGTCAGTCAAGTTAGGACTGTTGCTCTCCGTTGGCATATCCTTAGCTATCATGATGAGCGATCATCTAGGCCCGATGATTGATGTCGCTGTCTGATCCACCTGTTTAGGTGCTTTGAGGATGTTTTTTCTGTGCTACCTTCTGGAAGAAGCTTAACAACCAGCTTTTCAACCAACAGTTTAAGCCGGTGTCAACTAACGGGTCAAGAATTCAAGATGCAGCGCAATTCAGGAGTGCAGTGGGAGAGCAAAGCACATTAGCCATTAATTCCAAGTTGGTTTCCCTACGGCAAGTAGTCAGCACTAGTTTTGTTTCTGTTTCCTTAGTAGTTTGTTCCAGTAAGTGACCAGCATGCTTAGTTGTTTTGCAAATATGGCGCATGTTATCAGCAATCTTCAGAGTAGTATGAGCAAGAAACATTGGATCTTAAAAAAAAAAACATTTCATGTGCATAAGAAGACTATTTGGTTTCTCACTTGCAATACAGCTTGTAATGAATTGGAAGCTCCTTCTCTCTTTCTTTCGATGGATTCAGGGTATAGTCAATGGTAGACTAGGTAAACCTATTTTTGCCAAATTTCTTGTGAAGACTTTGAATTGGTGTCTCATTGGTCAACTTGGTATGTTAGAGTGAATATGTTAGGAACCTTCCGTATTGTAGTTGGTCAACGACCAGGGCTAGTCCTGCTCAAGTCCGATTACAGAGGTAAAATAATGTGTCAGGACTTATTCCTCTGGCCAACAAATCAATCTTCTTATGTCAGAGATAGTGAGATGAATGACTAAACCCCCCAAAAAAAAATCAAATTGGACTTGTTAGCAAGGCAATATATTTTATTTCCCCTCTCTCTCCTGGCCCCTTCTTGTGTCTTGTTATCTGTAACTTGTACCTTCTTCTTGTTAATTATACTGACCAGGCAGGTCAATTCTCAGTTCCTCAGGTAAGTGGCATTCCTTCCCCTCTAACACTGGAGACATTGTGTCTTATCACCATATGTCTTATGATGATGTGTGTGCACACCAAATGACCATATAATAAATATTGGGGTCTTCATATAGAAAATTAAAAGGGCAGGACAGGTATCATTCACACAACATAAATTAAACGTTCATCCACATACTACAAGGTGACTTGCAGTTTTTTTGCAGATAAAAATTATGTGCAGCTCTAGTGGAATATCAGTAACCCCTCACAAGGCATGTGGCAGAGGGGACTTGAAACCTCAAAAGGAAAGCCAATTTCTATCAGAAATTGATTTTGTCAAAACTCAAACCATGGACAATTGGCAAGACCACTGTCATAATAATTGCTAACCGCGAAATCAGATATGACTTGAACCCCCTTACAAGTCACAGCTAGTGCCAACAACGCGCAGGTATTTTCCCACGCTTGCTTCGGCCATTGATTACACACAAACCCTGCTGCAATCTCAATCTAGAGCATTGATTACAACAAAGAAACCCCCCAAAACAAAGCCTCTAAACTCTTGCAGTTCCCACGCCAAACTTTAGGCGGCAGATGGGTGGTGCGAATCTGGAGCTGGAGCAGAACTTGCCCCATTCTACCAGTCCAAAAACAGCATAGACCTGGCAATCATAAACAGGGAGGCCAAGGGAATGTGCCCTGCCGCCGAGGCGTACCGCGTACGTGATGATGCAGCAAGCCGTCCACCTAACAGCCAACTATTAACCCACCATCCATAACCATAACGAATGCAATAGCTTGGATTGAAAAAAAAAACACTAAAAGCAAGCGGGCGTTAAATAAAGCCGGCACAATCATGTGAGCTTTTCGCCTGGAGACACAATTTCTTTTCTTAAAAAAAAAAAAATAGTCCATGTTATGTAAGGGGGGAAGGGAAGGGAAGGGGAAAAGGTTAAAGTTGGGGGAACTAAAGTCGGCATCATGATCCCATGATACTACTTAGCACATATACCGTACAGTACATAAAAAACAAACAACGTTATCCAGGCAAGTTTTGAATCTCACGCCACCCCCGGGCCACCGTGAGAAATCAGAAAAGAAAAAAGAAAAAGAAAAAGGGCCGGGTAAAGAGCGAGCGAGGAGGCGAATAGCTAGGCGATCGCAGTCGCCAACTCGCCATCGGTACCGCGAACACACAACAACAACAACCAATCAACCATGGGTCCATGGCGACGAGCAACGGGCGCGAAACAAGCAGCAGCGGATGCGGATTAGATTAAATGCACACGAACGGTCGGAACAAACAAAGAAAGAAGAAGCCCGTGAGGGAGAGCCTGGGTGAATTAATGGAGGCGACGGGCGGTTGACCCGGGGGGCAGGGGGCTCACCAGTACTGGCACCAGAAGCGGAGCATGTGCGCGTCGTTGGGGCGCGTCTCGACCGTCTTGAAGCACTCGAACGCCGGCATCGCGTAGCCGAAGAGCAGCCTGCGTGGAGCGAGAGAGAGAGAGAGACAGCGCGCGCGCCCGGGAAGCGTGAGCGGGGATCGATCAATCAGCAGAGGGACGGACGCACGGACGGAGATAGAGCACCGAAATCGCAACCCGCGGCGTGGGAGGGCGCGGCGCGAGGACTTACAGCAGGATCTTCGAGAGCAGCTCCCCCAGCATCTCGCCCCCCCGTCGGCCGGAAATGCTCCCGCCTGCAGCTGCGGCCCCCTCCTGCGGCTGTGGAAGCACGGCGTCCTCGGCGCGCGCGCGGCGCTCGCGGGGGGATGGGGGGGATGAGGGGGCCAAAGGGCAATGGGAGCGGAGGCGAGGCGGCGAAGCAAGCGGTTGCGTTGGCTTCGGGAAGACGACTCCCCACTCCGCGAGAGGAGAGGAGAGGAGAGGAGAGGGGGGGAAGAAGGCAGTTGCGGGGTGGTGGGGTTGGATTGGACCGTTTCCAGCCGGCCGGCCGGAGAGACCGCCTCTGCTCTGCCTGCGCGGCGGACCTGCGGGATCTCCCGAGTCCCGTCACGATTCGTTCTTCTTTTTTTTTGTTCTTCCCTTTGGCCATATATACATGGACGAGGAGTTGGGCACACGGCACCCGTCCATGGTTCGGTGGGGTTGGCTTTTACGCTTTTCCGGACCGCTCGGCGGCGTCTCGGTCTCGGCCACGGGCGTCGCGGCGCGCCGATGCTTCTGCTGCGGCCGGCGGCCCCCGCCGATGCTCTGGCTTCTGGTTCTGGCGTGGAAGAAAGAACGGCGCCATGTGACGTGCGTGGCTACGCACACTATGGTTTTTTACCGGTTCGTCCGCCACACCGTCACGTACGGGAAGGAAAGATCCCCGCTTCGAGATGGAAGGAAAAAAAATTAGTTGTTTCTCGCCGAAGGAAACCACCGGATCTCGCTGCGGTCAACTAGTAGCCTCCCTCGAGAGAGAGAGAGGGAGCGCGAGAGGGAGATAGGTGGCTACGTTTAAATCAGGATTATCTTTCGACAAACTGCACTTCCAATAATACAAGAACTATATATAGTTCATGAAAATTGGAAAAACAATATACTACGTACTCCCCGAACACGGACGTCTAGACGGCATGTGCCGCCATGTCTTCTGCCATGACCCCATGGCGGCACAGCCCGGTTGACCGACTATTCCAACAAGGTAGCCAAGTCGGTCAACAACCAGCAGCTAGCCGGAGCGAGCGACGACGCGTACTTATTAGCTTGATCCTGCTCCGACGTCCAAACTATAAATAAAAGTCCAACCAATGTGCGCGTGCCGGAGGCCGGAGCGTGACGAGAGCTTAGCACGACAAGGGCCACCACGTACGACGTCAAACGTGCATAGGAGAAGTGCTCCTTATTAGCCTGACGTATACGCTCCCGTTTTCGTCTTTGCGAATTGCCGATTGGCGATTGCCTCGACTTTGACAGAGACGTACAGCTCGTCTCCGCCTAGCTAGTTTTCTTCCCGCGAATTTTCCCCGTGGTTTCTCTCAGCAATCCCTCTCTCCATCTCTCCCTCTGTGCCGTTCGTCGAGGTCCTTGTGTGCAAGGATCCGCGCCCATCTCGTTTTAGATAATGGAATAAAAAAACATTCCAACCTGAGAGTGACGGTATCCGTCAAACGTTACGAAATTAGTTTTGCCCAACTAAATTCAAGATCTCGATTCAACACGGGTCCTCGCGGGTTTTTTTTTTATTTGCTGCGTCTCTCGAACGTGCTGCTAGTGATACGGTGCGGGTATTAAATGAGTTTACAGTAGTGTGTTTTTTCTTTTAGAGAAAGTTTACGGTGTGGTTGCACGTACATTTTGTGTGAGTTTACGATTACACCCTATGATCCGGGGGATAAAAACTCTGACTTTCAGTCTTTGGTTTCCCAGCCGTCAGTCGGCATGCTCACCTAGCTGGTACTACCTCCGTATTTTTATATTTGACGCCAGATAGTTCAAAACCGAGCTACAAAACATCTGTTCGTCTAGCACATTTAAACAAACGCTAAACAGTGGTTCCGTTTCCGTTTAATTGGCCATTTATACCGTTTAAACGGTCATTTAGCACTGAATAGTGGCTAAACGGTAGGTGACTGACTGTTTACCGTTTAGGCTAACACTGCAGAATGTCAAATAAAAAAGATGGAGGGAATAAATGGTGCCTCTCGTATGTTCTAAATTATAGGTCGCTTGACTTTTTAGCACCAAGTTTGACTCACTCGTCTTATTCAAAACATTTTAGTTATCATTTATTTTTACTAATAATTTATATAGTTTACCGACCACCATAAAAAGCTTGTGAAGAGTCTAGGCCCGACTCAGCCCGTTACTTGTCATTAGTTTGGGCTGGTTCATTTAGGCCTTCGTGCTAGGTGGTTTAATTATTTGACATGCACATGGCATCTTGTTTTTCAAGTGCCATCTTCCAAGAGGATGCCGCTGAGGCGCTCAGATAAGCGGTCAAGCAGATCGTCTATGTGATTGTCCATAGTACAAAAATGGTATTATACCTACATTATAGACGAGTGAAGTTTGAATATAGATAATGTGATAGACGATCTACTGGAGGCCTGGAGTAAGCCTCATTCATTGGGAAGCTCCATCTGGCTCAGCTCATTTTGGCAAACAAGTAGCGCTTCCTAGGACGCTTGTTAAGGTGTTTCTTTAGTTTATTTTCTTCATCTCCGTTGGAAGTATACCTTGTATTTTAAATATAATCTCTCTATTTAAAATAAGTTGAAAAGTTAAATTTTAAATCTAAAAGTTAAATATGATTTGTTTTTTGAGATGCAAGTATAATGAGTGCTATGTCTATAATTAATTATATTGGCTAAGCTTAGATTTTAGACTATATATATAAAAAATAAAACATACTCCCTCCGTCCCATAATAAGTGTTGTTTTAGGATTTAAAATTTGTCTCACAACAAGTGTTGTTTTAGGAGATTGGTTGACTTTAAATGAAAGTTAATGTGCATGCATGCATGCAAACACCGGGACACATGCATCATATCCTATTGTTTTTAATATATCCTAAAAACCGTAAAACAACACCTACTTTGAGACTGACAGAGTAATATTTTCAAATATGAAATAACTGGGTTTTCACATCTTGGGTCCATCCCTGCTCTAGAGCCTACAAGCCAAGCTAAGCCTATCTACTTAATTACTTAGGTTATTATCACAGAGTGTGTAAAGTGATCTACAAAATATTTTAGATATACTGTAAATGGAACGGGTGCTAAAATTAGACGTGAAATAGAAAGTTGGATTACACGGTTAAACCGGACCGATCCGATCCGGTCAATGTGTCGGTCAGGCACGGGTCAGAATTCTCGGCCCGGTGAAATCCTCGGGTTAGGCACGGGCTAAGATTTTAACTCACGGACCGACCCGACAAAACTACCACCGCGGTTGCACAGCAGGCCGTGGCCCATCAAAAGTCCCCTCTACGTGGCCCAACCAAACAGCTCAGCAGGCCGTTCCACTCGCCGACTCGCGTGCTGGGACCTCGGACTCGCACCGCGTCGGGGTCGGCGGCGGAGTCGGCGGCGGAGGCGGAGGCGGCGGCCGGCATCCCGGGCAAGCGGAGTTGATCTAGGTCGTGTGGTCCGTTGGGTCACGCTGTTCACGCCGGGAGTAGAACGCGGAGATTGCGAGCACGCCAGCTATAAACGACGGCGGCGCTTGCTTCCGTTCCATCCCCGCACGCACTCCGCCGTCCGTCCGTCACTCTGCTGGCCTGCCGCCGCCGCCGCCGCTGTATTCGGTTGCAGTCTTGCAGATGTCGATCGTGGTAGCGCCGGAGGTCGCCGCCGCGCTCGAGCGCCGCGGCGCGGTCGTCGCGCTCGAGTCCACCATAATCTGCCACGGTCGGTACCCTTTTCCCCTGCGGCTCCGCGGCCCTTTCCGCCGCCCTCTGCTTGCTTTGCTTTGGGGGCGTGAAACTTCGATTTTGCATGCCCTGCTACACCATTCTGATTCCCCTTCGCTACAACGTGCTTGGTGGTGTTCCATCCAGGTATGCCTTATCCGAAGAATCTCCAGACGGCCACGGAGGTGGAGGCCGTCGTCAGGGAAGCTGGGGCTGTCCCTGCCACCATAGCCATCCTAGACGGAGTCCCTCATGTCGGTCCGTTCTCTGCTAGCTCCTTCATGTGCTGTTGAATAATCCCATTATAATAAGTTGATTCCCATTTATAATCTGTAGAATCATATCTCAAGTGACAACCCGTTTGCTGTCGAAATATAACTAATACAGATCAACTCCTCCTAATATCGATGCCAATTTTACATTCTGCCCTTCACATCATTTGCTTGCTAACAGGCCTTAACAGCGAACAACTGAAGAGATTGGCTATAAGTGGGAGGCAATTTCAGAAGACGGCTAGAAGGGATATTGCCCATGTTGTGAGTGCCTTGCACGCTAGAAATTATTCATTTTCTTGAGTGTTTATGTGCATCTCAATGGCTAGCCATATACCTCCCTTCTAATCGTCAGGTCGCATCTGGCGGCAATGGTGCAACAACAGTTTCAGCCACTATGTTTTTTGCTCACAAGGTGTCCAAAAATACCTCTTTTTTTTTTTTTTTTCTAAAATCCTCATGCTTTTCTTGTTTATATTGGCTCGATCTGATAGCATTTCCTTGTTAGTTCGAACCACTCTAAACAAATTAAGCTCTTTTCAAATTCAGGTCGGCATACAAATTTTTGTGACAGGGGGCATTGGAGGCGTGCATAGGCATGGTGAACAAAGTAAGCGTCTTCCTATTGCATCCTTATTTTATTGTCTGTGTTGACACTTTGGGCAGGAAGTCACTGGATCTTGGGTGTCTATGATCTGTGGTTCTCTTGTCAATATATGATATCGATGATCTTTTGTCACCTGTGGATTGATGCAATTAAACTCTGGATCTCAAAGTTTATGAATAATTTGTTCCCTTTTCTGATTCCTGAAGAACAGCATTCAGAATGAGCAGTTAAACTAAACCACCATTTTGATTGATGAATTCGCCATTTTGATGCAGCTATGGATGTCTCCTCAGACTTAACTGAACTTGGAAAGACTCCTGTAGCTGTTGTATCAGCTGGTGTGAAGTCCATTTTGGACATTCCAAGGACACTTGAATACCTGGTATACTTACTCTTCTCTCTCTTCGTTGATAAGTTGATTTGTTAGAATATACTTCTATGTAGATTGCTTTCATATTTAGTTGTTAAGATGCTAGATATGGACAGGCTGTACGTGAGGAATAATTTTCAGACTTTGTTATTGTCACGTTCATAGATATGGGTCGTGAAAGTTTGCACATAAGAGTAATAATGAAATGAAGTTGTTGACTAAATCTCCTGTCACTTCTCTTTGCATGCTAGAGCTCAATATGAAAATTTGGAAAACAAGGGCTGCAAATGAGTTGACGCAAAATTGTATTAATTCACACGCAACTTTTTTCACCGGTACCTTACAACAACTACAACAACAAAGCCTTTTTGCTGTAAGGTCCTAGTGACAAAAGTTGCTTACAGGTCAATATAATTTTGTCACTAGTATCTTAAGTTTTTTTGCAATACCAATATCTTAATCATTAAAAAAATTAAATCACAATTGCCTTGGAACTCTTATTTTCTTTGGTTAATAGTACTTCACTCAATTGAGAAGGAACCAGAACAATAGGGTTTATCAACTTATGGGTGTTTGTCATCACAAGGACCCTTTTGATCAATTTTATCTTGAATGACCTGAGATCACCCTTTTTTAGTATAGAAGCTCACGCAAAAGCTCTTGTGTTGCTTGATAATCGAGTCAACCTGTGGTGCTTACTATGAAAGTAATATGGCGAAACTTGTGTGTGTTTTGGCAAGATACTTTTCAAGGCACAATGTTATGTTCATGTTCAGTCATATGATATTCCCAACTGATTACATGACAGGAAACTCAAGGGGTAACTGTTGCTGCTTACAGAACCAATGAATTCCCTGCCTTCTTCACTGAAATTAGTGGATGCCAGGTAAATTTTGTTTTCTTCTATAAGATGTTTGTCTAGTTGGTATGCAATTGCCATATGGTTGAAACAACCAAATGCTTTCATCTGAGACAGAGATGGCTTTTCTGATCTTAAAAAGACTTGAACAGGGGGAAAGACGTCCCCCGTGATTTGTACTAACCTTTGAACCCGGACTGGTGATGGGAGTTTCATTGACCCTTGGGCTTCAATGGTCAACCAGTGTGTCTCCAGAGAAGTTGGCTAGCTTATCATGATTTATAGCACAGGATTCGACTAACTCCTACATTACTGCACCCAAAATTGCAACTTTAGGTTGTCCGTGGTGGTTTGGGCATGGGTGTAGTGAGGTTTGGAAGAGAAAGATTTGGTAAACTGCTATATATCTTTCATTTTGGTACAGTGTTTAAGAGCGCAGTCATTGAAAAAAGCTAACTTGAAGCTTCCAGGGCACAACCTTTTAAGGCTCTGATATTCATTTTTTTCTCCTCCAATTTGCACTAATAAATCACATGTCACATGTTCTATCAGCTAAGTGCTAACTGCTAAGGCAACGAGGCAAGTATGGATTTTTTTTTTATACTTAGCAGGATGTTGTGCCACTCCTGTGCCTATGTTGGTCTAAAGGACACTTTCCCTCATCTCACTGTTTTTGACACCCATGCAACATGACCTTGCAAACAATCCAGTAGAGTACTGTCGGTCTTGCAGTAATTTGGCACTATTACAGATGATTGGATATGCACTAAGGTCCTATTACACGGGGTGCTTTTTTGGAATCCTATGGAGTTGAAACGTCACTTGCAATTTTTGTGCATCCAAGCAGGCTCTAGTAACTCATGTTTGGAATATATGTATTAACATATTTTGTACAGGTACCGTGCCGTGTTGATTCTCCAGAAGAGTGTGCCAAAATAATATGTGAGTAATAAATTGTGAAATTTTTGCTTCATATTCCTACTTACATTTTTTTGCATGTGTTATTGATCTTACATGAACTGTTGGTACTAAGTGCTGACCAGATCTACCGTTGACCCTCTACTCCCTGAGTTATCTTATTTTCTTAATTTCGCTGGATATTTACTGGTGTTTAAATAGAATCATTTCAAAATCTAGTACCCATTGCCAGACTGCGAGAGCAATAAGGTAACTCCAAATGTATGTGCCATAAAATCCGAAACCAAAAGGCATTATGTTTGGATTCTGCCAATGTGCAAAACTCAAATCACAATATATAACTCTAATGGGCAGCCCACATGTTGAGTTGTTCATTCTTTTGATACTTTGTATCTTAGGTGCTTGCTGGCTGCAGCACCTATTAAAATCATTGTTGTGTGGATCCAAAGTTTTCTGCAGACTAATTGTTTATAAGACTTGTGATTTGTGTTTATTGTGGTGCAGATGCAAACAAGAACCTACATCTTGGCTCTGGGGTTCTTATTGCTGTACCGATCCCCAAGCAGCATGCAGCTTCAGGGAAAATGATAGAGTCTGCCATACAGAAAGCTCTAAAGGAGGCAGAGTATAGTCAACACCTGCACTTCTGGTGATGATATAAAACAAAAATGACACCTAATGTACCTTGCCCTCTTTTTCTCAGGGATAAAAGGATAATAGGGAATGCAATCACTCCCTTCATGCTTGAAAGAGTAAAAGAACTAACTGGAGGATCTTCCTTGGAATCTAGTATCCTATAACTTTATTTGCAAGGATGATTGCATAGCATGGTCCATGTGCACCTAAAATCTGAATCCTCGGGTAGTTGGTGTATTCCACAGATATGCAATCCAATGCCTCTCTAAATTCTAATTTTGACATATTCCCTCCGTCCCAAATTGTAAGGGGTTCATGTCCTTATTTTTCTTTGTCCATGTCCATTTTAATTTTGATGAATTTAGACATGTGCAAAACACATCCAGAGAATGTTACATGAACCTATCCAAAAGGTAGAATCCCTTATAATTTGGCACGGAGGGAGCATCATATTGGTTTCTGTGTGTGGGTGGGTGGGTGGGTGGGGGTGGGGGTGTTCCTGGGTATCATGACTATACAGAATTTCATCTGGATTACCCTCTTTGGTTCCCTTCATCCAAAAGGCAGTTGTCCTTAGTGATGTTCAGATATTGCACTTGTTAAGAACAATGCTCTTGTTGGTGCGAAAATTGCTGTTGCCCTTTCTAATCTTCAGCAGGGAGAAAAAAAGAGTAAGCTGCTATCACTTTTATTGGTAAATTTACATTTTGCTGTACCGTGTTGTTTTCCTGGTATTTTGGAGCTAGGGTTACGATTCTGCGCATGAACCACGATTCTTGAAATTACTAGTGGATTATCTTTCTCTCTTTTGGATTTTATTTAAAGAGAAAAAAATGAGAGAGATGGCTTGCAACTTGAACTAGTGTTAAGCTAATCCTTTATCACTAGTAATGCAAATCGACCTTCTTCCGATTATGGTTTGATCAAATGTGTGTGTTTTGGACCTGTTGTAACAGAAATGCGAAGATCTGCATTGTAGAGCCGTACTCACGGATGGAGTATGACCAGAAGACATGGCAAAACATTTACGAGAGTTTGCACAGTGTGAGCTCGTGGTTGGCCGGTGTCTGAGACTGACAGGAACATGATGCCACTCTGGCAGTGTAATAAAATGAGATGCGTGCAATCCATGTACGCTGCCGGTGCAGTTCTCCTTTTGGGTTGTAATCTTGTTTTGGATGGTTTTCTGTCGTGGGCCCTGTTTATTACCCCAAATTTCTTCTAAAATTCACTATGCAAAAAGAAGATTCCCCGTCACATCAAAATACCGGCACATGCATGGAATACTAAATGTAGATGAAATAAAAAAATAATTGCACAGTTTAGATGTACTTTGCGAGACGAATCTTTTGAGCCTAGCTAGGCCATAGTAGGACAATATTTACCACAAACAAACGAAAAGTGCTACAGTAGTTCTACAGTGCTTTTCGGTTCGGAACAGTGTTTTTTTCAACCATCTAAACACACCCATGATGGTAATAGGGAATTTCTTGTCCGCCTCTCCCCATTTGAATTGTAGCCAATGTACAGTATGTATATTGTGCAGCATTACTAGTATAAAACTAGAACATCTGTGCATATTTCGTTTGCCTATTTACAAAACTAGAAAGTCTCGACCAGTGTTTGCCATCAGGATCACGGTGTTCAGTTTGTTCAGACTCGGGTGGTAGACTAGAATCGTGTGCAGGGGCAGCAGTGAGAGGAACATTGATGCCATCGCTGCAGAGCCCAGCGCGAGGATGGATGATCCGTTCGCCCGTGCAGGGCCAGGCAAGCCCCCCTGCCTGCACTGCACTGCACTGCACTGCACTGCACCGCACCGATTGAATCCAATCCAAGTAGGCGACCACGCAGTCCGTAGTACTAGCCGCGATAAATCCAAGTAAACTCGTGAGGTCACATCCGATCCACTTCAATCCCGCCATGAATCAGCTCAGCCCTGCCGCCGCATTGGTGACTGCCGCTGCGGGCGTTCAAAAGGCATTCAGTGCAGCGCAGGAGGCCAGGAGGGGGAGAGCCGCGCGATGCGGCGGCGGCGGCGGCGGCGGCGGCGTCATGCTCCGGGAGTAACACCAACGCCGGCCGATCAAAAGTTGCTGATGCTCCCATCCCATGGATCTTGATTCTTGTATATGCAGTGCAGTGACATGGGCAGGCCACCGAGGAGAGGAGGCGGCGAAATGGGTCCTGATGAGTCTTGAAGAACACCAGCATCCATCATATTACCATCGCGCGCCGGGGCGGTTGTGGAAAGAGATGGAGAGCGAGATGCATCATCATCTCAGACTCAGAGCCTGAAGAGAAGAAACACTTGTGTGCGTCTGTGGTATCATAAACAGCTGGGAATTGTTGCAGGACGGGCCGACTGACGACGACACTGTGAATGGGCAAGAGACAAGTCTCCACGGCTACCTGGAGTCCTGGACCCCTCCCTGGGTCTCGCATCAAATTTCGTGGCAGGGGCGCTCGCTCGTCGGCTCAGGCTCAGCAGTCAGCATTGAGGCGGAGTACTGTCACTGTGCGTCACTGTATCATGGCTCTGAGAAGCAGCAAATGCCTGGCAGTGCCAGCCTGCTGGGCCGGAGAGGAGGAGATGAGCCGAATCTTTGGACAAAATTCAGTGCTCTCCCAGATTTCCGGCGGCACGGCAGCAGCACGCAGCGACGCATTGCACGTATGGCTATAGCCTCACACGCCATGGTTTCCGGCTGATCGAGGTGGCAGAGGGCAGAAGCCAAGCATGCATGCCTGGCCGCCTGCCTGCCTCTATGCAGCGGATGGCGGAGTAGTCACTCCTCCTGCAGATATACGGCCTGTTTGGTTGGCTAATAGAAACGGGCTAAACTGAAAGACTAAATTTCAATACATCTCTGTTTCATTATTTGGATTAAAACATGGAAAAAAAAGATCAAAATACCCCGAATTTCCTCCTCTCTCTCCCTTCTCTCTCCCGTCTCCTATCTCCCCGCCGCCGGCCTGCCCCCGCGCCTGCCGCGCTCGCCGCCGGCCTGCCCCCCGCGCCCGCCGCCGGCCTGCCCCGCCGCATCCCTCTCGCCCGCGCTCTGTGTCGGCCTCCTCGCCGCGCTCTTGGACGACGAGAGCAAGAAGAAGAAGCGCGCCGCACTCTGTGTCGGAGAACGGCGACGAGGCGAAGGTCCCCGATGTGGCGTGGGAGGTGGCCGCGCTGGCCGAGGAGGGAGGAGGCTCGGGACGGACGACGACGAGGACGGGCTCCTGGTGTCGGCCCTGCTCGCGCGCCTTGCGTCCGCGCTCAAGGGCGTCGCGGCTGAGGTACCAGCGAGAGTTGGATGGAGAGGTCGGGGGAGGGGGCGCGGCGGTAGAGGCGGCGCGGCGTAGGAGGGACGGCGAGCGGTGGCGCCGGGGCCGCGGCGGTGCGGGAGCGAGGGGACGGAGAAGAAGATGGAAGGAGGGAGAGGGGCCGGCGGGCGCATGGAGAGAGAGAAAGGGAGGAGAGAAAGGGTGGGGACCGGGGGCAGGGGTGGAAAAAAATGCAGTTTAAGCTAAAGAAACTCTTTTTTGGGGGCTACAAAATTCTAGCCAGTTTGAACACTTTAGCTCAACTTTAGTTTTTCTGTTTGGATACTTTAGTCTGTTTATAGCCCATTTTACACTAGCCCAAAGATCAAACAGATCCTAATAATAATTCGTTAGGCAGCACAGCTGGATGGCGGAGTAGTCACTTGCTGCGTTGTCCGGAGCAGAGCAGTCGAGAGAGGTTTCAATTCGCATTCAGTAGCTCGTACCCTGAAATGAAATGTGGAATGAAGGAAAGAGGACGGGCGGACGACGAGAGGCGCCGCGCGAAGCTCGAGCCGGCCTGCCGCCTCGATCGTGTCATCATCGCCATCAGCGACTCTTTCGGCAGGTTTCACGGGGCTCGTGTCCAGTGCAGCTGCAGGGCTGGGCAGGCACTTGCTTGGGTAGTGTTCTTGCAAATTATTAAGCAGGCTAAGCACACACAGGTGCATTGCATCAATAACAGATTAACAATGTACAGGTACGTTACGTACCCCCCTAGACTAGACCCACCCCTGCATACATAGGAGTACTGTACGTACGCTGCTGCCGTCCGCACGCAGCCACGGCCGGACGCGGACGCACACGACGCCTGCAATGAGCACTGTCCCCGGCCGGTACGGTACGGTACGGTACGGTATGCTTATGTTGGGACGACCGGAGAATTTCTTTTTTTTTAAAAAAAAACACTGTATCATGAGCAAGCATGCAATGTTCTCTCTAGTCATTATGTACGTAGACAGCATCATCATGCCGGATTATACATTTACCGCACAGCAGCTCACTCGCTCGACTGCGTGCCGTGGCGAACTGAGCTCGCGGGCACTCCTGGTCGGTCGGCGCACGGATCGGACACGGGGGGCTCGATATGATCGGTCCACCGCGAAATTTAAATTAAAAAGGCTGTTAACGGTTAACCGCCCTGGTAGTGGTAGATGATGATCTACAATACACCGACGAGGGACCGGCCGACCCCACCCACCATCCGCGGCCGGCAAATCATCCTCCGGCAGCCATGATCGCGCGGCACGCCCCCGGCGCCGGCCATCCTCCGTCCGCGCCTTTTCGCGAGCACGCACGCAGGTACTACGAGGCACGGATGTTCCGACGGTGGTGGTAAATAAAGTGATAGACCATGAGGAGGCGGCGAGGAGTGCAGAGTGCGTGCAGCGGGTAGCTTTGCCCGCTTTGGGGATGGAGGATCAGGAGGCACGACTAGATGAAAATTGATTAGAGTAGATGAAAACACCAACTAGACAACCAAACACTATTAACTAGATGAGTTAGGGCTAAACAAAATCGAAAGGAGCAAAGGAGATGCTAAACAGGTGAAAAAAGTGGAGTAATGACCCCTGCCCTTGGTCTCCCACCCTACCCGCGTCCCAACGCTCTCTCTCCTCTCGGTCTCTGTTTTCTCTCTCCCCTAGCTCGCCGGCCACCGGCCTCCGCCGCGCGCTGCCCTTCCGCTCCCCTCGCCGGCCGCCGCCGCGCGCCACCCGCCCGCGCCGCTCGCCGCCCGGCTCATCGGCCAGAGCTCGATCTAGGGAGAAAGAAGAGGACAGAGAGAGAGGAAAGGACAGAGTTGGAAAGCATTTAGATCTTTGTACGTAGTAATAAATAGTCTGGTCCATAGTTTGGTCCTTAGAACCAAACATGTGGGAATGAGGTCTAGAATTAAAGTTTTAGTCACTTCTATTTAGGACTAAAAACCAAACAGGCCCTGAGTCTGCGAGACCATTTTATCCCCGTTGTCTATTTTAAAATTCATTTTATCTGCGCTGTAGCTACCATGTCGATGGACGTGGTCCGAGGCGACGACTACCGCACGGCGAGGCGATCGATGGATGACGATTACAATGTGTGCCTCGATCGTGCCGGCGGCGTCAAGGCGACGAGGCTGGCCGGTGGAGCCATCTATCGAGCCCCGCAGCTGCGGCTCCGACAGCCGGAGCCGGAGCCGGAGCACGCCGCCGAGGCTCCTTTTCCACACCTAGCCTGCTTTCGTCGTCAGCGTCCCCGTACGTCGCCTATTGCCAGCAGGAGCACGTCATGCGGCTCGCTCGGCTCGACGCTGCCCCCAGATCGATGATGTGCGATTCGATCCCACCCACCCCCCTCCGCCGCCGGCGCCGGGTCCGGGCCTTGCGCGAGCACGGATCCCGACGGGAGCTCGCTTCTCCCTTGTCGTGGTACGTACTCGCGCGTGCAGTACACTACGGCCACGTGTGGTGCCAGGAAACCACCTATCCAGCTGCCATATCATACACACACATGTAAAAAAAAATGAACAGCACACCACTACGGAAGATGATCTCCTGCGTTGTCTAATCGATCGTCCGAAATTACTAGCATGCAGCTGAGAGCATCCTCCTCGTGAGCAATGATACCGGGCCAGAAGGGGCATCTCAAAGGATGTATCCACTCTTCTGACTATCTTTTTCTGTCTACGGTGCGTAAACAGTGTTTTGTATCTTTATATGTCCTGTCTGGTAACTTTGGTCTGAGTATTGGTCTGAGTAGCACTAGCTACGTGCATCGACAACGATCACGCGCCTCCGTCGTCGTCAAACTTTGCACTGCCATTAGAGTGCCCTGCCATAATAAAACCCTGTGGTGGCGTGGTACGTGCTCATTGTTCAAGGGGCGCCCCGTACCCTACTGAACGCAGCGTGGCAATGTATCAATAGCATCACGCCATTGCCATGCAAACAAACATGGCGCTGGCTCCGGCAGGACCAACCAAGGAGCGAGGAGCACGGTCAAAGTCAACCCCATCGACAGGCCCGGCAGGCCGCAGGGGAACGGAATGATGAGCTCCCAGCCTCCCACCAAGGACAAGCTCGAGCTCCACCTCAACCGCGATCGCCAGCTGTCCTGCTGACTGCTTCGCTTCATTTCACGTGGCCCACTCGGCGGGCCCCACCCACCCCTCCCCTCCCCTCCCCTCCCGTTTCACTTCTTTGCCACCGTCCACCCAGATCGGAGACTGGCGCGCGCGCGCGCGTATAAAGCGGCGGCATCCGCTCTTGCTCCTTTTTTTACCGCCGTCGGCGTCGTCACGGCTGCTAGTGTGGTATAGCCATGTCGTCGTCGAGGTCGAGGCAGGCGCGGGGGCGCGGCGGCGGAGGGGGGATGCACCAGTTCCCGGTGGGGGCGCGGTGGCGGCACGTGGCGGTGGTGGACGCGGGGTGCGGGTGCCGCCCGCGCCGCGCCACCAGCAGGCTGCTGAGCCAGCTGCCCGCCTTCCTCCGCCCTTCGTCGTCCTCCTCCCCCGCCAAACCTCCGCCGCCGCAGACGGCGCGCAGCAGCTCCCGCTCCTCCTCCGGCTTCTTCCCCTCCTCCGCCTCCACCGCGTCCTCCGCCACCCACTCCTCCTACTCCACCCACTCCCACTCCTACGCCCCGGCGCCGCGCACGGCCACGGCCGCCGCCAAGCACCCGGCCGATGCGGCGGCGAGGAGGCGGCGGAGGAAGAGGCAGCCGTCGTCGGAGAAGCCGCTGGCGGGCGGCGGGCGGCGGGAGGAGAGCGGCGGCGGGGTGGGCGTGGCGGTGGAGAAGGAGTCGTCGGACCCGCGCGCCGACTTCCGGGACAGCATGGCGCAGATGGTGCTGGAGACGGGGCTCTGCGGCTGGGACGACCTCCGCGCCATGCTCCGCCGCCTGCTCGCGCTCAACGCGCCGCGCCACCACGCCGCCATCCTCGCCGCCTTCGCCGAGGTCTGCGCGCAGCTCGCCGCGCCCGCGCAGCCGCAGCCGGCGTACCACCACTACCACGCCTACGACGACGACTACCACTACCACTACTGATGGTGATGGATGAGTTGCAGGTTGCATTGTCTGACGCAGAAGGTGTCCCGAGATCCTGGCACCACCCGCGTACTGCAGCTGCAGGTGGTGATAGGATCTCCAAGGATTTTTAGTACGTACGTACTGTATTTGCCCGTATTAGCTAATAATAGTCTGCTAGTGTAGTGGCAGCAGAGTTTGCATTGCTGCTAGTACCAAGTCAAGTGTCCAGCAGGTCCTTCCCTCTGTAGTGTGCAGTTCGTCAGTAGTTCATCTTTCGTCAGCAGAGTTTCTGATTTCCTTGCTAGATTGCTTCAGCATATGACAGTATCTGGGTGTGTGTTCTGTGTGTTGGGCTGGCCCTTTTGTTTTGGATGAAGGTCCCTGAAGCTCAAGTAGTAGTACTAGTACGAGTGAGTAATTAGCAGCAGCAGGTTTAGTTCATACCACTAGCTATTGATGTAATCTGCGAGGTGCTTTCGCTTAATGCATGGCACTGGTTATTCAGCAGTCATCAGTGTTCTTTTATAGGATCCACTATTCAGCAGTCAGGGTTGAACACATACTACTATTTTAGTGCTATAGTACACTCATCCTCCAAAGTTTACCGTGGCTCAACGGTACCCTCGTGTGGTAAAGAAAAATTGAACCGTACTAGCAGTCTAGCACAGCACTACGGCTGCCGTAGTAGCGGCTACGGCAGCGGGACGCAGAACGAAGCTGAGACATTCAGCACGGATCCAACGGCGAGAAACATCAAGAACCGCACACTGCTCAGGCGGCCTATAGCTTAATAAGTTATCTTTTCATTGCCCAAGCACACTATTTCCCAGCAGATTTTTGTTTTCATCAGCATTAAAAAAAGTAGTCCATTTTAAAATCTTGAACTGTACAAAGTACTCTTATTTACAAAGTAATCTTGTTTAAAAATCTAGGGTGTTATATTTAAAAATATTTGAAGCTTACTTATTTCGACACCCATTATTTTATTACTCTAAATGAAACATTAAAAATAGGAACAAATAAATTCAACAGATAGATTATTTTTTTGAAATTATTTGGTACACATTTCATATTATTTTGTTACATGTGTAGTTGAACATTTAATTGGATGGTTTTTTTTAATATTGGAAAGAAAAATCAAAATAGGCTGCAAAATGGTGTTTTGTGTTTGGACAGTGAACCATCGGTACACATCACACCAAAGGACTCATCAACCTAGATCGTATGAGCAGTCAGCTGTGCTTCTTTATTTCTTCTCACGGTTGGATCGCTGTCTCAGATTCGCTCTGCGTCCCGCGGCCGTAGTTGATACTACGGCAGCCGATCTGGTTCCCAGGCTCCCAGCAGTACCTCTCGGTAAAACTGGCCGGAATAATGAAGCGGTAAAACCGGTGTCTGAAACCGAACTGTGAATGTGCATTCATCGCCCGCTGCGGAACAGAGCACACACAGGAGAGACGGGGCCTTTCTATCCATGGGGTGTGTTTAGATGGGCTGTGTTTAGATCAAAAAAATGGAGACGAAAAGCAGACGAAATCTGTCAAAATTTGGCCAAAAACATCACATCCGACACTGTAGCGCACTGTAGCACTTTTCGTTTGTTTGTGGTAAATATTGTCCTACCATGGCCTAACTAGGCTCAAAAGATTCGTCTCGCAAAGTACATCTAAACTGTACAATTATTTTTTGATTTCATCTACGTTTAGTACTCCATGCATGTGCCGGCATTTTTGATGTGATGGGGAATCTTCTTTTTCATAGTAAAATTTGGGAAAAGTTTGGATCTAAACACAGCCATGGTTGAAAAAAACACTGTTCCGAACTGAAAAGCACTGTAGAACCACTGTAGCACTTTTCGTTTGTTTGTGGTAAATATTGTCCTACTATAGCCTAATTAGTCTCAAAAGATTCGTCTCGCAAAGTACATCTAAACTGTGCAATTATTTTTTTATTTCATCTACATTTAGTATTCCATGCATGTGCCGGCATTTTGATGTGACGGGAAATCTTCTTTTTGCATAGTGAATTTTGAGAGGAAATTGGGGTACTAAACAGGGCCCATACTCAGAAGGGCCCACAGGCAGTAGACATCAGCACTGTCCTGTACGCATCCAGACGACATTTCTGCCCACACGACTTCACGGCCGCTTGGTGAGTATGTATGCATGAATATGAGAATGAATATTGGACACCGCCAAGTGCTCAAGTGCCCCTAGTAGCTGAAAATTAAAGACACACACCAATGCCGTTCCTGCCGCAGTAAATAACTCAATCGATCGGCCACGCTGCCATTGCTTGTTACAGTAATTGCAGATTGATGATCATGCCATTCTTGTGAATATTTGGTTTTCCGACCATCCATTTGCATCATGAAAGCTAACTAGCACGGCTCCATGTACGTACTCGGAGCGTGCGTGCGGTACCATGGGGCTAGGGCCTTGTGCTTTGAGCCTGTGTGTGTCGCGGGTATGCAGGTTGCGTTGCTGCATGCAGGTGCAGGTGCAGGTGCAGGTGCAGACTTTGGCTGCTGGGAAAGCGCGAGGCGAAGCAAAGGAAGAAGATACGGTATCGATGGGTCACGCATAGCGTAGGCCACCGTAGCACCAGCACGCATGATGATGATGTGGTCAGTGGTCTGAACTGAACTCTGAAGGAAAGGATGATGATGATGCTGCGCTTTGCCGGCCTGCGTGCAGGTGCAGCGCGTCCACGGCTTTGCTTGGTGGGCCGGGGGGGGGGGGGGATGGGATGGAGGAGCGTGCTTCGGCGGCCCGCGCCTGGAGCCCATTCGAATCTCCCGCGTGGGCCGTCGTCCGTCCCACTGGTTCTCCTTCGTCGCCCCCGTTTGGAGGGGGCCCAGGCCCAATGCTGCCCACGGTCTAACAGTTGATGAAACGTACGGGTGGAACAATCGCCGGCACACATGTACAGATCGAGCTCCGGCGAGCTCAGCTTCCCAACTGCCAGTCCCGTCCTCCGTGCTTGTAGTTGTAGCCTTGTACACTCCTCTACGACTACGATCGGAACGAGGAGTAGGTACAGTAGAAGCTTACTGGATCCGGACGACACGTCAACGTAAATATACTAGGCATGCACAGTCGGCTGACGACGGCACTGCTCCATGCTAGGACTTGGCAGCCGGCGGCACTGATCTCCATGTAACTGAGCCTCCTCGTTGGTTGTGACGTTAGTGCCGTGTCGATCGACCGTGGGTGCCGTGGCGTATGGCGAGGGGAACGGAAGTCTCCGCTGCAGTGAGGATTACGCGAGAGGACATAGAGCAGTGAGGCTGAATCTGGCGGATACTGCATATGCCGACTATAAAATTAAAGTGATACTGTTACGCACTGTAACTGTGAGTGTGGATAGTTAAAATAGTGATAAGAGAGAAGATGGAGAAAAAGGATGGAGGTGATTGTTGGAGTTAGCCTGAGTACCGGTGGCTAACGAGACAAGTCCTGCAGACCGTTCGTCTGTACAGTTATCTTTAGTATGTAAATAATGGCTGTGTTTAGATCCAAAAAGTGGAGGCAAAAAGCAGGCAAAATCTGCCAAAATTTGGTCAAAAACATCACATCCGACACTGTAGCGCATTGTAGCACTTTTCGTTTGTTTGTGGTAAATATTGTCCTATCATGGCCTAACTAGGCTCAAAAGATTCGTCTCACAAAGTACATCTAAACTGTACAATTATTTTTTGATTTCATCTACGTTTAGTACTCCATGCATGTGTCGATATTTTTGATGTAATGAGGAATCATCTTTTTTAGAGTAGAATTTGGGGAAAAGTTTGGATCTAAACACAGCCAATATCAAGTACAATTTAAATACAGAGGATGTGACAGACGATCCGACTCCCCCTAGTCCTTTCTAGAAAGAAAAAAAAGAGATACATTACTGTACTATTTATACAGTATCGATCGACGTGTGCGACTGCCGATGATACAAACAAACATCAATGTTCGTGGCCACCCTCCCGCATGTCACGGCACACGGGCATGGGTTCATGGAGGAAAAGGACCACAGCGTTCTTGGTTTCAGAAGCTTCCCCCGCTCTGCCCGCGCGAATTGGAGCCTTCAGCTGTGCATGCATAGCCGATTGGAGTGAGTATTTCTATTTAGGCCGCGTTTGTATCCCTTCAGATTGTGGAAGCCAGCTTTTACAAACCAGATTTTTATAAGCTAGATTGCAAAAGCCCGCTTGCAGTGGATGTTTGGATCCTAGATTGTGGAGAGGCAAATGTAAATTAAAAAATCGTCTCTCTACGTTGTCCGTTCGTCAATATTCTCTCTTCTCGGCTGACTCCCCAAGCTTCAGGCCGTGTTCCCCATCCAACCGCTCGTGAATCTCAGCGGAACATCAGCCTCCGTCTTCCGCCTTCGTGGTAGCCTGCTCTGTCCCTGCTGCGTGCTGCTGTTGACGCCGCTGCGATGTGCGTCCCTGCCATTGTGTGCCTCCTCCGATCCCCAGTCCCGAAGCCAGCCTCTCCTAGCTAGTGGGCCTTTTTGCGCAGTGGTTGTGGCTCCATCTCGCCAAGCCCACTGTGGCTCCCTCTGGCCAAGCCTGTCCCGACGGACCTTCTCTATTGGCGGAGGCAGGAATTTAAGTTAGGGGGACTAATGTCGACAAGTAACAGGAAATATAGAGAAAATGACTATTTTTACGAAGATAACAAACATTACATCATTCAATTATACAAATATAGGTAAATAAATACTGATTACTACACAATATTAGTAGAAGCTAATATTAAGTACGAAAATAGTGGAATTTGAATACAGATGACGATGTGATAGACGATCCGAAGAGAGACGTATTGCCATACTATTATATAGAGCCGATCTACGAATGCCGGCCGGCGATACAAAGGCCCTGCTTGGTACAGCTTATTTGCTGTTTATGGCCAAAATAAGCCAAAACCAACAGTTTTTTTTTTTCAGTTTCTCCTGGCCGCGTTTCTTTTCACAGCACCTATTTATACTAAAAAACAGAAACGGGTTCAAACCAGTTTATTTTAACCGCGCTTTTCGCTTATTTGTACAGCTGTGAAAAAAAGCGCAGCAAAAAAAAAAACTGTACCAAAGAGGGCCAAACAAACATCAACGTGTGTGGCCGCCCTCCCGCGTGCCACGGCACACAGGGTCAGCAGGGGATGATGGGGGAAAAAGGCCCCGCATGCAGCGTTGTTCCTGGTTTCAGAAGCTTCCCCCTCGCGTCCGCCCGCGCGGACCGGGGCCGTCAACCGTGCATGCATAGCCGACCGGCCGGTGCGAGTGCTCCAGTTTGATTATCTGGACATTAGTTTGTCGAGAAACTGTGCCGTGTGCAACATCTATCCATGTTGCAGGCATGCACGGTTAATTATCTGGAGTACGTACCATCACATCGGAGGCGTGTCCGACGATCGAATCCATGGAACGTCGTTTCGTTCGGTCGGGGGAGGTGGCCGGCCGGGGCACGTACGACGACCCGCCACTTGCGCGCATGCCCCGTCGTCTCAAGAGCCAGCCAAGAGAGATCTAGCTATCCGATGGAGATCCGGTGGGACACTGGGTGCGGATACGTTTTACGTTGTCGATCGCGCCCACCGCCACCATCCCAGTCCAATGGAGCAAAAATCCATTGACGATGGGTCAGTGCCTCGCCACCAGCCGGGCAGGGGCAAGCTGCTCACATTTCATTGTGTGGAGGAGCCGAGGAGGTGCGTGTCTGAGTCCGGTCTGTGTCCGCGTGTGATATTGTTGGGTCCTCCTACGTTTTAATCCAACCTCTTTCCCAAGTCTTTGTTACAGGGAAAATACCACTACAGCAATACACCAAGATACTCCCTCGGTTGTTTTCACGTTCCCGGCCGTTTGACTTTTTCCGACACCAAATTTGACCTTGCGATCTATTCAGAGAAATTGCGGAAACACGTGTAATAATTGGAGTATATAAGTTAGTGTAAAACCAAAAAAATGTGAGTATCTCTTGAGTCATAGTATCATTTTACTACCTCTAGTTTGACTGTGTGACCTGATAAATAGAAACAACCGGAGGGAGTCTAACGACGACGCAAGGTGTTTAGGTAATATTATTGCTTGTATTGCACACATCGTTAACTTTACAAACCAACAGAAAAAAAAGGCCAAATCTCTAGAGTTCAAATAGGCTCAACCACGTTATTGTTAACACTCTTTAAGCGCTCTTGCAAATGTAAACATTCATCTGATCCATTTTTAAGCTCCGGACGCTAATGATTTGTAATAATAAAAAAACAAATCGTAGGTCCTCTCGTCAAGCACCTTTATTATTTATATATACACGCCCCCATCGGTCATCACATGCATGCTCTAACTAGACATTGCCCACTGATCAAAAAAAAAAAAAAAAAAAAAAAACTAGACATTGCCCACGTGCCGCGATGGCGAGGGTCGACGAGCGTGACATGTCACTCATCACCAAGTCGTTAACGTCCGACTAATCATGGCTTACTACTGTGGATCCTGCTACAGCTTGCTGCCAGCCGCTAATAACTATTAACGCCGGTGACGGTGTCATACAGTATGTACTAGTACGCTGTATTATTATGCACGCACCATAAATACAGCCACATGCGGCGCCCCTCCACCCCACTAGTGAATAGTGTGATGAGCGTATTAAATGGACCGGGGGGTAATGCCTGCCCGCACACATATGCCCCACCTACCGGTCGGTGCCCGTATCATCAAATCAGCACTGACAGAGCTTAACCGGCGGGAGCACTGCACGGGTAATGTACTCGGCTACTACTCCCTCTTGTCCTGATCCTTGCCTTGTCCTGCAATGGCATTCTAAACCTGATTAGGCTCTTAGAAAAAAACAGCAATGCTTACTATTGAAAACGAGCGTAATTAACGTGTACTAGAGCCATGCATCATGAAACGCACACGTGGTACCGTTGTCTCTGAATTTGCTCACATCCACTTAGAATCCCTTATTAATCTCTCTAAAATCCGTTTGGACCTAAAAGCTAGATTTGTTTGAAATTCAGAAATAGTCTGTGACTTGACTCAGAATGGAGAACCCATCTCGTCGCATGTCACGACAGATCGGGATCAGAGTGTACTAACAAACAAGGTCATCGATCCCTTGTGAGGTTCAAAACTGCCAATGCACGTAGGAACAAAAAGTGGGGGCTTCATGAATTGTTGCTCAAGCAAGCTACCCAGCGAGCGAGGTTAATAACGTGTGTACTACAGTGTTTTGCTTTCGCAGG
Organism: Paspalum notatum; assembly: GCA_022530915.1. Taxonomy (NCBI): domain Eukaryota; kingdom Viridiplantae; phylum Streptophyta; class Magnoliopsida; order Poales; family Poaceae; genus Paspalum; species Paspalum notatum. The sequence continues at coordinate 6,666,246 of CM039690.1, read as the reverse complement.
GTCAAATAAGAGCTTTGCTTAGCTCCTCAGTAAGCACCATTTAATACACGTACTCCTGCATTTGGATCCTTCCTTCGACCCCACCTACTGCTACCATCACCCATTAATTTCTACTCCTAGCAACCATCACTAGCTAGTAGATCGAACAAAAAAAATACATTTTTTTCCACAGAAGCGTAATGTCAGCGTCCGGTCGAATAATCGCCTAGCTTGTCGTTAATTTGCTTGGTTAATCATCAACAAGCACTACTCGCTAGCTGAGTGGAGCACTGCTAGCCGCGGTGGCGCCACCACTGCTGGCACGAGCACGATCCTCGTCATCGCTGGCGCCAGCAGCAGCGCCTGCCGCCGCGGCGGCGGGGCACGACGACGACGACGAGGAGGTGGAGCGAGATGCGGCGTCGTCGCTTGCTCCGCCCGCAGCTTCGGCGGTCGCGGTTGCAGTGCCGGAACCGGCAGCGGATGTCGTTGTGGCGGCGGTGCTCGTGCTGCTGCTAGTGGTGGTGCTGGTGCAGCCGCGGCGGCTGTCCGCGCACGCGCACGCGCTGCTGCTGCTGCTGCTAGTGCTGGTGGACGTCGTCGTCGTGGAGGTGGTGGTCTCGGTTGCGGAGGAGGAGGAGGAGGAGGGCGACGAGAGGCCGAGGAGGAGGTCGACGAAGGCGCCGACGATGAGGTGGTGGTGGTGCTTGGCGTTGATGCGGAGGTAGCACGCGAGGAGGCCCTCGAGGGCGGCCCAGTCGCGGAGGCCGTGCGCCGCCACCATCTCCTCCATGGACGCGCGGAAGTCGCCGTACGGGTCGCCCGAGTCCACGGCCACCGCCACGGTGCCTGCCTCCGCCACCGGCGGCCGGCGGCCGTGCTTCTCGCCCGCGTCGCCGTCGAGCTCGGGCTGGGGCTGGGGCTCGGGCTCGCGCGCGGTGGGCGCGGCGAGCGCTGACTTCGCCTCGTCCGCCGCCGCGAGGATGGAGCTGCTGGAGGTGGAGGACGACCCGGGCCCAGGCAGCGGGCCCGGGAGGCCGTCGAAGAAGAAGCGCGCCGTGGAGGCGGCGCGGCCCAGGCCGCGGATCACGGCCTCGGACGACCACTCGTCGTCGAACGCCGCGGCGGTCGAGAAGCCGCCGCCGTCGTCCGCGCCCCCATCCTCCTCGCCGTCGCCGTCGCTGCCGCAGAGCGACGAGAAGAAGAGTTCGTCGCCGTCCTCGCCCGCGGCGGCGGCGGCGGCGGGGTCGTGGAGGAAGACGGAGTTGACCGTCCTGTACATTCCTCCGCCGGCGGCGGGGGTGCAGCAGCGGGGCTCGTCCGCGCCTCCGCCTGCCCCAGCGCGGAAGGAGGCGGTCTGCGGGGCGGTCCCGCAGGGCGGCCAGGGCCACGGCGGGGCGGAGGCGGCGGCGGGCGGGGCGGGGTCCAGGAGCCTGGAGAAGATGGCGGCCAGGCCCAGTTTCCTGCCCATGTGTTCCGGCCGGCCGGGTGGACGGAGGGAATGCGCTGCGGTGGGTTAATGCTGTGGAGGGAGGCCGGAGGAATTGAAGAGGGGGGCGGCCGGGGCCCGGGGCCGGGCAGCAGAGAGGACGGAGAGCGAGCGAGGTGGAGAGGGGGAATTGAAGAGCGGCAAGTGGTTGTGAGGAAGGAGACGATGGATGGCTGCGTGGGCGTGCGAGCTCTGGCCGATGGGCGATGCCTGGCCTGGCCCCCCCTGGCTGCAATTAAGGGCGGTGGGCGGAAGAAGAAGAGAAGGGGAACATGGGGGGTGGGACCGTGGCGCATGCATGTGCAGATGGCCCCCGTGCTTATTAATAAGTTGAGACGCAGAGGTTATTCAGAGACTGTCAGACAAAAATGCACGTCATTACTGGGTACAACGAAAACGGAGACCATCAGCCGATAGGATCCATCTCATCTCGCCTCCATGCAGCTGCTGAATTTTTTTTTTTTGGAGAAAATGCAGCTGCTGAACTGACGAGAGAGCTTTCGAACGACCACAAGTGCTTTTCTGCGTGGCACAGCACACGGGTATATCTGCGTAGTACAGCAAAGTACCCTTGTTGCAAATGTGGGTAGGGTGTGTAGTACCAGTACGGCAGTACTATCAGCCTAGGATGTGGCTGTGGATCGCGTCCCGTTTGATTGCTCGCTGCTTTGGTTGGTTGGTGGACGCAGTGAATTTGCTCGCGGCGGCGGCAGGTGCAGCGCAGTAAAAAAACACCAGGAGCGAGCGGCCGCGGGCGGGCAGTTTCTTCATTCCGGGCCCGGACGACTGGACGAGGCAATCTTTGCGTGCGCGGACACAACCGTAGACGGCGGCGGCCCACTGTAGCAAGTTTGTTTCCGGTCCGGTTTGATGCCGAAATTGGCTAATAACCTCATAATAGTAGCTAGTATTATGTTGAATCTAAAAAATGATATTTGGCTAAATAACCTTATTTTTTTGTTCGCATGCTTTATTTAGAGATCATAGACAAAAAAAAAATTGGCATTTGAGCAAATATTTCTATGGACCCGGCCGTCGAATCGTGGATGCGATGCTGCATGTGCGGATGTGCCTGCTTCGATTCGTCGTCATGCGCTCGGTCCACAAGTTGCGTATCGTCGTGCGCGCGCAGAGACAAGAAATGCGTGTATCTTTTTTTTTAAAAAAAACAAGGTTTATTTAAACGTTTTGCTTGTGTTTTCTGTTTGGGCTCCCCTGCAGCTGCACATATTAATTCGGGAACACGATCCGAGCCCTGGATATATAGATGCCGGCAATAATCTGTCCCGTACACCATTATCCGTGGATGCGGATTAGGCGGGAGACAAGGGTTTGTAGCACTAGTACTACCAGTATATACTAGATCACCGGGAATCTTGCTTTTTTTTTAGCGCGCTCATAAAAATGCTGTACTACCCCCCAATTTGCGTTGTGCTTCGTCCTTGAGTGTTTCGATTTCATTTCCACCCCCGGCTGGTTTTTTTGTCACGGGTTCTTTATCCTACGATACTTGATCCTGGCCGGCCGACCCGATGCCAAAAAAAAAAAAAGATGTTTGGTATGTGTGTGTCGACCAACACATTTTCTTAATCTTGAATTCTTGACTAATGTCAGTGGTCACCGGCATTGGGATCACGCCTCAATTTCACGACCCAATGTATCAGATCCGATCCCACAGCGTAAACTATCCCAAAGCATGGAGTGTAAACCACTGCCGCCAAATAATCGTGACGGCGGGGGCGATCGAAATGATCGATCACAGACACTGCAGCAGCTAGCAGGGGCCGGGGAATTGAAAGCGGCCGGCCCTGTACCTGTACCTGTACCTGTACGCGCGATGCGAGAAAGAGCTAGATCATGCGCAATGTATGATGGGTGACGAGGAGCTGTCGCTGGGTGTGGTATCATGCGATCCCCATGAAACCCTGGCAAGCGTACAAAGAGGAGCCGAGAAGTTCGTGCATCCTGCAGGCCCCATCGCCTTGACCTCGCCAGCATCGCGACGCCGCAACCCACGTCGTCCTTGCATTTTTGGCGTCGTCTTCCGCGACGCCGCCGCCGCGAGCTTCGATCGGCAGGGCTCAAGTCATCCGCCCTGCGTGGCTGCATATATATATATATGTATATATATATATATGTATATGTATATATATATATATGTATATGTATATATATATATGTATATGTATATATATATATGTATATATATATATACACACACACTATGCTAACTGCTAACTAACCTGTCCTGTCGCCTGAACGGATGATGATGATGATGAAGATGTTATTAGTGGTAGTTAACTCGGGTTTCAGTGTGCATGTATCTCTGCACATGTGCATCGGTTTTGAGAATTGAGAACTGTATGTTGGTGCATCACCGACCCAAGAGAGACATGATGTATAAAATGGTAATGGAGTACTCAAGGCAGCGCCATCGTGCTTTGGGCACATGGTCGTGCCGTGCATCGGTGGTTGATTGCAATATACTGCTACACGTAGTAGTATGTAAAAGTAGTGTGCTGTCTGACTGTCTCGGTGTTCAGATGGCAAGGAACTTCAGAGTTCAGAAAACTGCATGCATGCCGCCGCAGCTCTGTTGCCGTTGAAACAACTCCGACGACGATCCTCCCTCCTTTTATGATCTTACGTACTGTATTATCTCTGCTAATGTGTGTCACTTTTTATCTGAATCACCAGTACCGATTTTTCCTCGCGGATGCCGGCAGCCTAATAACACTACTGTTCTTCTTTTTTTTCAGATGATGAGGTAGTCCTGTTACTCACTTACAGTCTTCTTCAGATACATGCAAGCAGAATCAATCACTGGATAAAGGCAAGGGCTGGCTGCTCGATCGGTCGAACAAAAGTGTTTTTGTACGTGTGTGTATACACGACGCTTCACAATCTACACGAGGCGGCATTGATGCTTTCTAGCTCAAAATAAATAGGAACACGATCCGATCCTTTTTTAAGCTTGATTTTGTAAAAATTTCTACGTAAAATTTGGAAGTCCTCTACCACCCTCACGTACATACACCCGGGACCCGGCGAAGGCGCTGTTCGAACGTCTGTTCGTGTATATACAGAACCCGTATGGTACGTGTGCGGTGTACACCGTGTCAATGATGGACCGTCCTGTTCCTATGATGCGCACGGTACGTGGAGCGCCACTGTAGCTTCATGTGCCGCTTCGTTCTCAGTTTCAGCCGCCACACACAGCTAGGTAGGCGGTCACCGTCGCACACGCGCGCATGTCGCATCGCATGCATGTGTTGTGTACCCTTACTGGCACGTACTGATGATAGCTGGTAGCCCACAAATGTCCGTCTGCTGTCTTGGGTCGGAGAATGAAAGATTATTTTGTTTCCGCTAAATCTTTCGAAAGTACAGTAACATGTACTACTTTTTTTTTTTTAGAAAAAGGAAATTTTATTTCAACCTCTGCAAGAGGTTTGCATTTAACCAATCTTTATTACAAAGTGATAAGAGAGCTCTCAAAAAGCTAAACAGGATAAACTTGACTGAAGCTAATCCTTCTAAAAGATGACTATCCGTGATTGGCAAAAATCTCCATAGCCAAGGTCTCCAGAGATAGACATGCCCACTTGAATAGCGGTCTTTTTTTCTTTTTTTTTGAAGAGCGCTCCATGACCGTGTCCAGTAAATTGCTTCGAAGATTACCTGCAAATAAAAATACAATCTCTTTCCATCAAAGATGACTTCATTCCTGCATAGACAAATAGACCATAGAAGTGCACTTGCTCCTACACAAATTTGGGCATGTAAGTGCTGTCTATATTGCTGGAACAAAGAACTAGATATCTCATTTATATTCATGGGAGGCCGCAAACCAAAAACTAAAAAGATAACTCTCCAGACAAACCTGGCAACATGACAATCAAAAAATAAGTATTGAATGGTTTCATTTGTGTCCCAAAAAACAGCATTGACCATCTCCACTCCAATGCATTTTCAACAAATTATCCTTCGTTAAAATTACTCCCTTAAAAACAAGAACCAAACGAATATCTTGATTTTTACATACAAATTAATGCACTATATATATATAGTGCATTAATTTGTATGTAAAAATCAAGATATATATATATATCGACAGCGCATATTTTAGGATGGATTGAAAAAGAAAAACTAATGTAACGCTGCAGATGTGTTGGTGTAAACTATAAGAGTTTGACTTGCAGCATTTTTTATATAGAAGAGACCGCGGGTATGGACATATGAAAACGCGATTGTGTGCAGTCGTGTTTTGGGCCGGCAATGCACGCCGTGCTGCAGTTTTGGGCCGGGCGGGCGCTGGGCTTGGCGTTGTGGACGTCTCATCATCTCATGGGCCTTCAAGGTGACGCCACACCCACCAAGCATGGCCCAAATAATAAAGCTCGTGCCGTATCGTAGGGGACTACGGCCATTCCACATCTCCAATTCTCCATCTCAAAAAAATTCTCACCCATCCATTTTTTGTCAAAGAAGAAGAAGAAGAAGAAGAAGAAGAAGAAGAAGAAGAAGAAGAAGAAGAAGAAGAAGAAAAATTCCCATGCGTGCACGCGTTGGCGTCATCGTCGGCTTGGCTTGGCTTGGGTTCGGGCCGGGCGTCGTCCGTTAGGGCATCAATGCGCTCGCGACTGCGAGTACGTAGGGGCCGGGAGATGGAGGTCTATCGACGACCATCATATCGGTACGCGTGCCAACCCCGTCTCTACGTACGCACGCACGTACAGCACTGCACACGAGAGACGCAGTAGAGTGGTGCGTGCATGGTGGCTCCTGGTGAGGAGCGAGAGCCGTCCATCCAACTCCAGCTCCAGCAGCACCAGCGATCGATCATATCGCGCGCGAGATCGATCGAGCTGAGCTCCGCCTTGATGGAGCTCAGCTGCCATTGCTGCTCTCCTCTGCTCTGCTCGCGCGCGTGCCGAAACGAAATGAATCCAGCTGGGCCTAGGCGGCCAAGCCATGTCCGGCGGCGGCGCGCCCTCGCCTCGCGCGCGCGCCGCTAATTAAATTTCTGTGACGCAGCGCTACACACTCACGCAGACGCAGCCATCGCGCGCGTCGCGTCGTTGCGCCGCGCCGCGCCGCACGCCATTACTCGTGCGTGTGTGAGGTGAGACGTGCGTCGCCCGATCCGGCCCTCCCAACCGCACGCATTCACGCGGGAGAGGATTTTGCTGCGCGATCCGACTGCTGCCCTGCCGCGTATGATAGATATCTTGATGATACTATACGCCTCGAGCCTCAGCTGACAGCTCCGGCTCTATAGGCTCCGACGTTCGCTAAACAAGATGGAGATGGAGATGGATGACCTTTAATGACATGGAGTAGTACAGTGTAATAAGTCTAAGTTGTTGGGATAATAATTTTATACTAGATGTATGCCCGTGCGTTGCGATGGGACACTCATGTATATATGGTGATATTCTCAAGTGATGCTATCAAGAATCAACACAACCAGTAAACTCTATTCAACGTCAGGGAGGTTCTTATGCTACATTACTACATCAGTTTGCTACAGTGTTATAGATTCATCTACAAATTGAAGAAAATCACAACCTTAAGCAGTCTCACCATGACATTGTAAAATCCCCAATCTCTCCAATGTGAATATAGCAACTAAAACCACATACTTAATAAAAGACATACTACAAGAATATAGCTCATCAAGGTCCTGGTTCCTAGTACATATGAGAAGTAAAAGAATGTGATAAAGCAAGTGCAATAAGCAAATCACCTTAGTCAGTTAACTACTTAGTTTACATCAGCTCATATGCAATTCTATAGCATATATGATCCAGGAACAAGGATATAGACAAAAGAAAAATGTAGTCCAATACCAATAAACCTAAATGAAAACTAAGAACAACAAATGCACCAAAGAAATCTATATTATAGTTTTCCATAAGAACAGTGCCACCAATTTATAGTTTGAAGTGAAAAAAAAAAAACTACTCTTGTTCAATCCTTGTGTGAGAGAGGGTGGTACTGGAAGTATAGCTCGATGCATTGTAGATAGTACCTACATGGGACACTACATTTACAATGTATTAGCCAAATGAATGGTTTCTAAGCTATGGAATGCTTACGATAGTATAGCCAGGGATAACTTCAGCCCCAACTAACCCAGCTGCTTTCTCCATGCTAGACTCCAGTTCATATAAATTGCTTGATTATATTTTTTCTGCCTCCGGTTATCTGGGTTTGGAGGGGAAAATGAGTTAATAATCGAAAGCCAAAATGAATTAGTTTCCTCACCAAATGAATAGGAAGAATGAAGACAAATTAGGCAATCAGATCATATAGGCTTTAGAACGAAATTTTAGTACAAATGACTGTAGAGAATTGTATGGGAAACTCATAGGGATTGGCATGCTCATTGGCAGAACAATAATCTTACAAAACCATGATTACAAAAGCTAGAAGTTACTGGGACGAAATCTCCCAAAACCTAGCAGCATATTGGTAGTAACCCAAAACTATCAAATAGATTTAGACAGCTTACAAAATTCACAGTCCTATACCCTCCTTGTTTCTTCTGACGAAATTATCCTTTGTTAATTAAAATGCACATGTTCCTAATCATTTTTTGTCGCCTTGATGTGATAAGCTTACTTTCCAATTGAAAAAAAAAATATATAAAAAGGCACATGTTACATGAGTTTTGGCCAAAAGAAAACATACTATTAATGTTAGAATAACATCTATTCTGACAAAAAAAAGAGATCATGAAATATTTCTATCATGACACTTGGATGAAACAGACTTAGCCTAAATACTACCGCAGTATCAATGTGCCATTGCAATGCTCCACAACAAAACTGTTGTTTAAAACTGAAGATCTGCAATGGTATCACTTGCGGAAAAAAACATTAGTAAAGACACTATCTGTTGCTTTCATAGTGCTACAAGTTCCATTAAGATTTAGCACTATATTTCTAACAAACATGCATCATATCAGTTTCAAATTCAGGACACAGCATCGATAGAGCTATTTATGAACCTTTGTCCATCAGTCGTACTCCAATCAACCTAATAACCTATACACAAATGCATTCACCATGTCACCATGAATTCCTTCTCTAGGGATCACTTGTGCATACCTTGCTCACGATTCTCATGAACCGCAGAGGAGAACCAGGCTCTGCCTAGTGGATGGCTGAAGCTTTCGCTTAATGACAACAATGCCTGGCATGTCGAATGTGACACGTCTCTTTTGCCCACCAGAACGTATCACTGGATGGAGGAAAACATATCACTGGCATGCTAATCTCTCCTCAACGTTCAACCATAGCATTGGATGTTATGGGAATCAGGGTGTTGTATGTTGCAGTGTGAGCACGAATGAGGCTGGTATGAGCGGTGCTCTGGTGATGATGTGATACTGGCAGTTATGAGCATGCTTCAGTAGATTTTAACATTCTATGCCTTCATAATCAGTGATCCCTTCATCAGCGAGAAAAACCAAGTAACTGTATCAGCAAGTCACTAATCGCCACTCACAAAAAAATAACCAAATAAATAAATAACCACATCTATTATTGAAGTAATAAATTAAAAAAAATTGCACACAATTAAAAATAGAGGCTTAACCATTTAAACCACCAAAATGCATGCACATTGGTACAAAACAGAAAATAAACTAAATAGTACGGTATTTAACTGAATGTCAAGCAATCAGTTTTTGTAACTGAATAGTGATCATCATCATGATCTCAGAATGAGTAGCATGATGAACTATATATACAAGCAATTTGAAGTGGCTGCACTCATACAACATGTGCTCTTTCAAAGTTTAGACCAATATATACAGCTATGTCAAGAAGAAATCTAGTAGCTTGCAGCTTCTGAATGAGTGGCATGGATGCAGTGTGTATGCACCCAAACACCTCGGTGAATACTTAACAATCTTTCAATAAATACATATGGTATCACCACGGTCCACAAACTGCATCTCATATGCTTTCAAGAAATACAGGTGGACGAAGGAAAAAACGCATAAATTTTTTTAAATAATACTTTGGTATAAAAAACAAAATAATTTTGCCATTAAGTAGAAATAGGCAGATAGCATTGCAATTTGAATCTGCTCAACATATTCATAGTTTTTTGACAGTTCACATCTAAGAACACCTCTAGAGCAATTTCAAAAACAGCTTGTGGGCACTCTGTCAGCTTAGTAGAATATACCATGACTAATCGCCTCTGAACTGTGGTAACGAAAAACACACAAGTACCAAAAGTAAATCACTACCGCCAAAGGATGAAGCCAAAGCCGGATGTGAGAAAGAGTTTACCGGTAGAATGGTATACAGAGTCAGTCCACGTGCTCGCTGCCATCGCCAAGGGACAGGTGGAAATCGGCAGATGGAGATAGAACCGAGGAGAACACTGAGGCGCTATGAGGCCGCGGCCTACAACAAAACCATGAGTGTATCCATCAATCTGTGCACAGGTTGGGGACCAGAGGATTTAGGGGAGGGGACTAACTTGCAGGTCACGGTGAAGGTTTACAGTGATGGCACTCCTGGTGAGCACCGCTTCCAAGCCCATTGCTCTGCAACCCCATGATCCAGTACCACTGCCGCCGCAGTGCAGCGGCTCTTTAGTCATCTCCTCGCATTTTCCTCTCACGATGAAGACCTTGGGAATTTGGGATGGCGCCGTCGGCGCAGGAGCCGCACCGCAAAGAGCTGGATCTAGCCGTAACCAACGGGGGCGGGGCGGGGCGCAGGCGAGGGGGCTGGCCGCTGGCGGCGCGGAGGTGACGCGATTGGGAGATGAGGGCGCCGCGGCGGTGGGGCGCGCGATGGAGCTACTGGCGAGAGGGACAGGGTGTAGGCGTGTAGCTTCTTTCGAATCAGGGCGAGGCGGCCGCGACTCCGGCAAGCAAGGAAGGTTGGAAGGCTGCGGCCGTTTTGCATGGTCTGTTTCACGACGGTCAACGGGACGACACCGGCCATGGAGGTACATCGATCTGTACTCTGGGACACGCATGTGGGCGGAGATGGCGGGCGCCGCGTGTTGGGGTTGGGGCGGGGATGGCGGGCGGCATGCTGACGGGGCGGGGCCTGGGACGAGCGCAGGTCAAGAGGCTGTCACGCGGAGGCGCGGCGCGGATTTGGCGGGCAGGCGCCGGGACGCGCGCTCGGTGCGGCCGTGCGGGGAGGCGGGGGCACGCGGGGGCGCGAGACCATCCCGGTGGTGGACGCCCTCCTTAGGGTCTTAATAGGTAGTAGGGATTGTGATCAACAAAAGGGTCCTTTGGGTACAGGCGGTGGCCACATGGATTTGGGCTAAATGGGCCGGCCCGAAGCCCGTGAATTTGCAAGCACGTCGCGACCCCATCCCTACTTCATAGTGAAAGCTAATGTTTACGTACAGAAAGTTTCTAAGTTAAGTTAGGAGGAGCAATGCCTTCCTATCTCCACAAATGAAGCTCCAGCATCCAACCCTAGGCACAACTTCATAGGTGGCCGAGCTTGGTGCCCTGGTGGTGGCGGCAGAGTTGTCGGTCGACGACAAGCGGTCTCCTCCGACGTGCCATGCACGTTGACCTGGCATGACACGTCAGCTTTACTATCGTGCTATGCTAGGATGGTATGCACACTCCCGGCTACTTTCCTATCCTATCATGCCGCACTGGGCCCATTCTAATTGGGTTGGGCGCCTAATATATAATAGGAGAACCAATGGCAGCCATTGGATTATCACTCAATCAAAGGCCAGCAATAGACATAATCTGTTCTCTGATTGCGGTTTTCTTTCTTTCTTTCATTGAGAGTTTTGTTTTTGCGGAAATCCGTGAGAGAAGCAATTGTTTTTGAACGATTAGGGTTGATGATCACTTTGGCGTCAAGCGACGATCGAGGCCTCTACTGTCGGGAGTTGAAACCCTATTTGCCCATCTAAAGGCCTAAAGGGTTAGGTTAGGCTTAGCTCTGTATCGGGATTTATCTTTCCTCTTTACATACTGTGGTACGTCGACAGAGTATCCGACGGCCTACACACACATGGTCGAAACTCGAAACAGTCTGAATCTCCCTCCATTTTCGTTTCGCCCTTGGCCTTTGATTTGGAGCGGTGCTCAACCACTCATGAGCGACTTATCAAAAAGAAAAAAAACTACTTATGAGCAGAGCAGAGCAGAGCAACGGAGCCGCGGCAGTGCCTCGACGCCGAAACGGGCTGATCTGCGCCACCGGTTCCCCATCCGACGGCCATCGGCTCGTATGAGCACGCTTGTAATTAGTGGTTCAGTGCATGTATGGGGTCGGTCGTGCTGCTCAAACACGTTCGCGAGTGCTCTCCTTTTGAAAGGTTGAGCAGCACAGTAGAGTTGCGTAGCACACGGAACGGGGAGCGCCATGAAGCAAGAAGACCAGCCGGATACAAGAACAGTGTCCAAACCACACACTCCCCGCATTGTCAACGCTCAACACTCGGCACCTGTTCATCGCCATTGATTTGAGAACAGTGTCCAAACCGCAGTCCAGCTGGAGTAGACACCGGGATAGATGAATCGTGCTGCCTCCAATGAGACTCCTCAAATCCTGCCTCTATCACTGTTTCAACTAATTCTCTCCCTGTTTATGTCAATCAGCGCAAAACAGAAATTTTTTCCGAAAAAATTACAGATAGCTTTAGTGCCCTAGGTTACAAAAACAGAGAGGTGGGTCATTCGTGTCTGCGTATTGTTCCTTTTTATCAGTGGAAGAAAACATCTCAGCCGCGATTGACAAAACACGAAAAAAAAAAGGGAGCGGAGAGCGGGGCACGAGTGCAGCACCTTGTACATTATGATTGTGCGTAACACTATTTCTACACCATAGACATAGCGGATTTTAAAAAAATTGCACAAAAAGATACACAAACCGAGGCACTCGGTCTTGGGATCATAGAACAATGGTTTTATCTGCATCTGCAGAGGCAATTCTTCGTCTGAATTTAGAGATTACAACCGAAAACGAAAAGCACACCACCACGGCCATACGTCTCCACCACACAAAACATACCCCATGATAACACAGGCTGATCAACTAGTACTACTAAGCTAGAGTACTACTACCAGTACTGCTATCCTTCTACTTATAACGAGGAAGGGAAGGGAAGAAACCCTGTCCTGCCCTGTCCAGTGGATGATCCAACGGCGGTCACTCACTGACCGTCCGTATGAGCATCCACTGGGCGGAGCACCGCGCACCACCACCGCGCCACGCTGTGCACTCGTCAAGTCAAGCGCTAGCTCGCTCACTTGCGCTTGCCGCGCTTCTTGTCGTCGGCCTCGGCGCCGGCGCCGGCGTGGCCGTGGCCGGGCTCGCCGTGGAGGAGGTCCACCAGGCAGGGCTGCTTGCAGTTGATGCAGGTGGGGTAGTCCTTCTTGGCCACCATGCAGTACATGAGGCAGCGCGTGCAGGCGCCGATCACCATCGGCGACTTGCTCCCGCCGCCACCGGGGCTGCTGCCGCTCGAGCTCCGCCCGTCCGATGACACGCAGGAGCTCGGCGACGATGACGAGTCGCTGTCGTCGTGCCCGCCGTCGCCGTCCACCTCCATCCCCACGCCCGCCGCCGGAGGGGACAGGTTCAGCTGCAGCTCCAGCCTCGCGCTCCTCACGCCGCCGCCTTTGCCGTTGCCCCGGCCGCTCATGGCGCACTCTCACCAGTCAGTCAGTCACCACCTAAAGATCACAGACGATCAACACTGGCTGGCTGTTACAAACGACCACAACCAATTATATATCAACGCATGCATGATCAAGAACAAAGAGGAGATCGATCGATATATAGAACTGCTAATGGTACCTGAGGCAAATCCTGCGCTGCTGCCTGGAGGATGCGAACGAGAACAGAAAAGCAGATGAGCTTTGATGCGTCTGGTTGAGCGGCCAGGAAGTTATATAGGGCAGGCAGGGGGGGTGTTGTCAAGTAGAGGGGGAGAGGACGAGAGGTCAATGCTTCTCTTTACTTGGCATTAATGCAAAACAACAAAGCCCCCCACCTCCTCTTCTTCCTCCTCCGTCCTCTCCCTCCCTACCGGAGGATCGGATCTCCTTCCTCTCTCTGTGATCCTGTCCTGTAGCATGTGTAATCCCCTAGCATGGAAGGAAGATCACAAAGCCAAGCCCTGTGAGGTTCATGCGTCCTCCAAGATCACGTCTTTACTCGACAAAGATCATAAGGCTGTAGTAGTAGTCTAGTCTGCTCTGTCCCAACATGCCCTGCCTGCAGCTGCAGTAAAGATGTAGCAAAACAGAGACGACATCCATGGACATGGAGCATGAACTATGAAGGCAAGCTCGAATTTACTCTACCTTTTATAACTCTTTTTTTTCCTCCCCCTCCCCCTCCTCCTCCTCTCTCTGAATGACTCCACCGTGCAGTGCAGTGTTCCTGGCAGGCAGTACCTGCGAGTAATTTTTACGCCATACTGTTGGCAGCAGCTGCATATAGTTTTAGCACCTTGAATGCCCCTTTATGGTGGGATTTATGGCCGCAGCAGCTGATCAAAGGGGCTCGGCCTCCCATCTAGCAAAGTAGTAAATGTGCATCGATGAGCCCCTGCTTATGTCAATCGGCTCATCTTAAATATTAAAGCCATTTCAGGCCAACATAAAGCCTCTTTTTTCTCGATGTTTAAAAATATGAAAGCCTGTGAGGAAAAGGCCGGCCAAGCCGTGCATATGTTTACCTGCATGGCTTTGCAGCCTATGCCCCCTTCAATGCCGTCCGCTCCTCGATGGGCTTCCATACTTCACTTTTGCTGTCTCAAAGATGCAACTTGTGAAATGACATCTAACCAACAGGCATTTAGAACAGCGCTGCGTATTTATTCCCATGCTCACTCTAACACAAATTCCATTATTAAGTATTCATAGAGAAGTGCCAGCAAAAACATCCTATTTCAGCTGGAGTTCTATTTGCAACTTTCCAGCTGACTCCGGAGCTTTTCTGCACGCTGGTAACACACAATGGCCCTGTGTAGATCCTAAAATTTCTCCCAAATTTTACTATGCAAGATTTCCCATCACATCAAAATGCCGGCACATACATGGAGTACTAAATGTAGATGAAATAAAAAATTAATTGTACAGTTTAGATATACTTTACGAGACGAATCTTTTGAGCCTAGTTAGACCATAGCAGGATAATATTTACCACAAACAAACGAAAAGTGCTACAGTGTATTTTTCAGCGCTACATTTTGGCCCTCAAAATTTTGGATCTAAACACAGCTAATGAAGGAAACGTCCAATCCTTCAATAAATTAGTACTGTGTATGATCTAGCCTTTCCATCACCAGTTATTAGACCGTGACATTTTGCTCAAGGAAAATAGATCAAGGAATGCTGGGTGCATGATTGAGGGATCAGGATGCATAACATACTGTAGAGACGAAAGCGTATGATAAAATCCACCTATTTTAAGCCTTCTCGCCCTGTTTCATCGAATAGTTTGCAACAGTAAGAACAAAGCCCACAGGATTAGTACCTCAGAAAGGATCCTACTCACCGGATTGTATGGATCTAGCCAAAACTGAAAAGAGTGATCCGATTGTACTTCAGCCAGGACCAAGTTAAGTGTCAACAGTGAAGACTGACCCACAAATGGACCCAGTCGTTGTTAGATACTCACTCGGTCACTCCCGACCTGGTACCCATATATGTGGATATGGGCGACATGGCATTCCCCGAGAATGATTTTGCCATCGAGACCTCTCATCTGCAGATCTGCTTGCCTTTAAGTTTATCACAATAAACCAAGTAAAGGGTAGTCAGAACTTCAATCCATATGCAGTAAGTACACTTGAAGCAGATCACTTCAACGTTATAGCTTTACATGTCAATTTGATCAGACTTGTCCTAACCATGATGATCAATATCCTAGTGAGAAATTAATATCTAAGATGCAATAGAACTGTATAAATCACTGATAATACGAAACATCTACTGTGCAATATTGATTGAACCATGACACTAAAATATTAATGGAGACATTAAGACTTGACGGATATGGCTACGACAACAATTTATCAACTTTTTTTTTTTAGAAAAATACTTGATTATTTTGATTTTGTATAATCTGCTGTGTCTAAGGAATCCGTTGTTTTATATTTTGTGACACCCTATTCGATATATATCGCATTACTTCACAATTCAGCAATCTATAAGCTCTCCACTTCAACATTTATAAGCTCTGTGCATGTCAGGCATTGATAATCAGGTACTAGCACTTAAGTCGGCATCTTCCCTAGAAAACATTCAACTACTGAAAGATAAAACATTTACATTGCAAGACTTGACAGAGCAATGACATCAACATATCAATCGAGAGTTAAAGACTTGAAAAATAAAGCTACAAACAACAGTCCATTAGCATTTCTGAAACTTTTCATAGTGTAAACGGTGTCTTTATACTAGCTTGTTGTCTGTTAGGAAACCTTTTGTCTTGTATTTTGTTATAGCATAAAATCGATATCTTGGCATCAGCTAAAAACAAAATCAGCAAATCTGGAAGCCCCTCCAAATCACTCCAACATTAAGGTCTGTGCATCTCTGCTATCCCACCATTGGCTCTAAAAACAAAATCAGCAAATCTGGAAGCCCCTCCAAATCACTCCAACATTAAGGTCTGTGCATCTCTGCTATCCCACCATTGGCTGTGTTTAGATCCAAACTTTCCCCCAAATTCTACTATAAAAAAGAAGATTCCCCATCACATCAAAAATGCCGTCACATGCATGGAGTACTAAACGTAGATGAAATCAAAAAATAATTGTACAGTTTAGATGTACTTTGCGAGACGAATCTTTTGAGCCTAGTTAGGCCATGGTAGGACAATATTTACCACAAACAAATGAAAAGTGCTACAGTGCGCTACAGTGTCGGATGTGATGTTTTTAGCCAAATTTTAACAGATTTCGCCTGCTTTTTGCCTCCACTTTTTGGATCTAAACACAGCCATTGTAAAGTCCAACGCTAGCACTTAAATTGGCATCTTTCCTCAAAATGGGCGACGGCCTTTATGAGGCCAGAGCTATAAAGACGGGTATATAAAAGAAAGGAAAGAAATTGCTTAAATCTTTGACCAGAAAGGTTGAATTAATCCAGCAACCAGTACTGTCGTGGGCGATCAAATCGCATTGATATCTCTCCAGCGCGAGTACTCCAAATAACTCAAGAAAACAGGGAGTACTGTCTATGGAGAGAATCAATACATGAACATGAAGGAACAGAGATATGCACTGCACCACTGTTAATACTCTGTTAATAAATGGATCGCAGACAGCTGCGCTTGTACAAGATGGGTACGTATGACCACATGCCATACGGCATACAAACCCTTGGAAGTTGTCAGAAACTAATATCTCGAAATCAATGCAAGAAAACCTCAGTAGCAGTTCTAGTAGAGACAAAGCATTCGCAGTAACAAACAGCTCAATTTTAGTGGCGACCATTAGCAGTGCACAATCAATATAGCTCAAAGATTTAATTCTGCTAATACCTTGACTTCGGCATGAACGAAGAGGCCAAGAACGTTCAGTAGAAAGGGATCCTGGAAGAACTGCAGGGGATCACTTGCGGTCCCAGTATCGGACATACTACTATGTCCTGGGCCAGAGATGCGGGGTTGTCAGGCAACCGCGGCGGCTGCTGCTCGCCTCCCGGCAGACATCCCCTCGTCCCATGATGAACTAGACAACTAGTCGCAGCTGGAAAAAGGCACAAACACGAGTTAGGTGGCTGTGGCTCGTTGCCACATGATAGGCTGCTGGCTGCTGCTTACCTGGGGTCTTCCGGCCGCGGCATTTCGTCGAGCACGGTGCGGGCAGGCCGGCGTGGCAAGAACCACGTCGAAACCCTGGAGGCCTGGACTGGACCACCGGAGCTGCTAGCGCCAGGTCATGGTTGCTTGTGGTGGGTCACCTCTCAGTCTCTCACCTGCTCGTGCTCGCCGGAAAGTGCGCCCAGCGGGTCGCCGCCGCCGTTGCGCGCCGCCGGCCGGCCCTTGTAACTATTTGGGCTGGGTTGCCAAACCTGGGCCTCCACTTTTGAAAAGTGCAAAGCCAGAAGCCCATGTAGCGAAGGCGTCCCTTGGTGGCGCGAGGGGCCGTCTAGTTCTGTTCACTGTGACAGATCGAAAGGCGGATTATTAATAAAAAAATTCCAAAGGCGGATAAAAAATCCCTCAAAAAAGGATAAAAATCGAGTGGAGTTCAATTGGCAGTTGCTGAGAGCCTGAGCGCGCTCGCCGCCGCCGTCGCGGTCGTGACCCCGTCTCCGCCGGCGGCGATGGGCAACTCGCAGGCTTCTCCGGCGTCCGCCTCCAGCTCCCGCTTCGTCATGGCCTCCAGGTACCAACCCACCTCCATCGCTGCGGCAATTCGCGAGCCTCGTCCGTCTGGTGATCTCACTTGGCACGCCTCCTCGCAGGGCCTTCCCGAAGCAGGAGCTGGACGGCCTCCGCCAGCTTTTCGCCTCCCTCGCGGCGCAGTCGCAGACCGGCGGCCGCGCCATCTCACGCCCCGTCTTCCTCGTGAGCACGAGGGCGCGCTCCTTTGGGGTTGGGGCTTTGGGCTTGGGTCCGGCTGGATCTGCGCTAGGATTTCTAACGGGTGTGGCTTCTCTTCGCGCAGGAGTACTATGGGGTGCGCGGGAGGTTAGGCGAGAGGCTGTTCCAGTTGGTGGCGAAGGAGAGTGGTGGGAGCGATGGGGTGACGTTCGAGGATCTGATCATCACCAAAGTTAGTGCTCGACTCAATTCGATCCATTCTGTTGTTCATTTGGTTGTTGCAAGAGAGGGTAGTGATATGTTGGTGGAATGGATCGAAGTTAAGTTTGGGACGTGGGTGCGATGTTAGTCAATATATTGCGCATGGGCTGTTTAGTTTACTTATAAGACTTCACATGCCATTTCAGTGCTTTAATTCAATGAGATGTTTCACTATGATCTTGTGAGATTTTCCACTTTGTATGCATTCTAGCTTGACACTCTTTTCTTTGTTGCATGTAGGCAACGTATGGAAGGGGAACTCGAGATGAGGTTGATGAATTCATTTATCAGCTATGCGACGTTACAGGAGACGGTGCCTTAACAAGGTATTGCTTGAGACTTGAGATAAATGGGTTCCCTTCTTTTACATCGATGTATCATGCGTGAATATGTCCTTTGCTAAGTTGATTCGGTAGTTGAATGCTTCAAGTTTGAAATTACCTCAAACAAAGGCGCTAACAAGGGCAAGTGATATGAATGAGGTTTTCTGGTTGCCAACTTATCATTGGGCCTCTTTTAATTTTGAATGCATGTTTTAGGTAGTTCTTTCACTGAGTGACATCGGAACAAGATGATGCTTGCAAGATGATGTTTGCACTGAGAAGAATTCATTATGATTTAATATTTGTTTGGGAATTTTTATTCAGGCATTTAGGCACCAATTGTATTTACTCTTCCATTTACCTCTCTCGTGCACTGCCAGGTCTGATTTGGAATCTGTCTTGGCGTCCATTCATGAAACTCTATTTGCAGAAAACAAGGAAGTTGAGGAAGGTTCCCACAACAGAACATTTGAAGCTTTCCTCAACTCTGCAGTATTCTCAGAGGATGCTGAAGGGGTTTCAGAGAAGTGCATGTCATTATCAGACTTTAGGAACTGGTGCATTCTCTTGCCATCATTGAAGAAGTTCCTTGGAAACTTGTTGATGCCCCCTGATTCAGGTCTGTCTTGTTCTTGCCATTCTGTTAGTAATCCTAAGAAGCATTTCCATCTTTTTAAAATAAATAATTGTATATAGTAGCTAAAATTAGTTAATGCGATCATATCATATCCATCTGATGGTGTAGTAGTACTGATATTTCTCCCAAAGCCGTCCCCCATTAGTCCTGACGTCTGGGAATTCACACTGAGATTCACATGATGGCTGGGTGGGTGAAGTGTTTGCACTTTTCACTTGAAACAGGTTTTCCACTTACTACTCTACAGCTGGAATGTTAGGGATAAGCTCATAATCCTGTGCTTTGATTGGCCCTACAAAAGGATGTAGCATGTAATCTTGCATCACAGAAGTTTCTCATGCATGTAACTATGTGAAAAATACAGGACATGCAATTGAAGAGCCTAATGCTTTTTTTTTTGGAAAAATGGAACACTATACTCCCCTCCATTCACAAATGTATGATGCGGTTGATTGTTTTTCAAAACTTCGATCACTCGTCTTATTCAAACAAATTATTTCGACGTGTAAAAATACATTTCATACTCAGCAAATCACAACAAAATAAATGAAAACTTCTCGATTTTTTTTAAATAAGACGAATGATCGAAGTTTTGAAAAAAAGTTAATCGCGTCGTACATTTGTGAATGGAGGGACTAGGGAGTACTACATTAAGAATATTCCTCTCAAATTAAACCTGTATCAGAAGTAGAAGAGACAGAAGTTCTATTATGGAACAATTGCTTTCTAAGTCTCGGAACTATATCAAATAAAGTAGTCTTGAGGTATACTGCTGTAGCCTTACTAACATCTGAGTCTTCTTTCTCAGACATGCCTCACTCTCAACATTCTTTAATGCATTAATGACAGATGCAGACTTGTCGCTTTTGCTGAGTGTCAACAACTGAATATGTTGTCAATAACGCAATTTAACATACAATTCAACAAGTAAATGTGCTAACTGTATTAAATTATTGAAATTTCCTTATTAGACTTCAAAAGAAAAAACACCAACTAGAGCTAATGAGTGCTTCGCCTTAGTGCTTTTATGGGCTTGCTAGATTCAGTTTTTGGGGCATTTCCTGGTGGATTGTGCTAATGATGATAAAGATGGAAAGGAATACACACTTTAACTTGGAGAACATATAGTGCTTCTGCTACATGAGTGCCAGCTTTGCTTCATATTCATCTGTTCGAAGTGAATCATCAAACATGATTCTTATCCTTCATCACTTTATCACTTATGTCATTTCACACTCTTGCCTGCTGATTCTGAAACAATTTCTCAATTGGTTCTGTGCATGCTATCTTCAGATGTACTTTTGTACCTCTAACATGTTTATTAGTATTTGATGAGATATTTAAATGAAATATTAATGTGCACGTGTTAAAGACCATCTTTATCCACGATGTTTTATGGTACATCATGGCATGCCTTCGCTAACTTTAGTTCATTTGTAGGCAGACCAGGGTTTGAAGTACCACTACTTCATTATCCTGAAAACGTCTCCACTGATTTGCTACTTCTAAATAAAGAGTTTGCCTGGCATATTGGAGGAGGCTTTTCCCAACATGAGGTGCAAGAATGGAAGCTTCTATATCACAGTTCTCTTCATGGACAAAGCTTCAACACTTTCTTTGGCAAAGTAACGTGAGTAACCTTCAATTCTGTGGGTCTGCTGGAGTGAAAGCCACATTTCTGTAACTTCATTCATAAGTATAAAGATGTCTTATTATAATATGGAAAATGACATAACGAAACTAAGTTCAACCCTCATGATACGATTTCTCCTTTTCTTTGCCCACAAAGCTGCCACATTGATGCCAATTCTCGTTGCTAACAATGGACCCGAACTTGCCATCTCTACAACATATTGTTATTATTCATGAGAGTCCTTATTCTCATACTTTCTTCTAAATAATTTTGCACTTATATATGTTATTCTTGGGTAATGTTTCTTGTTTTATAGGAATGGAGATTCACAGACTGTTCTAATTGTTAAAGATACAGAAGGATCAGTTTATGGTGGATATGCATCACAGCCTTGGGAAAGGCACAGTGATTTTTATGGTGACATGAAGACATTCCTCTTCAAATTATATCCTCAGGCATCCATTTTCCGCCCTACAGGAGCAAACAAAAATTTGCAATGGGTATGCCTTGCTCAGTGTGAAGTATCTGCTCAGTTTTTTCTCTCCAGTATATAATAACTTTACACCATTATCATATTTTGGCAGTGTGCTATAAACTTCAGCTCTGAGAACATACCTAACGGTATTGGATTTGGAGGGCAGCCACACCATTTCGGACTCTTTTTATCTGCAAACTTCGATCAAGGGCATTCATTTACTTGTAGCACGTTTACCAGCCCTCCCCTTTCCAAGGCTAATAGGTTCAGGCCAGAAGTTATTGAATGTTGGGGGATACAAGTGAGGGGAGCTCAAGATGAAAAACTGGAGCTTGTCAAGGGGACAGTCCTCGAGAGATTCAAGGAGGACCGGAACATGCTGAAGATGGTTGGTTTGGCAAATGCAAGCGATTAAATACTGACAGATGATCACAGTTGTGAACATGTTAAGAGTGCTTGTACAGCACATGTGCATAAAAACAGTCTATCCTGAGCACATGTTCATAATTTGATTGCACTTTTCCAGAGGATGCTGGTCTCTTTATTGCCAGTCACGGGGTTTGTAATCGGTGACATGCCACAAATGTCGGTCACTTTTCCGGTGTGCGTTTTTCATGCACATAATAGTAATTATGATGATTCATGTGTCCGGGAGAAAATCGCTGACCTCTTTGTGTGCTTGGAGCCTTCTTTGCTAGATAGATATCACATGAAAACCATATTATTTGCTTGTATATACACGAGTATGGATACAAAATCTTTAATCATGTCTGTAGACTCAGTGATTTGAGTTATTAATTTCCTGTCAAAAAGTTAGTCCTTTGACCATTTTGTTATTCAACACACCAAAACCCACTAGGGGCCTAGATGCACTAAGAGGCCTACACCCTCGAGGTCTGGAGTCATCGCTTTTGGTGGCGGTGTGTTTCAGAGGTAGAACGGATGGGTTGATGGTTGCGCGATGGATGGACCAGTTGACCGTGTAGTACCGAAAACTACGACTAAATGGAGGTGAACAGGAGCAACTCAAAAGTCAAATTGAAATCCCGACGCAACTTTCACCAAAACAAGCGTACTTTTTGCACCATCGAAGAGAAATGACGCATCGAGCTAACCTCAGGAAGACAGGAAGCTGCCAGATAGAGTTAAAAAAAAAAATGTCAAAACCTTTCGATAGAAGCTCCAAAAAAACTCCCAAAAATTACCACACAAACTGATACCAAGGAACAACTCTTGGAAAATTTAGATCAATTGGACCAAGTTTGGACCATCGAATCATCCGACAATTGAACATCGGACCTTCCGATGCACATAGGCTGACACCCTGAAAAGATTTGATCGAAAACCCTATCAAACTAACTCAAAAAATTATGCAATTTTTACTGAAGGTTAAGAAGAAATCGAGAAACCAACTCCACAAAATTTCAGCAAAGGATAAGAAATAAAATTCCAACATGCATCGGACCGTCCGATGGTTTGATCATCGGACCATCCGATGCTCAAAAATAGGCAGACGTTTCCCAAAAAAAATTAAAAAAACTAGGTCAAAACACCTTCAAAATTTTTGAAATGGTTATGGCCGGGAGCATTATTATGCACAGGGAAAGAGCTCCAAAACATTTTAGCTTAAAATTAGAATGTTTGACCACCGGATCGTCCAATACTTGAAACTGGAGAAAAATTGGACAGTAGAAAACCTCACACAAAACAATCCAAAATTAGAATGTTGTAATATGTGGACTTCGTCAAGAGTTGCCATATGAACTCGATCCAGATGGGCAGGCTTAGTCAGGATTCATAAATCTTAATGGACTACCGGAATTAACCGGGTTTGGCGCTTTAGTCTAGCTAAAGTGCTAATGCTAGGTTAATTTGGGCGGTTCCACCACTGTCTTGATCTTCGTAAGTTCCATGCAATCTTCAGATGTCCTCCACGTGGCTAGTAGTCCAATCCGCCGTTCACCCCTGGTTTTAAATTCAGAAATCGGAAAACTTTAGAAAGTTTCCATCTGGACAAGATTTGGCTCAACTCTATCCCGGCGGGTTGTGGCCCAACTCATTGAACTTGGGTGGCGGTTTTGAGCTGAAGCCGCCAAAGCATCCTTCGCACGTCTTTCGACATGCACTCAGGTCGAGCACCAAGGTTCCTGTATCTATACCGGTCCTCGTCCTTGTATGGTTTCACTATGGTATAATGCATGCCTACTGTTTATAAAAAAAAAGAGGTTTCTTTTTTTGAACATAATCAAAATTGACTTGAGTCTCTTTTTTTAGGACTTACATGAAGGCATGTTAAACATTAGTAGTCTTACCTTTGGATTGATAATTTTGTCTCCAAAATCTGGAGATGCAAAATAAATTCAGCAATACATGCCAATAGGTTTGCTAAATGTAAGTTTTAAAATTTTCACCAAAGTGGCAATTAATAGGATAACACAAGTGGCACAAAAAATTGTTAGCCCTTCTCATACATCAGTTCTCTCTAGTAGAAATATAATGGAGGATGCAGTCATTCTCCATGAAACTTTGCATGAGCTTCACAAGAAAAAGAAAAATGGAGTGATCTTCAAAATAGATTTTGAGAATGCTTATAATAAAGTGAGGTGGTACTTCCTGCTACAGACACTGAGGATGAAAGTTTTTCCCCAATTTGGTGTAGCTAGATTAAATCTTTTGTTCAATATGGGAATGTAAGGATTAAAATAAATGACGAGCAGGACCCTTACTTTCAAACAAGGAAAAGGCTTAGATATGGAGATCCTTTATCTCCAATTTTGTTCAATATTGTGGCCAATATGTTGGCATTTATACTAGAACGAGCAAAGGAGGATGGCCAAATTAAGTGTGTCATCCCACATTTGGTAGATGGGGGCAATTCTCCAATACGTAAATGACACTGTAATTTTCATGGACCACGATTTAGAAGATGCCAAAATTTCGAAACTGCTTCTATGTCCATTTGAACAACTTTCTGGTCTTAAAATTAATTTCCACAAAAGTGAAATTTTCTGCTTTGGCCAAATAAAAGAGGTTGAATCATCGTATTCTCATTTATTTGCTATAAGTTAGGATTGTTTCCTTTCAAATATTTAGGCATGCCGATGCACTATAGAAACCTATGCAACACAGAATGGAGAGCGGTGGAGAAAAGGTTTGAAAAAAAATTAAGTAGTTGGAAAGGAAAACTTCTTTCAGCGGGAGACCGTTTGGTACTGATTAATTCAGTGTTGCCAAGTTTGCCTATGTTCATGATGTCTTTTTTTGATGTCCCTAGAGGAGTCCTAAAAAATTGATTATTGTAGATCACTCTTCTTCTGGCAAAACGATCAACACAAGAAAAAAACACAGGCTAGCTAGATGGGAAATTCTATGCAAACCAAAGGATCAAGGTGGTTTGGGCATTCTTGATCTTGACACTCAGAACAAAAGCATGTTGGGTAAATGGATTTTAAAATTAGCAAATGAAGATGGAATTTGGCAGCAGTTATTGAGAAACAAATATCTTAGAAATAAGACTTGGTCGCAAGTAGAGAAAAGCTAGGAAACTCTCGATTTTGGAGTAGTCCAATGGGGGTAAAGAACCATGTCCTAAACCTGGGATCCTTTAAAAATGGGACCTAGGTAAGGTTCCGGAAAGACATCTGGTTAGACGGTGTAGCATTAGAACATCAATACCCCGCTTTGTTTAACATTGTGAGGAAGAAACGTGCAACAATGGCAGAAGTCGTTGGTTCAACCCCACTTAATGTGTCTTTTAGAAGATCACTTGTTGGGAACAAACTTTAGGATTGGGAACATCTTCTTGCTCGAATTTTGAATATAGACCTGGAGGAGGGTAACGATATTTTCAAATGGAACCTACACAAAAACGGATTTTCTTGGTGAGGTCTATGTACAGACATCTAGTCAACACTGGGGTTAGGGTATCGATGGAAACGTGCAAGGTTACCACTAAAGGTAAAATTTTTTATAGTATCTAAAGATAATTTGGCACGTCGTAACTGGCAAGGTGATAAATCTTGTTGTTTTTTTGTACGACTAAAACTATTCAACACCTCTTTTTTGAATGCAAACACGCTAAATTCTTTGGCATTCAATATATGACTTTTGAGATCCATCCACCAGAAAATATCCAACATTTTTTCACTAGTTGGGTGAAACAGGGAGGGCCGGAACAAGAGTCGATATTACTGAGGGGGAGCGGCAATGCTATTTTGGACTCTTTTGCTATCAAGAAATGATGTTGTTTTTAATAAATATACACCAAATTCTTTCTTATAGGTGCTATTCAGAGGAACGTACTGGCTTCGATTATGGGCCAAGTTGTAGCGAAGTGATGAGTCTAAGCAGAGGCTTCACCAAATC
Source organism: Paspalum notatum (assembly GCA_022530915.1). Taxonomy (NCBI): domain Eukaryota; kingdom Viridiplantae; phylum Streptophyta; class Magnoliopsida; order Poales; family Poaceae; genus Paspalum; species Paspalum notatum. The sequence goes on along the minus strand of CM039690.1, from coordinate 6,640,561 downwards.
TGCCGTAAACTAGAGACGGCGGCATGAAGTTGTCTCTTCGTTTGGGTGGCCTCACGTGGCTAGGATTTCCTTTCCTGTTTGATGGATGGTATTTTTGTTAAAACAGCGTAGAGTGAGCACTCTGTATTAATTTGGGTCTGATGATTCTCTCGAGAGATGAATCCAGAATCTTTGTCCATATTATCTAAAAAACACCCATCCATCTAGTCGACCTTGCTAGTATTAGCTAAACACTTTGTCTAAGACTGACGCCAGCAGGTGGGGTAAAACCCCCATCTATCTACTATTCTAACTATCTCTGTAAACAGTGTCGTTTTGTACTGTATCTTACCTTTTACCTCTACTGCTGGAGTCGGCCTAATACTTTGGTCATGCAACTAGCAAAAATCCGTCCAGGGGTCGGTGTGGCCGGTATAGATGCGTTGCTAGTGTTGCCGGAGTCTAGATCCCCAACGACCAGCAACGTGTCTCTTAGCAACGCCAGGCTCCAATCTGCTACTATGTCAATAGTGGTCAAAGTCACATCTTGGAACATCGCAGAAGGAAGGAAAAATAAATGAAAATATGAAGTATTACAGGAAAGTTCAAAGCATTGTGCTCATCAGCGAAGGTCCGCCTGCTACATCAGCAGATACACTTGTATCGCAGAGGGGTAGGTGAACAGTCGATTTGTCAGTACGACATACTACAAGAAAGTATGGGAGCACAAATGCACCCCGGGCTGCTAGAATCAGCCTAGGCTCTGTTTGCATACGATTAAAATCCGATTATGGACCATTCAACGCGAGAATCGGCCCTAAACGGCTCGTTTCTATCCAAAGCCCACTTACCTGGGAATCCAACTTCCAGTACAAAACCCTATTATCTCGTACGCGGCCCTTCGGCCTCCGCTCGCCCAACGCAAGTGATTTTCCCCATCCGCCTCGGTGCCGCTCGTCCGCCTCCACCGCTCGTCCATCTCCGCCACGCCCGAGCTCGTGCCGGCACCCAGAATTGCTGCCGTCGGGGTCATTCGTTGCCGGAGTTCGCCTCCCCCTCGTTCTCTCCGCCGGGGTCAGCCTACTCCGCGGGAGATTCGTCGTCCGCCGCCGAGAGCTACGTCGTCCGTCGCCTCCGTCTCCAAGCTGGCCTCGGCCTTGCTTCCCCCAGCGCCTCCTCCCACCGGCAGCTCGACCCGCCCGGCCAGCTACTCCTCCCGCAGGCATCCCGCAGCTGGAGGTCGCGACCGTAGCCGGCGTCCCCGCGCGGCCTCCCCTGCGTCCATGGAGGCTGTGGAGAGATGGGGATAATCAGGGGTTGCCAAACACATAGATTACGTGGAGAGCGGATTTTCTCAGCAACGAATTCCATGGAAAGTCTGCTCGTGAGATAAGCGAGATGGAGAGAAGCGAAACCAAACAGGGACAAGTCCAATGGATCTCCTATCCCCCATCTTTTATCGCTATTCTAACTATCCACATTCGAACCTACAGTATGTAACAGTGCCGTAACAGTGCATGAATCCCATTTTGAGGGCACTGCTGGACTTTTAGCCTAAACAGATGGGGGGCATGGGGGCGAGGTCCAGCTGGCTGGCCTTTTCAAGTAGTACTACATAGTACATACACATGTAACACATGATGACATGACGTTAACCATTGCTGATGCTGACCCAAACCAGTTTCCACCATACGCGTAGCTGCAGCCTGTACAAGTTTGGCGCTAGCTCCATCGATCAAGATCGATCGAGGCTGTCGTCCGCTGTCGCAGTAGGCAGTAGATCCTAGCTCTCTGTAAATCCATGGCGGCTTTGCACCGTGTCTGTGGCTCTGCCCTCTCCCTGCTAGTACAATATAGAGATAGAGTAGTGCTCCCAAGTTTCAACAAGCAATCCCGAGTGTTTTATGGGAACTCACGGGATTTTGGTGGTACCAATATTATCTACCACGGGCCGGCGGCGACGACTACGACGATACTACGGCGGTGGCAGGGCGTGGCCACACACGGACCACACCGGAGCAACGTCTCGTCCGCCGCCTCATCTTCAGAGGCAGAGCCCGTGGACAAGGAGGAGGCGTCATCTCCTCCATGGCAGAGGCAGCGGCAGACTTCTCCGGCGTCGTCGTGGGTAGAACGCTGGCTCCCAACGGCGGCGAGGCCCTATGCGATGCTCGCCCGTCTCCACAAGCCCGACGCCATCTGGTTCTACGCATGGCCCTGCATCTGGTATGCCCTTATGTCAGTAAACGTACATCACGTACTGTCGTAGCCTTAAATAATGTCATATTTAACCTTGGGTCAATTCATTGTCTAACAGATAAAAAACACTACTATCTTTGTTCACAAATGTACCCCGCGGTTGATTTTTTTCTTTCACAACTTCGTTCGTTCGTTTTTTAAAAAAAATATAATTTATCATTTATATTCTTGTGATTTGTTTTAACTAGTCAATCAACCCGTGCGAAAGGGTTAGAGTCTTAAATGTATTATGCGTCACAGTACAATATATATTTATATACTTAGTTTTTTATAATAACAAATCTTGCTACTTTATATGTATGCTTAGTTGATTTAGATAATTTTGATCGATTGCAAAAGTAGGTGACTTTAATATAATTTTAATGGGTTACTTTCATTATACTATCAGTCATAATAACTAAGGTGAATAATTTAAATATAAATTAAATGAGATATTTGGTATTATCCATCAAAATAGCAAATGTGAGCAATTAGGTATAAATGTAGGGTGTTATTTCATATTTTCTTTTATATTAGCAGAGTGAGTAATTAATATGTAGTTTTAGGGGGTTATTTAATATTATTTTGATAATGATAAAGGTGGATGATTATTTAGAAAACAGATCTAAATTGCTATTAAGATTCTAACCTATTAATTGATGATCGGGTGTTTTTTTATTATTTTGAGAAATTCTATGATTTTATTTTTTTTCTAGCGCATCTTTTGAGGATTGATGTAAAAATTTCAAAAAAAGTCTACAAAATATCTGTTTCGTGAAAATGTTTCTAACATCTTTAATGAAAAAAAAACAAAAACCGAAGGTAATGTCAAAATGGAAAAAATCTAAAAAAAAGAAGTCATTAAGAGTTGAACTTAAGACCTTTCGTAATGGCAGAGGTATGTAATTACTTAGAAAATAGATCTAATGAAAAAAATGGAGATATTTGCTTTCGTTGAGAGTTGAACTCAAGACCTTTCATAATGGTAGAGGTGGGTAATTACTTAAAAAATAGATCTAATGGCCGTTAATATTCCAATCTGTTAATTGATGGTCGGATGTTTCTGATTATTGTGAAAATTTCTAGGATTTCTCTTTTTTTCTAGCGCGCTTTGAAATTAGTGTTTTTTTTAGAACCTCTAATTAGTAATAGTAAGGATACTAAATATAGTTTGAGCAACCATGCTATACATCTGTGAATGGAGGTAGCGTAGATGACGGTTTAAAGGACTCAGAGGAAAACATCCTCTATTTTACTGGATAGTACCGTGTATACCCTCTTTTGTTGGAGGTGGCTACAATAAAATGTAGTTTGATTTTTCTTTCTAAAACATACTCTCGTATGAACATAAAACACGCTCTATCCCTATATATAGCAGCCTATAAAAGATTGGACCAATGTATATATTGTCACTCTGACTTACTGGTAGGAAATCCCAATCTATCTTTTAAAATTGTGGACGTGTGCTGCGAGAAGACGCTATTGTGTGGGGGGAAGGAGTGGGACAACAGAACTACAGAAGGCTAAGCCCCCTTATAAAAAAAAACCAGAGCCGCGCAAGGAAAGGAACCCAGCAGACCATCAACATTCAACCGTGGGGATGAAATTGCCATCAAAGTTGGCGGCTGTAGACCAGTATCGTGTTATCCCATTCCACATTGTCATGAACTCATCTTTCTACATATACAGCATTTAAATAGAAATTATTGGACCACTGCCGCTTGCTGCATGGCTGTCAGCGTCTTGTTTCCTAGGTCTTGCTTAATAAAGGTTTGTGTGCTTGTTGTTATGGGAGTGACTTATAATCTGTGTTTCTAGAATGTCCGTGGGTTGGGTGATAAGGGCAAGTGCGATAATGTGCTCGCAGAGCTTCTCTCCTCTTCACCTCACCTCATTCTCCTGCAAGAAACCAAGCTTACGGATCCTGACACTGAGAAAATCAGCTCCTTTCTTCCGCGTTCTCTTGATGCTCATCACTTTGTAAATGCTGAGGGTGCCTCGGGCGGCATCCTCACTGCGTGGTCTTCCAAGTTCTTCTCCTGCTTGCAGGTTTCTTCTGCTGCGCACTCCCTCACCATTCACCTGCAGTCCACTTCCTCTGCCCTACCCCTGGCTGTCACTAATATCTATGCTCTAGCAACTCCCCCTTTGCGTCTAGAGTTTCTTAGCACCTTGCGAGATTTAGCACCCGCACCCAACACTCCTTGGATCTTGTGTGGGGATTTCAATATGATCAGATATGCACATGAAAAAAACAATGGCAACTTCCGTGCCTCGGAGGCTAAAGCGTTCAACGATGTTGTCCACGATCTTGGCCTCCTTGAGCTCCCCCTTCTTGATCGACAATTTACTTGGTCCAATCGACGTGACGCCCCCACTTTGGAACGGCTCGACTGGGCGTTCTTTAATCTGGCTTGGGATGAGCTTTTGCCAAATACTACTCTCTCCTCTCTCACTAGGTCCACTTCAGATCATGTTCCTTTGAAGGTCTCTATCTGCACCTCGATCCCCAAAAGTAGGATCTTTCGCTTTGAAAATTCCTGGAAATCCAGGGTTGGTTTCCAGGACATGGTGGCTTCCTCCTGGGATTTGCATGACCCCCCCCTGTAGATTCTGCAGCGTCCTTGGCTCTGAGACTTAAACGAACAAGGGCACACGTGAAGAAATGGTGCCGAGCCACAGGTTCCTTCGCTCAGAGAGAGGCGGACTGCAAGCTGGTTATTCAATTCTTGGACCTAGTGGAGGAGCGCCGCGCTCTCTCACGCGGTGGGTTGGTGCTTCGTTGTGTGGTGGCCTTTGTCCTCTCTCGCGCTGTAGAGGAATAAATTTTACACTGGAGACAACGGAGCAAAGTGAAAGTGGCTCTGGAAGGTGATGAAAACAGCATGTTCTTCCATGCTTGTGCTTCTAATCGCCTGCGCCACAACAAAATCCAGATTCTAGAGCACGGGGGCGAGGCCTTGACTGCTCACTTGCCCAAAGAGCGAGTTCTCTTTGATTTTTACACTGCTCTCCTTGGCACGCAGAGGCAGTGCACTTGGAATTTTTGCCTCACTGATCTGTACCCGTCTGCTGTACCTGGCCTAAGTGCTTTAGATGAGTCCTTCACGCGGGAAGAGGTTTGCTCTGTTTTTAAACACATGGATCGCAATTCAAGTCCTGGGCCGGATGGCTTTGGGCCGAGCTTCTACCAATCCACTTGGGCCTGCACCGGGGCTGCTGTGCTCAAGCTGTTTGAATCCTTCCACTCCCGCCAAGCCGATCTTGAGAGGATCAACCGTTCCTACATTGTCCTGCTACCCAAAAAGGAAACGGCCCGTACCCCGATGCTTTTAGGCCAATCTGCTTGCAGAATTGCCCTATCAAAGCCATCACCAAGGCTCTTACTTCCAGGTTGCAGCCATTCATCCCTCTTCTGGTTGGAGGAGATCAAACGGGGTTAGTTAAGAAAAGGTGTATCGCTGAGAACTTCGCCTATGCGATGGATTTAGTACACTGTTGTCATGTCAGAAAAGCCCCGACGGTCCTACTGAAAATAGATTTCCACAAAGCTTTTGATTCAGTATGTTGGGACAGTTTGATCCTCACTCTGAAGTGCCGGGGATTTTCGGATCTTTGGTGCAACTGGATGTTAGACATCCTCAGTACTGGCAAGTCCGCCGTTCTTCTGAATGGGATTCCTGGTCCATGGATTAATTGCAGAAACAGGTTACGTCAAGGAGATCCCATTTCGCCTTACCTTTTCATCATAGTCGCAGATGTTCTCCTTCAGCTTCTCCATCACCGTGGCGCCCAGTGCCACCTTTCTTACCCCCTCATACCTGATGAACCTTGTCCCGTTCTTCAATACGCGGATGACACTCTTATCTTCCTCCGAGCTTCGGAGCCGGCGATGGTGTCCGTTAAAAATGGTCTTGATGACTTCGCTCTAGCTACTGGGTTGACCATAAACTACAGCAAAAACTACTTTCTTACCTATCTCCTTAGATGAAGACCATGCTCACAACTTGGCCTCTTGCCTTGACACTGCGGTTTCCTCCTTCCCGCAGCCGTACTTGGGGCTCCCTCTAACTCCCCACAAAGTGTCGGTCTCCGATTACTCCCCCTTAATTGCTTCTTGTGATAGATATCTTGCTGGCTGGAAGGCGACCCTGCTGAATCGTGCAGCCAGGCTGGTGCTAGCGGCAAGTGTTCTGAGCTCTTTACCTCTCCATTACATGTCAGCCTTGATCATTCCAAAAACAGTTATTAAAGCTATTGATAGGCGTCAACGGGCTTTCTTTTGGACAGGAGAAGACAAGTGCCATGGTTCCAAATGCCTGATCGCATGGGAGCATGTTTGCAAGGCTAAGAACCAGGGCGGGTTAGGGCTGAAAGATCTGGAAACTCAGAACCACTGTCTCCTTTTGAAATTCGTTGATAAAATTATGGGTGACAGCCCTGCCCCTTGGAAGGATTGGATTATTCGGAATACGATCACCGAGGGCGGTCTCTCTGCTTCTTCCCCTCCTTCCTTCCTTTGGTATATTCTTAATGAGGAGCTTGATCGCTATAGATCCTATACCTACGTCGTCTTGGGCAACGGCGAGTGTGCCTCTTTTGGTTAGACCAATGGTTGGAACCAGTCCCCTTAGCTGATACCTTTCCTGCTCTTTTTTCTCATGTTTGCGCGCCTAACCTTTCGGTGCAGTATGTTTTCCAGCATAACTTTGAATTGCGTTTATGCCCTCGTCTAACCAGTACGGCAGCGGCGGAGCACTCTTTGTTGTTGCAGCTTCTTGGCTAGGTGGAGCTCACGGACGTTCCGAACGAGAGGAGGATGAGGTCTACTGGGCGCCCTTTCAGCTCTAGGGGCGCTTACGCAGCCCTGGCACCGCAGTCCAGCATCGATGACAATGGGGTGAAGATTTGGAAACTAAAAATTCCTAACAAAGTTAAAGTGTTTGCGTGGTTATTCTTCAGGAATCGGCTAAGCACGCGTGAGAACCTCCATCACAAGAACGTACAGCCTGTTGCTTATTGCATCCGATGTGGTGCATGCATGGAGGACTGGATCCATGCTTTCGTTGAGTGCCCCTGCATAAATCTTGTCTGGCAAAAAATTGGAATCAATACTGATGGGATATCTGAACCAAAGGACCTGTGGTCGGCGACACCTCCTTCTAATCTCTGTTTCAGGACTTGGCCTGATATATTGGTCGCGCTTCTTTGGCGCCGGTGGGATACTAGAAACAACCACATTTTTAGATTTGAACCTTCTAGCGTGCGTGTAACCCTCTCTAGATTATCGGAGGATCTTCGTATTTGGCGTCGTCGCTTCCCCGTTGGTGAACGATTAGGGGTCGATGGCTGGCGTGAGCACCTTCTCGCTTGTAACTATAACTCTTTTGCTGCATCCGCCTTGGATGCCGTTTGAATGCATTCACAGGTGGGGCGTCGCCCCCCCCCCCCCGACGTTTTGATTCAAAAAAAAAAAAAAAAACTGCCGTTTCCATGTATATGACAAATCCATTTTGCTAAACCATGAGTTGTTAGCTATATATAATCACACGTCGAGAGTAATTTGTGTGTATAATCATTTTGATTCTGTTATTGATGATGAACTAGTATTGACTATTGAGCGCGGCTCTTCTCTTTAAATAACACATTTTATCTCTGTGTTGAAGAGAGCGAGGCTACAAACTTTACTTTGTTACTACAGGTCAATTGCAATAGCGGCGAAGGAAGCAGAGCTCCCAGACCTGAAAATGGTGGTGCTTTTTGGATTTGGATCGGTTGTCTTAAGGGGTTCTGCATGCACAGTGAATGATCTTCTTGATCGAGACATCGATAAGAAGGTCGTTTTTTAATTAGTTTACTTTCAGAGTGTTATTTTTTGTTATTGTAAGTACGATTTTCTTGCTTTACCTGTTAGCTAGTCAGATTTATTTACCTACTGGTACTAGTCAAGATTGTCGCGGTCATCAAACTAATCTGAGTACCTACAGTTAAACCGCTTTCTTATGAAATGTAGCTACCGGTGTTGCTTAACTTTACTCAGTGGAGCACGCAATGAGGTGATTACCTAATGAATTTTCTTAGGCAATTACAAGGCTTCTAACGAGCATGTTTTTCCTTGTAGGTTGAGCGAACAAAACACAGGCCTCTTGCATCAGGTGCTATAACCCTTTCTCAAGGATTTTCCTTCCTTGTATTCCAGGTTCTACTATGGTTCGGCTTTCTTCTTCAACTGAATAACCGTAGGTGTGTTGGACATAATCTTCCTTGCAAGTGTGACTCTGCATTCTTTTGCTGAAATTTTGTTAGCCTAGCTGGCCGATAAAGATATGTAAGCTGTGGACGGGAAACAGGATGATATTTCATCACTATTCTTAGGTCAATAAAAACAGATTATTATTTGTCGTCGGTGTTAATGAAAAATATCCCTTATTTGCGTCGAATTTATTTCATTGAATCATTTTCATTGGTGGATGATGAAAATTGCATTCTTCATCAGCATAAGTCTTTTTCCTCATAGCATGTGGTGAAAGCAACGAAGGTAGAGTAAGAAAAACACCATGCATACGAGGGATGGCTAGTGGCCAGTTTTTTAAATGAATTTGGACAATGACCAAATAAGTGACAAAATTTGACTGAAATATAAGCAAATACCAAATTGACTAAAATTTATCCAAACTCTGACATCGATGGCTTGAATCCCTACCTAGAGGTGTCAATAAGGTGCGAGTCACCGTAAAATAAACTAGATGAATTCCTCGCGCGTTGCTGCGGGAATTTGAGTGTTACCATATACATATACGCCACGTAACAGTATTGCATGCATCTAACCGTAGAGGATCCTTAGAAGTTATAAATAGATAGCTTAGTGGATGGTGATGTGGCATGCCACCAAGTGGACCTCTTTGATGATGTGGCTTCATGCATGTCTAGAGAAATTTTCTAGTGAAGTGTATCTATTTAGAGACAGAAGATCACTTAGCGAATGAGGTGAGACATAGGAAAAATATATGGCATTTAGTTAGGTGTGTCAACCTATATTTCTCTCGGTTCTTCATTTTCCCTAATAGTATCTCTAGTGGTAGGTACTTCACACATTAATTGTTTGTTCTTTACTACCTCCGCCATTCTAAATTATAGATGTTTGATTTTTTTAACACCAAATTTGATCCACTCATTTTATTCAAAAAAATTATAATTATCATTTATTTTTAATATAATTTAGTGTACCATATAATATACTTTAAGTGTGGATTGAATTTTCACAATTTTTTATAATTTTTTTGAATAAGACGAGAAAGTCAACCTTCATGTCAAAAAAAAAAAATCAAACAATCTATAATTTTAAACGTCGCACTAATATTCACATGTAAATTTTTTTTTCATTTTCTTGTTGCAGCCTTATTATGGGAGCTTCTTGGCTTGTCCTGTTTTTTACTTATCCCCTAATGAAGAGGCTCACATACTGGGTATGTATGAAACACAGTAAAACTTGAATTAAATGCATTCTGTTTATGTAGAATTCACAAACATGCCCTCTATTCTCCTTTAACAGCCTCAAGCATACCTTGGTTTCACCATCAACTTCGGAGTTTTCCTAGCATCTGCTGCCATCAAAGAAAACTTAGATTATGCAGTCATCCTTCCCATGTATTTTGCTGGCATATGTTGGACATTGGTATATGACACAATATATGCACATCAGGTACCAATATTGAATTTGATCTTATTTAATTTTTTGTAGTGTTCCTCTTGGAAACCATCTTTTGAGGTTCTTGTGTATGCATGCATTTCAGGACAAAAAGGATGACCTCAAAGCAGGAGTTAAGAGCACAGCCATAAGGTTTGGAGATAATACCAAGTACTGGCTTAGTGGCTTTGGTGTTGCTTGCATTAGCAGTTTAGCATTCACCGGCTACAATGCTCACCTAGGTTGGTGCTTAGCATCAGACATTAGTTATATCATCGATTCATCATGATTTCGTATTTGATTGACTACTTACCTTAAATGATTTGGAACAGCATGGGCCTACTATCCTTTTTTGGCAGCAGCCGCTGGACATTTAGCGTGGCAGGTTTCTACCGTCGACTTATCCAACAGATTCGATTGTAACAGGAAGTATGTGTCCTTACTTTGAATCTTTTTTATTTATTACTCCCTCCGTCCCAAAATACTTGTCACCTTCTTTGATTTCAGTGCACGGTAAATCGTTTGTCGTATTCAAAAAATATTTGCCAATTTTATTTTTTGCAATTGTGTTTGTAATCATATTATAAACGTAAGTATAATAAATAAATAATATTTATAAATATTTTTTGAACAAAACAAACGATTTACCGTGCACTGAAATCAGAAAAGACGACAAGTATTTTGGGACGGAGGGAGTAGTTACTTTCAGATCAATGAGGGTCTTTGTAGTTTATATTAGTATTATTATTAAGTGCTTAATTCTTGTTCTTGAATTCCTACTTTTGCAGGTTCGTGTCAAATAAGTGGTTCGGAGCATTTGTATTTGGTGGAATTTTGTTTGGGATGCTTGCATCGTGATAAACTAAGCATGTATGCTCAACGGCTCTTTTCATAGTTATCCATTCAATATTTAGCACGGCTAAAACCTAGAATAAGTTTATAGTTATTTTTTCTTGAAGGAGAGAATACATACGGACTTCATCAGAGAGTAAAAAGTATTTCAACCTTTGACCAACAATATCTCTAAAAGTATTTCAACCTTTGGCCAACAATATCTCTAAAAGAATTTTATTTTGAACTGAAAAAAGGTGACAAGCTTCACTATGAATCTAATAATATCTTTTTTTTACCTTGTCAATCATTATAAACTTTTTGCCATTCACAGTCAAAGTCAAAGTAAAAATATTTGACTTAGAATAAACCTAAATCTCTATCTAATATTAAAGCAAATAAGATTTTCTGGTCTTCTGACGTGTGGATCCCACCTGCCAGACTGCCATCGCTTCTTTCTACGTCTGTTCTAGCCATCGCATGTTCTTTCTTGATTCATCCTTGCGGACACCGGAACTCTACCAAAACAATTTGGTAAGATCCGAACTATACCTGCACCATACATGGCAACATCATTGATCCAACTCGGAGTTTTATTCGGAGTTGTATTCATACCTTATATCTAACATGTAGTTCCCCAAATAGAGAAATCCAGAACGCAATTGAGTCGGACATGAACTAAAATCAATAACAAACACGAGAGGGGGACTGATTTCTACTCCACAAATCCAAACCGATCACGTGTTCTACCACCAAAACCTAAGAAAAAATCACGAACCCGATCGCTGGAGAAGCAGAGCGACGTAGCGCCTCGACCCCTCGCGCTGCGAGTCAGAGTCTGCGGTGGCCGGCATGGCGTTTTGCCGCCCTCCTGTGCTCCAATGTGCAGCTGTCTATGGTCGCGCGTCCCTGGCCTCCGTTTACGGCCAACAGGATCGCAGGTGCAGCCGTCACCCGGCAGGGAGGCAGGCCGCAGCTGGAGGCCGGCAGGGAGGCAAGGTGCAGCTGACACAATTCGTAAACAGGAACAACGGAAGGCCCTAGAGCTGATCAAAGCCCATCGAGTTGGGCTTGGGGATGACAGATAAGGTTGCAGTGATTTGCAAGAAAGTGCTTTCTTTCTGTGTAAATTACACAATGATTTTTGTTGGTTATATTATAATTATATGTGTCGCACCTTCATCATGCAATGATCTGCATTGTCCTCATGCTATATGACCTACTTCAGAATGAGAACAACCTTGGCTAGATATTTGTATTTATCTAGAAAAATGGTTAAAGGGCGACAAAATTTCAATGCCATGCGGTATGAGTGAATTGCAAATTGCTATATCTATCTAACCTAATCCAGAAAGCGGTAGTGCTTCCGTAGTCTTTCGTCGCTAAATATGCCTACAGATGCGCCAATGAATACTCCATGAAGTGGATACAAAATCTACTCCCTCCATATTATACAATTTCTTTTAGATTTCGACTTAGATTCATTTATATTTTCATAAATGTGTTATGTACATAGGTCTAGATTTATCAACATATATCTAAACATGAATAGATAAAAAGAGAGCTAAAAGAGACTATAATCTACAACATAGATAGTATAAGAATATGAGTCATTAATCCTATTAAATGAATACTAATTTTATTCAGAAGTGAGAGCTTGATTATATTTGAAAACTTGTCATTAAATTCTCTAACATATATCATCGATTTATAATAAGATTGAAGATTAAACAATGCAAATTCTGTTAGAACATGATTTCTTAATTCACACCACGTCAAATATAAGCTTAGATTTTTTTGTCACATTTAGAAATGTATATATGCATATTCTAATATGATGATGCATAGCTCTTTTTCTGTTGTAACAACGGGCATTTTGCTAGTATAGCTATATTTTGGGACAGGGGACTATGCTTGTAAGTTTGAAATTTAAATTGTAAGCTCTAGGTTAATAATGATTCGTCACCGCTATGTGATTATAGCATCGCAGGCTAATAGGAAACTATTGCTAATTCACCCTAATTGGAATTTGGTTCACCAAATTACAATTGATTGGAGCTGTACATCTCACATAAATCTAGAAAATTCAAAAGGGAAAAGAACAAAACTACTGCAACGACCAAGACAAACTAATTTTGCTCCTTTCCTTTGTTGAACACATACTAAAGAAGGGGTATGAATGATCTACCAATAAATAAAACATATCACCACCAATTTCTTAAAGGATATTGCAATTTTTAGGATTTTTTTTGAAAGGACAGGAGCTATGCCTAATCAATTAAGAGGATAGAAAAAAGAGCACAGAACACTCACAAAGATCTAAAACACATGTCCACAAGAGGAAGGAAACCCTAATATTTTGAAAAAACTAGGGAACAAAAAACAACATTAAGAGCAATAGAACAGAAGAAATTAAAACTCAACGATCCAGGAAACAACTTGGGCAAGATCACGCTCTTCTGAGTTGAAGATCCTTGCATTCCTTTCCTTCCATTGTCCACCAAAACTGAAGCAGGAGGCTGACTCAGTGACTCTCGATCTGGTCAGAATGGTAGAGCAATGTGCCTGTTCCATGAAGTTCTTCTCAAGCGTAGGAAAGTTCAGAGTAGATGGCAGGCCTAGATGGTCCAGTGATGATGGAACTCTTGTCCACACCTCCCTTGTGAATAAATAGCTTGAGAGGAGACGATGACTAGTGTCAAACTCTGTATTGCAAAGGCAACAACAGTCCTGGTGAGGCAAGCCCTTCTGAGCATGGAGGTGGGCTGCATATATTAATCCCACCTAGGGGCCGACTGCTGTGCAAGCGGAGCCGTTGTGCAAGCGTGCAATCAGCCGCTTTGATGCACACGATAGCCATCCAACGTTGTCTCGGATTTTTGCACATAACCCCCAACTCTCTCATCTCACGTGCAAACTAAAAAGGCTAATTACCCCCCTAATCAGGTGAAAGAGAAGCGACGATCTGGTTCTTGGCACCCTGGATCTGCCCTGGATCTGCGCCTCTTCCTGCCCGGCTGCCCCAGCGCTGACGACGCCGGCGCCGGGACGATGCCGTTGCGCTTCGTCTCGAACAGGCTCGTCCACGCCTTGGCGTGAGCCTGCGCCGTGGCGTTCTGCACCATGCGCAGCTGCGTCAGCCACACGGCCGGGTGCCTGGACATGAGCGACGGCAGCGTCAGGGCCTCGCGGTCGTCCGCGCCGCTGATGAACACCACCGCCTTGTGGAACGGGAGCAGAACCAACGTAGCCATCGTGTCCTCCGCGCAGATGCACACGTCGCATTGCATGTCCTAGAATGACGACAGCGCCAGCAGCTGACGCACCTTGATGCACAGACGCAGTGCCGGACTCCGACTGGTACGCGTCCAGCTTGACAGCTTCTCGCCGATGAGCCTGCGGGCCGTGAAGCTCCACGACGATGTGCTGCAGCCCCATGAGCCGCCACTTGGCCATGGCCACTGCACGCTGAGGCGCGCTCATGACGCGATGCCCGTCCCCACCATCGGCGTCACAGCCACGTTGAGGGCCGCCATGAAGATGATGGCCATGAACGACTTGTCTATGATGATGCCGACGACGCGAATACTTCCTGATTGGCCGAGGGCTGGGCAAAATCATGAGATAGAAGCGTTGTGGGTTATGTGCAAAAGTTCGAGACACCGTTGGATGGCTATCGTGTGTATCAAAATGGCTGCTTGCATGCTTGCACGATGACCCCGCTTGCACAGCAGTCGCGCCCTCCTCCTATCTAATAGCACGCCACGGTCTAGCCAAAGAATTTACACTTAGGTTCAGCATGGGCCCTCCAGAGCAGATTGTACCAAGGAACCTTGCATCACAGGCATTGTCATCGGCGTGACTGCATGTGTGTCCTGTAAGCCTAGAGGATCAGGTTAGTTAGTCAGTTAGTCCTTGGCTCCTGCATGTAATGCATGCACTCCTATAACTCCTGGTTTATTAGATCGAGCCAACCGCCAACGCTCTCCCAGTTTTGTAGTATCGAGCTAACTCTCTCCCTTGCGTCTCTGTATTATGTACACCTGATCAGCAGTAAAGATTTTGAACTTTCCAGCCTATTGTTTTTCTCTTTTTAGAAACACACTACGAATGCAGACGTTGACACACACGTATACCTTATACCTCTATAAGCACCTCTGAAAAACACTAGACCGGCATATTTCAAGATTGATGAAGTCAATGCAGGCACCTCGTTGTCGACGGGAATGTCGCGTACCACTGAATGAACAAAACCGTTAAATTCTGAAATAATTCACTCTCAGCGGAAATCAAACTCAAAATCTCAGGTGTCGCTTGAGCTGCTGCAACCACTAGGCTAGAGGCCCTTTGGCGGCTACTGTTTTCCTAAGTGTACATTCGCAATGTCCAGTTCACAATCGCTCGCGCGAGCGGAAACGAGCGACCGACGCAGGCAGCGTGCGGGCGTTGGGAGCAGGTGGGGCCCAAGGGGGTACAACGCGCATTGGACCACGTGCGAGGGCGGGAGCAATTGGCGCCCAAGCGGTACAGCCCCCGCGGAGTCCGCAATCGATCTGCTCGGCTCCCTAGTAAGTTTTTTTTTTCATTTGCCGTTTACTCTATAATTATATAAAAATAACTTATATTCCATATATATAATTACAACAAAAAATCATGATCCTAATTTTTCTTCTACGTTTGAATAATGAAAACATAACTTTTCACGATAATTTTACGAAAGCATAACTTATCACGATAATTTTATGTAAGCTTAACTTATCACAATATTCTATGAAAATATAACTTATCAGGATAATTTTATGGAAACATAATTTTTTTCTCCTTTTTGCTTTTCTCTCTTTTCTTACGATAAATTTTATGGAAATTATCAGGATAATTTTACGTAACCGTAATTTATCACGATAACTTTATGTAAACATAATTTATCACGATATTCTATGGAAACATAATTTATCAAGATAACTTACAGGATAACTTTATGAAAACTTAAATTATCATGATAATTTTATATAAGCATAACTTATCTAGATAATTTTACGGAAACATAACTTTTTTTTTGTTTTTTTTTACGATAAATTTATGGCAACATAAATTGTCAGGATAACTTTACGGTAGCATAACTTATCACGATATTTTATAAAAACATAATTTATCATGATAACTTTATGAAAGCATATATAACTTATCACGATAATTTTATGGAAGCATAACTTATCACAATATTCTATGATCATAACTTTCCTTCCCGCGTATTTAAAATTACACCAAAAAATTATGATCATAACTTTCATTCTCCGTGTATCTAAAATTATATTAAAAAGTTATGATCATAATTTTTGTACCACGTATATCTAAAAATTTATGTAGCAAAAGTAGTCTAATTTTGTTTTCCGTGTGGCCGAGTCAGCACGTGCCGCGGGAAGAGAAAAAAAAGGGCCGCGCGAGCCATTCAGCCATCCATCTGCGAGCCGTCGTGGTGCACGTGGCCTCAAAAAAAAGTCAGAGAGCGCGGGGACCAGGCTGGGGCGCGGGGACCATCGCTCACGCGATTCGTTCTGAGCGAGCGTTCGCTATTTAGTCTCCTCCGTGTACATTGTGGAAGCCAACTGGGCCGTGCGCTTGAAGTTGGAATGTTGGGCTCATCTATGGAAACCGTGAGAGTCTCGCGTTTTTTTATTTATATATTTATTTTATTTTGTTTTTACAAAAATATATTACGGTTATAAAAATTTACGGGAATGTACCCCTGGCGCTCCGACCCCGGGCGCCAGGGTCCTGGCCCGGCCCACCCGCGTCCCTGGCGCCCGGGGTCGGGGCGCCAGGGGTCGGCCCGCGGCGGAGGGCGGGGGCGGGGGGCGGCCGGCGGCCGGGGCCGAGGCGCCCGGCGGGGGGCGGGGGGCGGGCGGCGGCCGGGGCCGGGGCGCCCGGCGGCGGGGCGGGCGGCGGCGGGGCGGGGGCCTGGCGCCCGGGGGCGGGGCGGCAGGCCCCCCCTTGGATATATAAGCCGCGCGCTGCGGGACGGCACCGTACACAGCCATTCGCACCTTTCGCTCTCGGTCGCACGCAGAGAAAGCGAGAGAGAAGGGAAGAGGAAAGGAGAGGAGAGGTAGACAGCGAAGCTCTGCAGAAATTTGACGGTAAATATTTTATTGGCTTTGTATTTTGTATCATTTAATGTTATGATGTTATTAAGTGTAGATATGAATTGTATAGTATTTGTAGAAAATAGAATTTAGAGTACAATATACAATGTATTTCACTATATCTGTACGTATGCTATTGTCATTTAAGTAGATAAACCAGTGTACTGTATTTCATCAGATCTAAAAGTTATGATAGTAGTACTGGTAGATGTGGCATATTTTATTAACTGTAGTACTGTGTTTCATTAGATATGCTATAAGTAGTAATTTAAGGACATTATTAGTGTCATTTAAATAGATAACTAGTTTATTTTATAGTGGTATTATTATTTACCAGTAGTATTTAGGTATATATTCGTTATTAGTGAAAACTGATTAGTTGGATATGTTGGCAGATATGTCAACTAAGCTGCAGTTTGAAATATACTATGGCGAAGGCAGTATAGTTCAAGATCCATATGGAGTAACACTGAACGGGTTCAGTCGTATGTTCAAGGGTATAGATAGACCCTGGGATAAAACATTTGGTGCCGTGCACAGTTGGCTAGAGCGTGGGTTCAAAGTGAACACAGAAACACATATGGTCACTGTCCAAACTCTCGTGACATGGGCAAATGAAAGTGTTTTCTGAGAGTTGATGTTGATTCGCAACACATCAGATTGGAAGATGTACATGAGTATGGCTATTCATCGTGGGTGGCCTCTTGTTATGCTTGTCCAGATCCTTCCAAAGGTCGTTAGTCCATCCGAAGGCGATGAGCGTTACGACAACACCCATGGTGGAATGTATGAACAACAAGGGGTGGAAGAGGGCGAAGGAAATGCCGACGAGGACCATGGTAATCAGGAAGAGGCGCAGGGACACGCAGATGAAGAGCATGATAATCAGGAAGATGCGGAAGCACAGGCAGGTGAAGACCATGTTAATCAGGAAGAGGTGGCGCAAGGACAGGCAGATGAGGGGGAGAGGATACCCAGCATTGTGCAGCAAATGCAGAATGAAGATGAGGAGTTTTCGCAGGTGCAGGAAGATGGTGAAGGTTCTGATGAGGACGAGGACTACCCAATACCATCACAGTGGAGAGAACACGGATTCGGTAATCCTGTTGTACATGATGCTAGGCAGCAGGAGTGGGAGTACAGACAAAACGAGGTAGTTCAAGGTGCAAGATATGCTTCCAGTGAACAACTAAAGGAAGCAGTAAAGCTATGGTCACTATCTCTTAAGAAGGAATTCAGAGTAGTGAAATCTAGCCCCCATGTCTATGATGTCTGTTGTATGAAGGATGGTTGTCCATGGCGGGTTCATGCCTTCAAGGGTATTATGAAAAACCATTGGAAAGTTTCAATTGTTACAGAGCATACTTGTTTGGAGAGAGAGGTGGCAAAATGCAATAGAAATTTGACCTCTGCTTTCGTAGCCAATGAAATGTATGGTCTGATTCTGGATAATCCACATTATGAGCCAAAACAGATAATCGTACAGATTGAGCGGATTTACAATTACACCATAAGTTATGCCAAGGCATGGAGGGCAAAACAGAAGGTGTTTGAGATGAGGTTTGGCACATACAAGGATTCATATGACAATTTGCCTCGTATGCTTGCCACAATAGTTCAGAGAAACCCTGAAAGCTATTACGATGTTAAGCAATTTCCAAACCCTGAAGGAGGTCCAAGCATCGTGCAACGAGTTTTCTGTTGTCTTGGTCCATGTGTCAGGGCATTTCAATATTGTCGGCCAATACTTTGTATTGATGGTACTTTCTTGACAGGCCAGTATAAGGGCACGATACTGACAGCAATCGGGATCGATGGTAACAATCAGGTTCTACCCGTTGCATTTGCTTTTGTTGAGGGTGAGAATACCGATAGTTGGTATTGGTTCTTGGAACGTGTAAAGAATCAAGTGGTTTCTTCACGGTCTGATATTTGTCTAATCAGTGATAGGCATTCAGGAATATTGGAAGTAATAGACAAACTCAAAATGGAAACGGTGCAGCTCACCCCTTGTGGCCTGATGTGCACAGTAGATGGTGCATGAGGCATCTAACTGCAAACTTCCATGATCATTTTAAGAACAAAGAGCTAACAGACATGTTCAAGCGGTTGTGTTACTAGAATCAGCAACGGAAGTTCAATGCTCTATGGAAATTGCTAGATGAGCTAACCGCAAAGCAAGTTGCTGAGTCAAGTTCAAGCACAAGTACAAGGACGGCGAAACCATTTTCACAATGGATTCAAGATAAACCGAAGGAGAAATGGGCTTTGCTGTATGATACGAACGGTAGACGTTATGGAATAATGACAACAAACATTGCAGAGTCGTACAATATGGTGATGCGTGGTTTGAGGGGCCTTCCACTAGTTGGTTGCGTTGAATTCATCATGTACGGCTGTGCAAAGTACTTTAGGGAACGTTACATGGATATAAGTGCAGACTTGACCAATCCATCAGTGTTGTTTGGAAAATGGATAACAGAATACATGAAAACAAAGATGGATAAGGCCCAGAAGCATAATGTCGTTAGTATGGGCACAAGGGAGCACATGTTTGAGGTTGCATGCAAGGACAGAAGTCGTCGTGGTGTGCGAAGAGAGAGGACAGTGCAGGAATGCCTCATTGGCAATAATGGCATCATTCACTGCTCCTGCTTTAAGCCACAGTTGTTACACTTGCAATGCTCGCATGTTCTTGCGGCTTGTAGAGAGGTTAGTGTAGATCCTACGACTTTTGTCTCATTATATTATAAAAAAGAGACAATTGCAGCAACCTGGGAGCAAGAGCTTTATGGATACGGCATGGTGCGAACATATACCGAACCAAATATGCCGAAATGGTATATTCCAGATCCATCGATGAAGATTTCACATAAAGGACGTCGCAAGACACGTCGCATTCGTAATGGTATGGATGAGGCGGAGGCAGAAAAGCGGCCCAAACAGTGCACTCAGTGTGGTGCAGTGGGTCACAACTACAAAAAATGTCCTCAAAATGCTGTTCCTGGAGCTGCCGAGGCGGGACCATCAGGAAATGCAACAGATGGAGCGCCGCCTTCTTTTGAGATGACCTCCTCGAGTCGTACTAGACCACGGCGGTCGGTGTCTACCCGATCGGGCGTAGTTTAAGTATGTATGCTATTATTGTAGCCTATTATTATTTCTATTACTTGTATAATTTCTTTTATTTCTATAGATATTATTTCTAACCCTATTATCATTTCAATGTATGACATATTTAGGTATGGCTGCGGGGTTACCGACGCCTGAGCTGCTTGACGCCGATATTGACTCGGCCCACCGTTCATACTTGAGTACCGTAAAGCACAGACGGCTTCGGACGTTCCAGTGCCGTCCTCCTGCTGAGTACCTTTACCTCGACAACCGTTGGCTGAGAAGGTACTTTATTTTTGGTTGTACCTGTTTTTCATCATTTCTGTTTGCCATTCTCACGGATTCGTCTGTTGTATTTGTCTTTCAGGTTGCACAGTGCGGGCCTCTTTACTTTGGCTCGTCTAGTTGAGGATGGTCCTGTCGGTCGAGATGGCCGCGATAGGCCCCGAATGGTGATTGATCCCTGTCTCATCACGGCCTTAATTGACAGATGGAGGCCCGAGACTCACATTCCACCTCCCATGCGGAGAGATGACATCGACCCTACAGGACGTCTCCTACCTGCTTGGTCTTCCAATAGTAGGGGAGACGGTCGGGCCCCGTCTGATTGGGCGGACATGGATGGAGGATCTTGAGGTACGGTTCGCTGCTTTTGACCGTCTAGACCATCTTGGTGCATTGGAGGCGCACCCCAGTACTCGGGGTCCGAGCAAGAAGTGGTTGTTGCAGTTTCAGGTACGTTGTCTAACGTATTTGGTACTTGTTATTTATCATTACTTGAGCACATCTGGATTGTTGACTTATCATAATTTCCATTTTTTATGTAGGCAACTAACCTCCATCCAGACGCAGACGATGAGAGTGTCAGCCGGTCTTTTGAGGCCTATCTGTTGTGGCTGTTTGGGTTCATAATGTTCAAGAATGGCCATGGGAACACTGTCGACAAGATCCTCATGCCGTACGCGCGAGAGATAGCAGATGCAGACGAAGACCAGGTTCCCACTTGGAGCTGGGGTTCAGCCGTCCTCGCCGCGACGTACCGCGGTCTTTGTGATGCATGTATCAAGGACGATGACAGGGCCAGGTTTCAGGGCTGCGCGCTACTACTGCAGTTGTGGTCTTACGAGCGATTGGCCGTCGGTCGACCTATCGTGGACCACAGGCCCTACGAGTTGCAGTATTACGGGGACCTTGAGGACGACCGGCCAACTATGGGCACTCTTTGGGTGTGCCCACGCGAGGTACTTTCTTTTCAACGCCATTTGCGGTTAATTTAATATGTCATTCAACATCTTTCGAACTGACACATGTGTCGTACTTGTTGCAGAGAACTTGGGCAAACGAGCAAGCAAGACGTACATATCCCAACTTTGTCGCTGAGCTCGATCGGTTAAAGGCCGATGATATTGTATGGGAACCATACAGTCCGCAAGCTGTCGCCACCCGTGCTCCTTACGGGTTGTCATCTTGGTGCACTTCGAACTCCGGATTATGGCTTACGAAGAGCTGTTTGGTGTATGATATCTATGTCGAGGCACACTGCCCCGATAGAGTTATGCGACAGTTCGGATACCAACAGCCCTTCCCAATACCACGTGTACTTGACCGGATTTCACGGGGCGACCACAGGTACTTCACAATTCACAAAATTTTAGACTTCAAAAGTAAAGTATTTCACAGTGTCACTGAACACGTCATATTCCAATGCAGGTTGAGCAGGCTTGGCTAACCTTGTTCGTCCACTTGGGTACAGAAGCTAAAGCCCTACGTGGATGCATGGGACGAAGCAGATGAGGACGTGTTCGAGCCCATTGGTGACCACACAGATGAATGGTATCAACATTTCCTGACGTGGTACCAGGCTCGCACTAGGATTCGGGTCACATATGCCGAGACTCAGCAGGTGGCACACGAGGCAACGTCGACGGATACATATGCCCGCCATAGGGATGAGGCCCTTGCAGGAGCAGTAAGTCAATATTTTAATTTTCTCTTTCAATATACGACACTACCAAATATACCACAAACTCTGTGTTTTCAGATTGTTGACGCAAGATATTGACTAAAATTATGCTCTATTTTTATATGATTTTATATATTTTCAGGGATTAATATTATGATTTAGTCTTGTTTTGCTAACAAATAACCCCGTTTTCGAGAATGCTCTTTGTTTTTGTGCAATATTAATTTTTGCAGGAAAATAGGGTATAAATGTGATATTTTGAGGATTTCTCGAAGAAAGGATTATGCTACAAGTCCAAGGAGGAGAGATGATTAATTAAAAGAGAGCAATTAAAGGCCCAAACCCATTATGGAGAAGATTCCAGAAGCTAAAGATTGTTTGGATATGAAGAATATGAAGATAAGGAAGGTTTATCAAGAGTCCAATCCAAACTCCAAATAAATCGCGAGATATTCTCGGATTTCAGGACAGCAGCAGCTTGTCGGCCAATTTCGGAGACCTTAACGACGTCAAATGAAGAAAGTTTGAATACCAAAGTTGTAGATATTTTCGAGCTCTACAATTTAGAGTCAGAGTTTGCCTTATTTGGACTTCAGATGAGGAAGTTATGGTCGAATTACTAAAAGCTGCAGAATATGGAAAGGTGATTTCGGGAAGGACTCTATCAATGACTTCATCTCCAAGCAAGGAAATATATGGACGTCCTGGACTCTTTTGGAAACTTATATATACTTGGAAATAAGTGTTTTAGGTATTTTAGGACTCTTAGAACCGACCTATTAGTTTCCATGTATAGGGGACTCTCCGGAGTATAAATATATGGCCTCCCAAGGGGAGAGGCATTATTGTCCACCGCAAATTCATTGTAAGCCGAGAGTCTAGGGCAGAAGTCGGGGGCCAAAGGCGTTCAACTCGGCGAAAGGCGCATCTCGGCGAAAGGAGGAAGCAAGAGGAGACAGGAGGGGGGCTGGTCGGCCGACCCCTAGGGGTCTGGTCGGCCGACCCAGGCCCTCCCGAGGGTTGTTCGAGTTCATCTTCTGTCGAGTTCTTCGTCGAGTTCATCCCGACGATTGTGCTTCAACTTCGTGATGTATCTCGAATAATTTCTCGTACTTCTTATGCTACTTTGATGAAACCTTGATGATTTGATCAATAAAGTTTGTCTTTTAGACTTAGCTTCTTGTTTATGCATGATTTATGATCCATATCTTTGCAATGCTTAATTCCGACATGTTTATATCTGGCCAGATAATAAGCTTAGCATGTTCTTTTAGTAGATCTTTTTACTTTAATTAGTTGATTGAATCTACTCATGCTTAGAGATGGTTAAGGTTTGCTAGTTCGTCGATTAACTGGTTCTAGTGACAGTAGGGCTGGAGAAAGGTTCTAGTAAGCTTTTGACATTCATGATCATGCTTAATCTTTGCTTTATGTTTAGATTTTATCTCAAGGTGGTTCTTAGTACATAGGTTGTTTGTCTCATATCTCTTGTGGATCCTTTTACCACGTTAAACCATATCAATCTCGTTTATAGCTTAATACTTGTTCTATCATTTTATGCTATAGTTTGGATCTCGTTTAGACCTTAATTAGAGTATAATTAGAGCATAATTAGAAGTATTATTAGAGTAGTTCTAATCCCTTTTTAAGCTTGTTTAGATTTATTAGAACTAGCTAGTAATTAAGTTAATATTAGATTAATAATATCCTAAGCATAATTATCCTTGGATTGACAAACCCAAGATACTCATCCTGGGGAAAAGCTACCACGATACTGTGCGCTTGCAGTATAAGGTTTGACGCGCTTAAGTGCCGTCAACACAGATGCAGATATACTGCCAGCTACAGTCCCATGCCCACTCGGCATTGACACGGGTACAGGGCGGCAATCCTTTTTCCATGACCGAGCAGTTGGAGGGGTTGACCAGGGCAAACGAAGGTTTTCTTTCCATGATGCAGGCATGGGGGTATCCCCTCGCATGGAAGTTGCCCCCGTCCAACAGCCACCAGCTCCTCCACACCAAACAGGTAACTCAAACTTTTGTATTACTTACAGTAAAAGGACATGTATTGTTTCATGTCTCATTCTTTGTTTGTGTTACAGCGCCCTCATGGCCATACCCATCGATGGACGCTTCATCCACGTCGTACATGCCGATGGGTCCTCCACCAATGTCGTTCCCACATATGGGTACTCCATCTTTGCAGCCGATGGGTCCTCCTGCGTTCACGCCGATCTATCCACAGGCAACAGGTTTTATTAAATAAGTCTTTGTTTGGTTCTGTGTTTCCAGTCGCACCTAAACTTGTCTTGACGAACGCATAATATTTTTTCGTAGGATTTAACATGTCTGCTGGCGCGGGCCCTTCGCACACACAGAGCATTTATATGGGAACTAACATCAATGACAATGAAGCGTTCTCCTTCTCTGATATTGATAGCGATGGTGGAGGGGACCGGCACGATATCCTTGGAGCATCCCAGTTGGACGGTGCTTCCCTGTTTGCGACATAGGAGGCCACACATACCCCTCTTGTCCAGCAACGTCCAGAGCGAGTGGCGAGGTCTCCTGACCATCATACCTACTCCACAGATCACGTGCGTGCGCAACAGAGGGCGAGGCAGCGGCGTCGTAGGGGTGGCTAGCAGGTTTTTTTTGCAATTGGAACTATGGCTTGGATTGTAACAATTCTAATGGACTTTGGACTACGTACGTCTCATTTTAATGGACTTTATACTATGCATTGCATTGTATGTGTGGATTTTTCACATGAATTATGTGTTTAGTGTTGTATTTGTCATTGCTCTGTGAGGTTACATATATGTTATGCAATATATACTGTCAATATGGATATAATTAGGGGAAACTCTGCCAAAATTTTTAATTTTTCGTTTTTTAATTCGAAATGCCTTTCTATTCGGAATATTCTAAAACCGCGAAATTTCGCTCTAAAAAAATCGCCGTCATTCCAAAGTAAAAGTGAAGAAAAATCCAAAACGACCTAAATACTGAAAGCAAAGATTTTCGAAAACTAAGAATTCTAATAATTTCGAAAGCTAACAATTTCAAAACTACTTTAAAAAACTAACGATTCTGAACCTCCGAAAACTAACAATTCCGAGAGATTCTGCCTTCAAACAATTCCGAACAATTCTGCCTTCAAACAATTCCGAACAATGCAAGGCGTCGGAACAATGAACAATGCAGACCGTAGGAACAATAACAATAGGCGTCGGAACAATGCAGACCGTCGGAACATTTCGGAACAATGAACAATGCAGACCGTAGAAACAATAACAATGGAACGTCGGAACGCGGCGCAAACGATAATAATGGCAGGCAAACAGGAACAATGGGCCCCTGGCGCCCCGGTCTCGGGCGCCAGGCCCGGGCCCCTAGCGCCCCGACCCCGGGAGCCAGGGACGCGGGTGGGCCGGGCCAGGACCCTGGCGCCCGGGGTCGGGGCGCCAGGGGTACATTCCCGTAAATTTTTATAGCCGTAATATATTTTTATAAAAACGAAATAAAATAAATATATAAATAAAAAAACGCCGCACTGTGACGTAGGCTTATGTTCACCTTTAAACTGGGCCCTGTGGGATTATGGTCTGGGCCGAAATGACAAATAGGCCAGTGCTCAAATTTCAAACACCCAAGCAGCCAAGCTGATCCCGAGCAGCACGGCGTTTCCTACTCGTGCGTTAGGGCATTGTTGGGAATGACCTCAAGGTCTTCTTTAGTTTTTTTTTTTATTCTTGTGCGGGAGTTTTATACGTTCAGTATATCCTCAAGTAACATATAACCCTCGGAAAATAAAGAAGTATCATTACGCAATAGATGGACTGAGCATACTGAGTCCGCTGATTCCCACACGATCATGGCACGTTCATTTTGGAGACATGACAAAAGATAAAGGAAATAAATGCTTCCTCACCTGGACAATGCAAGCACGTCATCTAACGGAAGGAGAGCTTTGAATTTTGCCGTGGCCAGGAGGACCGTGTGTGGAGAAGAACGTGACATGCGTGTCCATGTCCTCATCAGGTAACATTATCTAGGGTTCTTTTGTTACCATACAAAGGTACACACCAAAGCAAAGATATTGGCCGTGTATAAACTTTGCCGTGCCCACATGCCGCGTGAAGCCCATGCTGAATCTGCAAAAGCTTGCACTTTGTTTTCCCAGGACCGCCAACACGCGCGGAGACGTTATCACACAACACGCATGCATGTTTTCAGCTAAGCCAGGGCCACTGGGAACCTTCCTCAGGCCTCATCTTGAGCCTATCTCACCCACAACCCCTCAATCATCAAAGTAACATGCATGCATATGCCGTTTGAGCAATCAGAACCTATACATATATGATTTCTAGTAATTATTATCCGTTCTACGTAATCCAGTATTTATACTAACAAGCTCTGTAAAATCGTCCAAACCTTTCTTTTATGAAAAGATTGCAGTTGGTCTTAAGGTGTCAACATGTCCCACATAAAAATTATATACAGTCCTATATTCGAGAAAAATCCCTGCAAAATTATAATATGAGAAATCCTTGTGAGGAAGAGAGTTGTTCGCTAGCAATTTTTTCATCTCCCAGTCCTTAGCTCATTTTAGAGAATCACAGGGGTTCACTCTGATCTCAGAAAATTATTATTTGCCAAAACACCCGGTACGGTGTTAAGCTCCACCAGCGCTGCCCGCCGCCTCCCATGATGTGCTCGTGCTCCCTTCCTTCTCTTGGTCCACAATCTTTGTAAGATTAGGCTTGCCAAGACTGACAGGGCCAAACATTTCTTCCAAAATTTTCATACCGTTTCTTTAGAGAATTTATTTTTTCATATTGTCAGACTTTCTCGTTGATTGCTCTAAAGTTACAAAGCTTGATTATTGAAATAGATGCACGCCTTATATTTAAACGTAATACTTGGTGTGTTTTTTTTAAAAAAAAAAGTTTTCCTCACTTCTGCGATTTTCCAAGATGTGACTTTGACCACTATGCTTTTATGCATACCTATATATAATAATGCCTGTAATAATGCTTATTACTTGGGAGAAGCTGCAGTGTAGGCGCTGCAAGTTGGCGAGAGTGGGGACAGGGAGAGTGAGCAGGGATGGAAGAGGCGCATGATATCTATCTGGTCCCTCTGATCTGCAGAGACGACCTCATCACGCCCCATGCGTACAACACATCTTCCATTCAGTTGCCAGTACGTCGCCCAGTCCCCACCGCCACGACGAGACCGACGACGAAACGACAAGACCACTAGATCACCATGCTAGCTATATTAGACCATCCCCAACCGGTTGGGTATATGGATTGCCCATAACACTGTTTGACACTGTTTGGCACTGTAGCGCTACTGTACACAGAGATGGATAGTTAAAATAGTGGATGAATAGGGATAGACAAAACTTTTACTCAGGCTGTTGGGGATAGCCTTAGTACACGATATATACACTACTGGCGTGTGCGGGGACCCGACCCTGATAAATGCAGAGCCGGCGGGCGCAGATGGAGAGCTAGCCCACGCCGGCAAGGCAAGGCAACGCAAGCGCGCCCACCCCCACCTGACGGTCGACGGCGACGTCGTCGTCGTCCTTGATTAATTGGCACACGATGTTCAGGTGGTGTCGTCGCCGGCCGGCGGCCGCCGGAGGCCAGCGGCCAAGCAAGCCACGCATGTACTACGACAGGACAGGCCCCCAACGACCCCAATTGGCGCGAATTATTCGCACGCTTTTTGGATGGATCCGTCTCATCTACTGGCTCCTGCGCGTCACACAGCCTCTCCACACCCGAGAGCAGTGCGGCGACAGTGTCATGCATCACGCAGGTAGCGCGCACGCCGGCCGGCCGGCCGGCGTGTGACCGCGCTACAGGACGGCGGAACGGGCCGGCACTGCGCAGGCATGCCGCCATGGCATGGCATGGCGTGGGCAAACAGTGCAGGGAGCTGCTGCCGCTACCGGCTAGGAGGTGAAGTGAAGTGAAGTGAGGTCGCCGCACAATATGTCAGCTCGTATATGACGCTGCGTTGGTCCTTCCACTGGCGTGCACTGTTGTGTGCACAGAGTGTAGCCACTGCTGCTTGGATAGATATCTGACGTCGTCAGTCCTCACCGTCACATAAACAGCAGCAGGTAGTACTACCTACGTCTACATACACGCACGCACGCACGTACTAGTACATAAGCAATTGCCGCATGCAAGCGAAGCGAGTATATGTATATATATATATACTTATATAGATCTCGCGGTAAGCCCATTTCCAGGTTCCTACCACGATGGATGGATGGATCGGCCGCCGACCCTGTAGTCCGCCGGCCGCCGATCGTGTGTTCCCCGCCCAGCATGGGCGTACGTGCAGGCGCACAGTGGATCGTCGATGGGCGCAGCTGCTAGGAGGACTCCTGTAGCACGACGCGCGCCCACCACCCGAGCTCCCCGGCCACCAGCCAACGAACAGCTAGCTCGACGGCGACCGCCCCGGCCGGAGCAGCCGGACTGGGGGGCCCGCCGGGGCTAGCTAGCGGCGAGAGAGAGAGAGAGAGAGAGAGGCCCACGCTACGGGCGTGCTAGGCTAGGCCCCTGCTGCTGCATGGCGCGTCGTCGTGGGCCTGCAGCTGCAGGTCCGTCGTCTCCGTCTGCAGGACCGCGCGCCGTGCCACTGCGAGGCCCAGGCCACGCGACGCGTGCATGGGGGGGGGGGGGGGGGGGGGGCGGGGGCGGCGGCAGCGTCACCATGACATGACCTGGGATGGTTCATCGGTTGGCCTCTTCCTCCTGCACGCCTAGCCCTGTTAGGGAGCGGTAGCTGCATAGCTGCCGGGGAGAGGACGAGCAGTAGTTGCATAGCTGACTCCAAGGGAGCCCCTATCTCCTCCGGTACCGCATTAAATTTTGGGACCTCAATATAGAGCATCCCTCGGAGATAGAGCTGCTATAGCTGCACTACTCCCTGCCACTGATGACTGGCAGCCACTTTTGTAGCTCATGGCGCTGTTCATCCTCCACTCCAATCCACCCTTCCTCGTCCAAGGACGAGAACCCGGCCGGTCCCGGTCGTGCCGCTTGCATCAGTGCAGAGACCAGCGGAGCTGACGAGCTGCTGCTATGTGACAGTGTGGCGACTGTCCCTGCATGCAATCAAGGTGAACAATGCCATGGACGGACGACGCGCCCTGAAAAGAAGAAGGGGCCGGGTCGGTCAAACAAAGACTGTTGGTTGGGTGCGCAACTGTGCATGCAGTTGGTTCGCGGTGGCCTGGCCACCTTTTTGCAGTTTTGCCCGTGGTAATCAGGGCTCACTGATTCAGCAGCAGCAGCAGGCCCTCGCCATTGCTTCCGCTTTGCCTCCCTCGCTGCTGCCCAAAAGCGCCCCTGCCGGCCGGCCTTTCAACGATATGACACAAAGCGCCCCTGCTGGCCGGCCGGCCGGGGCACCTACTACAATACCACCCATACCAGCGTGAGCATGACACCATCCCCATCCCTGCCACACATCACACTGACTAGCCTGCCGAGGGTGAAAAGGCCTCAGAAAACATGCCGGCTCCCTTGCTGCTGCTGCTGCCCCTCTCCACCATCAATCCACCATCATCGATCTCCTCCTGCACGTCACGTCACGGCCACGGCTATGCGGCGCGGCGCTGTCCGTCCGTGTCCGGTGCCAGGAGGAAAGCGGGTGGGCAATGGCCAATGGCCAATGGCCGGCATGGGCTCTTGCACTGCATGCTGCCCCTGTGCGCCTCATCCAGTCGCCTTCGCCCACGCAATCCCCCTCGGCCGCGCACCAAGAAAAGATCGCCCAGTTCAGTTCAGTTCATCATCAGTTGCGCGCGCGCCTGGCCTGGGTGTGGAAATACCTTCACATGTTCTCGTGCCACCTCGCGCACGCAACAGGATCTATAAAATCTTGTTTTGACCGCGAGAGTTCATAGTAGCTTGCATTGTGTGTTACCTCCGGAATTTGGATTCCATATATAGGAGTATTTGTATGTCTTGAAAATACTTCGTAGATCCGCCGAGGCACAGATCTGTTATGACGATGTTTATTGTATTTTAAGAGAGAACAATATATATATGGTTACCTCTGGAATTTGAATACCATGTATTTGTGTCTTGAAAATATACTTCGCAGAGGCACAGATCTGTTATGTTGATGTTTATTGTATTTTAAGAAAAAAAATAATGGCAAAGGGAGGACGAGCATCAATGACCCCCTCCCCCCTAAGGCTGAGTTCAACGGGACTCCCTATCCCCACTCCCTAAACACTATTCCAACTATCCCTCTTTCTCAGTATTTATGTTAAATAATGCAAAACAGTGTATAGAGAACCAATATAGAAAATCTTATTGGACTCAGCCTAACGAGGGTCGTTATGCCACCTTAAAATCCATGGATCAATTGTGCTCATATAAAACGTACACCGGGGTGCCTTGTAATTGTTACTGTGCTTGCTTTCTTATCACAGTTTTTTTTTTTGGAAACTAGCGTCGCAATTCTTGGCACCAAACGATGTAGCCCCTAATCAGGTTGGATACTATTCGATAGCTATGACAAGTACAAGACCGAAAACTGGAGTATATATTTTTTCTTTTTTGAAACATCAAGTGTTTTTACAAACTAGAGGGAGTATTATACTGATTCTCATAATTAACACTAAGGGCTAGTTTGACAACCCCATTTTTCCAAAGAATTTGGAGAATTGAAGGAAAAATAGTACATTTTTCTTTGAAAAAATGGAAATCCTTGAGAAAAAAGGGTTGCCAAACTAACCCTAAGACTATGCTTATTGCTTATACACAATAGCAGGGAGACACACGGACACACCGCCATATGGATTAATGTAAACATTTCAACGGCCAGGTACTTATTACAAAGAAAGAAAGAAGGATACACATACTTGGTTGGTATATTTGCTCCCCACGTCCGTCATGCCGCCCGGGTCTAGCCGGCATCTGCAAACTCTGCACGGAGCTGGCAAGACAGACGTGGCCTCTCGTGGAAAGCAGCGGAGCCGCATGCAGGAATAACATAAGCAGGGGCATTAGCATGTGTGTCCCCCCTTATCTCGAGCTCACCATGCTGTTCCCAATTCATCAATACCAAGCCGCCTCATGTGCACGGCGAAAAGATTGTTGGGCAGGTGAGCTGCATGATTGAGCCGCGAGGACCGGCCGGCCGGGAAAAAAAAAAAAGAAGCTGTGTGCTGCTGCTGCCGGCTGGCCTATAACTCCCCATGGCCAAGCTTCAATATGAATGAATATATATGATACGATATGATAATGTGAGACCATTCCCAATAGGAAAGTAAATTGGTGGAGTATAGTACTGTTTGACACTATAGCATTACTGTAGAAAGTACTCCACCAATTTACTCTTGGGTTGGGGATAGTCTGAGATGGTGTGATACTCTTGGAGGGCACACTTCAGAACCACGCATGCATGGCTGATGATCGAGAGCCAGGCGATGCAGTTCTGTACCTCGATCGATGCGTGCCGCGGATGTGGATGAACTCATGCGCTGGGTTTTAATTTGTTTCTGTGACGTGGTCGTTGCAGTCCGGCCGGTGTGCACGTTGCATTGAATGCCGATGGATCGATGCCTTCAACGGCTGATCGATGAGATCCGTAAAGTATATGCTCTGGACTGGATCTTGAATCTTGGTCAAAGTTCGTTTAGGCCTGCAAGCATGCTAGAGCAGTGCAAATACTCAACTGTCATGATCAGTACTGGTAAACAAGTCCAAGTCCACCCTACTACTGCTGCTGCTGCCTCTCTTCTAAAGAAGATATACCGACATACATAAAGTTGTGATTGTTTTCTTTTACAAAGTCTTGACGGTAAATTCCTACATTATGTTTGAGTATGTAAAAAGGAATTTCACTCAGTGGGACACAACATGTCTCACACAAAGCAAATTCATAATAAACACTCTATCCTTTCTAAATTACGAGTCGTTCCAGCTTCATCCCAAGTTGAATTTCTCTGCTAGTTGATCAAGTCTATAGAGAAAGATTTGCAAAATCAAAATACTTTATTTTTTTATAAATTTGGTCGAACTTAGATAAGTTTAATTTAGACTAAAGCTAAAATAAATTGTAGTTTGGAACAGAAATGTTAGTTACAGCGGGTGCGGAGACTCTTCTTTGGGAGAATCTAGCACATGCAGCGTTGCAGAAACCCTCTTGGTAAAAACTGGAGTGTTTAAGGTTTTCCAAATCAGGACCCTCGCCCGCTCATCATTTTGGTGGTAGCTGCAATCGAGTAATCACTAATAACCATGATGACTTTTCCTAAGATTCCATAACAGAAAACCTCGCGCCAACGTGGACGCAATCGTCGTGCATGCATGCATGATGCTTTTCAAAAATAAAAATTAAAAAAATTCGTGCATGGATGATGCCCTCTGGAGATGCTAAACATAGACTCATCATAGTTTAGGCTAAGCATATATGTGTACTAAATTACTAATTAGCATATACTAGTACACTTAGCTATTAGCTGCTAGTGCCTGAGCACGGGGGCATCAGAGACTTGTTTATTGCGTACATATCTCAATGTGCATGCACGCAGGAAAGGAGAGCAGAACAATTTCTAGGGATCGGTAGGGGGGTTGGAGGAACTATGAGGACCAGGGGCCTTGTAGAATTGTAGTTACTAGTAATTACACGGAGTTAATATATATAGGTGGTGGAAAGGCAACGGAAATGGAATGAACCTGTTGGCGAGACAAAAACCTGCACCACCTGATTCGCCAACTTGTTGGAAATCGAGCGAGAGCTCTAGCAGATCTCTGGCGCAGGTCCAATCTTTGATCTCGTTTCCCATTTCCGTGCAAGAAGATTTTATTTTGGCGTTTGGGAACTTGGAGCTAGCCCCAGCGAAGACAGCAAGGCAAGGCACAAGGCAGGCAGGACACACAGGCACACAGCGCAACACGCAAGTGATGCCAAGGCCACGTGAGAGATGGCACATCACACACACTTGCCATGCGTCTAGCTTAATTCCTGCAGGTTGAAATTACCAGAAGGAAAGAAATATGACTGCATGCATGCATCCATGCGATCTGATGATTACCACCTAATAATGTAGTAACATGAGATGGAGAAAACATAACCACAGATGCAGTGCAATGCAATGAGAAATTAGTTTGTTGAGATCCGTTAGCGCACCGTTATGATTGGATTCTGGACAGTACAGTGGCAGCAGGTGATATAATAGTAGCAGCGGCAGCCCTCGCTCCTGTTGGCCCCTCCGGTTTCTCCAAAGGTTGACAGGCTGAATATATGAGCCTGAAACCATAAGCACGCATTATTAGTGTGCGTCGTCAGAGAACAATGCATCTGACCCACGAGGCACGCACTAATACCGCTCCTCCGGTTCAAGGATCAGAAACCATGTGACGGAATACCTGTCTCCAAAGCAGCAAGCAGAGCGACACCGCCGATCTCGTCCCCAGTATAGTTTCAGTTTTCACGGAATCTGATACATTAAAAATGGTCTCTGGCGCCCCCCTCCCCCCTGTACGCCGATCTTCCAGCAGCAAGAGGAGGATGGTGGTGAGCCCTGCGGCCAGTCGTCGTCGATCGCTTTGGCTTCGCCCCCACGCGACGTGAGAGCTGCCAGCCTCTCAGATGGCCGGACCGGCCGCCATGTTCAACGCTCCAGCAGTGCAAGCGTCCGGACCGGGGGCAGGTTCGTCCTGAACCCATGGTTTGAATGGGAATAATAATGCAGCAGCACCCTGCAGGAGGCGATTCAATCAATTCATTATTCATGGGTGGTGTGGTGGTGTAAGAATCCAACCAAAAGCCAGCCAGCTACCCTCCATTGCTCGCGAGTTGCGAGCCTTGTCCTCTTGAACTTGAAGGGGCCAGGGTGGTCAGCCACAGGCCACGGGGACAGCCGGACAGGAGGGCCTGACGAAGGGCTTGAGACTATTCCCAACGGAAGAGCAAATCTGTTTGTATAACACTGCGCTATAGCGCTAATGTAGAAAAAAAAATAGTTAGAATAGTAAAAAAAATAGAAAAAAATAATTAGAATAATAAAAAAACAATGGATACACAAGTTTTTTACTCATGGCGTTGAATCTGAGACGGAAAAGAAGTGGCTGGTTCCAGTACGCATGGTAATTAGAGCTGTTGCCTCCAGACACCGCCCATCCAATGCAAGGCTAGTACCTCCAACGTGTCACATCCGTCGTCTCACTGTCAGAGTGGAGACATGAACAAAAGTTGATTGCATACCAGCTCCTCAGCTATGCGTGTTCCCAAGTGGCTACCACAGTTTATGGGGTGCAAAATACTGTTTGTGTACCGTAAATAGAAAGAAAAATAGTTGGAAAATGCTTTTCATGCCTCTTCTGGTGACCCCGGTCTTATGAACGAACTGGGCAGTAGAGGTAGAGTAGAGGCAGGCAGGGCGGCCAGCAAAATCTGTCACAATCCATCCATCTCCTCAGGTTAATCCAACACCACCCCTATGAAATGCAGAGAGGAACGGAAGAGACAGGCTGACAGGGCCTTATGGGAAATTGGAGGCTTTATAATTTCTTGCCTGCACCTTCCCAAAGCCAAACAGATGGAAATTGTATGGCCTGAAACGACACTAGGAACCTGCTGGATCTCCAGTCTACTCTACTCTACTATGGCAATTGCAAGCAGCAAGATGCAAGGAAAAAAAACAGGAGTAGAAAAATAAAATACTACTATATTACTCCAAAAGAGGGGAAGTTCATCAGGACAGTGGTCATATGCATAGGCCCCCAACCACCCCTGGCACATGGAAAGCAATGGTAGGGCCCTGCCGTGTCCCGGCCTCCCGGGCCCCCCCTGGATGGCTGTGATTAGGCCACAATGCCAGGCGCCAACTTTTAAGTACCACCACCTGATCATTCCCCAGCAGCTACATATTCTAACCCTCAGCAGCACCCCTTTGAAGCCCTCTTCCTTCACTTTGATTCTTCCTGTCTACCTAAAGGTTAAAATAACCCCTCCTCCCTCCTTCCTCAAGATCAAATGCACCTGCACCTGCACCAGCACCCAGCACCAAGAGTCTCCTACTACATCATGCATGTACTCGTACCCCTACCATGGAAATAATTTTCAGTAGTACAGTACAGTACATGTACAGGAGGCCTCCCTGACCATCTAGACTACTGATTCTTCTACTACTTGGGAGGCTGGCTATAAATGGCTGGCCATGACATATGCGTGCCTCCCTCTACACAGCACACCAGTCTTCTCCACTGCCAAACTTTTTGCAAGAGAGCAGGCTGAGCAGCTAGGCAAGGAGTGAAGAACCACTTTGATCTCTTCCACCTCTAGCATTCTTCCGGCATAGCAAGAATGGCCATGCACCATCTCGCCCAGGGGCACCCCCAGGCGTGGCCGTGGGGGGTGGCCATGTACACGAACCTGCACTACCACCAGCACCACCAGTACGAGAGGGAGCACCTGTTCGAGAAGCCGCTCACGCCCAGCGACGTGGGGAAGCTCAACCGGCTGGTGATCCCCAAGCAGCACGCGGAGAGGTACTTCCCCCTTGGCGGCGGCAGCGGCGACGGCAGCGAGAAGGGCCTTCTGCTGGCCTTCGAGGACGAGGCCGGGAAGCCGTGGCGGTTCCGGTACTCGTACTGGACCAGCAGCCAGAGCTACGTGCTCACCAAGGGCTGGAGCCGCTACGTCAAGGACAAGCGCCTCGACGCCGGCGACGTCGTGCGCTTCGACCGGGTGCGCGGCGGCCTCGGCGCCGGCGACCGCCTCTTCATCGGCTGCAGGCGCCGCGGCGAGAGCGCGGCGGCTCCGACGCCGACGCCGCCGCCCGTGCGCGCCCCGGCGCCCGGGCCCAGCGAGCAGCAGCCGTGGAGCCCCATGTGCTACAGCACGTCGGGGTCGTCGTACCCCACCAGCCCTGCCAGCCCCTACGCCTACCACAGCAGCGACATGCCACACGCCGCAGGTAGCTAATTGATCCTTCTATGATTAACATAACATGATGATACTAGCAAAGCACAGGCAGCGAAGATCAAAGATCATGTCAGCTTACGCCATTTCTTCCGGTGGCTGGGTGATCGCAGGTGAGGCAGACGCCAAGAGCAGCAGCACACCCACAGCGCCGTCGAGAAAGCTCCGGCTGTTCGGCGTGAACCTCGACTGCGGCCCGGAGCCGGAGCCGGAGCCGGAGACGCCGACGGCAATGTACGGCTACATGCACCAGAGTCCCTACGCTGCAGTGTCTGCAGTTCCGAATTACTGGTCAGTATTATAGACATCACCAAGTTCAGTTGCATCATGCTTGGAGCTGATAGAACTAGCAAATGGAAACGAACTAGCAATAAAACCAGCTGTTCTTGCTCAATTTAATGATGGTTACGTGAAAACTAATTTGTTTCTCTTTGTCAACAGGGGCAGTTGATAGGACAGAGGAGGAAGGAAATCTGAGGCCATGCTTTGCAGAATCCAGCAATCAAGACTGAAGAAACTAGTAGCTACCACTACTGCTGCTCTGTAGTCTGTCTGTACTGAGTGGCAGGTTTGAATTGACCTGTGGAATGAAAAAGCAAGGAAGGGAGGTGAAAGAGATCCCTTGTTTCCCGGGCAATCTTCTTATTACCGTCACCCCAGAATGTCCCCTTTCTCCTTGTTGCCTTCCAGAAACCCTACGTGCAGTACGGGGGTCCGGAGGGGCCCCTTGCAGTAGTAGCTAGGAGGGGATTTCAGGAAACATCAGGTTGAAAAGGAGGGCCGGGGTAGAGAGACAGGCAGGCAGCGAGGGATGGTGACACACATGGGAAAAAACAAAAGGATATACTGTATGTGTGTGTCAACTGCAGTAGGAGTAGGAGTACTGTGTGAGATGATGCATGAAGTTGATGTATCTATCTTCTCCCCTCCCATCCCCGGCCTCCTTTTGGGAACAAAGAAATGTCCTCATGGGGATTTTGCTCTCTCCCTGACTCCCTTTTATTTTCAATTTCTCTATACTTTCACGCACTAATTTTCATTTTCCCCTAACTTTTGAAAATAAACTTTATTATCTTGAAACAGAGCTTTAAACAGAGGAAACAGGGAAAAGGGTTAAAAATTGAGAACAAAAGGAGTAAAACAAAGATAAATGTAAATGCCTGAAGGGCCAAAAGCCAATACAGTCATTGTTCCAATGCTTTTTGTTCTACCTGCCTATTTCCTACAATCAATCCATCCAATCCTTTCACCTTGCTGGTACATTGGTGGATTTCACCTTCTCCAGACAACCACACCAAACAGCAGGTCAAAACACATGGCATGTTTCGAAGCATGATATATTTATGGTTTTTAAATAATACCATGTCTTAGACTATGGTTACCAGCCTGTCTATCCACTATTCTAACTACCTCCCTCTCTGTCTGCACAGTGTTTGGACACTCTTTTTGGGCCTATTGATAACCGACCATAGTATACAAGTGTTTGGTTGCCTTACAAAAAATATGTTTTCTTAAAACATAATTTTAATTATACGATGTATTTTTAGTGTCTGAAAGTACACTCCAACCCAAAGTTTTTATGGTTTTGACTACCTTCATGCATGTTTCCATGAAATACTATGGTTTAGAATGTTGTTCAAACAAGTTCTATGATAAACATGGTTTCAAATGAGTTGCACAAAAACATGACATAACTAAAACAATTTCAAAGTATAGTATCTTAAAATCAATGTCGCCAAACAAACCAGGGTAGATGCTCAAGCACAAGAACCATTAAACAAGAAGCGATGTGCCCCAGGGGATGCCGACATCTGGGGATTTCCATGTCCCGATCCTTCACCAGACTATCAATGGCCGGTCTCCATCTTTTTGCTCCCTCGGGAAGGAAAGCCTCGGCAAAAGTTTCAGTGTCCAAGTGGGCTCAATTCGCCCTAATAGGATACTAATAAGGAAAACAAGAGGCAGGTTTCAGACAGGGAACGGGCACTTAGCTCCAATGACAGGCAAGATTCCCCACAGCAGCACGTATCAAAAGATGGACGCAGATCTGCCTACCCCCAGCCTTTTGTTGCCTGACTCTGACTGACTAATACGTCGGAAAGGCTTGTACGAGGCCAGACCAGAGGTCAGACTATGTGCAGCAGGATGTGTAAATGCATTGTGTATCTACTGTTTCATCTAGCTCTCTCTCTACGAACAGTGTCGCTACAGTGTATAGGCAATTCATTTATTCAACCCACTGCACATAGTCTTACAAACTGCTCTTTTGGCCGGTCAAATAATTCAGAGCAGTGGTGTACTGGTATGTAGATGCCTGGAGAAACCTGGCCTAACCAAGCTGATGTGGCACAATCAGCTTTTATAATTTTGTTTGGGGAAGGCTGTAGCTTTTCCTCTCATTTTTTTTTGCGACGAAGGCTGTGGCTAGCTGTAAGCCTGAGAACAACAGCTGCATTGCCTTCGTGTCCACTTGTGAAACACAAGAAGGCTTAAATAAAGTGCATGAAGAATCTAGAGTGACAGCCTCTTACCTTAGGTCATCTAGTAGGGTATGAGAGCGCATCGTGGTGTACAGAGTGATCAGCGGCAAGTAGCCTGTGTGTGCGAGAGAGAGTAGCTATAATATAATTGGTCAATATGCAGCACAAGTGCAAGATGATGATGATAAACTGTATAAAAAACATAAACAAGGTCCTAGCACACTGTGCTGATTAGGGGAAATAATAATTGGGATGCAGGTTTCACATTCATCTGAATGTAGCAGCAGCAACTGGGGGAACGACGATTAAACATATAGGTTAACCCCCGTATCAACAGCAGGATTTCCTGTCTGCTGCCGATCGAGAACAGGAGCCATGTGCAGGAGGGGAGGCTGCTTTCCCTAATGACCAGACATGAACCTTATCCGAGGCACTCCAGGGCTACATGATTAACACCTTTGAACACCAGATAATACTATCTTAAACGCTACGGCTAAAGCATCATGTGAGGGCCATAATGGTAAAGTAGACTCGCGCTTATGCTCAACACATACCGAGGAAAGGAAGTGTTTCTTTCATACAAAAGAAAGGAGTTGTCAAAGGATGGATGCTGCTAGGACAAAGTACAAACTAATCACGTCATCATCCACGTAGAGGTACACTCCAGCTAAATATGTAGTTTTTTCTTGGTGGGGACAAAGTAATATAAAAAATTGTCTTTCCTTTAACCAGAATTCAATGTCACTCAACAGGATAAAAAATGTATGACTATGCATGATCAGCAAGGAAAACAAAAAACTACTGCATGGCAGTGTCTGATGGCAGGCGATGGTGACCACTATTAGACGAGAATCCGAGAAGAGGGTGCATGATGCAACACCCACATCATGAGTGAAATGAGTCCTGGGCTAGTGGAGGTACCCGAGGCCTGGCCCATGAAACTGGCCGGGCCTACAAAATGCTATGATGAACCCATGAGGCCAACGACATCACGGAGCTCATGAGCAAGCATATGATTGGTCCACAAGAAATGGCTAACCTGATGAATAGTCATGATATCTAGTGTCTATTATTTGCCCTTTCCTCAGTACCTGTTTGTGGCTCTAGACACCAGCTTTTCGTAGGCACACAGTACTTTTCTGGAGAGGCAGATGTAAACATGGACAGATGGTGGACCAATCGAGGCTCTGTAGGACCTAAGAAATGTCAGGTCGTACCAAACTATGCATGGCTTCGCAAAGATAATCAAATAACGAGTATTTTCACTGTATTAGTACTTCCTAGGTACTGCAGTACAGAGAGAATTGAAATATCTTAATTATTGATCAGAAAAGCCACATAATGGCAATGAACTAGACTAACAGGTAACTAGAATGGGAGCTCGAAGCCATGAACCCAACCACTACCGCATTATGCTTAAACTTTGTCATAAGAGAGAAGGCAGATGACAACAAAACTGTCTTTTTTCATATGTTTTATGTAACATGTGTTTAAAAAGTTGAAACAATGCCATGTTGTCAGGTAACAGAAATTGTGAGCCAACGTGGTTTACATTATTTTAGAATTCCCCGACACTTACTGCAGGCCATGCAGGAGCAAGCCTAGAGAGTCGAAATTTGAGAAGTACTAACTATGAATTAAAAGCTTGTGAGAACACAGACATAAAAAAACGCAGCGTTCGGCATGATCATAACACCAAGGAAACTTAGTTTTTTTACAAAGAAAAAAAATACATTGCTTAAATGATCAAACCCCAGGGAAAGCTAGTTGTTGAAGTCAAAACTCAAAAGAGAGGAATTGCAAGATAACAACTATTATAAATAGGGATTCAAAACCTGTACATACAGAATAAAGTATTTACTAACAGAATAAGTAGAAAATTGATAAACAATTGCGAAACGATTACGAGACTAGTGAACATACCACTTTGAGAGTTCATTGTGAACCGTAAAGACAAGGAATATTTAACCATAAGGGATCTGTAGCTAAATCACGCATAGAGTCGTCAACTAGTGCCTTCCCATAAATATACTGCAGTACTGCAGTCAAGTTGAGAGGAGTATTCAGGAATTGCAATCACCAAATGTCGAGGGGAGAAGAAATCCCCCTCCCATGTACATTTCTAATATGAGGACCTTTCCATAAAGGCATAAATTCTCAAATCGTGAATCCAATTTCCATGTACATCTCGGGAGAGACAAATATTCATCTCTCTGAAGCACTAGCTTATGATGTATAACAAAAGAACACTGTACAAGATATGTTTTTGTAGGTCACACTAACTATTCTGATAATCAATGACTCACAAGTCACCATTGTGCTTGGATATGCTATGTAACATTCAAATGATAGTGTTGATGTTACACTACATGGGGTCATAAGTACAAATGATTGACTTGAATGACAAAGCTATCAGTGCAAGTACTGACATTTATCTCCAGTGCAGCATACCACTTACCATAAGCCAATAATTTACCATATGATGAGAGTGCTGAGTGCCACAGATAAATCATTGCTATTCCTCATTTAGTCCTCTATTAAGAGAAGTCCCCATGAGAGTATGGACCATACTTAAAATGGTGAAAATCGTTCAATACCTCAGAGCATGACCAATGCTGATTGCAACTAATCCTCATTTACGAATGACAGTCTGCACAAACAGCTCCACTTTTATTCTCAAACAAAAAGTATGAGCAATCCTTTTGCCTATATCCAACTCGAGCCCATATCTTTCCTTGCACCACTATCACTCAAATACTTCCTTGCCAACACAGCATTCTCCCAGTTTCCACTGGAAGCATATACATCTGAAAGCAAAGCATGGTTCCCTCCATTATCTGGTTCAAGTATGAAAAGCTGTTCAGCCGCTAGTCTGGCTAATCCAACATTCCTGTACTTACGGCATGATCCAAGCAAAGATCCCCAGATAGAAGAAATTGGTTCAAACGGCATTTGTTGAATCAGTTCCCAAGCCTCATCAATCTTCCCAGATCGCCCCAAAACATCAACCATACAAGAATAGTGAAGGACACTAGGTTCAACAGTCTGATCAGAAATTAGCAGGCTGAAGTAGCAGCGGGCCTCTTCAACTAAACCTGCATGACTGCACATTGACATCATGGAAAGATAAGTAACTTCATTTGGAGATATCCCTGCCTGCTGCATTTTCTCAAAGAGAATCATTGCTTCACGATAATTGCCATGCCTAGTAAAACTAGCGATCATTGAATTCCACAGGACGACATTCTTGTGTTTCATATCAGCAAATGTTAGATAGGCTTCGTCAATCTGCCCACACCTTGCATAGACATCCACGAGAGACGATGCCACAAAGAAATTACCATGAAAACCATACTTGATAATAATTGCATGCAGTTGTATTCCTTCAATCATCAGTGCTAAACTTGCACATGCACTGAGTATAGCAG
This sequence comes from Paspalum notatum, assembly GCA_022530915.1. Taxonomy (NCBI): domain Eukaryota; kingdom Viridiplantae; phylum Streptophyta; class Magnoliopsida; order Poales; family Poaceae; genus Paspalum; species Paspalum notatum. Next base: position 6,598,719 of record CM039690.1, on the reverse strand, counting down.
AAAGAGTGAATTCAGTCAATTGTATTCCTTGCCTTTGCGATCTCTGGAATAGACATAGTGCATCCTCATGAAGACCATTTTGCACAAGTCCAGCAAACAATGTACTCCATGTAACTGCAGTTTTCTCAGGAATCTTCTCAAAAACCAAGCATGCATCATTTATCATATTACACTTTGCATAAACATCAAGAACAGCCGTTCCAACAAAACTATTAGAGTCCAATGCAAGCTTGATAGCAACAGTGTGCAGTTGTTTGCATTCTATGCTAGCATGTTTTGCAGCACATGCAGAGAGGGTGCTGGATAAGGTAAATTCACTCATCAGTGTCCCTTCTTGGTGCATCTTTGAAAAAAGCTTCAGAGCCTGTAAATCATCACCATTGCAAGTATACCCAGCAATCATGGTGTTCCATGAGACTATGCTTCTGAAAGGCATTGCATCAAAAACATGACGAGCACAATCATTCCTGCCACATTTTGTGTACAAGTTGATGAGAATATTGCATGTGATAGTATCAGTTGCTAAACCCAAATGGATGGCTAAACCATGGCACCCTTCCCCAATTAAGAGGAACCTCCTCTTTGCACAATGTTGCAAAAGTTCATGTAGTGCAAATATGTCGGTCAAATTCCTGTCAAACCTAATAGGCCCTCTATCCTTCAGGGCAACTCCATGACTAAGCTTGTTACAAAAAGAACGAGTACCAAAATGAAGCCTTGAGCATGCAGCAATAAGAGGATTGGCACAGTTAATTATAGCATGATGGTTAAACCAAATGCCCATGCAAGCAAGCCAGCGGCCTACAACCTCTCAGTTTCACTTCAAAGCAAACTTCACCAATGGAATGTGTTACTCCCAGAAACAGAAATGTGAAAGGAAAATTATTTGGATCCTTGCCTGTTGCTAAGAGCAGATCATATTTTCTGCAGACTGAACTGCGAATGTTTCAGTTTGTTTATCGACCTTCAAGCACTTATTAGGCCATTGCACCGCATTGCCGAAAAAAATAGCAAGTTAAGACAGGTAACAACATAGTGGCACTCATCAAAATTTGGTGCACTTTCTGCTGGCAACTTAATCCTGAGAAATAAGACTCCATCTGAAAAGGTACACAAGTTTAGAAAAAAAAATGTTGGAACTTCACTAAAAACTACACAGATGGTTGAAAACAGAAAGCAATTGAAAATATAAATCAGAAATTGAAAAAAAAAAAAACGGAGCTTCTGGTTTAACATAACAGCCCGGGGTTTCATTTCCATTTTTTATTTCTGCGTTTTTTCTTCATTCAAATTGAATTATTTGATAACCATAAATCAAAGGGAGCACACCACAATCATTTGGAATGACAGAACAGTACCGGAGAGGATGAAATGATTTGGTGTTGCAGACATTAAAAAAATTATAGTTAACACAGACATCATCTGAATATGGGGCTTTCGATCGTGTCCCCAAGAGCCCATCAAATGGCGTTAAACAGAATAGTGTAGTTGAAAGCATATGTCCAGTTACCCTATGTTACTGGAAAATCGGCATTACTCAGAGCACGTTCTCCTCATCCAAGCTTCTCTAAATCAGGCTTCTAAACAGAACCACCCCCCCCCCCCCCCCCCCAACCCAATTCCCCCATCATGAAACGAAACTATTAAGGGACTCTACTCATGTCACGCAGAAACGCAGATGAAATGCCGTTACGAATGGGTGGAACAAGATACGGAACACCCATCCATAACTACTACAAGCACATACTCTGGCTCCACAAACAGCAGCAGAACATATTTTTCAGTCCAAATGTGACATTGAGACTACGGCACAACAATTCCGACAATCGGAATAAACAAAACAATATGGACAGAAAAGGTTCGCTGCTGACTACCTTTCTCCGTGCCGTCATTCCGTCGAACACCCTCGGCGCGCAGCCAAAAATACCTCCCGCCACCGCGCGCCGCCGTGCCAAGTGCCAACACCCACTGCGCGCGCGCCTCTGGGGAGCGGTGGGACAAGGAAGCGGCGGCTGCAGAGGGGGGTGCGAATTGGGAGCACGCGGACTCGCAGAGGTTCCCGGGAAGCGAGCGATCGGAGCCCGGTGCGTGCGTGCCTCTGTGCCCGCGAAATTCTCCAGCAGGTTGGACTTCTATGGGATCATGGAAGCCCATCGCCCAGACAGCCCCTTTTTTATTATTATTTTCTTTTCTGTTTTGGCCCATTCACACAAGCTTCTTTATTCTTTTGTTTTCCTTGGTCGACTTGTGTTTGGATTTGGCCCATGACTGCCTTGTTTTATTATCGTTTCGTGAACATCTTAACATTTTCCCACGCTGCTTTAATATTTTATTAATATCGATGTGTGGATCTCATATGTGAGCGCTAGTCCACACGGTGTGACTACCGTCGTATTGGAATGAGACCCGAAACAAGTTTAGAGACTGAGAAACACTTTGTGAGCTTGGCTGGCATAATACATTCCAACAAGTTTAAAGACCAATCATGAATATTAGTCATTAGTTTACTATTTTAGCAGTTTATTACTACATTAAATTTCTCGAGGGTCATCTTCTCACGAAGCTGGAACATTTCTTTCTTGAAGATGGAACTATTTTTATGTTTTTTCCCTAATGTGTCCCACGAGGATTAATGTGGAGGATTACCATAGAGTGTCGAATTAGTAATAATAAGAATTATAGGAAAAAAAAATATCTATATGATTTTTTTCTCTACAAACTTAGTCAAGTTTGAGATAATTTGCTTAGAACAAATCCAAAGATAGCTATATTTTTTTTTAACGGAGGGAATAAGTTGCATCCAAGGTGATATTTGACAGCCTACACAACTTTATTTAACAAAGTATCTTACGACCAGTGGCGGATCTAGGGGGTGTGGGCTCTAGATAGCCCCCCCCCCCTCCTCTCTCCTTACCTACTGCCTAAGATGCCATGGAGCCCCCCCCCCCCCCCCCCCCCCCCCCTAAGGCACACCTTGATTTTTTGAGGAGGAAGGAAGAAGAAGGAGAAGAAAAATGGAGAGGAAGGAGAAAAAGGGAGGAAGAAGAGGAGAGCCCCCCTATGGCCAGAGGCTGCATCCGCCACTGTTTACGACAACATTTCAGCTCACATGCACTATTCTGTTTTTTCTTCTCTAAATAATGGCAAGTTGAAGGAAGTAACATCAGCTACTAGCAGGCTAGTAAACCGTGCGAGAGAGTGCGATTTATTTTCTTGTAAAGAAGAAAAACACGGCAGCTGACGGCATGCTCCAATCTCTTCATTCTACTGTATGAGGGTATGGATCAATCAGATGATTCACATTGCAAATTGCGTGATTAGATGAACACGCCTCAAGTTGATCATCAGTTCACATCGCAGCTCTCCACGATCCATGAGGACATAGCTAGGAATCGTGCTGGCCTTGGTGCATTCCTCTTCAAATTTCACCTTCTGAGGCTGTGTGCCTTTCCTCTGCATTAACTGGCCATTCGTTTCATGCTCATCTCATCTGGACTTCACCAACAAGGCGATCAGTTTTTTCCACACTGCACTTTTCGGAAAGGGATGGTCATTTGCACCCACTGATAACTCCTTTTTAACCTTTTTAACACTGAAACTTGGTACCATACGCCCACGCGTATCTCGTCATTTTCATGCGATGGCGACGCAAACACCTGATGCGCGCTGCACTATCATGTTAGTTTATTGCTTCATCGTGTGAAATCTATTGGCTAAATCTTGTGTTCCCCACAGAAAAGAGAATACGAAAAGATCCAAAGCATGCATGGACTCATATGGTACAGCCTGTTTCTATTTCTTTCTGAGAAGCCATGAGCTACCTAGCAGACTTCAATTCATCCGTTTATATTGTATAAATAGAGAGATTATCTGCTTAATGCAGATGAAGTGCTGCAAAAACATACTGTAGCAACATATATAGTAGGTAAGACAGTTAGGTATGGGTGAAAGGGAGTTGAAAGTATTTACCTGGAAACAAGTTACCACCTGAACCTGAATACCTGAAGACACTGCAAAAAAATGACAGCAAACTGCCACATGATACCTGTTTTAGTAAATCACCTGGTTCATTTGCATTTGTCTCTTGTATATATATTCGCAACATGGAAAGTTGTCTGGAGTTTTTTTTAATGTAAATAACAAGAGGCAGCAAAAAAGAATCATCATTGACAAAAAGTGCAGTGGATGTGGAACACATATGCCTGCACCCACTATTCAGTATTCAGTAATCGCCATCAAGCACTATTTCGTCGCGTAGTTGGCCACAAGACACGGTCCAAAGCAAAAGAAATGCACACTTGAAAAAGAAAAAGGCGATGATCACTTGCCAGAAACGGAAGCAAGCGCTCACCGATCTCTCATTTGTCAATTGCCCTCCAAAGAGAAGTGTCGGCAAATGGCGCGTTCGAGGCGGCTAAAAATCAAGTGAATCCAAGAGAACATGCGGTGTTGCTCTCAGGCGGCACCCTCGGTGTTTTCAGTTGGTTGGTGAATCGATGGCGGTGGAAGCGGTGGAAGAAAACTTTGCTGCGTGCAGCCGCCCCTCTCTGCTCCTCAGTGGATAACTGATTTGATTCTCGCACTGACCGATCGTTTCGGAGACAGAGAATGAGTTGTCTTGACATCTGGAGCTATCAACTTTTTTTCCCGAAAGCACAAAGCAGCTTCACTAAGGAAATCGCGGGTAAAAACAATGCTAAATGTGAGTAATAATATGTGAGGATAAAGATATGTGATGTCTCACTCGCTGTGTCTATATATGTCAATCAGCATCGACAGGTGATACAAGAAAAGCGATGATATACATACAAGAAAGGCGATGTATTTGTTTAGGTATTATCATCATGATCTTTCCATTTAAATGTGGCTGAGGACTGATCTAGGTAATGAAGATACGTGATGTGAACCAGGGAAAGCAAAAGGAAGCCCAGAAGGTTTAAAAAGAAAGACTACTAAGATATCCCGGTGATCGGTTATCGAACACACAGTGGGTAACAAGGAAAGATGTTTTGGGCGAATTATTGCCACCAGCAGGATCCACTTGATTTTTTCCATCCCATCAAAACACCACTGCTTGAATCCTCATCACCCAATCCTATCTTCAGTTTTATGGATGAAAATATTCAGAGCGTGAAAGTACCACTAGAGATTGCGAGTTATGACCACTGACTACAGATAGAAACAGTACAAACACAGAGCATTAATATTTGGCACGCAGTGGCATCACGTCCAAATAATTAGTGCCAAATTCCCAATATCCATTCCTTGATCCTAATCCTACCTACCAGACTGTCCAAAGAAAAAGCTGTGCCATTATTCCCCCTCAGCCTCCATCGAAACCATGCATGCACATCAAATTATCTATAGACTAATAGACACGCACATTCTCGTCTCCCCGCATTTCTAGACACACAATGTGCGTTGATTAGTGAGACACTGACGGGAGCATTTCATTTCATTTGCACAAGGGGAATTTTCAGGTACGACGGGGCAGATTTTCCACGAGCCCTTTTTAGCAGGAATCCAAGTGGAAGGAAGAAAAAAAAAAGGCAGGTCAGGTCAGCTGGTGGCTCCATCGATCTCCATGCACGCGTGCGGATGGGGGAGGACCGGAGGAGAGGATCGCCTCGTTCTCGTCTGCCGGGCAGGCTCCATGCTTCGACACAGGATCTGCACGCGAGAGCGACGGCGATCCGGGCAACCATCATAAGCGCCAGCTACTACTAGGTTTCGGTTGCCGCCTTTGCCGCCGGGTGGAGTAGTGGCCGGCCGCCGGCGTCCGACCAATGGCAATGGAGCGCACCGTGCGTCCCTGCATTCTCCGTGAATATAATGGAGGTCGCCGTCGTCCTCGTGGCAGTAGATGTGCAGTGCCCACGGCGGCGCGCGCGCGCGACCGTGGGCTCTGGATCCGTGCCGACCGGTAAGATCCGCGCCGCCGGCGATGCGGGTGCGCGGAAGGAGGCGCTGACCTGCCGGTGTCTCGCTCCTTGACTCCTTCTCCGGGTCGTTGTGGAAAACGTTCATGGCATTTGCAAAGGTGGTGCTAGCACTTGATGATCATGGGACGTACAGACATACAAGTACCCTGAGATAGACGGTGACTTGTTGCCAACGAGACGACGAAGCACGTCTCCTTTGCGCACTCACAAAGTTGCTGCACACACCCTGACCAATTTAAGCATCCTAAAAGCAATGCTTTAAACAGCGGACTAAGACATTTAGCTTGTATTTGGTTCCAAAGATAAAAGGGATAGGATGGGATGGTCCTTCTTTGGGTGGTGTTTGGTTGGAAAGAATGGGGGGTGCAGAACCATCCTCTAAGGGGAATATTCGTCCAAAATGAGACACGTCTCCGTCCCCTCAAATTGGGCGGACGGGGACGTCCCCCGTCGTCCTCCATCTCAAATCGGCCCCGACGCGATGAGGAGAAGGGGCGCCGGCGGAGGAGCTGCGGCGGGGAGGAGCAGCGCCGGTGGCCGCGCGCGCCGGGGAGGAGCTGCGGCACCGGCGGCCGTGCATGGCGAGGAGGTGCGGCGCCGGCGGCCGCGCGCGGCGAGGAGGAGCTGCGGCCGCCGCCCGCGGCGGGGAGGAGGTGCGGTGCCGGCGGCCACGCGCGGCGGGGAGGAGCGGCGCCGGCGACGGGAGAGAGAGGGTGCGGATGGAGGAAGAAGATGACTATGTGAGTCTATCGATGGGGACCACATGTCATATGCTTGACGGTGTTACCAACCATCCATGGTCTGTATCCATATTACTCCAACCAAACAAAACTCAAAGATCATTCCATCCCCTCCAACCAAACGCTGGACGGGACCATCCCATTCCAAAAATCAGGGATGGAACCATCCCATCCTACGTTGTTTTCCAACCAAACACACGGTCAGTGACCAGCTATTGCAAAGGATTTAGTGGGCTATGGCTAGAAATAGCAGGCTACAGCGAGCTATTCAGCTTAGTGCAAGGCCTCCAAAACAACTAATAGTGGCTATGACCGTAGCTATTGCAAAGGATTTAGAACCTTGCCTAAAAGTCGCTAAATAAAATTTGACACCATAGGGATCTTAGAGGTCAACAATTGAAAAGTTCCACAGTTTACTGCCTCATAACATTGCCTTCTCCTATAGTCATATGTTTGGTACATCCTATATCATCCTCATCTAAGATGATTATCACCCACTCCAATATGTCTGCTATGCTCGGATGGCGCCCTCCATCAGGTTGCTCTGAGGAGGGGGGGGGGAGGGGGGTGTTGTTTAGACCCAAGCCATTGCTAGGGGTGGGCATTCGGTCTACTCGGTTATTTCGGTTCGGTCTATTCGGGTTTTGAAAATTTCGGGTTCTGAAAAATGAGAACCGAAATTTCAGAAAAAAAATAGGACCCGAACCCGAATAGACCGAAAATTTCGGTTCAGTCTATTCGGTCCACCGAATTGACCGAAATTTTACAGACTCTTGTGATCCATTAAAATATATACAATGAGTAGTTAAATATAAGTGCTAGTATAGCAAAAAATAGCTAAGAAAAAATAACATACAGACATAGAGAGATACTAATATTATTATTACTTAACAACCACTAGCTAATAAGTTCGCACGTCATGTTACAAAATCATGACACGAGAAAGGTTTCACTCTATTCGGGTTATTCGGTCTATTCGGGTCTTTGAAGCCAAGAACCGAACCCGAACCCCAAATTAAATCATTGGTGTGGACCGAACCCGAACCCGAAACCCGAATAGACCGACAATTCGGTCTATTTGGGTTCTGTTCGGTTTTTGGTTCTCGGGCTTAAAATGCCCACCCCTAGCCATTGCCAGCTCTACTTTGCTTCCTCTCGGTAGAAAACCGAGCCAAAAATGGCATCTATGTGTCCTACGCCCTCCCTCACACCAACCATGTTGTTCGCTCTTCCAGAGTTTGTCAACCCCGTTGTCGTATTTGGTATCCCATGCTCTAATCTACTCGTGCTTTCCCCTTTGTTGGCTACCCTTCCTTAGATCCTAGGCCCTTGGAGACGAATCCATGAACCCTCAATCGTTGTCGTCTTTTGGGCCGTTAGGGTTGATAGATGTCGCTATCGGCGGGTGTGAGCCACCAATATTGTTGCCCTTAAGATTGTTGTCAATCCAGGTCACCACTGCTGGGCACCCATGGCCACCACTCTATTGTTGTTGTCTTCATCTCAGTCGATGTGGTTGTCATCGCCACACCCATCATGTTCCTGCCGACGATGTCAACATGGGTCGCACCAAGGTCACTCTTACCACCAGGGAAAAACTTCACGACAGAAAACTGCCGGAATTCTGGAAAAAATTCCGTTTCCGGTAGTATACGGGGAATGGAATTCCGGTATTTTTCGCTATTTTTCGTTTAGAATTTAAAAACATTTGTAAAAAATTGGGAAAAATATGATAAAAAACTAGATGTTTTTCTGAGCAAATAGGACTAGAACACACTCAAATCTAAGATCATTTGCTAGGTTAAAATTGTATTTTGGTTGAAAGATAAGGTTATTTGTAGTCTGATGAATTATGGTTTATAGTTTTTTAGTATGTACTATCAATGGGTTGAAAGAATATACCTTTTGAATGGAATGAGATGTCTTTTTTCTTTCTCCTTGCATTTTCATCCTATCTTCATTACTTATCAAGTACTACGTGATATACATAGACATTGTTTATTAAATTGAACTTGGGTTTTTATATGGTCTATGCAATTTATGTACTATAAATTTATATTATGGTCTATCAAATTATTTAATTTTCATATGTTTAGAGCATTTTCTAGTCAAAAAATGCCATATTCTATCAAATTATTTTATGTGGCATACGTAAGGTTGTATGCATTTTTTTGAATAAATTATGTGAAATGTATTTGATATATATATTATAAATTGTGATATGCAAAAAATTTAAATAAATCTATATAAAATATTTGATTGTTTAACTGTTCTTTCAGCATAGGGTATGTCGAAAAAGAAAATAGCAAAAATAGCCTTCAATGAGATTCAATCTCATGTCTTACAGACCAAGACAAAAGACAACATCTACTAACCACTAGGACAACTACCATTTTGTGATTTTAGAGTATGCCGCGGCATATATAGACCATTATTTGGCTCTTCCACTCTGTTTTACATCATATTTTGTCGGAAAACAGCATTTTTCGGTCGGAAACACCGGTTTTCCGATCGGAAAACCTGAAATTCCGTCCGAAAGAAACGAAATTCCGTTTTTGAATTTGATTTGCTTTACCGTTCAGAAATTGCAAAATTTCGCGGAATTCCGCTCGAAATTCCGTTTCCAGTGAAGACCGGGATTTTAGTTTCAACTGGAATGGTTAAACCCTGGTTACCACTCCTTGCCCTTATGTAGCCATCCTTTAGATCTACTGGTCGTTACCATTGCTATTGTGGGGGCCTTTATTTCTTCTTTCACTTGGGGGCATGATCTATTTTACGTATGGACGTTGTTGGCATCTTGTCACCATTATATCCTTGGATATATGGTATTGTGAAGCTCCGCTCTTCATCTTCATTGACCACTTTTGTTTGGATAGCTTGGAAGGTTGTCATAGTGTTATTCAGTCTCAGGTTCCAGTGATCTTGTTGAGCTGTTGCTTGGGGGGGGGGGGGGTGGGAGGGCGTCTAGTGTGTGGGTTTTTCTTTCTTTCTTATGTCCCTAGTTTGTAAACTATGGCTTACTCTGAGTAGTTGTAATACTTCTATCTGTTTAATAAAATATGTGACTATGCCATGTTTGCAACAAAAAAAAGTAGTTGTAATACTTCTATCTGTTTAATAAACCATGGCTTACTCTGAGTAGTTGTAATACTTCTATCTGTTTAATAAAAAGTTGTGGTAACCAGTCTTCTCCATCCTTATTTTGAGATACAAAGGGGTTATGTGAGGAAAAAAAAAGGAAAGAATGAGATTTTATTTAGAAGGATACATTATGAGAAAATATAGGCTCACATTTAGAGAACACTTGGAGATAAGGAGGATGCATAGGACCACAACTAGAGATTGTCACATGGACTTCAACCTCGGCCTCGGCAAAACCTACTAACCTCAACCTCAAAGTCCTCAATGACACCTTGGGTTTTGCAAGTCTATTTGTCTCGAGGCCCATGCCTGGTATACCCAACATGACAGTGAAATGACCACGACACTATTTATACCCTTTAACCATTTTACTCTTGGCCAACCCTAGTCAAAGTCATCAACTTGAGCGGCACAACATACTTTGTCCAAGGTCATGCTAACAAATTACATTTTTTAACATCAATTTCCAATCTTATCTTACTATTACTAATTGAAGGTTCTAAAAAAACACTAATTTCAAAACACGCTAGAAAAAAAGATAAATCATAGAAATTCTCACAATAATCAGAAACATCCGACCATCAATTAACATATTAGAATATTAATAGCCATTAGATCAATTTTCCAAGTAATTACCCACCTCTACCATTATGAAAGGTCTTGAGTTCAACTCTCAACAAAAGCAAATATCCTCATTTTTTCATTAGATCCATTTTTTAAGTAATTATCCACCGCTGCCATTACGAAAGGTCTTGAGTTCAATTCTCAACAAAAGTAAATATCCTCTTGTTTTTTTATTAGATCTATTTTTTAAGTAATTACCCACCTCTGACATTACGAAAGGTCTTGATTTCAATTCTCAACGAAAGCCAATATCTTTTTTTTTAGATTTTTCACATTTTCAAATTTATCTTCATTTTTTGTCCTTTTTTCATTAAAGATATTAGAAACCTTTTCACGAAACAGATATTTTGTACTTTTTTTGAAATTTCAACGTCAATCCTCACACGATGTGCTAAAAAAAATAAAATCATAGAAATTCTCGCAATACTAAAAACACTCGATCATCGATTGACATATTGGAATCTTAATAGCCATTAGATCTGTTTTCTAATAAGTAATCACCCACATTTGTCATTATCAAAACAATATTAAATAACTCCTAAAACTACACATTAGTTACCCACTCTGCCAATATAAAAGAAAAAAATGAAATAACACCCTAAATTTATATCTAATTGCTCACGTTTGCTATTTTGTTATCCAAATATCCCCTTTAATTTATATTTAAATTGTTCACCTTAGTTATTATGACTGATAATATAATAAAAGTAACCCCTCAAAATTATATTAAAAATCACATATTTTTACAATCGATCAAAGATTATCTAAATCAATTAAACATACATATAAAGTAGCAAGATATGCTATTATAAGAAACTAAGTATAAAAATAGATCTATATATGCTGTACGGTTACACATAATACATTTATATAAGACTCTAACCCGTGCGAAAGCACAGGTTGATTGACCAGTAACTCTCTAAATTTGCATATAAATTACTTACTACTGTACAATTGCATTATGAAGGATAATGTAATGGAACTCCTAAATTTACATAAATTACCCATTATTAAAAAATTATTAATGTTTATATGAGAGACATCAATTCTGATTAGTTTTCTTTTGCGAATTTATTATTAGTTGTGAGTCTGAAATTTATATAATTTTTATAGTTGTTTTTAATAACATTATTTGCCTCTGCAGTGCTGCACAAGTTGATGTAGGTGTTTGGTTTCCATAAAGAATGCAGTGATAATGGACCAACTCATTCCAAAAAATTTGTTGGGATGAATTCACTCCTCATATCTATACTAAGGGCCCGTTTGGTAGAGCTCTGCTTCCTGATTCTGCAGCTGCGGGAGCTGATTCTTTAGTGGAGTGATTCCGAGTGATTCTCTGGTAGGAGCGAATCAGTCTGATGAATTGTGTTTGGTTGTCCGTGTGTGAAGCGATTCTTGGACGGAATATACCCTCAGTATCTCTCTTCCCCCCCACCCCGTTCGCTGTCGAGCGCATCTCCGGCCGCCGCCTTGCCTACCTCCGTCACCGCCTCCTCCCGCCGGCGAGCGCATGGCCCCGCCTCTCCTCCCGCAGGCGCGCGCGGCCCGCCTCTCCTCCTCCCGCCGGCGCGCGCGGCCCACCTTCTTCTTCTGCGGGGAGGGCGAGGACAAGGAGGAGGAGGACGCGGCGCCCAGGCCCTGCTGCCTCTCCTCGGCTCCCCACGCCAGGGGCGGCGACGGCAGCCGCTTCTTCGGCGGGAGCAGAGCAGGTGGCGGCAGCTGCTGCTTCTTCTCCCGCAGCGGCAAGCGCAGCAGCGGCGGAGCCGAAGGGCGACACGGCAGGGGCGCCGCCGCGCGGAGGAGCAAGCAGCGGGGCGGCGTCGGCAGCAGCAGCAACAGCTTCTTCTCCCGCAGCGGCAGGCGCAGCAGCGGCGGAGCCGGAGGGCGACACGGCAGGGGCGCCGCCGCGCGGAGGAGCAAGCAGCGGGGCGGCGTCGGCAGCAGCAGCAGCTGCTGCTTCTCCCGCAGCAGCGGCGGGGCCGGAAGGCGACGTGGCAGGGGCGCCGCCGGCGGAGGAGGAAGCGGCGGGGCGCCGTCGGCGGAGGAGCAAGCGGCGGGGCACCGAAGGGGAACGGGACGGATAGAGAACGAGGAGCGCACGAGAGAGCCGGGGAGCGGGTTTTTTCCGCTCCCGGTCGCCAGTACAAAACGGGGGAGCGATTCGCTCCGCTCCTCCGGCGAATCAGTGCCCTTTTTGCCCGTTTGGCAGCGCCCGATGGATTCACTCCCTTGAATCCGGGAGCGGAGCGCTGCCAAACTGGCACTAATTATGAACCTTGTAAGGAATAAAGTGACGACGGATAACCTTATCATTCCATTCAACAAACCAAACAAAGTAAAAACGAGAAAATGATAGACCACCGCATTCCCCTCGTTGATTTAGACATGGAGCTTATTATGAGAATTAGTTTCCCTTTTGACTTCTGCCCGTGAAACAGAGAGTTTGATTGCATGACCACGACGTTTAGCTCTACAAGTCACGAGAACGCTCCCATCCACGATCCATGTGCTGTTTAATTAAGCCTTCATCGATCATATACACTTTTCATCTCTGCAAATTACAGGATACACACACATATACCCCTTTGCTTTTGCTCTTCTATTTCCGTTGGGTTATTTTACCCACACCCTTGTCAGATTCTTAATTTATACTTTGCTCTCGCCGTCAGCGCGCACAAACAAAGTCAAAAGGTAGGATTAGGATTAGTTCTCTCTACTATATGACGTCATCAGCCGAGCACCCTGCCTGCCGCCGCGCCACGGCTGCAGGGCTACACCGCGCACGCCTCGTCCTGCACCTTGGCGCCGCCGCCTGATCCACCGTCCAGCGCGCCGCTCTCCTCGGCGTCGTAGCTGGCGTGCACGCTGTAGAGCACGTAGACGAGCACGGCGGCGGCGGAGAAGCAGCCGAAGCGGACGTAGGAGGGGCGGTCCAGCGACCCCAGCAGGAAGACGTTGAGGAACACGGAGGCGGCGGGCACCCACGGCATCCCGGGCACGCCCCACAGCCCCGGCGGCTGCGCCTGCGGCACCAGCGCCTGGAACGCGCCCACCATGCCCGCCGCGGCCGCCGCGCACGCCGCCAGGAGCCCCGCGCGCACGCTGCCATGCTCGGGCGGGACCAGCTTCCACACCAGCGTGAACGCGAGCGCGGCCAGCGAGAAGGCCAGGAGGAACGCGAGCGTCGGCCATGCGGCGGCGCCGCTGCCAGTGCCGGCGTAGCGGCGGTATACCACGGCGTTGGCCACCATGTAGAAGACGAAGAGCGTGCCGATGCAGACGAGGTTGAGCAGGACGTCGAGCTCCGTGACCAGCGCCAGCGCCGCCGTGAGGACGCCGAGGAAGGCGGAGGCGTTGACGGGGGTGGCCGTGCGCGGGCTCACCCGGGCCAGCCACGCCGGCATCACGCCGGACCGCCCGATGACGCACAGGTACCGCGCCTGCCCCAGCATCGCCACCATCAGCGACGTCAGGATGCCCAGGCTCGCGCCGGCGCCCACCACGTTCGACACCCACCCCCACCGCTCCCGCCCCCTGAACGCCGCCGAGAACGGCGCCTCCGGGTCGATCTGCACACCATATCGCCAAAGCAAAAGAAAAAGGTTAGCAAGTGACAACAACTGTCACTGATTCTTGGCCGACAATCACTCCTGTCACTGTTATTCGTGGTCCAAAAAAAGGTACTGGTAAAAAAGAAAATCTCGATGCTTTGCTTTCTGTTCCGTTACAAAGTGGATTCGGTCGAGGATGGTCATCCTACGATTGGGACGGCAGATTCATCCAAATCATACGACCACAGCATCCGAAGCGGGTACCGGAATCAGATGCAGTGGCCGGCACCGTCTCTGTTCTACTGAACTAGCTAGCCCAATGGACCATATATTCCCTGAGCTAGAGAGCCACCCTTCACCTACGCAATCAAAGATGAGCTCTAAGTATAGCCTATTCCTCCGCGACAAAGAGGAAATCGATGAGCATCGGTTCCCTTCTAGTAGTTCTAGCTAGGCTGGTGTGCGGTGTGCAGCAAGCAAGGGCATTCAGGTATATGCCTGATGAAGCCTAATTAAATTATGTCATGGATGATGGAATGGAAGTCTGAAATAGGAAGCATGTAAAGTTAGTTTTTTCTGTGAATCAGTGCTTGTCCTAGCTTCATCTCAAGCCATCGACTGTGCTGCATGAACCTGTAGCCACCCGATTGACCTTTAGAGCGAGGGGACATATATTCCTACTGATTATCAGATTCCTGGAATTTTGCCCAGGACATAAAGATTAAAGATGAGCCCTCTTTTCTCTCCCAGAGACTATTACTAAAAAAAAAGTTGCATGCCTATAGTGGAATTAATTAATCCCAAACGCTGGTAGTAACTGTTACAGCAGATGGAACCTTAAACTAGGCAGAATTTTAGGCACCTTCAAAGTTTCATAGCACACGTACGGAGACCAGCCACGTCAGTTGTCAGTGACACACACAAGCACGTACCGCGTCGTAGGGGAGGAGCATGGACATGGAGGCGGCCATGAGGCAGTAGAGCGCGGTGACGAGGATGACGGAGCCGGAGACGCCGATGGGGATGTCGCGCGCCGGGCGCGCCACCTCCTCGGCCATGGTGGAGACGGCGTCGTAGCCTATGTAGCTGAGGTACACCATGGCGGCGCCGTTGAAGACGCCCGCGGCGCCGTGCGGGAAGAACCCGCCAGGGCTGCTTGCCGGGTCCGCCGGCCGCGTCAGGTTGCGCGCGTCGCCGTGCGCGAAGCCCATGGCGATGACGAACAGGATGAACGCCACGTGCACCGCCGTCAGCGCCATGTTCACCACCGAGCTCTCCTTGGTGCTGCATTCATGTCGAGACGAGGGAGAGGGAAAACAACATCTTGTCGTCAGGATGTACTTACTGCTTTATCGTGCTCTGAACTCTGAATCGAATCGAAAATTTGTGTGGTTCTTGGAAGAGCTGAGGTGTAATAAAGCAAGATGCGATCGATAATTCAGTGAAGCAGTGGCTATATATAGGCTGCCTAGCTCGCTCGCTTTTGATTTGGTTCTCATCTTTCGACGGAGGTCGATCGGATTTGGCCACCGAAAAGAAGCATTCGACATTTCGACCACGAAACAGAAGTAGTAGAAGGTAGTGCAGGCTGCACTGGAAAAACAGCGACAGGGAAGATCCTTTGCCTGCCACGGAACAAAAACCTCCGCTTGGATCGGCCGGATCAAGTACAGGAGCAGCAGCTGCAGTTGCAGAGCAAGAACACAAAACGACACCGCAAGAGACAAGAGTGCTGTGGTGTGCTGTGCCTGTGCAGTTTGCTTTCGAGTGCACAGACATAGGAGGAGCGAGTCGTGTTCCTTTCCTTGTCATCGTGTCACAGAGGCAGAGAGCCGACAATGGAGAGTGACACGCACACGAGGAGACAAACAAGAGTGACACTTGGAGGCACCACCGCAATATATATCTTCTTCTTTGCAAATGCAGCCACGGTTTTTTTTTTCTTCTTTATTTCGAACAAAACTCGAGTGGTACGGTGACACAACACACCGACACACACACACACACAAAAAAAACAAAAAGAAGAGAGAGATGCAAGCCTGCAATCAACCCGGCATCAGTAAAAGAGTGAAAATAAATACCTGTAGCAGATGCAGAGGGAGATGAGGAGGATGACGGCGACGGCGACGAGGTCGAGGCGGTTGAAGCCGTCGGGCAGGCCGGGCACGGCGATGCGCCACCGGCTGGGCGCGTCCACGCCCACCGCCGTGCCCAGGTACGCCGTGAAGCTGCGCGCCACGGCGGCGTTGGAGAAGACGTACTCCATGATCAGGTTGGCCCCCGTCAGGAACGCCGCGAACTCCCCTGCAACGCGAGCAGGGGCAGGTTGCAGAAGGCGTCAGAGGGATGAGGACTTGGTTGGATCGGCCGGCCCCATCCCCATGTCGACGAAAAAGAGCAGACCGTTTGGGACAGGGACGCCCAACATGAAATCTGTTGGACGTCGCCGTCCTTCTCTGGCTCGGGCCGGGCGAGGCTTTTTTTTTTTTTTTTTGTTATAAGTAAAAAAAATCGTTCATGGGAAGAGTTGCAATTTGCAAACAAGGCGGCGGCGGCGAAAATCCAGTCGGCACCCGCGGCAGGGGCTGCAAAGCGGGGCGCGGATTTATTAGGTCCTCTTTGTACTTTTTTCTTGATCTCGATTCTCGAAGTGCATTGTATAGTATTATATACGTATAAGAGTATGTGGTTTTATCTTCAGGATATAAAAAAAAAGATAAAGGGGGGAATTAATGGGATTAGCAGCAGCCGACAAAGCGGAAGACAAATCTTTTTGGGAGAGGTGATAAAAGGAAAAAACAAATCTATCTACTAGCCTTTATAGGAGAAAAAAAAAACAAAAGAGCCACGGAATCCGTGAGAGGAAACACCGTCACCGGGACATGTGGCACTTTTTTTAAAATTTCTTCCAACGGCAACGGTAACTAACAAACAATCAAGAGGAGGAGGAGGAGGGGGTAAACATGAACATGTATTTGCATTGAACTCGACAGAAAAAAAAAATCAGCAAGGTAGATGCACAAATCTTGCATGGCAGAAACGAACGAACACAGGTGCGGCGTGCACGCTGCATGCCACTCCCACTACCATACCATAAGTAGGCACGGGAAAGGACGCCGCTTTGGAGCGACTGGACAATCCCAAGAAAGGGGGGAAAGCGAGCGAACGAGTCACCAAACACACATGCAGGCTGCAGCAGCAAGATTAAGAGATTAAAAATGGCATCTTTTCCCCCCCTCTGGATGCGCGCATGCCGTCACGAGCGCCGCCGCAATGCCGGCTCAAGTCAACTCACCGAAGGTGACGCGGAGGTAGCTGAAGGCGCCGCCGGCGACGGGGAGGTCGACGGCGAACTCGGTGTAGCAGAAGGCGGAGAGGAGCGCGCAGAGGCCCGCCACGGCGTAGGACGCGACGACGCCGGGCCCCGCGTAGAGCCTGGCGGCGCGGCCCGTGGTGACGAACACGCCGGCGCCCACCATCCCGCCCAGCCCCAGCCCCACGAGGTCCCACCACCGCAGCGCGCGCGCCATGGCCGCGCCCGACCGCGCCCGCGCGCGCCCCGCCTCGTCCGCCGGCGACGTCGCCGCGCACGCCCGCCGCGCCACGCGCCGCGGCGCGTCCGCCAGCGCCCGCCCGTACGCGCGCAGGCTCGAGAACGACGACGAGCCCCCCGCCGCCGCCGCCGCGGCATGGTGGTGACGGCCGGGCGCGGGCTCCGGCGACGCCGCGGCCTGCTGCTTCTCCATGGCCTGCCTGGTGCTGGTGGTGGCCACCCTGAGGCGAGTAGTTAGTTGCTGGGGACTGGGGCGGCTGGTGGAGCGGCGCTCGCCGCCGGCGCTGGTGGTGTCGAGGGGGTTTGGAGAGGGGACACCAGCAGGAGGCGCGGCGCGGCGTGGCGAGGGCGAGGAGGCGCGGTATATATAATAACGAGCCGGGCCCGGGCGGCGGAAAGCCAGACGGGTGTGGTCAAGAGAAACGGTAATTTGAGGACGGGAGAAGAAGGAAAATGGCCGTCGTGGAAATTAACGGCTGTGGTAATTGCCGCGATATTTGCATTTGTGCATGGCAGTTGTTGGATCGAGCGTGACTGCGACCATATATGCATACTGGTACCATATCCAAAAAAAAAAAAAAAGTAGTGCAGATCAAACCGAACCATGCATATCCGAACAATAGACTGCTAGCCCGATTAACCAGATCAGATCAATCAGTTTTTTTTATCCCGTATATAAAAATTGATATAACTATATATATGTAGATAGAAAAATGCAGGCGCTCTGGAAGAGATTGGGAAGCAACAAAAAAAAAAAAAGACGAAGTAGGGAGCAGGTTTGGTGCCATGGCCTACATATAGAGTGCTCCTAATAAACAGCGTAGGATGGGGGATATCCGCTGCTGGGATGCATTCCGTTCAATATGGTATCTCCCCCGGTCCATGCCCCGCGGATCACACTATTGGGACACAGGGCCGTCGATGGCATAGCGCAAGCGGTTCGACCGCACAAGGCCTCCAGAATTTTAGGGCCCCACCCGCTGTAGATATTTAGATATGTATCTACTGGGTTACAATCTATTAAGAAACATATTATGTATTTACGTATTTAACTATTAACTAGCAAAATATCTGTGCGTTGCAACGAGAGAAAAAGAATCTTAATCATCTCTAGATCAATCAATACATATAAGAATAGCCTCGCAAATAAATTCCATACCATATTGTTTCGAATTTTCCCTTGCATGTGGCCAAAATTTAGGTGGTGTCAGTTTGGTAAGAAATATTATTTTTTGTTTTTTTCCCAATATATAGAACATCGAAAACGGAGTCCATATACGACATGGGTATCCGTTTTCACGTAGACTGCTCCTACCGTCTGAATCGGGTTTCTGAATAAATTGTAGGCCAAATTGTCTTGACGATTTTCGTTAATTGCAAATAAATTTTAGAGTGGTGTCAATTGGGTTAGAAAAGTTATTATTTTAGCTTTCTATTGATATATAGAACGTCAAAGACGGAGTATTGGGATTGAAAAACTTTTTTCAATGTTATATTTTTTAAGTATAGAACCAGCTCATGTTGTATTCGCACCAGGGCCACAGAAATTTAGGTACGGTCCTGTTGGGACAATGTGCGGCCCGTGTGCCCTGCCATTTCAGCGCCCTCTGTTTGAAGCGTTGAAATTTTATTCGATTTTACAAAGGAAATGTGAAATTTTTTCTGGTTCCAAACAGGCGCTCCACTATGGAACGGTGTTACCTTTGTTGTGAGGATAATTATGGCTTTTGATTATAGCTCTGTGATCTTGTGTCGGTTTTCTAAAACCAAAGGCCCGTTTACCTTTTTGTTTGTTGAACGTGTTATATACCTAGAGTCGAAATAACTTATACACAATTCTTAGAAAAAATAGGGGAAATTATATATACCCTTAACTTATCCACAAGTCTCCTGACCCTTCTTACCTCAGGCCTCCCTCCTTGACTAGTAGTAGCCACTACACTTGATTCCATTTATATCGAATAGGATAGTTAATTAAGGAGCTAATTGGTAGCCCCACCCATAGACTAACAACAGTCCATTAGTTCACAAATCTAACTTTTTACCAGGTCACGAAAAGACATTTGTGCACCTTACTGTTTTAATTGTTGCACGTTTTTATCCTCTGGTGCTCTTTGTTGCCACTTAAAATTTCATCTGATGTACTCTATGGCCCGGAAAAAGCAAATGGACGCATGAATCTTTTTTTTTGTTAACCATGATTTATGTGATTTTGCATAACAGATTCTGACAAGGTTGCTCGTGTTTTTCTAAATTACCAAGCATGTGCATATATAAAAATTATTATATATTGTTGTGATGTAAGTTTTTTACATTGTGTTATGTAATTTTGATATGTGATTGATGCTTGAATTTCATCAGTCTCATATATGGTTGTGTAAGATGTGACTGCTATATTAAATTCTTTTCGGTCATCCTATAGAGCCGTTTGATAGACACGTTGGCTGGTTGTAAAATGTGACAAATGAAAAGTCAAATATCATACACACCCATTAAACTAAGGCTCCTTTCACAACAGAAGAAAAAATTTTTAGGATCCAATTCGTATGGAATATTTTATGAAAGCCTTTGGAACAAAAGATTGACATCTACCAATTCCTTTGAAATTCCTATGGACTAGCATCTTTTGTAGCAATTTTGGAGAAAATAAGAATGAGGCACAACCTCATCCATGTTTAATTTGTTTCTTTTCTGCACGTATGGTCCTAAGTCGTACCATGTTTTATGGTAATAAATTCATGTAAGATTTTGAATTTCAATTGCTTGGACATTGTAATCTTGTGTTTTTCTATTTCTACCTTCTTAACAAACCATGCGTTTCTAACCTCTCTACATCACTATGCACAAGAAGTGAAGAAGAACAGAATAAAGTGCAGTATAATTCCTCTTCCTCTTCTTTTATTACCGGGAGAAGTTGTGCACATGATTTGCGTGCATAGAACAGCTGGGTCATCCGCATGATCTCTGTCTTGTTTATTTATACTAGCAAAGATCCCTTCCGTTTCTATTTTCGGATGAAGTTTAATTTTCTAATGTTTTGATGACAGATGTTTATGCCTTGGTGGTATGTACAATTAATGCTGGGTGACAAATACGTGACACCCAACCACACTATATATCACGACGGGGTAATGGTGCCAAGAAAACCGAAACTTAATTGCCATCGCCATTACATTTCAGGTACGATGGTGCTAATTAAGATGTTGATCAAGAGAAACAGAAGCAGGTTTCCACTGATTTAGCTTTCGATTGGGAGGCGAATTAAAGGAGCTAGCTAGGCGGCACAAAAATTAGATAAAAAACTGGTTATACGACCCCCTGCATGCCGTATGCAAAAGTAATCGGGTGCAAGTTGTTGAAGCTTTTGCTTTGTTTTTTCACTCTCTCTTTTTTTTTGGGAGAGAACAGTAATACTTGAAAAGAAGCCAAGTTGAAGACTGTTGCTAACGCACATATATAACCGTCTCCCAATGGCATTCATGTGAAACGCTCCTTTTTTTGGGTGTGTGGCGCCTCCTTTTTTCTTTTTCCCGTTCTCTTTGCATTATCCACGTAAAGTAAAGTGGGATAGAAAAATATCAGAGTCCAAGTCAGCTGTCGGTCTACATATAGCTAGACTTGAAATAAAATTTTAGAAGGTCCTCATATATATGGTGCTGTAATCTCTTTTTTTTCCTTATACTTTGTCATTTAGAAAAACACATCTAGCTAGTCATTACTCGCTCCGTGAACTTTAATTCGTCGTAGAATGGACCCTTTCGAATTTTGAAGTGAAATGGAGGTTGGTTTAGACTTGGACCACATAGTTAGCCTTCCCTGTTGTTCTCCCTCTCTATACTTTCACGAAAAACATTACTCGATAAGTGTGAGAGAAGAACTACAGAACCTTAGGTTAGCTAGCCCGGAATATCCTCGTACGACTTGAATTTAGCAGGGATACACGAGAGACGAAGATAGGTTCAGGGTCATAGCTTCGGTGGTCATATCATAGCAACTCCACTCATGTCTGATTGAGTCTACAACAACCTCTTACTCGGGCAAGCTAAGCGATTGTATTCGTTGAACAAGGGTGTTGTTGATGAAAGGATAAATATTCGTAGAAAAACTCGAGAATCGAGTTACATGTCTTGTATATGAAAATTTCTTTCTACGTGCGTATGTAGTTATACTCGCCTATGTATCTCACAATTGAGGGCATATCTGGCCAAACGAAAGGTTTGTACACGGAGTATGCAATGATACTAGACCATTTGAGGTGGTATATGCATGAGGTATGCGAGTATACCTGAGGTATATGGACATACCCCGTTATATGTACTAATATGAAGGCATTATAATAATATATTAAAAACAGGGGCTGTTTTGTAATTTTTTCGGATGATGATATTTGAGATGTCTTAAAATAAGTATGTAAACATACTCAAACTGATAAATGAGTATCGGACATACCTCTATTGGGTTATTGACGGTGAGTATAGCTATATGCTTATGTAGATAAAACCCTTCCTATATATATACACACACACTTTGTGACGAAGTGTTTATACATGACACATGAAAAACACGTACATTAGGAGACGAATGATACATACATAGTCAAAAGTATATTGGGTTATTCAGCGATTCCTTTGGCCGGTAACCGTTTGCTGAAAAGGTTGAATCCTAGGAAATCTGTTCATGAATCCTACTACTACATCCATTTTGTTTGTCTCCGCAGTTTGACACTGCGGACGTGTTGTTCTTCTCCCCCAGCCCCATGTCCATATATGCCTGTGTCTGGAGAAGAAGAAGATGGGTTTGGATGCCGTAGGTTACTGTATATAATTGCCTCCGCGCATGACAAGTGGACCGGCGAGGCTGACAAGCCACAGGACTGATCTCGAGCGGTGTGCCAGCCCATGCTCAGCTCATTGCCCATCGTAGTAGGCTTTATAGTTGCTGACTTGCCTGGTTGGTTGGTGATTGCTTGCCGAAAACGCCCTCCTACCCTGTGCGAAAACCCGTGCGTTGTTGCCCCTGCGATACGGCAACCGAGCAGTGCAGGTGCAGGGCACACCACATCATGCAATGCAACGGCCTCGATCGCTTCGAGAGGAGGGCAGATCGAGCTGCTGGGCTCTGCCCTGGTGCCGATCCATGCGTGCACGCTCTTGCTTCTCCCGAACTCTTCGGTGTTGGACACGGAGGCCGAATGCATCCGCCCGATCTTAAGTACTATGAGTAGTTAGAGGAAGCGATCGCTGATAGCCACGTAGCCAAGGCACGATGGTGACACAAGGGTTTAGAGTGGTTCGGGCCGCCGGAGCGTAATACCCTACGTCCACTGGAGGTGAGGTCTTGTATTGGTTTGAGTGAGAAGAAGAAGATCGTGAGACTTCTTCTCTGGATGCTCTTCGGGTGTGTGTTTCAGCCTATCCTCTACGTCTCGCATGCCTCCCTTTTATAGACCAAGGGGGTGCATGTACATGGTGACCGGGGCCCGACAGGTGGTCCCGGTCTGTTATGTCTATCCGGCAGAGTTCCTTATGCTGTCTTGACTTCTTGGGTTATTCCTGGTAGAGATCAGGGCCTTCGGCAGCGCCTCTGTCGGTGTGTCCTATGCTCCGTTCCGCGATGTCCTCTCATCTCTGCACCTTGTACCTGTATCCGCCGCAGCAGTATGGCGCCGTCCAGGAAGTGCTTCGCCGGTCTGGTGTGCCCGGAAATGTCGCCACGCCGCCCCTGCTTGCACTGTCCGGTCCAATCCGCCGTAGTACCCGGCGGTATGGCTCCAAGGGCAGGAGTGGGCGGCGCGTTATTACAGGCGGGTTACTGCGGCGTGCCACAGTGACCCTACCGCTATAGCCCGGGCGTGGCCGTCGTGCGTGGCGTAGCCCACTCCGCGTACGGTGTACTTGTTTATGTGGTTTAATCCCTGGTATCCGGCGGGAAGTTGACCGCTACGCCTTGTCACGGCCGCCGTTCCTCGGTAACGCGCGACTCACAGTATGGTCACTGTCGCCTGTCAGCGGCGGTACCGGAGCCCGTCTGCGGGTGTCAGGCCACGCCCGCCTGTCCGCAATGAATGCGGTAGGTGGGTGTGGCCCGCCGCCGGGGACCCCGCCGCGTGCCCGGGGGACACGTGGCAGCCCCGGACCAGGCTGTTGCGGGGGCGAGGACCCTCCGCAGCCCGCTGCTCCCTTGTTGGGCGGAGGACACGTGGCCGCTCCGGACCTCCCCGAGCTGGGCCGGCTCGGTTCCCTTCCTGGGGTCGTGACGCGTCCCTAACTGAAGACCGGACCTTGCGGAAACAAGTCTGGCCTTCCGTATGGACCTGGGGTGCAGTCCGGCCCACACGCGGTGGGTCAGAACTGCGAGTGTCTTTGGGCTCTTTCCTTACTGTGATACGTGGCAATACTGGCTGCTTCCTCTGGTTGACGGGGAGGCCAGGTGCGTTAATCCCCAAGGAGGGATTAAACGCTTCTTTGTCAGGCTGCGTGGAGCCTTATTATGTGCTGTAATTAGCTTTTGACCTGTATAAGCGGGTACCCGGTTTGCTGGGTACCGACAGTGGCCCCTGGGCCCATCTTAGGTGAGCTTGGGAACCTAAGGTGGGCCCACCAGCGCTTATCGCCTGCACCATCGGGGGCTTCGTGTGGCTTTTGGCCCTGGCCCCTTCGATCCGCACCGGATCACATGGGCGCCTGATGGGCCCCGCACGATCTGGTCGTGCCAGGTCGTGGGAATTTCTCCGAGTTTCGAGGAGGGCAGGCCTGCGCCGGTCAGACGAAGCGACGGACCGCCTGCCCACCTCTCCGCAGTTAAGGCGGGGGCAGCGGATCGCACGCTTGCCGCGCGAAGGCCGAGAGACGGTTCGCATTCTTTCTCACCCGGTTTCTTACCCGCCTGTCGCGGTTTGCGGCCCCTGAGGCCCCTTGTCAGGGGCTGGACGGGTTGCGGATGCGTCCGTGCGTGTGTGCTTATGGAGCGCGCCAATGGCTCCATTAAATAGGGCTTTTGACCGGATGCCTGGTACGCTTTCTCAGGCTTCGTCTCCGTTCCCTTAGCAACCGCAGCCGCGCCTCTCCTTCTTCGCCGTAGAGCTCTTTGCCCTCGCCGGCGCCGCGCATCCTCATCGCCTTTCGCTACTCCGATCCATGGCGATGGGTCTCGGTGATCCCGCCAACTGGCAGTCTGAGGAGGACCTCGACATCGTGCGCCGCCTCCTCGGCTGGACGGACGTGACACGGCGCGATGGCGTCCGCGCGGGCTCCCTCCCCTTCCGCAATCTGCGGCCTGGGGAGTTTGCGCTCTTCGTCTCCTACCTCTACTGCGGCCTAGGGGTGCCGATTTCGTCCTTCTTCCTGCTGTTGCTGGAGGGATACGGGCTGCAGCTCCAGCACCTCACTCCCCACTCCATCCTCCAGGCGGCGATCTTCGTCCACCTCTGCGAGATGTTCGTGGGGGTGCCGCCCTGCGTGGCGCTCTTTCGCCACTTCTTCTCGCTGAAGGGTTCCGTCAGGAGCGCGAGCGACATCGGCGGCTTCTACTTCGTGCTGAGGGGGTCCGGGAGGTCGTCAACCTACCTTCCCCCTTTTTCCAGCGCCAAGTGGGAGAACTGGCGCAACGACTGGGTGATTGCGAGGGCGGACCCGAACGACCGGCTGAAACTCCCTGAGGGCGGTCCAACCTCGCCCCGCCCGGAATGGGGTGCCCCTGCGGACCTGCCGGGCGACTTCTCCACCGTGCTAGTGAGGATCACTGAGCTCGTTAATGACGGGCTCACCTCGATGCACATCCTCGCGGACTTCCTCACGCGGAGACTCGCCCCCTTGCAGCAGCGACCGAGGCGGGCATGGAGCTACACCGGCCCCAACGACTGCAGCCGGATTGCGCGGGGCGAGGTTAACAACCTGGCACCCAGGGAGCTAGAGTCTTTGATGTGCCGCGTCGTGGGTGAGGCGTTCGTCCCCGAACAGCTGGCTCTGCCCGCTGCCGTTACACCGCTCTGCAACAACCAGACCCTGCGGTCGGCGGTGCTCCGGGACATGCCTACACTCGACGACGCCGGGCTCGCGGTGCGGCAGCTCGGGGGCGACCCCAACCGGGGAATCAGCATTGGCGATGCCCCGATCGGGGACGCCCGCGCTGGGGGCTCCACCTCTGCTGGCAAGGGGAAGGAACCCGTGCCGACGGCTGGCGGCGAGGAGAGGCGGCGTAGGCTGGTCCGCGGCGACGGGACCTCCGTTTCAGAGCCCGAGCCTAAACGCCAGCGGACCACGGAGGAGGGAAGCTCGTCCGGGCAGTGGGGGCGCCCTTCACCTCCGTCGCGTCCGGACCAGCAGCATCAGCAGCACCAGCGGCAACAGCAGCAGCAGCAAGCGCCGCTTCCGCCAAGGCCGAGCCAACAGCACCAGCGGCAGCATGTACCGCCGCCTCCGCCAAGGCCGAGCCAACAGCACCAGCGGCAGCATGTACCGCCGCCTCCGCCAAGGCCGAGCCAACAGCACCAGCGGCAGCATGTACCGCCGCCACCCAAGTCGGACCAGCAGCAGCATCGGCAGCAAGCGCCGCCACCGCCCAAGCCGGACCCTCAGCAGCAGCGGCAGCAAGTACCGCCACCGCCGAAGCCGGACCATCATCAGCGATGGGCTCCTGGCCTCCGAGGTCGCTGGACGGCGCAGACACCGAGGTAAACTATTTTGGGTTGGCTCAAGCTTTTTTGCCGTGTTGCTGCTAGCTCCTCGAATTCTTCCGAGCCTCATTTCCTGCCTTGTTCAGGATATCTCGCCCGGTCAGCTCCTCCGCAGCTGCTCCTCGTGCCGGTGCTGTTCCACCCAGCGGATCCGGCGGTCGGGCGGACACGACCGAGGCGGTTGCTCCAGGTGGTCCGACGCCGGGGGCCACGACGGAGAGGACCGCACCGGCCGGTTTGACGCCTGATGTTGCGACGAGGTCCGAGGCCCCTCGTCCAACCGAGGGCGGCTTGGAAGAGGTACAGGGGCGGCCGCACCCGCTCCTGTCAGGGGTGCCGATTCTGCCCCGCGTGCTGCGCCGTGGACTCCAGGCCCTGGAGGACGTCAAGGAGGCGTTCCAGCTGGAATGGGCGCAGCTGCAGCAGGAGCGCGAGCGCTTGGCTGGCTGGCAGTCCCGCTTAGGGGAACAGATCCGCGCTACGTCCTCCCGGTACTCCCAGGTCCGCGCGGAGCTCACCGCCGCCCGAAGCCGATCGCGAGGCCTATGAGAAGGACCTACAGCTGTTCGTCGCCCGAGAGCGTGCGGTTGCTCTCCAGGAGAAGACGGTCGCCGTGGACGAGGCGAAGCTGAGGCTCGATCGGGCCGAGCTGGAGTTCGAGATGCAGGGGATGGAGCGGCGCAGGAAGGAGATGCTGGAGGTGTCCGAGCGGCAGCTCGCCGTCAATAAGAGTCTGGACGAGAAGGAGGCGGCACTTGACCAATGCGAGGCGTCGGTCAAAGCCCTCGAAGAGACCCTTTCTCTGCGCGAGGCTGCCACCAAGGCCCTCGAGGACTCTGCTTCCCAGCGCGAGGCGGCAGCCAGGGCCCTCAAGACAGAGGCCACCCGCCTGTGCGGTACCCTCAAGGTCCGAGAGGACTGGGTGAAGTCCCGGGAGGCGGAGCTCAACGAGCAGGCGAAGCAGCTCCGGGCAGAGCAAGCTGCTTTGGAGCAGCTAAAACTGGAGGCCGCCCAGCAGGCTCTGGCGGAGAGTCAGGCGCAGCTGCGCGCCGACCTCTGACATTTTGCTGACTGGGCTGGGGAGGCGAACACCGCTCTGGGGCCGCTTGGGTTGAGTCCGATCCAGGTGTCGGAGCCGCCGTCGACCATGGCGGACGCTCTCCCCGTCCTTCGCTCTGCTATGGAACGGATCCTGTGCTTGGACTCCGCGCTTGCAGAGCGCCTTGAAGCCGAGGGTCGCGATCTGCTTCGCGCCGTGGCGGAGCACCTACTGGTCTGCTTCCGGAGCCACGACCCCGCCATCTCCCTGGATCCGGTTGTCGTAGGTCCGGTGGAAGAAACACAGGTCGCCGCCCGGGCAAGCGTGCAGGAAGTAGTTGAGATCGTTGCCGCTCGGTTTCAGCGGGCCCCTGCAGATGAGGAGCCGGGTGCACCGGAGGCGGGAGTCCCCCAGCGCCATAGAGGCTTCATTTTGCTTTCTTTTTATTTCTTCTTCTATGTAAAAAGTAAAATCTAGAAAGAAAATAGAGATCGTGACTTATCTATTTCGCTTCTTTTGCTGCGTGCTGAGCCTTATAGGCTGTGTGGGCTATCGCCGGGCCCCACGGTCTGGCGATTCAGGTCGCGGGAATCTCCCGCCTTTTGAGGCGGCTGGCTCGTGCTGACTGGTGACACTATGCCGTGCTGACGCCGTACCGCCCGGTTCTTTTCCCTCTTATTAAATGCGATCGCAGCGGTTCGCTCGCCTGCACGCGTTTGCACTGCCGGTGGGGCGCTCGAGGGACTCGGCGGGTCACGCGCGTGCTCTCAGCAGGGTCTCCCCCATCCCCCTATGTCCAGTCTTGTCTCTGCTGGCAGGTAGGGCATCGGATGCTCTCCTGCTTTATCGCAGGGATAGGTCACCTCACTCTCGAGCGGCGCGGCCCCTACAAGGGCGTGCGCTCTCAGTCTGACCCAGGCACGTCAGGAGGGAATAGTGCACCTGTGAGCCACGCTCCTTACCACACCTTGGGCTCAGCAGCTGCAGTGTCTTGGGCTGTTCCTATAAATAGGGGCGTGCTACCCGCTCTTAACACAACTTCTCCAACTGCATAGCCAAGCAAGGTAGGGTAGAACATGGGACTCCCTCCCTCTCCAGGAGGGGCATGGCCCCTTCCATACAGCAAGGCATGGGAAGTTTTCCCGAGAGTGTTTCCTCAGTTTGGGAAAGATACTCTTAGGATAGCCTGGGAGTGTTCCCATGGAACCCATCTTCTTTGGCTATGAGTTTCTTCATATGTGTGCCGATTTTTGGCTACGAGTGTCTTCATAGAGGACACTTGCAGCCAAACTCCCTCCCAACGACTGCGCACCTATGTCGCTGTCGAGGGGGATCTGGCACCGGCGGTGGGACGGGACACTCCTGAACCACTGCCAAGCGCCCCACAGCGCGCGCATGGCGGCAGTGCGGCTGGTGGCGGTGTGGCCATGGCAGGAGCTCAGCAGCTTCGACGCCGCCTCCCCGTCGCTTGTGCCGACGCTCCTCGGCTTGCGCGCTCCGCGGACCCCGAGCTGCGTTGGCTCTGCGCGGTTGCCACCGAGCCGTTGAGCTCTCGCGCCGCCTGTGGATCTTCTGCCCTTGCCTTTGGCAAGAACAGAGCCCCCTTCAATCCGGCTTCAAGTGTATCTTTTTTTTCGGATGGACAACTCAACTTATGAAATGAGGGAGGATGGGTGTTGTGACTTATCTGTATGTTGTACATTCCCTCTTTCCTGTTGCACGCTGGTATGGTTCTGCCCGACCCCTGGCCCCCTGGTAGGTAGGCTCTAGTTTTGAGGCTGGCTACCACCAAGTCGGACCTGCATGCAACTCATGGTAGATGTTAGTAGCAAACCCGCGATACCCTATTCTGAGCTGACTTTTCTCGACTGGCTGTGGTCCGGCGTTCCTAGGTGCATGGTCCGTGACCAAGATACCCGGATGGGGGGATAGTAGGGTGCACAGGCTTAGGGTGCAGGACCAGGCTAAGGCACTGTACAGCCCCGGACTATCCCTGTTTCAGGTATCTTAGACACGGACCGGCTCCTGACGCAACAGGCCTCTTTCAGCGAAACACATCTTACTCAGGTGCCTTAGGGCTTTACGGGACCGGACCTTGTTAGCCAGGATCTGGAGAGCTTGCTAATGGCGAGGGTGTGGTTCGGCGTGCTGCACGGAACCAGGCCTCCTGGTACTGGGGAACTTGCGGCGAAGTGGGGAGTGTACAGTGCTTAGGGTACGGGACCAAGATAAGCGGCTGACGACTCCGGGCCACCAAGGCGAGTTCCTTTTCTCGGGGGCTGGCCCCCAGCACGACGGACCACACCCGAACGATTAGACAGGATCTCCCTCACCTGCTCTCAAGCCAGGTTTTCCCGTTTCAAGCTTTAGGCGATAATAGGGTACCGGACGGGGGTTAGTGATAATGATATTGATAGGGAGATAAGGAGATAATTGAAATCATCGCAAAGGCAGCAACAGGGGCAATTTTCTTTATTTACAAGGTGAAATCATGTGATGTCAGCCAGAGGCCGGGATTACAAGGGCGGACCTCCACCGCTCTGGTCCACATGGTGGTATTGCCTACCTTATAAAGAAAGAAAAAAGCCCTGCTTCTGCCTACGGATAAAACTTACGGAGGTGTTCGATGTTCCATGGGTTCGGCAGCGGAACGCCCTCCTCTGTGGCAAGACGGACGCAACCAGGGCGACTCACTTCCGTCACCTTGAAGGGCCCTTCCCAGCTAGGGGAGAGTTTGTTGAGCCCTTCTCGGTTTAGGATGCGTCTCAGGACCAGGTCCCCAGGTTGTAGGACCCTTCCCCGCACGGTCCGTTCATGGTAGCGCTTGAGCGCCTGGTTGTATCGCGCGTTCCGGATTGCCGCTTGCCACCGTCGCTCCTCGACGAGGTCGATGTCGTCGCTCCTGTCCTGTTCCTGCAAAGATTCATCAAAGGCTTGGACCCGTAGGGAGCCCAAGAGGATCTCTGGCGGGAGGCATGCTTCGGCCCCGTATACCAGGAAAAACGGGGTTTCCCCGGTCGCTCGGCTGGGTGTGGTCCGGTTTCCCCACAACACACAGGGAAGCTCATCGATCCACTTGGCACCGTGCTTCTTTAAGCAGTCGTAGGTGCGAGTCTTGAGCCCCCTGAGGATTTCCACATTAGCTCTTTCTACTTGTCCATTGCTCCTAGGATGTGCTACCGACGCGAAGCATAGCTGTATGCCAACACCGTCACAGTAATCCTGGAAGACTCGGCTCTTGAACTGGGTCCCATTGTCCGTTATGATACGGTTAGGGACGCCGAACCGGCATACAATGGACTTGAGGAAAGCTGTTGCGGTTCCTTGGGTGATTTTCACCACTGGGGTTACCTCCGGCCATTTTGTGAACTTGTCAATGGCAACATAGAGGTACCGGTACCCACCGACGGCCCTAGGGAACGGTCTCAGGATGTCTACCCCCCATACCGCGAAGGGCCAGGAGGGCGGAATCATCTGCAGCGGTTGAGCTAGTGTGTGTATCTGCTTTGCGTGAAACTGGCACGCTTTACAGGACCTTACCAGCTCGGCTGCATCCTGGAGAGCTGTCGGCCAGTAAAATCCGTGCCGGAAGGCTTTACCGACCAGCGTACGGGACCCCAAATGATTCCCGCACTCGCCCCCACGGCCTTCTTCCCAGGTTATGCATCGCATGAGGATGCCGTTGGCGCCACGCCGGTAGAGATCCCCTTCTACCAGTGTGTAGCGTTTAGCCAACCGCACTATGCGCTCAGCAGACACACGTTCATCGGGAAGGATTTTGTCCTTCAGTAGTCCCGGATCTCGGAGATCCATGCATCGGGACTGCCCTGAGCCAGTGGATGTGTCCCTGATGACGTGCCGGGGTCATCAGTCCACACGATCCTTGATGGCCCCCAGAGGTGGAGGACCATCGGGACTGCTAGCTTCGAGGTGCTAGTTTCGCCCCCTTCACCCAGTTCGGCTGGCTGGGCGGTTGGTCTCAGTAGCTGTCTTTCAAAGACGCCATCGGGTACTGGGCCCCGAGTTCATGCTCTCGCGGAGAGGTCATCTGCTATTGAGTTGAGGTCTCTTGGAATGTGCTGCAGCTCCAGGACCTCAAAGTCTTTCTCGAGCTCCCTCACTCGCATGAGGTACGCTGCAAGTTGGGGGTTGTTGCAGCAGCACTCCCCCCAGACCTATCTAATCACCAGCTGGGAATCTCCCTTGACTAGGAGCTGCTTGATTCCCAGTGACTGGGCGGCCATTAGCCTGAAGATCAAGGCTTCGTACTCTGCCATGTTGTTGGTGGCTTTGAACTCGAAGCGTACTATGTACTTTACTTGATCTCCGTCTGGGTCCACGAGTACCACACCTGCTCCGGACCCCCTCTCGCGGGCAGACCCCCATAAAAAAAAAGCGTCCAGTGTGGCTCGGTGAAAACTCGGACAGGCCTGCTCAGCTGTGAAGGACCCGCCTCATATAGCGGACCCCCTGGCTCAGCGGCAGTGGGTGTCCATTCTGCGATGAAGTCTGCCAAGACCTGGCTCTTGGCAGCGCTGCGGGGCTGGAAGTCGAGTTGGAATTCTGCCAGCTCCGCAGCCCATTTGGCGATACTCCCGGTGGCGTTAGAGTTGTGTAGGATTGCTCTTAGTGGGTAAGAGGTTACTACGACAATCCTGTGCGCCTGGAAGTAATGGCGCAACTTCCTGGAAGCTACCAGTAATGCATAAGCGAACTTGTGGGTTTCCAGGTACCTGGCCTTTGCCCCGTGGAGGACCTCGCTGACGTAATACACCGGCCTCTGGGTGGTCCGGACCCTTGCGGACGATCCCGGGCTACCCGCCTTTGTTAGGTCAGCCTCCTGGGCAACCCGCCCCTCTGCCTCTGGTAGCCCACTACCTTGGCAGGGTAGGGCGTCAGCCGGACCTCCTGTTTCGGAGCAGATCGTCATTTCTGCGGTGGACGGACCACCGCCTTCCACTCGGGGGGTCCCGGTCCCTCCCTTGTGGGGGTGCTCTGGTCTTTCAGCGACCAGTACCATGCTGACTACCTCGGATGTTGCCGCGAGGTAGAGATACAGAGTCTCACCAGGCTCGGGTGCCACCAATATGGGTAGTGTGGTGAGATGCTGCTTCAGCTCCTGGAAGGCCTGCTCAGCCTCTTCGGTCCATATAAATGGTCCGGACTTCCTCAATAGCTTGAAGAAGGGCAGGGCTCTCTCAGCTAGCCTTGAGATAAAGCGGCTAAGGGCTGCCAAGGACCCGGTGAGCTTTTGCAGGTCCTTGATGCAGGCGGGTGGCCGCATAGCCTCGATCGCCCTGATCTTGGTTGGGTTTGCTTCAATACCCCGGTGTGACACCAGGAAACCCAACAGCTTACCAGTTGAGACGCCAAAGACGCATTTCTCGGGGTTCAACTTCGTGCGCGTTGTGCGCAGCCTGTCGAAAACGAGGGTCAGGTCCTCCAGCAAGGTTGACCCTTCCCTGGTTTTGACAACGATGTCATCGACGTAAACCTCGACTATATTTCTGATTAGGTCGCGGAACGTAAAGTTCATGCCACGCAGAAATGTGGGTAAAGCATTCCTCAGACCA
Source organism: Paspalum notatum (assembly GCA_022530915.1). Lineage (NCBI taxonomy): Eukaryota > Viridiplantae > Streptophyta > Magnoliopsida > Poales > Poaceae > Paspalum > Paspalum notatum. The sequence goes on along the minus strand of CM039690.1, from coordinate 6,565,879 downwards.
TAGGGCATTACAACGTAACAGTACAGACCATCTACCGTTACAAAGGCTGTATGCCTCTTATCCTCTTCATTCATCCGGATTTGATGGAACCCAGAATACGCATCCAAGAAAGACAAAAGCTCACACCCGGAGGTGGAGTCTACTATCTGATCTATGCGCGGAAGGGGATATGGGTCCGGAGGACATGCCTTATTGAGGCTGGTGTAGTCGATACACATCCGAAGCTTCCCGTTTGCCTTAGGGACAACTACCGGGTTGGCTAGCCACTCGGGGTGATGGACCTCTTCGATGAATCCCGCGTCTAGCAGCTTCCGGACCTCCTGACGGATGAAGTCCTGACGCTCCACGGACTGCCTTCGTGGCTTTTGTCGCACTGGCTTGGCGTCCGGGTTGATCTTTAGACGGTGCTCAATTACCTCCCTAGGGATCCCGGGCATTTGTGACGGTTCCCAGGCGAACACGTCAACATTTGCTCGGAGGAAGGCAACGAGCGCGTCTTCCTATTTTTCCCCCAGATTCCCCGCAATGCGGGTGGTCCGGGAGGCTTCCGCCCCGATCTGGACGATCTTGACTGGCACGTCTTCCGGGCCAGCCGGGCGCACCTTGGGCATCTTCGGGTCCTTCGCAGGAGCCTTAATCCCAGAGGCTGAGGGGTCGGCCCCCTCGAGGCCCGCTGCGTCAGCAGCGAGGGCGTGGAGCTTCTCCACAGCGGCGACCGCGGCGAGGCGGTCTCCTGGCATGGTGAGGACACCAGCCGGGGAGGGCATCTTCACGACCAAGTACCCGTAATGGGCTACGGCCATGAAGCGATAGAGCGTCGGTCTGCCAATGATGGCGTTGAACGGCAGGTTTACATCCGCAACGTTGAACTGGACGCTCTCTGTGCGGAAGTTTTCCGGTGTCCCGAAGGTGACCGGGAGGTCGATCTTCCCCTTCGGGTGGACCGGCAGTGGGCCCACTCCGGAGAATGGGCGCGATGGAGCCAGGCGTGACTCCGGAATCTGCAGCTGCTTGAAAGCTGCGTAGCTGATGATGTTGAGGGCGGCCCCACCGTCGATCAGTACGTGGTAGAGCCGGATATTGGCGACCACCGGCGACGTGATGATCGGTAGGAGGCCGGCCCCGGCCATGTTCTCTGGGCAGTCGGATGGCCCGAAGCAAATGGTGGTGTTCCTCCACTTGAGGTGTGGGGCCACCTTGGGGACACTAGGCCTGACCGAGAGGACCTCTCGGCGCAGGGCCTTCACGTCTCGCCGGGAGGAAACCTCCCCGCTCCCGCCGTACATGACGTACAGCTTTTTGCGACGCTCGTTGTCGCCGGAGTCGGAGTCGGAGTCGGAGTCGGGCGCTTGCCGTTGGCGTCACGGCCGCCAGGAGCAGCCGCGGCTACGGGGGCTCCTCGCACAGCTGATAAGGACCTCTGTGGGCGTCGGTCCTTCTTCTTCTTCTTGCCACCCTCGCGGGCGGCATCGGCAGAGCCTCCTGCTTGGGCAGCCGCGTTTTGCTGAGGGGAGTGCCATGCACGGCCCTCAGCGGCCTTGGCGCATTTGTCTGCCAGCGCGTACAGCGTGGCGACATACTGCACCTGGCGGGTTGCTAGCTTCTCCAGCATCTTCTCATCACGGATGCCCTGTCGGAAGGCGGTGATGATGGACGCATCGGAGATGCGGGGAATGGTACCCTGCACCTTGGCGAAGCGTGCGATGAATGCCCGGAGGGGTTCTCCGGGCTGTTGCCGCACAGCATGGAGGTAGGCCTCTACGCCGTACTGCTGGCATGCACTGGCGAAGTTCGTGATGAACTGCGTGCATAGCTCCTCCCAGGATTGGATGGACCCTGGGGAGAGGTTCATAAGCCAAGTCCGGGCTGGTCCAGACAAGGCGACATGAAAGTATGACGCCATGACGGCGTCATTGCCTCCGGCCGCTGAGATAGCGGTGACATACACCTGCAGGAATTCCGACGGGTTAGTGGTCCCGTCGTACTTCTCCGGCAAGTGTGGTCGGAACTTCGGTGGCCAACGCGTGGAGCGAAGGCCGTCTGCTAGCGCAGCACAGCCGACTCCAGCCGGTATGACCCCTGGCAGTGTCTGTGCCCCGGCCAGGGCCTGTGCACACCCCGGGGGCCTAGGCGCTGCAGCAGCGAACACTGCATCAAGGTTCTTGCCCTTGACGGCGTTCCGCTGCAACTGTGGTTGCTCCACAGTTGTATGGGTGCCTGCTCGCCGGCGGTTGAGTTCGGTGCGCAAGTCTTTCGTCGGCGCGCTCCTCACCGTGGGGGAGCGCACGGATGCTGCTGCGTCGAGCGGCGCGTGGCGCTCCGTCCTTCCACCATTGCTGGGTGGAAGACGAGACCCAGCCCTTGATGAGCTGGGGGCGGCCTCAGCTAAGTGGACACGGAGGCGGAATGCACCCGCCCGATCCTAAGTACTATGAGTAGTTAGGGGAAGCGATCGCTGATAGCCACGTAGCCAAGGCACGATGGTGACACAAGGGTTTAGAGTGGTTCGGGCCGCCGGAGCGTAATACCCTACGTCCACTGGAGGTGAGGTCTTGTATTGGTTTGAGTGAGAAGGAGAAGAAGATCGTGAGACTTCTTCTCTGGATGCTCTTCGGGTGTGTGTTTCAGCCTATCCTCTACGTCTCGCATGCCTCCCTTTTATAGACCAAGGGGGTGCATGTACATGGTGACCGGGGCCCGACAGGTGGTCCCGGTCTGTTATGTCTACCCGGCAGAGTTCCTTATGCTGTCTTGACTTCTTGGGTTATTCCTAGTAGAGATCAGGGCCTTCGGCAGCGCCTCTGTCGGTGTGTCCTATGCTCCGTTCCGCGATGTCCTCTCATCTCTGCACCTTGTACCTGTATCCGCCGCAGCAGTATGGCGCCGCCCGGGAAGTGCTCCGCCGGTCTGGTGTGCCCGGAAATGTCTCCACGCCACCCCTGCTTGCACTGTCCGGTCCAATCCGCCGTAGTACCCGGCGGTATGGCTCCAAGGGCAGGAGTGGGCGGCGCGTTATTACAGGCGGGTTACTGCGGCGTGCCACAGTGACCCTACCGCTATAGCCCGGGCGTGGCCGTCGTGCGTGGCGTAGCCCACTCCGCGTACGGTGTACTTGTTTATGTGGTTTAATCCCTGGTATCCGGTGGGAAGTTGACCGCTACGCCTTGTCACGGCTGTTAACGCGGCTTATGGACGAAAATTATACATCATTTTATATTGTTTTTACCTATTATTATGCGTCAACTTTGCCTTTTACTAACAAATAACATAGATTATTGTGGATTTTGCAATATTGTCTTGGAAATTGTCTACTTGTAATTTTTTGCAGGTTTTGGGCCAATTTTAAGCAAAATTCATCAAAGTCTACCTCGAGTAAAAAGACCTCTGAATATTATTCAATAATGGAAGAAGAAGCCCAATTAAAGACCCATCAAATGAAGCCCAATTCTAGAAGACTCGACAAGATCTCGGGATACAGAAGAATCTGGAAGGTTTAGAGTCCGAAAAAGACTCCAGGAAGATTTATATGAAGGTTATCCCAAAGCCCGCGAAAGATGGAAAGCAGAGGAGGTCCAGGGACTCCAGGTCGGCCGACCTGGAGCCCTTTGGTCGGCCGACCCCACCCCCTCCCGAAGGCGGTTGAGGTTTCCTTTTCGGCTACGGCATCCTCAGGGTATTTAAAGCGAAGCTGAGCCCCTGGTCGAGGCATCCAATTCATTATCAAGGCGACAAGATGTAGAGAAGAGGGACAACAACTAGATGAGAGCTGAGGGTCGAGTTTCTAGGCTAGAATTAGGGTTCTTCTAATTCCTAGAGGTGATTAGAGGCCTTGCATGGCTCTCTAATTACCTAGCTCCAGAGGTCTAATTGTATCATCAAGGGTAGGTATGGCCATGGTTGTAAGTATGATACAGATATATTAATGAAGCATTGTTCTTGTCTAATTACCATGTTCTTGTTCTAATTATGCTTGTTCTAGTTCTAGTTAGATTTAGATCTAGTTTGCATGTTGATTAGAACATGTCTTTTAAAGGTTATATTCATCTAGTGTTCTTGTTCTTTGATCTTTGATCTAGCTTACTAATGATATAGTTGTATATCTAGTTCTTGTGATCATGGTGATTAGAAGTTCTAGTTGTGCTAATTATGTTATTAGACCATATAAAGTGATTAGGGGTGCATTCTTTAATCATGTGCCTGTTGAAAGCTTCTCGTCGATTACCTGGTTCTAGTGACAGTAGGGCTGGGGAAAGGTTAAGCCAATCTAGGGGGTTAGGTTGATTGATCTAGATCTATTTATGCTATGATGAATATGCTTGATCATGCTTGTTTACCTTGAGCTACTAGTTACTCGTTGTTCTTATCTATTTGTGATGCCCGTTATTATGCTTTGTCTTGGATCCAATTAGAGCTTGATTAGAAGCTAGTTAATACCCCTTAATTAGTGTTTTAGTCTTGTTCTAGTTGTTTATCTTCTATCTTTAACGTAGATTAGATGCAGATTAGATATAGATTAGAGGTAGTTTTAGATCTATACTCTATGCCTTAGTTTACTTTAAACTCTTATTAGTTAGTTCTCAATTAGTTCGTTCCCTGGATTGACAAAACCCATGATACTCATCCTGGGGAAAAGCTACCACGATACTGTCGCTTGCAGTATAAGGTTTGGCGTGCTTAAGTGCCGTCAACAAGCTTTTCTGGCGCCGTTGCCGGGGAACTAATTAATCGAGTTCTAATTAATTTGGGTTTATGTATATATCTAATTTGTCTTTTATTTCTAGTTAGTTTATTGTTTTTCTTGTATATATTTGTTTTGACTAACATTTAAAAAAAAATTAATGGACCTCGGTCCAATTAAAAAAAAATCTCTCTTTTCCAATCTAGCTCTTTAATAGTAGGTGCTAACGCTGTTAGTTGCTTATGATCTATTATTGAGTTTTTCTACAGCTATCACGGAGCAACTCCGATAATAAAGGTATGTCTGCTGTGTCAATTTATTTTTAATACTAATGTTTCTTTGGAGCTTGTTTGTTCTAAGCTACAGATAATGGAAGCGGAGATATGATTAGCCGAGAAGGTTCCGGAGATCAAGGATTGCTTGAGTACAAGGAAGGTGAAGATATGGAAAGCTTATCTCAAGTCCAATCCAAGCTCCAACCAAATCTCGAGCTACTCTCGAAATTCAGGACAGCAGCACCTTGTGGGGCCAATTCAGAGACCTTAACGACGTCAAATGAAGAAAGTCCAATTGACAAAGTTGTAGATCTTTTCGTGCTCTTCACGAAAATGTCCGAATTTGCATTATTTGGATTTCGGATGACAAAGTTATGGTCGAAATACTAAAGGGGTCAGAACAAGGGTGGCTGAATTTCGAGAAAGACAAAAGTGTTCCTCTCCAATATTTGATGGTGCATGCAATGATGGCATTCAAGGAAGAAGATGAGTTACCATAGTTTCACTTCTTCAAAACTAAGGTAATTTTTATTTTTATCGTAAAATAATTAAAAAGTTTACCTATGTTTAATTAGAGAAGTTTCACAATGATCACTAATAGGTTGTTTGGTTGATTGTTACCCTTCTATTCTTTCTTTTGTTTTGTTTTATCCTTTTGTTAACCTTTGTTCCCTTAATTCTTATCTTGAGAATCATCTAGACTAGGTTCTTTAATCCATAGCTTTGCAATGCTTAATTCCAAAGCATGTTTACAGTCCACCATGAAGATGAAATTTCATGTGTTCATGCTCTTTTAGTAGATTTTTTTTTTACTTTAATCAGTCAATTGAATCTACTCATGCAAAGTGATGGATATGATTTGCTAGTCTATTTTAATTCTCAAGTTTAGGCTTTAAGGTTAGTTTAGAAAAAAATTAAGAGCCAAGGTTTGTGCAAAAGTAGAGGTTGACCAACTGCTTATGTCTCCTTGAAGTGGTTCGGTTAAGGTTTAATTGTTGTGCAAATTGCTTTTGAAATTTTAAACATAAACATGTGCATGTTTCTCATGATTTATTATCTGTGCACAATTTTATCTCTGAAATTTTTAAAATTTCAAAACGTTTGGTCTCTTTACAAAAAGAACCCTGGTTAGAATTTTATCTAAGCCTATTTTTATTTCTTTCAAAATCATCTCTCTATTTTAGCCAAAATCATTAGGAACCTATAACCTTGTTTATCCCATGTTTTGATTTCATGAATCATGTTCATCTATGATTTACATATGCTTTAGTGCTTTGCTATATAATTTCAATTTGAATTATAGTTGTCCTTGATTCATGAATCAAATGTTTGTTTAACCTCAATCAACCTTATGAACATGCATTTATCTCTAATCGTTGCCATGATGCTTTCATTTTATACATGTGTGTGTGCACTATGAGCTAACCATGTAGAGAAATTCACACTTCATTTGAAACAATGAGATCAATGTGGTAAAAGAGTACAAGACAAATTCATGATGATTCAAGAAAGGATTGCAAGATTTAAAGACATCATCAGAATTTGCAAAAGTTTGATTGAGTTTCAACTTGAGGAGTGGGTGGACTGAATGGAGGAGGAATTGAAGACAAGGATCAAGCCCATGAAGCTTCAAGATCAACCATGGTGGACTCTGTCAAATTCCACCAAGGCACAAGTCCAAAAGATGAAGATTGTCAACATCGGAAAGCTGAAAACGGAAGGCTGAAATATCATCAACATGGAGCTCGACCTCAAAAGGCAAAAACAGAATATTTTCTTATATTTGGAAAGCTCATGAAGTCCTCTTTCCAACGAAACAAGAACCACTCAATTTGGATATTCCTATAAAGAGATATGTGCAAATCATTGAAGCCTGCGCGAGCTGAATTCAAATCTGGACAGAATGCAGCGCTGGAGTAAAACGGGCATAACTCTTTCATACGGAATCGGAATTTAACGTATGAGTACTCGTTGGAAAGATAATTTCAGAGGCTATCCAATGGATTTATTGTTCAAGATATATTCTGTTCGAAATTAAAAGATATACCGCGAAGAAGGAGGTAGCAGCAACAATGGTGATGACTACTTGAAGAAGATGGTGACAACGACGATGAAGAAAGCTTGGGCGAAGCTTCCATGAAGTATTTCATGATCAAGTTCAGTTACAAGGAGCTTCAAAAACATTAGTACATGAACACACAAGCAGAGGATTGTGCACACAAGTGATGCTTTGATCAAGACACAATGAAGCTGCACAATCAAGTTATCAAGCTGCATGGACACTTCGGATTCTTACTCCAAGGACCATGGCTTCACTTCAACGAAGGCAAGTAAGAAGTCTAGCTTTATGACTTTAAATTAAGCGCTTTTTCGGGAGGCAACCCATTTTATTTATTTGTCTATACTGTTAGAGTCTTTATAGAGAAATAGGAAGCATGACACTACCCTTTTATTCTTTAGCTTGTGGCTAGTTAACTTAATTTAGATAATCATCATCATATCATTGCATATTTAGTTTTATTCCTTGCATTTGCATTATCATTGTTTCTCCACACTTGTTTTATTAGTTTTGAAATTTTCATAAGCTTTTTGATGTATGCTTTATAATTATGCTGAAACTCGGCCGAGTTTTCTTCTCGGAAAATTAAGTGTAAACATGGTGTTTAGATTTAATTTGAGACCATCATCATTAAGTTTATTTAAAAGTTTCTTTCTAATCATGTCTTTTGTGGATAAACTTGTTGCATTCTTGCATAAACCACCTTTGCATTTAGATTAGATTTACATACTTGCATTATAATTGGCTTGGTTGTTTATTTAACTTCATGATGAGTGCTTTTCATGTTTATTATGACATCGCTAGAGTGTTGTAATTTAGCAGTTTTATGTAAGCATGGTGCTTAGATTAAATTGTTGATCATCATGATGAAGTTAATTAACCTTGCTAGTTATACATAATTTCATTTGATTAAGTTTATAAGCTTTGCTATGTGCTTTGTTTATCTTATGCTGTTATGAGTTAACAACCTTGATAAAGCATGGTGTTTTAATCTTGGTTATTTAATTTTTGATGGCTATAGAGAGACTTAGCAATCATGTTGTAAACATGGTGTTTAGAACTTGATTTAATCATTGTCTTAGTTTATATGCTTATTTCTTGCATACATTTACAAGTTTAGTTTTTCTTTTCGTTAAGTTTAGCTAGGCCACAAGTTAATAGAAATTGGGAATATTTTTAGATTATGGTAAACTGTTTCTACTCTCGACCGTTATCTCGAGAGTAGTATGTGCATTTGAATTATTTTGCAGGGAGTTATTTAATGAAAAAGAAAATTGAAGGACTATCCGGTAACAAATTTCTAACACCTTCTCTTTTCATTTTTAAATTCTGCAAATATTTACCTATATCTATCAATTCGGTGTTCCCTTTGTGTTTCTCTATATTTGTAGTGTGTTAGTTTAGATTTAAAGTTTGTTTTTTTTAGTTTTATCTTTTATGAGTGATCTTATTTTCTTTATGTTAGTTAGTTTAATCATGATCATGTTGTATCCTTGAAATAAAAATGTTTGTTTGCTTGTAATCTGATGTCTTTTAATTAAGCTAATTTTATACTCTCAATTAATGCATGTTAATTAAATTATGACTTAGCATTTATATAGTAAGTTTGATATTTCATAAAGACCCGCATTTTATTAATATTTGATTTCAAGTTTTTGTCATTATGGATCTCCTTATAATTTTTATTTGAGCTATTAATGTTATAATCAATGATCCTTATGATTATCTTATATAGGCCCTACCTATTAGAGCTTTTATTTGAAAACCATAGCTTGATCAAATTTAATTCTTGGCTGAATTGGATTAAGATTTGAATCTAGGGTCTGAGATTTCAAAGCTGGTCATTCAATTTGCTTATCTTTCATTTGCTAGCCAAATTATCCATGCATTGTAACTCTCTACATTGGAGAAATTACAAAACTCGCTGGATATCCTCCCTAAACCAAATATCGTTTCATTTATCTCCCTTGTCCACAACCTATTGTTTTCTGGAGTTTTCAATCAAAACAAAAAGAGGTGTTTAGACAAGCAAATCCCCAAAATACTATTCAATAAGATACTCAAAAGTGAGTATTATCTAAGAGTGGGGATATTGCTTGTCAAATTTTCATTCAATCTTTGAGGAGGTATTGTCTAAAAAAAAAAAAAAAAGAAAAAAAAAGAGGACGACCAAGTGGTCGCCACATATATAAAAAAAAAAAAAGGGTGAATAAAAAAGAGACCAAGTGGTCAAAGTAGAATTAGGAATTTATAGATATGCCCCTCATTGATCTACTTTTGTTTTACCTCTTTTTGAATCCTCTTCAATAAAACTCCAGAAAATACTCCAATCATATGCAATCCGATAACAAGGACTTCATTTGTGCCTTGAGATCAAATAGATATATTTGCATATGACCACTTTTCTATATTTTTCTTTAGTCCTTTTTCATCATTATGAATTCCATGACCTTTTTGAGAAATCTCAGTAATTCCAGCAGATTCTTTTCTTAGTTTGATAATATATTGAGATTAAATTTTGATTAGGATCCATACCAAGCTCCAGATAAAGCCTACACATATATATTATAGATTAGTACTTAACCTGCTTGTCTATATACTTTGAGAGCCTGGAAAGATGAGAGTTTGGGCCTTATAATTTAATCTTTGGTCATTGATTTATCTTTTGAAAAATTTATTGAAAACATAAGGAGATCTGTTTTGATGAATTCTTGATTTCTTATATATATATGATTGTGGGATATGCTTACATGAATATCTACTTGTCTATATATCTTGCTAGTCTAAACTTAGAAAAATTTTGAGAGTTTAATTTTAGTTTGATTAATTGATGTTAGTTTATAAGTAGACTTATTTATAAAATTTTGACTTACTCGAGGACGAGCAAGGTTTAAGAGTGGGGATATTGTTAACGCGGCTTATGGACGAAAATTATACATCATTTTATATTGTTTTTACCTATTATTATGCGTCAACTTTGCCTTTTACTAACAAATAACATAGATTATTGTGGATTTTGCAATATTGTCTTGGAAATTGTCTACTTGTAATTTTTTGCAGGTTTTGGGCCAATTTTAAGCAAAATTCATCAAAGTCTACCTCGAGTAAAAAGACCTCTGAATATTATTCAATAATGGAAGAAGAAGCCCAATTAAAGACCCATCAAATGAAGCCCAATTCTAGAAGACTCGACAAGATCTCGGGATACAGAAGAATCTGGAAGGTTTAGAGTCCGAAAAAGACTCCAGGAAGATTTATATGAAGGTTATCCCAAAGCCCGCGAAAGATGGAAAGCAGAGGAGGTCCAGGGACTCCAGGTCGGCCGACCTGGAGCCCTTTGGTCGGCCGACCCCACCCCCTCCCGAAGGCGGTTGAGGTTTCCTTTTCGGCTACGGCATCCTCAGGGTATTTAAAGCGAAGCTGAGCCCCTGGTCGAGGCATCCAATTCATTATCAAGGCGACAAGATGTAGAGAAGAGGGACAACAACTAGATGAGAGCTGAGGGTCGAGTTTCTAGGCTAGAATTAGGGTTCTTCTAATTCCTAGAGGTGATTAGAGGCCTTGCATGGCTCTCTAATTACCTAGCTCCAGAGGTCTAATTGTATCATCAAGGGTAGGTATGGCCATGGTTGTAAGTATGATACAGATATATTAATGAAGCATTGTTCTTGTCTAATTACCATGTTCTTGTTCTAATTATGCTTGTTCTAGTTCTAGTTAGATTTAGATCTAGTTTGCATGTTGATTAGAACATGTCTTTTAAAGGTTATATTCATCTAGTGTTCTTGTTCTTTGATCTTTGATCTAGCTTACTAATGATATAGTTGTATATCTAGTTCTTGTGATCATGGTGATTAGAAGTTCTAGTTGTGCTAATTATGTTATTAGACCATATAAAGTGATTAGGGGTGCATTCTTTAATCATGTGCCTGTTGAAAGCTTCTCGTCGATTACCTGGTTCTAGTGACAGTAGGGCTGGGGAAAGGTTAAGCCAATCTAGGGGGTTAGGTTGATTGATCTAGATCTATTTATGCTATGATGAATATGCTTGATCATGCTTGTTTACCTTGAGCTACTAGTTACTCGTTGTTCTTATCTATTTGTGATGCCCGTTATTATGCTTTGTCTTGGATCCAATTAGAGCTTGATTAGAAGCTAGTTAATACCCCTTAATTAGTGTTTTAGTCTTGTTCTAGTTGTTTATCTTCTATCTTTAACGTAGATTAGATGCAGATTAGATATAGATTAGAGGTAGTTTTAGATCTATACTCTATGCCTTAGTTTACTTTAAACTCTTATTAGTTAGTTCTCAATTAGTTCGTTCCCTGGATTGACAAAACCCATGATACTCATCCTGGGGAAAAGCTACCACGATACTGTCGCTTGCAGTATAAGGTTTGGCGTGCTTAAGTGCCGTCAACAACGGCCGCCGTTCCTCGGTAACGCGCGACTCACAGTATGGTCACTGTCGCCTGTCAGCGGCGGTACCGGAGCCCGTCTGCGGGTGTCAGGCCACGCCCGCCTGTCCGCAATGAATGCGGTAGGTGGGTGTGGCCCGCCGCCGGGGACCCCGCCGCGTGCCCGGGGGACACGTGGCAGCCCCGGACCAGGCTGTTGCGGGGGCGAGGACCCTCCGCAGCCCGCTGCTCCCTTGCTGGGCGGGGGACACGTGGCAGCTCCGGACCTCCCCGAGCTGGGCCGGCTCGGTTCCCTTCCTGGGGTCGTGACGCGTCCCTAACTGAAGACCGGACCTTGCGGAAACAAGTCTGGCCTTCCATATGGACCTGGGGTGCAGTCCGGCCCACACGCGGTGGGTCAGAACTGCGAGTGCCTTTGGGCTCTTTCCTTACTGTGATACGTGGCAATACTGGCTGCTTCCTCTGGTTGACGGGGAGGCCAGGTGCGTTAATCCCCAAGGGGGGATTAAACGCTTCTTTGTCAGGCTGCGTGGAGCCTTGTTATGTGCTGTAATTAGCTTTTGACCTGTATAAGCGGGTACCCGGTTTGCTGGGTACCGATAGAGGGCCCTCTCGAGTGACATGACGGCGAAGCGGGCCCTGGCTGCCCGGCCGGTCGACCGACCAAGTTGGTCGAGGGACCTGCCTGCTCGTTGCTCTTGCTGAATTTGAAATCGAAATATATATGATTTTAAAGACCAAAATTTGAATCCTGTACCAGACCGAAAACGAAAAAAAAAAGACTAAAGTTTCGGTTTTTTCAATCGAAATTTCAATCCTTGTGTACAGTAGGCCGGTCCGATACAACCATGCCATCCCCATCTACCCGTTCCGGTTCCGTTATCACTTATCACCCACCCAATGGAGTAGCGGTTCATTCTACTACAACAACTTGATGATTGGGTAGTTAGGATTTGTCAAAGATCATTAGAGGGTCAGAGTGGAGTGGAAATCGCAGCGACTGGCTCGACTGCGGCAATTTAGGCCAAACGGTCGTCGAAACCTTAGGACTTTCTTAATTATGATCGTTTGTCCCGAAAACCCATGCACCATCATATCCGGCGTGTCTTTGAACTAATAAAGTGATTAAGTATGACTCGCACGTAGGGGTTGTAAAGGGTCTTCAAATTTCGTATAGACGTTCTAAGAATTGGACCCATCAAATTGGACCACATTTGTATTCATTTTTGAATTAAAAACCGTCGAGGGCTCATTTGGATTGTGAAAGAAACATTTGGACCCACTGCCACCCCCACGTTAGATGTGCTTAACCAATTCATCATGCAACAACAAGTTAATGAAAAGGGCACTGGACTCGATCGTAAATACCTTAAGGTTGACGGCTCGGTTTATTTCAAGTGACCAGGTAGCTGATTCTGTCGTAACAAAGCTAACTAACCATTTTTTTCATTATGCAAGGAAGAAAGATCTTTAAGGGCACAAGTATGGTTCTTTAGTCTTAGATAGAAATGACTAAAGTTTAGTCCTAGACCTCATTTCTACATGTTTGGTTCCAAAGACTAAACTTGGACTAGACCATTTATTATTGCATACAAAGACCTAAATGCCCTCCAACTCTAACCTATCCTCTCTCTCCGTCCTCTTCTTTCTCCCCAGACCGAGCTCTGGCCGGTGAGCCGCTCGGTGAGCGGCGTGGGTGGGCAGCGCGCGGTGGAGGCCGACGAGCTGCGCAGGCGGGCGGCAGCGGCCGGCGAGCTACGGGGAGAGAAAAAACAAAGACCGAGAGGAGAGAGAGAGCGTTGGGACGTGGATGGGGAGATCAAGGGTAGGGGGGTCATTCCCCCCCACTTTTTCACCTGTTTAGCACCTCTTTTGCTTTTTTCAGGTTTTGTCTAGTCCTAATCCATCTAGTCAATGATTTTTTCATCTAGTCTAGTCAATTTTCATCAGTCCTATAGAACCAAACAGGCCCATAAGACACGTGAACCGGTACGAGCTACTTTGGCACCTACGCTTGTTTTTTCTCTTTTGAATGATCGGTCTGGAGATGATCTTTTGAAGACAGGTGAATGCATATGTATGGAGCCCTCTTCCATTTCTTTAACTGACAACTTAGGTAGGGCACGTGTATGGTATGATGGTCCCGATGGACGCTGTAGTACGCGCATGGTACCGCTAGCTGGTTGCCCTTTGGACTTCCTTTCTCGAGTCGACCAAACGTACGCCTGCCCCAGCCTTGTGCTGTGCCCACATATGATACGGCATATAAACTACCATCAGTTGGTGCAGCAAATACGGTACGGTGTTGTTCCCGTAGATCGTTGGCCGTTCACGCATGATTTATGACTTCCTCGCAAGTTTTATTCGTTTGCCGCCATGTATATGTACCTCAAAATTGGTTTGAGAAGCAATATAAAGACCGTGCTCGGGGTGATTCTAGGGAGCTAGGGAGGGCAAAGCCCCCCTAATCGTCTTTTTTTTAATGAAACAGGAGGGACTTGTGTCCCTACTGGTTATATATTAAATAATAAATAATAAAAAACAACAATTGCTATACAAGATTATCTAGCCAGGTTACAATGTTGGGGAGATATTTGGTTTTTGCTCTATGGATAACCATGGCAAAATCACTAGTGAAAAATTGGTAGCATCGTTCTAAAGATGGCTCTATTCCTCTGAAAATCACCTCATTCCTGACTCTCCAAATTGCCCAGCATACATGAATAATGATGATCTCCATGAAGAAATGGAGCTTGAGATGGTTTCTGATTTTCTCCATGGCCAGGAAAGGATTGTCATCATCTTCAACGGGAATGCCCAAGTGGTTCCATACTGCTTTTGCGAATTCACGGCGGAGGAACAGATGTGTTACAGTTTCATCACAGAGAACACAAGAATAAGATTCTAGGTTCATGTTCTTCCTCTTGAGAATATCCCTAGTGTTCAGCCTGTTTTTGAGAATCAACCAAAAGAAGATCTTGTGTTTGAGTTGGCAGCAGCTTTTCCATAACCATTTATAACAACTATGCGTGTTAGAATGCCCCTTTAAAATAGTGTATGCCTTACTCGGGATGAAAACATAATATCCCCAGATGTATTGCCAGATATCATGTTCGTCTGAGAGGAAGACATTATCTAATGAATCCCGGAGGGTTACCATCTGATCAAAAGCTTGTGCTGACAGTGGCAAGTGAAAAAGTTCAGTGGCAGTTCATAGCTGTACTCAAAGTAATGGATTTATTTTTAGCAAATGAATATAATTCAGGAAAGGTCAACGTGCTAATTTGCCCTTGCCAAATGTCATCCCAAAATAAAACTGTTCTGCCATAAAAAAATATTTGGTGATGCTAGTCCCTTGTATGTGGTTAGTAAATGCAGAATATTCCTCCACCAGAAAGAACCTTTTTTGGCATGGGTAGGCAAACTGCTATTTGAATAGTAAGCATTTCATATTAGGTTCACCCAAGGCAGATTTGTTCTATTGAAGAACTTATTATGCAGATTCTTGAGCAGTAGACAATCATTATGTACTCTTAAGTCAATAACCCCTAAACCCCCTTCCTCCTTTGACTTACAAACCATTTGCCATGCTGCCTTGCATGGTTTCTTAGATTGCAAGTCTGCTCCTCTCCATAGAAGATGTATTCGATATTTATCTAGTTGCTTGATCATTTTCTAAACAATCATATAATGACTTGGCTAATGCAAGACCAATTTATTTTATATTTTATCTATTTGTCCCTTCCATACTTGTATTATGGCCTGGCTTCGCCGCGCCCATAACCACCACTTTCTCCGTAGAGTGGAACGTCCTGCCGCATGGATGTATCTAAAAACGTCGTGTACTTCTTTTAAAATATAATAAATTCTTTTAAAAATAGATAATAATTATATTCCTTATTTATAAAACGAGCGGTCGAGTTCTATGCATTGATATATTATCCATCTCGTCCTCCTTTCCAGCGTTGATGGATTGAACACGGTATTCGGCGAGATCGATCGAATCGGTACGCGTAGCGTGTTTTCTTTCTTGCTCGATTACCATACCAAATCATGCATGCACTTTCTCCCCGCCCCGCATGCATAGTGTGGCATACTAGCTGGCATGGCATGCAAGTACCTACCTCACAACACTAATGAAAACGCACAAGGTGAGTTCATGTGTCAATTAATATGTCATGCATAAAAAATTAAGACGATGAGAGTAGTGGGTGACAAAATTTGGCATAATTTTAATTTGGACTGAACCTTAATTCGTTTTTACAGAATAATGTCGATGGTTTACGAAGAAATTCTAGTTACATAAAGTACTTTTAGTCAAACAGGCCTCTAGTAACCACTCATCACGGGAGAAAGGCCCTCAAACATTCTGCATACATCATTTCGTAGAAATAAAAATAGCTCTTAATTAAGGAGCCGTTAGAATCCAAAGGTCTTTTCCTTTATATATGAGACTTTTTACAGTGGTTGGAATGGTATCCACCGGTACCAGGCGGTACATCTTCTTTTTTATTTGTTTATAGCCGAATTAAAAGAATTATTGATACCGGGTCCACTATTTTATATACCGGGCTTACTATTTTATGTACCGGACCCACTATTTTACGTACCGGGCCCACTATTTTATGTACCGGACCCACTAGTTTTGTACCGTCTAGTACCGATACCGTGGCACCATCTATTTATAAACCGTTAGATCTCGCTTCATGGACGGCTCCTATTTTTTCCACCCACCGTAAAAATTGTTTATATATTATGGTTGCCTTGCCTTTTGAGCAAATGAATGCAGAGGCTTCTAAAGCTCCTGTGAAATTTGTACGTCCGTTTTGAATTAAAATGAAGGATATATAGGCTTTTAAACAAACAAAAAACAGGCTTGTAAACAAAACAATTATATTGTTTTCTTTCTTCTGCCCTGCCCCTGCGGCATCAACTGGAGTATAATGCAAGCTTCACATGGAGAGCATTAATGCAAGAGGGGAAAGGCTAACAACTTTGGGCCACACAACCTACTAATTGGTTTGTCTAGATAGTTGACATTATTCTTTTGTTTGTATTAAGCCCACACTAACGATTCATGCCTACAAGATCTTTTACTGTTAAATTATATCGCGAGTCAAAAAAGAGAATTCGAAATAAAGCGTATAAACTAGTGCCATTCACATCAAATGATATGCTGAAATCTAGCCTATAGCACCTTGGCATATATAGTGATGGACCACCACAGAAGCCGATCTTGCACCTAATCACCATTATTTTAGGACCAGCTGATCGTTGATGCCTACTCTCCAATGCAAAAAAGCGACACTACTGCACCGCCCACGGTTTTGCTTCCATATATATGGTTCCACAAGACATTGCCACAGTTCGGCAGTATGCATGCTCATCTGTGGTTTTGGTACTAGAGGAAATCGAGAGATATATCTGGTTTCTGGTATTGCTTGTTGCAGTGATCACATTATTTTTTTGTACTTTAGGTACGTAGTAGGATCAATCCTGCATATCTCGGTTACTACATAATATTATTTATTTTCTGGATTTCTTGTGATGATTTGCTGCAGATCTATGCACATGGCACATACCCCTTGGTACTACAATGCAAATTAATATAAAACCGCATACAAAATATTCTCCTAGATCTCGCCTATATATTTTAACAAGCTAATAAGGCACTTATCCCCTGTTCAATATGCACGTTGCTCACAAGCAAAGTACGCACGTAATACACAGTGTATCGTGTATGCTTTCATGGTTCCAAGCTTCAAACTTTTGAGATCGACATCTCGTCGGAATCGATCGAGTCAGCAAAGGACGAACCAATGCGCTGAAGATACTACAGTACACAGCTTATTGTAACCATTCATCGATTATTTCCCACCATATACATATTATATATTAAAAAAATCAACCTCTTTTCGATTAATTAATCAATTAATTGTTCCGAACAAATCAAACTTGATGCACCACCGTACCAACCCATCATTCAGCATTTCAGCTATAGGTAGGAAGCCCCACAAGGCTTAATTAAGTATAGCTGTCTAGCGCCGCAAGCAGCAGGCTATATATATGTATACTACAGTGTACTACTTTATATATATAGCCGATCATCTCACCTTTTTTTCTGTAAGCTGATGGTCCAGACAGCAGGGGACCAGCGCTCGCTAACAGCCAGTCGCCGCCGGTAAGTACACTTTCATCTTGCCCAAATGATTGGGCCTTTGGGAATCAGACACAGGTATTAGTAGGAACATAATAATCAGAACCCCTTTATTTCACTCATTGTCTGTCGTCGATGATCAGGTCCCTTGCTCGCTTGGCTGCATTGGATGTTTGATATGTGCATGCATGAGTGCGTGCAGTCAGAGCTGTTCTGGGGGCCTGCTGATCAGGCTCCACCACATGCAGATGTCCTCGCCCATGCAGACCCATAGTATCACGTTAGTGGACGAGCCCCCGCTGCGGTTGGGGTGTGCCACTGACAGGTGGGTCTGCTCCTACCCGTCAGTGACCCAACGTCAGCAGGACCAACGTCAGCGGAGCCTCTTCCCACGTTAGTTAGGCCGTACGTTCTTCTGCAGTTGTACTAATAGATGATCATGTGTGTCGTCGTCAACTCGTCATACTAACAAAGCCATATACACTTATCGATCGATCCAAGATAGATGCGAGCTATATATAGAGATGCATGTTATTCACACAAGATTTGAGTACATGACTTATCTGTGTACCCAACCGCCCGGTCGCCCAAGCTCCCCTGCCTCTGGACCCTCCCCGCCAAGCTCCGACGATGTGTCGTCGCCCTCCTCCATGGCCCATGCTAACCTGGCATCGAGCTTCTTCACCAATCGTCCTCCCTACCCCGTCTCGGGCAGCTGCCACCACCGGATCTAGCCCCACCACCGCCACTAGCTAATACGGCTTCGCCGCTGACGCCCCCCATCGCCAACCCTTCCCGCCTTTCGCCCCCGCCCAACCGGTGACGCCCTCGCCGCCAGTCTCAACCACACCGCTCGCCACCACCATTGGGCCGGCAACCGCCCATGGCCCTCCCTCTAATAAGGCCGGAGGTGGAGAAGAATACCCCACTAGCGAACCCTAAGAGGCGCCAGCGCCTGGCAAAAGAGACAGGTACGGAGGCGCGGCAGTGGCAAGCTCTTCCTCGGCGAGATCCCTTCTTCCCCGGTGAGCCGCCTCCTTCTCTGGCAAGCTCCTCCCCTTGGTCCCTGGTGAAATGGCAGCGGTGGGGCGTCGAGTGAAGATTTGCAAAATATCAGTCGACTAATGTTTAGCAAATTTCTTAAAACAATCAATGAGTTGTAGGTATATGTGGAACATACAAATTGCGTATTTTTTCTAGGG
Organism: Paspalum notatum; assembly: GCA_022530915.1. Taxonomy (NCBI): domain Eukaryota; kingdom Viridiplantae; phylum Streptophyta; class Magnoliopsida; order Poales; family Poaceae; genus Paspalum; species Paspalum notatum. The sequence goes on along the minus strand of CM039690.1, from coordinate 6,547,090 downwards.
AATGAAAGATAGTATTCTAGCTTCAACATTCTCCTCTTTGAATGCATCATACACCATAAACGTTACAAAGTTAGGCACAAGTTCCAATTGAACATGTAGCTAAGACATCATCATATTTGATGTACCAAAAGGGAACAACAAACTAAAAAGAATAAAAAACCAACTACTTAAGTAATCCTCTTTTCGCGGCTTTGTTCAGTAAAATATATCTAAATATCTTTGAATGAACCAACTTCTCCACAACTCGTATGAAAGTGGAAACATAGCGTCGCCAAATCCTACAAGGGGGAAAAGAGAACAAATCCATCAGCTAATTGATGCCTTGACCAAACATCAAACAAGACTGCATCACAAAGGTGGTGAAAATTCCAAGTTGAGCGACTACACGTACATCTGTCTTAATATGCAGCACCATAAAAGCAGCTCTCCACAGAAACACCCCTCCACCAAGGACACGACTATAGCCACTGCTATCACCTAGCTATCCAAGCAATGTCTTCATTTGGAGATCCAGTGGTGGTGGGGAGGGGGTGGGGGTTGGGATGTAGAGAGATAGGGGTTTCCAAGGATACAAATGGCACCCAAAAGTGTCAAGATACCGAGCACCCGTACGTCTTAAGCATGTTGGTTGTGCCTCACCATTGTCTAAGCCACACCGTTCACAGCCTCTCACCGTTGAGGGACTCCAGGGTACCGAGTCTGGTCTTTCGTCCTAGCTGTGATGAGCGCTTATCAACATCGAAGACTTGCTGAAGGATAAGCGAGCACCTCCTAAGTGTGACCTAGAAGAAAAACCCTCTCGAGTGGACTGAGAGGCAGCGCTAGAGTGGATTTGGCGTGACGAAATCCCTGCCGAGTGGACTGGCAGGTGACTTGGGTTGCGGCCCAAGTTAGGCTCGGCCCACAAGTGTACCTTGGGTGTGGGACGGTGTAGTGAGCCGTAAAATCACCTCAAGAAGTGAAGCCCACAATCGTTTTTCGGTTCGAGCGTCAAAACTCGGGCCCAAGATCGTTTCCTGGTTCCATCGTCAAAACCAGGGCTGGTTGCCGGTATTCCAAAAGCGGTAGTTATCCTAAGGGGTGAGCTACTGGACACGTGGAGGACATCCGGACGAGGCGGAGAAACCGAAGGTGCCTTGGACTCCATCGTGTTCGTTCATCCGAGTTTCCCGGCATCTTTTCTAGCCCTTACGGGCCTTTTTAGTGTAAGCGTTTGTAATGTAGAGGGTTAAGTAAAAAATGCTAAGGTTAATGAGTGTGTAGTATAAATAAGTAGTTGGCTGCCTTAGGAGGCTAACTCTCTTGGTCGGTTTAGTGTGTGCTTAGGGCCCCCAAACCATAGGTTTTCGAAATCCAAGCAAGAGCTTCAAGATTAGAAGGCTTTGGAGTGATCTAGAGCCATAGAAAGTGGGTAGGAAGTGGGAGGCAGCTTGGAGATCGAGTTCCACCTTGTATTTAGTCCTTGTGACCTGATTTGGAGTGGAATAGAATGGATTTCGTGGCTATGTCTTGAGTGCTTGTGTGCAGCAATCTCTTCCTCCCCCTTCCCTTTGGGTTTTGGGTGAAATCTCAAGGGATTTTGGTGCTTTGGTTTGTGTATGAGATTTCTCCTTCTCTTTTGTTGTTTTGGACTTGCAAGGACGTGGAGATTATATCTTATAACATCTTAATCCAGCAGGATTGCTACGAGCAAGTCAGATTTGGGGTTCTCCCTTTCCTGCCCAAAGATTGCCTTTTTCACAATATCTGAAATTCCCGCTATCCCATGATCTTTTTCAGTAGATCTTCTGGGAATAGGTTTGGAATAGGGTCTAGATAGCTTGTGCTAAATCTTGTGAAATTTGGACAAGATTTGGTCAAGGTTTGGGTTTAGAAACTCGAATCTGGGTTGTCCCACCAGACAGTTGAAAGGAATGTGCTGGGGTATCCGACCCAAGAGGGGGAGGGGGTGAATAGGGTCGCTAATCGCTCAAATAAAACCTAGGGCTATCTAGTGCATAAAGATAAACCTTTCGCGTCCTACACATGCTAGTTAAGTCTAAGGTTTATCTATGCGTTCTCTAACTTACCCAAAAGACTTGCGACCTAGAGCCAACCCTAATCAAACTAACTAGGAAAGCTAAAAGCACACAAGCAAAACATACGGAAACGTAAATACAGTAAGTAAAAAGGTAAGGGCAAGGAGATGCAAACTCCCAGGGAGATGCGAAGATTTAACGTGGTTCACCAGAAAGGGCTATGTCCACAGGCTCGCCACCAAATGCAATATCCAAGCCAAGCACCAAGACTCTCCCGATCACCGTCTTGCGCTCGCCACCAAATGGCTCACAGCAAGTAAAGGATAAGTGCCACCAAGCCACCAAGGCTTAGCCACCGCCACCGTCTCTCTCGGTCACAAGGCGCTTGATTCTTCACTATGGAGTTTGTAGGGTCTCCTCGTCCCCGCACAAGTTGTCGCCGCCGCTCCACAACAAGGAAGGAGGGTCTAGCAACGAGTACAAGTGGCTTGACCACAGCCAAGGCTTCTCCAATTGCTCTCGCAGGAGCAACACACAAGAAGAGCTCGCAAGCTCACTCTCTCTAAGCTCTAACCTAGCTTGGATGTGCACTAAGCTCTCATATGGTGGTTGGAGTGATGAATATGCTTGGAATACTCTCTCACACTTGCTCTGATCTTCAGTGGCTCCAACTGACTTGAAATGGCCAGGTGGGGTGGCTTATATAGCCCCCAAACATGAACTAGCCGTTGCTCCAACGGGCTGCTGACGCAGTGTAGACCGTACTATCCGATCTGCCCTTTTTCCATAGACCAGACCATCCGGTCCGTGCACTTTTCCAACGGTCATTGAAATTCCACATCACTGTATTTTAGTCCGAAGGTTAGTACGGTTTAGAGAGACCGTACCATTCGGTCCGTTGTGAACTGCAAGTCCTTCAAAGTTCCAGCCTTGAGTTTCTTAGGATGGTAGATGGACGGTCCTGTGAGACCGTACTATGTTACCTTCAGTCCGAAGGTTTAGTACCCTCGGGTTATTTGGTACGCTCTTTGGACGGTCTTCTAGACCGTACATTCCGGTCTTTGTATCTTCCAAAGCTTTCACATCTTCGCCTCCTCGAGAAACATGGTCCGGTCTTAACGGACCGTACCATCCGGTCTTTGTATTTTCCAGGCTTCTGTTCCTTCACCCCTTTAGGAAACTTAGTACGGAGATTAGTCCGGTCTTCACAGACCGTACCATCTGTTGGGGCAGCCCTTCGGGCCTATCTTTTTGCTTTTCTTCTTCTTCATCACTTGGACCTAAATACCTATGAATGTGCATCTAGACAAATTCATTAGTACAAGTGTTGATTGTCAATCAATCACCAAAACACAACCATAAAAATATGGCACATGAGGCCATTTTCCTTACAACAGTCCGACAACGAGCAATGGACAGTCCGGCGCCGTGCTGGCAGCTGTTCCACCAGAACGTCCGGTGACTGCTACCAGAATATTCGGTGTTTCCCTGACAGCCCCGTTTTGTTGGTGTTCTAGCTCGTTTTGTGTCCGTTCCTTTGGGCGTTGATTCGAGTGCTTCCGCTAAGCTTTTCTCGACGTGTCCTAGGGTCAGTAGCACTTGTTGCTACGTGATCTTGCACGGTGTGATAAGAGAGGAGTTTTTGAATTGTAGGTTTGCGGTGTCGATCTATTCACCTCCCTCTGGATCGCTCTTTCGGTCCTCGACTGTAACGGTAGCCGCAACGTTGCCTCTGGTCCGAGACGCAACGAACGGCGAAAATGGGTGGAGAGAGTCAGAAACCACCTTAACTGCTAGTACAATACTTTGAACAGGCGGGCCTGCTTGGTTCAGTGATAAAACTGGTAATCCCAAAAGTTTATCCAAATTTTAGCATAGTCAACTTTACACTGGACCAAGCGTGCCCTACGATACAACTAAAGAACAACTCGATCGTTTGGAGTCTTTGTGCCTCTACTTGCAATCAACAAAACCAAATACTAGTAAAATTGATGCTCTACCGACCATGAGAGGTAGCTAGGTGCTTCTAGTAGGGCAGGTAGGTAGGGGAGCCCCACAAGGGCTGCCGCAGCTGCATGCATGCAGAGCCATCCACCGCCAAACACACCCTGGCCCAGCCCAGGCAATGGACCAGCAGCAGCAAGCAGCCAGCAGCTGACAGCAATCACCATGCACCGAGCGTGTGTACACCACCAGCTATATCCTCTGCCCAAATGATTAGGTGGCTGGCGGGCGGGCCTTGCATAGTTGCATGACAGACAGATGCACAGACAGGCTTGCATGGGCGGTGGGACTGTGGGTATGTTTAGAGCACCAAAAGTGCTCCAAAATACACTATGTAAAAAGAAGATTTTCCGTCATATCAAAAATGCCGGCACATGCATGGGATACTAAATGTAGATGAAATAAAAAACTAATTGCACAGTTTAGATGTACTTTGCGAGACGAATCTTTTGAGCCTAGTTAGACCATAGTAGGACAATATTTACCACAAACAAACGAAACGTGCTACAGTGCTTTTCGATTCGGAACAGTGCTTTCAGCCTCAAATTGGGCCCAATTTAGACCCCAAGTTGGGGTACTAAACACACCCTGTGCACAACTATACTAGTAGATCATATAGTAGCTTGTCGTCTCCGCGCGTGTGGTGGAGTCGATCAATCTGTCCAGGACCAGCCTGCTAGCTCTGCATGCTCCTGGCTCCAGCAGCCAGTAGAGACCCACAGGAGGACATGGACATGCATGCCACAGGTCTCTTCATTCCTATGCCAGTAGTTGGAGAGAGGCAGTAGATGCCTAGATAGCCCGTATCTTTCAGAGGGACACTAATTGCTTTTTTTTATCCTGCAGACAGATGCATGATCGTGTGTCGTTGTATGTGTGTCTATCTGTGGACTTTATGCGTGCATGGCTGCATGCTTGCTTGCTAATGACTACCTTTAGGTCACTAGTCAGGAACCTCCTCCAGGTGAACGGCAGGCAGCAGCAACAGCCAAACAGACCGTCCACTCTAGCTGGCAATCACACTAACTCATTTCTACTCTCTCCATATTTTTGTTTGACATTCCGACCAACAAAACTAACTCATTTCTTGTAAAAAACGACTTTTGAAACGGCTTTTTTCCTATCTGGAGGTAGTATTACTTACTCAGGGGCAGATCTACTACTAAGGCGTCTGAGGCTCGAGCTCCGGCCGACCCAATGCGAACAATAAAATCTCTTTTGCGATTTTTATATGTGAACAAAGGGGGTAGAGAGAGAGAGAAAAATAGAAATAGGAGAATATGAACTAAAATGGTCATCTTCAGTTACGTATTAATTCTAGATCTGCCCCTTTACTAATTTGTTACGACGGATTGGAATTAGCACGCCCAACTCTTTGATCGACGAGCTAAGCATCTGCTTGTACACGTTGTACACAGTGAATATATGAGCGAGCTCGATCTGGAGGCTTGAATTGAAGACGAAGAAGAAAGGTAGACATGGACGTTGATAGCCCGTTATGCATGGCGGCCCCATAACACCAAAATACTCCATCTGGTTATTAATATATTGAAAAAAAACACCATATATTAATGGCCGGAGGGAGTACTTGCTAGTCAAGTTTAATTTCTGCAGATGCAGTGTCATAATCATTAAGCTATGCATTCTGCCTGAATGAACAGTGTTCATGCATGGCTCTCAATGCTTGCAGCTCTCACAAAAGGGGCAGCTAGAATGCAAGCCGCTGCTACCAGCGGGCAGCTGTCCTGCAGCTTGCATTGGGTGCTCCTATACGTACCTAGCCACTATTGCATGCATGTCCGCATGTCATGGTATGGCTGAGGTCACGGCCAGTCCATCAACCCAAACGTCTATATTTCAAACTTATTTATATCTACTATATATAGTAGTATAATATTTTTTTTTACATCCATTTAGACCTTTTCGTGAATTCGGCCTAACCGATGCGGACCTGAGAGCAGACCCATATATATGGGCAACGCAAATGCAGATATAGTATGGGCCAAACAGCTATATATGTGTAGGAGTATGTAGCCTACCATTGACTATCGCTCTGGGTCGATCGGCCGCCCTATATATACCCATGCATACTTATATTTAGCGGCATGCATGGAGGGCAATATTAATTAATATAGCCCGGTGGCCGCCCATGCATATATGTCTCGCGAGTTCATACATACTCAGAAAGGTGGCCCTGTTTTTGTATTGTACAGGGCTATTATGTGCCGGAAGGCGGAAGGGGATTAGTTCATGTACTTGTCGTCGTACGTGTGTAAACTGACGCCGTGTGCACTGGGCTAAGAAAGAAGTTTTGTTAGCTTGCAGAGGGCGGAGGTAATAATCAACTCTTTTTGTCCCAAGTTGTAAAGGATTTTATTAGCCCTCTTTTTGTTCATCCGTGTTTATATAGATGTTGATGAATCTAAACACATAATGAATACACCATGGAGAAATAATGAATCTAATAGAAGTTTAGAACCCATTACAATTTGGGAGGGGGAGAGCTCATTATTTGAAAGGAATTAATGTTTTAGCAGTAATCGAGGGGTCGGCTTACCGTTTGTAGCTCTCGATCTCTTTTTCCTATTTTAATACAAAGATGTGTACTAGCTGTCTAGGATGCATGATCATGTTTAGCTAGTAGTTATACAGCTTATTAGATGTACATGTACTGGATGTTTCAAAATCGAGGTTGTTTTAGTTTTTTCGAAGCTAAACCTCTTCAATGTTAACCGAGTCTATAAAAATACACCAACACCTACCATATACTAAATAAACAAAGTACACTGATTTGATGGAATTTTTAAACATGTTCAAAGTTAGAGAATTTTTTATTTAAGCTTCACACACACTAAATCCACATACAGTTTAGAACGGACCACGGCGGCCGGAGTCGTCGAATCGGTGACGAGAGTGAAACTTGGACGTAGAGCTTTAATTTGAAACAAGAGCATAACGCCGCCACTCTTTCAGTACATCTGCTGGGATCTCACATGATGCAATGCAGGATATATAGCAGCATCACATCGCATTGAGTCGCCAAAAACTAACTATATATGTAGACGCAACGGCTTGCAGCACACAACAGCAAATGGCCAGGTTGGACGATTGAATGTTGGAACAAACCGTATATGCCATCGTAGCAGCAAATTAGGATTAGGTTTTCTTTGAATCCTCAATTAGGTTTTAGGAAGCAAAGAGGGTGACAGTTCCACATCTCAAAATCGTACGGCAGCAGCCTTTGGGTTGGGACATCACATCGCACCCTGGTGGGCCAGGAGGATGTTGTCATGATGATTCAGGAGAGGCTAACAATAGTACGTGCAGCAGCCCATTGGCCCAATAGCACATCTGGCTCGAAAGGGCGGCCCGTCTTGTATTGTATCACGGGAAGTCCACGCAAATTCGACGGCCCGATGCGTTCATGGTTCAACGTGGAAATTTTCTTTCAAACGTCCCAATCCAGTTCCCTTCTTCGTCCAAAAAATCCTTACCGAGGTCGTAATATAATTTCCTTATTCGTCTAGAAAACTAGATGTTTTGTTCTCAACTAACATTAAAAACCATTCAATTATTCTCCTAGACAGTTTGGACGGTGTTGTTGGTTTTATGGTGTTTGGAAAAAATAATAGCCATTTATCAAAGGAAATCTAATGGCTTAGAGACAGATGGCACCTCGGTATATGATATGAGTGCTCGCTGGTGTCCGATCTTCGTGGCAGTAAGATCACGATACAAGGATAACTAGCTTTAACATGTAAAGGTTGGATGTGACCGAGCGACGGGGAGAAAGAAACCAAACTAGGGGATAACGACCGCAGAACCACAAATATACATAAAATGCCTGGAAGGCTAGAGCACGAACTAGGGGATCCCAAGGGATCTCTCACAAGTCGAAGAGACTCGTAAAAACAAAGGAAGTAAAACATTGTAGTCTTAGACAGCTCGGCTGCAATGCCAATAGACTCTTTTTTAGATTATCAAAAGTTATTTATCGCTGAGATACAATAAATATTTATACTAAGAACAACCCTCCTACTTGAGTGTGAACGGACCCTTTGAGTTGCTGGAGAGGTTTGCCTGAGAAACTACTGCATGAATTAAATTCTCGCTGGGACTCATGCATACCTTTCACCTTCTGTGCAGTCTTCACTAAACTGGTGATAACTATTTATCGACAATTCTAAAATTAAGATGCACAATTTATTTGTTGCCTTGAAAAGTAGACTCGATAAGCTTTCCACAAAGTACTCATGGACCTCTAGATCCATCGTGAATCCAGAGATATGTTATATTATTTATAGCTTTTCGAATTGATTTCTGAATTGATCATGTACTAAATCTTCGGCCCAAATGTATTATCCAAACTATTGTTCAAACTTCAAACCGACCGCATTATAAGTCTTTAGTTGTGACATGCTATTCCTTTGACTTCATGTGCTATGCAAGATGTTGTAGCTTTGTTAACATACTAATTAAGGCTCTCTATGAATCTCATGAACACGAGTTGCACATTATCAACGTTCAGCATTGCTAACAAAAAGAATAGGCGGACATTTTTACGAAAAGGAGTGCAATCCAAAGTACATAATTAATAAATAGAGAACATGGTTCATTTTCAAGGTGCAAAGAAGCACTCTTTTAACACTTGTAACAGGACCATCATATATGGGCCTTAGCTGCTGGGCAGCCATCACAAAGTTGCGTGCAACACTTTAGCTACAGACAGAGCTTACTATTAATATCTTAGTTTTCGCTACCAACATGTTGATTCCTTACTGTGCAGGCATGGTAGATGAGCATGTCTATATATGCTACTCCCTTACCTTTGTAGGATGGATGGGCAAGTAGTCTCATAGATGAGTATGAGAAGAAATAGAATATGCAAGTTTAGGGAGTTTGAGATCCTGACTTGCCACCGTAAGGAATAGTAGTCTATTCAATCAATAAATGCCAGTGGGTGGAAAAATCAGCTAGTACCTTAACTAGCCAGGAGGTTTTTTGATCCTCAATGTAATTCAATATGATTGGTTTTTCCCTTTCTTTTTGTAGTTATTGGTTTGATTTTTGGTTAGCTAACCTTCTTTCTCCTCTGCAGACTAAAAAAACGGTGCGAAGAACAACAGAGAAACAAATTCACTGGAATAAAAGTTCCAGTTTTTTTCATTGTTGGTGCTCATTCCGGCATTACTAGCTGCCTATACAACATAAGTTGAAGATTCTTGGATCAATCCAGTTGCAAAGAATATGGTAAAATGCCTAACCATATGAAAAAACGAGAGGCAGTTGCCTCGGAGTTAGCCATGCTAAGTCTCTATATGATGTACCAGTTTACTACCGTATTGAGTATACGCAAGATATAAGTTGTGCAGATCCTCTTGAAACAAACTTACTGAACTCAAAGTCCATGCTCATGAACCCTACAGGCTCACTGTGGGTGAATCTCTATTTTGCTAAAAAATCAGGCAGATCAATAATTATAGGAAGAAAAAAAATGTTCATCCCATCAACCTGAAGTTCGTAAGAAATATAGGGGCCTTCACTTTCAGGGGTAGAAAAGAACTCTTTTTACAACTTTTGTAATTGAATATTTATTGGATATGATCTGTCACGGAATGGTTGCCTAACTATATGAAAGAACAAAGAAGCATGGAGGTTGGCTGCTTAGTTTTCAAGCGGTCCCACCTGCTGAGGGAGTGAATCCAAGGAAATCGAGCCAAAGAAAAGGCACCCGTAAATATTGCATGCATGCAACATTAAGGGCGTGTTGACATAATATTAAAATTATTCAAAATATTTTGTAAACATCATAATATGTTGTAGAATTTGTAGCTTAATATATGTATTTTGATTATTTAAATTGATTTTTATATAACCCCTCACAATTTGGAATGGAATGAGTAGATGGGCTGGTACTTGGTACAAGTCCATAGGGCTTTGAACATGGACTTGTGATAGGTTTTTGCTAAACATGTCTTCTTAACTTTATCAAAATCAAGACCTTTAAAAATCTCCTTCTCAATATAGCATAATATCAAGTGAGTAAGCCACTCATCAGATATCTTATTACGCAAATCTGTCTTGATTATATTCGTAGCTGAGAAGGCTCTTTCAACCGTTGCTGTTGCCACAGGTAGGAGTAATGATAACTCAATTAGGCGATAGACCAATGGAAAAGCATTATGTTTTCCCTTTTCAACCAACTTCGCAGCCAAGCTTCCAAGATCATAACAAGCAAGGAATTCATCAACTCTCCGCACATGTAAAATGAAGGTCTCAAGTTGATCCCTTATACGAGATCGATCATCATCAGAGAAATCTTGATCATAAATCTCAGTGAGTCGAGCAATCTTATCAACATTGAAATTAGAGAAAGAATCTCTTGGATCAAGACAAGAGAAGCACACAAGCAACTCTGATGATACTTCATTGAAACGATGATCCATCTCTGTGATAATAGCATTAACTGCTGCAAAGAAAGTATCAACACGATAGTGGTGCTCTTGAGTGATTGTGATTCCAGCAAGCCTTGATCGACCCCATCTTGGCATTGCATCTTCCATATTTGGTATTAGAATTTTTTTTTGCATTACAAAATGATTTTACTTCATCTAGTAATGCATCCCAGCCATCATTTCTCAAATTGACCAAACGGGTTTTCACATCAACAAGCAATGACATGGCCTGGACAATATTTTGATCCTTCCTTTGCAACAAAAGAGATAAATTATTTGTAATCCGAAGGACTTTCAGCATCAACTTCATATTGAAAACAAATCTAAAGCTCTCCATTTGGTGCTCTAAACCACCTGCTTGACTAGGATTACGTGCATCTTCATGAACCATAGACATCACTATAACAATAGCATCCCACATTAATTCAATTCTGGTTAAAGTTCTGAAATGTGAACCCCACCTTGTATCTCCAGGTCTGGATAAATTAGTATTTTGATGCTTTCCCCTTCCTGTAAAAATCTGACCCCTCTCTAACTTATCCAAAATGGTAAGACGATGATTCTCGGTTAGCATATCCTTCCTCTTGCAAGATGCACTAACGCTAGTCACAATCAAGCCCAAATAATTGAAGAAATCATCAAAAGATGAAACGTCAATTGTAACAGAAACAACAACTAGCTGCGATTGGTGAGCAAAACAATGGATGTAGAAAGCATAAGGGTTCTCATCGCGTATCAGTTTTTGCAGGCCATTGAATTAACCTCTCATATTTGAAGCACCGTCATATCCTTGCCCTCATAATCTAGCAATGAGTAATCCATGCTTAGCAAGCAATGAAACCAAAGCTCCCTTTAACGAATCCGCCGATGTGTCCTTCACATGTTTAAGACCCAAAAACCTTTCCACAACTAGTCCTTTTTTGTTCACATACCTCACAATCACAGCCATCTGCTCCGCTATTGAGATATCACGAGATTCATCGATTAGAACTGAGAAAAGTCTATCCCCAATCTCTTCCTTTATCACTTGAGTGATCTCCCATGCACAGCTTTTTGCAAGGTCCTTTTGGATTGTGTGAGATGTCATGCGGGCATTTGCTGGACACAACTCATCAAATGCAGCTTTCACCTCCTCATTCCTTGTTTTATACCATTCAAGCATCTCTAGAAAATTTCCCTTGTTTGGGGAAGAAGAAGACTCATCATGTCCACGGAATGCATGTCCTTGCATTAGGAGAAAAGTTGCAATATCTAAAGAGGCTGTCACACGAACTTCATATTTTTGTTCTGATTCCTTGGTATGAGCATGGACATTATGTCTGATACTTGACCTTTGATTATTAAAATCATCAGCATCCATCCTTGCTCTATTGTGATAACTTGAAGGCCCACCCACATGAAGAGGAAATCCATGGTATGCATTTCTCTAATTTCTGTACCCCGCTTTTGTGAAAGCATCATGACCAAATTTTTCATCTGTACCCTGCCTAAAAAGAAAACAGTAGAAGCAATATGCTGCATCCTTTGACACACTGTATTCCAACCAATCATGTTGCTTGAACCATGCTTCCCGAAAGACCCTATTGTCAACAGACTTGCGAGGAAAATTATGACCAGCAGGTTGAGTTGGGCCATTCAACAAATAAGCCCTCCTGACTTCATCTCTAGTGTCTGGATGAAATGCTTCAATTGGTATTCGAAGCGCCGGATCAGCAAAAACATGAATATCTGGATCAAAATCCTTAATACCTTCAACATTATGTGCTAGTTGTGGTTCTGCATCTGCTTATGCATCTGCATCTGCATCTGCATCTGCATCTTCAACAATTTGATCTAGATTAGCTATCACAGACTCAACAAAAGCTTGTTGCCTGTGCTCCACGTCTCTTGATTCTGTAGTGTTTCTTTGCACTTGTCCTTCGGATGCACCAGCACCACCACTTTTCCTTTGTTGATTGCCGGTAAAGAAGCTCCTCAAATCTACAGAATTTAGAAACAAACCAGTGAGGAGTGAGCAATTAATATTTCTACTGAATTTCTAGAACCACACTCATATATTCATATTACAGAACACAGCAGTACTAAATTGCAATTAGTGATTGCATAAGCACCTTTGTTTTTGTACTGTTTTTTGCTGGATGGCACTTGTACTCGCCCTCGCCCGGCACCGGCGATTGCCGCTGCGACTGTTTCTTCTCGTCCTCGTCTGCGACCGCCCTCGCCATCATCTACAGATCGTCCATCACCGGCAGACGCCCTTGCGCCTGCGCTAACTCCCTCCGTCTCCATGCCCCTGCGCCTAAAGACGATGAGTCAGGATGCGGGTGGGAGTCTGGGAGGGGAACGACGAAGGCAGGAGCGGAATTACGGAAACGAAACGATGCACGGCTGATTACTCGAGGATGGCTGCGGACACTTTGGCTTCTGTCCACTTGGGCTTAAAAAATTGGGCCGGCCCAAGATGGCTTCACGCCTAGCCGCCTGCACAGGATACCCTTTCGGCCTGCTCGAGTGTTTCCTCTACCTCTGGAAAGACAGCAGCCTTCTTCAGTTCTTCCCAAACGATGATCTCTGCCGATTAACCTAGGGGATGTCAGGAATCGATGCCGAGGTAAGGTAGGGCAGTCGCCCAACCTCGCCCTATTGGAAGCTCCGCCCCTGGTTGGTACAAGTCCATAGGGCTTTGAACATGGACTTGTGATAGATTTTTGCTAAACATGGAAGAGAAAAGGGTCCTTTATGGCCTTATGGGAGGTGCGTGCGTGAGGGAGAGAGAGAAGAAACTTGATCACAAAAATCAGAAGAAAACAGCCTAGAGGTGTTGATATCAAGATGTAAGAAATGGATTTCTGCGTCAGCAGTCAAAGCGGGATCATAAAGACCCGATGGTTACGTATACGTCTTGGCAGGAAAGGAACAAGTCAAAGCTAGAAGTACTATATCATGGTATGCATGATCAGGTCGGGATTTCATACCAGCGATCGATTGATTCCTTTTCCTATTAGCTCGTCACCAACTACTGATTCTTATGTTTGTTTGTTTATAAGTTTATTCGCAATTTATTTATGGTTTGAGGAAGACTTTGCATCTATTCCCCCTACCTGACAATTAATTGAAGTTGGGAAGAATGTGGGCATCTCCATCCTGTGTAATGACTCGCTGGACTATAGATACTTCTATGATGATCAATTATATTTGCCGAGCCATTTATGACATATTTACTTTTTTTTTTATTTTTTTTAAAAAAAAGCTGCTGTCTATTATACGAAAAAGTACAACATCTAGGCCTTCTTTGAAATGTAGTTTCTTTTTTTTGTTTTCTTTATATTTATTGTACAACTTTTATGGTGGTTAGAAAAAATGAGAGTCGTTCATCAAGCGAGATCTAACGGTTTGTAAATAGATGGAACCGGAACCAGACGAAACCAAATAGGTAGGTCCGGAACCAAAAACGGTGGACCCGGTACCAATAATTATTTTAATTTTATAATTTTCAATACATAATTTGACCATAAAAATTAAAAAAATGTATGTTCCGCCTGATACCGCCTGGTTCCTCCTGGTTCCGTTCCAACCACTATAAAACGTTTCTATTAGAAATCCTACATGGCTGATCTTCCATATAGCCTCCTACAGTCCTACTGTACTGTTTAGCTGCAAGAAGATTGCAAAAATGTTAGCACCATCACACAAACTCTATGGCCCCTTTGTAACACAGAAATTCAACCGCAATTGTATAGAAAGATACTCCTTTGGCAATCTTTTGTGCTGAAAAAAAAAACGAGGTTGGAACTTGCAAGGGAGATAGATCACAGGGCTAAGCTTTACCAATCTTTGCATTCCACTTTTTATTTAAACTCCACTCTACGGTACAATGCATTTACATTGTTTTTGTAAGTCTAAATGCAAGCAACGCGCCGGCAGGCTCCGTACGTAGCCACCTCAATTGTTGGCATGTTGGCTCTGGAATTCCCTCACGTACGTAGCCACGTGTCAGGTGCGAGCACCATCAGCGTACCGTGTGTACTCCGTACGTGACTAGCACGTTGAGACGTTGCCCGTCCAGCGTCCACGAGGATGGACACTGTGCTGCTGGCCAACAGGCCAAGTGCCCATCGCCCCACCCGTACGTTCCGTGCCGTGGACGCGTTCTCGGCAGCTAGCTCGCTCCGTGGACCGTACGTACGTGTGCCTTCTCCGCTCGGCCGCCGCCCCCTCCCGGCGGAAACACGACGAACACGAAGCCGTCGCGCTCCGACGGCGACCACTCACCTTACTAATCACACACGCATAATCGGCACATGGCGTAACTATATATATATATATATACATACATACAAACACTGGATTCGGTCATCGGTCGCATCCAAACCCGGCACGAGAAGAACCTGCCTACCTCCACCTCCACCTCCACTGCACCACCAGCCTCGGCTCGGCGATCCTATCCGCCGCCACGTACGCGTCGCCCACGTCCAGCATGGCCGCCGCCGCGACGGGCATCGAGGACCTGCCCGCGGACGTGCTGGCGCTCGTGCTCCGCCGCCTGGACGGCACCTCGCTGGCCGCGCTGGGGTGCGCGAACGCCGCCTTCCGCCCCCTCGCCGCCGACCCCGCCGCCTGGCGCGCGCTCTGCCTCGCGCTCTGGCCCTCGCTACTCGCCGCGCCCGCCGGCGCCGCCAAGGACCAGTACCGCCGCCTCTTCGCCGACGCGTTCCCGCTCCCAGCCTTGCCACCACCAGCGCCGGCCGCGGCCACCAGCCTCCCCGCGCGCCTCGTCTCGGCCGTGGACCTGCGCCACCGGGGCGCGCTCGTCCTCTCGCGCGCCGTGGACACCGACGCCGCCTCGCGCTGGTTCCTGTCCGCGCCGTTCCGCGTGGACGCGCTCGGGCACGCAGGGTCCATCACGCTCCCGGCGCCGGTTGCGCCGGCCGAGCTCGAGCTCAGCTGGGTGCTGCTGGACCCGGCGACGGGGCGCGCGCTGAGGGCCGCCACCCGCCGGCCCGTGCGCGTGGACCGGCGCTGGCCGACGGGCGACACCGTGGCGCGCTTCGCGGTGGTGCTCGGGGACGCCGCCGTGCTGGACGCCGCCGTCACGTGCGACGAGCGGTGCGGGCGGGTGAGCGAGGTGAGCCTGTGCGTGGAGGACGCGGAGGGCGGCGGGGTCAGCGGGCGGGACGGGCTGGCGCTCGTGGCCGCCGCCATGGCGGGTGACAGGGTGCGGCGCGGGGACGAGGCGGAGGCGGGGGCCCGGAAGCGGTACGAGGAGTTCGTGGAGGCGAGGGCGGCCAGGAAGGAGCGCAGGGCCAGGCGGGAGGGCATCGTTGACCTCTGCTGCTCCGGCGTCGGAGCTGCCGCGTTCCTCGGCTTCCTCGTCATGCTCACGTTCCGGTAAAACGGACGATGCCTGGCAGGTGGCAGGAGAGCTCTGTAAATAGTGGGAGAAACGAAGTGTAAATACAGGGAAAGCCCCACGATACAGGATTTCACAAATACTATGTACAGTTAGTTATCCGTGTCATCGGGTTTAGTGTGATTATTATCTCACTAATGATTGTCCTTCCCCAACTTGTTTAAAGTTTCGAGATTTTACTGAAGGAAAAACTGAAAGACTTTGGTTTGCATTTCTGAATGCTTCACGTTGTCCGTCAGTCTCCAGGTAAATCAATCAATCACACGAAAAATATGGCATATCAATATTCCTGCACAAGTCCTGTTTTAGCAAGTCCTGACGCCCCATAATGGGCATCGCAGAATCTATCATTCTGGGTACTCGGTTACACAAACACTATATGACAATACGGTTATTCAGAAACCAACAGGGTAGATACTACAAAACATTGCTATAACCACTCCACATTCAGACAAGCTATACAGAGGTTTCCAGAAATAAATCATACAGAACTCACAAGAACAAAACAAGAACAAAAAGACAATCTTGTGCCAAGACTATCTTTCGTTGTCTTAGATGAACTCCATACAGACTATCGAGCAGTCTACACGTGCGCATTTTGCAACTCACGGCATATGAAATCGATGAACTCGTCACTCTGCAGGGCAAAAAGAAGAATTAGATCATGTTGCAACAAATTGCTGGCAAATTGCACATTATTATGCGAGGCACACCTGAACAAGTCTCTGGAGGGCGTCCTTCACTTTATCCCTCGAAATAACAGGCCCATCATTGTGGGCAGGGGTCAGGGAAGGAGGTGGAGTTGGTGGCGGGAAAGGTTGGAGTAAGGGGGTGCCATATGGAGGTCGTTGAGCAGACGCTGAAGATGGATGAAGAGGCGGTGCTGTAGGCATCATGGATGAAGCCGGTGGTGCCACAGGTGCTGACGAGGGTGGTGGAGGCGCAAAGAAAGCTGGTGTTAGAAGATTTGTTGAATGGCTGGCATGGGGATTTGCCTCATGGAGGGGAAGTGGGGGAGCTGATGAACCCCCTAAAGGATGATGGGGTATTTGATGTGCTGGAGCAGCAGACGGAACAATCAGTGGCACATGGGAAGATGCAACGGCCTCAGTAGACGGGTGTGCTCTTGCAGCTATTTGTGTACTTGATACACTCCCAATGCTAGTAGCAGCCTGTGGATTTGTTTTTAAAAAAAATCAGTAGGTGTTACACTATGGGAAAAACAAAGCAATAGTGATAACTATATTGGTATACATGTATTAATCAGGATGTGACAATAGCAACAAAGTTGAGACTACATACACATGAAGAATATTTTCTATTGACCACAACCCAAACTATTGCAAAAATATAAATGAATGCAAAGGCATCTTATAAGGAAAGAAAGCTGAAATGGGAAGAGAGCATACACTGAAATAATTGGCTAGTGATTCATCAGGTGCATCAGAAACTAAAGCAGCGCATGATGGCGGAGGTTCAAGGGGGCCATCTATAGCAGCGGATGTCGGAACAGCCTCCAGTTCTTCAAACTCACTGTTGCACATTAGAAAGATACCACATAGGTGAATCCAATATATTGACAAGTACATAGCTTAGGATGAAAATATTGCACAATGGATCCAGCAAGTCCAGAAAAGATACCTTTTTGTAGAAGGCACTTTTGGTTTTGGAGGCACTTTTGCATAAGCATTCAGTATTCTGCAAGAAAATGCATGGAACAAAATTTGAGAGGAAGTGAACTGCTTCTTATCTGTGCACAGTTCATTCCAGGGTCTCCAATACTAAACTGACCCTAATGTGTTGTGCCGAATATATTAAGGATTATTACAAAGGTATTGTTCGTTAATTTGTCCATCAATGAAATGCATTTCGATTTGAATAAGCTAAACATTGCAAGTTTTGACCAATAGCTAGTCAAATTATATGCATGTTTAGCATACATAAGTTGCATCATCAATAAATTTGTATACTACCAAAATGCGCCATAAATGATGAATGGAGTAATAGATTATAATGACACCAGTTGATCTGATTAAGACTTTGCAAGAAATATCAAGTCGCGCACAAGATTGAAGTCCTGTCATACAGCATCTATGTACCTAAAATATCACTATCATGTGAATTTCCAGAACAATTTCTCACTTTGGAATTCTCTATGTACCTAAGATTGCATTTCTTTTCTTTTCAACCTCCACCCTTTTATCGTTTGATATGGGACCTGCCTTCAAAGTTCCAAGCTATGCCCATCCCAGGTTAAGTTATACAACCTGTATAGTACACAATGTGGTTCTAACTGGGTAAACTGCCTTTTGCTTGCACTGTTCAGTCCTAGATAGTTAACGGCCATCCATTTCTTGTGTGTGTGTGTGTTCAAAACAAATATAAATAGCAAGATCAGGCTACACACTTCGGCCTAATAGTTCACTCCATCTATACCCATTAGCATTGGTGGAAGATGCACAAGAATGATTTACCTTCCAAAAAGGCTTGCTACAGCTTCACAGTCATGTTGGTTATAAAACCAAATGCCATTTACTTCTTGTGCTGCATTCCGGTACAACAAATATGGCGGCTGAAGCTCATATTCAAAATCGCTCAATAGATCCTCAACCAGATTATCTGTTCAGAAGATAGAATAAAACTTTTCAATGAGGAATCTGGCACATTGATTAGTTTACCCCAAACATGTAGAATTTTAACAGCAAGACTGCAAGACATAAATGACTCATAACTAGAGTTGAAGTGTTATGTACTAACCCACTTATGTCATACAATATATATGAAGATTATAATCAGAAGATTACTGTTTGTATTCTAACATATATGCACCGCACTTGAGAAGGGACTAAAGAGCGATCTAAGGTTGAAGAAACAGAATCTATTTTGGCAAGGGTACACATCTATTTGTAGAAACGGAATTGGTGCAATAATATCCGGAGAACTTACTAATAAGATTCCCAGATGAACAAAATTCATTTCATGAGATAGAGCCAACAGTTACTTGCCCTATTCATTATCCCTAGTGACGTTTTGTCACCTTTCCTATTATTACAGAACAGGTTAGCGGCAGTATCATGAGTGACTGCAAATCAGAGTGTTGAAAAGATGTCATCTTTTACGTACTCGATCATACGAGGAGCTGCAACAGTCCGCAAATCAACAAAACGTTACATTTCTGTCTTGCAGCTACATTATTTAGTCCACTTCAACAAACAAGAGAATGTTTCATAGTGAATTAGTGATACATACTCCATAGCAAAGTCGTAACAGGGGATCAATCCTACCACCAGTGTAATGTGTAGACCGGCACGAAAGCTAACAAATCAGTACTGACAGATCGCAGCGAACGTACCGGTGTTGCGCCTGTTCATGACGATGAACTGGAACCTCGGCTGCGAGTTCCTACACGCGATCCAACCCAACGCGTTCCAGAAGCGATTAGACAACAGACGCAATGAAAACCACAACGGAAATCCCCAAAACCCTCCGTCCCCCAGATCCTCCAACTCACCTCTTGACGACGAACAGCGACCCCTCCACGTCCTTGCGGCTCTGCACAGCCCAAACCCCGCGGTCAGATCGGATCGGAGAAGAGGAGGAGGAGGAGGAGGAGAAGGAGGGGGGGCAGTCGGTCGGTGGCTCACCCACTGGTTGAGGTCGATGTTGAAGTCGTAGAGCGTGACGTGGGCGGCGGTGATGAGGATGTCCTCGACGGCGGGGTCCAGGCGCTGGAGCACCGTGAGGTTGAGCATGCGCGTGGCCTCGGAGTCCATCGCCAGGTTCGGGGTCACCTTCCCCCCGTTCGCCTGCGGCGGTGGCGGCGGCGGCATCGCGGAGCTGGGCTGGGGGCGGATTGGATCTGAGAGTGGGGGCTTGGAAGGGGGAGAAGAGAGGGTGGGGAGCTGGGGGAGTGTGGGAGCAGAGGCGGATGATTCCGGAACAATTCACTGCACACGTGGAGGGGAGGAGGGATGGGATGGGAAGACGGGCCGCCGCGGCCCAAAACAAGCGTCGGCTACTTGGTAAGCTGGTTGAGGCGCACGCATATAGGGTCGGAAAAAGTCCATTCCACCACCTTTAGCTATGGCCGTTGTCCGCTTTTTCACCTCCAACCACAAAACCGGGAACGAATCCTCCCTTAGCTCTTAAAACCGTCTGCTTTCCCTCATTCAGTGGTTTTTTATATCGGTTTTTGTGGGCCCCACGTGTCAGATCTTTTTTCTACCTCTCTTTGCTTCTCTCTCTTCTTCTCTCCTTCCGTGCCGGCCGCCTCCCCCGCGCCGCCTCCCCCGCGCCGACCGCTGTGCGCGCCTTTAATCTTCCTCTCTTTCCCCCCTTTCTCCTCTCCTTCTTCCCCGCTCACCACACCGCCCTCCACGTCGCTCGCCGAGCTCCCAGGCACCGCCCGCGGACCTACGCGACGCGCTCGCCCGTCAGTGGATCCGGCCCCTGGCGAGTGGCGGCCTCGTCAGCGGCGGATCGGGACTAAGCAGGCGGCGGCGGATTGGGACCGAGCGGGGCGACGCACGCGATGGAGAAAAGGGGGAAGATGGCGGGGGCCACCTGCAGGGGCCACCTCCAAGCAACAACCGTCGTCGCCGTCGCCTACGCCGCCTTCGACCTTATCCCCGCCGCGCACCACACCACCAAGCAGCTCGTCCCGGACCCCACCTTCTCTGCCTTCTTCCGCGAGCCTGTCCGCGCTAGGAGGCCTAGGCGCCGTAGGCGTGGCTGCCTCCAGTGGCGGGTGACGAGGAGGGCCGGCCCTGCGGAAGCGGCTTCTTCCGGCGAGGAGGGCCGGTGCGGCGAGCGGGGAAGAAGAGGGGCAGGCACACGGCTACCGGAGAGAAAGAGGAAGGGCACGACGACAGAGACCACACGGGGAAGGCAGCCGGTGCAGGAGGAGAGGAGAGAGGGGGAAAGGGAGGCAGAAGAAAGATCTGACACGTGGGGTCCACAAAAACCACTATAAAAAACCACTGAAAGAGGCTGAAGGAGGGAAAGCGAACGGTTTTAAGAGTTGAGGAAGGATTCATACCCGGTTTTGTAGTTGGAGGTGAAAAAGCGGACGACGGCCATAGTTGAAGGTAGTCGAATGGACTTTTTTCTATAGGGTCCAGGTAGCCTTGGCCCCAAAAGGCCCATGGAATTGCGTATGGAAGTCCGAATTTCCTATCTATCTAGGACGAAAGTTCACCTATTTTCCAATGTTTGAGATTCGTGCAGAGAACTACAGCCATTGGATCTACATCCTCTCTCCCATCTCCCTCCTTCCTCCCTCGCCCACGCCGACACCGCCGCCCCGTGCCGCTGCTGCGCGCCACTCCGGGGGCCTCCGTGCCGCAGCCGCCAGCTCGCCGCTCCCGCCGCCGTCGCCCGCTGCTTCAGCCGCCGCCGCGCGCCGCCTCTGCTCGGCCGCCACCGCGCGCTACGCGCCCCCTTCGAGGGACGCCGCCGCCACGCGCTCTTCCGAGATCGCCTGGGTACACTATTCAACATTCCAATTATACTGATTCAACATTACAAGTACATTGATTTAACATTCTACATATAAATTGTTGAAATAGCATTCGTACAATGTTGAAATAGGTGAAATGAGATATTGAACCAGAGATTTGCAATTGTTGAATACGTAACCGAAGTAGAACAGAGAGAAAGCTGTTATTGGACCTTCGTGGGCTTTTTATTTCGCTAGCTTGATTATCTTCTGGTTGGCAGATAGGAAGTCCCAAGGAAGTCTCGTCTCTTAAGATTTGAGAATTGAGAATAGTAAGTTTCGTACCTGCCCGCGGAGGGGACGAACGTCGTCTTGCCGGGTGCACCGACGCGGCGTCAGATCAGTTGCTGGGTGGTTTCAGAATCCTGCAGCAGGCCAGCCTGAAGATGGGGCCATCTGCATCTGCTGCTCGGTGGTGCCGGCAGTGGCCACTGGCCAGAATGGCTGAACTGAAGAAGGGTGGTTGTCCCCGGTGGCGTGAAGAATGGTCTGGTGGCGGCCGGGCCGGGCTCGGCGGGTGGCGACTCCAAAGCCATGGGCCTCAGCATGGTCTGCGGACTGGTGCATGCATGTGACAGGTACAGTTGCTTTGCTTTGCTATGGCAAGAGATTCGTTCGACATCCGCGATCGTCGAGACTCATGCCGTCGCGGATTCATATTCCATACTGTAGTTTCTTGCTTGTCCTTACGCTGTGAGGACCGGGTTGGGTGTCCTTACGCTGCGAGGACCGGGTTGCCTCGCTACAGCAAGGTAAGATTTAGCTTCCCTTTACTTCTGAGTTGGCTTTATGCTGGACGTTGAGAGCAAATCCTATATATCTATATAGATAGAGGCCATTAAGATCATATCTCAACATGTAAACTATTCACGTCATCATCCACTAAGAAGGCATGTCATCATCCATGCTAAGACGCTTTATTAATGTCTTTCGCCGATCTTCTGTGACCAGTAACATCCATACATGCAACTATTTGTCCTTCCGATTCTTCGCCATAAAATTCTCGCGACATAAACACACAGATGATTAATCATTTAAAAATTAATCTCTTTCAACTAAGATGAATATGTTATCAAGTATAATGTGTTTAAAAAATAGTAAGTTTAAAAATAATGTCTCAGAGATGACCAGTCATTTAAGAGTGAATCTCTCTCAACTAAAATGAATAAGCTATCAAGTATAATGTGTTTAAAAAAATAGTACATTAAAAAATAATGTGTTTAAAAAAATGTTGTCATACCTGTGATCAATAATTTAAAAGTCAATCTATCTAAATAAGATGAATAAGTTATCAAGTATAATGTGTTAAAAAAGTATTGTTATATAATATACATTAGTATATTTCTACTCACAAAGTCCACGTCTTTAGCATCCACAATGTCTCGATTAAGGTAAATCCTACTTTTTCACATATTATTTATTTTTCTATTAGTCTAAGTTTCCTACTAATAAAGATTGGCAAATACCTGTTCAAGTCACTCTCCCCTTCGGTTTACTATACAACTATATATTTTTTTCTTACACATATATGCACAGGTAAACCCATCATGCTTTAGTCATTACTGTAAGAAAAATGGACCCTAAGCCTTGTACTTAGTTCCCTAATGTGGCTTTAGTGGTTGAAGTGACAACACGTGCCATGAGACTAATATATGTGTACATTGCTTTTGTCTAAGTCCCAAGGTGCAAAATGGTGGATATGGGATACAAACACCTCAAAAGAAGCAATTTCTGGAATCAGTTAAATATTATTCTATGCTTTGCGGTTACTAACATATGATATTTTTAAATTTAAATTAACTAAAAATGTCTTGTAATAATGGGAAGTGGTAGTAATAGAGAACATTTATTGAATAAGCTCATTTGTGAAGATAGATTATTTCATCTACAAAGCAAGAGTTTATTTTGGTGAAGATAGAATATTTTGTTCTAAATTTCGAAATATTTATTTTTGAAGATGGAATATTCTGTATGTGAATATAGAATATTGTATTCCAAATCTGGAATATTTTTCATTCGAGATAGAATATTCCTATTTTGAAAGTAGAATATTAAATTAGTAAATTTAGAATATTTTTATGGTACATGTCGAATATCGTTTTCTGTCTATAAATATGTTATTATCGTAAAAAATAAGTTTTAGTTTTTTTTCAAATATATTCAAGCGTGGTTTTGTTTTGAAGGTTTTGTTGTCATGAACATGATGGTGCAATCAGAATTTGATTTGCACTTATTGTTCTACGGATATAACAATTTTTAGTTTCAAATTCATGTGGGGTCCACGTCATGATAGCGGATTGTAAAAAAATACGATCCGTTGGTTCACATATGACAACACCAGAAAAAATTCGGACGAAGAGCTATTGAGCGTTCCAGCGGAATCGTGAACGGATAAAACGACGGATAAAAATTTGGGCCACGAAACGGCCTAACAAACAGCGCGTACCGGGGTGGGTGGACGCGAGCTCCGTCTACCTAGGTGGGAGCCAATCGCCCCCAGCTCGCTGCACTAGCTGCACCGTACCTCATTGATTGGGCCTATCTATACTTAATATTAAAGCAAATAACGATTCTCGGTCCGTCGTGATAGGTGGGACCAAATAAGTCTTCTTGGTCTGTCCTGACAGGTAGGGTTTCTTTTTTCAGCCAAAGAATTTTCGTCCATCCAAATTGATGAATTCGGTCTGTCATTGGTCTGAGTCCGGAGAGATTAAAGACTCCCTGTGCACTAGGCCTCACCAGCACAATATTGTTTCCTTTCCGCATGGGCAACTGAATAATAGAAATCAGGGATCAAGAATTGGAATCCAAATCGATGAGAACATGAATAATCAACCAATCGATGAGAACACGAACTAATCAAATATAAGAATATAAGAATCCAGATCGGCGGCGGGCTTCCTCACAGCCTAATAATATATATAGATATAGAGAGATTGGGCCTAGGCCAATCGAAACAAAACGCAGATAAAGACGAAGAAACTCAATGATGACCTGAACACTGCCCGTTGGAGCTCGGGCCACCGCTCCGCACGACAGGTTTGGTGAAGTTGATATGATATGTACATAGTCGTTGAGTCTTGCTCGCCGCGGAGCTCGTCCCGTTGCTATTCCATGCAGGCTCGGAGCCACACTCGCCGGAGGAAGCCGGAACCATCGCCACAGACATGGACGGATACAAAAAGGAACCAATGCGGGAGGGAAGCAAAGATGGCATGACCGTGTGAGGTGGAAAGACTAAAAGGTACGGTGGATATTTCTGTTCGTTGCATGTGTGTCATCTCACCTTCCGGCTCCGGCATAGCGGCTGTCAGTTCAGCTGGTCTCCGCTTGGCCAGACGGGTCATGCGTGGGCATGCAGACAAGGGTCACCAAGGAATTGGCCATCAACCCAACTTGAGAGAACTACTACTCAAAGAGTCAAAGATGATATATGTTGAAAACTATGCAATACTCTATATAATTATAGAGGAGTCGTGGATTGTTTTCTGGTAACTTGATGCTGGACGTACCCACAAGTCATTTTACTTGGTGAATCTCCTCCTCCACAATTGTTCGATGTATACGACAGTGATGTGTTCCTGTTGAGGCTGTCATAGCGCCAGTATCTATATGAAGATAGGGAAAAACGAATTTTCAGATTTCAAAGGTAAAAAAAAGAACTACAAGCGCACACAGATCGAATCAGATGTATTACCACATAAGTATCTCATATACTCGTTTACACATTGACGAATAGATGATTATCTTGCTCGCCTGTCAACAAACATGACCATTATTTCACCCGTAGCAGCGCGCAGGCATTTTGCCTAGTTTGGGATAAAGTACGAACCAAAATCTCAGCTACGTCGAGCGGCCCCTGCTGGGCTGCATCACCGCTAACCGAGCCTCCTCATGACCGCACCCCTGTTGGGCCGATTTTGCGTCCTGAAAGGACTGTCAGTTTTTTTTATATTTCTTTTGTCTACATTTTCACGATTCAATTATTTCCTGTTGCAAATAAATTCGTAGAATTTTCGTTAAATGCATGTTATTTATTTATATGCTCTATGTTTTTAATTATTTCCTGATGTAAATAATTCGTAGACAATTGATATACATGTTAAAACTGCTATGCACACCCGGAGTTGTATATATGTATAGTTGTTTTTGTTTTGCATGTTCGGTTCACATGGGGTTTAGTTCATCGCATCCATCACACATTTGGTGGGCCTGTATGCCCTGCCAGTGACACGACCATGCATATGTGCATACCCTATGGTATCTATATGCTGCTGTTCTTTTTTCCTCCGTGCTAGACTTTTAAGTTGGAAATCGGTATTAAAATCACACTTGTTTCGCCTTTAATTTCTATTAAAAATTTTAATACTTGTTTTGTTAATATTTATTTATACTTTTGTATACCTATAAGATAGATTTGAATATCTGAACTGTGATGGTGTGGCTATGGGAGACAATGTTGAATCTATGATAGAATGATGTCGTGTATCGACTAATGGCAATATGTGTATTATACTCTTATTTGTTCTTAACACGATGACAATGAAATGATGCTCAACTTTGAACAAGGCTGATTTTGAGGTTACCGAGTAGGTCCCTCCTACTATTGTAAGGTCTGATGTAGGGTCATGCGTGAATCATGATCAATTAGCAGGCCTATGCATATATGAAATTTATTATAATACTTTATTTGGATGAACAATATGATTTGAGTGACAATTTAGGACCTTAAAACCTTGAACTCCTCTCACCATTTTTTTAAATTAACATCATATTCATAGTTTGCAAATGACTTGAGCTAGGCATGGCTCTTGCAAACCTCTTGTTCACGGTGTAATACGAATATGAGATACTTTCATTATATTTTTGTTGGTACTAGGAAGCTTTTCAATTAAGCTTGTATAATACAAATGTGAAATTTTGTCCTGATTTCTTAGCTTATTAATTAAACTTTATGATAATGTTATGTTTATTGTGACAATTAATGCTCTATTCGAGGCACTCATGTTATTGTAGTGACATAAGCCACGTACGGATAAAAAGCTATTATATCGTCGTTTGTTGTTTTATATTTCTGCTTCGTGCTAAAGTTTTTATCACCATGGGAACGTACGGGCATGAACCAGTTAGTTTATGATATACTAGCAATTGGCCCGTGCTACGCTACGGGGCAAATACTATTTTCCAAACGAACAAAATACAAATGAAGTGGTTTAGGAGTTAATCTAGAATATAAAACTTCTTTGGAGAACAGTGCGGGGCCTGGATCGCTCACGATTATTAGCTGAAATCTTATAATGGGTATAGTTGAGCTGCAGAGCTAGAGCTTCATCAGCTTGCAAGAGATGGCAAACCGGATGCAGTGCAGAAGAGAAGCGCACAGGGCCTACATCAAACATGGATTTGCACACTTCGATTCCTCACAATTCACCCGAGTTCTCTGAACATTGCGAGGAAAGATCGCTCGTGGCGCAGCAAGGTAGCCAGCGTGGAGCACAAGACCAATGACGGGCAGTGGCAAAGTACGTCGACGTGAGAGAGAATGCTCGCTCTTGACGGCCGGCTCCTCCACTCGCGTTCAATGCTAGGAAGACGGGGCCCCAACCCAGCTGCAGCCGTGGAGGAGCCTACAGAGCCGGGGGCACCACTGGCACACCCAGGCCGGACCGGGTGACGCTGACGGCGCGTGGGGTTGCCGCGGCTGCTCCATCACGTGGGGCTGACGGCATCACGGCGCTTCTCGAGGAGCCCGGCATGGCCGCGAGACAGCGCCCCCGTGTTCCACGCCGTCTGCTCTCTGAGAAGCCAGGCCGGCGCGCCTGTGCCGCAAGATGCTTGACCCGGCGCCGGCTCTCACGGCCAAACCCGCTCTCTCTTCTCTCGTCCCTTTCCTCTCCCTCACCACCGGCAGATCTATAGATGTTCAGACGGGTCGGGCCAAACGGGCCGGCATGAGGCACGGCCCGGCTAACAGTGCCGCGGGCTGGCACGGCCCGAAGGTAAACGGGCCCGTGCTGGTACGGCCCGAGCGCAGTGTCGTTCCTAGGCCGCGGCTCAAGCACGCCGTATCGGCCCGGCCCGGCACGACTCCAACGGGCGGCACTATAGGCCCGATAGCCGGCCCGAGTCGGCACGACGGCTATAAAAGCCAAGCCCTCCCCCGGCCAAACCCTAGCCAGCTCCGCTCCTCCCGCTCCCCGCACTCCGCAGTCGCCGCCTCTGCCTCAAACCCTAGTCGCACCGCTCCTGGCCCCTGCCTCAAACCCTAGCCGCACCACTCGCCGCCTCGCCCTCTCCACCCTATCGGTCGCCTCCTCACCGGAGTCACCCCTGTCCTCACCGTCGCCGTCGTATGTGAGCTGTCTCGCCTCCTCTCTCTCGACTCTCATGATGCCGTGATCCAGATCCAGTGATTCCACCTTCTTCTTCGGTGAGCGGCACACTGGATCTGCGCCGCCGTGGTCGTGCCGTGCCCGTTTGGCCATCTATTCTCTTATCCCTTTGGATCTTGTTCCCCACTCTCCTCTATTCGAGCTGGATTCACTCGCCTACACGTTGTTTGTGGTTGCCGGCGGAACCGGTGCTCCGGCTTAGGTAAGTACATCTTCCTCTCCTCTATTTTCCACTCTTTTTTTTTGGATCTGACGCTTTCGCCTTTGTTTTTGTTTTCTATTTCTTCATAGGCCGTGAGGAACCGGCTCGTCGGCCATGGAGCGTCGGTACAACCTGACCTCCACCAACCACGAGCTCGTGTTGATGGGTGGCGTGCCAGACGACGAGGATGATCTGGAGGTTGGCCGGGACGAACAGTTCGGCAACACTCATGAGGCCCAGATCGACCTCGACGACGGCAACGAAAGGGTCGAGCCCGCTACCGATGGAGAACCAGGTGGTGCCGCGACGGCATCCACGACTATCAGCACTGGTAGGAAGAGGAAGTGCACCTCTGATGTCTGGGATGACATGGACAAGATCTTTGCCATTGAGAATGGCGTGGAGGTAAGAATAGGTGCTCGTTGCCATTTTTGCAAGAAGGAGCTTACTGCTCGGTCTACTGCCGGTACTGGTCATTTGTCTCGTCACGTGGCCAAATGCAAACGCCAGCATGGTCGTACTGGGCACCGGTGCATGCTAAGATACAATCCTGATGGTTCTATGTGTAGTTGGGAGTACTCTCCTGAAGAGGCTCGTGTGCAGTTATGCCGTTTGATTGCTAGACTAAATCTAACCTTAAATTTTGGTGAATCTGCTGCATTTGAGGACTACATTAAAATTGCTCATAACCCTAGATACTCTACTGTTTCTAGGCAAACACCTACTAGAGATGTTGAAAAATATTTCAAGGACAAGCATGCTAAACTAGTGGGAAGATTGCAATCTGTTTCATGTGTTGCTTTAACCTCTGATATTTGGTCTGGGAATGCTAAAGAGGACTACTTTAGTGTAGTTGCACATTTTGTTAATGGTGATTGGAATTTAGAGAAAAAGATCCTAGCTATGAGATTGATTGTTCTTACTCAGGTGTGAACATAGCAAAGCGCATTGCTGATGTTGTGGCTGAGTATGGCTTAACTGATAAGATTTTTTCCATTACTTTGGACAATGCATCTGCTAACTCCAAAGCAATAGAAACACTGTCACCTTCACAGTCTGGTTATGTTGGTCCTTTATTGTTGCATCAACGTTGCGTATGCCATATCATTAACCTGATTGTTAAATCTGCTTTTGAAGAACTGAAACATTTTCTTGATGATTTTAGAACTGCCATACCATTTTTAAACTCATCTAACCAAAGGATTGCGGCATACAAAAGTTTCTGTGTTGCTCTTGGTGTATGACCCCGTAAATTTGGTTTAAACATGGATGTGAAATGGAACGCTACTTATCTTATGTTAAAGCATCTCATACCTTACAAGAGCACCTTTTCTGTGTTTATCCAGACCCACTACCCCCTAGGCCTGAGGGTCCACTTCTAACAGATGATCATTGGCACGTAGGTGAAAAAATCTTAGAATTTCTGAAAAGGTTTTATGATTCTACTGTTGTCATATTTGGTGTGTACTATCCTACATCTTCTTTGATGTTGCATCACATTCTATGCATAATTAGACACTTGAACTTGTATGAGAATAATAGATTGTTGAGAACTGTTATTGTGCCGATGAAGGACAAGTTTTTAAAATATTGGGGTGAAATTCCTATGCTCTATGCTTTTGCATTCATATTAGATCCTAGAGCTAAGATGAGAGGTTTTAACAATGTGCTTTGTCTTCTATCTGGGCTGACTGGTAGAGATTACTCTGCTTATTTGACTACTGTGAGGGCTAAACTATCTGATTTGTTTAAGAAATATGATAACAAGTTTGGTGCTGTGAGATTGCAGAGACCTTCAAATGCTGCTCCTGGTGAAGGTAGGAGTAAATATGCATGGGACTTGGTTTTCGGTGCTGGTCCAGATAGCTCTGGTGCCAATTCTATAGGGTTGGGTGGCGGTCCTGGTCTTGGTGCCAGTTCTATGGGGCTAGGTACTGGACTTGGGGCTGCTGCCAGTTCTATGGGGCTAGGTACTGGACTGTCTAACCCCTCTGCACTGTCTAAGAGAACATCAGCAAGTGCTTTGTGAGGACCGAAAGAGCGACCTAGAGGGGGGAGGGGGGATGAATAGGTCGACACCTAAAAACCTATGACCCAAAAAACCCTCTCTTCTCACCCGTGTAGGATCACGTAGCTAGAACAAGCTACCAACCCTAAGACATGTCGATGAAAGCACTACGGAAGCACTACGCAGAACTTGCTCAAACACCGAGAAAAAACGACGCAAAACGAGCCTAGAACCGCCGGGCCACCGGACAGTCAGATGCTAACGCACCGGACAGTCCGACGGTACCACCGGACACTCCGGTGCCTAAGCGTCGGACAGTCCGGTGCCACCCACCGGACGGTAAAGACTGAGGGCTTGACCCTCCTCCAAACTGCCACCCTACTTTCTGCCCACTTTGGTGGAGTCTAGATCTCTCTAAACTCACTAATCTTGTTTGCCCTTGCTTGGATGAACAAAACCTAGGGTTTCTAAGCCCTAAGAACCTTCTCACCAGCCAAGAGAGGAAGATTAGACAGCCATCTCCCTTATTTATACTACCCCCTAAGATACAGACGCAATTACACTAAAATGCCTGTAGAGGCCAGAAAAGACGCAGGAAACTCAGATGAATGGCCACGATGGAGTCCTTGATCTTCTTCGGCTCAAAGTAATCTCCCGATGTCCTCCACGTGGTCAGTAGCTCATTCCTTTGGATAACTACCGGTTTTAGGATACCGGCAACCAGCCCCTGGTTTTGATGGTGGAACCAGAAAACGATTATTGGGCCTCCACTTGAGTGATTTTACGGCTCACGACACTGTCCCGCACCCACGGTCGCACTTGTGGGCCGAGCCTAACTTGGGCCTCCACCCAAGCCACCTGCCAGTCCACTCGACAGGGCTTTTGTCACGCCAAATCCACTCTGGCGCCGCCTCTCAGTCCACTCGAGAGGGCTTCTCCTCCAGGTCACACTTAGGAGATGCTCGCTCGTCCTTCAACAAGTCTTCGGTGTTGACAAGCGCTCATCACAGCCAGGACGAAAGACCAGACTCGGTACATTTGAATCCCTCACTTTGCTTCATGCAGCAAATACTCCTGCTGGTATTTTTGGTACTGAACTGGCATCATATCTAGACAGCGACACTGTCCAGAAATTTGATGATGATTTCAACATCTTGGACTACTGGCATGATCATAAAATTATTTATCTAGTTCTTTCTATCTTAGCCAAAGATGTTTTATCCGTTCTTATTTCAACTATGAGTTTAGAATCTGCATTTAGCCTTGTTTCCAGGGTCACCGAGGAGCGGCGACGTCGGCTTTTGCCTAGCATGGTGGAGATGCTATCCCTCGTCAAGGACTGGGAGGCTGGAGATGCTAGGATGCAACACACTGCAGAGGATAAAGCACTGACGGAGTCATTTGAACAACTATTTCTCGATGATCCAGCTTAGCCCTGTGTGGCTGTGTAACGAGGCCCTGCGTGGCTGTGTGATGGGCCCTATGTGGCTATGTATCTTAATTTATACACTGTGACTGATAAACTATTTAAACATTTTAAGAACTTAGAGCTGGGCTGTACTCTTTTCCTATCTAGGGTTTCTCACGAGGTGTGAGTTTTACCTAGATAGGTTTTTAACGAGACAGCCATTGCACCAGCTCAATTTGAATTTATCTGTTTCTGTCTTGAATTGTGATAATATTTTGCTGTTGGATGAGGGAGCGATTTGCTGCTGCCCGTGCCCGGGCTGGCACGACCCTTTCGGGCCTGGCGTACCAGCATGCCGGCAAGCCGTGCCGTGCTTGTGCTGGCCAAGCACGTCGGGCGGCCCGGCACGGCACGACTAGTGCCGTGCCTGCCGTGCCGTGCTGGCGTAGTGCTCGTGCCGTGTCGGGCCGTGCCGCCCGTTTGGCCAGCTATAGGCAAATCCATGGGCCTCCGCCCAAGCCGTCGCCCACCCAAAGCCACGGCGGCCAGATTTGCCACAACCATCCATGGCGTGGCGACCGGAGCCCGTCTCCTCTCCTCCTCCGTGACACACCTAGTCCAAGCGACACGGCCGGAGCTGCCTGCCGCGCCACTGGCCTGTCCTCCACGCCGCTGCTAGAAGCCACCGTCCATCCTCCGCGACGCCTCCTCCCCTTGCCTCACCGGCCTGGGGAAGCTCCGCGCCTTGTCCCAGCCAAATCCCCCAGGGAAGCTCTGCCCACCCCTTCCTTCGCGGTCGCCTCTGCCTCCTCTCCTCTGCACCGGTCATGGAAGGACACGCCGTCGACCTCCCCTCTTCTCTCTCCGCCTCCTAGTCGTCGCCCGCCTCGTGGCCGCCCACCTGCTCGTCGTGCTCGCCTCGTCCGCGCCGGATCTGCATGCGGCCGCGACGACGGCACCCAGCGAGGGCGCGCGGCGACGGAGCTGGCCGTGCGCGAGGCGGCTGCAAGCGGACAGCAGCCCGGCGACGGGGCCGGCCACGTGCGAGGCGACAGCAGGCGGCAGGCGAGGGGTGGAAGGCGGCGCGGGGGTGAAAGGCCGGCGGGTGGGCGGGATGGTGTCCGTCGACGGACCGCGGTCCGTGGAAACTGTATGAACTTTTAAGGGCAGAGATGACCCATAGTTCACAATTGCCACCAATGTCCTTTAGTTCTTGTATTTGTAATTTCTCTAGTGAATAAAAATGCTCTAAATTGATATATTTATGCCATTGACGATCATTGCGTATACACTATCTATGAATATCATTACATTATTTATTCATATCATTAGACTATTTATGGCTACCATGCAGTGCTGTATATTTATGCTTACCATTGTACTGTTTATATATGCATATCAATGCCTTTTTTTTATGCCTACTATTGCACTATTAGTTGTATACCTCTACCCGTTTCATGTGGACGTGAATGATTATATCTTGGCGCTGCTATTTATATGCTTTTTGATCGTGGATTTCTCTGCCTTTTTTTTAGTAAATATGGTGTAGGGATATATATAGCAGGAGTATCTAGAGACAGCCATGGTGATCCATACATGTGTCGGAGAAAGGCCCAAAGCTGGCTAGGTGTACGGCACTGACCCGGCCAGTGAAGGGCGGTCATGTGGCTAGCTTGCAAACCGAACAACTGGCGGATAGCCGATGAACGGATCCAAAGAGCTTTTCTTTAGTCTGGATATGGAACATGCTAGGCTCCTGTCAGCTTGTTCTTGGATCGGCCTAACAAGTTTTACTGCTAATAGTAGTATAATGGATGGGATGGAGTAGCAGCAGCAATATATAATACAGTAATTATACTTAATAACTAGAGAGAGATCTAGCTAGCTAGGGGAGCTGAGGGCTAGCTGTTGATTGGGCCGTAATAACGATCTGTCCTTTGCTTAATATATAGCTAGCTAGAACTAGAATAATGAGAGCGAGAGGTGGTGGTGATGTGCCTGCGCTTTCACTTTGAGCTGCTCGTTCGTCTCTTTCAGCGAGAGGTACTCCTTCATCACCAGGTCCTTCTCCTGGATGCATGCAGCAGCAGAGAATTAATATAAGCTAAACCTTTGGAAATGGAATTCTGCCGTAGAAAAATCAGGTCTAAGCAAAAGCGGGACTACAAAAATGGAAGCATAAAGGCGCCAGGATGTTGGTACAAGCTGCAGCTGCTATATCAAACTTTGGTGCAGGAGGTGTTCCGTCACGAAGACAGTCATACCGGGGAGAAGACGATGAAGGGAATTAAAAAGAGAAAGTAAGCATGTCGTTGGTGGACATAAGAGGAACAGGGTTCTGTTTCTGTTTTGTAACTGTGGTAGATGCTTAGAAGTTGATCAGTCTTTGAAACTTTTGGTTGTGGTGGACGAGGTTGACCAATCTGGTTAGAAAGTTGATTTAGCTAGTTTTTCTGCCTCCCCTTCACCTGCCATTCCCTGTCCCTTATCTGTGCGCAGTAAACCTGAATCAGGTCATTATTGTTGCACAAAAAAAAAAAAAAAGGATGATCGGTCTGGTTTTGGGTCTGGTCGTAGGTTATGGCTTAGTTCCTTTCTTAATCTGTCTAAACTCTTCCAAAATGCTTGTATTTCTGTTGCTTCTTGTAATAGAAATGAATGATCTCGTCTAAAAAAAATAAGCTAAACCTCACGTGCGAATGCACCACCCATTGCTTGCTGCTTGCTGTGGATCAAAGAAAGGACTCAAGGCTACCTTTTTCATGCTCTCGTTCTGTGACGACAGGTCTGCAACTTTTCTTGCCAGTTCGTCTCGAATCGCCTAGAAACGAACAATTAATTAATAGTAGGCTGAATTTTAGCAAGGGCGGGCGGCCGGAATTAATTGTTTTTGTATGTATGTATGTATAGCTAGGGGTTATTATCACACTAATTGGATCTCCAACCGTAAATCGACGGTAAGTCCATATATATCGTACCTGACGGCGGATGATGGTCTGCCTCGCCGACTCCCTGTTGGCCAGCACCCGCCGCAGCCGCTTCGCCTCCTTCTCCGCCTGCATGTTCAATTGTTGCATTGGTTGTCTCACAACAGCAATTAAGCTAGCATGAGTACCTCAGTGAGCGCGTGCCGGGGCCTGCTGCTGGGGCCGTGATGCGCCGGCGGCGGCTGCTGCTGCACCGACGACGGCGACTGGATCCCGACCCGTCCCAGCTGCAGGCTCAGCCTCGTGCTCGCCATCTCCTCCTCCTCCTCGTCCTCGTCCTCGTCCGTCGCCGTCATCTGATGACGCTCCGGCTCCGCGCCGGCGCCGGCCGCCGGCGCACGCGGCGCCTCGACGACCCCCGCCATGTCGGCCAGCGCCAGCGCCGCGCCGAGCTCCTGCTCCACGTCGGCCGACGAGATGCCGCCCCGCCGGCATTGCCGCTGATCGTCGGACATGTGATGATGCGCAGTGGGTGGGTGGTGTGGGTGTGGGTGCCAGTGGATGAGTCTCTCCAGTCCAGTACGGCGGCGCGGCGTGGCGGGGGGTCGCGCGCACAAGATATACCGGCATCTGGGCCCGTGCCGCGCCGCCACGTCGCTGGCGCCGCGAGGAGGGAGAGGACACGTGCATGCAGGGGCGCAGCGCAGCGCAGGCAGGCGAGGCGGCCCAGCGGCTCGCGGACCGAGAAGGTTGGACCGAGAAGGATGGCTGGATGGGCGGTCGGTTGCTGAGCCGGAGAGATGACCCTGCCCAGTGACTGGCACGGCCTGGAGCCCTGGACCTTTCATCTAATTTTTTTTTTTTGTTTTTTGTTTTGGGGGCAACAGCTGCTGAGCTTCCACCCTACGTCCTACCAAAAAAAAAAAAATCAAAACGTAGTGCTGACATCTGATCGAGAAAACACAGCAATTTCACGGTCCATAAAAATTTTTGGTCCGTCATCTTACATGTATGTCCTCTTTGCACGGAAGGAACGCCCAAATCTAGAACCCTACCCGAGGCAGGCTTACCGATCAGATCCATGAATCCAAAAGAGCAGGAAGCCAAAACCAAATCAAATAAGAACATGAATTCAAATCGGCGAGGATAGAAATCTCCTAATAATAAAACACTACCTAAGGCTGGATGCTTTTTCTTTATCTAGAAAAAATAAAACTCTACCTATTACGTTTCTTCGTCCGGCCAAAAGAGAATCGCAAAGGTTGCCACGCGATCGCGGCGATGTGAAAGTCCATCCCATGTCCAAATTCGTTGGTTTGCAAGATGCAGCACCTAGCCCAGCAATCCGCCTAGAAGCCGATTGAGGAGGTGGAACCAGCAGTGGAAGTGGACAGGGACGACAATTAAAAGTCGCCGTAGACGTGCTGAGTGGAACCTGAGGACGGTGCCGCCGCTATTGCCATGGCACAGCGGAAGGACGCCGCACCGCAATGGAGGCAGGTATCGCTCGCGTGGCCACCGCGGAGGCGTCGTGGCGCGTCAACTTGCTCCCCACGCTGGGTGACCGAACCAGGGTCCGCGCGTGCGGGGCACTCACCTGCGCCCCGTTGAGCGGCTCTCGGCTCCTCTACTCTCACGAGATTCCTTGAGAGGAGACTCGAGTGAAGGGACCGTCCTAGAGTGGAGAAGACGAGTTTGAACCTCAGCAATCAATGACAGGAGAAGATAAGGTTTCGGTTTTAGGTAGAGAAAAAAAATTGAGCGAGCAGAGTTTATCCACCCGTTGAGTCCGTGACCCGTCCGCCGTCCTTGAGAGCAGTAACGAACAGGAGCACAGGCACAGGCCCGCTAGCCAGCAGAGTTGGGAACTGGGTGAGTGGGTGACCTTCTGGCTACTTGCTGAGTGCTGAATAACTGCTGATTGATGTACGTTTGTCTCGGAAAACTACGAAGTACATGCAGTGTACGAGGCGAACGGAGAGTCTGTACGTATTCGTCAAACATATATAGATACTGTCCATAGAAATTTATATAAGCAGGTAACACTTATGTATTACTTCCTCCAAGTCTAGATTAGTTGTTGTTTTAGAAAATCTATATAAATCAAAATTTTAAAACTTTAACTATATACTCCCTCCCATCCACGAAAGAATGAAATTCTGGCTTTGTTCTAAGTCAAACTATCATAAATTTGACCAAATTTATATAGAAATGTAACAACATTTATGATATCAACTACGTATGATATGAAAAATATATTTCAACACAAATATAATGATACTAATTTGGTAGCATAACTTTTAATATATTTTGATATAAACTTGGTCAAAGTTGCGATGGTTTGACTTAGGACAAAGCTAAGATTTCATTTTTCTGTGGACGGAGCGAGTATAGTTTTTATATTATTTAGTCTTAAATTTTGAAAGTCATGTTTAGATTTATCATAACAAGTACTTTCATGAAAATATAAATTTATTTAAATATTTATATACTTTTATAATAAAAACATTGATTAAACTTATGTTTTGGAGACCGTATCGATGCCTAAAATGATAACTAATCCGGATCCAGAGGGAGTACTTAATATGACCAGACACTCAAGCGGCCAAGGTAATCATCATCCTCGACAAGAAAGAGACGACGATGAGTACTTCCCCTAACCCCCACTCGGTGGCAAGCGTGCAGCGGTGAGAGGTCGCGTGTTTCCCCTACGGTAATAAAGACATATTTTTTGCTTGATAATAAAGACATGAGGATTTTTTTCTGCTAAGGGATTCCATCCACCCACTTCTAAATTTTACGCCACAAATCTATAATCTAAATCCGAATTGAATTAAATTTATTCGAGAGTCCAGTACAGACTGCAGAAGCAGGCTACACAAAAACGGACACTCAGATTCAGTGTTAACCTAAACGGTAAACAGTCGGTCACCTACTGTTTAGCCATTATTCGGTGCTAAACGGCCGTTTAAACAGGTTTAGACGGTGAAAATGACCAATTAAACGGAAACGGTCAGCCACTGTTTAGTGTTTAAACGGGCTAAACGACCGTTTAGGCGAACAGTGCTCAGATTGCATATGGATTCTGTATTCAACGTTTTATATGTCGATAAAAACTAAAGAGATATGCTATCCAATCTAACTGACACAATTCCAAAATATCTATGCTACGACAGAGGCTAGGCCACACGAAAACAGATGCCTAGGTAACATATGGTGTGCGGTTTTAACGATTTATATATATATAAAAGTTAAAAGAGATATGCTTTCCCACTACACTAACAACGACACCACTATAAAAAGAACTATAAATATTTTTCGAAAAATGTCTACAAACCTTAATAGATCAATTCATTAAAACATGTTCTGAAAATAATACTCCAAAAAATAAAAATAAGAAAACAAAATTTAATATTTAGGACCAATCAAGTAAAAAAAAGATAATCTAACAATATCAATTTTAAAAAATAAAAAATATACACTAACAACATGCCATGTGACGGAGACCACAAGAAACAAAGCTCACAAGTAGCGTATTATCTCCGTTTTGGCGGTTCTACATGTTCCTCAATCAACATAAATTGTTGAAATAAGAAGGCATAGCAAAGAAAGGAATGTTTTTTAGCAATGGTTTGGTGTGTCACCCCACAAAATGTATGTCCTGCCTCTATGCTTATCCGTTATGTCAATTCTTATTGTACATCAGAATCAAGAAAACAAATTAAACAAACACATGGATAAACACATATACATCACTTAATGCGAGATATGAACATTATCCTAGATTCTATCCGTAGCAACGCACGGGCATTTTTCTAGTTACAGACCGGTATTAGTAGCACCCTACGTCCCACCCTTTGCTTCCACCGACCTACTATGTCCCAACACGGAGCTGCTGAAAAAGAAAAACTACGCCCGAGTAAACTGACTGTTAACTAATAAAGCTCTGGATAAATCTCAGGATATTTATTTATATAGTAACATAAATGTTGATACTCTTCACTATAAATTTGGTTAAACTTTAGATAATTTGACTTAGTAGGAAGAGAGCCAAGGGAGGTACTTTGTACTCAAGCTAGCAGAGTCAATGTAGGTCTGCTTGGTGGAGCTTTTAATCTTATTTATTTTATCTTAGAAAATCGTTTTGCAGAAATGACACTCAAAGCCGCTCTGCCAAACTCACTCTACGAACGCACACAGTGATCAAACTTTGGACTTTTTCGAATTTCGACATTCCAGGCCACGCGACAAGTCGTGTCAACTTCAACAAGCCCCGGCACTCGTATGCAATGCAACGAGCCAACGGCCAACGATGACGGACGGCGAAACTAAATCGGACAGAATAATTGACTTGGTTCCAGTCTTGGGTCGCTTCGCGTGTGACGTGTGTTCACCTTCACAATGTGTGAGACTTTCAATTCAGACACCTGCCTTGCCGCCTGGTCAAGCCTCAGCTAAAGAAGAAAAATGGTCAAGCCTAACTTCAGTGCATTATAAGCCTGATCTGGACAGACAATGCCTTCTCTCTAAATTAATGAACAAGAAAAATGAAAAACAAATGCACGGGTTCCAAACACACATTCTCTTCTTCGAATTAGCTCAGCCTTAGGTTCACCCTCTCTCCACCAACCAAATTATGCCCCTCGTCAAAGTTTGATAATGTACTTACAATTCTTACAAACTGTGCATGATTTGTCAGGAAATACTCCATCAACGAACTAAGTAATTGGACAGCATGTTCCTGCGAAATATCCTTGAAGCAACACAAGATGACAGGACGTGTCTAACACCTCAGCACACAGGACCACAATCAAACCCATAGCCATAGCACCAGCAAACAGAAAGATTCCATCACAGACACAGACCTCACATGAGAGCCTGGGCCTACAACAGTACAGCATTAAGGAATCCCCAGATGGGCCTCCATTTTTGCTTTCACAGCATTCATTCCGAGATTCATATCTTCCTGATTGTCATCAGTGTCATTATATTTGCGGTAATAGTAATCACACCAAACATCATTGTTTCTATAATATACAGAGATACTACCATGGTCACAGTAAATGAAGCTTCACTAACAAATAAATACAAGGGGGGAAACTTGAAAACTGAGCAGTAGTGTATTATACACATTGCACATGAACCATACACATACACTGCTCAGAATTGCAACCACAAAGGTATGGTGATGAAACAGGCATATCTCATGAAGATATTCCCACACATGACAATGAGGTCATGGCATATTGAAATCGAAAACACACACTTGGAAATAGACAAGCAAGTTGGAGATCTACGAGATGGCATGAGCAAGCCATTTCATTGGGCAGTGGTCCCCCCAAAGTTCCATCGCAATGCAACATGCAGAGGCTTTTAAATTCTGATGATCACTGGATGAAAGCATCCAAGGCTATCATTCTGTACTAATGAGATGAGCTGGACCGATTCAAATTAAAATTATGAGCTGGACATCACATATGCTCGTTGCTCATCAAATAATTTGCGGTCGTCATCGCGGTACAGAATGGAAGATACATTGCATATTCAGAGCAGCTGGGTTCATAATGTAAAGCCAACAGGGCAAAGAATTGTTAAGCATAGTTGCATGACAGAATCAAATAAAGGGAGATCAGTGGACCAAATCTTAGAAAGCGATGTCGAATGGTTAAGAATAAAGGCAGTGTCACTTTCAGGTCGGTGTCACTTCCATTAACAACCAAAGTATGAGCCTAACATTGCAGTAAAATAATGCATCTAAACGGTGAGTCGCTTTCTGCAAAACTGTTCCTGTGACCATGATATCTGAAAACTGAAAAGCACAATCAAGAATATTCATAAAAGAACATGCAATGGAACCCACTCCAAATAGATTATATCTTTGGCAGATCATCCATGAAGGCCGTAGACTCGTAATGCAAAACAACCTAGTGACCAAGTAAAGCTGCCATTTTAATCTTCAGTAATTTAGTGACCTTGTCATTGACTCATTGTGTCAGAATAGTCTTCAGCACGAATCAATCATGCAACACTCAATTATTTGTTGGTGGCAATATACAACAACAACATAGCCTTTTAATCCCAAGCAAGTTGGGGTAGGCTAGAGTTGAAACCCAAACCAAACCGCTAGAAAGTGGAAAGTTTTTTTTTTGTTTTTTTTTTTTGAATAGGTTGCTTTCAAACAAGAAAACCAAAGTTTTAATGTTGGTGGCAATATATTACTACAAAATTCTAACGAACTGTATTGTACTCACATGCGAGGATTCCTAATGCAGAACAACTTTTTGTTGATAACCTATCATCATTAGATGGCGCAAGGTTTTAAAATGTCCCAAGCAAACAACTTTGTGCCACAGCCCACAGGACACAACAGCAAATGCATGTTAGCTGTCTTGATTGAGATAATCCAAGGACTTTGCACACTTCAGATCACTGGAAGAATCAATCACTGCATTCAAATTATGGGACCATTCCATAAGTAGCAGCGCAGTAGCATGATGGTGGTCCTTGTAGGGTAATATGTAAATAAAAGCATTAAGAGGGCAAATG
This sequence comes from Paspalum notatum, assembly GCA_022530915.1. Lineage (NCBI taxonomy): Eukaryota > Viridiplantae > Streptophyta > Magnoliopsida > Poales > Poaceae > Paspalum > Paspalum notatum. Next base: position 6,506,223 of record CM039690.1, on the reverse strand, counting down.
GATACAGGGAACAAAACTAGGGTACGAACCGTTCTTGATCTTTTTAACCTAACACCACCATCAACATGATCTTTTTGACCTAGCACCAACTAATGCTCAAAAGTCATTTCAAAAGAAAACCAATGCTCAATAGGACTACCTATGAATCTAATTTTATGTTTTTTATGACTAATTAGGTATAGTCTAACAGAGATAAATATATTCCCTCTGTCAATTCGTATCATTTTCACCTTTTAGTTATTTATCTACAACCTATGTACAAACACAATCAATAGCTTAATAGATAAAGTTGAAACAAATTAAGCATCCAGGTTCATCTTTCTGTATGACTATGTTCGACATGCATATATATAATTTAATTGAACTAGCAGCCATACTAAGATTTAGCAAGGCACTGGTCCTACTCAACTAATGGACTGGGGGTATCCCTTGAACTCCAAAAAAATAGTACCATTTAGCATGATCAATTTTGGTAGGCTCTAAAACAGAGGAAAGTAAAAGCTTTCATCTGAAAGGTACATGATTGCATTATTCAGCTGAATTTTCAATATCAGAAGCTAGGAACTGAACGAAGCTATAGCAACAGGTCTACTTTAAATACAAGGTTATACAATTTCAGATATTAATGGCCACTAACCACCAATAAATTTTTGGAAAGATAACCACCTATGACTTAATCTAGCATCTTTTACACCAATTCTCTGCATGAATCACATCAAGGAGCTGCCAATTCAGGCATTATTAGCGAGGAGCCAAACACAGGCATAGAACTGGACATTATTCAGCTGAATTTTCAATATCAGAAGCTAGGAATGGGATGAAGCTATAACAACAGACCTACTTCAACCACAAGGTTATCAGAAAGAGAGAACTGAACAAAATCCCAGCATGGATTGACCAAGCAAATAATGGTAACTTTCCAAATCCAACAATTCCAGTTATTAATGGTCACTAACCACCAAGAATTTATTGGAAAGATAACCACCAACTACATAATCTAGCATTTTTTTGTACCCATGCCCGCATGAGGCACTTTCAAGGATATGCCAATTCAGGTATTATTATGGAGGAGTCAAACACAGGCGTAGAACTGGACATAATTCATAAGAAGCTACATTTCTTAGCTCATCTAACCACTGATTTCTTCTCAGCACACAGAGCATGAATTCAACAAATATAAGGGCCAAAATTTCCATATATATGTGAATGGAAACACCACTGTAATTACGTCCTTCCTCGCTCAACTCACCTCACCTCACCTCACCTCATATTTCTCAATCCCCTTCTCTCTCGTCAGGGGAAGAAATCAAAATAGCCGGACCGGAAACACATCGGTAAACAAAATTGCAAAGGAAAAAAAAAATAAAAGGACATAGTCAAAACTGTTTTATCGCGAGAGCGACGTGACGACTCGCCTCCGCCTCAGTCGAGGAAGCCGGTGCGGCGCAGGACGGCGTTGCGGACGCGGCGGAGGTCGCGGCCCTTGAGCGTCCTCCCGGCGCCCTCCAGCACGGAGCTGTGGGCGGCGGCGCGGCGCGCGACGATCTCGTGCGGCGGGACCACGGCCTCGCCGGCGTCCTCCCCGCCGCTGCCGGCCCACCTCCCCCTCCGCGCGGCGGCGGGCTCCGAGGGGATCCGCACGGGCGCCGACCGCGCCACCGCTGCAGCCAGCGCGGCGGCCTCGGGGACGGGGCGCGCGGCGGATCGGCCCCCCGCGCCCGCGGCGCGCTTCTTCTTCTTGCCCTCGTCGTCCGGGAGCGCGGCGAGTAGCCCGAGCCCGAGCGCGGGTGGAAGGGACGCGGAAGGCCAGAGGACGTCGCGCTCCAGGAGGTCCCCGTCGGCGCCCGCGGCGGCGTGGAGCGGCGGGCGGGAGAGCAGGAGGCGGTCCATCGCGCCCCACTGCGGGGATCACCAGTACGGCGGATCTCCGGCGATGTGGCGGCGCTCCGGCATGGGATGTGGAGGCGGCCGCGGGGCGGGAGCGGGCGGGCGGCGAGGGGAGGAGCTGGGCGCCGTGGTGGAGGGAGTTGCTTAATAGGAGGGGAGGGGAAGTTGTTTTGCGGATTCTTGCATCCTGGCCCTTGAGTATCTGCGGAATCGGATTCTGGTGCTGAGTTGTTGACCGAACTGTATGGGCTGGTGCGGGTGCAGATGGGCCGAAAAGTACTTGGCCCGCCAGGATGAAACGCGGCCCAGCCAATGAATGGGTAGAGGGGAAATAGGAGCCCAAATGGATCCGAGGTGGTGCGCGCCGCTACTCACGGAATTTGATGAACTAAAATTTACAGTAGGATTTAAAAGATTTTTCGGAGCTTAATGGTCTGGTTCGGAGCCAGCTTACATCAGCAGTTTGCCTACGTGGAAGTGAGAGAGAACAAAAGGCACCTCGCTAGTGAGTGAGCAAGCGCTAGCTCGTGCTCTTTCCGATGGCTCACTCTTTCACCGGCACCTTCGTAAGTTCTGGCTGTTACATTTCTTTAACCTTTTCATGTCCACGTAAGCTAGCATAATGGATACTAGCAGCTTGCTAGGACTATTAAAGCTGCCCTTAGAGCAAATGTAATAAGGTGACATAGATGGGCTGCGAGAGATGCCACGTCAGATTTGTGGTGACATGGAAGAAAAAAATAGCGACTTGGAAGAAAGATAAATGGAGAGAAAAAAAAGAGGCTGCTTACTTGCAGCCAGTTTAAGGTGGGCTGCTCACGGACTCCAAGACGCTTTGAGAGGGAGAGATAGGCCAAATATTAAATGTACAACTTGCACTAAGAGAGAGCTATTATATAAATTGGCTATATGCAACATGGCAACCCCATAAAACCCATAATGCGCTCTATTATTAAGGAACATATCCGGTGCAACCGAGGTAACGGTGCAACCACCGTGCAACCTTCTTAGAAAAAGTTTCAAAAAATTCTAAAAAAAATTATGAACAGACATTTTAGCCTACCCACTGTATATAGGAAAATTCCTTTCTACATGCGCATGTAGCTACACTCGCCTATGTATCTTATGATTGAATGCGTATTTGGTCACACGGAGTATCCAATGATACTAGACCATTTGAGGTGGTATATGCACGAGGTATGCAATTATACCTGAGGTATATGGATATACCCCGTTATATGTACTAATACAAAGGTATTACAATAATATATTAAAAACATGGGCTGTTTTTTGTAATTTTTCGGATGGTGATATTTGATATATTTTAAAATAAGTATGTGAACATACTCAAACTGATAAATAAGTATGCGGACATACCACTATTGGGTTATTAACCGTGAGTGTAGCTACATGCGCATGTAGATAAAACTCTTCATATATATATATATAATTTCATAATCAAATTCGTCCTACTCTAGCAGTTACAAAAAAAGATAAATTTTCTGATAAAGAGTAAAGTTCAAATGCACCCTAAATTTATCTTTTTTGTAACTGCCAGTGTAGAATGAATTTGATCATGAAAGTTTATATATAGATGGAGTAGGCTGCGATGTACATTCATGATTTGTTTCATAATTTTTTTAAATTTTTTCTAGTAGGATTGCACGGTGGTTGCACCGTTCTCTCGGTTGCGATATGTTCCCCTATTATTACTAACTTGCTCTTAGGACATTAATACCTTAGGGTCACGCAGGCGATAAAAAAAAGGAATCGCCGAACGGGGCGGTGCTGTGTTTGTTGGTGGCAGTGCAAACTGCAAAGGCGAGGCGCACCGGCAGATAGCAGTGCCGACGGAATTGTTTTCCCTGGCGGGGAGGTGTGGATGCAAGGAAAACAATTACCGACGGTTTATTGGAATTTTTTCGGTTACCGGACGATTACGGAAATTGAAAATCCAGAATTTTTCGGCGGATTTCGTTTTCAAATTCAAAATTTAAAAAAAATCGTAAAAAGTTTCTAAAAAATTCCGAAAAAAATATGATAAAAAACTAGATGTTTTTCTGAGCCATTAGCACTTGAAATCGTTCAAATCCAAGTTGATTTGGTTAGTTAAATTGACGTTTTGGGTTCGGACCCGTTAAGACCCTAAAACTTGTTATCTTTGGATGACCTTATCCACTCACCTCCCTGGCTCCCTTCGACCGACGGCCCTTCACTCGAGCGCTTTCCTCTCCCCTGCGCTCTTCCCCTGCGCTCCCCCGACGAACCGCCGCTGCCGCCGCCGCCGCCGCCACATTCCGCCGCGGGGAGGCGGGATTCCGCCCGTTGAACGGGATCCCGACCGGAAAGCGTCGGTTTTCTGTTCCCCCAGTCCGCTCTGCGCTTCCGCTCATCCCGACTAGCTTTCGCCGCTCCCGAGCGGAAAACCGAGGCCTAGGCGCGGAAATCCGCTCTCTGCTGGGCGGAAAGGAAGGAGGTGAGTGCATTCATCGATTGAGTTGTTTGTTGTTGTCGATCTATGGTCTAGATGGTTGTTGGTGTTGATTTGTGACATGAGCAGTAGGAAACCTAGGTGTGCATTTTGGACATGAATTATGTATGTGTGCATTTTAGACATGAATTATGTGTTAAATGTTGTGTTTCTAATTGTTTGGTGGAGTTTCATATATTCTATGTACTATGAACTGTCAATGTACACATAATCAGGGAAAACTCTGCCAAAATTTTCAATTTTTACATATGCACATAAATTTTCTAGCTTTTTTCCATCGTTTTCTTCATTTAAAAACCACAGAATTTCGTCGGTTTTTTCCACAATTCCGACCGAAAAATTTCGGAATTCCGTTTTTGAATTTGATTTTGCCTCCCGTTCAGAAACAGCGGAATCCGGCGGTAGACCGCTCGGTATTCCGATTCCGGACCTAGCCGGGATTTGGGTTTCCGTCGGAAGGGTAAACCCTGTGCGGATGTCGCCGTTGTTGAAGCGTTAAATAGCTGTAGAGATTATACTACTGGTAGACTTCTCATTTTTTTAGATTGAATGTTGACAGATATTCATCTTTCAGTAAAAAGTATCACTGTGCTATTATGTTTTACCAGCTCGTCAACGGAGATCTCCTAGTCAAGTGGGCATAGACTTCTCGTTTTTTTTAGGTAAATAGACTGCCTATACACTATAGCGACACTGTTTATAGAGAGAAAAATAATTAGAATAGTAGATACACAATACATTTACACATCTTGCTGCACATGGCCTAAAAAGTATCACTGTGCTGTATGTTTCCCAGCTCGTCAACGGAGATCTAGCTCCTCGTCAAGTGGGCACGGGAAAAAGTGTTTACCAAAAAGATGTGTTTACCAACTCGTCAACGTGGGCAGGGAAAAAAAGTGTTTACCAAAAGATGAAAAACGAGATAATGGTCAACGTGGGCAGGGAAAAAAGTGTTTGTCAACGTGGCCCGGGAAAAAGTGTTTACCAAAAAGATGAAAAACGGCCAGGGTGGCAAAAAATTTCCATTGCCGGGATTTGAACCCGGGTCGCCTGGGTGAAAGCCAGGTATCCTAACCGGACTAGACGACAATGGATTGGTGTTTGGGTTGTGAGCCGAAATTTCTTAAGACGGGTACTTACCGACTCCGCCCCCCCTTGCGCCAGCTTATTCAAGGTCATCATAAAATCGTAAGTTGCAATGTGTATATTTTACGTAAATAATTAAATATAGAATATAATTTTTATAGTATTTTGTTTTGATCATTCAAAGTCTAGCAGCTCAATTATAATTTTAAAAAAAGTTGGAGTAAATCCCCCTGCTCAGGTTAACTTTAGACACAATGTCTAATTATAGATTTTAACTAGCTTTATATGCTGACCAGGTTCGTCTTACCATTAAAATTATACTAGTTCAACTAGCAAAATGCCTGTGCGTTGCAACAGGAGAAAAAGATCCTTAAGCACCTCTAAATCAATACATATAAGAATAGCCTCGCAAATAAATTATATATCATATTGTTTCGAATTTTTATCAACTTTGACCACATTTGTTATATATGCTTTTTAAAATGTTAATTTTTTATTTGTTATTTTGAAACGGTGCACTCAATCAAACAAAAACTCACCTCAGCCAGCATGCCATCCAATCAAACAACCAAACAAACTAGAAAACATTGGAAGCGGGTGTTGCCGCACCATCACATTGAGCTATTATAACTATTTTCCATTATATACCTACAAATGTACTTTAAGAGTTTAGGTAACATGTTAATGGGACATAGTATTTTGTGTTTTATGTATATGGACTATCAAGCTATCGAGTTCATTGCTGTGTGTATTGACCATTAGCCCACTTTTTTTTACAAGACTCAACAGTGCCTGTCGTTGTGCTGATGTGCTCCAAAAGCCACAACAATAGTCTTTTTTGTTGCGTTGGTGTCACCCCCTCTAATGATAGGACTTTGTTCCTACTTCAGAGTTCAAATTAATAAGTGCACACATGCAAGAGCGTAGCATTTCTCGGTTTGGTTTTGTTCAGTTTCTGACAGTGATGCACACAGGTACTAGTATAGAAAAAAGAGCAACTCAAGCAGTTTGAATTTCATATCATCCGATCCATGCATGCTGAAGACTGAAGAGGCAAAGAATTGGCTGACCAATCGACCTTGAGTTGCTTCCAATCAAACTGTATATATTCAACAAAGGCGATAGAGCAGATCGACCTCATTCATTTGCGGAGACGCCCGCAGGTGAGGGTGAGGCGACAACAAATTCGGACGCACCGCATGTAAGCATGTTACACAGGTTACGGCGGCGAAAATGAACTGCAGTCTGCAGCTTTGTATGGCATGGTTATGCGTATCATCCAAAAAGATCAAGTTAAAATGCAACTTTAATAAGAAGAAACATAAAGGCAAATATCTTATGGAATGAATTGATCCATGATTAGTAACTATGTGCATAAATTGAGACCAAAAAAACAAAATAAAGGGATTAGCTTGACAAATGAAACTATTGGGCAGCAATGTATTTTTTTTATCGAACATGGATGAGAGTTGCTTATATATTAATTAGGAAGAAACAAGGGGTAGAACCCTTACAAACACACAACCAGCAACAGATCCTTTATATAACCCAGTTTCATACACTCATCTTTTTATGGCTTTCAGTATAATTTAATGACTACTAAGTACTAACATATTTTGGCAGCCAGAAGTTGGGGGTCCACTGATGAACTTCAATGGAAATTTTATTGGGTTGAATTATTACCACAGTAAAGAAACTCCTTTCATTCCAAGTGTCATTGTGTTGAAGTGTTTGCAGCAGTTAAAATTATTCAGGTATGCACTTGTTTATTTTTCTTTAATTAACGAATTACCTAATATTTTTTTACTGAATTTCAGCCTACTTACCACTTGAAGTTTACCGGTTTGTCAATCATCAATTTTGTAGTTGTAACCTGTTCCAGTAATCCCTAGACTGATATCTGTGTCTGGTTGGCCGACATGAAATGTTCATGATTAATGATAGATCATTTAGGTTGTTACTTAACCTAGGGTCGGAGATAATTATGATTTGTAATGTTTTGATTTAGATGTTATTGGTGCTTGTACAGGAGCATGGGATGTAAGTGCCAGAAAGCTTCATGCTCCTGTACGGAAAGCTTAACCTTTGTTTGCTGTTATATAAAAAAAAAAACCTTTGTTTGCTTTAGTCAGAACTGTTGTGAACTGTGATGGGGCAATCCTTCTTGCTATTTGTCAGATTTTTTGTTTGCTTACTCAGAGGATACCTACCGATTCTAGTAAATATGTTTATTACTTCCACATTAATCTCAGAATGGTCACTTACCTATTTGTCAGCCTTATTTCCTTGTTATTGCACCATGTTAATCAAAATTCTATGCCATTCCATGCTATAGGAAACCAAAGCACAAATTATGATTTATCAAATAACAGATTTTGATATCTTCTTACCTCTGCAGGAATATTATGAGACCATTGCATGGGCTGCGAGTTAGAACTTTTTTCAGAGAAGGGTGTGATGCATTTGAAAAGATGCAAACCAACTTCCTTGGTACCACTGCTGTGATCATTGAGAAGGTGTATTTCTTCTCTCAATCCTGTTCCCCTCTTTGTTTCGTAGTGAATGCACATATGGCATATGAAATTTACACATAAATATTGGTCGCACTAATGTGTATGCCAAATTTGGTTTCCAACATATGGAATTTACCTGTTTTGTGGTCTTTTGCCTATTCACAGCTATAAATTGTTCAGATTTCATTGTTTTGGTTCTTCCATTTGATGGTTATATTGGAATTGTAGATTGAAGATGAATCTTCAGCGAAAGCATCTGGCTTGAGTAAAGGGGATATAATCAATCGAGTTAATGGTGTATATTTTTCAAACGCAGTGGAGGTATGATCTGAATCTGTTGCAGTATGTATGTGTTGGTTCGTTGGATTTTTGTGGACCAAGCTGTGGCGAGATGTTTCGTTCACTCATGTCCACATTATATTAGAATATAAATGGGGAGCTGAGAATAATGAGAACAACAGCCATTTGAGGGCAGGGCTCATGCTGCTTGGATGAAAATGGACCTAATATGGAGATGGACAAGCATTATCGAATACAGATGTGAACATCTTCGCAGATTATGTCTACATTATATCGAATACATACATTACTACGGTCGCAGATTTTTATGTTTTGAACATGAAAACCACTGAATTAACTTGCATATCTATAACCAACAAAATAAAATGTTTGGTTTTTGTACATTTAGATTGCTTTGATAAGAAAGAACATGAGCAATCCGTAACAGATGTTACAAATATTGATATTCTTATCTGCTGAAAACATGAAATTTGTATTAGTATTCCAGAAAATAGTTATTTTTTTTATTAATCTTTGATGATATTCAGAGAAAATTTCGATGTGGAGCAAAAGTAATACCTGTGATTATCTGTGGAAGCAAATATAGGGGTGTGAGGAGCCAGGCCCGCAGGCTCGACCAGCCATAGCAATTGCTTCTTGCATGCTATTTTTTGGACCAAGCTAGCACGCAACCAATACACGAGCTTCTTGCATTCTACCATGTGTGCAATCAATCAATATACCCTTAAGTATTTATACTGAAGGATGATCTTTGTTGATATTTTTTGCATTAGCTTGGAGGCATACTGCTGGATCTATGTACTTCATATCTGTCAGATGACCAAAACTTTAAGCAGCTTGATGGATCTGGCGAGATGGCGTTATGCTTAAAGGTTTGATCTATCAATATCCATTACATAACTGAAACAAAGAATTCTGTTATAGTCATAGCGGTGCTCCTGAAGTTCTACATATCATAACCGCTGCTTCCGTTGTTTGTGCATATATGTACAATCCAGTTTGGTGTTAGGGGTTGTCAAAGTGAAAGGACAGTTGTTGTTGACAAGCTTGCATCCAGCGGAGCAAACAGGTAATGTAGACATGTTTAAAATACTGGAATCAGTTAAGTGTTAGTAAGAGGCAATAACTGGATTCTTATTTGTTTGCTTCTAGATGGCCGTTTCCAAAGCCAATAATTGTTTAAAGATACAAGGAGAATGAAAAAGTTTACGAAGAATGGTATTCAATCGAATCCTAAGGAATATATAGGAGCACCAGCTACCTCCATGTTGAAAGGAAATGCTCGTATATGTAGCAAGGGCATGAATTATTCAGTTCCTTTAGCGTGAACAACCCACCAATGGTTTGTCGGGGTGGATGTCAGGATTTTCTCTGGATTTTAATTAATTCTAGTAGTATATTCTACACACTCGATTGGGACTCAACTTTTATAGTACCCTATATCTATATCAATGTTCTTGGTTCTTACAAGTTGGTAACTAAGAGGATCGCCCTTAATAAACAATGCTCTTACAGAAGCCCCAAAATTACATAAGCATAAATTCCCTCCCAAGCACTGGCTATCTCCTGCCCATTTGTTGATGATTCCGTCTCCTGCCTTCATAACAGAATCATAGTCATCCTCCTGCCCTAAGCACTGGCTATCTCCGAGCACTTCATCATCTCTGCATAGGCAGCACACCTTGTGCTCGGCCTCTTTCCCGAGGGTTGCTGTATCTCTTATCCTTCCAAGTCCTCCCGAGTGGTATCCTTGTTCGATTGTTGCCAAAGATTGTCAAACTTGTAGATTCTAAGTCGAAATGGAACACATTATGTAAGATCGTAGATAATTAATTATTAACACAAAAATCATCAGAAATGTAGATTTTTAATAGCTAGAATCAGAGCCTCGTTAATATTGCAAAGTCATAAAATCAAATGGAAAAAAAAAATCAAGATTTTAACAACTATGTTGTTGCCCCTACCTGAGCTACCTTCTCTCTCTATATTTTTTATCCAACCGTCGAGAGGTGCATATCGATTTGTGAAATTGTAATATAAATGGACAACGATGAAGATCTCTATGGCCTGTTTGTTTGCGATTAAAAGCTGATTCTGGACAGAGGGGCACGAGAATCGGAAATAATCCCGCCAAACGCTTTGCGGTGGGTGCGATTTTCGTCATTGCCACTTCATTCCGTCGGGCCGGTTTGCACTGAGAAGCGAGAATCACGTAACACAGGCTGAATCGGGATTCTGCGGAACGCTGCTCATCCGAGTCGTGCGTCCGTATCAAGCGGAAACAAACATGCCCCATGACATGTGGACATATGGTCGGACATGCCCTAACCCGAGGTCCTCCCCCTGCATTGTTCGATCCAGTCGTTGAGGTACATGTCTGCAAATGACCAACGATGAAAATCTCCATGACCTATGGTCCAAAATTCCCTACCTGAACTTGGTGATGCCAATTGGGGACCCGATTTTATATTCCCCATGGGAAATTCCTCTATTAAGAGATGAGGATCATAATATTTTGTTCCTCATGGGAGGCTTGACGGGGAAAATTTCTTCTCCGTGGGCCCTTGGGATTCTCTGAGTCCCGAGGGGAAGTCACGTGATGGGGACGAAGAGATGTCCTCATCATCACGGGACACTTTGTCTGTGACTTTCGGGTGGTGGTGAACCGTTCGATCTGAGACAGACGGACCAGATTCGATACTACAGTACACTGCTAAAGTGCAAAACAGTTTCCCTTCGAACAGTGTTTTTTGTGAACAATGATGGCTACAGTGAATAACATCACGTGTACTGTTCGCCTACTCAGAGCATTGTTCATCGAGCACTGTTCACATTAACTTCCCTCCGGAACGTCAGTGAATCTGAGCCCCTCTGTCGGGTTGGCGGGGATGAGGATGGAGACCATTCACTGTATCCGTTCCCTGCAGGATCCCATTTATCTTGTTATCTTCTAAATCCCGCATGGGGACATGATGAGGAAAATATTGTTCCCGTTGTTCGTGGGGACGAGGATCAGGACAAGGATGGGAAGTTATTCCCCAACCAGAAATTCTCCATTGCGTCAAGGTGCATCTGGATTTGTTAGATTGTAAATGGCCAATGATGAAGATCTCCATAACCTATGGTCGAACAAACAGGAGTTCGACAATGATGACAACTATGTTGCAACGGTCCTTCTTGCCGATATGGAGCATGATAGGAGCAGAAGAAACGGTAGCTATTATGATGGCTTGCATTTTATTTGATATTTAAGCCATGATGATCGATATCTTGTTTGCTTGAACTAAGGAATTCTTCGCTCGTTGCTGCGGAAATTCAAAGGGTAGCAACGCATATGCCACAGAAAAGGACTATATGCATAAAGTTGTAGAAAATCGATAGAAAATATAAATAGATATGTTAGTGGATTGTGACATGACATGTAACTTAGTGGGCTCTTGTGATGTTGTAGCTTCATGCATGTCAAGAGGAATAGGTAGTGGAGGTCTCCAATTTAGATATATAAGATTATTGTGTTGTTAAGGGTTTGATTGGTTGCCGTGATGCGCCTAGCCTGGCTCGATCCATAGAACCAGGCCCTACGGACCTGGCCCAATACATGCAAGTAAGGTTTGATTGGTTGCCCGGATGCGCTCAGCCTGGCCAAGTTGAGATAATGATTGGTAGGCTGGTTTGCATGCAAAAGTTCCTCACATTCAGCCTACCAATCACGCGAATTTTGCATCCGGCAGGCCTGGCCGAACCAGAGGCGGGCAACCAACCAGGCCATAAATGAAGATTTATACATAACAGGGTCGGATCCATGTGTAACTCCTGTTGTCCCTGGACAACAATGCCTCTCAACTAGCCCATGTATACATATTTAATTTTCAGAGTGGATGACAACGGCCCACGTATGAAACTGACCTCATCCCCCCTTGGAAGCAGCCTTGGCCCAGCATAATAGCAACAAAAAACAGCTAGCACATGTACTTTGCAGCCCAAACTAATTACTGATGGGCTTACTGGCACATGACTCCACCTCTACGGGGCTGTTTGGTCGCCGCGCCAGTGGACATATAGCCAGGCCACCGCAGTGTGATGCCTAGTATTTGGTTGCTTGCAATGTCTTCCTAGCCAGGCCCGCGTAATGCAGCCCGAACCTTCAAGAGTGGTTCTAGGGAAACGGCCGATAGGGAAACAGCCGTTCTCGCTTGGCCAAGCCCCCGCTGCACCCCCAGAGCCCCACGGGCTCAACTCCTCGTCTTCCACATGCACGCCGCCTTCCCACTGCTCGCGGCCTCCTTGCTCCTCGCTGCTGTCTGCTCATTAGTCTGTGGGTGAAAAGTTGAGCTGTAGTCCAGCTTGGTGCCTAGGGCCTCGTGTAAGCTCTTCTAGAATCTGGCGGTGAACTGCGGTCCTCTATCGGAGATGATGCTGATAGGAACCCCATAGAGTCTCAACACATTCTGTATGTATAACTCGGCCAACCTCGGGGCTTGGTAATCTGACTTTATTGGTATAAAGTGTGCTGACATGGTCAAACGGTCCACAATGACCCAAATTGCATCATTCCCCTTTGGTGTGCGAGGAAGCCCAACTAAGTCCATGCTGATCTTTTCACATTTCCACGTTGGAATATCCAAGGGTTTCAACAAACTAGCAGGTCTTTGCTTTTCCGCTTTTATTCGGTTGCATGTGTCACACTGAGCAACGAAAGCAGCGATTTCACACTTCATTCTTCTCCACCAGAACAACTTCTTCAAGTCTTGGTCATTTTGGTGCTTCCTGGGTGGATCGAGTACTTAATGCAGTGAGCCTCAGTCAGAATCGACTCTCGGATTCCTTCATCTAGTGGGACGCACAAGTGTCCTTTCAGCCATATGGTGCCTTGCTCATCTTTTCTGAAATCAGGTAACAAACCTTTCTCCATTCCCACTCTCAGATCTGCTATGCTTGGGCAATCTTTTTGAGCCTCTCTGATTTGATCTTCTAGAGTACATCTGACTCTCAATTCATTCAGCTGCTCGGTAGTGACGAAATCAAGCCTCAACTGCACCATCTCTGCACACAGCTCTGCTGATATCTCCTCTCCTATCAAGAGGTTGCAGTAACTCTTGCGGCTCAAAGCATCGGCTACCACATTTGCTTTCTCTAGGTGATAGTGAATTTACAGCTCATAATCCTTGATCAATTCCAGCCATCTTCTCTGCCTCATGTTCAGCTCAGACTAAGTGAAGATATACTTCAGGCTCTTGTGATCTATGTAGATATCACACTTGTTTCCCATCAAATAATGTCTCCAAATTTTCAGTGCGTGCACGGCAGCTGCAAGCTCCAAATCGTGAGTCGGGTAGTTCTGCTCATGAGCTCTCAACTGCCGAGAGGCGTAGGACACCACTCTGTTATCCTGCATCAACACACATCCCAAACCCTGCCTATAAGCATCACAGTACACCACAAAGTCCTTCTGCAGATCTGGCAAGGTAAGCACTGGAGTTGTAGTCAGCTTTTCCTTCAAACGCTGGAAGCTCTTGTCACACTCATCTCCCCACACAAAAAGCACATTGTTTTTGAGCAGCTTGGTCATTGGCATTGCAATCTTGGAGAAATTCTCAATGAACCTCCGGTAGTAACCTGCTAACCCAAGAAAGCTTTTGATCTTAGTCACATTGCGAGGAATCTTCCAGTTGGACACTGCCTCAATCTTCTTAGGATCCACTGACACACCTTCTGTTGTTATCACGTGGCCAAGGAAGGCAACTCTCTCCAACCAAAAGTTGCACTTACTGAATTTCCCATACAACTGTTCTTGCGGAGCCTCTCTAGCGCAACTCGAAGATGCTTTTCATGCTCTTCCTAGGTCTTGGAGTAGATCAAGATATCATCAATGAAAACCACTACAAACTGATCAAGTTCTTCCATGAAAATCAGGTTCATCATGTTCATGAAGTAGGCTGGAGCATTGGTGACACCGAAGGACACAACAGTGAACTCATGGTGACCATACCGAGTCACAAAAGCTGTCTTCAGTATATCCTCTTCTCGGATCTTCAATTGATGGTACCCAAACCTGAGATCAATCTTACTGAAGTACTTTGCCCCTTTCAACTGATCAAGCAGATCATCAATTTGGGGCAGCGGGTACTTGTTCTTTATTGTGACCGCATTCAGCTCTCGGTAGTCAATGCACATCCTCAGTGATCCATCCTTTTCTTCACAAACAACACTGGTGCTCTCCAAGGTGAAACACTGGGTCTGATGAATCCCTTCTCAAGCAGTTCATCTAGTTGCTTCTTCAACTCAACATATTCCTTTCCAGACATTCTGTAAGGTGCTTTTGCAATAGGGGTTGCCACTGGCACAAGGTCGATCGCAAACTCCACAGCTCGATCTGGCGGTAACCCTAGCAAGTCATCTGATAAGACATCTGGATACTCACAAACGACTGGCACTTCTTCTAAGGTCTTGGTGACAAGACTGTGCAACTGGTGGGTAACTGACGACTGTGCAGACTCGCACTCTACCTCCTGTCCGCTGGGGTGTACAAGCCTGACTAAGCAAGGAAAGCAAGAGATCACACCTCTGTGTCTAGTAAGCCAATCCATACCCAGAATTACATCTGTCCCATCGGAACTTAGGACGGTCAAGTCTGCCTTGAACTCCAATCCTGCTATCAGGATACTCACACCTTTGCAAAACAAGGTGCAGCTCATCTTCCCCAAGGGTGAGCTAGTGATTATGGTTCTTTTTCGGGTTATACACCCCAAAGAATTCTGAGCAACAAACTTGGATGATACATATGAACTTGTTGCTCCAGAATCCAACAGCACTAAGGCATTAGTCTTGTTTACCAAAAATTCACCAAGTACAACATCTGGTGCATCGGTAGCATCCTCAGTGGTCACATGGTTCAACTGGCCTTGTATAGTTGAATGTGGTGTGCGGGCTTGAGGGCATTGAACTGACCTTCTGTGTGCATGTGCCTTGATAGGCCTTTTTCTCCTTCTCTTCCTCTTATCCTTGTTTGGGCACAAGTCAGCCCTGTGATCTGGACTGCCACATATGGACCAAGCAAACACCAAGTCATCTGAAGTAGGGACTAGTGTGGGTGGTTCTTCCCATAGGTCCTCTTCTAGGGGTTGATAGCTCTACCTTTGGCGAGTGGGACCTTGCACATCAGCATTGTAGTCCAAGTCATCATCACTGTCACCAAGGTCGAACCTGGATTTCTGAGATGGTCCAGTTGAGACAAGCTATTAGAGCGCTTCCTCTTGGAGCTCACCATCATCGTTGTTGTAACACCCTAATTTTATTTTCAATATTTTTACAATAAATTTAATATGGCTTATTTAATTTTCTAGGATTTTATATGCTTAGCTATGCATTTAATGATTTATTTTATCTACAACAATTAAGATTAATCATAGGTTAACTTTTGTTGTACATTTATGCCGATGCATAGTTTTATTTCTTGTATGAACTAAGGATGAAAATTCAAATTTATTTGGATTTTAGATTTTTGTTTTTGACCTTGGTTTTGGAAAAGAGAAAAGAAAAGGAAAAAAAAAGAGAGAAGAAGGCCAGCCGAGCCGACCAGCCCAGGCCCGGCCGGCCTTCCCTTCCACTTCGGCCTAGTTCGAACCAGGCCCAGCAGATCGCCAGGCCCAGCCGCGCGCCCCCTCTCCCTTCTTCTCTCTCTGACCCGCGGCCCCCACCGTCCTGTGCCGCTTCCGTCCGGGCCCCGCCTGGCAGGGCCGTCTCCCACCTCCGGTCGGTGGACCAAGTCGCGCTCCACCGCTCCCTCTGGCCCTGGCCCCGGTTTCCCCTCCCTCTGCCAATGGACCCGCGCCACTGCGGCCTATACCCACTTGCCAGACTCCTCCGCCCCTTCTTGACGAGCGTGCGACGCAGACTCGAGCGGAGTCGGACATCGGACGACCGCGCCGCCAAGATCCTCGAGTTCGAGTCGGACTCCACCGCTGCCGCCCTAATCCCCTCCATAACAGATACTCCTAAACCCGCCGCCACACCCTTTTCGTCCTACGCACAGCGCCAAGCCCTAATTGTTCCCGACGCCATCGAATTTCGCCACCAAAACCAAGGTGAGCTCCACCGCCGCCGGCCAAATTCGCCGTTTTCGTGTCTTCTTCGGCCAAATTGACTGCCGTTCCACCGTCGCAGGAGCACCCCGAGTCTGTCCCGCGAGTTCTTGGCAAGAGCAGCCACCTCCTTCCCGCCTCTCCGCGAAGCCGAAGCCGCCTCGCCGCCTCTGCTCGTCGCCGACCCTTCGCCGGTCATCCTATGCCCGATACAAGCTTGCGGTGAGACTCCCCGTCGCCTTCTCTCTCTCCCCTGCCCACTCTAGTCGCGCGCCATGCCCTGGAACGCCCTAGCGCCGGATCTCCGGCGAGCCGCCGCCGCAGCCGGGCGGGCTCCGCCGCCCCTGGAGGTCGCCACCGACCGGTTCCCTTCCTCTCTATTCCTAGCCATCCGCGCCTGATCCAACGGCCGAAATTCGCCGCTGACCGGTCAACTGGGGTCAACTCCGGTCAAGCTCCAGTCAGCTGCCGCAGTTTTTCAAAAGAGACCCTTCGTTTCGGTGTATTCAACCCGCAGTCCATCCCTGAAGTAAGCAGGGACCCGTTTAACGATTTTACCCCTGGTTTTTGAAATTTAATTACAGATAGGTACTAGTATCTTTAAAAGGCTATAACTTCCATGTTTTAAATCCGTTTTCGGCGATTCTCACGCCCACGCGATCGTATAAATGTGTAGAATAATTTTAAATATGTTTTATCTTCTAAATGTGTAGAATAATTTTAAATATGTTTTATCTTCTGTTTTTATGTCATGATGTACTGTTTCTTATCTTTTGCATTTGTTTGCTTGCATATGTAATCATGTGGATGGTTGTTTGGTGCCGTATATCGTGCGTAGACGTTGATCCGCCTGTTGAGTTCGAAGAGCAATTTTCAGAAGCCTCTGAGCAGCAGCAAGGAATAAATTTTGAGGAAGGCAAGTATAACATAAACAACACCTAATAACCTTTTATTTTACTGCATGTGCATTTTAATTTGTATGCCTGTAAGGTTGACCTAGCTACTTTTATCCTTTTATATCTCCTCTGTGGGATGCATATGGTTAAGTTGTGCTAGGTGCTGCGCAAACTCATATCCTTTGTTAATTTAATTTTGATTAATGATCCTATGCAATTAATTGTTGGGCTTGACCCTGATCGGTTCATGTCCATTTTAATATGATTTTTTTAGCAGCATGGTTTAGGGAGTTTGAGCAATGTGCTCGTGTGCTTTTGCTGGTTCTCTCCCTAAGGACCGAATCACAAAGCGACCACCTAGGATAACAGTGCTACCACAAGGTTGGAATGAGACTGACTTAGCTGATTAATTAGGTTGTTTTGGTTTGGGAGTAACTTATCTGCGGGGCAAGAGGGGAGGCTAGCATCAGTGGTCGCTGCACTATCTTATGGTTGAGTGTGTTTTACGTTATATGTATGTGCTTCTCCCTTTGGAGGCGGACACCACCGTTGCGACCCTGAAACCTTAGCAGTTACACCTTACTAACGTGATCTTTGTAAAGGCTTCGTAGTGCGCTTGCTAGTCATCTCATCTCTAGTAATGTGATGAACTACTAGCGTAGCTCACGACTTGTGGGGAAAGATGTACAACCTCTCGAGAGTGTAAAACTAACATGTTAGCCGTGCTCACGGTTATGAGCGGCCCAGACCCTTCCCAGTGATTAGAAGGACCCTTGGCTGAGGTTCCTTGGTTATAGTTATGGTTTTGATAATTGTTATATCTGTTTAATCTTATTTAATTTTTATGCAATATCTTTCGGGCTAATGGTTTTGTCATTAATTCATAGTAATTAGGCCTTAATAAATGTTTTAAATTAAAAGTTTATGCAGTTGTCAGCTAACCATAGAGCCTCATGGTTTATGTTATATTTGTTGGGTATTCTGTACTCACACTTGTTTCTTTATATTTATTTCTTGTTGGGGGACAAATCCAACCGCTGCTCAGATGATGGTGGTAATGAAGACTATGTGCAAGACTACGACGAGTTTTAGGCGTTTCGTTCACCAGTTGACGTCCCTGTGGCGCCCGTTATGTTTATGTTTTCATGCTTCCGCTATGCTACGATATACTCTGAGTTAAACACTTGTGTCACAGTGTAATAATGATATATTTAATGTTATGTACGTTTTTATCTTTGGCATGTGCTGTGGTATTCTGTAATTTGTCATGTATATGCGAGACGTTTCTTGTCGCATATATATGTTGCACGGTTTTATCCGCTGAAACCGGGCGTGACAGTTGTTCATCACCTCTTTCCCAACAGAGATGGCCTTTTTCATCATGTGCCGAAGAGATCGGTAAACAACAGCAGTCAAGAGCACTCGGATTTCTGGATGTAGACCTTGTAGGAACCAATATTGCCTCTTCTCATCAGTTCTGGTGTCGTCTGGAGCATACCTCATCATCTTGATGAAAAGGTTCACATACTTTTGTATCTTCATTGTGCCCTGCTTCAGGTTGCGAAATTCTTCTGCCTTGTGTGTCATTATTTCCTTTGGCACAAAGAACTCCCTGAAAGCAACTGTGAACTCCTCCCACGTGATACTAGCGGGGTCTTCATGGGTCTCACAGAAGCTGTCCCACCAAGCGCTCGCTGAGCCCGTCAAATGGTGTACGGCAAGCGCCACACACTCTTGATCGGTGCAGGTGGTAAGATCAAGCTTCTTCTAGATCTCCCTTAGCCAGTCCTCAGCCTCGAGTGGGTCATCGGAGTAGTCAAAGGTGGGTGCTCTCAACTTTACGAATCCCTCGACCTTACGGGTAAAACTTTCAGGCTGTGGTTCGTGGGAGTGGACATACTGGACTGGGTTTAGTGGAAGGTTTTGATTCTTTTGGGCTTGTAGGAGGCTGGCCATGGCTTGCATGAACTAGTTCTGGTTAGCGATCAACTGGTTTTGGTAGGCTATTAACTGGTCCAGGCTGACACAGGCTGGGGCAGCAACAGTGCTTGGTATGATCGCCGGCGGTACGCGGGCGATGGCAAGTACGTGGGTGCAGGCGAGCGCGGGCGACGGCGCGATGGGGAGAGGTGAGCGAGGGCGAGCTAATCGAGGATGGCGCGATTGTGGTTACCGCTAGTCGATCGTGGGCTGCGGAGGTTTTGCCTTTCGCGGAGGTTTGCCTGGGGGACTTTGGACGTTTCACGAACTGCCTCTTAATAGTAGTAGAGAGAGATAGAGAAGAGATGCAGGAAGGATCCTTTTTAAACTTGCGAGTGTTCGGATCAGATATCAAATCAGGCTCCACAACCATAACCTCTAGTTTCTACTACTACAAGGATAGTGAGCATTACCACGTACTACCAAATTAAGTAATTAGCACACATCACTGGAACTTCCTGACCAACTCAAGCTTGCGAGCCTGGAAGAATTTGCAACGCCCTTTTCCGCTTGATTCAATCTCCTCGGTCTTCCTTTTAAAACCAGTAAAGCCTAGGCTTGAAAGCTTGACTTGTCGCTTGGCGCTTCCATTGTTAGCCACATCTTCATCAATTTCATCTGAGTCCCTATATCATACCATATGGCAGAAATCATACCAGCGTTCAGAATCACATATTGCCATTCGCAATGCATACTGAGGGAACTTGTTAAAGAAAGAAAGTGCAGAAACATATAAATTGAAAATTGGAACACACCATGTAACCTCAACTGCATCCTTGAAAAAGGGTGTGCAGGTTCCCCAACTAAAACGAACCAGAGTTGGGAAGCCAAATACCGGATGCTTGTGATCTTCTAACCATTGCTTAGTATCAGGGTCTGCACCATTAATTTATATGTTCTTTAAGCAGACAGTCATGATTACAGTTTGATAAAATCCTTCACAGTGAGAAATCAGTTACCTCCTGGATACCCTGATCCAGTTTTCATGTGCATATTCAGAGCTGTCTCATCAAACACCCAGTTTCTCAATGCTCTGTCCCTGGTGACCTGCAGTTGCACATCACAACTTTACAACTACGCAAGTATCCACGCAATGAAATTTCATTCGAGAAATTACCTTTGCAACTATACTTGCTCCACTAACAACAGGGTAAAGGCTATCAGCTTTTTTCGCAACCACAAATTTGATTCCTGGAAACTTTTCTGACAGCTTGACCCTATACTTTTCAGGATCCCCCACCGTATCTATATATACCTTTTAAAGGAGGAATATAATTACTATAAATTGTAGTTAATAATCTTATAAGGGTAACCGTGCAAGAAGTCCTTTTGTAATCAAGAACATATGCTCTTACTTCTTCCAATAGAACTCCCATGTCAAGAGCTTTTCTAACAAGGCCCATGGCAGAGTTATGTGATATTTCATTCAGATTAACTTTTGACCTGAAACAATAGAGACCATTAATGAAGTTAGCAAGGGCAAGTTTGCAGTTCAATAGGAAAAGAGATCAGACATACTTTTTTAGCATTTTAGCAGATAGATCCTTTGGGCATATGACATCCACTTCCCACCCAATAGAATTATTGACCTTTAGACTTTCAAATAGCTCCTCCCTCTGTTCCTCCTTCAAGGTCTTTGAATCTGTTTGAGATGACAAGAGCAATAGGCTATGATAATTGTCAATGTGTAAGTAGCAAAACCATCCCCTCCCTCTCTTTCTCTCTCTCTCTCTCTCTCTGATAGAGGATCACAGTGATAGAATCTAACACAAGGGTCAGGTAATTAGATTAAAAAAAAAAAGTAGACCAAGATATGAGTGAAGAAGACCTGCAAATTTGAGGGTGGCAAGAGTGTTATTGTAAGAACGCGCACAGTACATACATCCATACACCATTGGACCTGCACAGGCAGTAACAGGAAGTGAATCTTAGAAGGACTAAAAATTTCTGGTTTCAACCTTAAAATCCGTGCCCTCATGAAATTTTGGCTGAGAATATGTTGAAAGCTAAAATCAACTACAATTTCAAGCAACATTATATATTTCTGTGAGTGCTAATCCTATCCTAATTGGCTAATTTACATTGGCATATTGATTCAATATTTGCAAAACACAAAAAAGTTTCAAGAAACATTGCATATTAAACAGGCAGAAGAGAGAGAGAGAGAGAGAAGCGTTTACCAAGGACAGGGCCACGGCCAGCCTCGTCGATCCCCATGAGGCAGGGCTCCTTGGTAGCCCACTCTGGAACCGCCATTTCAACTGCATCAGGGCAAAAGGGAGAGGAGAGCCATAAGATATGTAGTGTAGGACAGATGCGCATCGGTATTGAGCTCATACACAAGGGGCTGGCGGCGGCGGCGGCGGCCAGGCCACACAAATGGGGCTCGGTTAGGCACTGGAGCAAGGCGGGGAAGGCCAGTTGGATGGCGCTGGCTCGCCGCTGCTGGATTAGGAATGAAACAGGGAGGGGAGGAGGAACTCACCGCGGCAGCTGCGGGCGTGCGGCGGGGCCGGAGCGGGGGGCTCACCGTTGGCGACGTCCGGCGAGGCGGGGACGGGGAGGTTGGGGGGGGGGAGGGTTTCTCTTTTCCTTTCCCCCGAATGTCCAGGGGCCGCGTCGAGCGCGCTTCGCTGCCTCTCACGATGCGCTGTGGGCTGGGCCCAATTGGGCTTTGCAATTCTTGGGCTTGAGATGCACGGTTCGCGGCGTAGAAAACCTAGTAGGTAGTGGAACCTGGTCGGCCCAACCCAATACTGCGACTGCGAGCGAGAGCGCCGCCGCGGCTGAGGGTCTAGGGCGGGGAGAAAGCGCACGGCGACGACAGGGCGGCGCCGGCGGACCGAGGGGCGGCGGGCGACACCGAACCGTGCCGGGGAACCGCGATGGGGCGGCGGATCCTCAACGAAGCGCTGCGCAAGATGGTGAACGCGGACCGCCGGGGGAAGGCCACGGCGCTGCTGCAGCCCATCTCCGGCGTCATGGTCTCCTTCCTCAACATCATGAAGCACCGAGGTACGCTGCACTGCGCGCAGCAGCTTTCGCTTTCCCTGTCGGCCAACCTCGCCCTTTGCCTTCCCGCCTTGTCTCGTCCTCCGATTTACTTTAGTTTCACCCAAAAAGGTAGTAGTATAGCATACGTATCAGGATCCCTTTCACAATTGGCTGCCAGTTGCTGCTAGTTCAACTCGATGCCTATGAAGTAATCACAAAGCCCATTTCTTGAAGAGGCACACCACGATTCAAGGCATTACCAAGTACATAGTAGTACTATATATGCTAGAGGGTGGGCTGGTCTCACACCTGACCAGACAACAAGAAAAGAACTGATTCCCTCGAGATTGGCTTTCTCAGTGCAATCAACCAACCGTGTGGATGTTGTTGATTCATCACACGTTGTGGTGACACCCGTAAAGCAGCATGGATCCTGCTTCGTTATTACAATCACTGCCAGTTTGAGCTAATTATACTTTCCACCAGTTATTACAGCTGCGGTGCGGCCTGCCTTCAGTTTTGAACTCCAGGCACTCTTCAGCTTCTTTCTTATCAAATAGCAGAGCTCAATTGACCGCAAAAGAAGTGGCATTGAGAAGTGGCTTGGCTTGCTTCCACCCATTTTTAGCGGCTTATGCATGCAAATTGCAAAGTCAAATTTCTAAACTACTGCATCTTGACAGCATTTTTTTCTTCATATACTGTATGTTTTTTCAAAAATAAAATAAAAGTCTGAGCCTATGATTGCTGTTTATGCTACGCAGGGTATATCAAAAAGTTCGAGGTCATTGATCCGAACAGAGTTGGGAAAATTAATGTGGAGCTTAATGGGTGTATTAAAGATTGCAAAGCTCTTACATACAGGCAGGACCTCAGAGCTAAGGAAATAGAACAGTACAGAGTGCGGATGCTCCCAACACGGCAGGTGTTTTATCTACTCATATCTATGGGCTATGGCATTTACATGCCCTGTTGTTTTATCTACTTATATCTATGGCATTTACATGCATCATTAATTTTCGGTTTATACCTCCAAAAAGTACTACAGCCTCAGCTTCAGTTTTGGCTTGGAAAATCTGAGCAAAAGCGCATAATATGATGTTGATCATGTCAGACCACTAACTAATATGGTTGCCTGTTGTGTTTGCTGTTTTTGAAACTCCATAATGTACTATGCCGTAGGCTCAGTTTGTATATAAACCTGTTGTACCACTGACATAGTTCCTGTTTATTTTTCTGATTCTTTGCAGTGGGGCTATGTTGTGATTACCACTCCAAATGGTGTCTTGGATCATGAAGAAGCAATCAAACAGAACGTGGGTGGGCAGGTCCTTGGTTACTTCCACTGAGGGGGAGCACCAACCATTCTCTAGTCCTGAATGAGGCGATGGGCTGTGCCCGTCCGTCTGGCATTATTATGCTCTTGTTATATGACTGAGCCCATTCCTTTTTGGATTATTGAAGCTGCTATGCTTTTGGAGATGCGATAGTATGTCAAAAAACTGTAATTTTCCTTTTGCCTGATGTATCTTTTTGAGCTGTTCTGCATCAAGGTATTCGCAGATACAAAGCAGAAGTTGTTTGAGTTTCTATGATCGATCTTGCCGAGAACCATAGCTCGGTCCTTATCAAGTTGGCATTTAATCAAGCTTTTCTGAAACCTTTCCTGTAGGGAGGGCTGAACACGCATTGGTAGTTCAGTCAGTCTCTAGGCTGTGTTTCTGAGCTTATGATCATATTTATATTTTTTGTGATTTAGTACCTTACCATTTTTGCAATACGAAGAAAATGATCCTGGGTGAAAGGGAAAAAAAGGAGACAGTAGGCAAAAGAGGCAAAAGACGGGAGCGTAAGAAAGCTCGAAGCTTCACGGATGGCCGATACTTTCACATTGGTCCTGAGGGGTTCTATGTTTTTTTTCTTTTCTTGTGTGGGTGAGTGGAGGGAGTGGAGGTTAGATTTCATCTTGATTTAATTTATGTTTTTAGTTATCGACATGATGTATTTGCCATCTTGACACCAAAATAGCTCAAATCTGCGTCAATATTCTTGCTTCTGTTGAGTATGGTTCTCCTATTATATAGCCTCAATCGTTTAGTATGTAATTTAATTGACACTGTAATGTCATTCATTGCACTTGCTTATTCTATGTTGGATGTAGCCTAATACAGGCAACCGGTGAGCTTCTCCCAGTGGAGACATACGCGCTGCTCGTATCGATAGCCATGCCGGTATCCGAACATATCACCTATGAAGTAGACAGGGATTCTACATAACCCTCATTACAATTCAAAGTCCTATCACACATACTCTATTAAACACGATAAGAAAAGTTTCAACAAAGAAAGTGGTTTGTCTTAACTTCAAGAGATAGGTTCGTACTTGCTGTTACCATTAACAAATCACAGCCACATAAAGTGACCTGTTAAGTGTTGGTCCCAGCTATCAAGACTCGCACGAGAGAAATGCAGCTCCGACCCAAAGGTGGAAAATTAATGTACAAACCAAGTTAGGAACTGGACAGAGTAAAAAAAAAAAAGAGAGTAACAAATTTCAGAAAACTTGGCAGGAGTTTAGTTTTCTAAGGCTATCTCCAGCAAAAAGAGACATTTGGGTGAATGGCTATTGTACAGTGTTTGCATAAGCTATGCAAATATTTGCATCTCCAACAGCCAAGGCAAAACCAAATGCCTCCTGCCTCTGACAATTGGGTCCGGGTTTTGTATGCCTCATGTACAACACTCCACCGATGGATGCGTTGAGGAGAGAGCGTGCATTTTTGGTTTGTTTCTCTCCTCTCGGAGGCAAAATGCATGCTGCATACGCATCACTTGTTAGAGACTATGCATTGCTCTACAGTGCCATGGGAGGGGCTCAGCTTGTCTGCAGTCACGGAGGGAAGTCACCGAGCAGCACAGGAACCTGAGTCTTGGAGAGTGGCATTTATGCGTTTGCGTAGCCTTTCGCCTCTTCTCTTGGATATAGCCTTAATAGGGAAAAAGTTCAGGTTTCCTGAAACCTTCTTTATTTTTTCCTTTGGAAATAAATCCCATAGCGCGCCTTATCGTTCTGCCGGTTGGTCTCCTGACCTTTTTTTCCTCAAACGGGTGCTTTCATTTGGATATCACCACCAAAACCATCAGCAGGATATAAATCAGGCAGCTAGACTTCACTAACGCCATACATTATAATACATAACAAACAGATGAAAGATGACAGTATCCAAAGTTACAACCACGATTAAGTTTATCTTGTCCATAACAGCGCTAGCATCCCAAGTTACAACATTCAGAGCATAACAGAACCAAAATCCAAATATTCAACCTTAAGTTAACACCAACCCAACATTCAATCATTAAACATCCAGTTAAAACCAATCACTCTGACTCCAGAACAACCAGGTTGCAGTTTCAAGCAAGGGACCAAGCATCAATAATCCTCAAATCGAGTTTAACCAACAGTGCAACAATGCCACTAGCAGCAGAGCTGCTGCACTTGCTCCAGTGTTTGGTGTTGTTTCAGTGTTTGGTGCTCGGATGATCCACTTCATCCCATCGCCAGATGGTGCCATCCTCGCCAGCTCCAAGGATTGTGCTGTAGAAGGAAGATGACGTCACATTTTTTTTTATCAATCCACCACAAAGATAGAAAAAGAAAATAAGCAAGCATGTCGTTGCTGAGAATCTCTATGAACAAAAAGAAAACAAAAGAAGAGGCAATACATCAAGAGCATTAGAGTGAGGTACCTTCCATCAAAGGACACTGCAGTTTGCCTTATTGGTGATTTGCATTGCTGATTATATAGCCTGAATGATAAGCGTTCACATCCAGAAGCATGAGTGGTACTAATACACTGCACCGATTCAAGTGGAGGGCAAGAACAACTGAAATTATTGGGGTAAAAATTACCGAGCAATTAGGACAGGGGGGCTAGACTGTACTTCCCAGACATAGATTTTTCCTTCACGGTTGCCTGTTTGAAGCAGTGGATGATTATTAGAAAACTCTAGTTTTGCTTGTATTTCCAAATATATCAAACACAAATGAATTTAAATTTTCAGATATGCAATCAGCAAATGTTCCAATGAAAAAACAGTCTTTATATATAACTGTGAACATTTTGCTATGGAAAAACAACTTGTAGAGCATGAAATTCACAAAGCAATCTTACTAAATTGTTTCCAAAAGCAGTCAACATAAAGAAATATTACCTATTGCCAACTGATTGAAGTGAAAGTCACATGAAAATTTGATAAACCAGATGTCACATTCTGGCACAGGGTACTTCTGAAGAATATCAATGCTTCCCTATATGAGGAAAGAGATAGCCATATTACTTCAGGGGGGATATATGTAATATGGGTAGTCAGTGCCTTGAGATTGAAGACCACACTGGAAATAAGTATTGATACTATAATACATATACAATTCCAGAAAACCTAAATTGTATTACCTCCCCAGGACTCTGTTCCTTTGTTTTTGGTTCCCAAAGCACAATTTCGTTGTCAACACTCTGCAAATCCAAGTTAGAACTTAGAACAGATCGGATCCCTCATTATAAAGGAACAAATTTGGCAGAGCAAAACAAGGTTTGAAACAATGAACAAGTGCATAGTATATCATTAGAGGATCCAGATACAGTGGTATTTAGAACTAACAAAAGAATGACGACTGTACCATAGCAATTTGCATCCATTTAACAAATAAGGAATTTCACCTTTGACAGGATGAAGTCACCAAGCCATCGTGTACAATCAACATAGTTAGAGTGTACTGCAGCAATCAAAACCTGAAAGGAAGGAAACACGTCAGTTTGATGCCATGAAGACTAAAGTAAACACCAACAATAGTTTGCAAAATGGATCTAATATAATTACAGATCCTTAACATACCGGAAACTGGACATATTTTGTTGGAAACTTTGATGGAAGGTCAGTCCATGAATATGATTTGTCAACATATAGCCAAAATTCTGTGACAACATTAGTGAACTCTATCAATGATGTGCAACATGCAAATGTAAACATGAAGCTAGTTCGAAGTAGTTTTCTAACCTTTCATTGACCAGATCTTCACAGTGTTGTCCATGCCACAACTTGCAAAACGCTCAATATCACTAGGGTGGAAGTCCTTCAGCCAAAATAATGTATTCTAATCAGTACCTTTATGCCTAGTGTAATGGAAGTACAAAAGCAGTAGCAGTAATTGTGGAGTCTTATTTTATCCTTGATTTTGATCCTCAATAGCAAATGGTAACATCAAAAGCTGAAAATGATATATTCAGGGCACTTTAAACGAGTAATGTTCTAAAGTAATGTCATGATATGAGGCAGGCTGTACTTACAACACTCAACACTTCATTGCGATGACCCCCAGCTCCAGCAAATATCAAAATGCAGATCCCTGTATGGACATTCCATAGCCTAACAGATTCATCCTATTCATACGAAACAGTGTCAGAACAATTAAAAAGATACCTTTGGCCTAATAACAGGTTATCTGCTAACCTTGCTTGCAGAAATGATGAGTGAAGGCTTCAATGCTTGAGTTCTTATCTCATTTATTGAGTCACCATGGCCAACGAAGCTCTGCAGAATTCCGTAAACAGAAAAAAAAACAGTTCACGTCCTAAATTCATAGTATAGAACAGTATTTATTGGCATGCCCGATCACCTGATCATGTATAACAAGAAAACAGATACACATCCTGACTAACAGATTTACTGAAGTATTCAAAACCCAGAATCTTCTCTAGAGTCTGGACAAAAAGGTATGGTTTGCTAATGGTATTAATACATAGCAGACAGACCATTCCTTAATCAAGGCAAATTCAAATTACCTTCGGATTCAGATATCATAGATAAAAGTGGCTGTCAAGTAAGCAACTGAGGTACTGCGACTGCCTTATTACATATAAAGCCTCATTCAAGTTCACCACAGGAACACATAAAAATCTAGGGGTACTATACCTTAGCTAACTTCTCTGTAGCACAATTGATGACCCGAATGATTCCATTGCTTCCTGCTGCCACCAGCAGCGGTGAGCCATCAACATCATGGGCCCAGCTTAGAGTGTAGAATGACTCATCCTTCTGAGATAAATAGGCATCACAAGTATCACAGAGAGCACATTATCAAACTTACATTAGCAATCACATTGTCTTCCTTACATCCTCATCAATGTAAGCTTGCAGAAGAGCAAAACTACCATTCTCAAGGCAGCGGTAAGTTGTCACCTGCAAGATCAAGGGGCAAGACAATTATCAAGGGACAAGCGAACTCCCTGAACCATAAGAAGAAGGGAAAAAAGGACAACAAGGGGAGCAGTTGGTCGCTTACGCGATTGCCGCCGACGGTGGCAAACACATCGTAGTAGCGCGCGTCCATGAAGTTGAATCCGATGGCGTAGAGTGGGCGCTTCCCTTCAGTGTGCTTGCCGCAGGGCTTGTACTCCCGCTTCCGGCTGGGCACGAGCGACCCCTCCGCCGCCTCGCACCCCAGCCCCTGCCCTGGGCCCAGCTTCGCCATGACCGACGGTGGTGACGGCAGGATATCTGGTTCCGGCGGGTAATCCTCCCCCTCCTCCGCTACTTCCCCCTCATCCTGCTCCTTCTCCTTCGACGATGAAGGTCTGGGCTTCGGGTTAGAAGCGGTGGCGACGACGGGGACTGTGACCTCACGCGGCGACCTCTTCCGGTGTGGCTGGGGTGGCGCTACACTGGGAGTTTAGGGATTTATTGACACGGCACAGCGCAAGATGCAAAAAAAAAAAAAAAAAAAAAAAAAGATAGGGAATTAATTCATCTGCAACAGAAGAGAACCAATCGATAGGGTGAGCAAAAAAGAGCTCAGGGGCAACAAAAAGGTCGCTAGGGTTAGGATTCCTTGAACCCACAATTATAGAAATTGATCTAGACATGGTTATTAAAACGTCGTTTACACGATAAAACGCTGGAGAATCTTGAAACGTTGAAATGTTTTGCAAAAATCGATTTAAACGACGTTTTGGGTCGTTTACATGCCCGTTTTACCCGTTTTGTCGTGAAACGGGCTGAAACGCCCGTTTTCCCAATCGCCCTCACCCCCATATCCACATCCAGATTGACTCCAGGGTCTTGCCCGCCTCCTCCCTGCCTCCTCCCAGATCCATTCGACTCCGGTCCTCGTCTCCTTCGAGTCGCCTCCTCCGGTCCTCCCTCTCCGCTGGGCGCTGGCCTCCCGGTCTTCCCTGTCTGCCGGCCACCTGCCTGCCTCCTCCCTCTCCGGTGGCCGCCTCCCGCCCTCCTCCGGTCCTCCCTCTCCACCGCCCACCTGGAAGGTTGCCGCCGCCGCCTGCCCGCCTGGAAGGCCGCCACTGCCCGCCGCACGCCCGCCAGGAAGGCCGGCGCCGGTAAGCCCCCATGCCCGCCTCCTCCCTGTCCGCCTCCCCTTCCTCTCTGCCTTGCTTGCCTGCTGCTGCTCACCTGCTCCTTTGTTCTTGCTAGTTACTTGCTGCTCCTGTTGTGTGCTGTCCAGATGGCAAGTAGTGGGGATGGTGGAGGTGGAGGAGCTCATGCATCTGCTACAGCAGAGGGTTCTCAAAATAATGGATATGAACATGTTATTTTGGAACTATTATTATGTGAACCTATATTGGTTGTTTGGTATTTAATTCAACTTTGTATATTGTGTGAATTCATGATATATTGATATTTTCCTATATTGTTTGTCACGACGTTTAAATGTTTGTTTAAACGTTTACAAGACAAAATCTACTCTCATTCGTTTCAACGTTTTATCGTTTTAATAACTATGGATCCAGACAAAAGACCTAGAAACTATTAAAATAATTGATTCATTGAAAGTGCAAGATCTGAAAGCATTAAAATCAGTCAAACAAAAAACTAGATGCGGGACATAATATAGATGCCAGATAATCAGACAAACAAAAAGCCAAATTACTAGTGCTAAAGAAGGGTAGAGGAGGAAGGAGAGAGTGGAGGGAGATCGAGCTGGAGATCGCCGTCCATGGAGGGGAAGCGCAGTCAGGAGGGATGGAGAGGGAGAGGGGGAGAGAGAGGGGAGAACCAAAGAGAGGAAGAGAGAGGAGAGAACCAGAGAGCACCATCACGTAGAGGGAGAGAGAGGGGGCGGAGGTGGACCGCCGGAGAGGCAGAGATTGCCATCCGAGGAGCCCGATCGCGAGTAGGCCTGGTAAGTGGTAATGGATCGCGATCAGCTCCAAATCCCACCCCAGCCCAAACTGTAATGAACAGGATCCTGATCCGATCCGGCCCTTTTACTAGTATTCTATCCTAATCCAGCCCAGCCTTTTCTATAATAAAATCCTACTTCAATCCTGATCCCATATAGACCCATGGGCCAACCCTTAACTTCAACTCATGGGCCGTTTCATGATTGACGCTCCCATTTATGCAGCATGCAGCAGTCATGCACTCTAACCCATAGGCCGCACGCAGCAGTACAAGTGTACAGACATCTTAATTTAGTACAGACAGTTTATCTTGGACTTAAAAACAAATCTTCAAAAGAGTTAGGAAAATCCAAAAAAATAACGTGGCAAAAGGTCAATTTTAGTCACAATTCATAAACATTTATTTATTACAAGTATGTAAGATTATAAAAAACAAAGTGGCACTTGGCATGACCATGCTTCTCAGTCGTCTAGAGCTCCACAACCTAAAACAAAGGGAACCAAAATAAAGTTCATAAAGTGCAGAGCATTGGTCAAACCAAGCTGTACCCAAGCATCCTGAGATATATAAACGTTTCAAGCCTAGAAAATCCACAAGAACGTAGAATTCGTTTCCTAATTTTTTATCAAACCAAAAAAATTGTACTATTAACGGGTGCATTGCTTAAAGAGTAACCTCCGTCCATGAAAGAATAAAATTCTGGCTTTTTCCTAAGTCAAACTATTGTAAGTTTGACCGAGATTATATAGAAATATAACAACATTTATGATATCAAATATTTATGATATTAAAATATATTTTGATAAGAATATAATGATACTAATTTGGTATCATAAGTTTTAATATCTTTCGATATAAATTTAGTCAAAGTTACGATTGTTTGACTTAGGACAAAGCCATAATTTCATTCTTTTGTGGACGGAGGGAGTACTAAACTTTGCTTAGTAGCTGCTCGAAGCAAATTTGTATGTTTTGCAGGGACCCAATTCTGACATGAAAACAATAACCAACAGCCAATGCCTATTCGAAACTGTGAGACATTAGCTTATAATGTTATTATTTTACCACACATGCCAGTATGCCACACACAGGATGAACACGGTTTCACTTACACCCTACAGCCATGATCCAGACTTCAGAGACAGATTTGCACATGCAAGACAAGAGAAATTAAACAACAAGATCATGTCTTAGACTAAAAGGACCAAGCAGCAGCCGGAGATTATGCCAAGTGCACAAGAACACCACAAAGCCTGTAATTTGGCTAGTACCTAGGGCAGGACTGGTCACCGGCGGTGGAGAACCTTCACGAAGTCGGCGCTGTGGCCGTGGCCGGGGTGGTGGAATGGGAAGGACGCCTGAGAACGACGACAAGGACATTACTGAGATTTGTCAGATGCAAATCAAGAACTCCAAGAAACCCTACTGTGTGAGAGAAGAGGGGGGAGAAGATGGCGATGCAATTACCGGCGAAGAAAGAAGACGTCCTCCGAGCGCCGCACTTCTCCACCTCCGTCCAAGCGCCGCGCCGCCTCCCTCCGAGAGCGCCGTGCCGCCTCCGCCGAGCGGCCAGCGGGGCCGCGCGCCTCCCTCAGAGCCCCGCGCCGCCGCTCTCGGAGTGCCCCGAGACGGACTCGGGAGATGTCGAGGCCCTCGAGCGCAATCCACGGGCCGTGCCCCCCCCTTCTGGCCCATGGGCAAGCTTGGGCCGTGTAGCTTGTAGCCCGACCCGTGCCAACCTTTAAAGTGGAAGGAAAAAGTCATCAATAGGTCCTTCAAGCCAAGTTCAGGTTTCATCCCTCAACCACAAAGCCACACATAGAGTCCCTCAACTTGCAATACCAGATAAGGTACATTCTTGGACCAATCCGTCCGCGGTTTTGGCCTACGTGGCAATCCAACGCTGCATGGGCCCACATGCCATACAAAGCGGTGGTATGGTGGGGCCCACAAGTCTTTTTCTATCGATCCAAGTATACTCTTACCCTGAGTAGCCGAGTGGTCAGATTCCCTTCCCGATCGATCCACCGACCAATCCAGCCACCCACTGTCGGTCCGCCATGGCGGCGTTTAAGGCCCCAGCGCCGGACTTCGTCGTGCGCTTTAGCCCATTCCACGAGAATCGCCTCCTCGCCGCAACGTCCTAGCCCTTCGGCCTCGTGGGCAATGGACACCTCATCATCCTCGACCTTGCCGCCGCCAACAGCGCCGTCCCCGCCCTGGTCTTCTCCTTCCTGACCTCCAACACGCTCTTCGATTGCGTGTGGTCCAAGTCCCATGAGTCTCTTTGCGCCGCCGTGTCCAGTGATGGCTCCGTGCGCCTCTTTGAAGCTGCGCTGCCGCCGGCACAGAACCCCATGCGCACGTGCAGGAGGTGCATGGGCTTGATTGGAACCCCATCCCACGCGATGCCTTCCTCTCGGCATCCTGGGACGACACGCTAAAGCTCTGGTCCCCTGACTGCCTGGACTCCGTCCGCACCTGCCGTAGCCACGAGTACTGCGTCTATGCCGCCACCTAGTCCGTGCACTACCCGGACGTCTTCGCCTCTACCTCTGGGGACCGCACCGTGCACATCTAGGACGTGTGGGACCCCCAACGCCCACCCTCGTCCTCCCGTGCATGACCACGAGGTGCTCTCGCTGGACTAGGACAAGTATGACCCCTCCACCCTCACCATCGCCTCCATCGACAAGTCCATATGCGTCTGGGATGTGTGTGCGCCGCGAGCGCCCGCCGCGCAGCTCGCGGGCCACGGATACACCATCAAGCACGTCCGATTCTCGCCGCACCGTTAGGGCGTGCTCATGTCCTGCTCTTAAGACATAACCGTCTGCGTGTGGGACTAGCGTGTCGCCGAGGACGCGCTACTTGCCAGGTACAACCCCCACACCGAATTCGTCGCTGGCACTAACATGAGTGTCGCCGATGCTCTAGCACTCAGCGGCCGCCGACCATCTCGGCGGTTCTCTCTGCGGTGACCGCGTCTTAGGATACACACAACAGGACATTCATCAGCAGGTTCGTGGGGTAGTTGGTGGACCATGAACCTCGTGGGCTCCCCGTCGGCGAGCTCGGTTCTTCGCCCAGTATGCCATCCCCGGCAACCATAGCCCAATTAAATTGACTATGAGCGTCTCTCAGCCTTCCTCCACCTTCCTCGAGTCTCACCCCTTCCTCTCTCTCCATGCGCTGATCTCCTCAAGTCTAACAAGCTCATGGCCGCTGGACATGGCACCACCACTGCCCTAGGAGAGAGGGAAAGAGATAGAAGAAAATGACCTGCGGGTCCCACCATACCACCACTTTGTATTGCATGTGGGCCCATGCCACGTTGGATTGCCACATAGCCTAAAATCGGGGATGGAATGGTCTGGGGATGTAACTTATTCGGTATTACAAGTTGAGGGACTCGTTGTGTCTGGTTTTTGTTCATGGCACTTAACAACGCCAAACCTTATATTGCAAGCGCATAGTATCGTAGTAGCTTTTCCCAGGACGAGTATATTGGGTTTTGTCAATCCGTGGATAATTATGTTTAAGCTATAATTAATCTAATATTAACTTAATTACTAACTAAT
The DNA here is from genome assembly GCA_022530915.1 of Paspalum notatum. Taxonomy (NCBI): domain Eukaryota; kingdom Viridiplantae; phylum Streptophyta; class Magnoliopsida; order Poales; family Poaceae; genus Paspalum; species Paspalum notatum. The sequence goes on along the minus strand of CM039690.1, from coordinate 6,472,219 downwards.
TCTAATAGATCTAAACAAGCTTAAAGAGATCAAAAAACTACTCTAATTATACTCTAATTACGGTCTAATCTATAACATAAAATGATAGAACAAGTATTAAACTATAAAGCGAGATACATATGATAAAAGCATAGTGAAAGGATCCACAAGAGATATGAGACAGACAACTTATAAACTAAGAACCACTTTGAAACAAGATCTAATCATGAGGCAAATATTAAACATGATCATGAATGTCAAAGGCTTGCTCGAACCTTTCTCCTGCTCTACTATCACTAATAACTAGGTAATCGACGAACTAGCAAACCCCAACAATCTCTAAGTATGAGTAGATTCAATCAACTAATTAAAGCAAAAAGATCTACTGAAAGAACATGAAAGTACTTAAACCCTGGCCAGGCAACATGTTGGCATTAACAATTGCAAAGCTATGGATCATAAACATGCATAAACAAGAAGCTAAGTCTAAAAGATAAACTTTATTGATCAAATCTCAAGGTTTCATCAAAGTAATATAAGAAGTACGAGAAATTACTCGAGATACATCGTAATCTTTTAAGCATAGTCGTCGAGATCAACTCGATAAAGAACATGTCGAAAGATGAACTCGATCCTCCGTCAGGAAGGCCTGGGTCGGCCGACCCCCCGGCTTCCTGCCTCCTCTTGCTTCCTCCTTTTGCCGAGATCCCATTCTCACCGAGTTGAACGACTTTGGACCCCGAACTCTGCCCTAGACGCTCGACTTACAATGAATTGTGGATTGATTGTTCGAGCCCCTCCCCTTGTGAGGCTCTACTTTTATACCCCGGAGAGTGTCCTATACATGGAAGCTAATATGTCGGTTCAAAGAGTCCTCAAACACTTAAAAGACCTATTTCTACGTATATACAAGTGTCTAGAAGATTCTTAGGCGTCCATATACTCTTTTCCTTGTAGAAGAAGTCTTCATCCTTGTCCTTCCCAAAATCAAACTTTCTATATTCTGTAGCCTATAGTATTTCAACCATAACTCCTTCATCCGAAGTCTAGATAAGTCAAACTCAGACTCTAAATTGTAGAGCTCGAAGAGATCTACAACTTTGGTATTCAATCTTTCTTCATTTGATGATGCTAAGATCTCTGAATTAGGCCCACAACGTGCTGCTGTCATGAATCTCGAGAATATTTTAGGATTTGGCCTTCAATCAATCTTTATCTTGCAGAACTTCCTATTGGGCTTTCACCTTCAAGTGGGCTTCATTTAGTTCTTATTCTAGATTCCGCTCTTTATTAGCATAAACCCTTTATTCGAAAAATCTTCAATATTATCATATTTTTATCTATTTCCTGCAAAAATCAATATTGCACAAAAACAAAAACAAAGAGCATACTAAAAAACGAGGTTATTTGTTAGCAAAATAAGACTAAATCATAAGATTAACTCTTAAAAAAACATAAAATTATATAAAAATCTAGCATAATTTTAGTCAAAATCTTGCGTCAACAACATTCCCACATTTAGATCTTGCTCGTCTTCGAGCAAAAGGATCGATAAAACTCAACTAAATTTAAGCAAATTCTAAATAATCACTTCTCAAAATAATCTTACCTTAGAAATCAATCAAATCATAATATGGAACTTTAAACCAACTTTTATGCATATAAATACCCACAAAAATTATCAGTGAGACGAATCATAACAATGTCAAAACTTTCTTTCGGAATCATAATAGAGGATTTTTAGAGAACGAAAACATTTTTTAAAAATCAAGAAATTACTTTTCCCTTTTGTTAAGCTCTCATAAGACACTCTTTAAGTCCGGCTGGCCCGCTCACTCTTCTCCGTCGGCGTTGCACGTGTTCGTGTCCAACAACGAGTCGGACTCGATCGGAGCTGGTTCCAATTCCGTCTCGAATCGATCTTGCATACGTCTAGGTGGATTCAAATTCAATCGGCCCTTACGTATATATCCTCCGTCAGGTGAAAGGAAAGCACGTGTAATTTGCACACGCAGACGCAGTTGATCGATATGGCGCCTCCGAGTAGCCAGAGCTTGATCGGCCACGCGTTCCACGTCCACCGCTTCGTCACGCGGAACCTCGTCGCCGGCCTCCTCCGCCGCGGCTGTGGCGCGGCGCCGACCGCCGTAGCAGCAGCAACGTCCCCACCGTCGCCGGTACGCCAGCTCAGCAAGAACGCGCTTCTGGTCGACGTAGACACGCTGCTCCTCGAACCGTCGCCGGGCGCGGCGTTCCCGGCGTACTTCCTGTCGGCGGTGGAGGCGGGCGGCTACACCCGGGGCCTCGCCCTGCTCGCGCTCTACCCGATCCTGCGCGTGCTGTCGCACGCGGCGCGCGTCAAGGCCATGGCCATGGTCTCCTTCTGCGGGCTCCGGCACGACGAGGCGGCGAGGGTCGACAGGGCCATGGAGGCGGCGGCTACACCCGGAGCTTCACCCTACTCTCGCTCTCAATTCAGTGTCATTACCCGCTATAATCTTTAACCATCTCAATTTCTTTTCTTTTCTTTTGTTATTTATATATTCACTCATCTACAGTCAACCACTTCGCCTCCTCCTCTCTCGGTCCCTTGTTACTTGGTAGTCATAAATAAGTTACACTTCCTGATATAGTCTTCCCCATCAGAATTTACTCATTTTTATAGTTTTATTTTGGGATAAAAACTATTTATTTGTGATCCTCTTGTTCCTCATAAATAACTAATATTTATTGATACGTTATATAGAAAAAACATGGATGGCTATTTATTATGCATTCTTCTTGATGAGAAAAATAAATTTTGCTGATGCAGACTGAGTGGAGCAGCAAAGCAGAGGGAGAAAATTGTTTTTTTTTTTGCCTGTTTTTATTGTCACCGAAATGCAACAAGCAGAAGGAACTTCAGAAAAAGTCCCCTCAAGAGAAGGTGTGAGCCACAATCATCTCCCCTTTCCCTCGGCCCTAGGGTTGCTTACATAGCGGGGGAGGTGGTGGTTTTTACGTATTCCATTAGTATTTCTAAATATTACAAATATGTCTCTAATTCTTACAAGTGAGCCCTTGCTAGGCCTGTTTGCCTTCAATAGTAGCCCCTTAGTTGCTTTGGCTTCACTGGAACAACAAGGTGAAGCAACTAATACATGGAAAATGTCTAACTTCTACTGTTACTTTGGCGGCGAGGAATTTCTTTCACTCCCGCATGCATGTGTATACGTCTCACTAAACTCTACCTCAAAAACTTGTGGAAAAAAAGGGAATGGAGAAAAAACATGTACACCTATCAGGCCTATACATATGAGAAGTTTATGGTCTAAAATACCCTTTGTTTCTTTTTACACCAAAAGATAAACTCACCGATGATTATAGGGGGTGAAAGCTTCACGGCTTGGTTCTGCTTCTTTGACCTGCTTCACTGCTTTCTTTGTCTTGCTTCTTTGATCTTCTTTGCTTCAGGTCCCCTCAGCTCTAGTTTTCAAGGCTCACTTTTCTTGCCTAGAACATGTGGATCTACTCACTCGGTCATAATTCGCAGTAGATGTTGTACTGTTGTAGTCGATGTAGTCGATGTAGGCGAAGTAGATGATCATGTCAGAGTTGCGGATGCTGAAGCCCCTCGAGCCAAAGCGAGTCAGTGAAGGTGAAATTGTGACGCCAAAGGTGCGACGCGCGTCAGCAGAGACGAGAAGGTCATCGGAGCCATTCTTGGCGAAGGCATAGTCGCCGAAGGTATAGGCGAATCCCCTCGAACCGAAGCATGTTGGCGAAGCTCCATCTCCACGAACCCTAGGGCGGCCGCCACCATTGCCGTGGTCAATCGACAGCATGCTGCAGTTGGTGCTCGTCGGCATTAACCGCTGCCACATGGCACCTCCACCAAGTGGCGCTGCTGGCCATCCTCAACAAGGTACTCCCTATGCTAAAGTATGTGCTGGCTAAAACATAATCCTAGCTTGTATTATGTATACCTGCCCTTTGATAATAACTGCTCGTGATTTCTTTTACTTGTTTTTTTCTTCAGATATACCGTACAGGAAACAACTTATGCTCGCCACGGATGACACTGGTCAGATAGTCGCTTAATGGAGTTGCATAGGAAAACTTAATAAGATACTTTGTGTCCTTATACCGCACATGGTCAATCTTCATGTATGCTTATGGATTTTCATAGATTAAGGCATACACAGTGTTCAGTTGTGTGAACGGTACTAGAATATGCAAAACTGCATGCATGGGTGAACAGTAACAAAATTGGATGGTATTGTTTCTCTCATAATAGTAACGGAGACATGATATTGTCTCATAATTATACATGTAGTTGCTAAAAAAATTTACAAAAGTTTCAATCAGACAATTTTCTCAATACAATGACACTCAGAATTTGAAGTCCTAATACAAGGTCACAATCAAAAGAAAAAAAAATTGTTGGTTTGATTTGCGTTGATGGAGCCCTGCCTGCCTGCTGATGGCTGATGGCTCGCCTTTATCTAGATGACTTTCAACAACCTTCGTGGTACTGGAAAGAAGATAATTTGATCAATTAACACTGCAGTCAGAGGATCACAAACAGCAGATTCTGTTATTCAGAGGTTCACAACAAAAGATCTTGTTACCTCTACCAACAGTCCTCACACTCCAAATCTTGTACGTCCAAAACCATACTGCGGCCATTCAGAGGATCAAAACAGAAGATTCGGTCAGCACCTAAACTTCAAACCTATTGTCTTCCCTAGTACACAGATACCTGAAACAATAGCAAAATAAACGATGAATGCAGGGGCTAATTGATGAGGACGAAATGTTGAAAACACATTTCTATTCAAAACCATATAGGAGAGGAAATATATGGCACTACCTAATTCAGAAATAAGACTATAGCAGATTTTTTTGGATGCCCTGCCAGCAGCAACCATATCCCTCAATCTATCCATGAGTGCTTCGTCTGCTTTATGGCCAACCTCCTCCATCAAGTGTGGAGGTCCCGGTGGATACCCTCCTCATAGTTTCCTTCTTGTATTGATCTTTGGGTCCATTCTTGGATCATCCTCCGCGTGGCGTGGTTCGCGATGAGGTCCTCCGCCCGCAGTGGCCGGCCAGGGACGGAGCAAGTGGACTTGCCCCGCTCCAGCCACTCCTCCACGTTGCCCCGGTCGCATGAGCGGAGCACGCGGCAGAGGGCGGGGTCGCTGTGGATCTGCTCCTGGTGGCTGGTGCGGGAGTGGGGGGAGCATGATGTTGTGTTTGTTGTCCGGGAGCAGCCGCGGCACGAGAGCGGGAAATGGTGTGGCGGTGGTGCAGCGGGTGGAGGACTCCGGATCGGCTGTGCACGGGGAGGGCTCCTCAACGGCCGGCTGAGTCTTGGGACGGCCAGGACAGGGGGGGCGCTCGGCGGAGAGGAAGCTCGAGTGGATAGGGAAAACGACGGAGAGGAGGATCGAGGACTGATTGGGCGAGATGATAGATGCAATTCCGCATTTACCATTCCGGCTAAAAGTAAAAAAAAAATAACAGAGGTGCTGAATCCGCCTCTTTTTGGTACTGGACCCACGTTCTTTTAGTGCTCGATCCATACTTAGTACTTCTTAACATGTTCAATGCTATCTTGATATTATAGTAAACATTTAAGGGCAGGTAAGCTAATAGAGTAGACTTGAAATTCGTATAACTTGTTAGGACCTAAAATTATATGTCAACTACGGTGCGCATTCTACTCACTCAAGCAAACCTTAGACAAAAAGAACATGGAAATTGCATTTAACGGATAGACTTTCATAGTGAAATCAGATACAACAAACTTGATTCTGCTCGTTCTCGTGAGAGTGGAGAGAGAGGCAGAGATGATCTTAGGGTTTGAAGAACTGCTGAACTGGAGGCAGGTCCGCCAAGTGCTACTGGTGGAGGAGGAGGGTTGCCCGCCGCTGCCATCGTGGCCCTACGCACTGCTGCCGAGTCGTCGCCCCGCGTACCTCCGCTCCACGCCTCCAGCTGGTGCCGCCGCAATCGTGCCGCAACGCCATGACGCCGCAGCCCCCGGTGCCTGGCGAGGTCCACGAGCCGCTGTTGCGTCGCCGTTCCATGCCCATTGTCGTAGCCGCATCGGGGAAGAGGAGAGGCGGCTGGAGAGGGAGAGGAACGGGCAGGCCACTCGGCCGGTGAGGGAAAGGCGATTCTCCGTGTCCGACGAGTCCGATTCTCCGTGTCCGACGAGTCGGAGCCCTGATTCCGAGTTCTACACCAGGAGGATTTCGATTCCGTGTCGATCTAGCGTAACGTATGTGGAAGGAGTGATTCCAATCGGCTGTTATATATGCGCGGCAGGTGTAAGGAAAGTACGTACTTCAATTTGCACGTGCAGTTGATTCATATGGCGCCGAGTAGCCACGCGTTCCCCATCTACCGTTTCGTCAAACGCTTCGTCGCCGGCCTCCTCCGCCGCAGCTGTAAGGCGGCGTCACCACCCTCGCCTCCTCTGACGGTACGCCGGCTCGGCAAGAACGCGCTTCTGGTCGAAGCGGACGCGCTGCTACTCGAACCGTCGCCAGGCGCGGCATTCCCGGTGTACTTCTTGGCGGCGGTGGAGGCGGGCAGCTACACCCGGGGGCTCGCGCTGCTCGCGCTCTACCCGATCCTGCGTGTGCTGTCCCACGCGGCGCGTGTCAAGGCCATGGCCATGGTCTCCTTCTGCGGGCTCCGGCGCGACGAGGCGGCGAAGGTCGGCCAGGCGGTGCTCCCCAAGCTCTTCTCCCGGGACGCGCCCGCGGGCATGCGCGCCGTCGCCGAGGGCCTGGGCGCGCTGCCCGAGGCGGTGAAGGTGGTGGCCGTGAGCCGGACGTTCCCGACGGTGATGGTGGAGGCGTTCTTGAAGGAGTACGTAGGGTTCGACGCGGTGGCCGGGAGGGAGCTCAAGGGCGGGCCGCGGTACCTCACCGGCGCCACGGCGGAGCTGGACGTGGGGGCGCTCGCGCGTGCCCTGAAGCGAAGCGACGGCAGCAGGGCCCCGTCCAAGCCCGTGGTGTTCCACGACGGTCGGCTGGCGTTCACGGCGACGCCGGTGGCCGCCCTCGCCATGTACATCTACCTGCCCTTCGCCGTCGCCCTCGCCGTCGTCCGCATCGCCGTCTACGTGCTCCTCCCGTGGCGCGTGTCGAGCGTGGTCGTCGCGCTCACGGGCGTGCGGGTGCGCGTGGTCGGCGCCGCCCCCGCGGGGGACGACGCCGCCGGCGGCCGGCTCTACGCCTGCAACCACCGCACGCTGCTCGACCCGGTGGGCATCGCGAGCGCGCTCGGCAGGCCCGTCGCCGCCGTGTCGTACAGCCTCGGCCGGCTGTCGGAGTTGCTCTCGCCGATCCCGCTGCGGCGGCTGACGCGCGACCGCGAGGAGGACCGGCGGCGCATGTCGGCGGAGCTGGCGCGGGGTGACGTCGTCGTGTGCCCCGAGGGCACGACGTGCCGGGAGCCGTACCTGCTCCGGTTCAGCCCGCTCTTCGCCGAGCTCGCCGCCGAGGTGACCCCCGTGGCGGTGGACGCGCGCACGAGCGTGTTCTACGCCACGTCCACGTCGCCCGTCGCCAAGAGCTTCGACTCGGTGTACTTCCTGATGAACCCCCGGCCGGAGTACAGCGTCCAGTTCCTGGAGCCGGTGAACACGGAGAGCGGCAAGAGCAGCATCGAGGTGGCGAACGAGGTGCAGCGCGCGCTCGCCTCAGCGCTCGGGTTCCAGGGGACGGCTCTGACGAGGAAGGACAAGTACCTTCTGCTCGCCGGGAACGAAGGAGTGGTCTAGAGCTAGTTATGCTTAATTATGAGTGAACGAAGCAAGAGCTAGTTATGCTTATGAGTGACGCTAGTTTCTTTCACGGCAAATATGGTCATGTATGAACGTAAATGTCATCAAACTAGGTGAATACTCGTGCATTGCAAATTGCAATAGCTAGGAATTTTAAAAGTTTTACACCACAATATTTATGTCTTGTCATTGATATTTGTGAATTTATGAAACATCATATGCATGGCGACTTCCCCAAACATAAGCATATCTCCACGACAGACTAAGCAACACCAACACATGCTTGTTTCATGTCTCAATGTTCCCGTTGTGTACGAAGAAAAAAAATAACGAGATCTATTCACCTTGTATAAAATTAGGCCTGAGAGTATGTAGCCCAATTCACCGAAGCCAAAAGTTCACTATTCATCCACTAAGTTCCTTAACATCGAACAAAAATGAGAATTACATCACAAACAGAGAGAGAACTCGGCTATATAAGGTTGTGCTCCAATGTCCAGCGCTCCAGGGTCATTCACCAGTAAACATCTCCAACAGCTTCTTCCTGAGTCAATTAAGATAATAGTGCCAATTCCTGACCTGTAACAATTAACAAGACATGAATAAATATGATTTCAGTAAATCACTTGCCTGCATATGGAACCAATAGAAGCCATGGGCAAAGATATGAAGATTTCCAACAAACTGCATAAATGAAGTTAGCTTTATTTTGCTGGTACATGAAGCACATTACAATAGGGAATTACATCTTGGCACTTTTTTTGTCGAATACGCAGGAGAGCTGCGCATCTTTGTATTAAGAAGAGGTCAAACAAATACACAGGCAGGCCACCGAGGCGGCCCTAGAACAGACGGGACTACTCACGCACTAAACAACCAAGGTCCTTGGCACCCGCTCGGACCCAGAGCCGCGCCACGTCAACCACAAGCTTGAGAAAAACCTAGACACTCGCACGCTCTCCTCTAAAGCAGCGCGCGTTCCGCTCTTTCCAAAGTTGCCAGGCAACCAACAGGAACAGGGAATCAAACCCACGACGAAGGCCTGCTGGCCAACTGTCCCTGGCTTGCCTCCAGAAATCCACGATAGAAACTGCAGTCACTCCACCAAGGGTAGGCAGACGAAGTGCCGAGCTGATGGCCGTCCAAACGCTGCGCGCGTAGTTGCACTTGGCCAGCAGGTGCAAGCAAGACTCGTTCTCCAAGTCACAGAGGAAGCACAGATCTCTGGAGTCGAGCCCATGGCGCCGGCGACGGTCCGCTGTCCAGAGTCGCCGACGGCAGGCGAGCCAAACAAAAAGCTTCACATGTAGCGGCGCCCAAGCTTGCCAAATGAGGTCAGATCCCGGGAACAACTCCGACCCTGCATGCATGATCTCATAGGCCGAACTCGCACTGTATGCGCCGTCTGACGACCATCGCCACATTGTCTTGTCGTCCGAATCAACAAGTTGTACGCCATCGACCGCATCCCAGAGACGTAGGTAATCGCTAATGGCATTGACGGTGAGGCCACCTGTAATGTCGCTCACCCAGCGCCTATTGGCGAGTGCCTCCTCAACCGTCCTGTACCTCCTGACCCTTGCGTTAACCAGGTTGACTAGGGACGGAGCAATCGAAGGCACTGAACGCCCCTCAATTCAGCTGTCCACCCAGAACAACGTTTTCGCGCCATTCCCAACTTTGATGAAAGTGGAAGCCGTGAAGAGAGCACGAACAACTATGTGTACCTTGATCGGCAGCCCTGCCCAGGCCCGGTCGTCGTCCATCTTCTGCAACCATAGCCACCTAGCTTGTAAGGCGAAGCTAGCAAGCTTTAGATCGGCTACGCCTAGGGGTGTAATCGGATCGAATACGGACGGATATCGCTGAAACCATATTTGTTTTCATATTTTTCTTCAGATTCGAATTCGAATACGGATAGCTTCGGATATGAATACAAATACGGATATTCTCGAATACAAATACGGATAGATGCATGTCGAATACGGAGCTAGTCGGACACGGATAGAATCGGTAACGAATATTTTTGTCGGATAGCGAGTAAACCATCATTCCACATATATCATAGTTGTTGTAATCATTTAGCCACTCCATGAGTCCAAAATCTAAATGGATTTTGCCTAAATTGAGGGAAAAATACAAAATAGCATTTAGATCATAGTCAATAAACATGCTACAAGAAAGCAATCTCAAGTTCCCACAAGAAAAATAATAAAATGAACTATTGATCATGTTGAAACTTGGATTGTAGGAGTGACTTCACGCGTAACCCGTACAACGAATGGGAGCCGTATGAAATAAACGCGTGCACCTTATGGAATTTCTTGTCCAAATATTTTTGAGGATGCTACGTAGACATATGTTGCCTATCTGCCAAATTTCATGAATTTCTGAAGCTATTTGTGTATTATTTCACTTTTTTTGTTCTCACAAAATATTAGAAAACAAAGTATAGAAATGCAAAAATATACAGAGAATTAGATATAAAATAGATGAAGCCAACGTGATTCCAGCGTTTCAAATCTAGTCTTTTGGATTGTTAAATGCATAAAAATTAAGGAACAATTAAACAAAAAATAACATCATTATAAATATTAGAAACGAAAGTAAAAAAAGAAAAGAAAATCAAACTTATATTCTCATCCAGTCGTGTGGGCCTATTGGGCCATTGGCTGCACCAGCAAAGCAGCACACGCGCGACGCGTCTAAAGTAGGAGTCTAGCCTAGTGCATGGACATTTAGTCCCACCTCGTGAAACAACGAGTTGTGCAGTGTGTCTGCGTGCTATAAAGCAAACCAAGGACAGGGCAGGATAGCAGCACGCTGTGGGCTGGGCCAAACGGCCGCCGGATAGTATCCGGACAGTGGATCGGAAATATCCGGCAACATACTTGGATATCCGATATCCGGCGGATATAAGCCTTCTCAGATTCATATTCGATATTCGAAGTGCACTATCTGGATTTGGATCCGAAATCCGAAAATTTTGCGGATATTCAAAAAAAAGTATTCCGTCGGATAATTGGTTTTTTCGGACGGTCGGATGTTCGGATAATATCCGTACCGTTTACATCTTTAGCGACGCCCAAGCCGCCCCTGGAGGTAGGCCTAGCCACGACCGGCCAAGCTACCGCGGATAGAGCGATCACTCCCTGCCCAGAAGAAACGTCTGCAAATGGCCTCAATTTCTTTGCGGGCCCAGCCTGGCAACTGATCTGCCATCATGGCATACAGCGGAATAGCGGTGAGAACTGATTTCACACAAATCAACCTGCCACTCTTCGTAAGTAACGGCCCAAGCGCAGTCGGCAGCCATAGGCCACAGTGTTCACCAAGCCATGGAGCTGGGATTTGGAAAGAGCCCGAGCGGACAGCGGCAACCCGAGGTAGGTGATCGGGAGCTCCTCGACGACACAGCCCAAGGCCGCAGTGACCACAGCTAGGTCCTCACTGGGAACCGAGAGCGGAGAAATGGAGCATTTGGCAAGGTTCGCCGTGAGCCCCGAAGCGACGCCGAAGGTGTGCAGCAAGAGCTTCAGCGCCTCGGCCTCTTGTAGCGTCGGTGAAGCAAAGAGGATGGCGTCGTCCGCGTAAGGGCTGCAGTGATGCTTCACTTGTGGGAGCTCCAACTGCCGCAGTGCCCCGGCTGCAACCGCGCCGCTCACCAGACGGTTCAGGCCGTCCATCGCCAGCACAAAGAGCAACGGAGAGAGGGAATCTCCTTGCCGGACGCCGCGACGGTGAATGATCTTAGGCCCAGGCACACCATTGACCAAGATACGGGAGGAGGCAGAAGACAGGAGGATCGCGATCCAGTCTCTCCACTTCGTACTGAACCCGAGTGCGCCGAGGATCTCCAGCAGGAAAGCCCAAGAGAGAGTGTCAAACGCTTTGGAAATGTCGAGCTTGAGCAGCATCTTCGGAATTTTCTTTTTCCTAAACAGCGCCGCGGCACTTTGAACGTACTTGAAGCTGTCAAGGATTGACCGTCCTCGGATGAATGCCGTTTGATTCGGGGCGAGAAGCATCTTCATGAATGGGGCTAGCTGCATTGCGAGGACCTTGGACACTAACTTACCAAAGCTATGTATCATTGCAATGGGTCTGAAGTCACTTGGCGTGGCCGCGTCCGGGCGTTTGGGAAGCAGTACGACCAAGCCGTTGTCCAAGCAGTGAAAACCACCACCATTCGTGAGGTGGAAGGCCGCAAAGGCAGCCATGATATCTCCCTTGATAATGCCCCAGGAGCTCTTGTAGAACGCCCCTGTGAAACTGTCTGGGCCCGGTGCCCTGTCTGCCGGCCATTCCTTAATGGCTGCAAAGACCTCCTCCTCCGAAAATGGTGCATCTAGCGCCGAGAGCTCAGCCGGAACGTATCCCAGGGCGGGGAGATCCAGTGAGAACTGGCGGCTCGGCGCGCGGCAAAAAACTTGCGAGAAATGGTCAAAGATTACCCGCTCCAATTCATCTTGCCCGGTCGCTGTGCGGTCAGCGATGATCAAGCTCGGGATGAAGGTGCGCTTTCTCCGTCCCTGAGCCATGACGTGAAAGTAGCGCGTGTTTGCGTCGCCTTCCCGGAGCTGGCGTACTCTGGCGCGCTGCCTCGCCAGTGGCGGAGCTCGACAATTTTCACGCCTAGGGCCACTTTCTATGTGCATAGACAACCTATACCGTACCACATACCAATGATTCATGTAAGCAAGCGATAAAATGCAATGTATTTAAATTTTCATGCCTAGTTAAACAACGAACTTAATACAAATATGATGCGGTACAAAATAAAAATATGACCATAAAATAGGCATAGACGTAGACGAATAAAAGGATCTCACAATGTCCAGTTCTCTTTGTTTGTATAATTCAATTTTTCTAATAATGTCTACAAAATTGGAATAAATGTATAATCATATTCTAATTGTTTATCTGCTCAATACATACTGCTAGTCTATATAGGAGTAGGAATTGAGGAACATAATTTAGATTACCGCCTGGCCCAGACTTGCAAGTTGCAACTGCTGCCTGGCCTCCTGGGTGCTGGTATGCCAGCCTGCTGCTGCGAGCGCGCATTTGCACTGCAGCCACCCGCGTCAATGAGTAGCGGCTACGCCCTGCCCCTTCCAAAGTCTGCAGCAGCCAGGCAGGCACCCAGGCCCTAGGCCAAGCGCGGAGTCACCCAGCCCAGCAACGCGCGGACTGCTCGCGCTCCTCGCGTTCTCACCAGCGGAGTAGAGACTGAGTGTAGAATCTGAAAAATTTCTACCTGGGCCATGGAAATACAAGGAGGTATAAGAGGGGATTTGGGCCACGCCTAGGGCCACGGCCCTAGTGGCCCTAGGCCCAAATCCGCCCCTGTGCCTCGCTATGGTGCGCTCCAGGGAAGACAGCCCGAGACACTGGTGCTTGAGGGTGGAACGCAGCTCGAGATCAGCTTGTGAAAGGGTCCGGCTCTCCTGGGCCTTGTCCAGCCTCATAATCACTTCCCTGGCCACAAGAAGCTGTTCTTTCACATTACCAATCTTCTTAGCTGACCAACTCTGGAGCTCCTTGACAATGTTCCGAAACAGCCCGTCCAAACGATGGTAAGGGTCAGCTACCTCACGCGGGCAATGCCAGCCCCTGGTCACCGCCTCCGCGAAGTCGTCAAACCTCGGCCAAAAACACTCGAAATGGAAGCGAGGCTTGCACGTAACGCCGGCGTTGGTTTGCAGCAATATAGGCGAATGATCGGACGCATCAGTGGCCAACGCTGAGAGTCTGGCGTCCGGGAAAAGCTCGTCCCACTCGAGCGACACTAGAGCCCGATCCAGGCGAGCCAAGGTAGGAATGGTTTTTAGGCACAATGAATGACATGTTAAAAAAAATCTGCTTGCTCATCAGGTGTCAGCAAAGTATATCAGGCCCCAATGATATAAACAACGCAAGATCAATTGCTTTCACCCATGATTATCCATTACTGTTTATTACTGCATCTCTTGGAGCTAGAGGTGCATGAGCACATACTTGTTCTAATCTCACTGAACCAGTCGACTGTAAGTATGTTATAAATTTATTGACAACTAAAACATATCAACAGAAGAAAATTGCAAGCTTTATAAAGTAATTACATCCCATGGCTGCCATACTTTCCAAACAACAGCACATTGAATAAACGTTTGTGATGGAACAACTGAATAACATATTCAGACCATCACACATGCATTTGCTCCTTTGAATTTTGATGGACATCTTCTCAGTTCTCCTTTCGCTTCACAGCCCAGAACGAAACAAACATTTTTCAAAGTGCCACACAAAAGCAGAAACCAACAGTGAGTTTACCAGGCAACGTGAACAGCATAGTGTTTGAGAGAGGCAATCACCTTTGCCGTGGATTCAGTGCTGCTTGCCCCTCGAGGATAAAAATATTTGCATTTCGCATTTGCAGGCAACATCTATAGATATGCTCAAATAACAAGATGCTTTGCACGCTGGATGCCTCATTGAATGCTGGTCCTGTTTTAATTTATGAAATGATCAATGTCGGACTGAAGACTATCTTTAGGTTTGGACTCTTTTCAATGTATGCTTCAGAAATGCAACAGCATTCACACAACTGCTGATTGTTGCAGTAAAGATCTCTGCTCAAAGTTTCTTTTGGAGATGCAGTATAACCTTCTATTTGCATACCTGATTGCAAGAAGCATTGCTATTTAATGAACATTGCCATCGGATACTTCACGAGATAATATTGGAGCCCGACCAGGAATCTAGAAGAACCCACATGAGTCACTCTCTACCAAAATGGACGATGATAGGTTTACTATGGTGCAGAGTAGTTTTTGGTGCCTAACCAGTTTTTCAACCAGCATCAGAATAAAAAGTTTAGGCATCACGCCTTGTACATACAAGAATATCTGGGAAATTACCAGGAAAGCCACGGCGTCCGTGTGGTGCATTTGATCGAACAGCTTAAGGGCATGGTAAACTGCACACGATTGGCTGGCGGGGCCGTGGATTTGGAACCAGCGACACCGCTCGACGTTGTCGGCGAAGCAGACGACGAAACGGAATCGTCGTTGCAGAGGCTTCGATGCAGCACAGCAGCAGTCCAAGAACCTTGCCCCCTTGCTCCCGCCGCCGCGGAGGAAGGAGACGGGGGCAGCGACGGCTGTAGGCGGTGCCGCGGCGGTGGTCGTGGGAGAACGCAGGCTGCGGCGAGCGCGGCCTCCGCGCTCTCATCTCGGCTGGCGCCAGTTGCTAGTTTGCTACGAACACTACCGAATTCGATTCGAACGGACGAACAGATGCGTAGCGCCCACGCCGAGTGTTCCGAGCTTCCGATTTCGATATGCGCTCTCTCCTATATATTTGCACGCCCACTCCTCATCTCTTCCCCATCCATCTTGCGATCTCCTCTATTCTCTGCTCGTCGTGACTTGCGAGCCACTCTTCTGCCACGGCGAGCGCGTCTCCCGATCTCTCCTCGTCCTCGATCCGATCCAATCCATGGCGATCCCAGCAGCGCGCGTGCACCTCGCCACGGCGCACGCGGCTCTGCCGGCGCTGCTCCCATCTCCGGCCAAGAGCGCCATGCTCCCGCTTCTAGCGCCGTCGTGCTTGCTCATCCTCCCCATGTCGCCGCCCAAGACCACGTCTTCGCCGTCCAAGATCAGCCGCGCTGACGCCGAGGAGAGGTGGGACGCCCGCAAGAGCGCGATCATCAAGTCGCTGTCGCCCTCGCAGTCCAAGTCGAAGCCCGGCCGTGCAGACGCCGTCGAGAGGTGGGACGCGAACAAGATCTGGCGGCCGGCCAGCCCATCGTCTCCATGGTCCTCGAGCCAGCGTTCTTGGGACACCAGAAGCAGCAGTTCTACTTCTTCGTCCAGCAGCCACGGCGCGCCGACCAGCCGGCTGTCGTCGTCCTCTGCACGCTGGGACAGCAACAAGCGCGCCATCAGCCGCTCGTCCGCCGATCGCTGGGATGCGCGCAAGAAGCCTCGTCCGTCCGTGGCCGTGGAGCTCCACGGCGGCGAGAGCGGCACCGGAAGCAACAACTTGAAGTTTGACATGCCGCAGCCGAAGCAGCAGCCGATGTACGCTGGACCGGGCTTTTTGGCGTCGCCGGAGCCGAGCGAGCTTCCCATGCCGTCGTTGTTCATGGTGCATGCTGCGTAGCTCCACGTATTCCACGGAATACTGCACTAGTTGCCTAGGGATCATCATTACTGACTCCTGAGTTAACAAGGGTTAATTATCAGGTTGTGATTGATTCGGCTAGTGTTGCTTGTAATGTGTGTTTTTATTTGTATTTGTTATATGATGTATTTGTTATATGAGCAGCTTGACTCAAGAACTTTGTAGTATTATCATGTATAGCATTATAGTATGTATTAATTACTTGGTTGATCCATAAACAAGTGATTTTAATGGTTTTCATTCTGTATCTTGTGCCCCTTTGCAAAACTATTCATGCTGTATTCTTGTTGGTCGACTTTTGCTTTAAACCCGGTGAGGAATATTTTGATGCTGGTCGCTGAAGACTGGTTCAGTCACCATAACACCAAGAAAAAGGTTCTGACGAGAGATGAAGTGCTCCCTCTGCCTAAATATAAAAGATGAAAGTGTATCTGTTAAATCAATTCACCGTGACGAGTTCAGAGGAATTACATACAAACATGTCCGGAATAATGTGCTTTGAGGTCACAAACTAAACAACCAAGCATGAAGCAGGCTAACTGAATAAGGCAGGACGAGCGAGGCGAGCACAGAGCACAGACAACTAAACAACCAACACACCCGCCCGTTCTGAAGAAAATACGGCAATAGCATGTTGGAGAGGCCTTGAATCCTAAAATGCCATTTCCCCCAAGATTTTTTTTTTCTTGAAAGTAATTTGGTCAGACAATGGTGGACAAGAGGTTGCCTTGCCTGCTTTCTGGGTTTGGGGATTATGATATAGTCCCACGGAGGATTAGTTTCGTTAGAGTAAATAAGACAAGACCATAATATAAGAGAAACATATTTCTGCAGATGATTCATCTTACTGAATCACAGAACCACAAAATAGAGAATATAGACTAACAATCTGCATATTATTTTGGACCATTTTCACTTTCATGCTGTTGATGCTTGATAGTTGATACTACTAGTATGGAATAGAAAGAAGAAGCAGCAGCTACCTTGCGCCAGTTTTCAGGCGTGCGCACACACAGACGCAGAGGTTCAGGACTCACACAGTTTCCTACAGCAGAATTAGTTCCTCCTGCGCTAGCATTTCTAGTAAACTACAGACATGTGGGGAGACAAATTAGTTGAGAATGACCAATCTCACTCACCACCACAGTTTTGCTCTGTATATCTGCCCTTGTTACAGAACGGAGTGCAGCTCGCTGTCCATCAGAGAAAAAAATGTTGCAGCGGGCGGCACAGTTGTGTGTCCATCAGACATTTTCATCATTATATAAAGCTATACAATTAGTGACTGGCAACATAGTACTACGAATCATCACATTTTTCAATAGTGTTCTACATAACCTGTATTGAAGTTGGTGCGGAGAACACAGCCGTGAATCCGGCACTCCGAATGGTCCTTCTCCAGCCCGGAGAGGTGCCATGGCGGCACCACTCAGAATTTCAGTCGAATTCAGAAAGGCAAAGGTAAGTACGGTTCCGTCTTCGGCTCGAATTTCGATTAGACCTACGACTACGAATGATTCTCTGTAATTTATAGGAGAGTGAAAAAACCACCAAGGCTGTGTTTAGATCCAAACTTTCCCCAAATTCTACTATGCGATTTTCCATCACATCAAAAATGCCGGCACATGCATAGAGTACTAAACGTAGATGAAATCAAAAAATAATTATACAGTTTAGATGTACTTTGCGAGACGAATCTTTTGAGCCTAGTTAGGCCATGGTAGGATAATATTTACCACAAACAAACGAAAAGTGCTACAGTGCGCTACAGTATCGGATGTGATGTTTTTGGTCAAATTTTGACAGATTTCACCTGCTTTTTGCCTCCACTTTTTGGATCTAAACACAGACCAATACATGCGATCGCATAGTTTATTCTCACATGCAGCCCCATGGCCTCACTCGTGCCCCCACGCTGGGACGACCCCCACCCCACCACCCTACCCCCCACCCTCCACTCCCCTGCCTCGCCAGATGCTTCGCTCAGGCCCATGGCCCAAGACTCCTGCCACGGGGGCTGCATGCGGCATGCGGCGGTGGGCCGGACACGACTCCCGATGTGCATGCGACCAATCGGGTGGCTCCGTTAAGGTGGGCGGCCAGTGGTGGCGATTATTTATCAAAATCTCAATGCCAGCCACTGCTCATCTCTTCCCATGCATCAATCAGCGCTGCTCTCGTGATCTCCCCGATTCCTCTGCTAGATCGATCGTGGCTCCTGGTGACGGGTGGCGATCGATCGTGTCTCTGGCTCTAGTCTCCCCGGCCCATCGTTGATCTCCCAAGAAGCGAACGAGCCATGGCGGTAACATTGGCCCGCGGCCGCGTGCACCTTGCCATGGCGCACGCTGCTCTGCCGGCGTTGCTCCCGACCCCGCCCAAGTGGAAGATGATGATGCCCCTGCTCACGCCGCCGCCGCGCGTCGCCATCCTCCCCAAGTCACCGCCAAAGAAGCCCGCCGGCCGCGCCGACTCTGGCGAGAGGTGGGAGGCGCGCAAGATCAAGCCGGCCAGCCCGGCGTTCTCGCCGTCCGGCAAGAGCTGCTCTTCCTCTCGCGAGTCGCGACACTTGTGACACGCTCAAGATCGACCGGGAAGACGCCGTCGCCCAAATCCGGCCGCGCAGACTCCGTGGACAGGTGGGACGCGCACAAGAAGCCGGCGAACGCAGCCGGGACGTAGCCGGACCAGCATTCCTCGAACCGCCCGTCGATGAGCCGAGCGGCGTCGTTGTCCGCAGCGCACAAGAAACCTCTGCCACCGCCGTCGCATGCCAAGACCAGCTCCATCGCCGACGACGGAGACAGCAGCAGTACCGGAAGCAACGACGACATGGAGATGGACACGGCGAAGTCGCAGCTGCGCCAGGTGCTGCATGCTGGACCGAGCTTCGTCGCCGCGCCGCACCCGAGCATGCTACCAATGCCAAGCTTCTTCATCCGCGTTGCATAGCCGCACTGATGGGCTCGATGCGCATTGCAATGCAGCAAATGGTTTGAATGTTCTAGCTCTATGTGTGTAGCCATCTGTAGTCAGTGTAGGTGTTTGATTTGTCTGAATTTGAGATGCATCGTGTCGTGTTCCAACTGCCAAAATGAAAATGGATCGACCTGCTCGTATATGCAAGCACTGTATGGCTTCATTGATTTTGTTTCTATTAAACACGTGGTAACTGATTAGACTGTGATGAACACTTGCCGACTTTGCTGAAGAATCCTTTTTTTTTTCTTAAAAAACAGAGATATCGTCTGCTTAAATTGAAGAGGACATTAACGGGTACAGAAATTCATACGGTGAACATCTGTTGAACGGACAGTAGACCAAAACCTAGAACAAAACAACACACAGCATATCATTAAACTCCTTCAACCATGACAGAGCTAGATTCACCATCCGTTCCACTTCCACCTTCCTCCTGGTTTTTGAGCTTGAGCAAATATATATACCACTTACTTAGCACATCGTTAGGTGTAAATGCAATGATGCTTGCAAGTCTTGCATTACTAGGGAGGAAAAGAGACAAAATGATCAAACTATTAATGTATATCTATACCTAATATTAAAGCAAATAAGATTTTCTGGATCCGGTTTCTCAGTTCATCATGACATGTGGACCCAGCTGGTCAGTCTCTTCCCGTCCTGTATCCGATAATCCAAATCACAGCTACAGTACAAACCAGATTCGGACTGTAAAAGGAGCCCACGCGAAAACGGACGCCCAAGTTGCATACGGATTCCGTTTTCAATGTTCTGTATATCGATATAAAGCTAAAATAATAACCTTTCCAATCAAACTAAAACCATTTTAAAATTCGGTCTCAGACAACAGAAATCTTTGAAACAATATGATGTGAAATTTATTCGTGAGTCCGGAGTGCAGGAGCCGGCCACGCGAAAACGGATGACCAAATCGCATATGGACTTCGTTTTTGACGTTCTATATATCATTGGAAAGCTAAAATAACAATCTTGCCAACATCATCAGGACAATATGGCCTACAATTTATTCAAAAACCCAATTCAGATGGGAGGAGCAGCCTACGTGAAAACGGATACCCATGTCGTATATGGATTCCGTTTTTTATGTTCCATATACTGTGAAAAAACAAAAAATAATGCTTCTTACCAAACTAACACCACCTAAATTTCGGTCACATACAAGAGAAAATTCAAAATAATATGCTATAGAATTTATTTGCAAATCTATTCTTATATGTATTGATCTATATATGCTTAAGGATCTTTTTCTCCCGTTGCAACGCACGGGCATTTTGCTAGTGCTTTAATATTTATATAACGATGATAGGTTTGCTGTATCAATCTTCGTTTGCCATGTGATAGAGAAATGGATATGTTCAGAAAATGAATGATGCTTCTAATTAGCTCCAACATGACAAATAGACAGAAATGAAGGTTGTGAAAAAAGTATTCAGATACCTACAGGCTATCACAAGCGCTATTAAGATGATGGATTTAAAGCTATACTTATACTCCAATCACTAGTGTGTAAATGATTTACAAGGGCGCTTTGGAAGATACTTATAGAGACGAGTAGTAGAATCGCCCTACTTGTGGGAAAAACACCATTTTCAAGAACGGTGGTTAAGCCACCCTGCAAAAAGATTTTCAGGGGCAAACCGCCTCTAGAAATCAATTTTAAAAAAAATCTAAGAATAACGCCATAAAAATAAGACATTTTTTATGTGCCCCAAGCTGCTGCTAAGCATATGCTCACTCACGCAGTCATAAGATTTTTCAATCGAAATACGCACTTTTGCAACCTCTGGAATTCAAACTCACAACCTCATGTCTCACGTCCCATTTCCCTCCAACCCATTACACAAGTCCTTGTATCTAGAGAAGAATGAATGATTTCCTTTATATTTGAACCTTCAACTAATCTTAAATAAAAAATATATAAACCTTTTAGTTTTAGATCTCATCGAATACTATAACTTTGATATAGGTCTTCATAATGAGGTTATTTGAAAATTTGAAATTTCAATTTCACAAATATGAAAGCTAATATTGAATTTTTAGGCCCTTAAATAATCTCAAATGGACAATTTACATATCTCATTGAGCACTATATATTTTATAAAGTTTGTCATCGAAGTATATATGAAAAAAAAATTCCATTGCGGGAACTATTTCTACAAACCATGTGACAACCCACCTCTAAAAATCATCTTCGTTGACGCTACTAATTATTGCCTCTAAAACTAGAACCATTCCTAGAGACGGTCCAAAGCATTGACCGTGTCTTAAAAATATGCATATTTACAAGAGTGACACCTGGTCGGAGACTCGTTTCTAGAGACGGTTTATAATGCGGGCAGAATATGCATTTTTAGGAATGGTCTGAGGCCACTCCATGATTCGTAGGCAACTCTTTTTTTTTCTCAACCGCATGCCACGTGTCTATAAATAAAAAGGGTGCTTCGACTAGTGAATATCGATGATGCACCAAAACTCAAATAAGCATGCGTCCTAAACTATGAGAAAAAATAAATGAGGTGCATCTCTAAAAGAGCGCCAATCCTTTTTTTTTTTAAGGAGCCAATCCAATATCAGTGGAGACATATAGTGTCGTTTTGATTCAGAGGATACAAACATACAGTTAGGGGCGGATCCAGCGTGGGGGCTGGGAGTGCTCCAACACCCCTTACCCTCGCACGAACCATGGAAGTCTCCCTAAACACCACCAACTATATATATATGCATGATCAATAAATAGGAAGAAGAAAATGTAAAGAATTGGTTGAGATAGAGGGGGAAAGGAGGAGGAAGTAGCAAAGGTGTAAATCCTACGCCCGCCACTGATACAGTGCCGTCTTGATTTTGCACCTCAAGATGAAAAAAAACCTGCACGCGTCTGGAGCTTGAATCCGAGTCGGTGTCAGACAAACGCAGGCCGCGGGTGGTGCCAAACTGCCAATGCGGAGGCGCAACTGGGAATTCGAGTTCCCGTCCCCGGGTCGAATTCAGCGATTGCGTGTCCGGACTCCGGACTTGCGCGGACCGACGACTATATATCTCCACCGTCACTGCTCATCTTTTCCAAACAATTCGCCCCAGTTCTTGATCTCCTGGCTTCCTCTCCCAGCTAGTTCTCGCTGCGAGGGCGCTCCGATCCTGGTGATCGTGTTCGTGTCTCCCGCGCCGTTCTCCGATCCCCGTCGATCCGAAGCTTACGAAGAACCATGGCGGTCCCGGTGGCCCGCGTGCACCTCGCCATGGCGCACGCAGCTCTGCCGGCGTTGCTCCCGACGCCGCCCAAGTGGAAGATGATGATGCCCTTGCTCACGACGCCGCCGCGCGTCGCCATCCTCCCCAAGCCCGCCGGCCGCGCCGACTCCGACGAGAGGTGGGACGCGCGCAAGATGAAGCCGGCCAGCAGCCTGGCGTCCTCGTCGTCCGGCAAGAGCGGCGCTTCCTCCAACAACACTTGTGACACGCGCAAGATCGGGAAAACGCCGTCGCCCAAACCCGGCCGCGCCGACTCCGTGGAGAGGTGGGACGCGCACAAGAAGAAGCCGGCGAACGCCGCCGGGACGTTGCCGGACATGCATTCCTCGAACCGCGCCTCGATGAGCCGAGAAGCGTTGCCCGCAGCGCACAAGAACCCTCTGCCGCCGCCGCCGCCGCCGCCGCATGCCAAGACCAGCCGCTGCATCGGCGACGACAGCAGTACCGGAAGCGACGACGACGTGGAGATGGACACGGCCCAGTCGCAGCTGCTGCGGGTGCTCTACGCCGGACCGAGCTTCGTCGCCGCGCCGGAGCCGAGCATGCTCCCAATGCCGACCTTCTTCATCCGCGCTGCATAGGCTGATGGGATCGTGGCGGTTGCTTACAAACAAGTGACAAAGAGATCTAATAGATACCAACCAGTGATGCGATGCAGCAAATGGTTTGAATGTTCTAGTTCTAAATGTGTAGCCATGTAGGTGTTTGAGTCATTAGAATTTGGGATGTCTTTGTCTGATGGTCTGAAAATGGATCAACATACTACTCGTATATGCAAGCACTACTGTATGTTTTTACTGATTTAGTGATCTTGTTTCTAAATGCTTGGTATGGTTTCAGATCAATTACATGGTTAATTAGCTGGAGGTCTTCAGAAAATATGAACCCTCTCAACATGTTCATAAATGACGAGTCGATTTTCACGTGGGCCAGACTGCACGACACAGCACAGGCCATTTTCCTCATCATCTTGTTCACAACATATAAAGCACTAAAGGGAAAAATCTGGCCCATATAAGATACAAAGATAGAAAAAATGCTCCTCCTAAACCAGAACACCGCTCTTTTTTCTGTTTTACAAAGCCGGACACATTTCTTCAATTAAGCTCGGACAGACGGACACAAAACGAGCGTAGTGAAACATTTTGTGTTTCTTAACCGTATGAATATATACTAGTTCCATCAGCCAATGCTCAATTGGGGTAGAATTTTACAAGACATCGTGAATAAACGTGTCACTTGCATGCTTTTGTTCATTTTCTAACACAAAACCCACGCATATACCTTCTAATATTCTATTTCGTTATGATGAACTTACTAATTTTTATGTAAATTTTTATTTTCATATAAGTTTCTACCATTTCTATTTCATATTCATGTGTCTCCACTATATATTTTTATATGATACAATCGCAGCATTGGTTACAACTCCTGTGTCATGACATCGTGAATCAACTTTTCTTTCTTTCCAGTTTTGATCTATTTTTTTATATGCCTTGCCCATTGTGAACAATAACCAAGAAAATTTATACATCAAGATATTAATTTAAAAAGAAACATTAATTCATATGAGCAATATAGGTTTAGTAAACATTCATAAATTATTTAGAAATTAACCAAAGTGTGTATGATGACTTTAGTAAACATTAATTCATAAATTATAATATTGCAATTCACAAAATCCAAAATAAATAAAATTGTTGCATATTTCACAAGGTAATTCACAAAATAATCAAGTGTGTAAGACAAATATTATTACAAATTTACAATACATGAAATTGTGCCCATATAATAGGAGAACCATACAAATCTACTCAATAGAAGCCCTTTGCAAAGGCCTCAAAGTGCAGTAGATGGGGGTACGGGAGATAGCTTCTATGACATGTTACATGGCTAATACACATATGGAGACCCTTTGTAAAGGCCTCATAGTGAAACCCTGTCACTACTCACCTTAGGAGTGTTTAAAGGCCCATATAGTCCGAGCAAAATGGGAATTACGACCCGTCAGAAAAGTGAATATGAGCAATATAGTTTTATTAAAAAATCATAAATTATTTACAAATTAAGCAAAGTGTGTATGATGATTTTAGTTAATATGTCAATTGGTTTATTATATGCGATTCACAAAGTCCAAAATAAATAAAATTTTACATATTACATATTTCACGTGGTAATTCACAAATTGTGTGAGATGAATAATATTACAATGTTTATTGTATACTACATGAAATTGTGCCTATAAATATATATGAGGACCATAGAAAGAAGTTTAACCTAATTCAATGTCAAAATGGCAAAAACACATTGTCCTCTCTAGGTCACACAACTCTAATTAAACCCATAAATTAAGAAGTAAACTTTAAAAGAGCATCCCATTGGTACTCCTAAAACTAGAGACCTCATGATGGCATTCATTGCTATAGATAATTGTGATCCAAATTCTCATGGGGGTTTGCCAAGTTGGTGGAGCGAAGCGGAGGCTCGTTGCTCGAGGCTTGGGCTGAAGTATATAAACCATATTATAAGCCGTTGGGTTATACGTTATTTTTTAAAATACTCTATGAAATAGTAGAAGTTGTGGTTGTCTGGTGTCTATGGGTTTTTTATTTACATTAAGGACTATTTTGGCAATCACATTTTTCCAAGGAATTTCCATTTTCCTAAGGAAAAATGAACTATTTTTCCCTCAATTCTCCAAAATTTCTTGGAAAAATGGGGTTGCCAAACTAGCCTTAAGGAGTTTTCCATGTTACGTCGTCCTAGTGTCTCTGTGATTGGTTTTGATTTTTTTTTCGTTCCATTTTGCTTGTAGATCTCTAACACTTGCCAAGTAGAGTTGTCCGGCCACCGTGAGGCAACACCGCCATTGTACCATTGGATGAAATGTTCCCCGCTCTCTCACAAGCTATATATATATTGCCTCTCTCCTCAGGTGTTCACAAAATCACTTGCAAAAGCATGCGGCACCTCAATAGTTAGTACAAGGGTTTACAATTTCAGAATTTTAAAAAAATCGCCCCTACCGAAACACCCGAAGTTTCAGGATTTAGGACCGAATTTAAATATATCTAAATATTTTTAAAAGCCATAATTTCGGCAGTATTTTTTCAGCACCCACCGAAAAACCTGAAATTTCAGAAATTCCAATCCGAAATTATAACCCCTCGGTACGGACCATCCCTGAGCTCTGAGCTTTCCCTTTCTTCTTTAATTTCTTTCCCTATGATTTTTTCTTCATATGTATAATCGATAATAAGTTATAAATTTCACAAAATATAAAATGATCTATATATCTATACCTATATACCTAATATTAAATCGAATAAGGATTTTCGGTCCGTCATGACAAGTGGGTCCACTTGGTCAGTCGCACAGCCTTCTCCACATCCCACCTATCCGCGTCCTGGAGCGTTGCCTTGCTCTCCGTTTCTTCTTCCGCGACTTCCGCATCAAGATGCCCAGACTCCACCCGAATCCGTGTGCTACGAGACCTCTATCCGCATCCAAATCAAATTGTGATGCTAAGCTCGATTCTGAGACATCTTGACGGGCGTGCACGCGCCTGTGCCAGGAGTATAAAGCTACGTCTCCCAGAAACTCGCAATCGCAAACTCAATCCGGTATTCAGATGGCAGTTTTTCCTCACCGTTCTTGAAGAAACCGAGACCGCAGCATTGAGCCGGGCGCTCAAAGCCCCCTCTGCGGAACCTGCGGCTGCGATCGATGACTGTGTTCAGGGCAGTCCAGCAGGTGGTGGCCGGTGCGTGGAGGCAGACACAACTCCCTCGCCACGGTCGCCATCGATCGCTGCCTGGTGACTGGTGAGGAGCAGATAGCTTGGATCCAAAAAAAATATATATATAGATGCTGGCTATTCAATCGGGAACCAGGGCTGGAGGTCGTGGCATGTACTGAGGCGCTAGGACAAGATCAGAGCCCCGATGCACACGCAGACATTGTCGTAGATGCCGCAGCTGCAGGTGTATTTGTTTGTGCTCTGCTTGACTTGGAGCTGCAGCCTCCAGCCTGCAACTCTTGCTCATGGACTTATAGAACACTTAGGGTTGTGTATTTGCTACGGAATAGAGAAAAGGCTTTGAGCAGATTTGGAGAAAGGAACAACCGGCTCCTTCAGATCGGAGAGACAAGGCAAGTAGATGGAGATATGGATGGGAGCAGGAAGAGAAATCCCGATGGAAGAAGATACCTGCTGTGCTTCTGAAAGTCTTTTATTTGTCATTAGTGCATCTCGGCCGTCTGTTTAAATCCAACGGATAAGGACACGTGTTTGATTTAAGCTTAGTGGACTGAATCCATAAAATGAACAAAATTCCTTCTCATTAAATCTGCAGCACAGCAATCGATAGACTTGTGGACAAACTCTCCTTTAAAATTGATATTGTGAACCATGGAAATAAAACACATTGCATCGTGTAATATTTAACATCTCTAGCGAACCTAAAGTATTTCAGTAGTCATCATTAGAGGATAGATGACTAATTTCTATAAAGCTTGAGATATGCGGTCTGATGGACATAGATCTTCAATTAAAAATCAATTAAACTAACATATATGAGGATACATAATGTTCATGACACGCCCAAAGTAAGCTCAGGTTCCTTTTGTTACTAAAAAGTGACACATGAGCACATTCTAATATGATGGTATATAGATTTTTTCCGTGGCAACATACATGCATTTTTGCATTTTCAATTAAAAATTAATTAAACTAGCATATACGAGGATACATAATGTCCATGACATGACCAAAGTAAGCTCAGGTTCTTTCGTTACTAAAAAGTGACACATAAGCATATTCTAATATGATGGTATATATCTTTTTTTCAGTGCAACGCACGGGTTTTTTTTTTTTATTAAAGCAAATAAGGTTTCACGGTCCATCAGTCCGTCATGACAGGTGGGTCCTATTTGTCAATGACCTATGCCTCTCTGCATATGCTCTACGCGGCGTCCGTGACCATGAGTCGGTGTTGTCGTCCAACGCTAACTTACCGTGACAGGTGGGGCAAAGTGCTCGCCCTAGCAAGACGGAAATCTCAATCCGAATATGTCCCAATCAAAGTTCCAATACAATCAACAAAACAGATCAATATAGTCCGAAGGATAATAAAACATATCAATCGACAAACAGATCGATGGCCTGATTACTTTCCTGATTCTTAATAGCCCAATATCATCAACATAGTACAAGATACAAATAGCACATAATATAATACAATAGTACCACATTGTCGATAGAGGTTTGAGTAATCCTACTCATAAATCATGACCAATAAACACAACTGTCAAGCAAGCACAATGGGCAGGATGCGGACAAGTGTTGTAGGCGAAACTTGCACGGACAAGACTCAACAATCAATGGACGAAAGTAATAAAGAAAATGGCAAATGGTTTCAAAAATTTGAGGCAGATTAGTTCCACGTCCAGCTAGGGAGGACAAAAATAAAATCTCTCGTGAATAGACGAGATGGAAGAGAGAGAGTAAAATACCCAGCCCTCCACCCAGATTACAAAGTGATAAATAAAGAAGGAAGAGCCCCCGGTGCCTCTTGGTTGAAGCCAGCCCTCCACCATGAAATCTAGGCCACTTCCGTGAACAAGGAACGACCGGGTTTGTGGTACATCCGGAAAACCCTAGCTGCCAATCTTTATAACCAGTCTGTGCAGCATTCAGATCCATCCAATCGAGATCCAACGGCGTTGAGTTGGGTCTGTGGCAGAGCAACGTTAAATGGGCCAGGCTGAATGCGATTCAAAAATTGATCAGAAATTTTGATTAAGCTTCCTCCTTTCTCTACTCTCTAAAAGCTTTCTTCTTCTGTCTCCTCACAGATTTGACAGGTGGGACTTGCCTCGCACAATAAGGTTAATTGATGTTACAAGTCTAATCTAAATCCATATTGATCATGTTTTTATCATCGTCTATTATGCCTTTTTTAGACATGATATGGATAAATTATAGTTGTTATAGTACATCAACATCTGAAAAAACATGTTGAACCTAAATATTGAGAAAACATGTGGATACATCGGTAAACGCGAGGTATTTGGATCATACGTTGTGGTTAAATTAGGTTGACTCCAGTAAATCGTCTATCCCATTGTCTATATCCAAATTTTACTCTATGTTACGCTGGTGATATAGTGTTATTTTTATACTATGGACGACTATATATAGACAGT
Source organism: Paspalum notatum (assembly GCA_022530915.1). Lineage (NCBI taxonomy): Eukaryota > Viridiplantae > Streptophyta > Magnoliopsida > Poales > Poaceae > Paspalum > Paspalum notatum. The sequence continues at coordinate 6,443,829 of CM039690.1, read as the reverse complement.
CTGCTGGATTTGGTCTTATACTGTCTTGTATCCGTGGCAACGCACGGGCATTTTTATTGGTAAGCTATTAATTCATCTAGCCAAAATATGGGGAGCACGGTCCTGCGCCCATCATCCTTGTCCGCCACGTCTCGCCAAGCCCACAGGAGAGGAGACCATGCGCATGGCCTTCAACTTCAAAACCATATTCTACTGGCTGATTGGACGTCGAATCCGAGTCGGTGTCGACGCCAGAGTTTACGCCGCCCGGTGGTGCCAGTTTTGCCATGGCGCCTCGCTCGACCTGGAATTCGGGATCCCGGCTGCGAGTCGAATTCGGTGATCGCGTCGCGTGTTCTTGGACCCGCGTCGATCGGGCCTATATATCTCCACCGCCATCCGCCACTGCTCATCTCTTCTCACCGGCTGCTCGCGATCATCCCCGCCTCCTCTGCTAGTTCACCAATCACCGTGAGGTCGCTCCAGGTGATCCCGTCGTTGATCCGAAGGAAGCGAACGATGGCGGTACCAGTGGCCCGCGTGCACCTTGCCATGGCGCACGCAGCTCTGCCGGCGTTGCTCCCGACCCCGCCCAAGTGGAAGATGATGGTGCCCCTGCTCAGGACGCCGCCGCCGTGCGCCGTTGCCATCCTCCCCAAGTCACCGCCCAAGAAGCCCGGCCGCGCCGACTCCGACCAGAGGTGGGACGCGCGCAAGATGAAGCCGGCGGCCAGCCCGGCGTCGTCGTCTTCGTCGTCCGGCGAGATCAGCAGCAAGATCCGGAAGACGCCGTCGTGCAAACCCGGCCGCGCCGATTCCGTGGAGAGGTGGGACGCGCACAAGAAGAAATCGGGGAACGCAGCTGGGACGTTGCCGGACCAGCATTCCACGAACCGCGCGTCGATGAGCCGACCAGCGCACAAGAACCCTTATTCGCCGCCGCATGCCAAGACCAGCTGCATCCCTGACGCTGCCGCCGACGACAGCAGTACCGGAAGCAACGACGACGACGACACGGAGATGGGCACGGCGCAGTCGCATCTGTGCCACCGGGTGCTTCACGCCGGACCGGGCTTCGTCGCAGCGCCGGAGCCGAGCATGCTCCCAATGCCAACCTTCTTCATCGGCGGCCGCGCTGCATAGGCGTAGCTCACTGCAGGCACTGCATAAGCGACCAAGCGATCTAATAGATACCAACCAGTGATGCGATGCAGCAAATGGTTTGAGTGTTTTGGGGGATATATCCGGTGCAATCAAACTTATTGTGCAATCACTAGAAATGAGTCTCCGACCAGGGGTCACTCTTGTAAATATGCATATTCTTAAGACACGGTCAATGCTTTGGACCGTCTCTATAGGAATGGTTCTAGTTTTAGAGGCATTTATTAGTAGCGTCAACGAAGATGATTGTTAGAGGTGGGTTGTCTTTAGAAATAGTTCCCGCAATGGAAAATTATATTTTTTTTCATATACTTCGATGACAAACTTTACAAAAAATATAGTGCTCAATGAGATATGTAAATTGTCCATTTGAGATTATTTAAGGGCCTAAAAATTCAATATTAGCTTTCATATTTGTGAAATTGAAATTTCAAATTTTCAAATAACCTCATATTGGAGACCTATATCAAAGTTATAGTATTCGACGAGATCTAAAACTAAAAGGTTTATATATTTTTTATTTAAGATTAGTTGAAGGTTCAAATATAAGGGAAATCGTTCGTTCTTCTCTAGATACAAGGACTTGTGTAATGGGTTGGAGGGAAATGGGACGTGAGACATGAGGTTGTGACTTTGAATTCTAGAGGTTGCAAAAGTGCGTATTTCGATCGAAAAATCTTATGACTGCGTGAGTGAGCATATGCTAGCAGCAGCTTGGGGCACATAAAAAAATGTCTTATGGCGATATTCTTAGACTTTTTAAAAAACAATCTTGTTTTAAAGGTGGACCATCCTACCAACTGTCCCTATAAATTGATTCCTAGAGGCGGTTTGCCCTTGAAAATCTTTTTGCAGGGTGCCTTAACCACCGTTCTTGAAAATGGTGTTTTTCCCACAAGTAGGGCGATTCTACTACTCGTCTCTATAAATATCTTCCAAAGCGCCCTTGTAAATCATTTCCACACTAGTGATTGGAGTATAAGTATAGCTTTAGATCCGTCATCTTAATAGCGCTTGTGATAGCTTGTAGGTATCTGCAAACTTTTTTCACAACCTTCATTTCCGTCTATTTGTCATGTTGGAGCTAATCAGAAGCATCATTCATTTTCTGAACATATCCATTTGTCTATTACATGGCAAAGGAAGATTGATACAGCCGAACCAAGAGGTTCATAAACCTATCATCGTTATATAAATATAAATGCATTAATAGTTTGATCATTTTGTCTCTTTTCCTCCCTAGTAATGCAAGACTTGCAGGCATCATTGCATTTACACCTAACGATGTGCTAAATATATAAGTGGTATATATATTTGCTCAAGCTCAAAAACCAGGAGGAAGGTGGAAGTGGAACGGATGGTGAATCTAGCTCTGTCATGGTTGAAGGAGTTTAATGATATGTTGTGTGTTGTTTTGTTCTAGGTTTTGGTCTACTGTCCGTTCAACAGATGTTCACCGTATGAATTTCTGTACCCGTTAATGTCCTCTTCAATTTAAGCAGACGATATCTCTGTTTTTTAAGAAAAAAAAAAGGATTCTTCAGCAAAGTCGGCAAGTGTTCATCACAGTCTAATCAGTTACCACGTGTTTAATAGAAACAAAATCAATGAAGCCATACAGTGCTTGCATATACGAGCAGGTCGATCCATTTTCATTTTGGCAGTTGGAACACGACACGATGCATCTCAAATTCAGACAAATCAAACACCTACACTGACTACAGATGGCTACACACATAGAGCTAGAACATTCAAACCATTTGCTGCATTGCAATGCGCATCGAGCCCATCAGTGCGGCTATGCAACGCGGATGAAGAAGCTTGGCATTGGTAGCATGCTCGGGTGCGGCGCGGCGACGAAGCTCGGTCCAGCATGCAGCACCTGGCGCAGCTGCGACTTCGCCGTGTCCATCTCCATGTTGTCGTTGCTTCCGGTACTGCTGCTGTCTCCGTCGTCGGCGATGGAGCTGGTCTTGGCATGCGACGGCGGTGGCAGAGGTTTCTTGTGCGCTGCGGACAACGACGCCGCTCGGCTCATCGACGGGCGGTTCGAGGAATGCTGGTCCGGCTACGTCCCGGCTGCGTTCGCCGGCTTCTTGTGCGCGTCCCACCTGTCCACGGAGTCTGCGCGGCCGGATTTGGGCGACGGCGTCTTCCCGGTCGATCTTGAGCGTGTCACAAGTGTCGCGACTCGCGAGAGGAAGAGCAGCTCTTGCCGGACGGCGAGAACGCCGGGCTGGTGTGACACCCTAAAATTTGTCTTCCTAAAAATTTTGCCAAATTCAATCATAATATGATTAAGTTGATTGTTTAGTGGTCATGTCATGAGCTTTAATTAATTCCTTCCATAAGTCACAAGTGTTAAAATTAATATAAGTTCAACTTGTTTGTGCATCCATGCTGCTGCATTTATTTTCTGAAATGTTAGTATTTAAGTGATCAAATGTTTACAATTTTTTGTGTGGTTTACTTTGTAAATCCCTTGATTAAGTGCATAAATATCCTGTTAAAACCCTAGGAATTCCTGTGCATCTCGGGTTGGTTTTTGGGCCCATTTCACTTTCTTTTCCTTTTCCTTTGGTTCTCTTTTCCTCCTCCAAACTCAGCAGCCCAACCGGCCCATTTCCTCTTCCGGCCCAACAGCGCAGTGCGCCCCCCTCCCCCCCCCCCCCGCCTCCCTCTCACTGGCAAGCCGGGCCCACCTGTCGGCGCCGTCCTCCACCTCCAACCGCTCTCCGCTCGGTCCGCGCCGGCGCCCCGCCCGCGCCCAAGCTCAAGCTGGAGCCGCCCCGCGCCGCGTCCGCGCCTACGCACCCAGCTCCCTCCCCCGTTCCCCGGGCCCGCCCGTCGGCGGCGTTCCCCTTTCCCCTTCCTCCAACCGCCGCCCCACATCGCCCGGGATGAGCTCGAGCCGAGCGCGCCCGCGACCTGGGTCCACGCCCCCGCACCCACGTTCTCCGCCCGGCCTCCAAGGATCCCGCACCCGCACCCGGAGTCGGTTCCGCGTTCTTTCCACTCGCTCGCACCTTGCGCTTTGCCCTCTCCAGAGCCGCACGCACGCCGACGCCGTTCGTCCGGTGCGCCACCGTACGCCGGCCCTGCTGTCCGCTCCCCGCCGTCCGGGTCACCACGGTGAGAACCGCCGTGCTCTCGCGCACCCGGCACACTCCTCGGTTCCCTCTCTCCCTGCTTGGAACGCATCTAACCCTGTCGCACTCGCCGTTCCACAGAGCCCGGAGCGCCGCCGCGTCGCCGCCGTGGTCCGCCGCCTCCGTCCGCCCTCCTCCATCTAGATCACCTCGGTGAGTATCGCCATTACCTTGCGCACCCGATGCACCAAGCCGGGGTTTCTATTTCTCATCGGTCTCGTCTAATCGACCCGCGCCGCCGTTCGTGCAGTTCACGTCCGCCGCCGCCATTTTCCGCCGCGTCCCGCCGTCCCCGCTCGGTCTCCCTCGTCCAGACCACCTCGTGCGCCGTCCGCCATCGCCGTTCTCCGCTGTTGTCGCCTCCCCTTCGACGAGATCGAGTCCCGGAGCTTCGCGTCGAGGTGAGGAACCCCTCCATCCAATCCTCGCCCCGAATCCCCCCGTCACCCGATGGTAATTTCTCGCCGTGGCTTCGCCTCGCGCCGCCGCCGCGCCTTGCCGCCGCACGCTGCCTCCGGCTGCGCGCGCACCGCACACACCGCCACCACAGGCTCCGCCGGACCATCCTCGTGCTCCCCGGCCTAACTCCGTGCCTCCAGTCCCTCTAGAGCGCTCGCGCGCCGTCGCTTCGGCGATGCGCCGCCGCCGCTCGCTCGCGAGCCGTCGCCGCCGGCCAAAACCCCGCCCCGATCTGATCCGCGCCATCTATCTCCGATCCAACGGCGCATACACGCGCGTACCGGTCAGACCGCCGGTCAGTGCCGCCGTCTTTGCTAAAGAGCCCTCGGGTTTTTGATAAATCAACCCGCAGTTCATCTAGATCAAAATCGAGCCCTTACTGGCCCCTGTTTCTTTAGTTATATTCATAGATCAGTCCATGTCATGGTTTCTAGCCTTTAAACCCTCGGTTTCTATGTTTTTGAACCCGAGACCCATGAACTTTGCCACTGGAACCCTAGAACTTTTGTTTTTATTTAAAATATGCCCTTGGTAACTTGTTTTATGCATATCTTTCTCGTCTTAATTCCAAATAAAGTGTTTTTCGAACCGTTGAACTCATATCAGTGAGTAGAATAATGTTTTATGCTTGTTAGTTTCTGTTCATATTGATTGGTGTACTGTTTTATCCTTTTAGTCCATGTTTTGATTGCTTTTTGTGTAACGTGTAGACGAGTAGTTCGTCCCTGAACCTGAAAACCTACCTCTTTTTAGGCTTGGCAGGAGTCGGAAACGTTTGGGAAGATCCCGAGCAGACTTTTGGCGAAGGCAAGTGTTCTTTAACCTATTTGTCCCTTACATTGAAAACTTACATTCCTGCACAACTTGCAACATAAGGATGACTAGGCAGTTGTTTTATCTTGATATATTCCTGGGCTGTGATGTGGTAGTTTTTGCTAGCGCTCAACTTTACTTTCTGAATCTTATGTTTATGGTTGGGAATGTTTAATCTTGATAAATGCTAGAACTTAATGGAACTGTTGGAAATATGTTGTTTTGGGAGCTTGGGTCGGTTTACCCGACTGTCTCACTGTAAGGATCGGTTCGCCGAGCGACCATCTAGGAAAACAGTACAACCATGTGGGATAAAATGGGGCATCCTTGACTGACTAATTAGGAAATCTAGAGTTATAGTTGCTTCCCTGAAATATGGCGTAAGAAGTACCTCAGGGCATAGGCCTTTTTTTGCCAAGGATGATGCAGTGGTTTATTCGTTTGCCCTTTTTGTCAGTCACCTCTTGGAGGGAACTCTATGCTTACTAACTGAGAATCCTTGTCACGGGCGGCTACACTCCAGTGAACCTTTGTAAAGGTCTCATAGTGAGACTACCTGTCGCACATCAAGGGTAATGTGTAAGGGTCTTGCAAACCTGGACAATGGGAAATCACGACCCGTAGGTAAAGTGTACAACCTCTCAAGAGTGTTAACAAACTGATGCATCAGCCGTGCTCACGGTCATGAGCGGCCTGGACCCTCAATTGATTAGAGAAACATGTGGTTTGGGCTGAAATGTTGATCAATGATATCTATCAACTTGTTATTTACGCTTTAATCTTTATGCCATATCTTAATGTTATTTCTGTTGGGTAACTCTTGGGTTAACACTGCTACCTTGTGCTTAATAAAAGTTGACCAACTAAAAGCTACTGCAATCAACCAGTCCACTATAAAGCCAGTCTACCTTAGCCTAAATGGGACACTTGCTGAGTCACCCTTATTTTCTTTTTCAACAAATTCATTGCGATCAATGCAACCGCTGTTCAGGAGATGGAGAGGCTGAGGATTATACACAGACTTTCCAGGAGTACGACGAGTTCTATGCTGGTGGCCCCCAGGCAGCTGCTTGTGGATATGATAGGCCATTTTCCGTTGTTTACTCTGATAATTAGACTTTGTTTATGTTAAAGACTTCCGCTATTCCGTCCGTGTTGTAATAAGCTGTACATGTACGCTCTTTGCACTGTGCAATGAATCATTTATGTTCTAATGTATGCGATTCCGATTCTGGCACATACATGGTCTATTTCCGGTATTTTTTTTTTTAAAACCGGGGTGACAGCTGGCCGGCTTGATCTTGCGCGCCTCCCACCTCTCGCCAGAGTCGGCGCGGCCGGCAGGCTTCTTTGGCGGTGACTTGGGGAGGATGGCGACGCGCGGCGGCGGCGTGAGCAGGGGCATCATCATCTTCCACTTGGGCGGGGTCGGGAGCAACGCCGGCAGAGCAGCGTGCGCCATGGCAAGGTGCACGCGGCCGCGGGCCAATGTTACCGCCATGGCTCGTTCGCTTCTTGGGAGATCAACGATGGGCCGGGGAGACTAGAGCGAGAGACACGATCGATCGCCACCCGTCACCAGGAGCCACGATCGATCTAGCAGACGAATCGGGGAGATCACGAGAGCAGCGCTGATTGATGCATGGGAAGAGATGAGCAGTGGCTGGCATTGAGATTTAGAGGGAATCATTCGTAGTCGTAGGTCTAATCGAAATTCGAGCCGGAGACAGAACCCGTACTTGCCTTTGCCTTTCTGAGTTCGACTCAAATTCTGAGTGGTGCCGCCATGGCACCTCTCCGGGCTGGAGGAGGACCATTCGGATCTCCTCTCTCTTCCCTGCCGGATTCACGGCTGTGTTCTCCGCACCAACTTCAATACAGGTTATGTAGAATACTATTGAAAAATGTGATGATTCGTAGTACTATGTTGCCAGCCACTAATTGTGTAGCTTTATATAGTGATGAAAATGTCTGATGGACACACAACTGTGCCGCCCGCTGCAACTTTTTTTTTTCTGATGGACAGCGAGCTGCACTCCGTTCTGTAACCAGGGCAGATATACAGAGCAAAACTGTGGCAGTGAGTGAGATTGGTCATTCTCAACTAATTTGTCTCCCCACATGTCTGTAGTTTACTAGAAATGCTAGCGCAGGAGGAACTAATTCTGCTGTAGGAAACTGTGTGAGTCCTGAACCTCTGCGTCTGTGTGTGCGCACGCCTGAAAACTGGCGCAAGGTAGCTGCTGCTTCTTCTTTCTATTCCATACTAGTAGTATCAACTATCAAGCATCAACAGCATGAAAATGAAAATGGTCCAAAATAATATGCAGATTGTTAGTCTATATTCTCTATTTTGTGGTTCTGTGCTTCAGTAAGATGAATCATCTGCAAAAATATGTTTCTCTTATATTATGGTCTTGTCTTATTTACTCTAACGAAACTAATCCTCCATGGGACTATATCATAATCCCCAAACCCAGAAAGCAGGCAAGGCAACCTCTTGTCCACCATTGTCTGACCAAATTACTTTCAAGGAAAAAAAAATCTTGGGGGAAATGGCATTTTAGGATTCAAGGCCTCTCCAACATGCTATTGCCGTATTTTCTTCAGAACGGGCGGGTGTGTTGGTTGTTTAGTTGTCTGTGCTCTGTGCTCACCTCGCTCGTCCTGCCTTATTCAGTTAGCCTGCTTCATGCTTGGTTGTTTAGTTTGTGACCTCAAAGCACATTATTCCGGACATGTTTGTATGTAATTCCTCTGAACTCGTCATGGTGAATTGATTTAACAGATACACTTTCATCTTTTATATTTAGGCAGAGGGAGCACTTCATCTCTCATCAGAACCTTTTTCTTGGTGTTATGGTGACTGAACCAGTCTCCAGGGACCAGCATCAAATTATTCCTCACCGGGATTAAGGCAAAAGTCGACCAACAAAAATACAGCATGAATAGTTTTGCAAAGGGGCACAAGATACAGAATGAAAACCATTAAAATCACTTGTTTATGGATCAACCAAGTAATTAATATATACTATAGTGCTATTACATGATAATACTACAAAGTTCTTGAGTCAAGCTGCTCATATAACAAATACATCATATAACAAATACAAATAAAAACACACATTACAAGCAACACTAGCCGAATCAATCACAACTTGATAATTAACCCTTGCTAACTCAGGAGTCAGTAATGATGATCCCTAGGCAACTAGTGCAGTATTCCGTGGAATACGTGGAGCTACGCAGCATGCACCATGAACAACGATGGCATGGGAAGCTCGCTCGGTTCCGGCGACGCCAAAAAGCCCGGTCCAGTGTACATCGGCTGCTGCTTCGGCTGCGGCATGTCAAACTTCAAGTTGTTGCTTCCGGTACCGCTCTAGAAACCAGTCTCCGACCAGGGGTCACTCTCGTAAATATGCATATTCTTAAGACACGGTCAATGCTTTGGACTATTACTGTTTAAGGTGCGTTTGAACTATTACTGTTTGTTAGAAATTTGTCATTTTCATAACTGCTAGAGTAGAATGAATTTGACCATGAATTTTTATATATACAGACGGGGTAGGCTGAGATGTACATTCATGATTTTTTTCAGAATTTTTTAAAATTTTTCTTAGTAAAATTGCACAGTGAATGCACCGTAAGCTTAATTGCACTGGATATATCCCCGTAGAAGTGTAGCCATGTAGGTGTTTGATTTGTTGGAATTTGAGATGTCTTTGTCTGATGATGGGAAAATGGATCGACCTACTCGTGTATGCAAGCACCACTGTATGTTTTCGCTGATTTATTGATCTTGTTTCTTAATGCTTGGTAAGATTCAGATCAATTACTTGACACCTAATGACAATATTTACACGAGCTTAATTAGCTGGAGAAGTCTTGTAGGATGATTATAAGCTGAAACTGGAAAAAAAAAAGAACCTGCTCAACATGTTCATAAATGACGAGTCAATTTTCACGTGGGCCGGGCCAATTCCCACCTAAGGAGGTTTCACATGGGCCAGGCTGCACGACACATAACAGGCCATTATCACATCATCTTGTGCACAATATATAAAGCATTAAAGGAAAAAGTCAGGCCCATGTAAAGTACAAAAAAGCTTCTACAAAACAAGAACACCGCTCTCTTTTTTTTTCCTTTTTTACAAAATCGGACACATTACTTTAAGCTCGACAGACGGACACATATGAGCACGGGACATATGCTTGATTTTGAAAATTTTTAGATTTTCTTGACCGTACTAATATATACTAGTCCATTAGCCAATGCTCAATTGGGGTAAAATTTTAGAAGACATCGTTGAGAAATTTGTCATCGCATGTTTTTGTTCATTTTCTAACACAAGAACCATGCGTATACCTTGTAATCTTCTATTTGTTATGATGAACTTACCAATTTTTATGAATATTTTTCTTTTCACATTCATAGTTTCTACCATTTTTATAATATATTTATGTGTCTCCACTATATTTCTTTCTGATACAATCACAGCTTTGGCTACAACCCATGTGTCATGACATCATGAATCAAGATTTTTTTTGCTTTCCAATTTTTATCTTAGCTTTATTTTTTGATCTGCCTTGCACATCATGAACTCCAACCTAGAAAATTTATGCATCAAAATACTAATTAAGAAACATTGAATTCATTCAAGCAATATAGGTTTAGTAAAAATTCATAAATTTTTTAGAAATTAAGCAAAGTGTGCATGATGATTTTAGTTAATAACGTGAATTAGTTCATTGCATATTACATGGCAATTCACAAACTCCAGAATAAATAAAATTGTTACATATTACATACTCCCTCCGGTTTTAAATATAAGTCGCGGTTGATTTTTTTCAAAACTTTGACTATTCGTCTTATTCAAAAAAATTTACAAATTATCATTTATTTTGTTGTGATTTGGTTTATTGCCAAGGTTAGCTTGAGCATGATTTGTAATTTTATGTATTTGAACAAATTTTTTGAATAAGACGAATGGTCAAAGTTTTGAAAAAAAGTCAACCGTGACTTATATTTAAAACCGGAGGGAGTATTTCACAAGGTAATTGACAAAATAAGTGTGTAAGACGAATAATATTACAATATTTATTGTGTACTACATGAACTTGTGGCATTAAACCCATAAATTAAGATGGATCTAACACCAGGGTGGTCGGGGCTCTTGCCCGTCAGACCACCGAACAAATGAGGCCCTGCTACAGCTATATATGAAGCTATACAAAAAGAGAGGGCTATATGTGGAAGATGGCCCTTTCTAAAATTGTTTTCTAGACGCGCCACCGTGTTTCCGGTGGACGGTGGTAGTCATTCTGGGCCGCCTCTAGAAATACCGTTTCAGAGGCAGCTGGTTTAGACGACCTCATCCGGAAACAAAGAGCATTGGATGGAAACTGTATTTTTAGTAGCTAGAGAGCGTGCCATATTTGCCTAAAAAACTAAGGGTGTATATATATATATGGTTTCATCCATATGCGTCTTATTAATACTACTCCAGTGAAGGAGCTAGCTGTCGCCGAATGCTGGCATTCTACCATGCCAATTATATTACAAGGATCCTCCTTTTAAGCGAATACACGACACGCTGTAGCCCCTGCGCCGCTCCGTCCGGGGTGACTTGAGGGGCGACAAGCCATCCCCGCCGCCAGCCCCTCCCCACCCGTCCTTGACGGCCGCCACCGCCACAGGAGGCGGCGGCGGCAGCCAGCGGCGGTGGCTGGCCGAAGCTGACCCCCCGCGGCGCCTCCCTCTCGCGTCTCTTCTCCTCGCTTTGCCCCTTTCCTTCTCTCCTTTCTTCTCGGTGTCCGGCGCTGCTCCGGCGAGTCGGAGGCCAGATCCGGGGCCCTCACTGCTGGATCTGCTGTCCTCGGCCTTGGATCCGGGGGAGGAGCTCGTCATCTGGCGCTGCATCGTCCTTCCTCGTCGCCGTCGTTCTCACCGTGGTGGCGCTGGCGCCGTCCCGGGTGGTGGCGGTGCTCCGCGCGGCGTCCTCGTCGACGGCGCGTCGGGCGGTGCGGCGGCCCTAGCATCAGCGGCGTGTCGGGCGGCACGGTGGGCCCCTGCTCCCACTGCCTTCCTCGATGGCGTTGCTGGTGTGGGCATCCGTCACGGTGCCTGTTGTCCTCCTCTGCATTTGCTTGGCCTCCTCTGTGCTGCTGTTGGTGGTGGAGGTGCTGGGCGAAAGCTTAGCTCTGGCTGCTGCCAGAGCCGATGACGGTGGCACCAGAGGCGTCGCGCCCTTCCTTGGAAGCGTCGTCGTCAGCACCTCTCCCTCTCCGTGGGGATTCTCCTTGGGAAACCATGCCTGGGTTAGCCCGGGCCGGCGGCGACGGCGCACAATGTCGTTTTCTTCCTTGGAGACGTCGCTTTGGAGCTCCACGGCGCTTTGGTGGTGATCGGCTCCCGCTGTGGGCTTGTGGTCGTGCCTTCATGGCTCTGCTACCCGCCCTGCGCGCACCGCTCTCTCCTGGCCTGAGCTCCTTGGTTGAAGTTGGAGCTGCTTCCTGTAGTATTAGCGAAGCTAGGCAACGATGACGTGCTGCGGCTCTCTGGCTAGGTGGGATGGTGTTCGTTGTGCAGGTGTGGAGGCCTTGGTGGTTCTAGCCGGTACTCGCCTTGGAAGTCAGAACCGCCGTTTGCGGTGGCTGGCACGTTTGGAAGTGTGTGCTACGGTAAAGTCGGAGCTGCTATGTTGTTGGATTTAGCGTACCTCGGCAACGATGACACTCAGGGCGCTCTTTCGACGGCTGCTAGTGGCAGATGGTGGAGATCCGGTGGAAGGAGTCGGAGCTGCTTGGCCTGTGGCTAAGCTCGGCAACGATGACTTGCACCGGGCGGTGGAAGGAGTCGGAGCTGTTTGGCCTGTGGCTAAGCTCGGCAACGATGACTTGTGTCGGGCTGCAGGGACCGCTAACATGTTTTGTGTGTGGCATTTGTGTTGTGCGGGTGGTGCCGTGTGTTGTGCGGCGCGTGTTGATGACCCAATCTAACCGTCTTTTGTGTAAAAGTTTTCGGTCCGGTTTTTCTTAAAAACTGGACCAATTCTTTTTCTTAATTGAAAGGCAGGGCTCCTGCCATTGCGTTCAAAAAAAATTATATTACAAGGACATGTATTTGGATGGACACTAATCGAATCGGATGGCACCATGTGAAGCGACTTTTGGAAGTATATATAGGCGCGGCATGACACGACGACGACGACGACAACGCAGAGGGACATTCCAACGGAAGGCAAATATTGCATTGCATCGTGATTGTGAATCAGCTGATGGGGAGGAGGCATATATGCAAACAACCTATACTAGACGGCAGCTACTTGTGATTGTGAATCGTCGTGATAGAGCTCATGACCTTGTTTTCTTTTCCTAGCTCGCCAGCTAGTAGCTAGCTGCCCAAGTTTGGCCGGCCGCTCTCCGGTTTACATCACTGAACCTGTCTAGGCCATAATAATAAGGCTCAATCAGCAGTTCAGTGTGTTCAGTACAATTATACTGAACTTTTAATTTATTATTTACTGATGAGCACGACTTTAATTGTAGATAAATCATTCGAAAAATAGCTTTATTAAGTTCAAGCAGCTGCATGCTACAGTTGTGTTAATATAGGGTACGGTTGATGATGGATTGGATTTGTGATGCGTAGAATATAGAGCATTGTCTACGGCTCCATGCTCCATGCTACCTACGCACGGCCAGCCTTGTGCTTCGACGCAGAAGTAATAAGTCGTCTGCGTCTACTTCTAGCTGTAGCTCTGGCTTGCCAAAATAAACAAATTATTGAGTGTCAGTATGATGACATCGTGTGCAAATACACAATCCTAGACAAGTACTGAGCCTTGAGCATTGACACTTGACCAAATTGTTGCCATTTATTTTTTGTAAAAGCAGTTATGTTGTTATGTTCTGATCCAAGTATCCAACAAAAGCTTAGCGAGGAAAGAAAAGTGCTATCTAGTTCAGGTTTTTCGTTTTGTTTTCCTCTTAGCCGAGTTACTGGAACAGATTCTAAAAAAAAGTTGCTGAAACGGTGCAGAAGAACTATTCCCGTTATCTCAAATTATATTTCACTTTGATTTTATTCTGACAGAAGGGGTAAAGATGCCGCTTTATGAAAAGGTTTTAGGTTCAAGTGTCAAGTCTCATGCAGAAATGTGAGAAAGGACTGTAAAAAAAGCAATGAGTCCGACCCTTCCTCGGAGTAGCGCAAACGGGAGTTCAGACATTGGGTCTGTTTTTTTTTCTAAATCTCTTTGGGATTAACCAAGATTTTAGGGAAAGAAAAGTCTAATATCCATAGAATCAAATTAGGTACACCATGAAATATATGTTGATAGTGGATCTATTTGGTATTGTAGTACGTTAATATATTTTTCTAAAAACTTAGTCAAAGTTTAATTTTTTTTGACTTATTAGGACAAAGCCAAATCAAAGTTAGCATTTTTATGGGGTCTTGGCCATTTTCTTCATTCTTTTGCAACAAGAAACATGTTGTAAACTCCCTTTGACACCCTTCAATATTTTTAAACAAAACATAGTATAATCTCACTTGGTGTAACTTAATTTGCTTCCATTCAATATTTATAGCACAACAATAGTCTCTAGATTAAAGATAAATGGAATTAAACAATTTTGGTATGCTAAACTTCTGAAAACGTCGTTGTTGCCGCAGCCCCAACTCCTGTGGCCTCCGCCGCCCAGCTCTGGTGGCGTCCCCACCATCTCTACTCCTTTGCTCACTGCTCGAAGCTACCACGGTACCACCAGCCGGTGAGCTTCCTCCCAACCCTCCTCTAGCTCCGTATGGTACAAGAGATCCTTGGAAACCCTTTCCCCTAGCCTCGTCGGCAGGCGGCAGTGGTGGTGTTGAGGTCGTGACCCATTGCGCATTAGAGTTTGCAATTTTAGAACCTTTTTAGCATGGTTCTGGCTTAAAAAAAAAACTTAGTTCGATCTTATCCAATAAAACGGCTTTTCTGATGGAGCTAAAGCCCTTTAAAAACGTTTAGTAAAATAGCTTTTCAATGACAACAAAGTAATTTAGAGACACCAAATATATATGGGAGACAAGAGAAGCCAGATGAAGCTATTTTTTGTCTTCTCATTTCTAGTGTAAATTCTTCTTCTACTTTTAATGCTATTTTTTGTTAAGTCATTTATTTTTATCTGTCTAGCAGAATTTCACGACAAGCCGATGCAGAAACAACTTAAAATCGCGTTCAACTAAAGTTACCTCTCAAGTATGTGGGCTAATGGGCTACCCTATCCAAGTTCTTGACTACTAGCAGAGTAGTAGTACCCGGTGCCATACCTTTTGATTCTTGACTCCTCACCAACCGGCCTAGGAGGAGCTAGGACTATGGTAGTATACGGCAGAATGTTGTTTCAACTTAATTGTTACGCATGTGTATTGCTTTTGGTAAGGATTGAATGCATCAAACTCAAATTAGCTGGCACCTAATAGCCATATAATTGGGCATACCTAAGGGGTAATAATTTATCATCTCTTGGTGGCTGTACGTAACGTCGTCTTTAATTGGCTGCCACTTTTCTGAAACCTGAATTAAACCAAAAACTCCTCTCGTTGCGACTTGGTGAGCCCAATCCTGAGGAGGCCACGTGCACATCACGTGATCAGCAGAGGAATCCTATATGTATCTTATTAATTTCTTCTGTTAATGCACTAGCAGATCCTGTCTCTGCTACCTGAAGAACTCTGAAATTTTGCCGTCACCCGTCAGATGATGAATGGCATGGCATGGCATCTTCTTCATGCAATCTACAGGCAAGGGATAATTTTCTAGATAGGAAATAACAAAAAATGCTTTTATTTTCCAAATTATGGAGGCATAAAGTTGCTCTGGCGCATAGCAACAAGCAGGGCAAGTTGCTACAATAGGTTTAGCGCCTTATGATGGGCAACTTCGAGGACATGTCAATTAAACCCGTCAGTAAAAGTTTGTGGTACTGTACAGAGCAGGTATTTGATTGCTCTTATATCGGCGATTTTGTGCTGTACGTTGAACCTTTTGCCAATAGCAGCCAAATTAGACCCCTTTTTTCAGCTGCACCAAAACTAGACTTTTTGACACCATGCAAATGCATCACCAAGACACCAAGACCAAACCACAGACCGTACGTTGAATTGCGTTTGCGTACCACCCCTTCCGAGTTTCGACAGCTTTTTGAATACGAGTGTTGCAAGGCTATCCACAATTAGGGTTTTTAAATCTCATTCTCTATCACTATTCTAACTACATTTTTCTATCGTGCAGTATTTATATCAAACAATATATTTTTTTTTTTAAATCCTCGAAACCCAACCACAGTGGATAATCTAATATTCCCATGGAGTACTTAATATTTAACTTGGGTTGGATCACATATTTTCTTCATGGTACTACACTACTACTAGTAGATATGTTTAGGCTTCAGAGTCCCAGTTTAACCTCTTCCTTTTTTTTTTTTTACTTTTATACCAACACTGAAAAACTTGTAACATAGTACTGTAAAGTGGAGCTTGTTTTAAGAAAAAGGCACAAGCAAGCTGGAAACCATAGGGTCCGAAAGGAGACAAGAGCACCTAACATTCAGTTAAAACATTCGAGTTGCTCTGGAAAAGCGATGATGTGTTTTGCAGTTAATCCTTCGCATAAACTTTCCGTGACGTAGGCAATTCGAGACAGTTAACAAAAGCTTTTCCGATGGGTAGCTTGAATAAATAGCAGTAGAAGAAACGCACGCGTGAGCGAGAAGCGAGAAGCTTTGCGCATGAAGCACCCATCCATACGTGCATAAAGTGGAGGAGAGGAGAGTAGGAGCAGGACACGAATGATGGTGCCATCGCCTCCAGCTCAATCCCTCCCTTCAATCCAACTCCACCTCCACAAAAATCCTATCCATTCTCCACCAAACGGCGCACGAGATTTCATCATCTTCATCCCCTGCTAAAAAAAACTGCGTCTTTTTCCTTTTCCCCGGCGAGAGATTCCTCGCCGGAGTTAAAAATCCCCCCTTTTGCTGTCCGTTTGTCGATTTCGCCAATTGTTTTTTGTTCCGATTTGCGTCGTGGATTTGGACCACGCGCACCACCGCAACCAATCCTCCTCCTCTCCATCCAGTCAGTCCCATCCTCCTGCCCCCCAGCAATTCTTTCCCAATCTCCGGTCGAAAGCAAGCAGGCGTCGTCAAGAAATCCTAAATAGGGGGCCGCACCAAGAACTCCACTACGAGAAATCCCCAATCATTTCTCGGCGCATTTGGACCCCCCTCCCTCCCTCTCCACCGCCGGCGAAATATCGTCTCTCCCCCAATCGCCCCCACACCCGCACCACCA